>CM020015.1:6990784-8356141 GCA_009771035.1 Lupinus albus
CCAAGTATAACATCACCAGCAGCAGCCAAAAAAAGATTACTATTTTTAGAGAAAATGAATTATCATTGAGAAAACAGAAGAGCACAGGTGGACAAGTATTAGGTATTCTTAAGAACTGATAAAAATAAAACAAAACAAATTAAGGAATCTAGGAATGCAGTAGAGAAAAATACAATTGCAGCATAACTATTAATACACCACATAAAAACTCAGCAATTAAGAGTGAATGTAATTACAAATCTAGAAATAAGAGTCAATGTATAGTGAGCGAAAAAAGGCGGCCCGGTGCACAAGGATCTCACTTAATGCGGTATGGGGAGGGTGGATGTATGCAATCTTACCCCACAAGTGGAGAGGTTGTTTCCAGGATTTGAATTTGTGACCTCTTGGTCACTAAGCAGCAATCTTACCATTGCACTGAGGCTCAACCTCTTTGGGAGTTAATGTATAGTGTCATGTAAAAATTGAAAAGATCAAATTTCTCATGGAACAAGTGCTGCCTCAATTTCCATTTGTCATTCATTTAAGGTGGTTGCAAAACAATTAAAAAAGTCATAAAATACCTTGATTATAAGCAAAACTAACTACATTTGACTAAATTACCTTGTATTGGAATACGCAATGTTATTATCGCTATATTAATATTCTTTCTCACTTATCAGCACTAAGGGTGGAGTATGAAAAATAATCAATGCTTCACTGATAAGAAAAATGGAGAAACTAATAAAATAAGGGACAAAACGTAGGTGCAGTTCTTAAGGATGGAAAACATTGGATGGATTACAACATAAAACGGCTTTAATAAAGTAATAAAAATAATAGTAATACTAGGTATCAAATAATGATATTTCCCGTATGGTTAAGTTCAGACAGAAAAAATGTATAGGACTTCAGAGATAGAGTGCCAAATTTAATTAAGACAGTCTTTCAGAAGTCAAAAATTGGTAAAGAAATAGCTACACATGACCAAAATGTGAAAACTGATAGGTGGTAATAATGCAAATGCCAAAAGGAGCTTCTCCAACATTGAATGCATTTCCCCATGCACTTGGAAAAATAAACGGAAAGGACTCAAACCATTTTTCTGCTGTAACATTAACACAACGTTTGTCATACGTCCCGGACCGGATAGAATGGAACCAGATATTCTGTTATGTTCTCTTGGCTTCACCCTATTTAGTGGAACAAAAATGCTCCGTTTTTTAAATCTCATCATGTTTTCTTCTATCTACTTTTTGGATAAAAATAGAATATATAGAGAGAGAAAAGTACATTAGAAGGAAGATAAGAAATACTCAGGAACTAAAGAAAAAATAAGCCGAAAATACAAAGAAATACCCAAAAAAAACTAAGGACCAAAAATATACAACACAACATGCCAATCTATTTGCAAGTCAAAACAAAGGCTGTGGGCGTAACACCATAAAGAGGCAAAGAAAAGTATTTTATCCCAAATGAAATCAATTCTTCTATTTAAAAAAAGAGTGTAATATCTATACACTGACACCGTAAAGATTTATACACAGTCGGTACATCATTCACTATTTATTTATATTACTTTTAATTGAGAGTCAATGATGATTGAAAATGAATTGTGGTTGATGCAGTGACAGTATAAAAAACTCATACACTGTCGGTGCATATTTTTTTTCCTCTTAATAAAATACACCAAATTAACACATGCTATAACTCATGTTCTATTTTGTCCGGAATAGAATCAATTTTTCTATTTTTAAAATCACCAAACTAACACAAATATAACTCATGTTCTATTTTGTCTCATTCTAACACTTCTATCAAATGCTAAGCTCAAATATAGTAACCCAACACAAAATTTTCGATTAGGCCAATAATTTGATCATGCAATCAAATAAAAGAAAACCACCAACAAGGTATTTGTCTAGAGGTGTAAGGCTTCACTAGATCTCCATGATGACTAAAAGGTCAAGGGTTCGATGGGAGCGACACTTGTTGTGAGGGCAATCATGCATCGTGAAAGAGATTAGTTCATTACCCAAGAGTGAAGAATACCCTTGTACCAAAAAATAAAAGAAAACCCCGTGTAATTTTTAGCAAACATTTAAATCTGTAAGTATTAATGTAATAAAACATTGTAGCATAACTTAAGACAATCTTAAAACTAAACAACAAATAAATAAGAAATTAGTTTCACCTCTTCAACAGCTTTTTCTCTAAGTCGTTCAGAGAGTCTCAAAGCTTTAATCTCTGCTTGTGCTTCTGATAATTCTCTATCCTTATCTGCAAACACACAAAAAAAGAAACGCAATTAACAAACACGAAGCCAAAAAATTTAAGCTGAAGAACTCTTCGGATCGAACCGCATTTTCACACCTCGAACTTCATTCTCGAGTCGATTGAGCTCAACCTTCACCGGATCCGAGCCGTGAAACAGATTCATGATCTCGTCGCTGTCCATGCTCGGCGGCCTCATCGAGCCACGCCTCCGCGACGAAGAGGCTCTACCTTCTTTGAACGAACCTGACACCGTGAACGATACCGGCGTCACCACCACCTCCGCCGTCGACAGAGCTCCACCTTCGCCGGTAAATTCTGCCATCGCCGATCTGAGCGGTGCTGAAACCCTACACTCTCTGTCACATTCAAATGCTCAACAGCACTAGATTTCAAATGTGAAATTGTGCTTTCTTTGTTTGGAGAGAGAAAGTAATAAGGGAAGTAAAAAGAGAATGAGAAATAGATGCTTTCTTTCTTTGGTTATTTTTGTTTGGGCAGGATCCATTTACTACGAGAGTAAGTGGAAAAGACTTAATCCACATCATTCATTCTTCTTGGGAAATCTAATAGTATGAATTGGTAATTGGATTTTCTAAGATTAGATGGCTAGAATATGGAGTAAATCTTTTTCACTTATTCTTGAGTAAGTGAATTCCTCCCCTTTTTCTTTTCTATTTCTATTGTTTTGTTTTTCACTATAGACATAGAGTCTATTACTCTATGATTTTAAATCTGGGTTTTCTTTTGAGTGTTTGTTTGGTTTGGAGCGAGTGTGTTGATTATACCAAAAATATCTCTTTCACTACTTAGTTTAACTTTGAAATAGGGGATTAGGATTCTATCATGTCGCTTTCACCGTTTCTTAATTGTGTTTATATATGGTTGAATACTAGAATGTGTTTGGATTCAAAAATTGAATGAGGATGAAATTTTGGATACATTATTAAGTAGGTTAAATTATATGGCTCATATCTAAAAACGGAAACAAACATATTAAATTATATGGGAAGAGATCTATTGACTCCAAGAGTAAGTTTTTTAAATTTACTTCACGTCTTAGTCATCAATTCTAGGGAAACTCAATGGTTTACATGTACTCACTAATTCAAACCATTGGATTTTCCTATAATTAATGGCTAAGATATGGAATAAGTTTTTTAAACTTAGTCTTAAGTAAGTGGATCCTCTCCCAATACATTGGTTAGGTCTGACACACGAATAATATTTCATGTTGAAGTTATATAGTTTAAGGTTTAGATTTAGTATTGAAAACTAGGTTAACCATCATTTAGGCTTCGTTTGGTTGTAAGAAGAAAATAATAAGAGAGAAATATGTGAATGTAAGAGAAGAGAGAAAGAAAGGAGAGAAAAAAAATAAGAAATAGAGTGAATTTTACTATTGTTTGGTTATATAGAAAAAGAAAGAAATAAGTGATTGTTTTTTCCTTCTTCCTTGAATAATGATTTGTCCCCTAAAATTATGTTTCAAATCATATCACAGATCAATGAAAATATTCATGTAAATTAAAAAATTTATAATATTCATTATTTTTTATTGTTCTGGGACATGGTTTGTGACACAGTTTGAGATAACAGATCTTACTACCTCTTCTCCTCTCATTTTCTCTTCACTTGAGAGGAGAAACACATTTAATGGGTCCCACAATTTTTTTCTTCCTTCTCTTCAAACTCTTTCTTAAACCAAATGAGAGAAAAACTCTATTTCTCCTCAACTTCCTTCCTCTCATTCTCTTTCTCTTCTTTATTCCTTCAACCAAACGAAGGCTAAGAGTAATAAGTATTATGGCTTATGCTAACCTTAACATTGAACTTTCCTTCTAAATATTAATTTAGTCTCTCAAAACATTATTATATATTGTGAGACTTGGGGAATTATTTAATTCCTAAAAAACGTAATTTTTATATGGATAAAAAAATATTAATATTCTACGGTAAAATGGTGCTTTCTTATTCACAAATTCATAATAATTCTACCACGTTTAAATAATATTATCTCATAAACACTATTTGGAATCATAGATGAATTAGATTATTTATATATAGTTAAAAGAAAATAAATAGTTTATTCAAAAAGTTAATAATTTGAGAATCATTTAGCCTATCAAAACTAAAAGTGAATTCATAATTTCTTATTATAACTAAATTATTTTAAGATCTTAATTGTTGAAGGATGATGTCAAAAGATATCATAAGCGATTTTATAAGGAAAAAATAAGTGATACTATTGAGAAATAATTGTAAAAAAACACACACAAAAAGGATGTTAGACTGTAATGTTTTATACGCAAAGTTTTTGTATGGGAGGGGGAGAAAAGAGTAATATGTGATAAATTTACCTTTTATTGAAATAAAATACATGTATATTTTAAATAAAGTGTGTAATATCTATACACTAAAGATTTATATACGATTTATATCTGAGTGCATTATTCACTATTCATTTATATTACAAGTGAAAAAAATATACTCTACATCATGATCATTCATTCTTGGGAAATCCAATGGTTTGAATTAGTGAGTACATCTAAATCATTGGATTTTCCAAGATTGGATGATTAAGATGTAAAGTAAATATTTTCCACTTACTATTGGAGTAAGTGAATTCCTCCCATTTTTCTATTGTTAAATAAATGAGTAGATCTATAATACACATTAATGCTCTTATTAAATAAATGAGGAGATCTATAATACACATTAATGCACTTTGCAATTGTTTAAATAGTGAGAGGGAATACACACTAAACTTTCTTAAGCTATAATAATAGAAGACTGTGCCTAACTGGTCTTCTTCTTTGAGGCATGTCTTTTGTGAGGCTAACAGATGCACTGATTTTCTGGCAAGTGAGGGCCACCAATTATTCTTTCTTTTGTAATTTTTTCAATTCTATACCCTTTGCTTTATACACTCTCATTTCTGAGGATGCTCATGAGACAAATTTTCCTAACATGGTTTCAAAGTTTGTCTTGGCTTTTAAGCTTGTTGAATATAAAAACTAGTTATCAAGTTTTAATAGAAATTTTCGATATTTATGCTCTATTTACCACCAATGAAAAACAGTTAACTAATTATAAAAAATTAACTTCCATTAAAAAAATTGTCAGAACTTTTAATAGATTGATAGTTTATCATTTGCAACAAATAGAATAATATATATTAGTGGTTATAAAAAAAATGAAGTTTTGGTTTAAGATCAGAAATGTAACTATGGTGCTTGTTGTTTTATATTAATATAGGTATGTAAGTGCACGACAGGTGTAAATTAGTAAAGTGAAGGAACTTAGAAGGTTGAATGTGGAATAGGAATTATATTTCCCAAAATGATTATATCGATATGTTTTTCAAGTCAATTAATTTTTTCTATGCAATATAATAATATCATTTGGTGTATTTAGAATTTTTCTTTTTAATTCAGTATCATTTTTTCATTGGAATGAGACAGAAACTAAAAATAAAAATGGGGACATATGATCTATGTCCTTCCCATGTGTTGAGACAAGAAAATGCATTAATATTTGCACATTAGGTGTAAATTAGCTTGTGTTTAACTACATATCATGATATCTTGGTTAAATCTATATACTTCAGGTTACTAAAGTGATAATTTTTTAATTTTACTACTGACTATTTGTGTTACTATTGCATATCGAATTATGTTTACCAATCGTGTTACTACTGCTATATGGTGTTTGACAATGTAATAGGAATTGAAAAACTAAATGGATTAGCATTGATAACAATTGAAAATGTATAATTTTCGAGTAGGAGTTCAACATCAATTTTGAGTGTTGTAATGTTATCAAAAATAAAATATTTTAAAATTATAAATAATTTTTTGTACTAGTTTGTAGTAAAAAAATTAAAATATATGAATTGTAAAATTTTACTTGGATGATTTTATCTTTTCACACTTTCAAAGGACTAATTTTTTTATTTTTGTATGTGGGGTCTCAAAAATATTTGAGATTGCTCAGAAGATTAGCCTATGTTAATGATGCACCCGGTGTTAAAAACAGAAAGAAAATTTGGGTTATGTTTTAGCTTGTGGTGGTATAGTCACAAATGATGGAAGGTTTAATGGAAATAGTTTTATAGGACTTATTTGATGTGTTAGGTATGAAAATTACCTTAATTCATAAGGATAATTGAACACCATTTAGTTTTAGAAGCTAACTTTGTGCAATAATATTTACCATTTTGGTGAACTATTGCACTAATCCTATAATTTTAGTTTTCATGTCAATTCAAAACTTAAAAGAAAAATGAGCAAGAATTGGTGTGAATAATCCCATATAATTTTAGTTTTCATGTCAATTCAGCACTTCAATATTTTGTACTTATTATAGTCCTAGACAAAATAGAATCATAATCTTGGTCATGGCTGTGCCCTTTTCTTATAAAATTTGAAATGCTAATTGAAATGTGGCTATTTAATTTTTTTCATAAAAAATAAAAATTGACCTGTGGTCGAAGCAACACTTGTAGGGAAGGGACTTCAGACTCCTTTACATCGAGCTGGTTCCGAAAGAGAGAAAATGGAGAGACATCTTTTGTATGTCTCAGCATCTCTTAGCAACCACCAAGGTTTGCAGCACAGAAGTTCAAAAGCTTCAGCTACTTGAAAAAATTCAGTAACAACTGCTATAGCTTCTTGCTTATCAGTAGCAACATATGAGCCTCAAATCATTCCCATTAGGCGACGTGCCAAATCAGCATGCAATGCATGCCCACCCTGCATCAAGCAAAATAGTCGATAAAAAATATAGATATACATAACCTTACACTCGCAAGCAAATAGGTTGTTTCAACGATTTGAACTCATGACAAAAAATATGCAGTTTCTTGAGAATAGTCCAAATCTAGAATTAGAGTTGTAACTTGTAAGAACACACAGATTCTTTTGCATGAGGATCAACAAGCCAGTTTTAATATTTCAAAAGGAGGGGATTAAGGATATATTAGGTTGCAAAAGTTACAGAACTTGTGAAACCATAATAGTCAAACTGATAATGAGAATACATAATGTAGGGAATAACAAAAGACCAGAGGACCATGCCTTGTAAGCTACAATGTGTGCCACTGGGAGTCCTTGATTCCCAAACTGAGCAGAAAGTGAGAGATCGCCGATAAGATCCAATACTTTGTGACGACACGGTTCATCACTGAAATGCAAAGGGGGATTCAACCAACCTTTACTGGTACTGCAGAAGAAAATTATAGTAATTATATAATGGCACGGAAGCACAATAGATGATATTGTGATTATCAATGCATAACTTTGTCCAGTATCACCAGATCCCACAGAAGCATAGAACTATATACACAGTTTGCACCTTTGTACTTAACATGATCCATTTACCTAGCATATTTCTAAATCATAGGTTCATTTAACTCCAGTCTAATCTACTCATTTGATGAAATTAACTTTCATGTTAAAGTTGTTATCTGTGTCAGATGTGAATGTGACGTTACCATCTAAGTCATAGATGCATAATTGACTAAAACTTTCCACACAAAAATAGTCTAATCTTCAAACTACTTCAGCTTATATGACTGATAATTTAATCATTCTTTATTGTAAAGCTTGCGTCGTGATATGGAGGTCATGGGTTAAAATCCTACAAATAACCTTTTCGCTTATGAGGGTAAGGTTGCATACATTTACTCTCCCCGTATTCCATTAGGTGGAAGCCTTGTGCAATGGGCTGCCATTTTTTATTGTAAAGCTTAGGGGAGGAAGAAAAGGTCATCATCATAAGAGAATGACATTGCCAGTGTTTAATACATATTTGGCTGGGCTTGTACCATCGAGTTACAAAGTTCTAATGTCATGGTACTATGCTCGAAAAACCTGGTCAAATTTTATAGTCACCAACTGAATTGCAGGGTAATTTCAATTCAAAGTTAAAAAAAGGCTGCATTGCAACGGTGTTGTGGCTAGTCTCTACAGCATAATAAGTATTGTCTACAAAATAACGTACAAACTTGAAGAAATTCAATGGCAGCATTGGCCACAACCCACAATCCAATAATTAAAACCGCAAAAGGACCATGTGTTGGTGATTTCAAGTCCAAGGTAAATCCATAAAGCTTGTACGCGTGAGGGCAAAGGTTCTATAGCTTTACTGAATAACTTTCTCTTTGATCTCATTTTTATAGAATACCCCACATTTCTTTCGCCTTTCCATGACCAATAAATTTTGGAGAAATGACCTCGCTCTAGTTACATACATATAACAAAGAATTTGCACCTTTCTTTACAGTTTCTTTGTATTTTTTTCAATTGATTCTCCGGCAAAAGCATTGGCTGTGGTTACTTTTGATACTGTTTATCTACAATCACTAAAGAGCTTGGGAAATGAAAAAGGTCCTCCTTTGGCTACTCCAGAAAGCATAGTATTCACAATCAAAGACAGAAAACTGGCTTGGGAAAATTGGAATAAGGGGGACTGGACAAGAAGACCACTGATAGAAAAATCTCAACCAATCTTATTCTTTGAAGTGAAGGATAAATTTCTGATACAGTCTTGCAAAGGACTAAACAGCTACATCTTATGTACAAGATTAAACTACAAGGAAACACTAGAATCACAATAGAGCCATAAATATCCTAGATTTGTGGTCCTTGTTTTATGGATCTAGTAGTACCTAGATTAGCAGTGTTCACCTATGCTTTATGAAAAATAATTTCAAGCATGCAATTTCTTGAAATTTAGAGGGTAGGCTTGGCACAACGATAAGATTGCTGCTTAGTGACCATGAGGTCACAGGTTAAAATCCTGGAAACAACTTCTCTACTCGCGGGGTAAGGTTGCGTACATCTACCCTCCCAAACCCCACTAAGTGGGAGCATTGTGCATGGGGCCACCCTTTTATGCAATTTCATGAAATTTCTAACATATCATTGTTGCTTCATAAACTTTACAGCTTCCCTAACATAGTCTATCAAATTTGTTCACTAGCTTTTGTATAGCTGGCTATAATATTTACCTGCAAACAATGGCATTTTCTAGAGAACCTCCTTTAATAAGTCCAGCCTTACGCATTTGCTCAACCTGCAAGATATTTTAAATCAGGATGTCCAGTGTTAGATGCATTCCATAAAATATATCCTGCTAATACAGATAATCTCATAAAAGAATAGAACTATTTCGCACTTGAAAATTGATCTACAACTCACAGAGATAAATAATGCATATGGTCTCTACTCTCTACTCTCTACTACGTATGCAAGTAGGTTGTGTCAATACTGAAAGGTAACATATTACATATGTTCGCTTACGAATCAGACCACCAAACAGTAAGTTACATAATGTAAAATCCATAAATTCCATATTAAATCCTCTTTATAGAGTAGGATATTAAATACAGGCCCACTTAAATCCCCCCCCCCCCCCCCCCCCTATTCTTGAAGAAATTCTAACTTGAATCAGAAAAGCAAAATCAACAAGCCAAAGAAAGTTACCTTAACCTTGTTCGATTGCATATCGTACCAAATTAAAGACAAGTGCAGTAAACTTACTGTGGATGAGGTCTCTTCCTTTTTCTTATTTAATTAACTAATTCATATGTATCTAGTTAAAAAAATACCTATTGTAATATTAGCATTTATGACTGAATATTGTAAGGAGAGAGAGAGAGCAGAGAAAGGATGAGAAGAAGAGTGCAAGAGAGAGAGAGAAAATAACTCCGAATTTTTATTAATCAAAGTTAGTTACAAAAGATGAGGGGAGATATATTTATAGTTAGGATAGATGAGATAGCTTGTTGTACAAGCTATCTATATACCTAACAAACTTCCCACTACAATAACAACTAACTCTTAACTCTTATTACACTTAATTCTATTCTCTAATATATCCCCTGAAAATGAGGGTCCTGAACCACGTTGAGGTAGTGTTTGACTTGCAACTGATCTTTGAGCGCAATAAACTTGGGATTAGAGTAGACAAAGGATTAATTAAAACGTCAGTTGTTTGAAAAGTTGAGGGCACATGTTTCACTATGAGGGTTTTGTTTTTTATCTTGTCTCTGACAACATAGAAGTCTAACTCAATGTGCTTAGTCTTGTTGTGTGGAACAAGATTATGTGACATAACAATGATATTGAGGTTGTCACATAACATAGTGGGGGTATTGTATGAGACCTTCAGCTCACTTAGTAGAATTTCTATCCAAATCAGTTCTTGAGAGGCTAATGCTAGACTTTTATACTCAAATTCTATCCACAAGTAAGTCCCTTCAGAAATATCATAGGCTAGGTCAAGAGACTCTTGTTTATGAAAATCCCATGTCTTTCCTCACTGATTTGCGCAAGACTCACGTTAAGGTTACATCTCAAAACCAATTGCCAATAAGAGGAATAACTCAATGTGTATTTACACCATTCCCGAGGCAATGGGGAGGCAATGAGGAGGCAATGTGAGACTTACTTCTCAACATACCCCCTCCACAGAAGCATGTTGAATCAAGCGAAGGGTTACCTTTGACCCATGACTAAAGGACACCTTTTGACCTATGATAACCAGAGAGAAGTTGAGTTCTAATTCTGATACCAACTTGAAAGAGACAAATTGTTTATCTAAATTGATTGAGTGAATTGTATGCACTTAGCCTTTTCTATTTATAGTAGAAGAGTTCATACATACAACAACAGTCAAGCTTTTATCCCATTAGATGGGGTCGACTACATGGATCAAACATTGCCATAAGCTCTATCATAAACCATGTTCATCGACAAAACATTGATCTCTACGTTTTTCTTAATCCTTTCGTCTATGGTTTTTCTTGGTCTCTCTATTTCTCTAAGAATTGGACTAGCCTCCATATCATCTACTCTCCTTACGGAGGCTTCTACCACTCTCATCGACACATGTCCAAACCACTTAAGGTGCAATTCTATCATCTTTTCTATAATAGTAGTTACTCCAACTTTCTCACTAAGGCATGCATTTGTAATCTTTTCTTATCTAGTGTGTTCACTCATCCAACACAACATTCTAATCTCTGCTACATGGAGTCTATTTCTCGTTGACATTTTATCGTCCAACATTCAGTCCCATATAACATTGCAGGTCTTATAGTGATGTGATAAACCTTCCCCTTAAGCTTGAGTGATACCTTTTTATCACATATAGAAGAGTCCATACATGAATGCCTTAAATTTAGGGAAATAAAATCGGAAAGATAAATACATGATATTATTTTATAATCAACCAGACATAGAATATTCTAGTTATCTCAACAATCTTGTACTTATCTCATTAATCTCAACAACAAACTGTCAAAAAATTGACCCAAGTCTTTTAGTGCCAGTGCTATCCTAACTCCCTTTACTACTAACCTCCATTGTGAGTCCTATCGACCACTATATGGGGATCACAATCTGATGGTTTTTGCAGCAGCAACGGTCGGATCGAATCTCCGTGTCCCAGCACCCCAGTTTCCTTCATTGCCCTGGTGATACTGGTTTGGAGCTGCACTATGGTGAGCCTCTCAGCAGTGAGTGCACCGTTAGTGTCCGCATGAGGATTATGATCTGGTGGTGGACTGGTGGCAATATCATGCATGGACTACTCAAAACCCACAGATTTCTGGTCCTCACAGGGTACTGCTGCCCCTGTTCGACCATCAGGTCCCAAATGATGTTGCTCTCAGTGACCCAAACACAAATTCACAATATATTTCCTCTCCCTGTCCAAGAACCAAACTTTCCTTTGTGTTTCTCCCTTTTCTGTTTCTTCTCCATCTTCAAGAATATGGTTCTTGAAACACTGATTGTGGTCGATGGACAATGGATGAACCTAGTGAGGTGATGGACTCACTGCCTTCGTCCTTCAATGTAGTTGCGATGAAGGAGGCCCTGATACTTCAATGGAGTTGAAGGTTTGTGTGAGAGAGCAGAGATAAGATTTAAGGATTCAGGTTTGCTTGTATGAGGCAACAGAGGAAACCAATTTTTACCTTAAATGACACTTTTTGGTTGATAAGGACCGCCAAAACAAATTCGTGATACCCAAGACATACCAATGCAATTTTTTTGGTTGATGGATACGTACCGGGTATGTACCCAGACGAACCCAACATGCACAAAAGTCAGACACACACCCGGTGCGAGTTTGGAGGCCAACAGAGCATACCCGTGCAACAAAGCATCTGAAATTTTAATTCACAATTTGTTTTCTGATAAATGACATATGACCATGGAAACAGGCCATAACTAGACTACAAATGGAATAAGTTGAGAACTAACCTCCTCATAAATGCAGAAGGTTCTTGACAAAGCTATTTGCATGGAATAAACCAAATTGTCCAGGGGGTTTGTGGAAAACCACTGGCAGCCAATAGCAGGTGCCTGCAAAAGCAAGGTGTATTTGCCCATTAGTCAATGCCAAAGATCTACAAATGATTAGAATCTTAGCAATTGTAAGTTGTGACCTTACTATATCAAAATAGTTGAATATATTTGAGGTAAAATTTTAACATACTTGTCCTCTGGTATTCTTTGGAAGCAAGTTAAATATCAACAAGTTAAAATACAACATCATGACACTTGCAATTTCTTTAATGTTTGTTGAACCAGCTCTCCTAAAAGCTTAAGTTATTAGGTGAAGATACATGAATGACTCTATTATGTCTCTAACCTATGAAGCACCCGATACCAATACGAGTATTAGATATGATACGTATCCTATGTGACGATACATATATTCTTGAAAATGCAGGACATGAACGTTTGGGATACACATATAAAATATGCGCATAAAATTCATAAAATATAATAAACATATAGTTTTTTATTAAATTCCAAATAAAGATCATATTTCTTAGAAATCACTAAATAGAAAATGAAAACCATATTGTCACTAAATAGTGTCGATCCCGTTAATCCATGATCAACATGATGCAAATGCATTACATGCTTTGTCCTTTTTCTCTTACTAAAAGTCTAGTAGATTGAATGTTATGTTTCTCTCTTCTACTTAATTGACCGTGTGTTATGCTTTCTCTCTCTTTCTCCCTCTTGAAATGCTCTCGTATGGTAGTTTCGGTGTCTGGGAGGTATCGGGAAAATATTTTAAAAGTATTGGAGAGTATCCAGAAAGTATCGGATTTATAATTTATTTAGTTTTCAAAAAAATAAATTCGATAATCTATGGATACATATCAACGAAGTATCAGAGAGTATCGGTATCAGACATGGATACATGAAGGATATTGAAGTGTTGGTGCCTTCTCTAACACCCCAAATGTATGATTCCTTTGAGATAAGTGTGGATAATGCAAATGGCTATCTTTAATCATATTCTAAAATTTAAATTTTATTTACAAGCAATGGGGGTGGAAAGGGTCAAACTCTAAACCATGTCATGAACCAACTTAGCCAAAAACTTAAGCTATTGGGTGAAGACACATGAATGATTTTATTATATCTCATCAATTTTCCATTTGATATTCCCCTACATTAAGATTAGATTATAGTAAGCATAGGATTGCAAATGTAGAATATGAAGCCTAATCTTTTAGGATAGGTCGTCTAGGATAAGCCTAAGAGGTCAAAGCAAAACGCATTCTTTTGAGCTCAAAAAATGAAACACCAACAGATGTTGCCTTTTATTACAAGTTAATTTTAGGCCATGTGATTCTTAGGCCTACGCTTGTTGCATGGTACCAAATCTCAGTTGTATAATTAATCCTGGATTATCTTCATGTCTTAGTGATATTATAATGAATTTTAGTACAAGGACGAACGCAAAGTAGTTGTCCACAACCCCACTTTCAAGCCCACTTCAGTTGGTTTTCACATAAAGGAGCATGAGTTATGGAAACAGCTCAAATATTTAGGATAAGTTATCTGTAGACAAAATCAACCACGATAGATAGCCACCTTAATTTCAAATATAGGATTGGTGAACAGAATTATCATAAGATCTGAAGTAACAAATGGAATATGAGAAAAATAATTAAAAATGGCTTGACTTTGACACAGAGAAGTGAAGAAACTTCTATATTTTTTGGACCGTTTTTTTATTATTCAATAATACCTAAAACTAGGAGATTTGATACCCTCTTGGAAAGACATCCTTTGCTCAGAACGAAAACAACTCTTATTTATCGAATAAAGCAATGCTAAAGAATGCAACACACTGCTCTAATATAGCATAGTTTATTTCCTATTTCATTTGGTAGCCTTAAGTGTAATACTTTGGAACACAAAATGTATACTAGGTTTGCATCTCTTTGGTGCTGTGTATTTTTTATGTGAGTGTGCAACATATAAGAGACAAGAAAAAAATGCAAGAAAGCAGAGGTGCATTCAATAACAGAAAGATGAGGAGAGGAAAACAACGAAAAGGAGACAATGATTTCTCTACCAGAAACGGATGGAAACTTGCAGCTTTTTGTCTATTCCTCAAGAAGCATGAGTAGGAAATATCCTTTGAAAAACAGGTAAACTATATACTTTCATCCTTAAAAAATTAGTTAACTCATTAAGATCTGAAGAGTAACACAGAAAAACAAAAACAAAACTTTTCATTTGCAAGTACATACTTTTAACCAAATACATCCAGACACCAACCAGATTTTGTAATCTATACTACCCAATGCTATAATCTTGAATCTATCTTCTAAATCAAGAGATTCTTTACATGATAAGGAACAGTTTTACACAAGTCCATGAAACTCGTTTTATTTGTTTCATCATTATGTGTCCAGTAAGGATATTGTATCAAAGAAAGCATAAAGTACATGGAAATTTCTAAATGGCGTTTGCTGAGCAAAATTCTGATGATTGATATTCTCAATTCAATGTATCAAATCTATCTTTACCTGTGGAAAGCTGATGCCATAAGTTATTTGAACCACTTCTGAAGGAAATGCAGCAACAAAAGAATCGTTCCTCCAAACATACACTGGTTCATTCACATGTGGCGCTATTTTCTCACAACTTTTGCCTTCACGATCAGTTGCTTCCTTTAAACCAACTTCTTCTACTGATTCCACCCATTCCCTTGCTGACCCATCAAATATAGGAATCTGTATAAAAGATTAAGAAAACTAATAATTTTCTAATACAAGCTATTTATTAGCAGAACTAAACATAGGGGGAAGAGAATATATTTATCAATGTTTTCCATAAAACACAATCTTAATTTTGATGAGTACTATAATACTCTTACAAAACCAATATACTCGGACACAGCATGGTGAAATACTAAGGGCCTTTTATATAACATGAGATTGTGCATTTAGAACTGTTGAATTTATTTCACAAATCATATTTGCACCTAAACCTTGCCAAAATCAAGATTTACATATTTGGAGATTTTGTTGGTGGTCCAGCTAAGCCCCTGGGGACTTGATGCTTAACCGAAGGTAGGAAGAAGTGCTTCTTCCCTACTCTTAATGTTGAACTCAGACGCCAGAGGATATCTAGTAGGGATATTCTAACTCCCAGTTCACTAGATGGCAATGGGCTGATGACCATTGGGTGAGTGCTCACAAAGAGTAGAGAGTAGAAGTGTAGAACTCGATTATGTGTGAGGTCTCCATAGTCCTATATAGGAGAGAGGTCTAGCACAATTGGGTGAGTTTTCTAAACCTGCGGGCCTTAGGATATTAGGCCAGCTCAGCCCATATAGACATAGCTGGTTTTGCAATGGCAACAAGGTCCAAATTTAACATGATATGAGATTAATGAGTTAGAGGTTAATTTACTATGAATTGTACTAATTTAATGTAATGTCACATATTTCTTTAAACCAACTGATACTACCAGGAAAGTTTGTTGATTTTGGCATGAAATTCATTTCCGGAAGAAAAATAACAGGTGGCATAGCTTACAGTACATTATAAAGTGTGTGCATCTTTATGAACTGTCTATATTTTTCTTCAGTTGATTATAACTCATGCCTGAAATGATTTTCGAGTATGAAAAGTACAAATGACTATAAGATAGTTGACTCGGGTCACATGCACATACAAATCTTCTTTGTAGTTAGAACGGTGGGATTCATGTCACAACTTTTATCTGAGAATTGGGATGATTAACTAGCTTATGGTTAAACAACCTTGCAAGCAAATATTTGTACGAATGTATAGTTTTTACATACGATGTTCAAAATTGGATTATGGAGTCTTGTGTAATCAAAATATTACACAACCGAAAGATCACTTGCTTGGTGGTAGCTCTGTTTTTACAAGCCTTTTTTCATTGGGCTCTTGCACAAAGGTACACTAACCTCCCCTAAAGAGATTCTTTGTAGCTTTTGAAGCAACAGGGGTATAAGTATATAACTAAACTACACTTCAAGGGAAACCATTGTAATTTCCCCTCTATAATATCAAAACATGTTCAATTTGATATTCAATAAAAACTATAGAGGAAATGATTACTACAGATTTAGATATATGTTTTGTCAATGATATGACATTATAGTGTCGCCGTGTCGGTCAATTCATATAGTATAGCCGACCACATCTAATGGGATTAAGGCTTATTTTTTTACTTAAATTTATGAACCAATTGAATCCACAATTAACAATCTTACCTCCACATCATCCCCTTCACCATCCAAATTCTCTACCTCAATCCTACAATTATCAACACCAGAAGCCTCCAAAGCAGAAAGCAAGTGCTCCACCGTTCGAATCCGAAAACCGCTTTTACTCAAAGTAGTGCAGAGAGGCGACACTTGAGCGAAATCCACAGAAGCCGGAATGGAATTGGATCGAAAATAAAAGCTCCTCCCTTCGCCGGCAAAACCAGGGCACAATCTGACGGTGGAAACTTCACCGGAATGTAAACCCTTACCCCTTCGTTCTACGCAACCCGCTAGGGTTTTCTGAAGCCTCCCGGTCTGAAATAAAGAGAAGAATTCACTTCAATAGAGAAAGAGAGAATAAGTTTGTGTTTGGTTGGTGAGGGAATTGAATAAGTGAGAGAGTACAAACGGGTTTCCATGAGATAAATTTGGATGATCTAAGAGCGTTGAAGGCTGACATTGACACTTTTGTAAAGGTGCTGTTTGTAGAAATCAGATGGATATTTTGGAGGTACTGCAAGTATGCAACCTAATGTTTTTGTGCATGTAATAAATAAGGCGCCTTCTCATATGCGAACCTATATTTAGTTCGCATGCATGCGAACTATTGTGGTTGCCGTTGGATCAGAAAATTCAGATCTCGATCGTTGATGGCATTACCGGTTAAGGTTTAGATAGGAAGTCGGTTTGGGCCGGCTTGACGTTAGACTGTGTAAAAGTCGGTATGGGCCCTTTTTACGTCCATCCTCATAGAAGTCGGGTTACATGAGTGTAACATATGGATGTTCAGAAGTCGGTAATGGGCCGACTGACTTCTGTGTAGTGTGGAGTTATTTTTTTTTTTGTGTATGGGCTGAGTTATTTTTTGTGTAGTTTAGTGGGCCTAGTGATTTTTTTTTTGATGTATGTTATTTGTTAGAAAACTGTATTAAATGTGAAATTCAAAATGTAATATAAGATATTTATAAATAAATGATATTAAAAAATGTATTAAATAATTATTTACAAATAAATGATTTTTTTTTACAAATTCCCTAAATGACCACCCGTTCCACACCTAGGACGTTTTGACCTCCCTCTATGTTCAACCGTTGGAGGGTCTTCAGTCGTATTTGTCTGCCCCGTTGGAAAAATATTATCATTAACCATGAAAGAGCTTGGTCCAGCACCATCTTGATTGAAGTTGAAGTCGATATGATTAAGATGCATGTTTGCCGATTCAGGTGTACCGAGTAAAGTAGTGAAGAAGTCATTATGGTCGGTAGAAAATGAGTGACATTGAGGCATCAAATCATCAACTCGATCGCGATGGTGTTGCGATGGTTTATAATGAAAATACATTCTCTCTGGCTGAATATTGTAAGATGAAGAAGATGGTTGAGACATTGGAAGTTGTGACGTCATAGGTTGGTTCATCATAGGTTGGTACATTTGTGTTTGAGTTGTTGGAGTTTGTAAATTTATTTGGCGTGGGTCTCGGAGTTGTGTTTCGGAAGATAAGAATAGTTTAGAATTTATTCTATACCAAATATTATATTCTTGTGTGTGGATAGGATATTGGATTTCAGGTCCTCGTAGGACTTGATCCCTACGTTGACTCCAATATTCAATCCAGTGTGCATGTTTGGTAGCCCAATTTGCATCTTGATTACCCCGTTTGTCAACTCTATGTATGGCATCAAGATTCTTTGGTTCTTGTGGTATATCTTGGACTAATCCAAATTGCAGTCTTACTCGATCTGTTTGATGCCATTCTACAATGGAGAAACAAATCAAAGTTATGCATACACTCCACACCCTCTTATCTTGTTGGACTTGACATGGGAGATTGTTGATATAAGTCTGATAAGGGAGCCATTTAAACTGCAAATTTGAGAATAAATATTGTTAGGAAATTGATTTTTGTGTTAATTGTTATTGATAAAGAGTTTAAGATGATTTACATCGCTGGCTTCCATACGATCCAAGCGTGATCTATAACTCGTCAAGTATCCACGTGGAACTCCTTGAAAGATTAATTGTGTTTGACCCCACCTTCAAATAAAGAATTATTGATTATATATTTAAAAGTAAGAAATATTGTAAGTAATTGTTAATGATAATTAAGAATTTATATTACCTTTTAGCAAATGGATAAGTTGGTAGGCCATTAAATCTAGGTGCTAGAAAAGGCAGTCGATACCATGCCCAAGATTGTAGCAGCATCAAACACCCACCCATGACCTTTGCATTTGGTTTTGTTGCCCGACACAACTCCCTATACAAGTTTGCCAAACAAGCTGAACCTCAGCTATATCGGTTAACTCTTGATAGGTCTCGAAGTAAATGTAAGTACATTAGATGTAATCTACTGTTGGATTTGTCGGGCAACAATTCACTTCCTAAAATATATAGGATACGTGCCCTACAATACTGTTGTAATTGTATTTGTGTAGGGTTAGGGGGGAGTTGACTAAAGTTATCAACTAGCCAAGCTAACTTTAACTCACCCCCTCATATCTTCTTCAACTATTGGGACTTTTCCCAATAGTTCTCCACACATTTCATCCCAATCAAAATATGTAGGTCCTGTTACCGGCCGATCGTTAACATTCACTCCTAGTTGTAGTGAAACATCTTCTAGTGTGATTGTACATTCACCACATGGAAGATGAAATGTGTGTGTCTCTGGCCTCCATCTTTCAACTAGAGCAGTTATTAAAGATGAGTCTATGTTGAAACATCGGAGGCTAGACAAGTTAGAAAACCCAGCAAGCTGCATTAATTCATCTAGTAATGGTTCTTCTTCGAACAAATTTGCATGTCTCATTCTAAGAACATCTTTCGAAGGTTCCTGTAAAAAAAATATTAAGTAGTTATCAATTATTAACTTAAAAATCCCTAATTGGGCCAGAAGTTTTTCTAGCCCAAACCGACATCCTAGAATTACTGTGCAGAACCAGAAAATTTGTTTAACATATGGGCCAGAAGTTAATCTGGCCCATACCGACTTCCATGAATCAAAATGAATTCACTTAAGAAGTCGGTGTGTTTTGATGCTACAGCTAATGGGCCAGAAGTTAATATGGCCCAAACCGACATGCTAAAGCTTATATCCCAAAAAAAATATATACTACAACAATTATAAAAAACATATATTCACATATTTTAAAAAAGATATATTACAACATTTATAAAAAAAACATATATTCCATAAAAAAAACATATATTTTATATTTTGTATTGAGAAGTCGGTGTGCTTTGATGCTACACATCTATGGGCCAGAAGTTAATCTGGCCCATATCGACTTCCGTGAATGGTTTTTTGATACTACACCTAATGGGCCAGAAGTTAATCTGGCCCAAACCGACATGCTAATCCCAAAAAAAAATATACTACAACAATTATAAAAAACATATATTCACATATTTTAAAAAAGATATATTACAACATTTATAAAAAAACATATATTCCATAAAAAAAACATATATTTTATATTTTGTATTGGGAAGTCGGTGTGCTTTGATGCTACACATCTATGGGCCAGAAGTTAATTTGGCCCATACCGACTTCCGTGAATGGTTTTTTGATACTACACCTAATGGGCCAGAAGTTAATCTGGCCCAAACCGACATGCTAAAGCTTATATCCCAAAAAAATAATATACTACAACAATTATAAAAAACATATATTCACATATTTTAAAAAAGATATATTACAACATTTATAAAAAAACATATATTTTCCAATTATAAAAAACATATATTACAACTAGTAACATTCATATTTTATATTGAAATTGATATATTATAATATTAACATTATATTTTACATTAACATTCATATAATAATATTAACATTATATATTAATATACCAGTAACATTAATATTCACATATTTTATATATTAACATTCATCCATATAACATTCATATTTTATAATGACTACAAATATAATCAACTAAATGAACTAAAAAATAACTGAATAATGTAGGAATGATGATCTATGTTGATCTTCTAGCCTAAGCAATTGTGAATCAGCCATTAGAATGAATTTTTTTTTCTGAGTATAGAGAGATGTAGAATGTAGTGAGTAATGATAATGAGAGATTTGTGTGTAGTGTAGTTGTAGTTCCAAACTTCTCAATTTAAAGTGTAGGACTACCTACTCCACCTCTCCAATAGCCAATTAGAAAAAAAAGAAGAAGAAATTATTGGGCTGTCAGTAGCAGGCTTGCGTGGGCAGTGTGTGAAACAGGCTTGGGTAGTGTGTGAAACAGGCTTGGGCAGTGTGATGCAGGTTTTGCAGGGATATTTATTTGATTTTGTAGATGGGAAGTCGGTCTGGGTAGGAAATACTTCGTAATGGGCCAAAAGTTGATGCGGCCCAGACCGACTTATGTGTGAAGCAGGGTATATTTTTTTATACTTTTTAAAAAATAATGTGTAGAAGTCGGTCCAACTTAGGAATTCATTGTAGGCTATATTTTTTTATATTTTCAGGTTTCAGCTTTTCAGATTTTCAGCTTTTTAGGTTTGCAGGTTTTATTTTCAGCTTTGTATGCCAGAAGTCGATTTTGAAGGCTATTACGTCATTATGGGCCTCTTGTTGTTGAGGCCCAAACCGACTTCCTAAAACAATGTTATTATATGAAATTTTATTTCTCCTTGGGAAGTCGGTCTGGGTAGGAATTACCTCTCAATGGGCCAGACGTTGATACGGCCCATACCGACTTCCTAGCATTTCATGGGAAGGAATTACTTCCCAGTGGTGTAACACCCCGAATTTTAGTCTTTAAAAATTAGAGTATCAGTCCTGGAAGCCTCGCTTGATCCAGAGATTCTCGCTTGAGCGAGAGAGGTGCATCTGGGAGGGTGAAATCTTGGGCTATACTGGAGGATTCTCGCCTGAGCGAGAGTTGTATCACCCGGGCGAGAAATGGCAATTTTGGGCAGTGTAATCGATTACACAGTCCATGTAATCGATTACATGCAGATAAAAGCATCAGATATGTGCATTTTACATGATGTAATCGATTACACAATCCATGTAATCGATTACATGCTGATAAAAGCATCAGATGTGCATGATGTAATCGATTACACAATACATGTAATCGATTACATGATGATAAAAGCATCAGATGTGCATGATGTAATCGATTACACAATCCATGTAATCGATTACATGCAGATAAAAGCATCAGATATGTGCATTTTACACTATGTAATCGATTACACAATCCATGTAATCGATTACATCTATGCGTTAAGCAAAAATTGCTACTGTGAGATTCTCGCTTGAGCGAGAATGGGCTAGCTTGAGCGAGAATGGGCTCGCTTGAGCGAGAACCCGACGACTGCTCTTTAAAAATAGAAACCTCAAACACATTTTAGGGTTAGAACTCGAAGAGAAGAGAGAGAAGGGAGCTTTTCAAGAGCAAGGAGCCTTAGGACTCATCTTAGAGCTTGCGAAGAGGTAAACCTCTTGTTTCTAACTCTTCTTCTTCCTCTCTAACTTGTTTTGGGTATGTTAGATCTATTTTCAAAATATGAGAAACCATGGAAACTCATCCGTTAGAGTTATGGTTCGTTTTATGTTGTTTTTATCTTGTAAACTCTTGGTTTAGAGATAGTATCTCAAGAATGGAAAAGGTTGTGGGTTGATTCATGAAAACCCCAAAAACCCTAAAAGTGAAAATGTGGTAAAAGGAGAGGATGAGTAAAATGTTAGAGGTAGAAGATGAGTTTACCCCAAATATTGAAATATGAGATGTTATGCATGTTTTAGATGGTTGAATATTGATGATGAATATTTTGTATGATTAAATGATGCAAAATAAGTTGTTTATGTAATATTTAGAATAAATAACTAACATTGTGTTATGTGGTGGGATGAGAAGAGAGATCCTAAGGTTGGAGGTGGTGTTGGTAGAATTCGAGAAGTTGCCAAGAACCGAACCCCAATACTCATCAAGGTAAGGAGGAGTCTTTAAATGGTATATGGTAATGGATAATGTGTGTATTTTCTGAGTGTGAGTACGATAAAGTGATGAATCGCTTAGTTATGGTAGACATATATGGGTGTGTCTATGATAATGGTATGCGTGGATTTACTGTTTACGGATTTATGTTGTATCAATGAAAAGAAAATATGATTTTAGCCGACCATTATTGGTTAGCAAAACTTTGGCTCAAGTTATGTAGCAAAACTTTGGCTCAAGTTATGTAGCAATGCTTTGGCTCAAGCTATGTAGCAACACTTTGGCTCAAGTTATGAAGCAATACTTTGGCTCAAGTTATGTAGCAATGCTTTGGCTCAAGCTATGTAGCAACACTTTGGCTCAAGTTATGTAGCAACACTTTGGCTCAAGTTATGTAGCAAAACTTTGGCTCAAGTTATGTAGCAATACTTTGGCTCAAGTTATGTAGCAACACTTTGGCTCAAGTTATGTAGCAAAACTTTGGCTCAAGTTATGAAGCAATACTTTGGCTCAAGTTATGTAGCAATGCTTTGGCTCAAGCTATGTAGCAACACTTTGGCTCAAGTTATGTAGCAAAACTTTGGCTCAAGTTATGTAGCAATGCTTTGGCACAAGCTATGTAGCAACACTTTGGCTCAAGTTATGAAGCAATACTTTGGCTCAAGTTATGTAGCAATGCTTTGGCTCAAGCTATGTAGCAACACTTTGGCTCAAGTTATGTAGCAACACTTTGGCTCAAGTTATGTAGCAAAACTTTGGCTCAAGTTATGTAGCAATACTTTGGCTCAAGTTATGTAGCAACACTTTGGCTCAAGTTATGTAGCAAAACTTTGGCTCAAGTTATGAAGCAATACTTTGGCTCAAGTTATGAAGCAATACTTTGGCTCAAGTTATGTAGCAATGCTTTGGCTCAAGCTATGTAGCAACACTTTGGCTCAAGTTATGTAGCAAAACTTTGGCTCAAGTTATGTAGCAATGCTTTGGCTCAAGCTATGTAGCAACACTTTGGCTCAAGTTATGAAGCAATACTTTGGCTCAAGTTATGTAGCAATGCTTTGGCTCAAGCTATGTAGCAACACTTTGGCTCAAGTTATGAAGCAATGCTTTGGCTCAAGATATGTAGCAATGCTTTGGCTCAAGCTATGTAGCAACACTTTGGCTCAAGTTATGTAGCAACACTTTGGCTCAAGTTATGTAGCAACGCTTTGGCTCAAGCTATGTAGCAACGCTTTGGCTCAAGCTATGTAGCAAAACTTTGGCTCAAGTAATGTAGCACAAAATGAATTTATAAAACAAATGGTTTATTAACTCATTTTTCTAATGTGGATTATCTTATAATGACGTTTATTGAATTAATGACTTACTCCTTTATGTGTTTTGTACTTTTGTCATTGATAATCCCATTGCAGGTAAATAGACGAATGAAGTATGCCAGGTCGGGAGCTTTAGGAGCTTTAGACTTTGGATTCACTATTTATGTTTTTCGTATTCTAAATGATTACCTGCGGATTTAAATGATTGTAATCATGACTAACCATTATTTGGATATTTGTAACTATGCGTAATGTTATTTTGGAGGATCAGAACCTTTGAGGTCTTAGTACTCATAGGGAATGATATGAATGAATTATGTTTTTCTACAAGATTAATTGTATGACAAAATAATAGGTTATAAGATTAGTTCCAAGAATGATTCATAAGAAGTTCTAGGTAAAATGATTATGCATGTGGTTATTGATTCATGGATTGAGTGTGAGGAGGGGAAACAAGATTTTGAAGTAAGGATATTAAAATGGTAAATTGAGTTATGAGTGGTTGAATGGAATTGAATTAAAATGAGAAAAAAATTTCAAGGGTAGAAAATCGGGTCGTTACAAGTGGGCCAGACGTTGATGCGGCCCAGACCGACTTCCTAGCTTTTCAATTTTTCCCCCCTTAGGAAGTCGGTTTTGAAGTCAATTACATTAATATGGGCCTAATGTTGTTGAGGCCCAAACCGACTTCACTTCACTCCGCTATCTTAAAACTCCGTTATAAAATTACACATTTCTCTCTCAGTAATAAATCCTTCTCCGTAATAATTCCACTCCTTAATAAATCCTTCTCCGTAATAAATCCTTCTCCGTAATAATTTCACTCCTTAATAAATCCTTCTCAATTCCTTAATTATTCACATGGATTTTAATGCTGAAGAACACACGGTAAGAATTGTTGTTTATTTATTACTCATTTGCTAATTAATTTGTTAAAAAAATTATGCAGGTCTTCTCCAATAATATTATTACGGATAAAAGTGAAACTTCATTGGTTGAGGTACTGATTATAAACATATATATATATATATATATATATATATATATATAAATGTATATATTTTACTCATTCTAAACATATATATAAATGTTACTGGTTATATATATGTGAATGTCACTGATTATATATATATATATATATATGAATGTTATTGATATATATGTACATATATACATTTTACTCATTGTAAACATATATATAAATGTTACTAGTTATATATATAGATATGAATGTTATTTATAGTTAACATATTTATATATATATATATATATATAAATGTCACTGGTTATATATATAGATATGAATGTTATTTATTGTCATATTTGTTATGTCATTAGTAGATAATATATTCATTGTGATATATGTTATATAATGCATATAAATAAAGTATGCATGTTAATATGTATATGAATGTTAATATATAAACATGCATGCATGAATGTTATTTACTTATTATATAAATATTTAATGCTAATATTATTATATCAATGTCAATATAAAAGTATGCATGTTAATATTATATATGGATGAATAACATGCATGCATTAAAAACTGTAATGCTAATATTATTATATTAACATGCATGCATGAACAACTATAATTATTATATAAGTATGCATGTTAATATGTATATGAATGTTAATATATAAACTTACATATGTATATGAATGTTATTATATCAATGTCAATATAAAAGTATGCATGTTAATATTATATATGGATGAATAACATGCATGCATGAATAACTGTAATGCTAATATTATTATATTAACATGCATGCATGAACAACTATAATTATTATATAAGTATGCATGTTAATATGTATATGAATGTTAATATATAAACATGTTAATATGAATATGAATGTTAATATATCAATGTCAATATAAAAGTATGCATGTTAATATTATACCATATTATATATGTTTTATTGTTAATATACTGTTAACATATTTTAGTACAGTCTATAATATAATGTTAACATATTTTATTGTTACTACAGCTGTTGATTGAACGTGTGGAATTGTTGGAGGAAGATGTTAGAAAACTAAAAGTACAAGTAAATGATCTTACAACTAGACGACAACAAATTAAAAATATGAATTTAACACCCGCTGACAATATCGTCACTATATCTGATGATGAGGATAATATCGATAAAAGAATTACTACTACTTCAAGAAGTCCATATCAAAGGAGTGAGAAGGTAATATTTATTTGTAAAATTTAAAACAAATTATAAGTTAATAATTATATGATAATTAATTATTCATTCATGTAGGGTAAATCTGTCATCAACGAGGGTAATGAATTAGTGAAGTCAGGAAAAAGATTATTTAATACACCACCGTCGGCCCAAAAACCAATTAAAAAGAGTAGAGCATCCAGTTCTGT
This sequence comes from Lupinus albus, assembly GCA_009771035.1. NCBI lineage: Eukaryota > Viridiplantae > Streptophyta > Magnoliopsida > Fabales > Fabaceae > Lupinus > Lupinus albus. The sequence goes on from CM020015.1 coordinate 7,017,277, forward strand.
TTCCCCTACCGTGAAAAAATACTGTAAGAAAATTATGACTTAGGCATCCAAGCCTAGAGGTCATACTATCCCAAAGGTATTTATTATTTCCCATTCACCATTGAAATTTAAGTAAACTTTTTTAAAATTTCTAATTTTATTACTTCTTTCATAGGAAGTGAAATCATGTTTGTTTTATTAACTAACATTTTATTTTTTGTTATTTGACTAGTGAGAATTTATTCATGATTGGTGATGAAACTGGTACTCGACGTGAATTTCTTTCTCTTGCTACCGGGAGAGATATCAATGATAAAGTCAATTTCATACCCTTTATAATTAACTTAGGATTTATAAACTTATAAACTTATTAATTTTATACTATAATAGATTTTCATACTGCTCGCCAAACTACGAACACATATACAAAGACATGCTGATTCTGCAATAACAACTTGGTATTTACCTCCAACATTTTCGGTAAGTAATTTTGAACAAATAATATATGAATTTGTGGAACAACTAAATTTATTTAAATAACTATATTGATTAATACATTTGTTTAGATTGAAGTCCTTCTTGGAAAATGTGAAGAAGACATCATTACATCTTACATGAATTTGTGGATGCCCCCGTCTCGTAATCTGAAATATGTAATAATTTAATATTCTCGTTTTACTAAATTATATGTGATTAACTATAAAACCTATAATTTTAACATTTTTTAATTTTTTTAAAAGATCTACGTGCCCATAGTTGAAGACAATATGCATTGGAATCTAATGGTAGTGGATATTGATGACTATGCAATTTATAAAATGGACACCTGGGATATGAAAACTTTCAGACACAGACGTCATTCTGATATAACAAAACTGGTTTGTACTATTTTAAATTGTGTTATAATTTAATCATTATATTATAATTGTATAGTAATAAGCATTTAATATGTACAATTTCCTCAAATTTTAGGCTTCCATCTTCGATAAGGTTCTTGATCAACCACAATATGAAATGGAAATGAAATATTTCCCTAAAAATTTGTCTTCGTGGGAAATAAAAAATGGAGATGGTATTCCAAACTTATGGAACAAGTAATGAATTTTACAAATTAATAATTTTATTTATCTATAATTATATTACAATATGACATTTTCTACTTTATCGTAGTCGGAATTCTGCCACATGGGTTATCCAATGGCTCGAGATGGAGGATTCGTTCATGTAAACGGTTATTGGGGAGGTATAAATAAATGAATAATTTTAATGTAATTGTATTATTAACAACCTCGAACTAATGATTTATTTAATTGAAGTTACACGATGAAACGATACGCATGTAGACTACTGTAAAATTGGTTATGCACGACATGAACAAGATGAAGAAAGAAGTAAAGACCCAAACTACGTTGATGTGGTCAAAACTACCCTTCATCTAAAGACAACATCCATTATTTTTGGTTTTTTTGAAAGTGAAGTTATGTTATTAACTTTTTGAAAATTATGTTTTGTTATGTAAGCTTGATATGGCCGTGTAAGTGTTTTTTGATTTATCTGAATTATATTGGATTATGAAATTTTGATTATTAATTGATGTGCAATTAATGGACTTATATATATATATGTTTCAATAAATTAATGGAATAATTACTCTAATATAATTCATTAGTTACAATGTCATCCATTATATTATTAACAACATTATGTTTTGTTTATTACTCATCATTATTCATCAAAATTATACGTTCAAATTATACTCAAAATTATGCATTTAATATGAACCATGACACAAAAAAGAGAAAAAAATATTACATAAAATTATACGTTAAAAAGTATTACAATTATTCTTCATCGAAATCATTATCAAAAGTACGACTACAACTACGAACAACATTTGGACAACTTGCCCTATTGTGGCCAATTTCTCGACATATACCACAATGATTACCTCGCTTGGGCCTTGAGGTAATCCCCGGTACTCTTCCTTTAGCACGCACTCGAACTGGGTCTCTTACTTGATCTCCAGTGGCATTGTCAACATTTTCCATCGCACTAGAGTGTTGTTTTGATCGGAGTCTACTACATTCGTTATAAACTTTTTCCCGCATCTCAGTAAAGTCTTCCTCCGTTTTGCAAGCAAGATTACATAACACCCTACAACCATCACTCAAAGCTCCATATCTACTACTATTAACTGATTTTTTACTTAATTCGCATTGTTGGAAATTGACACCTTGAACATCTTTCGCTTTCTTTGTCCATCTTTCAAGAACCAAACAAGATGACAATTGTGATATGTCCAAAATTAGTAAGACAAAAACACTATGACTACATGGCATCCCAAAAGATTCCATTCTTTTACACGAGCATTTAATGTCCACGATACTGCCATTGTTATAATGTGATACATGTCATTTCTTGTTCGGACTGTAATGCTTCCCAATCTTGTATATTACATGAGTCGATGTTTGTTGGGTAGAAATAATCCTTAATTTTGCAGCTTCCAATAAAACAGCACGAAATTCTTTGAAAACAACCCTAGTATATATCGAAGCAGCACGACCCTCTAAATTATGATAAGGAGTTTGTAACAACTCATCACCATATGAAGATTTAAAATCTTCCATCACCTCATTGTTCCTTATGTGACTTAGACATCGTTGAAAGTGATGAAGAAATTCAGTAACGTTATACCCAAATTCTATATACCTCCCCATTTGTGAGTGTAATCCCTCACAACGTGATGTAGTATGCAAACCAGCATAGAACTTTCCCCGAATGTAAGACCTCGCCCACATACTTCTGCAATAAAAAATCTGAGCGGCCCATGCATTGTTATGAAGTCCATGCTTAGCAATAAGTTCTTCACACATCATATTAAAATCATCAATATCAACATCAACATACATAACTTTTTGGAAATCCTTACGAAAGTTATTTTTCTTTATATTTTTCCCAGCATTGTTACATATATGCCAAGCACATAGTCTATGGTGTGCTTCGGGAAAAACTATTTTGATTGCATTCTTCATCGACAAGTCACCATCAGTAATAACACACTTGGGTTGTTTCCCAATCATTGCCTCCAAAAATTTCTCCAAAAGCCAAATGTATGTTTCCTCTGTCTCATTTGACACAACAGCGGCGCCAAACACAATCGTTTGCTTGTGATGATTCACACCAGAAAAAATTACAAATGGGAACTTGTATTTGTTTTGACCATAAGTTGCATCAAAAGCAAGAACATCTCCAAAAATTGAGTAGTCGAAAATGCTGCATCCATCAGCCCAAAATAATTGTTGTAACTTACCTTCTTCATCTACAGTATGTCTCCAATACATTGAACAATCTGATTTTGATTGGTCCTTCAAGTATTGTAATGCTGATTCCGCGTCACCATTTCCTATTATTCTTTGCTTCTGAATTTGATTATACATGTCCTTCTTGGAGAACCTAATATACTGATATCCACCACATTGACCGGCAAACGAACCAAATATTTTTCCTGTCCCAATCCCCACTTCTCTCATTGTGTTCATCTGAGCCACGTCTGTCTCTGTCATTCTTCGGTTAGAGGCTATCATTGCACCGTAATGTTCACCCACCAATTCATGATTATGTTCATCAACAAAATAACTAACATACCAATCTCCTTTTTCATTGTCAATGTGGATTTTCATTCTTGCTAAACAACCACATCTAGTCTCTTTTCTCGGCGCCCTCTTCCGAACCAATTCATTTTTCTTATCTCTAAATCCTTCCCTATCACAAAAAAATGATTGCCATAAAATTTCACCATCCTTGTTTCGCCGAGTATGATATTTTCTAATGTCAAATCCTTTCTTCATACCATACATCTTATAAAATTTGTAAGCGATATCATTGTTTAAAAACCTATATTTCTTCACTTCATCTTCATTTAATAATCGAAAATTAATCTCTTCAAAATCTAACCCCTCTACTTCATTCACATTTTCATCTTCACTACCATTAAATTCATCTAAACCCAAAAATCATAATAAAAAAAAACATAAATTCAATATCAAAAATAATAATGAACATTAGTAATAAATAAGAAGCATATACAAAATTTCATACCTCTGCTTGAGAGTGAGTTTCATTATTCGTGTTCATTTCTTCTTCCATCTAACAAAACAAAATGTAGAACCTATAAATTTAACATCACTAATATATAACATTAAATAAATATAAACAAAATTTTTAAATTCAAACTCACCTCAAAAATCTATTTCTCGAAAAAAAATTAGAAAGTTACACTGTGTCTTTGTAATTTTTTTTCGCAATGAACCAATACTGTCAAAAGTTTATTTATAATACTTGTGCGTTTCTAGTCAACCTGACTTCCTATAGGAAGTTATAGTGCAACACACCGACTTCTATAAGGCACTAAACCAAATCTATGAAGTTTTACTGAACCACACCGACTTCTACAAGGAAGTGGTGGGTTTCTAGCCAAACCGACATCTCCAAAGGCATAAAGAAGTCATGGTCAACCAGACCGACTTCTACAAGGAAGTGGTGGTTTTCACACAGAAGTCGGTTTGCAAAAATATTTCATCCGATCCTTCTGAAGTTACCAAGAGCAAGACCGACTTCTGTATATAGTATGTGAAGTCCTTCACGGAAGTCGACATCCCCTATACCAACTTCTTGTCTTACTGAAGTTATCACTAGCCAGACCGACTTCTGAACTATTTTCTCTCCCGGTAGCCGGTAAAACACATTTTAAATCCAACGGTTATCATTCAGTTCGCATCCATACGAACTAACTTAAGGTTCGTATGTTAGATTTGGCCAATAAATAAATGAGAAAAAATATGTAAACACGGACGAAGTAAGAGATTTTTTTATTATTATTTAGGGATGACAATATGTGATTGGCCGGACGGGCAAACCCGTTTTGATCGACATTTTTGGTGGGCCAGACTGGAGATTCTAGTCCAAAAGCCCATATTCAACCAAGTTTGGAAGTCCGTTTTTTAGACGGACCACAGCGGGCCGGGCCGGGCTAGCCCGACGGGCCAACATTAATATTGCATTATCATTTTAAGGTTACATGTGATTTCAATAATATAGTCAATTTAATATTGTTTTCCAACCGAACATTTTACTCATAACGTGTGCAACCAATTTATTATTTATATATAACACATTTATGAGTAAATTATTTATCAATGTAATTTATATTACATACAATACAAAACATTTACATATTAGTGTTTAATTTATATCATATATCATATTTTGTTTAAATTAATTACATTTATCACTTTTTGTTTAAAAAATTACACCTCTCATACATGATTGATTAATGTAATGTATGTTTATAAATTAATGGTTTTTTTGTAAGTGTAGAAAATGGTAGGATAGTTTGTGTAATTTCACAAAAATTCATGGAATATCAATGTAATTTAAATGTATTTTTGAAAAGAAAAGGAAAAACGGGCCAGCCTGCTGGCCTGCCAGCCCTGCCAAATATGGGTCGGACTGACATTTTGAGCCCTTTTAACAATAAGGGTCGGGCCAACCCAACCCATATTTTGGTGGGCCAAAGACGAGTCGGACATTGTCGGGCTGGGCCAACCCATTTTGCCACCCCTATTATTAATGTATCTTATTATTAATTTTTAATAAAAGTAATACAAACCAATATTAAATAATACACTAACTATATACAAATTTTTATAATCTGATTATTAAACTTAACATGTGAGCCTATTAAATTAATTTTTTTATGTAAATCCAATATGACAAATATATTAGACTATTTAATAATTGGACATTTAGTTGTTTAGACTTAGGCTTAAGTACATAATTCAACTCATATAAGTCTGAGTAAGATTCCTCTCCGGTACTAGATATGTGAGGGATGTTATTCGCATGTTATTTAACACTTTAGTATTGCCTTTTGGACAACAGATGTTTGACAATTAATTTGTTAAACATATTAACCTCATGAGCACCACAAATCCTTCGAATACATTACACAACATTAGAAGATGATGAAAATAAGTATGATAATAATGTAAAAATTTCACACTAATTGCTATAATTATAATATTTTTTCATAGTTTGTATATAATATGTTGAGTTACTTTCCTTAACAAACCTTTAAATAGACTAACAAACTAAACCAGACTTTTAAACAGTTACACATATACTTTAAATTTTTTTAAACAGATTAACAAGTCAGACCCAGACTCCTATATGTTATATAGGCTGAGACTATTTAAGGCAAAATCTATCTAACTTGTTTTCACCATTACTCACCATTTATATTTAATTATTATTAATTCTTAAAAATAATAATGGGAAAGAATGATAGATAAATAACATATATAATTCAACATCTTTATACATTTTATATATTAACCTAAAAAATGAAATGTAGAAACATATTCAGTTTCAAGGTATATAAACCAAAATTATATTTACCAATTACCACCCATAAACATTATTCGAGAGGGCAAGCTTTATCATTAATGGACACTGGTTCAGCGAGCAACAACCTAGGAAGAGACAACATGGAGAGGAAACGCTGCATCTTCTGGCTTCCAAAAAAAAACAGATTTTGTTCAAATTCCCCTCTCAATGGTTCTTCGTAAGTTCTATTCTCTTTTTTTCTTCTTATCTATTTATTATCTTTTATTCATTTCACTCACTTTCTTCTCTTCATTCCTATGTACCCAGTTTCTGTGGTAATCACAGTTCAAGGTCCTATGAACAGTGGATCCCGTGCCCCATTGATCCTTCTCAGTAAATACTTTTTCTCCTTCTTTTGCTTCTTTATTATTAACCCAAGTTTCATCTTTTAATTTTACTACATTTTTTTGGTCATTAAACAAGGGTAAGAAAGATTATTCTTTTCATTTACTATCTTCAATATATTCTCTGTTGTTATAGGTAGATTTCAGGTAGGGCCCATCAATAGAGAGTGTGAGGAAGAAAATGTTGAAACGACTAGGGCTTGTTTTGTTTTTCAGTTAATAATAATAGGGAAAAGTGGCATAAATTCCCCTTAAACTTTATGCATTTTTAACTAGCCAGCATGAACTATTTTTTCTTCCTAATTATTCCTCAAACTTTATGAGTTAGTCAAATTGGTCCTTGTATAAATATATTTTGAAATTACTAATAAGCTAACATGGAAATCGTTGCAATCAGACTCACAACAATGCACCAATGCAGGTTAGCTGGCATTGATATCCGGGAGGAAATCACATCAAAATATAAAAAATGACTGAGAATAATATCATAAGTAAATTTCAGAGTTAAAAGTGGTTAACGTAGTAATATTGATATATATATATATATAATAAAATAATAATAATATAAGAGTTGAGGTTAAAACGAAACACTTGAATTAGAATTTTTCATTGATATTAATCTAACATTATTTTTATACAGAGACTAATTTCACTAATAGTTAAAGTTTAAGGAACAATTAGGAAGAGAAAATAGTTTCGGGTGACTGTTCATGGTGACTATTTGCAAATTACAAGTATTTCACAGATTTGTACAAGAAAAATAAAATATTTAAAAACATAAAGTGTGTTTTGCAATGGGATTATATGTCGAACAAGCTCGTAGCCCTTATTAGATGGAGTTTTTTTTGAAAAGGCCGAGTTTATAAGACCAATTCAAAAAGTCAATTGAAGTGACTGATGTTTTATAGGACTCTGACTTGTTAGCCCTTTAACACCATTTTATACTTAACATCTGCCTGATTGACTAGTTTTACTAAGTTCAATAAGTTAGCTTTTCAGCCTTCAGCCCTTGGCTTTTTAGTCTTCAATTGGTTCTCCAGTTTTCAGCCCGCTTTTCAGCCAATTGTGCCAAACATAGCCGAAATAGAATTAAAACAAGGTGCCACACTCATAATTATTAATTCAAACAGAAAAGGAAATGTTTTTGCACAAATAACAGGCTATAATGTTGCTACACTTTCTGTTTTCTCATTTGGTTCTTTGTGTTTTCCTCATTTGATAGCTCAGTGCTAGAGCAAAACCTCAAAGGGCATGTTAAGCGGTGCCCGTTGTTGAAACAGGCTCAGTCATTGTCCCTCCAACCTTTCTATCAAAAGGGTATCAATGCTGGTTCTGATGGAGAAGAGCAAGAGGAGGAGGAAAGATTAGGGGTTGATGGTTCAAGATTGCCTATTATGACTGTTTCTTCAGAAATGAAGAGGAATGCTGTTAATAAGATGAGTGTGACTGAATTTTGCAATTTGATTGATAAGATCGAGTCTCTTCATGAATCATTGTGTAAGGATATTCAGGACTCCTTTCAGATGCCAGATGTTTGCAGCCTCTGGATTAAAACCCGAGTAGAAGAGAGGTAGCCATTGGTGAAACCTTTGAACTTTATTAAAGAAAAAACTTAGGAGTTGTTCTTTTGGTGCTTGTGTTATTTTCCGTTAAGGACATGTGTGTCACAATTCATCAATGAAAATATAACATGTGTATCAGCTGTTACACATGTTATATTTCTATCAGAAAATAACATAATAAATACCTAAAGAATAGCATCAAAGCTTTGTCCTTTTATTTAAGGGTTAAATTCAGTTTGCCTCCATGTAGTTTGTACCAAAATCATTGTGGCAGTGATTTCAACTTCACTAATTTAATGCAGTGGTTAGTTTCTCTAGCACCGAAGCACCTTATGTGTAGTTCCATTAGCACAAAGGTTAATTCCATCATTGCTTCTCATGGAACTAAACACTAGGGGTAATGTTACAAATTTGCGATCACGTGGTGGGGCATTGATTATGGTCCAGATTAGAATGGCTAAACTGAATCTAACCCATGATTTAATGGGCTTGGTTCCTATTTCTAACTTGAGTTGTTCGTAGGAAATTGCCATTTCAGGAGAAACATATATCACAGCAGGCATCTATAGTGGGAAACTTGGAAAACATTGGTGTATTGAAGAAGTCTCTTGGGAGGAAATCATCCGAGTGCGAGGAAGCAGATGAGGAGGAGGAGGACAGTGCCCCTGCAGTGATTGAGTTTGGAGCTGGTAGAGGATATCTGACACAAATGCTTGCAGATTGTTATGGAATCGAAAGAGTCTTCCTAGTCGAGCGAAAGTCGTACAAGTTAAAGGTAAGACTTAGACCTTGAACTCTTTTAGCTGAAATCATGACAATTCAATCTGGACTTGTTCCTGAGCTGTTCAAACATCTTTAATTCATTTGTTTATTGTTTACTTCATGCCAATGCTATTTTTAGGCCGACCGATCCTTGCGACAAAATGAGAGCTTGATGTTAGAGCGTTTGAGAATTGACAGTAAGGGTTTTCAGCACTCTTGTTGTATAAGATATTTTTTGAGCTTTTAAATATACTAGTTGAGTTATGCTGCACAGTGAAATATACTTACTCAGAAAATCATGTTGTGTGTCCATAGCTTGTACCTGTGATTCTTATGGTAAAATACTTGATTAACATTTAGTGTATATATTGTAGCTTTGTGCATTTGTATCCATCTTTTTGTATTGACCTTTAACTTCTTTGAAAAATGTCTCTTTGGCTGTAAAAAAAGGAATATGCACTTCAGTCGTGTTCCTATGCACTGACTGATGTTTTCAGTCAAGTTGCTTCTGTTTGGCCCATTATCATTTTAATTTGTTAGCCATTATTTTCCGGGTGGATGGAGTCATTGATGATTCTTTTTAGAAGAGGGTTTTGAAAGTGCCAATGTATCTCCTTATTTTGTTGATGATGCTGTTTGTGGTGGTCTCGTTGAGCTGTTATTAGCAGTTGTGATAAGCCCATAGTGAGTGGAAAGGGCCAACTCGTTGATCAATTGAGCCACGGGCCTAAAATATGGCATGTCTATTCCAGAAGGGTCAAGAAAGAAACATGAACTCCTTGTCTCCTTTGCTGACGTGGAAGAGAGTGGGGGTTCTTTACTGAAAGTTTGTTAGAGTGGAGGTGAGGTTTACGGTTATATAAGGGCTGAGTGAGGTAGTGAAGGGGTATCAATTTTGTTTTCATTGGGAATTGATAGGATATAGAATGTCTTATTATCTTTAAGGAGCTGAGCTATGGAGTAATAGAGGAATTTTTATTACATTTATCGTCCATTGTGTTATTGAATACAGATTACTGTGTGCTGTTTTTTACTTTTATGTTGATACTAGTTTGTCTCAAGTTGAGCACAGGCTGGGTTGGGTGGATTGTAGTTCCGACTCATGGGAACTTGTATAGTTAAATTTCAGGAGAGGTCGAGCACAATAAACCGTGCTTATATAGCATCATTCATATTCCTTTGCTTCACCTTTTCAAAGCCTATATTACTTCTGAAAAACTGTGAGGCAGAGCTACTTATGTCTTAATATATGAAGCTCTACTTAGTTTTGGTTCATGTCATGCTTATTGGCAGAACAAAACATCTATTTATTTCATAGTTATGCAGCATACTGTTTTTCCCATAAATTTTATATTTTCTGCATGCGGTATATGCACGTTATTAAATTGTTTAGATGTTATTCAGCTGTTCTGTTCTGCTTTCCAAATTTTAGTTAGTTTTAGGTTGTAATCATTTTTAGTTTCTATATTCCAAATATAATATACTATTTATATTTCCTATAATTTTTCTTTGATTATGCATTATTGCTTAATTTATTTGTATTCTTTTTATGTAATTTTGTAACATTGTAAAGTCCAACTTTTGCAGTTGAAGATTTAGATTTGAATGCTGTTGAGTCTTTGCAAGGAGTTCCTTTCGTGGCAATTGGTAAACATCTATGTGGGGCTGCAACAGGTGATTTTAGCGATTCAAATAAGCATTCATATGAAAATCACGGTGATTAGTTTATTGATGAAAATATAGACGATGATGCAAATTTTTGTTTATGTTTTTCAGACTTGACTTTGCGATGCTGTTTTCCGCCTAAAAATAGAAAGGATAATAGTGAACCGTGTAATGCTAAAAGCAATTTTGGAGGCTTAGCTATAGCAACATGTTGTCATCATCTTTGCCAGTGGAAACACTACACAAGTAATCAATTTCTTCTTCCTCCTAGCAAGTGAATACTATAGTGCGTATATTACGACTTTTTTGATGTGTTGATCTTTCGGTTAAAAGCTGATTGTTATAATATCTATAACGACGCAGATAAAAGGTATTTTTCGGATTTGGGGATGACGAAGAAAGAATTTCATGCTATTACATGGTTTACCAGCTGGGCAGTTGATGCTAATCATGGTTCAGAATCAGATCTACCTGATACTAGTGATTGTAGATCACATTTGCAATCAATGTAACCCTTCCAAAACTCTTCAATCACTAAATTGAACATTAAATTCTTTTTGCTAGTGTTATATCAAACACTGTATATAAGATGGCATAGTAAAAGCTTGTTTTGGCAGCAGAAAGGAGCAAAGTAATGGATATGCAAATGGAGTTGAAAAAGTTATTGCAGACATGGAAGCAGCTAAACGTGCATCTTTGGGTTTTAAGTGCAAGTGGATTATTGACATGGGGAGGTTGATGTGGTTAAGAGAACATGGATTAGATGCAAAGATTGTCAAATATGTTCCATCCACCATTTCTCCTGAAAATCATTTGCTAATAGCTAGATAGTCAATTTTTTTATAACATATTTCTTTAAAACGGTTAGCCCGAGTGCAATAGTAGGTTGCTACTTGTTGATTATGAGATCACGCTTTCAAATCCTGAAAACAATCTTTCTGTTTATGGTGATAAGTCTGGGTGCTCTTTTGTTCATTTTTTGAATCCTCCTCAGATCCATTAAGTAGGAGCTTTTTTTTTCTTTTTTTTTCTTTTCTTCTTGTTTCTTATGAGAATATGTTACATCTATTGTTAGGATAAAATGTTTTATTCTATCTCATTTTGAATATAATGACATAAAATAAGAAACAGATTACCATCTTATATTGCCTTGCTGGGTAGGATGGAGTTATCTTTGTCAGAGTATAATAACCATGATATGTGGTCAATTGTAAGTGCTTGATCATTTTCCTTCACTTGTACTTAAAGCTATTTGTAATTTTAAACCTTTTTGCAAAGGGTGGTTCTATAAATACTATTAGTGAAAGGGGTTGAGCTTGTTGGGCCAATTCATCTAACCCATTGTGTTTGGTGGGGCATGCAAGGGTTTCAACTTTCAACTACCCAATTCACTTAAATTTGCCTAGTTGCTCATCATATGGGGATAAACATTTACCAGGGGTAGAAATAATATAATTTCATTGTCTTTCTTCATAGTTAAAAGTACAATCAATAAGTTTAGGTATTATCTCAATATTGGCAAACGAGGTGCTAATATATTTCTTGATCAGTAACCGACTTCTGAGTTTTAGAAGTTTAACCCGCATATCAACTATTTTCAAGATTGGTAAAAAAGGTAATGGCAACTCAATTAAAAAGGTGTTGGAAACATCAACTCCACTTCCCAGTCCATGTTAAAAAATCAGGTCACAACAAGTGTATAGCTCAAACTCTTTACATGCTCAAAATTTCATATTTGTATGTTCATATTCAGTGAAATTGTAAGTTCAATCACATGAATATAATTAAACTTAGCAAAATGATGTGTGAAATTGTAATGCAATATGTTGACTAAAATATAAAAAAACTATTTAAATAAATAAATAAACTATTCTAAATGCTATGCTAAATACACATCCTATGTGTAAATCCAACCAAAAGGTTATTTACAAGTAACCAATGTGACCGAGCCAATATCCCACCACACCATAACCGTGACCGAGCCAAGATCGCATCAGGCCAGAATCGTGACCGAGGCACTACCGCACCAGGCCAGGATCGTGACTGAGGCACCATCACACCAGGCCATGATTCGTGGTGCGCCTTGATCGAGACACAATAATTTGTCTAACCGTGTTTCACGAACTAGAGGCCCACCAACATGAGTCACAACTCATCTATCAGGCGCATCAGAGGCCACAATAGGTGCATCAGTCTGGCCCAATGCCCACCTATAGAGTGGGCCACTCTTGCGATGGCAGAGTGATTGGATTGGATAGCCTATTAGCCAAACATCTTTGTTAGTTAGTTATGGAGTTGTTAATTAGCTTGTCTATAAAAAGAACTTTTCTATTAGTTTTGTAATAATCATCTTTCAATATTCAATCTAATGTCAAGAGTTTTATTTCTCATTCTCTCAAGTTTCCTTTGAAACTCCATTCTTGCCCAAGAGGCTTTTTTTTCTCTTCATTTTGTTCTGAGTTGTATTCTTTAAGGTTTCCATTTACTGTTATGGTATTAGAGCTCTTCTAGAAGACCTCTGTTACATTCAATGGATTCAATCATCCCTTCCACGACTTCAAGCCACCCCATCACAAACACATCACAAGATACTGATTCACTCTACTATGTTCATCCTTCAGAGAATCCTTGTGTTGCCTTGGTTTCTCCATTATTGACCGGTGATAACTACCACCAGTGGACAAGTTCCATGAAAGTAAGTTGATCTCAAAACAGAAGCTCCCTTTCATTGATGGATCTATAAAAATGGCCCCTAAATCAGACCCAATGTATCCATCTTGGGAAAGGGCCAAAAACATCCTGATATCATGGATCAATAGATTTGTTTCCCCTTCCATTTCACATAGTATCCTCTGGATCGATAAAGCCTATGAAGTATGAGAATAATTGAGGGAAATATTATCTCAAGGCAATCTTTTTAGAATTGCCGAATTGCAAGAATCAATTGCGAACAGGCAAAGAGAGTTGAGTGTAACCAACTATTTCGCCGAGTTTAGCATTCTATGGGATGAAGTTGACAACTTATGGCCCGTACCTAGTAAAGTGTTTTATTTAGTCATTCAACAAGAAAGACAATTGTATAGCAAATATATTCATTCTAATGCCGTGACAATAGAAGGCTCTGGGAAAAGAGGAGTGTTGTCATTTAGAGGATCAAACTCTAATAGAAGTTTTGGGAGATGATCCAATAACTCATTTGTGAGAGGATCCAATAACTTCTTTGGGAGAGGATCATGGCGCAAGAATTCAAACAGTGGCACATATTGCACTCATTGCAAGAAGAGTGAGCACACTGTTGAGACCTATTATATGCTGCATGGATTTCCAATTTACAAGAGGAGAACATGTCAATTTCATAAGGGTTAATGGTAAGAGCAAGGATACACATAAGAGTAATCCATAAAGGGGCCAAGGCAAGGAGGATCAAGATGATGATATATTTGGTTTAAGCAAACAACAATATGATGGCCTAGTTAACATGTTACAGAAAAATCTTATGGGGTCTATACCCAATCAAAGGGATAATGGAGGATCTGGTGACACCTCCAACATTTTGTTAAATGGAGCAACTGACCATATATGCTCTACTTTGTAAGTGTACTCAACTTACTATGAAATTAAACCCATTAGGGTGAGACTCCCCAATGGAAACCAGGCTGTTGCTAACATCTACGAAACCATACTTGTTATGCAAAACTTAATCTTGCACAATGTTTTATACTTGCCTTCATTATCTTATAATCTAGTTTCTATTCCCAAATTAGCATTGCATACATACTATATAATTTCATTTGATGAATCCCACTGTAAAATTCAGGATAAGAATTCTTTGAGGATGATTGGTACAACTAGGATTTTCAAAGGATTATATGTCTTAAAAGCTGCAAAATTTCACCATAGAGTTAATCTTTCTTTCAATAAAGATGATGCTGTTTCAACTATATGCTTGGTTTTCTTTTCACCGTCCCCTGTTGATGGTGAGTATGAGGACAAGAGAGTCTGTGTTGTATGCCTAAATTAGTTAGGAAGGAGGTGAAGGGTCTAAATTCACCTCCCCAATATGTTTGGACAGCTTTAATCACAAATTTGAATTGTGTTTGGATAAGAGTGACAAAGTGTTTGAACACAGTAAAGGTGTCTGACTTTAGTTTTAAAAGATACAACCAAGTGAATTTAGTTTTGGCATCAACTATAGACAGATAGTACTTAAAGCCTTGATCAGATAAAACAAGAGCAGGTCCCCAAACATCAACATATACAAGATCAAAAGAGTTAGAGTAAACAGTGGTAGACTTAGGGGCATGAATTCTGTGAGATTTGCCAAGACAACAAGCATTGCAAAAGTCAAAATCTTTTTTATTGACAATGGGAATATTACAATGGGAAAGTACTTTGTTTACAATAGTTGCATGAGCATGCCCTAGTCTGCTATGCGACAAATTGTAAGTAGAACTAGACTTAGAAGTAGTGAAAACAGTGGGCTTGCAATCTGTTGGAGAAACAGAAGCAAGATGAGTGAGTTTCTTTGAGAGAAGACTTGGGAAGGCATATAATTCATGTGAGGTGAGAGACCCTTTGAGGATGATGATTTTAGAATACTGTGATTTCATCAAGCATTCATTAGCATGAAATTCAAAGAAACAATTATTGTCTTTGGCAAATTGAGAGACACTAATTAAGTTTTTAGTGATTGTAGGAACAAGAAGTAGGTTGTTAAGTGAAATAGAAATATTGTTATTGTAAGGAGATAAGAAAGAAGTAGTGCTAGTGTAAGAAATAAGTGCTTTGGAACCATTACCCAAGTATAGATGCTCAGGCCCAAACTGTTTAGCAGACTCATGAACCAAGGTAGGATCTGATGTGATGTGATTTGTGGCTCCAGAGTCAGGGTACCACATGGAGTGCTTGATATCTGTTGGTCCAGTGGTGACATTCATGGCATAGGACTGATTTTGTTGATAAACAGGTCTAAGAGTGTAGTATGATTGTTGATTGTAAGGTCCAGAAGAATAAGATGATGCATTGTTTCCATGGTAGGCATTGTGAGTGGAAAATTGTTGAGGAGGAGGTCTTGAGTTGTTGTAAGTATGAGTATGATTAAATCCAAAGGGTCTAGAAAACATAGAATATGTAGAATGAGGATGAGATGGTTCATGAGGAGAGTAGAAAGGATAAGAGGGATCTTGTGGGGCAAAGTAGCACCACTCTAAATTATGACCAGGTCTGTTGCAGTAGGAACAAAAATAGTTAGATCCAGGCCTACCTTGATTTCTTCCTCCTCTAGAGAATCTGCCCTCTCTTCTTCCAAAATGACCATTTCTTGCATTGACATTCAAGTAGTGAGGTGGTTGAGATGTGGAGTCAAATCTGTGAGAGGGTGGGGATTGACTAGGAGAGGACATAGATGCCACATTAGCAGAAAGAGCATCTGATATAGCTTTATATTTGTTCTTGGTCAGTCTTGATTCAAAGGTTAGCAAGGACTGTTCTAGGTCATTGATGGATGGAAGCTCAAGTTGGCTTTCAATGGCTGTGATAATAGTCTGAAAGTCTTCATTGAGCCCATCTAATATGCAATCCACATGCTCTGCAGTAGATATTGGAGTGCCTATGGATGCAAGAGAGTCAGTAATGACCTTTACCTTAGAGAAGAAGACAAAGATGTAGTCAGTGCCTTGAGAGAGTTCTAATCTGAGCTCTGAGTTGTCTGTTTCTGGCTTTTGTGTGAGCATTGTAGAAAGCCTTTAATTCTTCCCACAGCTGGTAGGAGGAGGTGCAGCCAAGGACTCTAGGTTAAATGGACTCAGAGATAAAGTTGAGAATCCAAGAGAAAACTGTCTGATTTTGTTCCTCCCAACTAAGATAAGAGGGATTAATATGTTGATGAATTCTATCAAACTCAGAGAGAAACATGGCTAGAACATCAGGAAGGTGCACAAATCTGAGAGCTCTATTATATTTGAGGGCTGCAGTCATGAATTGGCTCCATATAAGGTAGTTTTTCTCATTAAGTTTTGCTGTTGGAATAGGTAAAGAAATGGAAGGAGAGACAACTTGTAAAGGAGCAGAAGGAGGTGGGGATGGAGGTGAAGGCGGAGGATCTGTGGCCGAGGCTATTAGAGGTATGATACCATGTAAAAACTATAAACTGAGCATAAAAGAAAAGCTAAAATAATATGCTAAGAGTATAAGAAATGCTTCTTATTATTTTTGATTAGTTATTCTACAAGAAATAGGCTCAACTCTTATATAGAAGAGTTAGCAGACACTCAAGGAAGCCAACAGTTTGTAACTGACAATCAGTTACAGTATAATTACAGCAAGTCATTAAGTCTTGAAACTGAAACAGTTTCTCAAACTGAAAAAATTTAATGCAATGACCCTTAGACTTAGACTATCAAATGCTATACTCTAATAAGATTAATCGACTAATGAAGTTACATCGGCTAATGACTTGAATTTCTTGGTACCATTAATCGATAGCGGACCAGGTTAATCAATTAAGTTGAACAAAAAACAAATATTTTTCAAACTTGTTAATTGATTAACCTGAGGGTTAATCGATTAATGTTTGTTGGAACTAGTTTGATATAAAAGCTGTGTTTCTACCAATGAGCTCAAAGAGTGTCATCTCAAAATTTCATATTCTCATAATTCTCTGAGTGAAATCTTGTGTTGAAATGTGTTAAGAATTTCTTTCATTCTTTAAGAGTTAAAAAGGATTAGTTTTACTATCTTTTCATAGAGTTTATAACTATTTTCATTTTACACAAACCTTGCATAAATTATCACTTAAACTTTAGGTTCTTGTATGCTTTTGTCTTTAGGTTTGTAGTTGTTCCTACGTGGGTTGAGAAGATGTTGCATTCATTAGTAGTGTCTCTTTCATATCTCAAATTACGCATGAAGGTCTATGATCTACTTCTTAACTTTACACCACACTTAAAATTAAACCAAATTATTAATCAATTTTCAACCTAGAATTGTATAGTTTTGACTTCCCTATTGCACTACACATATGAGTACTATTGTGCAATATAAAACCACGCCAATCCTTATGCCCAAATTACATACGAGAGTATGGGGTGCTAGTAGGTAGCCCGATGCCTAATCGACTCCCAAACTTAGAATTATAGTTCAATGACCATATTTTCTAATTTGGGCATAAGGATTGTTTTCTACACTTTGACTAGAAGAAAAAGTAGTGGCAACTCTAAATCATTTGGAATAAGGTTGAAATGCTTTCTACATCCTCCTAAGTCGTGTTATAGATGAACCTTCAAAAATCGGGTCGAGACACTGACTACGCATCTCACTTATGTTGGTTGTTTTCCATGTTTTCGCTTGCTATTCACAATCCACCGTTATTGCTTGCTCATGCTGCTCACCCAATCCAATTCCCACAGAATTTCATGTAACACCACTTCTACTCCAATCGTCGACATCGTGCCCTACGTCTGATCGTGCAATATGGGTTTTCCTTACAAGTTCCGACACGACTCTCGTAACTCTATAGTCCTCCATTTGTATTGAAAGATGTGCATTATACATCTTCTAACTTTAATTTCCAATTTCCATTTTTACTATAAAAAATTATTATTTTATAATAAACATAATAACTAATTTTCTATAAATAATAATAATATAGTAATATCATATTTTTAAACTATAGTACTAATTCAGTATAAATTAATTAATATATGTTAGTAATTAAATGTAAGTTATTAATTAATTAGGTTATGTATATTTTGTCTACTTTTGTCTTACTTTTTCATTAAAAAATCTTCTTAAAAATAAAATATATATTATGATTTATAAATAACAAAACGAGTCATTTATAATTTCTAATATATGATAAATAGTAATAAACTTCAATTTAAATATAATTTGAAATAAGCATGTAGGAAAGATTATGATTTCACTTATTTTCCCTGGATCATCTTTTGAGAAGTCGTGATACATCACTTCTATTCGTTAATATATGATAAATAGTAATAAAATTCAATTCAAATAAAGGAAAAATATTTTAAAATAAATTATAATAGAGATGTAGAAAAGATCAAACATTTATTTCTTTTCCTCAAATCATCTTTTGAACATTAGTTATGTTTGTAAACACATAAATCCGATATAAGTTAAAAATTAAATAAAAAATAAAATCTATTTTTTATAATAAATAATTAATAAATGTAAAAGGTAATAAGTTTGAAATGTTTGAAATAATAATAATAATAATAATACTAAATTGATTTTATTTTACTTTAATTAATGAATGCAAAATGAAATAAGAAATATTTATGTAATTTAATTTTAAAATATAGAAAATTATTTTCACATCAAGGATGAAGGAAATATAGTGAATATTCACTTCTTTTTCGCATCTCTTCCTTCGAGCAATGTTGAAATATCGCTTCGACTATTTGGAACAATTTAAAAACACTCAAGCTATCAAATAATTTTCTAACAATAACTATGTTAGTCTTGATTCCTTATTGCATAAACTCTATATTTATGATTATTATAAGAACCAACAACATTGTGTAGATGATAAAAAATAGAATTTATTAATATATAAACTTATGAAATATTTAATTTGAAAATCATGTATGACTAATAGGATAAAACAATCCTTAACTCAAGATTTTGGAATATAATAGATATATTCACAAAATTACAAAACAGAAGCTAATTAAATGAAATCCCTTCTTTTTTTTTGTTTAAAGAAAAATTACAGGTAACAAGACAAACATACATATTCTGTATCATTGTATATGCCACCAATGAAAATAGCCACCTCATTATACACTCTTATAATATTTAAAAAATTAATTTTATAACGAGGTGGTTGTTTTTATTGTTTGCATTGAAAGCATATAACATTGTTTATATAAGATTTTTGTTTCATTTCTATCTAAGAACTTTATTCTCTGCTAGGTTTGCGGCTATTATCCAATCCAAAACCACGTTCCAAAACACCTTTGGGTCACATTATTCCGAAAGCCAAATTTAATAATGCATAAGTCAAACACAATAATGTATGAAATCCTGCATGTTTCTAGGAAGGGGTTGGTATTTTTTAAATGGTAAATAAAACACTATAAAATAGGAAGAATTTGATTTGTTAAGAGCATAATCAAAACCCAATTGAAGTGAAGTTAGGAAAATATGGGATCCCTACTTGTCTCAGGTTCATTTTTTCTTGCTATGGCCATAATATTCTTTAGTTTGCCATCCGAAGCAAACCATGCTTACCCTCCATCCACAACTCCTCACAAGAATCATCACAAACACCACTCTCCCCCATCACCATCTCCAAGACACAAGCACATGCACCACTCTCCACCATCACCATCTCATGAACAGAAGCATAAGCACCACTCTCCACCACCACCGTCTCCAGAACACAAGCACATGCACCACTCTCCACCACCATCATCTCCAAAACACTAGCACAAGCATCACCGCTGTAACACCCTAAGTTTAAGTCTTTAAAATTATAGTATCAGTCCCGAGATTCTCGCTTGAGCGAGGGATTCTCGCCTGGGCGAGAAAGGCTCACCCGGGAGGGTGAAATCCTGGGCTACACTCCAGGATTCTCGCTTGAGCGAGAGATTGGCTCGCCCGGGCGAGAAAAGTGATATGGTGGACCTGTCGAGGCTGTAAGATTCTCGTTTGAGCGAGAGGATTCTCGCCTAGGCGAGAGGGTCAGGTATGAGTTTTAAAATGGGCGGGATTTTCTCGCTTGAGTGAGAATGAGCTCGCTTAAGCGAGAACCTGACGCTGTTACATTAAATAGGGGACCCCAAACACATTTATGAGGGTTAACCTAGAGAGAAGTGAGAGAAGGGAGCATTTTCAAGAGCAAGAAGACTTGTGAGTCATTTAGAAGCTTGAGAAGAGATCCTAGAGTTGGCGGCGGTGTCGGTGGAACTAGTGCAGTTACCAAGAACCCAACCCAACACTCACCAAGGTAAGGAGAAGTCTTTAATTGGTACTTTGAATGGAAAATGTGTGTATTTTCTGGTGGTACAATGATTAATTGGTGAATCACGTAATTATTGTAAACATATATGGGTGTGTTTGTAATAAGGATCGCATGGATTCACCAGGTATGATTGATGGTGAAATCAATGAAATGTATTTTTAGACGACCATAAATGGTTAGCGACTTCGGCTCGAGTTTATGTGGTAATACTTCGGCTCGAGTTTATGTAGTAACACTTCAGCCCGAGTTTATGTGGCAACACTTCGGCCCGAGTTTATGTGGCAACACTTCGGCCCGAGTTTATGTGGCAACACTTCGGCCCGAGTTTATGTGGCAACACTTCGGCCCGAGTTTTTGTGGCAACACTTCGGCCCGAGTTTATGTGGCAACACTTCGGCCCGAGTTTATGTGGAAACACTTCGGCCCGAGTTTATGTGGCAACACTTCGGCCCGAGTTTATGTGGCATGTTTTCTTTGTAAAAGAGATGAGAAATTGCTTTTAGTTAACCCTAAGGGGTGTAGCGACTTTGACTCAAGTAATGTAGCAAAGAAAATGAATTTCAAAGTGGTTTACTAACCTTTTCTAATGTGGATTATCTTATAATGACGTTTATTGAATTAATGACTTACTCCTTTATGTGTTTTGTGCTTTTGTCATTGATAATCCCATTGCAGATAAACAGGTGGTATGAGGTGATCTCATTTTTGGAAGCTTTAGGAGCTTTATGTTTTGGTTTCATTTATTTGCACTATTTTGTACATGAGTGCATATTGGATTAGTTGAAATATTTTGTAACTATGGATATATAACTTGCATGATTTAGTGTAACTCTAGATACTTGTAGCTATGAGTATTTTAGAAACCCATAGCTACTTGTATGCGGTTGTTGCAGGACATATTGAAATGAATTATGATTTTCTGTCAAACAAATGTGTATGCCATTTTGACTTATGAAAGGAGTATGAATAGGAAAGTGGGAGTCAAATATGGTTATTGAAATTGTCTGTAAAATTTATAAGGAAATGAAGGAAAAAGGAATAAGATAAGAAAAAAAAAAATTTCAAGGTTAGAATTTCGATCCTTACAACCGCCACCATCACCATTCTGCCCCACCACCAGAACACAAGTACCCTCATCACTCGCCTCCACCACCAAAACACAATTACCCTCATTACTCTCCACCCCACCTAGCCAGTACTAGAAATGGTATTCTTTCCATCATGCATGCGTTAATACTAAACTAACGATATGCTCATACATCTTTTCTACATACTTTCTCGTAAATTTTATAATCACCCATTATAATTTTTAAAGCATCAACATGTATTCAACTGCAATATATAATCTTAATATTTAATTTTCAACAGTAAAGATATTTTTTTGTTGTGTTCTAATTATTATACTCACTAAATATGTAAATTAAACTCTAATCTTAATGTGAAACAAAAACATGTTATTGCACATCCATTTAGTATTAAATACTTTCACTAGTCTACATTTCCAACAAAATTCTTTGTAATATTTTATTTTATCTAGGGATTAATCATGAACCGATATACTTATACACACATGTTTAATTATGCAGGGTCTAAGTTGTACGCGTGAGGATAATGCTATGATCAATTAGTGTTTTTCTCAAAGTTCATCAAAGAGTTCGATTATTGTTTAGAGGAACTAAGCGCGTACTTTCGTTTGCTAAAAGTGTGACTTTGTTTTATTGTAGGGTTGTAAAGGGCACTGCCCCCTCTTTTGTATTTACATTTGCTGACATGCATTATAATTTTTAATTTGTGGCAGACCAAACAATATATAAAATAATAATAAATTTGCAGTCTTTCTTACATGGAACAAGTCCCTTTTTAGCTTGTTCTGTTGAGTGACAGTCTCTCTGCTAGTATTAGACTAAACACAGTTTTAATTCATGAATCAATTTAATTATTTTATTTTTTAGTTGATAAAAAGTTTAATAAAGAAGGTCGTCTAATAATAATAATAATCAATATTTAGATAATGGTTATGGTAAGTTTTCGAGACCTAGCATTAAGGGGATATGTAATTGATATTGCCAAAATGGTGTTCGTGATAATATTGTGGAAATACCAAAACTACAATATTTCAACCACAGTTATACGTTGGATATTTAAACATTTGTTGGGTCAAATAAGTAGCTCTAAAGAGCCATATTGTGAAAATTAATGTGAAAATACCATTTTCTTATCGGAAAATAGAAAAGAAAATCATATTTTCATTATAAGATATTATTTCAAATTAAACACTGCAATAAAAACATAATATTATTACACGAAAATTATTATTTGGGGAATCAGAAGAACGATTGCAATTAGTGTCGGCGTTTTCCTTCCTATGTGGGTTGAGAAGATGTTGAATTCATTATTAGTGCCTCTGTCATCTCTCAAATTACGCATGGAAGTCTATGATCTACTTCTTAAATTTACACCACACAATCTTAAAATTAAACCAAATAATTAATCAATTTTCAGGTGAGAATTGTATAGTTTTGACTTCCCTATTGCATGTGCATTCGTAAACACATGTTACTCACCTATGGATACTTTTGTGAAATGTATAGTCACGACATACATACCACTTAAATATTTAATAAATAAAGTAACGGTACATGTTGGTCCATGCAATTAGAAATGGAACCGTTTAGATGCAGGAGTATATGGTGCTAATAAGTTGCTCGATGTATAATCGACTCCCAAACTTAGAATTCTAGTTCAATGACCATATTGTCCAATTTAGGCATATAAGGATTGTTTTCTACACTTTGATTGGAAGAAAATTAGTTGAAACTCTAAATCATTTGGAATAAGATTGAAATGCTTTCTACATCCTCGTAAGTCGTGTTATTAATGAACCATCGAAAATCCAGTTGAGACACTAGTTACATGTCTCACTCATGTTTGTGGTTTTCCATGCATTCACTCACTATTCACATTCCGCCGCTATTGCTTGCTCCTATTGCTCACTCACATCTGATTCCCACAGAAGAATTTCATGCAACACATTTTCTACTCCCGTCGACGACACAATGCCCTACGCCTGGTTGTGCAATGTGAGTTTTCCTTATAAGTTCCGACATGACTCTCGTAACTCTTTAGTCCTCCATTTGTATTGAACGAGGTGCATTATACATCTTCTAACTTTTATTTCCAATTTCCATTTTTTCTATTAAAAATTATTATTTTATAATAAACATAATGACTAATTTTCTATAAATAATAATAATATAATAATAATCACATTTTTAAATTGTAATACGAATTCAGTATAAATTAATTAATATACCTTAGTAATTAAATGTAAGTTATTAATTAATTACGTTATGTATAAAAGTTGTCTGCTTTTGTCTTACTTTTTCATTAATAAATGTAAGACTGAGATTGCAACTAAGAGGGGCGGGGTGAATTGTAACACCTCATATTTCGTTTTCGGAATGATTGGAAAAAGTAGAGTGTTGGAGTATATATTGGGCAATCCTCGTTTGAGAGAGAGGACCTCGCCCGAGAGAGAGACTCGGTGTTCTAATATGAGTTTCCCGTAGACCTCGCTTAAGCAAGGAAGTGGTCGCTTGAGTGAGAGTGAAATCTGGAAAAGCTGTCAAATTCTAGTTTGAGCTAGAATTTTCGCCCAGGCTAGAGAGGAGCCTTAGCATACTGCCCGATTCTCGCCCGAGCGAGAAATCCGAGCCCGGGCGAGAGCGTCAGAGTTGAAAAGCTGAAAAATTGCGAAATTCTCGCCCAAGCAAGCCATTCTCGCCCGGGCGAGGCTGCACAACTATAAAAGTAAAAGAGGGGTTTCAAAAACCCTAATCTTCATTTTCTTTTCACTCCTTTCTCTCCCAACGGCGGATCCACCCAAATGAACCATTCTCCTCTCCACTAAACATCAAAACTCATCAAAACCTCTTTCTATTACTTCTTGGTGGCACATTTGGGAAATCTTGGAGGTGAAAAATGGAACAATGGAGATTGGAGAAGATGAAGGGAAATGTGGCTCTTTTGCGGAGAAACGGAGCTTACGCAACCTAAGGTGAGGGAGAAGACCATTGTGGTCTTAGAGTTTTTCATTAGAGTCATCTTCTCCGATTTCCCTCAAGAATCGGAGCACATTAACGGATAGAAACTCTCTTGGGTGTTTGTGGTCCATGTAAGAGTCTTTATTTTATATGAGGATGTATTAGCCATAAAAGTGGAAATATATGTACGGGAAAACCATTTATTTAAGTAAAACGCAATATGCTCATTTATGGTAATACACCGTCATGAAAGATGGTTCTAACGTTAATGTGTTATATGATGAATAATATGTTGTGTGTGGTTTGTTTATGATAATGCTGTGTTATGGATGATTGATTTGTTATAAACATATATGGGTGTGTTTGTAATAAGGATTGTGAGATGTGTTGTTTAATAACAAAAGTAGAAATGGTTATGTTGTGTGATAATGATTGTGTGTGAGTTGTTTATTGTTATAAACATATATGACTGTGTTTGTAACAATGATTGTGTGAGGAGTTGTTGATTTGTTAAAAGTGGAGATGAGTATGTTTATGAAAATGACTAAGTTGTGAGTCGCTTTATTGTTATGAACATATATGGGTATGTTTGTGACAATGAAGGTGTTGTGGGTTATTTTATGGTGATGAAACAATGAGACACCTTGTGTTTATTGTGTTATGAGATGAATTGGTGGTGAATCAATGAAAAGAAAACACGTTTTTAGCCGACCATGATTGGTTAGTGACTTTGTCTCAAGTTATGTAGCAAGCTTTGACTCAAGCGATGTAGCAAGCTTTTGCTCAAGTGATGTAGCAAACTTTGGCTCAAATGATGTAGCAAACTTTGGCTCAAGTGATGTAGCAAGCTTTGGCTCAAGCATTGTAGCAAACTTTGGCTCAAGTTATGTAGCATGATTTTAAAAAAGAAAGTATATTTTAGCTATCCGAAATGGTATAGCGACTATATTTTGGCTCAAGTTATGTAGCAAGTTTTGGCTCAAGCGATGTAGCAAGCTTTGGCTCAAGCGATGTAGCAAGCTTTGGCTCAAGCGATGTAGCAAGCTTTGGCTCAAGCGATGTAGCAAGCTTTGGCTCAAGCGATGTAGCAAGCTTTGGCTCAAGCGATGTAGCAAGCTTTGGCTCAAGCGATGTAGCAAGCTTTGGCTCAAGCGATGTAGCAAGCTTTGGCACAAGCGATGTAGCAAGCTTTGGCTCAAGCGATGTAGCAAGCTTTGGCTCAAGCGATGTAGCAAGCTTTGGCTCAAGCGATGTAGCAAGCTTTGGCTCAAGCGATGTAGCAAGCTTTGGCTCAAGCGATGTAGCAAGCTTTGGCTCAAGCTATGTATCAAGCTTTGGCTCAAGCGATGTAGCAAGCTTTGGCTGAAGTTATGTAGCATGATTTATAGATATATATGTATGTTGAATTATGATGAAGGTTGAATTTGGGTAAATCATGTACGTAAGTTGTAATAGGTGCTAAATGAAGGAGTGACTATCCTATAAATGTTATAGTGATTTGGAATGAATTCTCTAAGTGAGAGATGATAATAATGCTAATTGGATATATGAACATTATGTGGTATAATGTGCTGATTGTTATATGTTTAATATGATTGATGTTAGACGTTGTATAGGTTTAATACTTAATGTTATTAATCCATGTAATTCCACGCTATGCTCACCATAGTTGGTTCTTACTCTTCTGTCCATTCTTGTATGTGTTGTGCATTTGAGTTCAGGTTGTGGCGGTAGCGCGTTGGACGCTTGCGGAGAAGAGAACATGGTAGAGTAGGGTTTTATGTAATTGATATGTTATATGATAAATGTTTATAATATGAGAACTATGTTGGATTATATATTTTGTAAAATGGAACTCCTACTAAGTGTATAATGAAGTTGATTTAATGTTTGTATTAAAAGTGTTCCTTGAGAAAGGATAATTGTTTAGATTATGTATTTGAAAGGAAGTGCAATGACATGCTTTTGAAGTGAGATGTATTTGGAATATTTCCGCCTTGTGATTTATAAATGGAACTAATATTTGTATTCACTCAAGTTTCCAAACCGTTCAAGTAATGTCTTCCAAAAGTAATCACTTCACTTTCATGAACAAGGTTTTAAAAATAATTTTTGGATTACGAAAATCGGGTCCTTACATGAATTAGTTGACTTAAAAGTATGACAACTTTTTCTACAAAATTAAGAGTTAAGTGCAGCAAAAATTTTATGTAGAAAATTAACAAACCAAAATCAAGAGATAAAGGAGAAGAGAGTACACATATGTTTTTATACTGGTTCACCTTCTTGTCCACCGAAGGCTACGTCCAGTACTCTTGCAGAAAAATACTTATTCACAATATTTGTAATTACAATATCTCACCCCGAGACCTCTATGTACCTTACACACTCACTAATACTTATTCACTCTTGGAAAACACCTTTCCAAGTAACTCTATCCCCCTTTCTTTTCACACCCTTGTGAAAGAAAGAAATCTACAATATTAATGAAGAATGTATAACAATGACAGGATTGCCTTTACAAGTTTAGTATGTAATATAACTTGCAATCCAACAACACTTTGTATACTAAGTAATAATGCTCTTAGAAGTTTGTAAAATTTGAAACAGTTTACTTCAAGCAACTCAGAAAAATTCACTTTGAAAGTTTAAGCACAAGTTGTCAATAGTGCAGAAAAATATTTCAGAATGTGTGTAAAAGCTTTTTGAAAATTGTATGAGAGTTGTTTTTAAGTTGTGTGTTGAATCTTAGTTCCAATGCCTTTATATAGACTTTCCAATCAACCGTTACACCTTTAGGAAAGGGTAGGATTCGTTTGGAATAAACCATTTCGTTGGGGATGAAAAACTATTCATTTTGAAATCTGAAAACTGGTGTAACAGCTCTCAGTAATCGATTACAACATGTGGGTAATCGATTACCCAAACTTTCTGTCCAAATGGGTTTTCAAAAATTATTTAGCGTAATCAATTACACACTTGAGTAATCGATTACCCAAACTTTTTGTCCAACTGGGTTATCAAAAATTATTTAGAGTAATCGGTTACACGCTTGAGTAATCGATTACCCAACTTTACTAAAATTGGTAATATGTTACTTAGAGACAGTAATGGATTACTCTGATCAGTTTGATGTTGGATAACTCATTTCTCACACATGTAACCTGTTACTTAGATAAAGTAACCCGTTACACACTATTTTTGAAAATTATTTTGTCTATACTTCAAGTGTTTCAATTTTCTTTAAAAACTAGTTTGAGCATTACTACTATTGTATATTTGAGAGTATAGGATAGAAGTACCTATTTAGATTTAGACTAATTTGTCTTGAAGCTTTATCTTTTTTGTCTTTATAAGTATTCTTCCTTTCTTCTTTTTGGTGATGTTAGTGTCTTCATCAAAACCGTGCCAAGGTCAGGAGAAAAGATCTTCTTCACAATCTCCCCTTTTTGATGATGACAAACCAATATCTTCTTACCAGTGTGGTTTTCTGAGAGCAGCATACTTTGTGATATTCTCGACTTGTCTTGAGTATGATCCCCCTATTTTGTATGTTCCCCCTATTTTGTATGCTCCCCCTTTCATTTGGAGTTATGTGCCTGAAGGAATTTTGACAGAAAATATACTTTTCCCAACTTTTCTCCCCCTTTTAACTTCATCAAAAAGAAGAAACGCCAAGAGTCCAACACAATATATATAGCATACAATATGTATATAGCAGTCATGCAGGTAATCATAAAAGTGACATTGCAT
Source organism: Lupinus albus (assembly GCA_009771035.1). Classification (NCBI taxonomy): domain Eukaryota; kingdom Viridiplantae; phylum Streptophyta; class Magnoliopsida; order Fabales; family Fabaceae; genus Lupinus; species Lupinus albus. The sequence continues at coordinate 7,045,814 of CM020015.1, forward strand.
AATAAAATATTAAAAGATGTTCATACACATTTAAAAGGAATAGAAAAAACAACAAATTGTTCACAATCATGCAACATTACAAACATAAATCCTAGACACAGAGATAATCTAAGATTCAGGCTCAGAGCTATCTTCATCAATGTCCATTCTACTCAGCTTAGAAGAGAGACGATGAAGTTCGAACTGGATTTGTTGCTTCTGAGCATCAAGAGCATCCATCCGGTTAGAGATGTAGCCTCGAAGCGAAAACAAATCATCCATAATCATCTGATTGGAAGGCATGGCAACAAATGAGGAAGATTGAGCATGAAACTCAGAAGGGTTAGGATTGGCAGGTTCTGGTTGATCAGTAGGAGCAGTCGGTCTATCAGTTCTATGCTTATAGGTGCGGCTTTTACGAGGATCTATGGAGAAACCCATTTTATGGACAACTTCCACATCAATCTTGCTTTCCCGAAGATTAAGAGGAACCTTGGTTTCACCAGCAGTAGAAACACCGAAATGATCAAGAATATTGGTTATGAAGATTGCATAGGGCAAAGGGCTTTGAGTTCCTCGAACAGTCCAAATTTGTCTCATTATCATCTAGGTCCAATTGATTTTGATATTATACTTCATAGTATACATCAATTGAGAATGATTTGAAAATTTAGGTAAAATGACATAGCTCAGAAAATAATGAAGTAAACGATCTTCAAGTTTGAGATGTCCAGCAGATAAGATATCTCTATTCTTAACAGTCTCACCAAATCCCTGTTGCTTACACATTTCTATTTCCTCTTTTGAAATTCTACACAGAGAATATTAGAACTCCTTTCGATCATAGTTATCCCATTCATAAGCAAGGCCAAAACCCGTTGTGCTACCTTGAGTGGGTATGTTACAGCATAATGAACTAAAAGTTTTTGTATCCAAAATAATGTCTTTTCCTTTCATGTAGGAAGTAAGATGGTTTTTCCGGAAGTTCATGTTGCAGTAAAATAATCTAACAAGTTCAGGATAAATATTATTCGTTTCACAGCAAAAATCGAAAAGGTTTTGTTGCCATAAAAGATAAGGAAAAAGAAAATCTTCAAACTCAAAATTCCCAACATTACCGAATTTTGGAGTAAAGATGGTGCGTCCATGGAAGTGCTCCTCGAAGACTTTGCGTTGTTCATAATTTGCAAGAAGTCTTGTTAAATCCAGAGGGTTAGACTCCAAAGATGATGTTCCTTGCTTCGTTTGGGTCACATTAGAGCATTACTTCTTTGATCTAGAAGAGGATGCCATGGATTGGGTTTTTGAAGGTTTTAGGTTTTTGTGTTTTTTGTTTGGTTTGGGAGATCTGGGTTATTTGATTTATGCCACTAAACACGAAAATGATTATATAGAAGTGTTTATAATTGGAAAAGTGATAAGAATTGATACAAAAATCACCCAAAACGGATCAAAAAAGAAGTTTTTAGAGAAAGGGAGGGGTGAACACGAGTGAGGAAGAAAATGAGTTTGAAAAAGTGAAGAAAGTCATATATACCTGCACAGAGTAATCGATTACTCACATATGAGTAATCGGTTACCCAGTTTAAGAAATTTAAATTTTTTCAAAAAGTAGTTTTGAGTAATCGATTACACACATGAGTAATCGGTTATTGAAACCCCCTGTTTCACCCTATAATCGGTTACTCTGTAGAGTAATCGATTACTGACCCCAAAATAATAATTTTAGGCATACTAATGCTATGAAAAATATTTTTGACCCAAAATTTGAAAATTTTATACATAAGTGAACACATTTAAGTACAAGTAGGCATGGGATAAACATAATGAAGCACACATATAATCATATAAACATGTTAAGTTAGGTAAGCTTCATCAATAATGCCTAATTCACGTTTAATTTTATAAAAAGGTTCTTTAGCCAAGGGTTTAGTGAAAATATCTGCTAGTTGGTTATGAGTATCAATGAATTCTACAGTCACATCTTTCATTTGGACATGGTCCCAAAGGAAATGATGGCTTATATCTATGTGTTAGGTTCTAGAATGCATAACTGTTTTCTTTGTGAGGTTTATAACACTAGTATGGTCACATTTCAGAGGAGTACATCCTAAGTCTAAGCCATAATCTCGTAATAGTTGTTTAAGCCACAACACTTGGGCACAACAACTATCTGCTGCTATATATTCAGCTTTGTAAGAATGAGATTGCAACTAAGAGGGGGGTGAATTATTTGTTGCGATAAGTATGGCCAATTTTTATGCAATATCAAAGTTAATGTGCAGCGGAAAAATTGTGCATAAAAATATTGACTTAGGAAGGATAGAAAATTAACAAAGAGAAGGGAAGGAGAGTACACATGTGTTTTATACTGGGTCTCCTTCTTGTCCACCGAAGGCTACGTCCAGTACTCTTGACGCGCAAAAGATTCCTTTATTAAATATAATGAGTTGCAATTACATTATCTCACCCCGAGATCTCCTTGTATCTTACACACTCACTTATATCTAATCCCCTTGGAAAACTCTATTCCAAGTCACATCCTTGGTAAACACTATACCAAGTCACACCCTTGGTAAACACTATACCAAGTCACTCACCCTTTCTCTTCACACCCTTGTGAAAGAAAGTAAACTTTGCAAAAGTGAAGAATGTACAATTTGGCTTGGATTGCCTTACAAGTGTATATGACAATTTCTAGAACTTGCAATCCAATAACAACTCTTATACTTGAGATGATAATTCTCTTTAACAATATGAAAAACACTTAGAAGCAACTTCAAAATAACTTTGAAATTTTAAGAGTAGGTTGCTTGAAAAGTGTAAGTAAAATCAGAAAGTGTGAGAGCTTTTAAAGAGAGTTTGAAATCTAAGTTGTGAGTTGTATGTATGTATTTGTGAGAGTGTTTCAATGCCTTTATATAGGCTTCCAATCAACCATAATACCCCTAGGTATGAGTAGGTTTCGTTTGGAATGAAAAGCAATCAGTTTGGAGTGAAAACTCTTCACTTGAAATCTGAAAACTGATACAACAACTCTCAATAATTGATTACTGCAAGTGGGTAATCGATTACCCAACAATCCTGTTAACAACTTTTTGAAAATTCACACAGTATAATCGCTTACTGGATTTGAGTAATCGATTACTCAACAACACTGTTTGACAGCTTTGTGAATTTGCCTTAGTGTAATCGATTAACTACTTTGAGTAATCGATTACTCTGTTTTCTAAAAATGGTAATTTGTTACTCCAAAGCCTGTAATGAATTACTCATAGCTATTAGAGGTTTGAAAACTCTTTTCTCACTCATGTAACTTGTTACTCAAGTATGGTAACCCGTTACAAGTTGTTTTTGAAAATTATTTTTAATCACACATAGATTATTCTGATTTTCTTGAAAATAATTTTGAGCATTTTTATCTAAATAAATAAATGAGTTGTAAGGATAGAAGTACCTAATGTGACACCCTAAATTTCTCCTCCTTAAAAAGAGGTAGCAGTCCTGAAGAATGGGACATACAGCCAGATTCTCGCTTGAGCGAGAGGGCCTTGCCCAAGCGAGAGACTCAGTGTTTTAAATTTGGAAAGAAAGGGAGCCTCACCCAAGCGAGGAATTGGTCGCTTGAGCGAGAGAAGCCTGGGCAGGCTGTGAGTTTCTCGCTTGAGCGAGAGAATCTCTCCCAGGCGAGAGGGTCTGTGTTTTAAAACTTAAAATATCGTGGGCTTCTCGCCCAAGCGAGATATTCTCGCTCAAGCGAGACGACCCAACTATAAAAGTAAAGAAAGGGTTTCACAAACCCTAATCTTCTTTTTCATTTCTCCCCTTTCACTCCCAATGGTGGCTCCCATAGATTTCGACTCCCTTATCCTCTAAACCTCAAAAACTCATCAAAACCCCTTCCTCTTACTTCTTAGTGGCACATCGGTGAACTTTGGAGGTGAAAAAGGAACAATGGAGATTGAGGGAGATGGAGATAGATGGAGCTCTATGCGGATCCATGGAGCTTATGCAAGCTAAGGTGAGAGAGAAGACCATTGTGGTCTTAGAGTATTTCATTAGAGTCGTCTTCTCCGATTTCCCTCAAGAATCGGAGAATGTTAATGGATAGAAACTCTCTTGGAAGTTTGTGGTCCATGTGAGAGTCTTTATTTTCCATGATAATGTATTAGCCATAAAGATGGAGATATATGTGTAGGAAAACCATTTTATTAGATGAAATGCAATATGCTCATTTATGGTAATACACCGTCATGAAAGATGGTTCTATCGTTAATATGTTATATGATGATGAATAAGTTCTGAGTTGTTTATTTGTGATAAAAAGGCATGAGTATGTTCATGAAAATGATTAAGTTGTGAGTCACTTATTGGTTATAAACATATATGAGTATGTTTGTAATAATGATTATGTTATATGGCGATGATGATGTTATGAAATGTTTTATTGTGGTAAGAAATGGGATGCATTGTGTTTATGACATTGAGGTGATATTTTGTGTTATGGTGAAGTCTTGATGTGAGATTAATACGAGGGAAATGATTGTATTGTCAGTTTTGTGTTGTTGTATGGAATGAGATGTAAGGGATAAGTATTTCCATTAAATATGAGATGATGTGGAATGACTAAGTGTATGATTTATCATGAGGATAATGAGATGTGTTATAATGGATATATAATTGTATTGAATCACCTTTGTGGTGTAGACTTACCCGATGTGGTATTGAATCGCCATTCGTGGTGTAGACTTGCCCTATGTGGTATTGTAGACTTGCCCTACGTGGTATTGAATCGTCATTCGTGGTGTAGACTTGCCCTATGTGGTATTGTAGACTTGCCCTATGTGGTATTGTAGACTTGCCCTACGTGGTATTGAATCGCCATTCGTGGTGTAGACTTGCCCTACGTGGTATTGAATCGCCATTCATGGTGTAGACTTGCCCTATGTGATATTGTAGACTTGGCCTACGTGGTATTGTATCACCATTCGTGGTGTAGACTTGCCCGACGTGGTATTGGCTCCTTGAGCAACTGTAGACTTGCCCGACGTGGTATTGGCTCTTTGAGCAATGTATGACTTGCTTGATGTGGTATTGGCTCTTTGAGCAATGTATGACTTGCCCGATGTGGTATTGGCTCTTCGAGCAATGTATGACTTTCCCGATGTGGTATTGGCTCTTTGAGCAATGTATGACTTATCTTATGTGGTATTGGCTCTTGGAGCAATGTATGATTAGTTCCTTCTGTGTAGTATTGTTTTGGGAGTATTGTGTTGCTTGGAAAAGTATTTTAATGCTATGTAAGTATGGTATAGCTTGAGTATAGCATTGCTGTTGTTTATTGAAGGAGATTGTTGTTTGGTGATCTTGATGAAGATTGAGTTGAATAAATGGTTTATTGTACGGATTTGAATGAATTGTCAAAGTGAGATATGTTGAGTATAATAAATGAATATATGAAAATTAGGTGGTATAATGTATAGATTGGTATATGTTTAATATGATTGATGTTAGACGTTTTACAGGTTTTTAATACTTTAATGTTATTACTCCATGTAATTCCACGCTACGGTCGCCGTAGTTGGTTCTTACTCCCTTTTGTCTCTGCTCGTATGTGTTATGTATTGGAATTCAGGTGGCGGCTACAGTGCATTGGATGCTCGCGGAGAAAATACCGATTAGAGAGTTACTTTATATACACGATATTGTAATTGAATAAGGCATGTAATATGAAGAACATGTTAAAGTGAATTTATGTATGTGTGACTTTCTCTTAGACTTGTAATGAGGTTATTTTGATGATGTTAAATGGACGTATTATTTGGGAAAGGATAATTGTATATATTTTGTATGCGAAAGGAAGTGTGATGGTATGTTTTTAATGAATGGATACTTTTGATTATTTCCGCATTTTGAATTATGAACTTAACTAATATTGTACTCACTCAGGTTTTCCAATTCGGTTAAGTAACATCGTTCAAAAGTAATCACTTCACTTACATGAATAAAGTTTTAAAATTTTAGGGTATAATTTGGGTCCTTACACCTAAAGACTTAGACTCTAAATCTTGAAGCTTTGTCTTCAATAGTCTTTGTAGGTCTTCTTCCTTTCTTCTTTTTGTGATATTGGTGTCTTCATCAAAACAGTGCCAAGGTCAGGAGCAAGATCTTCTTCACAATCTCTCCCTTTTTGATGATGACAAACCAATGTCTTCTTGAAAGTGTAGTTTTCTGAGAGCAGCATACTTGATGATATATCTTGACTTGTCTTGAGTATGCTCCCCCTATATGTTGCATGTATTCTCCCCCTTTATTTTGGAGTTATGTGCCTGAAAGAATATTAATAGAAAATACACCACTCCCAACTTTTCTCCCCCTTTTAACTTCATCAAAAAGAAGAAAAACGAAGAGTCTAGCACAATAGACATTTTTAGAGCATAACATAAAATATTTCATAGTATATGAAAGTTCAAATAATATAAAGCATAATAGAATGAATACCATGTATGAAAACATAAAAAGCATTGCATAACAACGAAAATAAAGATGTTCATACACGAAATCCAAAATACCAGAAATAAAATAAAATCCAAACAATGTTTAAAACCACATGGAAAATACACAGTCATAGTCATTACACAATCAGAAACCTAGACAAAGTATCTAAGACTCGGGCTCAGAACTATCTTCACCAACATCCATGTTGCTCAGCCTCGATGAAAGACGATGAAGTTCATAATGGATTTGTTGCCTCTGGGTATCGAAAGCATCCATCCTTGTGGTGATGTAGCCTCGAAGAGAGACCAATTCATCCACAATCATCTGATTAGTGGCCATTGCAACAGACGTAGAAGATGGAGCATGGGACTCAGGCTGGTTTGGCTCAGCAGTAGGTTCTGGTTCATCGGTAGGAGCAGGTTGGCGGTCGGTACGATGCTTATAGGTTCGACGAGTGACAAGATCTATAACGAATCCCATCTTGTGGACAACCTCAATATCAACCTTGCTTTCGCAAAGATTGAGGGCCACTTTGGTCTCACCTTCTAAAGGTATGCCGAAATGCTCAAGGATTTTGGTAATGAAGATGGCGTAGGGCAACAGACTTTAGGAGCCGCGAACATGCCACATTTGTAGCATTATCATCTTAGTCCAATTAATTTTGATGTTAAACTTGATAGCATACATCAATTGGAGCTCTATGTCACTTATTTGAGAATGATTTGAAAATTTCGGCAAAATGACATAGGTAAGAAAATAATGTATCAAACGATCTTCCAGCGTGAGATATCCAGCATAGAGGATATCCCTGTTCTTAACAGTCTCACCAAGGCTTCGTTTCTTTCGCCTTTCTATTTCCTCTTTAGAAATTCTACAAATAGAAAGATAGAATTTCTTGCGATCGTAATCGTCCCAATCACATACCAGGCCGAACCTAGTGATGTCGCCTATCATCGGTATATCACAGCAAATAGAACTAAAGGTTTTGAAATCCAAAACTATGTCCTTTCCCTTAACATGGGAAGTCATAAGATTTTTCCTAAAGTTCTTGTTGCAATAAAATACATGACAAGCTAAGGGTAGATATCGTTTGCTTCGCAACAAAAGTCGAAAATTTTTTGTTGCCGCAAAAGATAAGTAAATAAAAAATCTTCAAACTCAAAGTTCCCTATGTTACCGTATTTAGGAGTGAAGATGGCGCGTCCATGGAAGTTTTCTTCGTAGACCTTCCTTTGAGCGTTATTTGCAAGAAGCCTTGTCAAGTTCAACGGGTTGGACTTGGAAGTTGATTCTCATTGCTTAGACTTTGAAGAACGTGGTCTCTTTGAAGAAGAAGCCATTGTTGATTTTTGATGGTTTAGGGTTTTTGGAAATTTGGGGGTTTTTGATTGAGGCCACAAATCACGAAATAGAAGGCGTAGAAGTGTATAGAATAAAAAATGTGATGTGATTTGCAACAAAAATCAATCAAAACTGAGTAGAAATGAAGTTTTTAGAGATTGAGAGGCTTAGAGAGAGGAAGTTTCGAGTTACAAGAGAGAGAAAATTGAGGATTTTTTGAAAAAGTGCAGCAGTTCATATATATAACTACACAGAGTAATCGATTACACTAAATGAGTAATCGACTACTCACTTTCAAAAATTCAAAATTTTCAAACAGTGTCTCTCTGTAATCGATTACACCATTACAGTAATCGATTACTATAACATACTATTTCCCCACTGATGCTAAAATTGATTTTTGGCTCTGAAAACTTGAAAGTTAAAGCATAAAACACACAATTTAAGATCAAGTAGGCATTGGATATAAACAATGAAGCATACACATAAACATTTAAACATGTTAGGACAAGTAAGCTTCATCGAGAATGCCTAATTCTCGTCTAATTTTATAGAAAGGTTCTTTTTCTAACGGTTTAGTGAATATGTCCGCAAGTTGGTTATGAGTATCAATGAACTCTACCAACACATCCTTCTTTTGGACATGGTCCCTAAGGAAATGATGCCTTATATAAATGTGTTTGGTTCTTGAATGCATAATCAGATTTTTGGTGAGATTAATAGCACTAGTATTGTCACACTTTAAGGGTGTGCAACCTAAGTTTAGGCCATAATCCCGTAATTGTTATTTAAGCCACAACACTTGTGCACAACAACTACCGGCGGCAATATATTCCGCTTCAGTGGTGCTTAAGGAAACACAAGCTTGTTTCTTGCAAGACCAAGAAACTAAAGCATTCCCTAGAATGTGGCAAGTACCAGTTGTACTCTTTCTCTCAGACTTGCATCCCGCAAAGTCTGAATCCGAGAAGCCAACCAATTCGCATATGCTTCCCTTGGGATACCATAGTCCAACATCGGTTGTGCCTTTGAGATATTTCATGATTCTCTTAATGACAACTAGATGTGACTCTTTGGGTTTAGATTGATATCGCGCACATAGACATACACTAAACATAATATCAGGTCTACTGACAGTGAGATATAAAAGGGAACCGATCATACCTCGATATTTAGATATTTCAATACATTTTCCAGCGTCATCAGCATCGATATATGTACTTGATCCTCTAGGAGTAGCAATCGGCTTGCAGTCATCCGTCTCAAATCTTTTCAATAAGTCTTTGCAATATTTGGACTGACTTACAAAGATTCCATTGCTACGTTTCTTAATTTGGAGTCCAAGAAAGTAATTTACCTTTCCCATCATAGACATCTCAAATTCTCCTTGCATCATATTGGCAAATTCACTACACAAAATATCGTTAGTGGAACCGAAAATAATATCATCAACATAGATTTGAACAAGTAAAATATGATGATTTATTTTCTTAATAAAGAGTGTAGTATCGACCTTGCCTTTTGTAAAACCTTTTTCTGTTAGAAGTTAGTTAGACGGTCATACCATGCACGTGAAGCTTGATTTAAGCCATAAAGGGCTTTCTTTAACTTGTATACGTGAGAGAGATGTTTGTAGTCCTCAAAAACAGGACGTTGTTCTACAAATACTTCCTCTTGTATATATCCATTAAGGAATGCACTCTTTATATCCATTTGGTAAAGCTGAAAATTTAAGGAGCATGCATATGCAAGTAGCAGTCTAATTGCTTCAAGTCTAGCAACCGAAGAGAAGGTTTCATCAAAGTCTATACCTTGCTCTTGGTTGTATCCTTGGGCAACTAGTCTAGCCTTGTTTCTAATGATTATACCATTTTCATATGATTTATTATGGAATACCCAATGAGTTCCTATTACATGTCTATTTTTAGGTCTAGGAACAAGTTCCCAAACTTCGTTTCTCTCAAACTGGTTAAATTCTTCTTGCATAGCAAGAATCCAGTGTTCATCTTCGATTGCTTCATCAATCTGAGATGGTTCTATTTGAGATACGAAGGCCATGTTTAGACATGCATTTTCTAGCATTAAGCGGGTGGTAACACCTTTGCTAATATCGCTAATAATGTTCTCTATAGGATGATCTCGATGAGTTCTCCACTCTTTAGGTAAATCAAAGTGAATATGCTCTTCTTGAATGGAAGGATTATCATCCACTTCCACATGCTCTATATTAGGTGTAGTTTCAATAATAGCATTTTCTATAAAAGTAGGATTAGGCAAATCTTCTTCATCAATAGTCAACCTTTCCTTGATTAGAGGATTGGTTTCATCAAAGGAGACATGGACAGATTCTTCCATGGCTAGAGTTCTTTTGTTAAAGATTCTATAAGCTTTACTCGTGTGAGAATAGCCTAGGAAGATTCCTTTATCTGCCTTTGCATCAAACTTGCCTAAGTTTTATTTGCCATTATTCAAGATGAAACATTTAAAACCAAATACATGAAAGTGTGCATGTCAAGAGGAACACTTTGGAAAGCTCTCTTTATGTATCATGGTTTTGATGAGGATAACTTGTGCTAATAAGAGCTTGAAGATCATCAACAAATCAACGTGCTTAAGTCTTCTGATTGGTACTAAGCTTAGACTAGAGATTAGTTTAGGTTGAGTCTAAGGCTTAAGTCACCTAATACATGTCTCATATGCATAAATCTTTTAAATCACTTTCATTTTGAGATATGTCATTCATAATATGTTCATGCATCACATAAATACATGTATATGTGCATTCTAGGAATAGACTAAGTGTTAAACATGTATGAATTAAAGTGCATAACGTATTTGAGTTTTTACACATGAAAATATGCTGTTAATCGATTAAGGCATAGGTTAATCGATTAATCTAACTGTTTGCACAGTTTAATCGATTAAGACATTCGTTAATCGATTAACTGAGCTTCAGAATTAATTCTTTATAAACTGCGTTTATCTCTTAAGTTGCATGTTGTATTTTTAGAAAGTTAGAGCTTTTTTTCATGTTAATTGTTGCATCTAATTGTAAATGCATTTGTGAGTTTAGAAAAGAGAGAATTCTATGCTTTAGGATTGAGTGCACTACATGATATACTTCTCATCTTTTCATATCACATGTTCATGCATATTATTGATGTTTCTTGATTAGATGTTTACATTCTATGCATTCTGTTTTCAAACTAATACATTGTCACATTGCATGAGTTTGTATTAGGTGATTAGAGTAAAGTGTTGTCTTGTTAGATATAAGCTTTGTAATAGCTTAAGTTTACTCTATTTCGTTTTGATTGAGAAATTGTTGTAACGTTGAGAATCTCGAGGTGTCGTATCGCCGAAGAGATTGAGTGTATCTTCATTGGGTTTAGACTTAGAGATAAGGAAAGAACAGAGGTTCTTGGCTGGGGCTACGCCGAAAGAAAGATTTTCTTTGTCGGTAGGAAGGGAGTCAAACCATAGAATAGGAATCTTTATTATCTTGTAATTGTCTAAGTGTTGTAATTGGATGATGTGTATGTAATAACATTCATTCGATTATAGTGAAGAAAAATCTCCCAAATCAGCCGGGAGGCCTGGATGTAGTTTGCGGTGGACAAGCAAACGAACCAGAATAAAATTCGTGTTGCAGGATTTTTCTCTCTATATCTCTTTATTGCATTTAATCGGTTAACTTGTATAGTAGATTTAATTGATAATATGTCTTTGTGCTATACTGTTAATACTCTGATAAATTTGTAAGCTCTGTAAATTCGTTTTGTTATCGGTTAATTGTCGTGCAAGTAATCGTATCTGCCTAAGCTTACTGTCTCTGTTTAATCGATTAAGTCAAATGTGTTAATCGATTACATTCATTTGTTAATCGATTAAGTGGACTGTGTTGATTGTGTTAATCGATTATCCCTGTTCTGTTAATCGATTAATTAGGTGTATTTCAGCATTAAGTGTTGTTTTTTGAAAAGCGGATATTCTAACCGTTACACCTATTCAACCCCCCCCCCCCCCCCTCTAGGTGTATTGTAACCACTGATACCTAACAATACATGCAAGTGTGAAATGTTTGGTTTTCTTCCTTGGAATAGTTCATAAGGGGTTTTGTTTAGAATGGGTCTTATTAGAACTCTATTTGAAACATAACAAGCGGTGCTTACCGCATCAGCCCAAAAGTACTTTGGGAGGTTAGTTTCATTCAACATTGTTCTAGCGAGTTCTTATAATGACCGATTCTTTCTCTCTACAACACCATTTTGTTGTGGTGTTCTAGGAGCAGAAAAATTGTGATTAATCCCAAGATCATCACAAAATTCTTCAAAATAAGCATTTTGAAACTCTCCCACATGATCACTTCTTATAGCTGCGATTTTAAGTGACTTTTCGTTTTGGACTCTTTTAGCATATGTGCTAAAGGCGTTGAATGCCTCATTCTTATGTACTAAGAATAGAGTCCAAGTGTAGCGTAAAAAATCGTCTACTATAACAAGAGCATAGTAGTTACCACCAAGACTTTTTGTCCTTGAGGGGCCAAATAAGTCCATGTGTAGTAACTGCAATGGTCTATCCGAAGAAACCATATGCTTTGGCTTGAAAGCGATTTTTGTTTGTTTACCCATTTGACATGCACCACATAGTTTGTCTTTAACAAACTTCATCTTGGGTAAACCAACAACCAAATCGTACTTGATTAGCTTATTCAAATGTTCCATATGTATGTGAGCAATTCTCCTATGCCAAAGCAATGCATTATGAATGTCATTTACAACTAAACATGTTATAGGAAGAGATGAATCTATATCTATCATGTAAATTTTATTAATTCTCTTACCAACAAGTTTAGAGTTTAGAAATTCCTTATTTTCAATGATGCACTTATCTGGGTAGAATGATACATGGAAGCCCTTGTCGCAAAGTTGACTTATGCTTAGAAGATTGTGCTTAAGTCCTTCCACATATAGCACTCCTTCTATGGTTGTTGAAGGTGACTTGCCGATTCTATCGACTCCAAGAATTCTTCCTTTGTTGTTGTCAACATATGTGACATAGCCTTTGTGTAAAGACCCAAATTATACCCTAAAATTTTTCGTCCATTTATTATTAAGCAGACAAATTCTAATAACTATCCTTCCGCTATCTGTTTTCAGGAATTACCTACTTGATATAATTACGATTAGATTTCAGTAATAGCAAATTAATCTAACAGAGTACTTTGGGGTTCATAACCCATAAACTTCACAATTTTAATTTCAAAAAGGGGACTCAGTCCCCGCACACATATCAATTATACATCCCATACCTAAGAACGAAATTACAAGTTAATTCGTTCAAGTAATAGATACAAGTACGTGCATAATACAAAACAACACATGAGCATCCCTTTGACATAATAGGTAAGAAACTAAACTACACCATCCTCTGAATTCGCTAATCCTTAGCTTTACCTATACACCGATTATCACAAATAACTCCAACAAGAAACACAAGGGAGTAAGACATCAAATTCACGATAATCAGTATATATATATAAATCAGGATAGGATAATTATAATGCAACATATATATAAATCTGTCAGTAACATAATTCAACAGTCAAAATCCAATAAACTATCATTCTACCATTTCTCAATCACATTTAATAACAATTACCCCAATACCACATAGGGCAAGTCTATGCCATAAAGGCGAATCAATACCATGTAGGGCAAGTCTATGCCATAAAGGCGAATCAATACCACATAGGGCAAGTCTATGCCACAAAGGCGAATCAATACCACATAGGGCAAGTCTGTGCCACAAAGGCGAATCAATACCACATAGGGCAAGTCTATGCCACAAAGGCGAATGAATACCACATAGGGCAAGTCTATGATTTTCAAGACATAAAATTTGGGGTGTTACAATCCTCCCCCTCTTATAAGAATTTTCGTCCTCGTGCACTTGGCTCCACAACACCTTCACCAAAGGAATCTCTTTCTCAACCTTTTGATACTGGTATCCATGATTCTCACAGGCAACGTCGCAAAATTCAGGTTATCCTTCAACTCTTTCTGGTCCGACTCAACCACATGAGATGGATCTCCAACATATTTTCTCATATGAGATACATGAAACACATTCTGGAGATTCAACAACAACGGTGGTAAGGCAACTCGATACGCTACCGGCCCAATCCTCTTCAGTATTTGATAAGGCCCAATAAATAGCGGAGTCAGCTTACGAAATTTCAACACTCTACCAATTCTGGTAGTCGGGACTACTGTCATGAAAACATGACCCCCCTCCTTGAATTCAAGAGGTTTCCGCCTCTTATCGTAGTAGCTTTTCTGCCGAATCTTGGCGATCCTCATATTCTCCTGGATTTTCTTAATCTTATCCGTTGTCTCCTGAACCAATTCGGGTCCTAATATCAAGTTCTCCCCAGTTTCGAACCAACTCACTGGAGTTCAGCACATCCTACCATACAACACCTCATAAGGTGCCATCCCAATACTCGAATGGAAGCTATTGTTGTAGGTAAATTCGATCAATGGCAACATGTCATCCCAACTCCCTGGTTGTTCTAAGACACAGGCCCTCAAAAGGTCCTCCAACGACTGTATTGTTCTTTCTGATTGACCGTCCGTTTGTGGATGATAAGATGAACTCAGCTTCCACTTAGTTCCCAAAGCGGTTTGCAAACTAGTCCAAAAGTTTGAAGTGAAACGGGGATCCCTATCTGACACAATGCTTGACGGTATTCCATGCAAGCGAACAATTTCTCAGATATACAGTTCAGCCAATCTCTCCAACGAGTATCTCATGTTCAAAGGCAGAAAGTGAGCAGATTTAGTTAACCGATCCACGATCACCCATATCGAATCATAACCTCTCTGAGTCTTTGGAAAACCCAGACACAAAATCCATGGAGATACTATCCCACTTCCAAACGGGAATTTCTAGGGATTGTAATTCTCCAGCTGGTCGCTGATGTTCAATCTTGGCCTTCTGACATACCAAACAACACGAGACATACAAGGCCAAATCCCTTTTCAACCCAGACCACCAAAACAGTGTTTTCAAGTCTTGATACATTTTCGTGGTCCCCGGGTGAAAACTCATTTTACTTTTATGGGACTCCTCTAAAATCTCCCTCCATAATTTATCATTACGAGGCACACACACTCTCCCTTTGTAATGCAACGTTCCACTAAGGTCCGATGTGAAATTGGTATCCTTACCACACAACATCAGATCCCGTTTATCCATCAGCTCACTATCCTCAATTTGCATAGTCCGGATTTGTTCAAACAACTCATTCGTGACTTTAAGCATTCCCAAAATCATACTATGAGGCTTTATATGAACCTCCAAGTTCATATCTCTGAACTCTTCAATCAGTTTCTCCTCCCTAACCATCAAAGCCGACATGTGCAACGACTTTCGACTCAGTGCATCCGCCACTACATTGGCCTTTCCCGGGTGGTACTGCAACCCAAAATCATAATCCTTAAGGAATTCCATCCATCTCCTCTGCCTCATGTTCAATTCCTTTTGATCAAATAGGTACTTCAAACTCTTGTGGTCGCTGTACACTTCAAATCTCACGCCATAGAGATGGTGTCTCCAGATTTTTAAGGCAAAGACCACTGCAGCCAACTCAAGATCGTGGGTAGGATAGTTTTGCTCGTGCGTCCTCAACCGTCGAGAAGCATAGGCCACAACCTTCCCTTCTTGCATCAACACACAACCCAAACCTTGCTTGGATGCATCACAATAAATACTGAAGTCCCGATCAGTACAAGGAAAGACCAAAACTGGCGCCGTAGTTAACCTTCGTTTTAACTCTTGTAAACTTTCTTCACATCGAAGTGTCCACACATACATGCAATCTCTCCTATCTCACACTACCAATTTAATAACTTTACATAAAATTCTTATTTCCCTCTTCGCAATCTACTCATTATTAACATACACAATTGTTCGACAGAAAACATAATTCACATTAATTAAACCTTGTAACCACTGCATATAACTAGCTACGGGTTTCCGAAATACCTATAGCTATACATATCCAGAGTTACAGTCTCAAGTTTACAATTATATCTATGTTGTTAGTTACATCATATTTCAAAATATCAAATATGCACTCATGTACAAAATAGTGCAAATGAATAACTCCAAAATGTAAAGCCCCCTAAGACTCCCCAAAAATGTGTCCCACTCAGGTCACCTGTTTATCTGCAATAGGATTATCGATGACAAGTACAAAAACATACAAAGGAGTAAGTCGTTAATTCATATAAATATCATCATAAGATAATCCATATTAGAAATTGGGTTAGTAAACCATTTTTGAAATTCATTTTTACTTTGCTACATAACTTGAGCCAAAGTCGCTACACCCCTCGGGGTTAGCTAAAAGCAGTTTCTCATTTCCATTTTAAATAAAACATGCTTATATACTCAAGCCAGAGTTTTGCTTATATGCTCAAGCCAGAGTTTTGCTTATATACTCAAGCCAGAGTTTTGCTTATATACTCAAGCCAGAGTTTTGCTTATATACTCAAGCCAGAGTTTTACTTATATACTCAAGCCAGAGTTTTGCTTATATACTCAAGCCAGAGTTTTGCTCATATACTCAAGCCAGAGTTTTGATTATATACTCAAGCCAGAGTTTTGCTTATATACTCAAGCCAGAGTTTTGCTTATATACTCAAGCCAGAGTTTTTATTATATACTCAAGCCAGAGTTTTGCTTATATACTCAAGCCAGAGTTTTGCTTATATACTCAAGCCAGAGTCGCTAACCATTCATAGTCGGCTAAAAATACATTTCTTTTTCATTAATCTCACCATAAAACATTTCCGGTAAATCCACGCCCACATTAGTATAAACACACCCATATATGTTTATACTAATTACGTGATTCACAACTCAATCAATCACATAACCAGAAGTACACATACTTTCCTTTCCGTAAACCTACGCCTACTTTAATATAAACACACCCATATATGTTTATACTAAATGCGTACTTTACCACTCAATCATTGCATAATCAGAGAATACACATTTTCGAGTTCAACTGTACAATTAAAGACTTATCCTTACCTCGGTGAGTCTTGGGTTTGATTCTTGGCAACTTCTCAAGTTCCACTGACACCGCCTCCAACCTTAGGATCTTTCCTCATCCCACCACATAACACAATGTTAGTCATTTATTCCAAATATCGCATAAACAACTTATATTGCATCATTTAATCATACAAAATATTCATCATAAATATTCAACCATCTAGAACATGCATAAACATCTCAT
Organism: Lupinus albus; assembly: GCA_009771035.1. Classification (NCBI taxonomy): domain Eukaryota; kingdom Viridiplantae; phylum Streptophyta; class Magnoliopsida; order Fabales; family Fabaceae; genus Lupinus; species Lupinus albus. The sequence continues at coordinate 7,062,945 of CM020015.1, forward strand.
ATTCCAATATTTGGAGGTAAACTCATCTTCTACCTCTAGCATTTTACTCATTCTCTCCTTTTACCACATTTTAACTTTTAGGGTTTTTGGGGTTTTCATGAATCAACCCACAACCCTTTCTGATGTGAACCCAAGTGAGCCTAAACTGGATAATGATAATTTAAGGGGCATAGGTGGACCCATGACAAGGGCAAGGGCCAAACGAGTACAAGAGGCACTAGGACTACTCATGGAAGGCATCAAAGAGAATGCTCCACGTTCAAATCAAGGGAGTCCTCACTTCATTCATTATGTGACTTTGCATATTGACCGAAATGGGGAAAATAATTCCCAAACATCTTAATTGGGCCAAGGCCGTGTCCAAGGCATGGCTAGGACATCTTTAATGTGTCCTAATTGTTTTTACTAGTTCTAAACTACTTTTGTTTATTTGTATTCAGAATAAAGGTTGCCTTAACTCGTGGGGACCATAGCATTAACTTCATTCACATCATTAAAAGCTGGAGAGAGGATGTACTTATTGCACCAGATTGGGAACTCAAACATGGTAAATGAGGGTGTGATTTTCGTGCACTCACTTAATGTATCCAAATGGGAAACTCCATATTGATAAATGAAGAGGATGATTTTTGTGCAAAGCCTCCACCCATTTAATACAACCAAATGGGGAACTCAATCATGATAAATGTGGGTGTGAGTTTCGTGCAATGCATTCAGCCAAGACCTATGCACAATTCAAAGTCCAAAATTGCTTCCTTAAACTTGTGGGGACCAAGGCATTAAAGGATGGCCGAATTTCTCTTTCAATTGGCTGGACCACTTCATGGAAAATCAAAGAGTCTTGCATTTTGTAATTTAATTACTTAGGAATTCCCATGTAGGGCATTTACTTGCATTATTTTCGTGTTGAACATGGCTGGAAGGGTGCAATGTAACCAGCCATGTATTAGGATTAATCTAGACCAAATTAAGTCTTGATTCATGGTAGAGTCACGTGGGAACCATCATGGTTTGCCTATAAGTGTACTTCTAATTTGCTGAATGAAATCAAGTTTTGTTGGATTTAAAAATTAAGGAGTATTTCCTTGTGTGAGAGCTTTGTCTTCTCCAAACTTCTTGGCTGAACCAAGATTAAAAGTTCTTATCAAGAACCAAGTTCTTGTGGCGAACATTACCCGGCTTATCAACACTCAAGTGTTGTGGCGCCTACCACCCCATATCTTACCCATCTTCTTTTATCTTACAATATCATTCCGCTGCCAAAATTCATCCACAAAATAGCCCATAAAAACGTGGGCAAAGTGCAACACCAATCAAGATAGATCAATACCAAGAACTTCCTAAAGAGGTTCACATCACTTTCCATTCTTGAGATACTATCTCTAAACCAAGAGTTTACAAGGTAAGAATGACATAAAATGAACCATCACTCAAAAGGATGAGTTTCCATGGTTTTCTTCATTTTTGAGAAGAGATCCAACTTACCCCAAAGTGAGTTTAAAAGAGAAAAAGAGAGTTAGAATCTAGAGTTTTACCTCTTCTCAAGCTATTAGATGAATATCCAAGCTTTTTGCCCTTGAAAAGCTCTATTCTCTCACTTTTCTTCTTTTCTAAACCCTAGATTGTGTGTAGGGGTTTCTCATTAAATGCTGTCTCCTCGGGTCCTCGATTAAGCGAGAGATTCTCGCTCAAGCGAGAAAATCCCGCCCATTTTAAAAACTCAAATCTGACCCTCTCGCTCAAGCGAGAATCTCACAGTGGCAACAGCCCCAAAATGACATTTCTCGCCCATGCGAGACAACTCTCGCTCAGGTGAGAATCCTCTAGTATAGCCCAGGATTTCACCCTCCTAGGTAAACCTCTCTCGCTCAAGCGAGAATCTTTCGCTCAAGCGAGGATCCGAGGACTGATACTATGATTTTCAAGACTTAAAATTTGGGGTGTTACACCACTTCCACACAGGAATTTCCAGAGATTGAAGTTCTTCTGCCGGTCTCTGATGTTCAATATTAGCTTTCTGGCAAACTAAGCAACCTGACACATACAAAATCACATCCTTCTTCATTCCGGAGCACCAAAACAACTTCTTTAGATCTTGATACATCTTTGTAGTTCCCGAGTGAAAACTCATCTTACTCTTGTGAGATTCCTCAAGAATACTTCTTCGTAATTCTGCATCAAAAGGCACACACACCCTTCCCTTGTTTAGCTATAACCCACTAGAATCCATCTAAAAATCAGTCTTCTTCCCACTGTAACACCCTAAATTTAAGTATTTAAAATTATAGTATCAGTTCTGGGATTCTCACTTGAGCGAGGTATTCTCGCCTGGGCGAGAAAGGCGCACCTGGGTGGGTGAAAACCTAGGCTATACTGGAGAATTCTTGCCTGAGCGAGAGTGGCTCGCTTGAGCGAGAAAGGCTCAACTGGAAGGGTGAACTCCTAGGCTATACTGGAGGATTCTCGCCTGAGCGAGGGTTGGCTCGCCTAGGCGAGAAAAGTGATGTTTTGTACCTGTCGAGGCTGTAAGATTCTCGCTTGAGCGAAAGGATCCTCGTTTGAGCGAGAGGGTCAGATCTGAGTTTTTAAAATAGGCGGGATTTTCTCACTTGAGCGAGAAAGGGCTCGGTTAAGCGAGGACCCGACGTTGTTACATTAAATAGGGAATCCCAAACACATTTATGAGGGTTAACTCAGAGAGAAGAGGGTTTTTTCAAGAGCAAGAAGGATTGTGAGTCATTTAGAAGCTTGAGAAGAGGTAAAGCTCTTGATTCTAACTCTCTTCTTCCCTTCAAAACTTATTTTGGGTATGTTGGATCTCTTCTCAAAATGAGAGAAACCATGGAAACTCATCATTTCGAGTTAAGTTTCGTTTTATGTTGTTTTTATCTTGTAAACTCTTGGTTTAGAGTTAGTATATCAAGAATGGAAAGGGTTTGGGGTTAATTCATAAAAACCCCAAAACCCTAAATTGAAAATGGGGTTAAAAAGGAAAAAGAGTAAAATGCTAGAGGTAGAAGATGACTAAGCATTCTAATGTTGAAATAGGAGATGAATATGTATGTTTTAGATGTTTGTAAACTTATGATGAAAGTAGTTTATAAACATTGAAAATATGTTAAATATCTTGTATGGTTAAATAATGCAATATGAGTTATTTATGTGATATTGAAAAAATTACTAACATTGTGCTATATGGTGGGAATGAGGAAAGATCCTAAAGTTGGAGGAGGTGTCAGCGAAACTTGCGAAGTTGCTAAGAACCAAACCCAACCCTCACCAAGGTAACATAGTAGTTGAGGATGCTTGGTTCGAGGCTGTAGGAGCTTAGGGCTTGGATCCTCTATTTTGCTTTTTGTGTCGTTAATTGTTATTTGGATGATTGTATTCGTAACCATTTAACTCACTACATTTTTGTGTAATGCTGTATATTAGTAACTATGGGTGTTTTGGAAACCCATAGTTAAACATATGCGGCAATTACCGATGAAAGTTATATTTGAATTATATTTTCCGCAACATGAGATGCATGTTAACATAATATATTATAAAGGTAGTGTTATGAAGTGACTATGGGGGAATTAGAGTAAGATGTTGAATGTAGGTATAAAAGGATTAAAATAAAGGAAAAATTTTCAAGGGTAGAATTTGGGTCCTTACACCCACTAGTCATTAAATCTCGTTTAGCTTCCAACTCACGTTCCTCAATTTGTATTATCCTGATCTGGTCAAATAACTCATTGGTCACCTTGAGCATTCCCAAAATTACACTATGAGGTTTCAATTGAACTGCCAAGTTCATATCTCGGAATTCCTCAATTAACTTAGCGAGGACACGTGTAATGATTTTCGACTCAACGCATCAGCCACCACATTGGCTTTTCCAGGATGATATTGCAAACCAAAATTGTAGTCTTTCAAGAATTCCATCCATCTCCTGTGTCTCATATTCAGTTCCTTCTGGTCGAACAGGTATTTCAGACTCTTATGATAACTGAACACTTCAAACCTCACCCCATAAAGATGATGTCTCCAAATCTTTAGTGCAAATACCACTGCCGCTAACTCCAAATCATGAGTAGGGTAGTTTTGCTCAAGCGACCTCAACTATCGCGAAGCGTAGGCGACCACCTTACCTTCCTGCATCAAAACACAACCCAAACCTTGCTTGAAAGCATCACAGTACACACTAAAGTCACGATCAGTACACGGAAGGGCCAACACTGGTGTCGTAGTCAACCTCCGCTTCAACTCTTGGAAACTTTCCTCACATTGGGTTGTCCATATATATGGTTCCCCTTTTCTGGTTAACTTTGTTAGTGGTAATGCTAACTTTGAAAACCCTTCTATAAACTTCCGGTAGTAACCCGCCAACCCCATAAAGCTTCTAATTTTTGTAACCGACTTGGGCACTACCCATTCCATAACAGCTGCGACCTTAGAAGGATCTACTACCACCCTTTCTTTGGATATGACATGTCCAAGGAAATTCACAGACTCCAGCCAAAAGTCGCATTTTGATAGCTTTCCATACAACTGATTACTCTTTAAAATTCCAAGAACAATTTTCAGGTGCTCTGCATGTTCCTCTCGACTCTTTGAATAAACTAAAATGTCATCAATAAATAATAATACGAATGAATCCAAGTATGGGTGAAAAATCCGATTCATGTAGTCGATAAATATTGCTGGTGCATTTGACACTCCGAAAGGCATTACCAAATATTCAAAATGCCCATTTCTCGTCCTGAAGGTCGTCTTAGGAATGTCCTCAGATTTCACTCTGAGTTGATGGTAACCAGCTCTGAGATTGATCTTACAAAATACCACAGCTCCTCCTAACTGGTCCATTAAGTCATCAATCCTAGGCAACAGATACTTGTTTTTAACAGTGACCATGTTCAACTGTCTGTAGTCGGTGCATAACCTCATACTCCCATCTTTCTTCTTAACTAACAACACTGGTGCACTCCACAGAGAAACACTAGGACGAATGAACTTCTTCGCCAACAGGTTCTCAATCTGCTTTTTCAGTTCAGCTAGCTCTAAAGGTGCCATTCTATAAGGGTTATAGAAATAGGTCCCGTTCTCGGTATTAAATCGATGGAGAATTCAACTTCTCTCACGGGAGGTAATTCCGGAATATCACCAGGAAATACCTCAGGGAATTCACATACTACCGGTACGTCATCAACTCTAGGTTTCTCATTACCCTTCATTGATGCCAGCAACATAAACACTGCTCCCCCTTCCTTAAGGGAAGTCCAGACTTCCTTAGCTGACATTGGCTCCAAACATTTCGACTTATCGGAAGACTCATACTGATCCCCGAAGACTACAGTCTTATCGGCACAATTAAGCTTCACTCAATTGGCCGACAACCAATCCATTGCCAGAATTAGATCTAATTGGGACATGGGTAAGCATATTAAATCTACAGTAAACATCCTACCATTGGCTTCTACCGGACACTGAGACGCACAAGTTGATACCACCACAGATGCACTAGTAGGGGTGGACACAACTAAGTCAAAGGGGAACAACTCAGTCGGCAACCTCAGTCGTTCTACACAATCAATAGATATGAAAGAGTGAGTTGCTCCCGAATCAAACAACACTAAAAGGGGAATACCTGTCACCATACAATTACCTTTGATCATACCTTCAACATCAAATGCTTCGGCACCACCATGGTAAACACCCTGCCAGTGTTTCTAGGCCTCTCCGCTTTCAAGCCACTTGCACGCTGGTCCAGCTTGGGGAAAAACTTGCTTATGTGTCCCGACTCCTTGCAATTGAAACACCCATTCCTAGATCCGGGGCATACACTTCCAAAGTGGTGCCTACCACATTTGTTGCACAAGGGAGGAGATTTTAATTGTGACCCTCCAGCGTTGACATTTGTCCTCGACCCATGTGAACCATATCTCCGATTTCCCATAGGTGGAGAGTAGGGCTTTCGTTCCTCTTGAAACGCCTTGCCTTTTCCTTTCCCTTGCTCATAGTTGCGTTCAGGCCCAAAATTCCTCGGGGGATTTGGCTTGTGAATCGCCACATCATCTGCTCTCATATCCTCTTCATACATCCTACACTTGTTGACCAAGGTAGGAAAATCAGAGATCTCTTGATGTCCAAACATCATCTTCAACTCGGGCTTCAGGCCTGACTCAAACATAGCACATTTAGACCGTCCGTCTACCTCCAGCTCATAATAGGGACAATACCGGGCCAATTCCTCAAACTTGGTTGCATACTCTCCCACCGATAGATCCCCTTGCTCTAACCGTAGAAACTCCATCTCTTTATTTCTCATCAAGTCAGCTGTAAAGCATTTCTGGAGGAACTTTCCTTTGAAGGCTTCCCATGTGATGGCTTGTCCTTCTGATTCCATCTGCCTCTAAGCATACTCCACCAATTCTCAACATCCTTACCCATGACATATGAGGCATATGTCACCTTCTGAGCATCAGAATAACCCATGGCTCTGAATATTCGCTCCAAGCTTTGGATCCACTCATTTTCCACGTCGGGGTCAAATCCTCCTTCGAATTGAGTAGGATTGCGCCTACAGAACTCATCCAATTCCCGGTACTCTATCGGTCCTTGAGGTGCGAAGGGGTGTGGGTTTGGGCTTGGTGTCTCATTCTGGTTCAGATGCTGCAAGTTTTCATTCATGTTCATCAGCACGACCACAATCTGGGCCAACAGGTCATTTTGATCCGATCCTCTTCCTCTTTCTCTTCCAGACATCTCCGTGATTGGTACCTATACTCATACGCTTATCATTAAACCACGTTTATCCAGATTAATCATCACATAAGCACACAATAGTTCACCTAAATCACATAGTTAAAGCACATAGAAGTTACAAAGAGCACTTAAGGCCATACCCTAGGTTGCAGAATTAACTATGCTATGATATCATGTTGTAAAGACCCAAATTATACCCTAAAATTTTTCGTCCATTTATTATTAAGAAGACAAATTCTAATAACTATCCTTCCGCTATCTGCGTTTAGGAATTACCTACTTGATATAATTACGATTAGATTTCAGTAATAGCAAATTAATCTAACAGAGTACTTTGGGGTTCATAAACCATAAACTTCAAAGTTTAATTTCAAAAAGGGGACTCAGTCCCCGCACGCATATCAATTATACATCCCATCCCTAAGAACGAAATTACAAGTTAACTCGTTCAAGTAATAGATACAAGTACGTGCATAATACAAAACATCACATGAGCATCCCTATGACAAAATAGGTAAGAAACTAAAGTACGTCATCCTCTGAATCCGCAAGCCAAATCCACGATAACCAACAAGAAACTAAAGCTTTACCTATACACCGATTATCACAAATAACACCAACAAGAAACACAAGGGAGTAAGACAACAAATTCACGATAACCAGTATATATATATATAAATCAGGATAGGATAATTATAATGCAACATATATATAAATCTGTCAATAACATAATTCAACAGTCAAAATCCAATAAACTATCATTTTACCATTTCTCAATTACATTTAATAACAATTTCCCCAATACCACATTGGGGAAGTCTATGCCATAAAGGCGAATCCATACCACGTATGGCAAGTCTATGCCATAAAGGCGAATCAATACCACATAGGGCAAGTCTATGCCACAAAGGCGAATCAATACCACATAGGGCAAGTCTATGCCACAAAGGCGAATCAATACAACATAGGGCAAGTCTATGCCGCAAAGGCGAATCAATACCACGTAGGACAAGTCTATGCCATAAGGCGAATCAATACAACATAGGGCAAGTCTATGCCATAAAGGCGAATAAATACCACATAGGGCAAGTTTATGCCACAAAGGCGAATCAATACAACTTCCATTCAATGACACTCATAACTCTATTCTCATAATAATAACTTCAATAAGTTTACCTTTCGCATAACATCATTAATAATGGAAATGCTTCTCCCTTACCTTGGTGTGTGTTAGAGTTTGGCGGCTTGTTAGTCTCTACTCTGCTTCCTCCAACCTTAGGGTCTTTCCCCATTCACATCACACACACAAAACTATAATCAATAACATATTCATAATATCACATAATAACTCATATTACATATTTCAACCACAAAATAACTCATACTCCGAGGATTCTCGAAACTATCTCTATTGAGACTTCAAGTATGGAAATCATAAACATTTAACCCTTCATTCCACATCATAAATCATAACTCAACTTAACATTTCACCCCCTTTCATCACCATTTCGTTTCTAGGTTTTGGGGTTTCTTAAAATCAACATTCTTCTAACACCATTTCCAAATATAAACTCTACACTACGAGTTTTCAAGAAATAAGTTAAATAAAATGAACCACCACTCAAAGGAGAGAGTTAGGTTGTTTTCCAACTCAAAGAGAAGAGACCCAAATACCCACAATGAGTTTCTAAATAGGAAGAAGTGTTAAAATCAAGAGGTTTATCTCTTCTCTAGCTTCCCTTAGCCTTTACACGAGCTCTTGCCAAGAAAATCGCTTCCTCTTCTCCTTTCTCTCAAAAACTTCCCCCATTTTCGTGTTTGGGGCTCTATTTTAGGGTTCAGGATTTTATATTCTCTCCCAAGCGAGAATACGTCGTCCAGGCAAGAGATCCGGCCTTTTTAAAATTTCAAACTCTAACGCTCTCACTCAAGTTAGGGATTCTCGCTCAAGCGAAGATCTTTTAGTGTCAACACACTCTCCCTCGCCCAGGCGAGCCCACTCTCGCTCAAGCGAGGCTCCTCTCGCTCAGGCGAGCCACATCCCACTCAAGCGAGGCTCCCAGATAAAATCCTGGGAGAAACACTGATACCCTCGCCCAAGCAAGACTCTCTCGCTCAGGCGAGAATCAGTCAGTAGCTCCCAGACTTACTAAGTTTCACCATGTTCCAATTATCAAAAATTTAGGGGGTTACACTTTGTCCCTTGGAGTGAGGACATAGAACTTACTTTTATCGCCCGTCATATGCTTTGAGCAACCATTGTCCAAGTACAATAAGTTGCGGGCGACACTCAAATCTACCTGCAAAACAGGTTAAGTTATATTAGGTACCCAACTTGTTTTGGGTCCTACATGGTTAGATCCTATCTCAACCCATTTAAAATATCCTAATGGGACACCATATTTTCTTATTGAACAAGTATTTGGTGTATGCCCATAGTTTTTACAATAAGAGCAAATAGGTTGATGCATATGTATCCTAGATTTTTGTTTGCTATGTGTAGATGCATTGATACATGTTTTCCGAAAGTCTGTTATGATAGACTTACTTTGTTTTTTTTTAGAGCATGGCCTTTTCCAAAGACAAGACCTCTTCGGTCCGTAGAGTGTCTTTGATCATTAATGATCTTACTCAAGCTCTTGCTACTCTTGTTCATTTTGTTGAGTTCAAGACTCAACGTAGAAACTTTGTTGCCAAGAGTAATGCAATTTAAGCATGAGGATGATGAAGGTATGTTTCTAAGAGAATCTAGTTCAGATTTCTGTTTGAGAAACATTTTTGACAATTTCATGTATTCATCATGTAGATCATTAAAAGCAATTTGCAATTCGGAAGAAGAAAAATGGATAGATTCATTTACCTCTTCATCGTTTGAATGATGAGACGCCATAAGGGAGAGATGCGCCTGCTCTTCGCTTTCTGGTTTAGAGGCATAACTTATGTCGTTGTCTTCCCAAGCGATGTAGGCTCTTCGTCCATTATTTAATTCATTCTTTCCTTTGAAATAACTCTTCTTGATGTTTGGACAGTCCATCTTCATGTGGCCAGGTTTGCCACACTCAAAGCATGTAAAATTTTGGTTTGAATTGGAGGCCTCATTGCTTTTGGAGAACTTCTTTATTTGACCGGTTCTTCCACCTTTGTTCCTTCTTAGGAACTTGCTGAAATTTTTAACGAAGAGGCTCATGTCATCAGTCTCTTCCTTGTCGTCTTCATCTTCCGATGAATCATATTTCTCAGCTTTTGCCTTGAGAGATGTAACGACCCGAAATTCTACCCTGGAAAAGTTTTCCTTATTTAATCCAATTTCATGCATTTAACGATAAATCATAATTACCAAGTAAATAAATTTATTTAAATGATCTCACTTCTTCCTCACACCCGATCTATGAACCCAAAAGTAACATACAAAATCCGATAGCAGAAAAACATAATTCTTCCTCTAGTATAGCGCAGGATTTCACCCACCCAGGTGAGCCTTTTCTCGCCCAGGCGAGAATCTCTCGCTCAAGCGAGACTTGCAGGACTGACACTATAATTTTAAAGACTTAAATTTAGGGTGTTACACTTTGTTTCTTAGAAACATGGCTTTTTGAATAGCCAAGACCTCTTCGGTCTGTTGAGTGTCTTTGATCATCAATGATCTTATTCAGACTTTTACTACTCTTGTTCAGCTTATTAAGTTCAAGACTTAAAGTTGAAATTTTATTTTCAAGAATAATACAGTTTTGACATGAAGATGATGATGGTTTGTTTCTAAAAGCATCTAACTCAGTTTTTTGTATTAGAAACATTTTTGTTAATTTTACATATTCATCATGCAAATCATTAAATGAACTTTGTAGTTCAGAGGAAGAAAATAGGTTAAATTCATTTACCTCTTCATCATCAGAGTGATGAGATGCCATTAGTGAGAGACGTGCTTGTTCTTCACTTTCTGGTTTAGAGGCGGAACTTGTATCATTGTCTTCCTAAGCAATATAGGCTCTTTGTCCAGTCTTCATTTCATTCTTCCCATTGAAAGAATTCTTATTCAGGTTCGGACAGTTCAACTTCATATGACCAGGCTTGCCACATTCAAAGCATGTGAAGTTTTGGTTTGAGGTGGAAGCATCATTGTTCTTGGTGAATTTCCTCATTTGTCCAGTCTTAGCGCCTTTGTTCCTTTTAAGGAACTTGTTGAACTTTTTTACAAGAAGAGTCATGTCTAATGATGCTAATGATGAGATCATTGAGTCTAATAATGTTGACTTCAATGAAAAGAAATTCCCTTTTAAATTGAGGAATAGTTGGGGCACATCAATTAGTCACACACATGTGATTAGGGATTGTGATGATGAGTTAGAAATAGAACCTAGAAGAAGTAAGAGAGCAAGAACTACAAAAGAGTATGGACCTGATTATATGGTCTATACATTTGAGGAGGATTCATCAACTATTCAAGAAGCTTTGATTTCTTTGGATGTTGACTTGTGGCAAAAGGCTATAAATGATGAGATGTATTTTCTAGACTCTAGATAGACTTGGCACTTGACTGACGTGCCACTTGGTTGCAAACCGATTGGTTGTAAGTAGTTTTTAAAAAAGAAATTGAAACATGATGGCACAATGAATAAATACAAGGCTTGCCTTGTATCCAAGGGTTTCAAACAAAGAGATAATGTAGATTTCTTCGATACATTTTCACCTGTTACTAGAATAACATCCATTAGAGTACTAATATCGCTCGATGCGATACATGATTTAGTTGTGCATGAAATGGATGTTAATACCGCTTTTTTAAATGGTGATCTGGAAGAAGAAATCTACATGGAACAACCTGAAAGTTTTGTAATCCACAGGCAAGAAAATAAGGTCTACAAGTTAGATAAGTCGTTGTATGGTCTTAAGCAAGCACCTAAACAATGGCATGAAAAATTTGACAACTTAATTGTATCGAATGGGTTTATGGTGAATAAAAGTGACAAATGCATTTATTACAAATCATAAAATTACATTTACACTATCATATGTCTCTATGTTGACAACCTACTCATATTTGGTTCCAAGATTCATGTTGTGAACAATGTGAAATCATTCTTGTGTAACAACTTTGATATGAAAGACCTTGGAGAGGCAAATGTATTCCTTGGTATAAACATTACTAGGTCAAAAGAAGGAATTTCTCTAGATAAATCTCACTATGTGGAAAAGATCTTAAAGAAATATAAATATTTTGACTATAAACCTGCTAGCACACCATATGATCCAAGTGTAAAAGTTTTTAGGAACACTGGTGAAGGTGTAAGACAAACTGAGTATGCTAGCATCATTGAAAGCCTTCGGTATGCCACTAATTACACTAGACCAGACATTGCGTATGTTGTGGGACTATTATGCAGGTTTACCAGTAGACCTAGTATGGAGCATTGACATGCTATACAAAGGGTAATGAGGCACCTTAAGAAAACAATAAACCTTGGATTACAATATCGAAGGTTTCGGGCTGTCCTAGAAGGATTCAACGATGATGATTGGAACACTCTTTCAGATGATTCCAAAGCAAACATCAACTATATATTTAGCATAACTGGTGGGGCTGTTTATTAGAAGTCAATGAAACAAACTATTTTGGCTCAATCCACTATGGAAGCTGAGATGATAGCACTAGCAACAACTAGTGAAGAAGCAAGTTGATTGAGAAGCTTGCTTGCAGAGATTCCCCTATGGGAAAAACCAATACTAGCTGTGATGATCCATTGTGATAGTACCACAACTATTGCAAAGATTGAGAATCATTTTTATAACGGTAAGAAACGAAAAATACGTCGTAAGGACAACACCATTAGAGAGTTACTCTCTATAGTAGCTGTTAGAGTGGATCATGTACGCATTGAGAATAATTTAGCAGATCCTTTGACGAAAGGACTAGCTAGAGAGAAAGTCCATAATACTTCTAAGTTTATGGGACTATTGCCCTTAGAACGAAGATCACTCACGATAGTAACCTGACCTAACTGACTGAAGAACCCAATAAATAAGTTCAATGGGTAATAACAAGTTGTGAAGTGATATGAGAATGAACATGCTATGTAATTATGAGAAATATGATTCCTGCAGTATATGTAAGGATTAGTTAAACTCTTAATGAGACCTATACTCTAATTAGAGTGGAGTACCTAGACTACAGGTGTAGTCTTGATAGACTCACCTATGTGAATGTGGAAATGGGGACCGTTTTCTATGAAATTTAGGGGCATAAATTTCTAGAGCGTTCACTAAACTAGGATAGACGTGCATGGCCTTTAACGCTCATGCTTTAATAAATACACCTTTGAAAAGGTTATGTGTGATTTGATGCCGATGATAGAGTTCAAGACTACGAGTAACTCTAGCAAAATATGGATTTCACTCACTATCCAAAGGTTGAAGTCGAATGACACTTTTTTTTATGCTTAATCTTATTGAGACCACAAAAATTCTTGGAAATCGTTTTTTAAATTCAAGTGGGGGATTGTTGGAACTTGTGTAGTAGGATGCCATTAGTGGGGACCTTTGTATAAGGACCCAAATTCTACCCTTGGAAATTTTTTCCTTATTTTAATCCACTTTCATGCATTTTTCTATAAATTACATTTACCAATAAAATAACCTTACTTTAAAATCTTACTTTCCCCTTCACACTCAATCCATGAACCAATAACGACATGCACATTCGTTTGACAGAAAAACATAATTCATATTAATGCCGCTCAGAGTTACCATTATCCATGTACAAAAATCATGCCCATAGTTACAAATAGTCAGTTTCAGAATACAATCAATTAGATTACAAAAAGAATGGACAAGAGGGCTTCAAAACAAAAGCCTCTAAGCTCCTAATCAAAACATCCTTACTTCTCCCACCTACCTGCAATGGGATTAACATTGACCATACACAGAAAACACAACGGAGTAAGTCGTAAAAGTAATAATTGTCAATGTACATTAATCCACATTTTAATAAGGTTAAGTAAACAATTTAAAATCAAATATGCTTAAAACCATTTTCATCGTTTATACTTTTGAAAACCATGATACATAACTTGAGCCAAAGTTTGCTATATCGCTTGAGCCAAAGCTTGCTAGATCGCTTGAGCCAAAGCTTGCTACATCGCTTGAGCCAAAGCTTGCTACATCGCTTGAGCCAAAGCTTGCTACATAGCTTGAGCCAAAGCTTGCTACATCGCTTGAGCCAAAGCTTACTACATTACTTGAGCCAAAGTTGCTAACCAATAATGGTCGGCTAAAAACGAGTTTTATTTTCATTAACACTCCATCAATTCATAAACAGTAAATCCACACCATCATTAGTACAAACATACCCATATATGCTTATAATAATTAAGTGGTTCACAACTCAATTCATTATCCACAACCAGGAAATCCTCGCATTTTCTATCACAATGCATAAGTTAAGACTTATCCTTACCTTGGTGAGCGTTGGGTTTGGGTCTTGGTAACTTCGCAAGTTCCACCGACACCACCTCCAACTTTAGGATCTTTCCTCATTCCCACCATATAACACAATGTTAGTCATTTATTCCAAATATCACATAAACAACTTATATTGCATTATTTAACCATACAAGATATTCATCACCTTTTTCAATGTTTATAAACTACTTTCAACATAAGTTCACAACCATCTAAAACATGCATTTTCATCTCATATTGCAACATTAGAATGCATACTCATTCTCTACCTCTAGCATTTCACTCCTTTTCCTCTTTAACCACATTTTCACTTTAGGTTTTTGGGGTTTTCATGAACCAACCCACAAACCCTTTCCATTCTTGAAATATCAACTCTAAACCAAGAGTTTACAAGAGAAAAACATCATAACACGAACCATAAATCAAAAGTGTGAGTTTTCATGGTTTCTCCCATCTTGAGAAGAGATCCAACATACCCAAAATGAGTTTAAAAGAGAATAAGAGAGTTAGAGTCAAGAGTTTTACCTCTTCTCAAGCTCTTAGATGAGTATCAAAGCTCCTTGCCCTTCGAAAAGCTCTCTTCTCTCACCTCTCTTCAATTCTTAACACTAAAATGTGTTCGGGGTTTCTCATTTAATGCAACTCGTCGACTTCTCGCTTAAGCGAGCCCATTCTCGCTCAAGCGATAAAATTCCGCCTATTTTAAAAACTTAGATCTGACCCTCTCGCCCAAGCGAGGATCCTCTCGCTCAAGCGAGGATCTTACAGCCTCGAATGGTCCAAAATATCACTTTTCTCGCCCAGGCGAGCCAACTCTCGCTCAAGCGAGACCACTCACGCTCAAGTGAGCCAACTCTCGCTAATGCGAGAATCCTTCAGTATTGCCCAGGATTTCACCCTCCGAGGTGAGTCTTTCTCGCCCAGGCGAGAATCCTTCGCTCAAGCGAGAATCCCAGTACTGATACTATAATTTTAAAGACTTAAATTAAGGGTGTTACATTTCTCCCCCTCTTATAAGAATTTTCGTCCCCGAAAATTAAACATACCTCGATTCGAACAAATGAGGGTAATCCTCCCTCATATCATGTTCCACTTCCCAAGTAGCATCCCCTTCGTCTACTTGGCTCCACAATACTTTCACCAAGGAAATCTCCTTGCCCCTTAGTCTTTTGACACTAGTATCCTTGATTCTCACTGGCAAGGTCGCAAAGGTTAAGTTATCCTTCTACTCTATCTATTCAGGCTCAACCGCATGAGATGGATCCCCAAGATATTTCCTCAACTGAGACACATGAAACACAATGTGGAGATTCAACAACAACGGAGGTAAAACAATCCGATATGCTACCAGCCCAATCATCTTCAATACTTGGTACGGCCCAATAAATCGCGGAGTCAGCTTACGAGACTTCAACACTCTACCAATCCCGGTAGTTGGGACTACTCTCATGAAAACATGATCTCCCTCGGTAAACTCGAGGGGTTCCCCTCTTATCGTAATAGATTTTCTGCCGACTCTGGGCGATTCTCATATTCTCCCGGATCTTCTTGATCTTTTTCGTCGTCTCTTGGACCAACTCGGGTCCCAATATCAAGTTCTCCCTAGTTTCAAACCAACTCACTGGAGTTCGGCATTTCCTACCATACAATGCCTCATAGGGTGCCATCCCAATACTCGAATGGAAGCTATTGTTGTAGGTAAATTCAATCAAAGGCAACATGCCTTCCTAACTCCCCGGTTGTTCCAAGACACAAGCCCTCAAAAGATCCTCCAATGACTGTATTGTTCTTTCCAATTGACCGTCCGTTTGTGGATGATAAGCTGAGCTCAACTTCAACTTAGTTCCCAATGCGGACTGCAAACTAGTCCAAAAGTTTGAAGTAAAACGGGGATCCCTATCCGATACAATGCTCGACGCTATCCCATGCAAACGAACTATTTCCTGGATATATAGTTCCGCCAATCGCTCCAAAGAATACCTCATGTTCATAGGGAGAATGTGTGCAAATTTAGTTAACCGATCCACTATCACCCATATCGAATCATACCCCTTCTGAGTCCTTGGAAAGCCCAATACAAAATCCATGGAAATACTATCCCACTTCCAAACGGGAATTTCTAGGGATTGTAGTTCTCCTACTGGCCGCTGATGCTCAATATTGGCTTTCTAACAGACAAGAAAACTCGAGACATACAACGCCACATCCCTTATCAACACAGACCACCAAAACAGCTTTTCAGGTCTTGGTACATCTTTGTAGTTCCCGGGTGAAAACTCATTTTACTCTTGTGTGACTCCTCTAAAATACTCTTTCTTAATTCCACATCACGAGGCACACACACTCTCCCTTTGTAGAGCAACATTCCACTAGGGTCCGATGCGAAATCAGATTCCTTGCCACTTAGCATCAAATCCTGTTTAGCCATTAGCTCGATATCCTCAACTTGCATTACCCGTATATGATCAAACAGTTCATTGGTGACCTTCAGCATTCCTACCATCATACTGTGAGGCCTTATCTGAACTTCCAAGTTCATATCCCAGAACTCCTCAATCAGTTTTCCTTCTCTAACCATCAAGGCCGACATGTGTAAAGACTTCCGACTGAGTGCATCGACCACTACATTGGCCCTTCTCGCATGGTACTGCAGTCCAAAATTGTAGTCCTTTAGAAACTCCATCCATCTCCTTTGTCTCATATTCAATTCCTTTTGATCAAACATATATTTCAAACTCTTGTGGTCGTTGTACACCTCAAATCTTACACCATACAGATGGTGTCTCCAGATTTTCAAGGCATAGACCACTCCAACTAATTGTAAATCATGCATAGGGTAGTTTTGCTCATGCGTTCTTAACTGTCGAGAAGCATAGGCAACAACTTTCCCTTCTTGCATCAGAACACAACCCAAACCTTGGTTAGAAGCACCACAATAAACACTGAAATCCCAATTAGTACAGGGAAGAACCAACACTGGTGTCATAGTCAACCTTCGTTTCAACTCTAGAAAGCTTTCTTCACAACGAATTGTCCACACATACGGTTCCTCATTCCTAGTGAGCTTAGTCAATGGTAGTGCCAACTTCGAAAATCCCTCAATGAATTTCCGATAATAACCAGCCAAACCCAGGAAACTCTTGATTTCAGTGACTGACTTGGATACTGCCCATTCCATAACCGCTTCAACCTTAGAAGGGTCGACTGCTACTCCTTCCTTGGATATTACATGTCCAAGAAAGTTTACCGATTCCAACCAGAAATCACATTTGGACAGCTTCGCATACAACCGATTCTTACTAAGAAGTTCTAGAATAATCCTCAGGTGCTCAACATGTTCCTCTCGGCTTTTGGAGTAAACCAGAATGTCATTAATAAATACCACTACGAACGAATCCAAATACGGATGAAAAATCCGATTCATGTAGTCGGTAAATATTGTTGGGGCATTCTTTACACCAAAAGGCATAACAAAATACTCAAAATGTCCATACCTTGTCCTAAAAGCAGTTTTAGGAATGTCTTCCGACTTCACACGAAGTTAGTGGTAACCTGACCGAAGATCAATCTTTGAAAACACTACCGCTCCTCTCAACTGATCCATCAAGTCATCAATCCGAGGCAACAAATACTTGTTCTTAATAGTAACCTTGTTCAACTGCCTGTAGTCGGTACACAACCGCATACTACCATATTTCTTCTTAACCAACAAAACAGGCGCACCCCACGGTGAGACACTAGGACGAAAAAACTTATTTGCCAAAGTCCTCAACCTGCTTTTTCAACTCAGCCAACTCTAATGGTGCCATCCTCTAAGGAGCTATAGAGATGGGTCCCGTTCTAGGTACCAAATCAATAGAGAATTCCACTTCTCTCACTGAAGGCAATTCCTGAATATCACCAGGAAATACCTCAAGAAACTCACGAACTATTGGAATGTCCTCAACTTTGGGTTTCTCAATACCCTCCAGGGATGCCAACAACCTAAACACGACTCCTCCCTCCTTATAGGAAGTCCTAACTTCCTTTGCCGACAACAGCTTCATATAACTAGCTTCATCAGAAATCTCATCTGGATTTCCGAATACTACGGTCTTATCAGCACAATTAAGCACCACATGATTCGCCGATAACCAGTCCATCCCCAGAATTAGATCTAACTAGGATAGTAGTAAGCAGATTAAATCCACGGTAAAAGCCCTACCATTTACCACTACCGGGCATCGAGACACAACTGTCGACACCACCATAGGCACATCAGTTCGGGTGGAGACGACCAAGTCGAAAGGCAACGTCTCAGTTTTCAAATTCAGTCTATCCATGCATTCAATAGATACAAAGGAGTGTGTCGCTCACGAATCAAATAACACTAAAAGAGGAATACCTGCCACCATGCAATTACCTTTTATCAGGCCATCTACAGTCGATGCCTCTGCACCACTCATGGTGAACATTCTGCCAGTGGATCTAGGTCGCTCGTCCCTCACAATATTCACACTCTGCTGTAACTTAGGACAATATCTTCTGACATGCCCGACCTCCTTGTATTGAAAGCAGGTAAGTGTCGTTCTGGGGCATGAGTCACCGACGTGAGTCCGACCACATTTGCCGCACAAAGATGGAGAGTTCAATCGTGACCCTCCGACATTGACATGAGTCCTCGTCCCATGTGAAGTATAACCCCGACTACCCGTCAGAGGAGAGTAAGGCTTTCGTTCCTCTTGAAACGCCTTGCCCTTCCCTTTTCCGTGCGAGAAGTTCCGTTGAGTCCCAAAGTGTTTGGGAGGAATCACCTTAGATGCCGCTGCTTCATCGGCTGCCAAGTCATCCTCATACACTCTACACTTGTACACTAAGGTAGGGAAATCATCAATCCCTTGGTGCCCAAACATGCTTTTCAACTTGGGCTTCAAACCCGATTCGAACTTGACGCACTTGGACCTTTCGTCCACCTCCAATTCGGAGTAAGGACAAAATCGGGAAAATTCTTTAAACTTGGCCGCATAGTGTCCCCCACCGACATGTTCCCCTGCTCCAGCTTCAAAAACTCCATCTCTTTCTTCCTCTTCAAATCAGCAGGAAAGTATTTGTGAAGGAATTTCTCCATAAATGTACTCCAGGAGATTAGTTGTCCTTCCGCTTCCATTTGGCGTCGAGTAAATTTCCACCTGTTCTCGGCCTCCGTCACTAGCATATAAGAGGCATACGCCAACTTCTGAGTCTTCGAACAGTTCATGGATCGGAAGATCCGCTCCACCCCTTGCATCCACTGAATGGCAGCATCAGGAGCAAATCCCTCGTGGAACTGACTAGGGTTTCTCCTGCAGAACTCATCTAATCCTCGATATTATGTCGGTCCAGGTGGAAATAATGGTTGTGAACTCGGACTTGGTGTCGGATTCTGGTTCAGGTTATGCAAGTTATCATTGATTTGCTGTAATGCTGCCACTATTTGAGCCAACAAATCGTTTGGGACATTTTGACTTGCCCCTCTTCCTCTTCCTCTTCCTGCCATGGGTACATGTACTCACTCACTTGTCAATAATTGAATTTTTTCTAAACAAGGTTCACATAACCACTTAACAATTAGTACAATCAAAAAATTTCAACACATAAAGATTACAAAGAAGCATGAAAGGCCATATCCTAGGCCGCATGATTAACTATGCTCTGATACATATTGTAAGGAACCAAATTCTACCCTTGAAAATTTTTCCTTATTTTAATCCACTTTCATGCATTTTACTATAAATTACATTTACCAATAAAATAACCTTACTTTAAAATCTTACTTTCCCTTCACACTCAATCCATGAACCAATAACGACAAGCACATTCGTTTGACAGAAAAACATAATTCATATTAATGCCGCTCAGTAACTACCGCATACAACTAGCTATGGGTTTCCAAAACACCCATAGCTACAAATATCCTGAGTTACCATTATCCATGTACAAAAATCATGCCCACAATTAGAAATAGTCAGTTTCGGAATACAATCAATTAGATTACAAAAGGAACGGACAAGAGGGCTTCAAAACTAAAGCCTCTAAGCTCCTAATCAAAACATCCTTACTTCTCCCACCTACCTGCAGTGGGATTAACATTGACCATACACAGAAAACACAAAGGAGTAAGTCGTAAATGTAATAATTGTCAATATACATTAATCCACATTGTAATAAGGTTAAGTAAATAATTTAAAATAAAATATGCTTAAAACCATTTTCATCGTTTATACTTTTGAAAACCATGCTACATAACTTGAGCCAAAGTTTGCTACATCGCTTGAGCCAAAGCTTGCTACATCGCTTGAGCCAAAGCTTGCTACATCGCTTGAGCCAAAGCTTGCTACATCGCTTTTGCCAAAGCTTGCTACATTGCTTGAGCCAAAGCTTGCTACATTACTTGAGCCAAATTCGCTAACCAATCATGGTCGGGTAAAAAAGAGTTTTATTTTCATTGACACTCCATCAATTCATAAACAATAAATCCACACCATCATTATTACAAACATATCCATATATATGCTTATAATAATTAAGTGGTTCACAACTCAATTCATTATCCACAACCAGGAAATCCACACATTTTCTATCACAAAGCATAAGTTAAGACTTATCCTTACCTTGGTGAGCTTTGGGTTTGGTTCTTGGTAACTTCGCAAGTTCCACCGACACCGCCTCCAAATTTAGGATCTTTCCTCATTCCCATCATATAAGACAATGTTAGTCATTTATTCCAAATATCACATAAACAACTTATATTGCATTATTTAACCATACAAGATATTCATCACCTTTTTCAATATTTCTAAACTACTTTCATCATAAGTTTACAACCATCTAAAACATGCATATTCATCTCATATTGCAACATTAGAATGCATACTCATCTTCTACCTCTAGCATTTTACTCCTTTTCCTCTTTAACCACATTTTCACGTTAGGTTTTTGGGGTTTTCATGAACCAACTCACAAACCCTTTCCATTCTTGAAATATCAACTCTAAACCAAGAGTTTACAAGAGAAAAACAACATAACACGAACCATAACTCAGAAGGGCGAGTTTACAAGAGATCCAACATACCCAAAATGAGTTTCAAAGAGAAGAAGAGAGTTAGAGTCAAGAGTTTTACCTCTTCTCAAGCTCGTAGATGAATAATAAAGCCCCTTGCCCTTGGAAAAGCTCTCTTCTCTCACCTCTCTTCAATTCTTAACCCTAAAATGTGTTTGGGGTTTCTCATTTAATGCAACTCGTTGGGTTCTCGCTTAAGTGAGCCCATTCTCGCTCAAGCGAGAAAATCCTGCCTATTTTAAAAACTCAGATCTGACCCTCTCGCCCAAAGCGAGGCATCTCTCGCTCAAGCGAGGATCTTACAGCCTCGACATGTCCAAAATGTCACTTTTCTCGCCCAGGTGAGCCAACTCTCACTCAGGCGAGACCACTCTCGCTCAGGCGAGACCACTCTTTCTCAAGTGAGCCAACTCTCGCTCAGGCGAGAATCCTTCAATATAGCCCATGATTTCACCCTCCCATGTGAGTCTTTCTCGCCCAAGCGAGAATCCCTCGCTCAAGCGAGAATCCCATGATTGATACTATATTTTTAAAGACTTAAATTAAGTGTTTTACACTTTGGAAGTGAAATTAAAAAACTTACAAGTCCCACATTGGAAGAATTTGGAAAAATTCACAAGTCCCACATTGGAAGAATTTGGAAATATTCACAAGTCCCACATTGGAAGATTTTGAAAAAAATCTCACAAGTTCCACATAGGAGGATGCAAGAGTTGTGGCAAAATCTCATTCTATAAATAGAAGCCTCATCTCTTCATATTTTCTTGCACCAAGTTGAGTACACTTTTACTTAACTTTTATTCTCTCCCTCATATTTTCCGCCGATCCATTTCCGGCAAACTTCTCCCCCTTTCTTTCTGTGGCACTAAGAATTGGCACAGACAACCATATTGTGGGAAGTTTGGAAACTGAAACTGGTAGTCAGATTGCGTGGGAAAAGAATTGACACTTGTAGCCAATGTGCGGGAATTTCGAGAACAAACACTGGTAGTCAGATTGTAGGATTTTCTGGTTGTGGATAAAGATCAAGTTGTGAAGCACTTAGTTATTATAAACATATATGGGTATGTTTGTAATATGATGACATGGATTTACTGTTTATGGGTTGATGGTGTATCAATGAAAAGAAAACTCGTTTTAGTCGACCATGATTGGTTAGCGACTTTGGCTCAAGCGATGTAGCAAGCTTTGGATCAAGCGATGTAGCAAGCTTTGGCACAAGAGATGTAGCAAGCTTTGGCTCAAGCGATGTAGCAAGCTTTGGCTCAAGCGATGTAGCAAGCTTTGGCTCAAGCGATGTAGCAAACTTTGCTCAAGTTATGTAGCATGGTTTTCAAAAAGTATAAATGATGAAAATGGTTTTAAATATATTTAACTCTAAATCGTTTACTTAATCTTATTAAAATGTGGATTAACATACATTGACATTTATTACATTAACGACTTACTCCTTTGTGTTTTATGTGTATGATCAATGTTAATCCCATTGCAGGTAGGTGGAAGATGTAAGGACGTTTTGATTAGGAGCTTAGAGGCTTTTAATTTTTGGAAGTTCTTATCTTCATTCTTTTGTAATATGACTGACTGTATTTTGAACATGAATATTTGTAACTCTGGATATTCGTAGCTATGAGTATTTTGGAATCCCATAGCTAATTGTATGCGGTAGTTACCGAGATGCATGAATGAATTATGATTTTCTGCAAGGCGAATATATATGTTATTTTTGGAATTATGAAATAGGTACGAGCAAGAAATTGGGATTTAACATAAGTTATTGGCATTTATATTTAAAAGTCGTAGGTAATGCATAAAGGATGAATAAAATAGGTAAAAAATTTCAAGGATAGAATTTGGGTCCTTACAGAAACACCAAAACTACAGTGTTTCAACCACAATTATAAGGTGGAACTTTGAACATTTGTTGGGTCATTCTAAAGAGCCATATTGTGAAAATTAATGTGAAAATAACATTTCCATTGGAAAATAGAAAAACAAATCTCATTTTCATTTTCAATTTAGGAGATTATTTCAAATTAAACAATACAACAAAAAATAATATTATTAAACGTTTTTCATTATATTGAGAATCGGAAGAACAATTGCAATTAGTGTCGTTGTTTTCCATCCTATGTGGGTTGAGAAGATGTTGCATTTAGTAGTAGTGTCTCTTAACTTTACACCACACTTAAAATTAAACCAAATCATTAATCAATTTTCAAAGATGTTGGAAAGATCACAAATTTATTTCTTTTACTCAAATCATCTTTTGAACCATAGAGATACATTAGTTTTGTTTGGTAACATTAAAATCCGAAATAAGTTAAAAATTGAAATAATAAATAAAATCTATTTATATAATAAATTATAATAAATGTAAAAGTAATAAGTTTAAAATCTTTGATTTTATTTTTCGTTAATAACAATAAAATCCTTTTTTAATGTAAAAGGTAAATAAATTCCAAATAATAATAAATGTAAAAGGTAATAAGTTAAATAAATAATAATAATACTAAAATTATATAATTTGACTGTAATTAATGAACGTGAAATGAAATAAGAAATTGTTTTGTAAATTAATTTGAAAAGTATAGCAAATTAATATCAGACATCAAGAGTGATGGAAATATAATAAATATTCACTTATTTTCCTCATCTCTTCCTTTGAATAATGTTGATATATTGCTTTGATTATTTAAAACAATTAAAAAATACTTAAGCTATCAAAAAAATTTCTACCTTAATTCATTATTGCATAAACTCTAGACTTGTGATTATTATAAGAACAAACAACATTATTTATGTGAATGATTAAAATTTGAATTTATTAATAGATAAACTTATGAAATATTTCATTTCAAAATCATTAATGACTAATATGATAGAAAAAACAATACTTCAACTTAAAATTTTGGAGTATAATAGATATGTTCCACAAAATTACAAAACAAAAGCAAAGTAAATGTAATCCCCTCCTTTTCTTTTTGTTTAAAGAATTACTGCAGGTAACATTGTCAACATTTCGACCAACAAACATCATCTATATCCACTAAGATATATCATCGTATATGCCACCAATAAAACAACCACCTCATTATACACTCTTATAATATTTTATAAATTAATTTTACAATGAGGTGGCTGTTTTTATTGGTGTTATTGAAAGCATATAACACTCTTTATATAAGATTTTTGTTCCATTTCTACCTAAGAACTTTATTCTCTGCTAGGTTTGCGGCCACTATCCAATCCAAAACCACGTTCCAGAACACATTTGGGTCACATTATTCCGAAAGTCAAATATAATAATGCATAAGTCAAACACAATATTATATGAAATCTTGCATGTTTCTAGGAAGGTGAGTTTCAAGTGAAAACTAAAGTTACCAAGGTGATTGGCATTTTTCGAAAGGTAAATAAAACACTATAAAATAGGAAGAATTTGATTTGTTAAGAGCATAATCAAAACCCAATTGAAGTGAAGTTAGGAAAATATGGGATCCCTACTTGTCTCAGGTTCATTTTTTCTTGCTTTGGCCATAATATTCTTCGGTTTGCCATCTGAAGCAAACCATGCTTACCCTCCATCAACATCACCTCACAAGAATCCCTACAAACACCACTCTCCCCCACAACCATCTCCAGGACACAAGCACCAACACCACTCTCACCCACCATCTCATGAACACAAGCATAAGCACCACTCTCCACCACCACCGTCTCCAGAACACAAGCACAAGCACCACTCTCCACCATCATCTCCAGAACACAAGCACAAGCATCACCGCCATCACCACCACCACCATTCTGCCCCACCACCAAAACACAACTACCATCATCACTCTCCAACTCCACCTAGCCAATACTAGAAATGGTATTTTTTCCATCATGTCCGCATTAATACTAAACTAATGATATGCTCATACATCTTTTCTGCATACTTTTTCGTATATTTTATAGTCACCCATTTAAAGCATCAACATGTATTCAATTGCAATATATAATCTTAATATTTAATTTTCAACAGTAAACATATTTTTTTTGTTGTATTGTAATTATTATACTGACTATAAATATAAATTAAACTCTAATCTTAAAGTCAAACAAAAAAAATGTGTTATTACACATCCTTTTAGTATTAAATACATTCACTTGTCTACATTTCCAACAACATCTTTGTAATATTATATTTTATCAAGGGATTAATCATAGACTGATGTACTTATAAACACATGTTTAATTATGCAGGGTCTAAGTAGAATGCGTGAGGACAATGCCATGACCGATTAGTGTTTTTCTCAAAGTTCATCAAGGACTTCAATTATTGTTTAGAGGAACTAAGCGTGTACTTTCGTTTGCTTAAAGTGTGACTTTGTTTTATTGTTGTGTTGTAAAGGGAACTGCCCCCTTTTGTAATTGCATTTGCTGACATGCATTATAATTTTTAATTTGTGGCAGACAAAGCAATATATAAAATAATAATAAATTTTCAGTCTTTATTGCTTGGAACAAGTCCTTCTTTTTAGTTTGTCCTATTGAGTGAGAGTCTCTTCGTTTGTATTAAACTAAACATAGTTTTAATTCTTCTATAAATTTAATAATATCATTTTTCGGTTGACAAGAAGTTTAATAAAGAGGACTTCTAATAGTAATAATCATTGTTTTGATAATGGTTATGGTAGGTTGTCGTGATGTAGCGTTAAGGGGATAAATAACTGATATGACGAAAATGGTGTCCGTGAAAATATTGTGGAAACACAAAAACTACAATATTTCAACCATAATTATAAGAAGGAACTTTAAATAATTGTTGGATCAATTAAGTAGCTCTAAAAGAGCCATATTGTTAATTTGAAAACACCAATTCTCTTATAGGAAAATAGAAAAACAAATCTCATTTTCATTATAAGAGATTATTTCAAATTAAACACTACAATAAAGAATAATATTATTAAACTTTTTTCATTATATTGAGAATCGGAAGAACAATTGCAATTAGTGTCGC
The DNA here is from genome assembly GCA_009771035.1 of Lupinus albus. Classification (NCBI taxonomy): domain Eukaryota; kingdom Viridiplantae; phylum Streptophyta; class Magnoliopsida; order Fabales; family Fabaceae; genus Lupinus; species Lupinus albus. Next base: position 7,089,233 of record CM020015.1, read on the forward strand.
CATTATCCTTCCTACGTGGGTTGAGAAGATGTTGCATTCATTAGTAGTGTCTCTTTCATATCTCAAATTACGCATAGAGGTTTATGATCTACTTCTTAACTTTACACCACACTTAAAATTAAACAAAATCATTAATCAGTTTTTAACCTAGAATTGTATAGTTTTAACTTCCCTATTGAACTACACATATGGATACTATTGTGCAAAATAAAACCACGCCATGCATACGACTTAAATATTTAATAAATAATGTAACGATATATATTGGTCCATGCAATTAGAAATGGAACGGTTTACATTTGGGAGTATGGGGTGCTGATAGGTTGTCCGATGCATAATCGACTCCCAAACTTAGAATTCTAGTTCAATGACCATATTTTCCAATTTGGGCATAAGGATTGTTTTCTACACTTAGACTGGAAGAAAAAGTATTGGCAACTCTAAATTGTTTGGAATAAGGTTTAAATGTTTTCTACATCCTCTTAGGTCGTGTTATAGATGGACCATAAAAAATTAGGTCGAGACACTGGCTAAGCGTCTCACTCATGTTCGTGGTTTTCCATGTGTTCGCTCGTTATACACATTCCACCATTTTTGCTTGCTCCTGTTGCTCACCCGCATTTGATTCCCGTGGAATTTCATGCAACACCACTTCTACTCCCATCGTCGACAATGTCTCCTACGTCTTGTCGTTCAATGAAAGATGTAAACTATACATCTTTTAACTTTAATTTCCAATTTTCTATAAATAATAATAATATAGTAATATCGTATTTTTAAAATATATTATTAATTTAGGATAAAATAATTAATATATGTTAGTAATTAAATGTAAGTTATTAATTAAATTGGTTATGTATAATTTGTCTACTTTTGTCTTACTTTTCATTAAAATAATATTCTTAACAATAAAAAATATATTATGGTTATAAATATCAAAATTAATCATTTAAAATTTTTAATATATGATAAATAGTAATAAACTTCAATTTAAATAAAGGATAATAATTTGAAATAAATTATAATAAACATGTAGGAAAGATCATGATTTCACTTATTTTTCTTGGATCATCTTTTGCGAAGTCGTGATACATCGCTTCTATTCATTAATATATGATAAATAGTAATAAAATTAAATTCAAATAAAGGAAATATATTTTGAAATAAATTATAATAAAGATGTAGGAAATATCACAAATTTATTTCTTTTCCTCAGATCATCTTTTGAACCGTGTATACATTAGTTTTGTTTGTAAACATTTAAATCCTAAATAATTTAAAAATTAAATAATAAATAAAATCTATTTATATAATAAACAATTAATAAATATAAAAGGTGATAAGTTTAAAATATTTGAAATAATAATAATAATAATAATAAAATGATTTTATTTTATTTTCATTAATGAATGCAAAATGAAATTAAAAATATTTTTGTAATTTAATTTAAAAATACGGAAAATTATTATAACATCAAGGGTGAAGGAAATATAGTGAATATTCACTTCCTTTTGTCATCTCTTCCTTTGAACAATGTTGAAATACCGCTTCGATTATTTGGAACAACGTAAAAACACTTAAGCTATCAAATAATTTTCTACCAATAAATATGTTAGTCTTGATTCCTTATTGCATAAACTCTAGACTTGTGATTATTATAAGAACAAGCAACATTGTGTAGATGATTAAAATTAAAGTTTATTAATATATAAACTTATGAAATATTTAATTTCAAAATCATGTATGACTAATATTATAAAACAATCCTTCAACGTAAGATTTTGGAATTATATTCCACAAATTTACAAAACAAAAGCTAATTAAATGGAATCCCTTCCTTTTCTTTTTGTATAAATAAAAATTACAGGTAACACGACTGTAACACCCTTAATTTAATTCTCTAAATTATAGTATCAGTCCTAGAATTCTTACATGAGCGAGGGATTCTCGCTTGGGCGAGAAGGACTCACCTGGGAGGGTGAAATCCTGGGCTATACTGAAGGATTCTGGCCTGAGCGAGTGTAACACCCCAAATTTTAATCTTTAAAATTATAGTGTCAGTCCTGGTAGCCTCGCTTGATCGAGAGATTCTCACCTGAGCGAGAAAGGATCACCTAGGAGGGTGAAATCCTGGACTATACTGGAGGATTCTCGCCTGAGCGAAAGTTGTCTCGCTTGGGCGAGAAATGGCAATTTTGGGCTGTTGACACTGTGAGATTCTGTTTTTTTTAACAGTGTAATCGATTACACAATCCTGGTAATCGATTACATACTGATAAACTAATCAGACCTGTGTATTTTACATTATGTAATGGATTACACTATACTCGTAATCGATTACAACATATTAAAAGCATCAGATATGTGCATTTTTAATAGTGTAATCGATTACACGATCCTGGTAATCGATTACATGCTGATAAACTAATCAGACCTGTGTATTTTACATGATGTAATCGACTACACTATACACGTAATCGATTACAACATATTAAAAGCATCAGATATGTGCATTTTTAACTGATGTAATCGATTACACAATATGGTAATCGATTACACTTACGACGATGCTCTTTAAAATAGAAACCCCAAACACATTTTAGGGTTAGAACTTTGAAGAGAAGAGAGAGAAGAGAGCTTTTCAAGAGCAAGGAGCCTTAGGACTCATCTTAGAGCTTGAAAAGAGGTAAACCTCTTGTTCTAACTCTTCTTCTTCCTCTCTAACTTGTTTTGGGTATGTTGGATTTATTTTCAAAACATGAGAAACCATAGAAACTCATCTTTTAGAGTTATGGTTCGTTTTATGTTGTTTTTATCTTGTAAACTCTTGGTTTAGAGATAATATCTAAAGAATGGAAAGGGTTGTGGGTTGATTCATGAAAACCCCAAAAAAACCCTAAAAGTGAAAATGTGGTAAAAGGAGAGAATGAGTAAAATGCTAGAGGTAGAAGATGAGTTTACCCCCAAATATTGAAATATGAGATGTTATGCATGTTTTAGATGGTTGAATATTGATGATGAATATTTTGTATGATTAAATGATGCAATATAAGTTGTTTATGTGATATTTGGAATAAATGACTAACATTGTGTTATGTGGTGGGATGAGAAAATATCCTAAGGTTGGAGGCGGTGTCGGTGGAACTCGAGAAGTTGCCAATAACCAAACCCAACACTCACCGAGGTAAGGATAAGTCTTTAATTGTGCATTTGAAATGGAAAAGGTGTATTTTCTAAAGATGCAATGATTGAGTTGTAAATTACGCATTTAGTATAAACATATATGGGTGTGTTTATATTAAAATAGGCGTAGATTTACGGAAAAGGAAAATATGTGTATTTTCTGGTTGTGCCATAATTAAGTGGTGAATCACGTAGTTTAGTATAAACATATATGGGTGTGTTTATACTAATGTTGGCGTGGATTTACCGAAATGATTTATGAGGAAATCGATGAAAGGAAAATATGTTTTAGCCAAGCATGAATGGTTAGCGACTCTAGCTTGAGTATAGAAGCATGAAAATGATTTATGAGGAGATTGATGAAAGGAAATATGTTTTAGCTAACCATGAATGGTTAGTGACTCTGGCTTGAGTATAGAAGCATGAAAACGATTTATGAAAGGAAATATGTTTTAGCCAACCATGAATGGTTAGCGACTCTGGCTTGAGTATAGAAGCATGAAAATGATTTATGAGGAGATTGATGAAAGGAAATATGTTTTAGCCGACCATGAATGGTTAGCGACTCTGGCTTGAGTATAGAAGCATACACTCTGGCTTGAGTATAGAAGCATACACTCTGGCTTGAGTATAGAAGCGTACACTCTGGCTTGAGTATAGAAGCATACACTATGGCTTGAGTATAGAAGCATACACTCTGGCTTGAGTATAGAAGCGTAAACTCTGGCTTGAGTATAGAAGGGAAGCGTAAACTCTGGCTTGAGTATAGAAGCGTATTTGTTTTAAAAGAAAGGAGAATCTGCTTTTAGCTAACCCTAAGGGGTGTAGCGACTTTGGCTCAAGTTATGCAGCAAGGCAAAATGAATTTCGAAATGGTTTACTAACCCCTTTTTCTAATGTGGATTATCTTATAATGACGTTTATTGAATTAATGACTTACTCCTTTGTGTGTTTTGTACTTTTGTCATTGATAATCCCATTGCAGGTAAATAGACGAATGAAGTATGCCAGGTCGGGAGCTTTAGGAGCTTTAGACTTTGGATTCACTATTTATGTTTTTCGTATTCTAAATGACTACTTGCGGATTTAAATGATTGTAATCATGGCTAACCATTATTTGAATATTTGTAGCCATGCGTAATGTTATTTTGGAGGATCAGAACCTTTGAGGTCTTAGTACTCATAGGGAATGATATGAATGAATTATGTTTTTCTGCAAGATTAATTGTATGATAATATAATAGGTTATAAGATTAGTTCCAGGAATGATTCATGAGAACTTCTAGGTAAAATAATTATGTATGTGGTTATTGATTCATGGATTGAGTGTGAGGAGGAGAAATAATATTTTGAAGTAAGGATATTAAAATGGTAATGTGAGTTATGAGTGATTGAATGGAATTGAATTAAAATGAGAAAATTTTTCAAGGGTAGAATTTGGGTCCTTACAGCGAGAGTGATCTCGCCTGAGCGAGAGTTGACTCGCTTGGGTAAGAAAAGTGACATTTTGGACCTGTCGATGCTGTAAGATTATCGCTTGAGCGAGAGATGCCACGTCTGGGCGAGAGGGTCAGATCTGAGTTTTTAAAATACGCGGGATTTTCTAGCTTGAATGAGAATGGGCTCGCTTAAGCGAGAACCCGACGAGTTGCATTAAATGAGAAACCCGCAAACACATTTTAGGGTTAAGAATTGAAGAGAGGTGAGAGAAGAGAGCTTTTCCAAGAGCAAGGTGCTTTGACACTCATCTAAGAGCTTGAGAAGAGGTAAAACTCTTGATTCTAACTCTCTTCTTCTCTTTGAAACTCATTTTGGGTATGTTAGATCTCTTCTCAAAATGTGAGAAACCATGGAAACTCGCCCTTTTGAGTTATGGTTCGTTTTATGTTGTTTTTCTCTTGTAAACTCTTGGTTTAGAGTTGGTATTTCAAGGATGGAAAGGGTTTGTGGCTTGGTTCATGAGAACCCCAAAAACCCTAAAGTGAAAATGTGGTTAAAGAGGAAAATGAGTAAAATGCTAGAGGTAGAAGATGAGTATGCCTTCTAATGTGAAATATGAGATGATTATGTAAGTTTTATATGTTTATAAACTTATGATGAAAGTAGTTTAGAAACATTGAAAATATGATGAATATCTTGTATGGTTAAATAATGCAATATAAGTTGTTTATGTGATATTTGGAATAAATGAGTAACATTGCGTTATATGGTGGGAATGAGGAAAGATCCTAAAGTTAGAGGCGGTGTCGGTGGAACTTGCGAAGTTACCAAGAACCAAACCCAACACTCACCAAGGTAAGGATAAGTCTTAACTTATGCATCGTGATAGAAAATGCGTGCATTTCCTGGTTGTGGATAATGAATCAAGTTGTGAATCACTTATTTATTATAAGCAGATATGGGTATGTTTGTAATAATGATGGTGTGGATTTACTGTTTATGAATTGATTGAGTGTCAATGATAAGAAAACTCCTTTTTAGCCGACCATTATTGGTTAGCGACTTTGACTCAAGTAATGTAGCAAGCTTTGGCTCAAGTGATGTAGCAAGCTTTGGCTTAAACGATGTAGCAAGCTTTGGCTCAAGCGATGAAGCAAGCTTTGGCTCAAGCGATGTAGCAAGCTTTGGCTCAAGCGATGTAGCAAGCTTTGGCTCAAGCGATGTAGCAAGCTTTGGCTCAAGCGATGTAGCAAGCTTTGGCTCAAGCGATGTAGCAAGCTTTGGCTCAAGCGATGTAGCAAACTTTGGCTCAAGTTTTGTAGCATGGTTTTAAAAAGTATAAACGATGAAAATGGTTTTAATTATATTTGATTTTAAATTGTTTACTTAACCTTATTAAAATGTGGATTAACATATATTGACATTTATTGAGTTAACGACTTACTCCTTTGTGTTTTCTATGTATGGTCAATGTTAATCCCATTTGCGGCCACTATCCAATCCAAAACCACGTTCCAGAACACATTTGGGTCACATTATTTCGAAAGTCAAATATAATAATGCATAAGTCAGACACAATATTATATGAAATCTTGCATGTTTCTAAGAAGGTGAGTTTCAAGTGAAAACTAAAGTTACTAAGGTGATTGGCATTTTTCAAAAGGTAAATAAAACACTATAAAATAGGAAGAATTTGATTTGTTAAGAGCATAATCAAAACCCAATTGAAGTGAAGTTAGGAAAATATGGGATCCCTACTTGTCTCAGGTTCATTTTTTCTTGCTTTGGCCATAATATTCTTCAGTTTGCCATCTGAAGCAAACCATGCTTACCCTCCATCAACATCACCTAACAAGAATCCCTACAAATGTAAGGACCCAAATTCTACCCTTGAAATTTTTTCCTTATTTAATTCCATTTGTACATACATTCCTCATTACACTCTGATCACTCATTAATCATTTCATAAAACCCTTTTAACATGTCATACTACAACACTCTTCATATGACAGAAAAACATAATTCATCCATTATTATTCCCCATGGGTACTAAGAGCCCAAAAGTTATAACACTCCAAAAATAACAGTACACATGGTTACGAAATACCCAAATAAATGTTAACCATGGTTACAATCATTCAAATCCGCAAGTAGTCATTTAAAGTACAAAAACGTAAATAGTGAATCCAAAGTCTAAAGCTTCTAAAGCTCCCGACCCAGTATACTCCATTCATCTATTTACCTGCAATGGGATTATCAATGACAAAAGTACAAAACACACAAAGGAGTAAGTCGTTAATTCAATAAACGTCATTATAAGATAATCCACATTAGAAAAAGGGTTAGTAAACCATTTTCGAAATTTATTTTGTCTTGCTGCATAACTTGAGCCAAAGTCGCTACACCCCTTAGGGTTAGCTAAAAGCATATTCTCATTTTTCTTAGAACAAATCGCGCTTATATACTCAAGCTAGAGTTTTGCTTATATACTCAAGCCAGAGTTTTGCTTATATACTCAAGCCAGAGTTTTGCTTATATACTCAAGCCAGAGTTTTGCTTATATACTCAAGCCAGAGTTTTGCTTATATACTCAAGACAGAATTTTGCTTATATACTCAAGCCAGAGTTTTGCTTATATACTCAAGCCAGAGTTTTGCTTATATACTCAAGCCAGAGTTTTTCTTATATACTCAAGCCAGAGTTTTGCTTATACACTCAAGCCAGAGTTTTGCTTATACACTCAAGCCAGAGTTTTGCTTATACACTCAAGCCAGAGTTTTGCTTATATACTCAAGCCAGAGTTTTGCTTATATACTCAAGCCAGAGTTTTGCTTATATACTCAAGCCAGAGTTTTTCTTATATACTCAAGCCAGAGTCGCTAACCATTCGTGGTCGACTAAAAATATATTTTTCCTTTCATTGATTTGCCATCAATCATTTCCCGTAAATTCACACCATCTTTAGTATAAACACTCCATATATGTTTATTCTAAATACGTAATTCACCATATGATTATAGCATGATCAGAAAATACACACTTTTCCATTCCCGTAAACCTACGCCTACTTTAATATAAACACACCCATATATGTTTATACTAAATGCGTAAGCTACGAATTGATCATTACACGACCAGAAAATACCCACATTTTCCTTCTTCCGTAAATCTACGCCTTCTTTAATATAAACACACCCATATATGTTTATACTAAATGCTTAATTTAGAACTCGATCATTCGTAACCAGAAAATGCCCACATTTTCCTTTTCCGTAAATCTACACCTTCTTTAATATAAACACACCCATATATGTTTATACTAAATGCGTAATTTACAACACAGTCATTGCATAACCAGAAAATACACATTTTCTATTCCAAATGCAAGATTAAAGACTTATCCTTACCTCAGTGAGTATTGGGGTTCGGTTTGTGAGTAACTTTACCAGTTTCCTCCACGATCTCCTCCAACCTTAGGATCTTTCCTCATTCCCACCAATAACAACAATGTCAGTCATTTATTCAAAATAATACATAACGACTCACATTTCATCATCAAACATACAAGAGATTCACATATATTCAAGATTTCCAAAACTACTTCAATACAAGTTTCCAAACGTCTAAACATACATGTTTATCTCATATATCAACATCAAAGCACAAACTCATCATCCACATCTAACATTTCATTCATTTCTCTTTTTACTCATATTCTTATTTTGGGGTTTTTTGGGGTTTTCATGAATAACCCACAAAACCTTTCCATTCATCAAATATCAACTCTAAACCAAGAGTTTACAAGAGAAAAACAACATAAAACGAACCATAACTCTAAAGGGTGAGTTTCCATGGTTTCTCATGTTTTGAAAATAGATCCAACATACCCAAAACAAGTTAGAGAGGAAGAAGAAGAGTTAGGAACAAGAGGTTTACCTCTTCTCAAGCTCTATGATGAGTCCTAAGGCTCGTTGCTCTTGAAATGCTCTCCTCTCTCTCTTCTATTCAAGCTAGTTAAGTTACTTAACCTGTCAATGTGATGAATGCAATGGAATGGACGTGAAACTTTTGGTCATGAATGATCGATTCTTTTGCGGTAGGACATTGGCAATGCATGAAATAGTGGTGGTGTACCTCAATTGTCTGCGTTGAATGTTGTACCGGCAAAAGTTGTTGCTGTTTCGTGAACGTCAGTAATTGCGGTGTATGGGTGTGGTGTCACCATATGAGAGAAGGAGTTTTAGGGTATGTTGAAATGAGTATGCGTTACTTTTGACATGAATATTTGTTTTCTTTGATTAAATTGCCGTAAGTCGTGGGTTCAAACCGTTTTCGAAAATCAGTTTTGGGTGAAACATAGCATGTGGCTAAATAATGTTTTGGGTGAAACATAGCATGAGTATGAGGTTGTTAAAAGTTTAGTGATATAAGACGCCCATGTATTTCTGGACATAATGCGAGTGAGTTAATAAGTTTATCTTTGCTAACGGAATTGGGGGCGACCAAACCGAATGCAAGTTGTAGGTTTGAGTGTTGGACGACTTGTGCTTGCCGATTGGTAACAGAATACCTAGTTTTGGTGTGAATCAATGGTTTTATGGTTTCAGTAGAGGCTAGAAATCGGTAATTTCTTTAGACGATAAGATTTGATGGTAGAAATATTTTATGTAATTAGACAATTACTAGATAGTTTGATTGTGTACAATGGATGAGACACTAAGAGTTCTATTGTGTAAGTATTTTGTGGATCTAGTAAAATGAAATTGTGCTAGAGTCTCGAGTGGAGATGAAACTAGCTAGTGTATGATGGATGTTAAAAGATGCATTTAGATAGATATGGGATCAGGAGTTCCCCATTCGCTGAAGTTCGAGAGTGTTATCGGGATTCTTAACGTATGTTAGGATTGATAGATGGATAGGTGCTAGAGATCTATGGTTCTTGATGGATATAACTACAAGTCGACCTGATATCATTTTTAGCGTATGCATGTGTGCGAGATTTCAATCATCACCTAGAGAATCACATCTTAAAACTGTTAAAAGAATCATGAGATACTTAAAAGGAACAACTAACATGGGATTATGGTATCCTCGGGATGCCTCACTATCCTTGGTAGGTTATTCCGATTCCGATTTCGCCGGATGTAAATTGGATCGGAAAAGCACTAGTGGTACCTATCACTTGTTGGGCAGTTCATTAGTAGCATGGCACAACAAAAAGCAAGCCTGTGTTGCTTTGTCCACCACCGAAGCGGAATACATTGCCGCTGGTGTGTGTTGCGCTCAAATCCTTTGGATGAAGCAGCAACTCAAGGACTATGGTCTTAAACTTGAAAAGGTCCCTATTAAATGCGATAATACAAGTGCCATAAACCTTTCCAAGAATCCCGTTTTGCATTCTAGAACTAAGCATATAGAAATTAGACATCATTTTCTGCGTGATCATGTACAAAAAGGTGACTGCGTTCTTGAATTTGTTGAAACTTCTAAACAATTAGCCGATATTTTCACCAAGCCCCTTTCCATGGATACTTTCTTTGTTCTAAGGAGAGAACTTGGAATTCTTGATGAACAATATCTCGATTAAAATTGTTTAGTTGTTTACATTATCGTCTAGCCTCTCTATGCCTATGTATCTTTAGCTTAAATGATATATGTTACAATGCAAAAATATGTCTCTTGATTAATTCTTTCTGTGATTCTGAATGTCTCGATAAATTTGTCACAATGCATGCAAAAGCCTTAAAAAGTTGAAACCATTCTACTGCCTGAAAATCCATTTTCACTATGTGTAATCGATTACACTTGCTGTTAATCGATTACCTGGGCATCAGTTATTTGAAAATTCGAAATTTTACACTGGTTTAATCGATTAAACCTGCCCGTTAATCGATTAAAACCAGCTTTTTAAAGGCAGACAGTAACTCGGTTTTATACTTTCTTTGGCATTTTCACATTCTCTTTTATACTTTGAGTTTCTAAATCAGTAGCAAAACTAATCCAAGTGCACTAAAGTAGAAACACCTCATCCTAACCCTCTCAAACCATCAAGGAATCATACTTCCTCATCCTCATTATACCCCATTTCCAAGGTTCCACCAAGCATAACCTAGGTTAGGTTTGCCTAAACCCTTCTTTGATCATTCACTGTTATTTCGGGTTCTGCTAAATAATGGAGCAAGGTCGCACTAAAAGGGTCAAGAACTCAGCCACTCGTGTACGAAGACGGGAGGTCGGTTCACCTTCTACTCGGGACTGCGGTGGCCCCTACTATTCACTCATCTTGCAAGAAACCCGTATGGCGAAATTTCAAGGTCGCAAACCCACGTACATACGGTATGTTGATTTAACCTGGTTGACGGAACAAAATTTTAGTTTCTCGCATGATATGGAAGCTCAGGGAACCATTCAGTTTATGGAATTAAAGGGACAAGTTTACCCTGCTCTAGTTAGGGAATTTTATGCTAATTTTAGATATAAAGATGGAAAGTACTGGTCTATGATTTCTGGCAATCTGTTTGAACTTAATGATGATATTTTTATGAATGTCGGTGGTTTATCATCTTCTGGTTATAGTATAGGAGATTGTTTCTGGGTTAAGGAAAACTTTGATCCTACTGAGGTTTATAAGTCATTTCTAAGAGGCCCTCACTTATACATTCAGGGTCAACTGACCAAAGCTGGGTCATTATCTGTTGAGAACAGACTGTTGCATTACATTATTGCTTATATTTTAGTGCAGAGGACCACAAATCACGCACAGCCTACTGTGAATGATTTACGTTTCATGTATGCAGTAAAGAATAATGTAATGATTAACTGGCCTGAGGAGATCTTGAAAATTATGATCAGTGTGTCTTTGTCTCAGTCGAAGCTGCTTCCCTACAGTATCTTCATCTCACGCATTGTTGATTATATGCGCATTGACTTTTCCGATACCATCATTGTTGAATACACTGATAAGGATCATCTGGTTGGTGAAAGCCTCATTCATAAAATGGGTATATACAAGTATGGTACTACTTGGCAATACCAAGAGGACTACACCACTATTGGTCTGGATTTATCCGATGATGATCATCACGCTACAACTCACGGGGAGCCTTCTGGATCAGCACCTCAGAACTCTGCTTTTGGCTTAGATCAGTTGGAAGCTATGGAGCAACGGCTTAACAACCGTATGGATCTTCACTTCCAAGGATTGAAAGACTCATACTTTGCTGGTATGGAACAGTATGAGGAGCGACAAACTGCGTACTCAGACAACCAATTTCAGGAGTTGAGGAATCTGATTCAATCTACTGCTGAAGCTCAGAATGCCTTGTTTTGTTCAGAATTTCAGAAGTTATTTGTGCTTATCAGGGGAGATCAGAACATTGTCATTCCTGCTGATCACACTGACGATCTTCATCCTCCACCTCAACCTTAGTTTAGAAGACTTTAGACCTAGGATATCTTACCATTAGGTTTATTTCTTCTTTATGGCACTTTCTGGATTTAGCTGTTGTTATGGATTCTAGTTTCTCTTTTGTGTGCCTCTTTAATGTTCTTAATTGACATTTCCTGGTTTGTATGGTTGCTAAACATTGTTACTCTTTATGCTACTTTTTATAATTATGTCGAATAGCCTACTCTGTTTACGTGTATGGTTCTTGATCGTATGAGATTTTCTACTTTGATATGGTCAATCTTGTATGTCGTTCACTTTACCAGTTTGGCTATTTCTGTTGTATAAACTAGCGCATTTGTTTAATTTTCTTTAAAATAAAACAGGTTAATTGTTAAATCCCAAATTAACTCATTGACTTTGTTTTATGCATTACTCATATCTCTGCCTTATTTTTGACCTGCGTTATCTTTTTGATAATGTCAAAAGGGGGAGAAAGGTTGTTTTGTTGTTTTCTAATTGTGCAGGTTGATCGTAATAACAACTTCCGAAATTTGCGCATCATATCAACCACGCCAACACAATATTCAAGCTATTTCATCACAATTGATATATTTGATGTAGAGTTTGTCATCATCAAAAAGGGGGAGATTGAAAGTGTGCATGTCAAGAGGAACACTTTGGAAAGCTCTCTTTATGTGTCATGGTTTTGATGAGGACAACTTGTGCTAATAAGAGCTTGAAGATCATCAACAAATCAACGTGCTTAAGTCTTCTGATTGGTACTTAGCTTAGACTAGATTAGTTTAGGTTGAGTCTAAGGCTTAAGTCACCTAATACATATCTCATATGCATAAATCTTTTAAATCATTTTCATCTTGAGATATGTCATTAATAATATGTTCATGCATCACATAAATACATGTACATGTGCATTCTAGGCATAAACTAAGTGTTAAACATGTATGAATTAAAGTGCATAACGTATTTGAGTTTTTACACATGAAAATATGCTGTTAATCGATTACAGCGTAGGTTAATCGATTAATCTAACTGTTTGCACAGTTTAATCGATTACGACATAGGTTAATCGATTAATCTAACAGTTTTGTATAGTTTAATCGATTAAGGCTGTCGTTAATCGATTAACAGGGCTATAAAATCAATTCTTTATAAACTGCGTTTTTTCAGAATTGATCTTATAAGTTGCATGTTAAATTTTTAGAAAGTTAGAGCATTTTTTTTTCGTGTTAATTGTTGCATCTAGTTGTAAATGCATTTGTGAGTTTAGAAAAGAGAGAAATCTATGCTTTAGGATTGAGTGCATTACATGATACATTTCTCATCTTTTCATATCACATGTTCTTGCATTTTATTGATGATTCTTGATTAGATGTTTACATACTATGCATTCTGTTTTTCAAACTAATACATTTTCATACTGCATGAGCTTGTATTAGGTTATTAAAGTAAAGTCTTGTCTTGTTAGATATAAGTCTTGTAATAGCTTAAGTTTACTCTATTTCGTTTTGATTGAAAAAGTGTTGTAATATTGGGAATCTCAAGGTGTCGTATCGCCAAGAGATTGAGTGTATCTTCACTGAGTGTTAGACTTAGGGATAAGTAAAGAACAGAGGTTCTTGGCTAGGGCTACGCCGAAAGAAAGGTTTTCTTTGTCGGTAGGAAGGGAGTCAAAACATAGAATAAGATCTTTATTATCTTGTAAGTGTCTAAGTGTTGTAATAGGATAGTGTGTATGTAATAAACATTGATTCAATTATAGTGAAGAAAAATCTCTCAAATCAGCCGGGAGGCCTGGATGTAGTTTGCGGTGGACAAGCAAACGAACCAGGATAAAATTCGTGTTGCAGGATTTTTCTATCCCTTTCTCTCTTTATTGCATTTGATCGATTGATTTATATAGTAGATTTAATTGATAATACGTTTCTGTACTATACTGATTACACTCTGATAATTCTGTAAGCTCTGTATATTCGCTTCGTTATCAATTAATTGTCGTGCAAGAAATTGTATCTGCATTAGCTTACTGTCACGGTTTAATCGATTAAGTGTAGTGTGTTAATCGATTACATTAGTTCTGTTAATTGATTAAGAGGACTGTGTTGAATGTGTTAATCGATTACCCTGTTTCGTTAATCGATTAATTAGGTGTATTTCAGCATTAAGTGTTGTTTTTCGAAAAGCGGATATTCTAACCGCTACACCTATTCAACCCCCCCCCCCCCCCTTCTAGGTGTATTGTAACCACTGATACTTAACAATATGGAAAATCTTTAGTCTGAATTATGGATTAGTCCCATGGCACTCAAGTTATTAAAGGCTGAGATCTTAACATTTGGACATTGAGGAGTTAGTTCATGAATTGGTTTGGTGATATCACGGTTTAGTGGTGTATGCCCTTAGTGACTGATTAAGTAATCTTAATGGATTAGAGAATCGAATTGTGATTTTGGTTGAATATTCTTGTGCCTAAGGTCTAGGTGATGATTTTATTTTCCGAGGTATGTTTAATTTTCGGGGACGAAAATTCTTATAAGAGAGGGAGGATTGTAACACCCCAAATTTTAATCTTCAAGATTATAGTAACAGTCCTGGAAGCCTCGCTTGAGCGAGAGTTGTCTCGCCTGGGCAAGAAATGGCAATTTTGGGCTGTTGACACAGTGTAATCGATTACACACTACTGGTAATCGATTACTCACTACTGGTAATCGATTACATGCTGATAAACTAATCAGACTTTTGCATCTGACACAGTGTAATCGATTACAAACTCCTGGTAACGATTACATCGTATTAAAAGCATCAGATATGTGCATCTGACACAGTGTAATCGATTACACACTCCTGGTAATCGATTACATCGTATTGAAAGCATCAGATATGTGCATCTGACACAGTGTAATCGATTACACACTCCTGGTAATCGATTACATCGTATTAAAAGCATCAGATATGCGCATTTTTCACGTTGTAATCGATTACACCATGTTGATAATCGATTACAACCGACGACACCTCTTTAAAACAGAAACCCAAACACATTTTAGGGTTAAAAACTTTGAAGGGAGGTGAGAGAAGAGATCTTTTCCAAGGGCAATGAGTTTTGATACTCACCCAAGAGCTTGAGAAGAGGTAAAACTCTTGATTTTAACTCTCTTCTTCTCTCTTAAACTCATTTTGGGTATGTTGGATCTCTTCTCCAAATGTGAGAAACCATGGAAACTCATCCTTTGGAGTTATGCTTCGTTTTATGTCATTTTTACCTTGTAAACTCTTGGTTTAGAGTTAATATTTCAAGAATGGAAAAGGTAGTGGGTTGAGTCATGAAAACCCCAAAACCCTAAAGTAAAAATGGGGTAAAAAGAGAGAGTGAGTAAAATGCTAGAGGTAGAAGATGAGTTTACCTCCAAATGTAGGAATATGAGATGAATATGCATGTTTTAGATGGTTGAATACTTATGATGAAAGTAGTTTAGAAACATCGAACATGTGATGAAAATCTTGTATGATTAAATAATGCAATATAAGTTGTTTATGTGATATTTGGAATAAATGACTAACATTGTGTTATACGGTGGGATGAGGAAAGATTCTAAAGTTGGAGGCGGTGTCGGTGGAACTTGAGAAGTTGCCAAGAACCAAACCCAACACTCACCGAGGTAAGGATAAGTCTTTAATTGTGCATTTGAAATGAAAATGGTGTATTTTCTAAAGATGCAATGATTGAGTTGTAAATTACGCATTTAGTATAAACATATATGGGTGTGTTTATATTAAAGTAGGCGTAGATTTACGGAAAATGAAAATATGTGTATTTTCTGGTTGTGCCATAATTAAGTGGTGAATCACATAGTTCAGTATAAACATATATGGGTGTGTTTATACTAATGTTGGCGTGGATTTACGGAAATGATTTATGAGGAAATCGATGAAAGGAAAATATGTTTTTGCCGACCATGAATGGTTAGCGACTCTGGCTTGAGTATAGAAGCATACACTCTGGCTTGAGTATAGAAGCATGAAAATGATTTATGAGGAGATTGATGAAAGGAAATATGTTTTAGCCGACCATGAATGGTTAGCGACTCTGGCTTGAGTATAGAAGCATACACTCTGGCTTGAGTATAGAAGCATGAAAATGATTTATGAGGAGATTGATGAAAGGATATATGTTTTAGCCGACCATGAATGGCTAGCGACTCTGGCTTGAGTATAGAAGCATACACTCTGGCTTGAGTATAGAAGCATGAAAATGATTTATGAGGAGATTGATGAAAGGAAATATGTTTTAGCCGACCATGAATGGTTAGCGACTCTGGCTTGAGTATAGAAGCATACACTCTGGCTTGAGTATAGAAGCATGAAAATGATTTATGAGGAGATTGATGAAAGGAAATATGTTTTAGCCGACCATGAATGGTTAGCGACTCTGGCTTGAGTATAGAAGCATACACTCTGGCTTGAGTATAGAAGCATACACTCTGGCTTGAGTATAGAAGCGTAAACTCTGGCTTGAGTATAGAAGCATACCCACTGGCTTGAGTGTAGAAGCGTAAACTCTGGCTTGAGTATAGAAGCATATTTGTTTTAAAAGAAAGGAGAATCTGCTTTTAGCTAACCCTAAGGGGTGTAGCGACTTTGGCTCAAGTTATGCAGCAAGATAAAATGAATTTCGAAAATGGTTTACTAACCCCTTTTTCTAATGTGGATTATCTTATAATGACGTTATTGAATTAACGACTTACTCCTTTGTGTGTTTTGTACTTTTGTCATTGATAATCCCATTGCGGGTAAATAGATAATGCAATATGCTTGGTCGGGAGCTTTAGACGTTGGATTCACTATTTATGTTTCGTATTCTAAATGATTACTTGTGGATTTAAATGTTTGTAATCATGACTAACTATTAGTTGGATATTTGTAACCATGCGTAATGTTATTTTGGAGGATCAGAACCTTTGAGGTCTTATTACTCATAGGGAATGATATGAATGAATTATGTTTTTCCGCAATATAAATCGTATGATAATATAATAGGTTAAAAGATTAGTTCAAGGAATGGTTCATGAAGACTTCTAAGTTAAATGATTATGTACGTCATTATTGATTTAGGGATTGAGTTTGAGGAGGGAAATAGATTTTGAAGTAAGGATATTAAATTGGTCATGTGAGTTATGAGTGATTGCATGGAATTTGAATTAAAATGAGAAAAAATTTCAAGGGTAGAACTTGGGTAGAAAAAAATTTACACAACATGCCATCCCAACTCCCCGGTTGTTCCAAAACACAAAGCCTTTAAGAGATCCTCCAATGACTGTATTGTCCTTTCCGATTGACCGTCCGTTTGTGGATGATAAGTTGAACTCAACTTCAACTTAGTTCCCAAAGCGGATTGCAAACTAGTCCAAAAGTTTGAAGTGAAACAGGGATCCCTATCCGACACAATACTCGACGGTATCCCATGCAACCGAACAATTTACCGGATATACAGTTCCGCCAATCGTTCTAGGGAGTACCTCATGTTCATCGACAAGAAATGAGCAGACTTAGTCAACCGATCCACTATTACCCATATCGAGTCGTACCCTTTCTTAGTTTTCGGAAAACCAGACACAAAATCCATGAAAATACTGTCCCACTTCCAAACGAGAATTCCTAGGGATTGTAACTGTCCTGTTGGTCGCTGATGCTCAATCTTGGCTTTCTAATATACCAAACAAGTCGAGACATATGAAGTCACATCTCTCTTCAACCCAGACCACCAAAATAACTTCTTCAAGTCTTGGTACATTTTCGTTGTCCCCGGGTGAAAACTCATCTTACTCCTATGGGACTCCTCCAAAATACTCTTCCGTAATTCCTCATAACGAGGTACACACACTCTCCCCTTGTAACGCAAAAGTCCACTAGGGTCCGATGCGAAATCAGTTTCCTTACCACTTAGCATCAAATCCCGTTTAGCCATTAGTTCAATATCATCCACTTGCATTACCTGGATTTGATCGAACAGTTCATTTGTGACCTTGAGCATCCCTAGAATCATACTTTGAGGCTTTATCTGAACTTCCAAGTTCATATCCCTAAACTCTTCAATCAGTTTCCCTTCTCGAACCATCTACGCCGACATATGTAAAGATTTCCGACTCAGAGCATCGGCCACCACATTGGCCTTTCCCGGATGGTACTGCAGTCCAAAATCATAATCCTTAAGGAATTCCAACCACCGTCTCTGTCTCATATTCAATTCCTTTTGATCAAATAGGTACTTCAAACTCTTGTGGTCGCTGTATACCTCAAATCTCATGCCATATAGCTGGTGTCTCCAGAGTTTTAAGGCAAAGACCACTACAGCTAATTCCAAGTCATGGGTAGGGTAGTTTTGCTTGTGCGTCCTCAACTGTCGAGAAGCATAGGCAACAACCTTCCCTTCTTGCATCAACACACAACCCAAACCTTGCTTGGATGCGTCACAATAAACACTGAAGTCCCGATCAGTACAAGGAAGAACCAAAACTGGCGCCGTAGTCAACCTTCGTTTCAACTCTTGAAAACTTTCTTCACATCGAAGTGTCCACACATACGGTTCTCCTTTCCGTGTGAGCTTAGTCAACGATAGTGCCAATTTCGAAAATCTTTCAATAAATTTCCGATAATAGCCAGCGAAACCCAGAAAACTCCGGATTTCAGTAACTGACTGGGGCACTACCCATTCCATCACTGCTTCAACCTTTGAAGGATCGACAGCTACCCCTTCCTTGGATATTACATGTCCGAGAAAGTTAACTGATTCCAACCAGAAATCACATTTAGACAATTTAGCATACAACTGGTTCTTACTCAAGAGTTCTAGAACAATCCGTAGGTGTTCAGCATGTTCCTATCGACTTTTGGAGTAAACTAAAATGTCATCAATAAATACCACTACGAATGAATCCAAATACAGATGGAAAATCCAATTCATGTAGTCGGTAAATATTGTTGGGGCATTAGTTACACCAAAAGGCATGACCAAATACTCAAAATGGCCATACCTTATCCTAAAAGCAGTTTTAGGAATATCCTCTGACTTCACCCGAAGTTGGTGGTAACCCGACCGAAGGTCAATCTTTGAAAACAACACCGCTCCTCTCAACTGATCCATTAAGTCATCAATTCTAGGCAACGAATACTTATTCTTGATAGTAACCTTGTTCAATTGCCTGTAGTCAGTACACAACCGCATACTACCATCCTTCTTCTTAACCAACAAAACAGGTGCACCCCACAGCGAGACACTAGGACGAATAAACTTCTTTGCCAATAAGTCCTCAACCTGCTTTTTCAACTCAGTCAATTCTAACGGTAAAATCCTATAAGGAGCTATAGAGATGGGTCTCGTTCCAGGCACCAAATCCATAGAGAATTCAACTTCTCTCACTAGAGGCAGTTCTGGAATATCACTAGGAAATACCTCAGGAAACTCACGAACTATCGGAATGTCCTCAATCTTGGGTTTCTCAATACCCTCCAGGGATGCCAACAACATAAACACGACCCCTCCCTCCTTACAGGAAGTCCTGACTTCCTTTGTCTATAACGGCCTCATGTTAATAACCTCATCAGAAATCTCATATAGATTCCCGAATACCACGATCTTATCAGCACAATTAAGCACCACACGATTTGTAAGGACCAAATTTCTACCCTTGAAATTTTTTCTTTTATTTTAATCCTTTCATGCATGCAGTCATCACGCTACTTTGATTTCTCAATTATCCCTCCTTAAAACACTTTTTAACATAAGATATTACCATACATTTTATATTGCGGGAAAGCATAATTCATTCAATTAACCCTAATGTCTACCGCATACAACTAGCTATGGGTTTCCAAAATACCCATAGCTACGTATATGCGGAGTTACAATCAATCGTATAAGTCATATATCCATAGTTACAAAACATTCCAAGTAATTCAATAAGCACTCATATACAAAATAGTGCTAATAGTTTAAAATCCAAAAATATAAAGCTGCTAAGCTTCCAAAAATAAGACCACCTCAGGTTACCTGTTCATCTGCAATGGGATTATCAATGACGAAACACAAAAACATAAAAGGAGTAAGTCATTAATTTTATAAACGTCATTATAAGATAATCCACATTTAAAAACTTAGTAAATCACTTTAAAATTCCTTTTTCGTGCTACATCACTTGAGCCAAAGTCGCTACACCCCTTAGTGTTAACTAAAAACAATTTCTCATCTCTTTTGTAAGAATACATGCCACATAAACTCGGGCAGAAGTGTTGCTACATAAACTCGAGCCGAAGTGTTGCCACATAAACTCAGGCCGAAGTGTTTCCACATAAACTCGGGCCGAATTGTTGCCACATAAACTCAGGCCGAAGTGTTGCCACATAAACTCGGGCCGAAGTGTTGCCACATAAACTCGGGTCGAAGTGTTGCTACGTAAACTCGAGCCGAAGTCGCTAACCATTTATAGTCGGCTAAAAATATATTTCCTTTTTCATTGATTTCACTATCAATCATATCCAGTGAATCCACGCAATTCTTATTACAAACATACCCATATATGTTTATAATAAATACATGATTCACCAATTAATCCTTGCACAACCATAAAACATACACATTTTCCATTTCCATTGCACAAATTAAAGACTTATCCTTACCTCAGTGAGTGTTGGGTTGGGTTCCTGGTAACTGCACTAGTTCCACCGACACCGCCGCCAACTCTAGGATCTCACCTCATTCCCACCATACAACACAATATTAGTCATTTATTCCAAATATTTCATAAACAACTTATATTGCATCATTTAACCATACAAGATATTCATCATATTTTCAATGTTGCTAAACTACTTTCATCATAAGTTTACAACCTCTAAAACATACATATTCATCTCATATTTCATCATTAGAAAATAAACTCATCTTCTACCTCTATCATTTTACCCATTTTCATTTTTAGGGTTTTGGGGTTTTTATGTATGAACCCTCAAACCCCCCCTCCCCCCCTTTCTTGAAATACTAACTCTATACCAAGAGTTTACAAGATAAAGTCACATAAAATGAACCACAACTCAAAAGGGTGAGTTTCCATGGTTTCTCTCATGTTGAGAAGAGATCCAACATACCTCAAAACAAGTTTCAAAGGGAAGAAGAGAGTTAGAATCAAGAGATCTACCTCTTCTCAAACTTCTAAATGACTCAAAAGCCTTCTTGCTCTTGAAAATGCTTTCTTCTCTCACTTCTCTTTAGGTTAACCCTCATAAATGTGTTTGGGGTCCCCTATTTTATGTAACAGCGTTGAGTTCTCGCTTAAGCGAGCCCTTTCTCGCTCAAGAGAGAGAATCCCGCCTATTTTAAAAACTCAGATCTGACCCTCTCGCTCAAGCGAGAATCTCTCTCGCTCAAGCGAGAATCTCATAGTGCCAACAGCCCCATAATGATATTTCTCGCCCAGGCGAGACAACTCTCGCTCAGGCGAGAATCTTCCAGTATACTCCAGGATTTCACCCTCCTAGGTGAGCCTCTCTCGCCCAGGCGAGAATCTCTCGGTCAAGCGAGAATCTTCTTGTATAGCCCAGTATTTCACCCTCCTAGGTGAGTCTCTCTCGCTCAAGCAAGAATTTCTCGCTCAAGCGAGGATCTTAGGACTGATACTACAATTTTAAAGACTTAAAATTTAGGGTGTTACAATCCTCCCCCTCTTATAAGAATTTTCGTCCCCGAAAATTAAACATACCTCGATTCAAACAAATGAGGGTAATCCTCCCTCATTTCTTGCTCAACTTCCCAAGTAGCGTCTCCTTCGTCCACTTGGCTCCACAACACTTTCACCAAAGGAATCTCTTTGCCCCTCAACCTTTTGATACTGGTATCCATGATTCTCACAGGCGACGTCGATCCTTCAACTCTATCTGGTCCGACTCAACCACATGAGATGGATCTCCAACATATTTTCTCAATTGAGACATATGAAACACATTATGGAGATTCAACAACAACGGAGGTAAAGCAATACGATATGCTATCGGCCCAATCCTCTTCAGTATTTGATACGGCCCAATGAATCGTGGAGTCAGCTTATGAGACTTCAACACTCTACCTATTCCGGTAGTCGGGACTACTCTCATGAAAACATGGTCTCCTTCATTAAACTCAAGAGGTTTACGCCTCTTATCGTAATAGCTTTTCTGTCGACTCTGAGCGATCCTCATGTTCTCTCGGATTTTCTTGATTTTATCAGTAGTCTCTTGGACCAGCTCGGGACCCAATATCAAGTTCTCCCCAGTTTCAAACCAATTCACTAGAGTTCGACACTTCCTACCATACAACGCCTCATATGGTGCCATTCCAATACTCGAATGGAAGCTATTGTTGTAAGTAAATTCAATCAGAGGCAACATGCCATCCCAACTCCCTGGTTGTTCCAAGACACAAGCCATTAGAAGGTCTTCCAATGATTGTATAGTTCTTTCCGATTGACCGTCCGTTTGTGGATGATAAGCTGAACTTAACTTCAACTTAGTTCCCAATGCGGACTGCAAACTAGTCCAAAAGTTGGAGGTAAAACGGGGATCTCTATCCGACACAATGCTCGACGGTATCCCATGCAACCGAACAACTTCCCGGATATACAGTTCCGCCAATCGTTCTAGGGAGTACCTCATGTTCATCGGCAAGAAATGAGCAGACTTAGTCAACCGATCCACTATTACCCATATCGAGTCGTACCCTTTCTGAATCTTCGGAAAACTAGACACAAAATCCATGGAGATACTGTCCCACTTCCAAACAGGAATTTCTAGGGATTGTAACTCTCCTGCTGGCCGCTGATGCTCAATCTTGGCTTTCTAACATACCAAACAACTGGAGACATATGAAGCCACATCCCTCTTCAACCCTGACCACCAAAACAATTTCTTCAAATCTTGGTAATTCCTCATCACGAGGCACACATACTCTCCCTTTATAACGCAGTATTCCACTATGGTCTGATGCGAAATCAGTTTCCTTGCCACTTAGCATTAAATCTAGTTTTGCCATTATCTCAATATCCTCAACTTGTAGTACTCGGATTTGCTCAAACAGTTCATTGGTGACCTTCAACATTCCCAAAATCATACTATGAGGCTTTATCTGGACATCCAAATTCATATCTCTGAATTCTTCAATCAGTTTCCCTTCCCTGACCATCAAAGCCGACATGTGTAAAGACTTTCGACTAAGCGCATCAGCCACTACATTGGCCTTTCCCGAATGGTACTGCAATCCAAAATCATAATCCATGAGGAATTCTATCCACCGTCTCTATCTCATATTCAATTCCTTTTGGTCAAATAGGTACTTTAAACTCTTGTGGTCGCTGTACACCTCAAATCGCACGCCATAGAGATGGTGTCTCCAGATTTTTAAAGCAAAGACCACTATGGCCAATTCTAAATCATGAGTATGGTAGTTCTGTTCGTGCGTTCTTAACTGACGAGAAGCATAGGCAACAACTTTCCCTTCTTGCATCAGGACACAACCCAAACCTTGCTTGGAAGCATCACAATAAACACTAAAATCTTTATCGGTATAAGGAAGAACAAACACTGGTGCTGTAGTCAACCTTCGTTTCAACTCCTGAAAGCTTTCTTCACAACGAAGTGTCCACACATACGATTCTCCTTTATGAGTGAGCTTAGTCAATGGTAGTGCCAATTTCGAAAATCCTTCAATGAATTTCCGATAATACCCAGCCAAACCCATAAAGCTCCTGATCTCAGTGACTGACTTGTGCACCGCCTACTCCATAACCGCTTCAACCTTTGAAGGATCTACTGCCACTTCTTCCTTGGATATCACATGTCCAAGAAAGTTTACCGATTCTAACCAGAAATCACACTTTGACAGCTTTGCGTACAACTAATTTTTACTAAGAAGCTCTAGCACAACCCTCAGGTGCTCAGCATGCTCCTCTCGACATTTGGAGTAAACCAAAATGTCATCAATAAATACCACTACAAATGAATCCAAATACGGATGAAAAATACGATTCATGTAATCGATAAATATTGTTGGGGCATTTTTACACCAAAAGGCATCACCAAATATTCAAAATGTCCATACCTTGTCCTAAAAGCAGTTTTAGGAATGTCTTCCGACTTCACTTGAAGTTGGTGGTAACCTGACCGAAGGTCAATTTTTGAAAATACTACCGCTCCACTCAACTGATCCATCAAGTCATCGATCCGAGGCAACAGATACTTGTTCTTAATAGTGACCTTGTTCAACTGCCGGTAGTTGGTACACAACTGCATACTACCATCCTTTTTCTTAACCAACAAAACAGGCGCACCCCATGGCAAGACGCTAGGACGAATGAACTTCTTTACCAACAAGTCCTCAACCTGCTTTTTGAACTCAACCAATTCTAACGGTGCCATCCTATAAGGAGCTATAGAGATGGGTCCCGTTCCAAGTACCAAATGAATAGAGAATTCAACTTCTCTCACTGGAGGTAACTCCGAAATCTCACCAGGAAATACCTCAGGGAACTCACGAACTATCGGAATATCCTGCACCTTAGGTTTCTCAATACCTTCCAAGGATCTCAACAACATAAATACGGCTCCTCCCTCCTTACAGGAAGTCCTGACTTCCTTCGCCAATAACAGTTTCATGACATTAACCTCAACAGAACTCTCATCTAGATTCCCGAATACCACAGTCTTATTGGCACAATTAAGCATTACATGATTCGCAGACAACCAGTCCATCCCCAGAATTATATCCAACTGGGATAGGGGGTAAGCAGATTAAATCCATGGTAAAAGTCTTACCATTTACCACTACTGGACATCGAGACACCACTGCCAACACCATCACAGGCACTTCACTTGGGGTGGATACGACCAAGTCGAAAGGCAACGACTCAGTTTGCAAGTCCAGCCTATCCACGGATTCAATAGATACAAAGGAGTGTGTCGCTCCCGAATCAAACAACACAAAAAGGGGAATACCTGCCACCATGCAATTACCTCTTATGAGGTCATCTGTACCTGAAGCCTCTGCACCACTCATGGTGAAAACTCTGCCGGTGGATCGAGTTCGTTCAGCCCTGACAGCATTCATACGCTGCCGTAATTTTGGACAATGCCTCTTAAGATGCCGTAAAAGCAGCTAAGTGTGGTCCCGGGGCAAGAATCACCAAAGTGTTTCCGGCCGCATTTGTTACACCAGGATGGAGGGTTTTGCTGCGACCCTCCAGCATTGGCATGAGTTCTTGACCCCTGTGGAGCATATCCTCTGTTACCCATAGGCGAGGAATAAGGCTTCCCCTCTTCTAGAAACGCTTTACTCTTACCCTTCCCGTGTACAAAATTCCTTTGGGGCCCAAAATTCTTGGGAGGAAGTGATCTTGACGCCACCACTTCGTCCGCCTTCATATCATCCTCAACCATTCTACACTTGATGACTAATGTGGAAAAATCAGTGATCTCTTGATGCCTAAGCATCGTTTTCAGCTTGGGCTTCAAACCCGATTCAAACTTTGAGCACTTGGACCTTCTGTCCGCCTCCAATTCAGAGTAAGGGAAAAATCGGGTCCATTCTTCAAATTTGGCCGCATAATCCCCCACGGACAGGTTTCCTTGCTCCAACCTCAAGAATTCCATTTCCTTCTGACTCCTCAGATCAGTAGGAAAATAGTTTCGAAGGAATTTCTCCCTAAAAGTACACCACAGAATTACTTGCCCCTCCGCCTCCATTTGGCGCCAAGCAAATTCTCACCAACTTTCAGCCTCCTTCTCTAGCAAATAGGTGGCATACGCCAACTTCTGAGCATCAGAACAGCTCATGGCCTTGAAAATCCTTTCCAATCTCTGAATCCACTCGATGGTTGCATCAGGAGCGAACCCCCCTTGAAACGAACTGGGGTTCCTCCTACAGAACTCATCCAAACCTCGATACTCAACCGGACAGGGTGGAACCAAAGGCTGCGAACTCGAACTTGGTGTCGTATTCTGATTCAGGTGTTGCAAGTTCTCATTCACGTTTGCCAATACTGCCGCAATCTGGGCCAACAATTCATTCTGACCCGATCCTCTTCCTCGTCCTCTTCCAGACATTTTAGTAATGGGTACCTGCCATCTCAATTCTCATTTGTCAGTAAACCAGGTTTAACCAAACAAATCAACAAATAACCACACAACAATTCACTTCAACCACATAGTCCATTCATTTTGAAGTTACAAAGAAGCAAGGCCATACACTCGGCCGAGGGACTAACTATGCTCTGATACCATATTGTAAGGACCCAATTTCTACTCTTGAAAATTTTTCTTTTATTTTAATCCTTTCATGCATGCAGTCATCACACTACATTGATTTCTCGATTATCCCTCCTTAAAACACTTTTTAACATAAGATATTACCATACACTTTATATTGCGGGAAAGCATAATTCATTCAATTAACCCTAATGTCTACCGCATACAACTAGCTATGGGTTTCCAAAATACCCATAGCTACGTATATGCGGAGTTACAATCAATCGTATAAGTCATATATCCATAGTTACAAAATATTCCAAGTTATTCAATAAGCACTCATATACAAAATAGTGCTAATAGTTTAAAATCCAAAAATATAAAGCTCCTAAGCTTCCAAAAATAAGACCACCTCAGGTTACCTGTTCATATGCAATGGGATTATCAATGACGAAACACAAAAACATAAAGGAGTAAGTCATTAATTTAATAAACATCATTATAAGATAATCCACATTGAAAAAGTTAGTAAATCACTTTAAAATTCCTTTTTCGTGCTACATCACTTGAGCCAAAGTCGCTACACCCATTAGGGTTAGCTAAAAACAATTTCTCATCTCTTTTGTAAGAAAACAAGCCACATAAACTCGGGCATAAGTGTTGCCACATAAACTCGGGCCGAAGTGTTGCCACATAAACTCGGGCCGAAGTGTTACCAAATAAACTCGGACCGAAGTGTTGCCACATAAACTCGGGCTAATGTGTTGCCACATAAACTCGGGCCGAAGTGTTGCCACATAAACTTGGGCCGAAGTGTTGCCACATAAACTCGTGCCGAAGTGTTGCTACGTAAACTCGAGCCGAAGTCGCTAACCATTTATGGTCGGCTAAAAATATATTTCCCTTTTGTAACACCCCGAATTTTAGTCTTTAAAAATTAGAGTATCAGTCCTGGAAGCCTCGCTTGATCGAGAGATTCTCGCTTGAGCGAGAGAGGTGCATCTGGGAGGGTGAAATCTTGGGCTACACTGGAGGATTCTCACCTGAGCGAGAGTTGTATCACCCGGGCGAGAAATGGCAATTTTGGGCAGTGTAATCGATTACACAGTCCATGTAATCGATTACATGCAGATAAAAGCATCAGATATGTGCATTTTACATGATGTAATCGATTACACAATACATGTAATCGATTACATGCAGATAAAAGCATCAGATATGAGCATTTTACATGATGTAATCGATTACACAATACATGTAATCGATTACATGCAGATAAAAGCATCAGATATGTGCATTTTACATGATGTAATCGATTACACAATACATGTAATCGATTACATGCAGATAAAAGCATCAGATATGTGCATTTTACATTATGTAATCGATTACACAATCCATGTAATCGATTACATCTATGCGCTAAGCGAAAATTGCTCACTGTGAGATTCTCGCTTGAGCGAGAATGGGCTCGCTTGAGCGAGAACCTGACGACTGCTCTTTAAAAATAGAAACCCCAAACACATTTTAGGGTTAGAACTTGAAGAGAAGAGAGAGAATGGAGCTTTTCAAGAGCAAGGAGCCTTAGGACTCATCTTAGAGCTTGCGAAGAGGTAAACCTCTTGTTTCTAACTCTTCTTCTTCCTCTCTAACTTGTTTTGGGTATGTTAGATCTATTTACAAAATATGAGAAACCATGGAAACTCATCCGTTAGAGTTATGGTTCATTTTAGGTTGTTTTTCTCTTGTAAACTCTTGGTTTAGAGTTGGTATTTGATGAATGGAAAGGTTTTGTGGGTTGTTTATGAAAACCCCAAAATGAGAATATGAGTAAAGAGAGAAATAGATGAATATGTATGTTTTAGATGTTTGGAAACTCGTATTGAAGTAGTTTTGTAAACCTTGAAAATATGTAAATATCTTGTATGTTTGATGAGGAAATACGAGTTATTTATGTGGTATTTTGAATAAATGATTGACATTGTTGTTATTGGTGGAAATGAGGAAAGATCCTAAGGTTGGAGGAAATCGCGGAGGAGACTTTTAAAGTTACTCGGAACCGATCCCCAACACTCACCAAGGTAAGGGATAAGTGTCTCTAAATCATACTTGCTGATATGAACGAGGTATGTGAAATAGGTAATGGTTTAAAATGGTACGTTTGTAATTTATGCATTATGTTGGAAAATGCGTGGCTTTTCTGTTATGGTAATAAAAGTAACATTATTGGGGGAGAACCAATGGAAATAAGACTCAAAATGGTTTCAATCTAATTTGGGGGAGTCCCAATGGAAATAAGACTCAAAATGATTTCAATCTAATTTGGGGGAGTCCCAATGGAAATAAGACTCAAAATGATTTCAATCTAATTTGGGGGAGTCCCAATGGAAATAAGACTCAAAATGATTTCAATCTATTTGGGGGAGTACCAAAGGAAATAAGACTCGAAACAAATTCAATCTATTTGGGGGAGTACCAAAGGAAATAAGACTCGAAACGAATTCAATCTATTTGGGGGAGTACCAAAGGAAATAAGACTCGAAACGAATTCAATCTTTTTGGGGGAGTACCAAAGGAAATAAGACTCATACGAAAGTAATATTATTGGGGGAGTACCAAAGGAAAAATGACTCAAAAGAAATGAATATTATTGGGGAGTACCAATGGAAATATGACTCAAAAGAAATGAATATTATTGGGGGAGTACCAATGGAAATATGACTCAAATGAATGTCGTATGCATGCTATAGGATATATAGTATGAGATATATATTCTTTAGGGTGAATTTGAATGATGAGAAATGTGAATGTCACATGAATGTCGTATGCATGCTATAGGATATATAGTATGGGATATATATTCTATAGGGTGAATATGAGCGATAAAAAGGAAGATGTTGAGAAAGAAAGTAATATACATGCTATAAGATATATATTATGGGATATATATGTTATAGGGTGGATATGAATAACGAGACTGATGATGTTTCGAATGAACGTAATATGCATACTATACAATATATATTATGGCATATATATACTATAGGATGAATATGAGTAAAGTAGAAGTTAAAGGAAGAAGATTTGAATGTTTATAATTTCGTATGTGTGTTTATAAATTACATTAAAGCTTGATTGTATTTGAATGTGGATTATCATGTGATGTTAGTTTCGAACTAATGACTTACTCCCTGTGTTTTGTGTGTTGTTATGATAATCCCATTGTAGGTAAATGAAAGATTTTGAGGAGGAAGCTCACTTAGGGAGATTTTGTGCTTATCAATTTGTTCGTCTTTGTTGCTACTTGACATTGTAGTTGAATTGATGACATTTTGAGATAAATGTAATCTGATTAGGATAATACGGAGATTTGTAGTTATGGACTTTATAACTCCGGAAAACCCATAACTGGTTGTATGTGATAATTGCTAATTGAATGAATTATGTTTTTCCGCAACATAACTTTGTATGATAATACGATAGGGTAAAGAGTATTGTCAAAGAGAGATACTTGACAGTTTTTAATGAAGGTGACGACTGTATGTAAGAAAGGATTAAATTAAACGAAAAATTTTCAAGGGTAGAAAATCGGGTCGTTACACCTTTTCATTGATTTCACTATCAATCATATCTAGTGAATCCACACAATCCTTATTACAAACATACCCATATATGTTTATAATAAATACATGATTCACCAATTAATCCTTGCACAACCATAAAACATACACATTTTCCATTTCCATTGCACAAATTAAAGACTTATCCTTACCTCGGTGAGTGTTGGGTTGGGTTCTTGGTAACTGCACTAGTTCCACCGACACCGCCGCCAACTCTAGGATCTTTCCTCATTCCCACCATACAGCACAATGTTAGTCATTTATTCCAAATATTTCATAAACAACTTATATTGCATCACTTAACCATACAAGATATTCATCATATTTTCAATGTTGCTTAACTACTTTCATCATAAGTTTACAACCTCTAAAACATACATATTCATCTCATATTTCATCATTAGAAAATAAACTCATATTCTACCTCTAGCATTTTACCCATTTTCATTTTTAGGGTTTTGGGGTTTTTATGCATGAACCCTCAAACCCCCCTCCTTTCTGGAAATACTAACTCTATAACAAGAGCTTACAAGATAAAGTCACATAAAACGAACCACAACTCAATAGGGTGAGTTTCCATGGTTTCTCTCATGTTGAGAAGAAATCCAACATACCTCAAAACAAGTTTCAAAGGGAAGAAGAGTGTTAGAATCAAGAGATCTACCTCTTCTCAAGCTTCTAAATGACTCAAAAGCCTTCATGCTCTTAAAAATGCTCTCTTCTCTCACTTCTCTTTAGGTTAACCCTCATAAATGTGTTTGGGGTCCCCTATTTAATGTAACAGCGTCGGGTTCTCGCTCAAGCGAGCCCTTTCTCGCTCAAGCGAGAGAATCCCGCCTATTTTAAAAACTCAGATCTGACCCTCTCGCTCAAGCGAGGGATTCTCGCTCAAGCGAGAATCTCAAAGTGCCAACAGCCCCATAATGATATTTCTCGCCCAGGCGAGACAACTGTCGCTCAGGCGAGAATCTTCCAGTATACTCCAAGATTTCACCCTCCTAGGTGAGCCTCTCTTGCCCAGGCGAGACAACTCTCGCCCAGGTGAGACAACTCTCGCTCATGCGAGAATCTTCCAGTATACTCCAGGACTTCACCCTCCCAGATGAGCCTCTCTCGCCTAGGGGAGAATCTCTCACTCAAGCGAGAATCCTCCAATATAGCCTAGTATTTCTCCCTCCTAGGTAGTCTCTCTCTCGCTGAAGCGAGAATTTCTCGCTCAAACGAGGATCTTAGGACTGATACTATAATTTTAAAGACTTAAAATTTAGGGTGTTACACGATTTGCCGACAACCAGTCCATCCCCAGAATTATATCTAACTGGGATAGTGGTAAGCAGATTAAATCCACTGTAAAAGTCCTACCATTCACCACCACCGGACATCGAGACACAACTGTCGACACCAGCACAGGTACATCAGTTGGGGAAAATATTTATGGAGGAATTTCACCTTAAATGTCTCCTAGGAAATCAGTTGTCCCTCCGCCTCCATTTGGCGTCGAGTGAACTCCCACCAATTATCGGCCTCTGTCACTAACATGTAGGTGGCATAAGCCGCCACCATTTGTGCCAATAAATCATTGGGGACATTTTGACTAGTCCCTCTTCCTCTTCCTCTTCCAGCCATGGGTACCTGTACTCACTCACTTGTTAGTAATCGAATTTGTATAATAATAGTGCACATAACCACATAATAATTTGCACAATTCAAAAATCTCGACACATCAAGTTTTCAAAGAAGCATGTAAGACCACACCCTAGGTCGTAGGATTAACTATGCTCTGATACCATATTGTAAGGACCCAAATTCTACCCTTGAATTTTTTTCCTTATTTAATCCAATTTCATGCATTTAACGATAAATTATAATTACCGAGTGAATGAACTTATTTAAAAGATTTCACTTCCCTCCTCACACCCAATCTATAAACCAAAAGTAACATACCAAATCAGATAGCAGAAAAACATAATTCGTATTAATGTAACTTAATAACGACCGCATACAATTAACTATGGGTTTCCAAAACACCCATAGCTACATATATCCCGAGTTACTAGTTCCATGGTTAATGCCATGTACAACAATCATGTTCATAGTTACAAAATAGTTAGTTCAAGTACAACCAATGAGGTTACAAAAGAATGGATAAGAGACATCAAAATAAAAGTCTCTAAGTTCCTAATCAAAAACACCCATACTTCTTCCACCTACCTGCAATGGGATTAACATTGACAATACACCAAGAAACACAAAGGAGTAAGTCGTTAACTCAACAAATATCAACGTAAGTTAATCCACATTTAATAAGGTTAAATAAATGGTTTAAATTCAAGTTTACTTAAAAGCCAATTTCATCATTCATACTTTTGAAAACCATGCTACATAACTTGAGCCAAAGTTTGCTACATTGCTTGAGCCAAAGCTTGCTACATTACTTGAGCCAAAGTTTGCTACATTGCTTGAGCCAAAGTTTGTTACATTACTTGAGCCAAAGTTTGCTACATTGCTTGAGCCAAAGCTTGCTACATTACATGAGCCAAAGTTTGCTACATTGCTTGAGCCAAAGCTTGCTACATTACTTGAGCCAAAGTCGCTAACCAATCATGGTGGGCTAAAAACGAGTTTTATTTCCATTGGCACTCCACCAATACATTTTCCAAGTTTTATTTCCATTGGCACTCCACCAATACAAAAACAGTAAATACACCCGACATCATTACAAACATATCCATGTACGCTTATAACTACAAAGTGATTTACGATTAAATGCACTCCACCAATACATTAACGGTAAATCCACTACTCGTTGTTACAAACATGCCCATATATGCTTATAACAACTAAGAGATTTACTATACAATTCATTATCCACATCAGAAAATCCACACATTTTCTATCACAGTGCATAAGTAAAAGACTTATCCTTACCTCGGTGAGTGTTGGGTTTGGGTTCTCGGAAACTCCTCAAGTTCCACCGACATCGCCTCCAACTTTAGGATCTTTCCTCATCCCACCATATAACACAATGTTAGTCATTTATTCCAAATATCATATAAACAACTTATATTGCATTATTTAACCATACAAGATATCTATCACATTTTCGATATTAGAAAGTATACTCATCTTCTACCTCTATCATTTTACCCATTTTCCATTTTAACCACATTTTTTCTTTAGGGTTTTGGGGTTTTCATGACTCAACCCCCAAACCATCTCCTTTATTGAAATACTAACTCTATACCAAGAGTTTACAAGAAAAAATAACATAAAGTGAACCATAACTCAAAAGGGTGAGTTTCCATGGTTTCTCTCATTTTTGAGAAGAGATCCAACATACCCAAAAAGAGTTCCCAAGAGAAGAAAAGAGTTAGAATCAAGAGTTTTACCTCTTCTCAAGCTCTTGGATGAGTATCAAAGCTTCTTGCCCTTGGAAAAGCTCTCTTATCTCACCTCTCTTCTTTTCTTAACCCTAAAATGTGTTTGGGGGTTTCTCATTTAATGCAACTCGTCGTGTTCTCGCTTAAGCGAGCTCATTCTCGCTCAAGCGAGAAAATCCCGCCCATTTTAAAAACTCAGATCTGATCCTCTCGCTCAAGCGAGAATCTCGCAGTCTCAATAGTCCCAAAATGCCATTTCTCGCCGAGGCGAGACAACTCTCGCTCAGGCGAGAATCCTCCAGTATAGTCCAGGATTTCACCCTCCCAAGTGAGCCTTTCTCGCTCAAGCGAGGATCTCAGGACTGATACTAAAATTTTAAAGACTCAAATTTAGGGTGTTACACAAATATCCAAAGCAAACATTTTCATCTCATATATCAACATTAAAGCACAACTCATCTTCTACATTTAACATTTCACCCATTTTCCTCTTTAACCCCATTTTCACTTTAGGGTATTGGGGTTTTCATGAATCAACCCACCAACCCTTTCCATTCTTGAATTACTAACTCTAAACCAAGAGTTTACAAGAGAAAAACAACATAAAACGAACCATAACTCAAAAGGGTGAGTTTCCATGGTTTCTCACATTTTGAGAAGAGATCCAACATACCCAAAACAAGTTTTAAAGGGATGAAGAGAGTTAGAATCAAGAGTTATACTTCTTCTCAAGCTTTTAGATGAGTATCAAAGCTCCTTGCCCTTGGAAAAGCTCTATTCTCTCACCTATCTTCAATTTCTAACCCTAAAATGTGTTTGGGGTTTCTCATTTAATACTATCTCGTCGGGTTCTCGCTTAAGCGAGCCCATTCTCGCTCAAGCGAGAAAATCCCGCCTTTTTAAAATTTCAGATCTGACGCTCTTGCTCAAGCGAGGGATTTCTCGCTCAGGCGAGGCATCTCTCGCTCAAGCGAGAATCCTCTCGCTCAGGCGAGAATCTCACAGCTTCGACATGTCCTGAATGCCACTTTTCTCGCCCAAGCGAGAAAACTCTCGCTCAGGCGAGACCACTCTCGCTCAAGCGAGACCATTCTCGCTCAAGCGAGAATCCTTCAGTATAGCCCAGGATTTCACCCTCCCAGGTGAGCCTCTCTCGCTCAAGCGACAATTCTCTCGCTCAAGCGAGACTCATAGGACTGATACTATAATTTAATGACTTTAAAATCTAGGGTGTCACAATCCTCCCCCTCTTATAGGAATTTTCGTCCCCGAAAATTTTATTAGGCTAATCTCGGAAGATAATATCATCGCCTAGACTTTAAGCATAATCTATACTCAACCAAATTCATACTCGATCATCTAATCCATTAAGATTACTTAAACGACCACCAAGGGCACACACCACTAAACCGGAATATCACAAGGCCAATTCATGGACAATCTCTTCAAGGTCTACATACTAAGATCCCAATCTCGAACAACTCGAACCACTAAGAGAACGGAACTATAAGCGGACTAAAGATTTTTCAGTATTCATCAAGGTCCATAGATCTCTCTAGCCTATCCAGCTAACAATCCTCACATACGTTGAGAATCCCAATAACACTTTTCCAAAACCAAGAGAATGGGGAACTTCTTACCCCTCCTATACCACAATGCTTTCATTAAACATCCAACATGTACTAGCTAGTTTCACCTCCACTAAAGGAAATAGCATAAATTTATTCCACTCATTAAACAAAACCACTATTTCCCCAAAATTTACCTTAGCATTCCCAACATTGCATGCACTACCACATAGAATCCAGGTAGTCACTCAACAAAACATCTACATAACTAAGACTTTTAGAGTCTCTCCTCGTACAAAATCAAACTATCCAGTAATGATCCACTTACGTCAAACATTTCCGCCATCATACCTTACAGTAGAAAGAAATTACCGATCCCTAGCCTCAATTGAACACACAAAACCATTGATTCACCCCAAAACAAGTTACTCTGTTAACAATCGACAAGTGCAAGTTGACAAATGTAAAGACCCAAATTCTACCCTTGAAATTTTTTTCTCATTTTAGTTCAATTACATGCAATCTCTCCCAACTCACATTACCAATTTAATAACTTTACTTCAAATCTTATTTCCCTCTTCGCACTCTATCTCAATATGAATGTACAAAATCATTCGACAGAAAAACCTAATTCGTATTAGTTAAACTTTGTAACCACCGCATATAACTAGCTATGGGTTTCCAAAATATCCATAGTTACACATATCCAGAGTTACAACCTCAGGTTAGCAATTGTATCTACACCATTAGTTACATCATATTTCAAAATAACAACTATGCACCCATGTACAAAATAGTGCAAGTGAATAAATCCAAAATGTAAAGCTCCCTAAGACTCCCCAAAATTAGTCCCCCTCATGTCACTTGTTTATCTGCAATGGGATTATCAATGACAAGTAGACAAACATACAAAGGAGTAAGTCGTTAATTCAAATAAACATCATCATAAGATAACCCACATTAGAAATTGGGTTAGTAAACCATTTTTCGAAATTCATTTTACTTTGCTACATAACTTGAGCCAAACTCGCTACACCCCTCGGGGTTAGCTAAAAGTAGATTCTCATTTCCCTTTTTAAATAAAACACGCTTATATACTCAAGCCAGAGTTTTGCTTATATACTCAAGCTAGAGTTTTGCTTATATACTCAAGCTAGAGTTTTGCTTATATACTCAAGCCAGAGTTTCGCTTATATACTCAAGCCAGAGTTTTGCTTATATACTCAAGCCAGAGTTTTGCTTATATACTCAAGCCAGATTTTTGCT
Organism: Lupinus albus; assembly: GCA_009771035.1. Lineage (NCBI taxonomy): Eukaryota > Viridiplantae > Streptophyta > Magnoliopsida > Fabales > Fabaceae > Lupinus > Lupinus albus. The sequence continues at coordinate 7,125,360 of CM020015.1, forward strand.
TATATACTCAAGCTAGAGTTTTGGTTATATACTCAAGCCAGAGTTTTGCTTATATTTCCTTTTCATTGATTTCACCATAAATCATTTCCTGTAAATCCACGCCCACATTAGTATAAACACACCAATATATGTTTATACTAAATACGTGATTCACAACTCAATCATTGCACAACCATAAAGTACAACATACTTTCCTTTCCATAAATCTACACCTACTTTAATATAAACACACCCATATATGTTTATACTAAATGCGTACTTTACAACTCAATCCTTGCATAATCAGAAAATACACATTTTCGATTCCAAATGCACAATTAAAGACTTATCCTTACCTTGGTGAGTGTTGGATTTGGTTCTTGGCAACTTCATAAGTTCCACCGACACCGCCGCTAACTCTAGGATCTTTCCTCATCCCACCACATAACACAACGTTAGTCATTTATTCCAAATATCACATAAACAACCCATATTGCATTTTTTAACCATACAAGATATTCATCACATTTTAGATGCCTCTAAACTAATTTCATCATTAGTATACAACCCTCTAAAACATGCTTATTCATTTCATATTTCAACACAAGAAGATAAACTCATCTTCTACCTCTAACAGTGAAATTCGTTTTGGGGTTTTTATGACTCAACCCATCAACTCTTTCCATTTTCAAAATACTAACTCTAAACCAAGAGTTGTAAGAGAGAAACAACATAAAACGAACCATAACTCAAAAGGATGAGTTTCCATGGTTTCCTTCATTTTTGAGAAGAGATCCAACATACCCAAAATAGGTTTTAAAGAGAAGAAGAGAGTTAGAATCTAGAGTTTTACCTCTTCTCAAGCTCTTAGATGAGTATCCAAGCTTTTTGTCCTTGAAAAAGCTCTCTTCTCTCACCCTTCTTCTTTTCTAAACCCTCGATTGTGTTTAAGGGTTTCTCATTAAATGTTGTCTCGTCGGGTTCTCGCTTAAGGGAGCCCATTCTCGCTCAAGCGAGAAAATCCCGCCCATTTTAAAAACTCAGATCTGACACTCTCGCTCAAGCGAGAAAATCCCGCCCATTTTAAAAACTCAGATCTGACCCTCTCGCTCAAGCGAGGGATTCTCGCTCAAGCGAGAATCTCATAGTGTCAATAGCCCCAAAATGCTATTTCTCGCCCAGGCGAGACAACTCTCGCTCAGGCGAGAATCTTCCAGTATATCCCAGGATTTCACCCTCCCAGGTGAGCCTCTCTCGCTCAAGCGAGGATCTCAGGACTGATACTATAATTTTAAAGACTTAGAATTTAGGGTGTTACAACAAACACTCAGTTCCAAAATATGCGTTAGAATAGGATACCCCAGTTACGCTAGCAAATATAAATTTATTACCCCACTTGTAGCACGTCTAGAAATACATGCTCATAATCGTATCACCAAATTTTTAACAACCTCCTATTTATCAAGATACGGTTGCTAAAATTCTGGGATTTTCCAACATGATACTAAATCAATGTTTAGCCACAAGCTACGTTTCACCCATGAATGATTTTCAAAAATGGTTTGAACCCACGATTCATGGCAACCATGTTGTGAAAACAAAGTTTACATAATCATTTCAACATAACTCAAAACCCTTTCTCTCATACGGTTACACTACAATCATGCATAACAATTACTGACGCTCATGAAATAAAAACAACTTTTGTCGGTACAACATTCAAAGTAGATAATTGGTGTACACCACCACTATATCGTGCATTGTCAATGTTCTACTGCAAAAGAACCGATCATCATAGACCAAAAGTTTCACGTCTAATCAAATGCATTCATCACATTGACGGGGTAAGTAACTTAACTAGCCACCTCCCTTATCTGGAAGTATAAGTTTTACCCCTTAGCATACATATACCTATCAATGCAAACTAGATCTTAAATCCTCACTAAGATACTCAACAAGAATCTTTCACATCAACAATTATCACATCGTCAGGCATAAATCCATCGTCAGGATTAAATCCAACTAGGACATCATTGAGCGTATCAAAACTATGGTAAAGGTTCTACCATTTACCCCAATCGTACACTGAGACACTAGTATCGATACCCACCACCAACGACTATGTGTACAATCTCAGTCGCTTCACACATTCAACAAATATAAGGAGTGTGTCGCTCCCGAATTAAACAACACTAAAAGGAATACCTGTCACCATGCAATTACCTCTAACCGGATCATCAACATCTGATGTCCCTGCGCCACTCGGGGTAGCCACTCGACCATGGTCCCTTTCCCTCTCAGCATGAATGACATTAAGTCTCCGATCTAGCTTGGGACAAAACCTTTTAATGTGCCCCAACTCCTTGCAGTGGAAACATCCATTTTCCGATCCCGGGCACGTGCTCCCATAATGGAGTCTGCCACATTTGTTGCACATGGGAGTAAAAACTCCTCCGGTAGGAACGGTAGGTGGTCTCGACCTTTGGAAATTTCTGTCACGATGTCTAGTAGGTGTCGCATAAGGTTTTCGGTCATCCTCCACTCTCTCCTTACCTCTCCCTTGCATATGGTTGCGTTGAGGTCCATAGTTCCGGGGGGAAATTGATTTGGGTGTCGCCACCTCATTCGCCTTGAGGTTATCCTCGTACATCCTGCACTTGTTGACCAAAGTAGCAAAATTCGCAATCTCCTGATGTCCGAACATCCTTTTCAACTTGGGCCTTAAGCCCGATTCAAATTTAAATCACTTGGACCGTCCGTCCACTTCCAACTAAGAGTAGGGACAAAACCGGGCCAATTCCTCGAATTTAGCCGCATATTCCCCCACCAACATATTTCCCTGTTCCAACTTCAAGAACTCCATTTCCTTCTTCCTCTTCAGATCAGCAGGGAAGTATTTATGAAGGAATTTAGCCTTGAATGTACTCCAGGAAATCAATTGTCCTTCTGTCTCCATTTGGCGTCGAGTAAACTCTCACCAGTTCTCGACCTCCGTCACTAGCATATAAGTGGCATAGGCCAACTTCTGAGCCTCCTAACAGTTCATTGCCCTGAAGATCCGCTCCATTCCCTGAATCCACTCAATGGCAGCATCAGGAGCAAATCCCCTGTGGAACTGACTAGGGTTCCTCCTGCAAAACTCATCCAGACCTCGGTACTCTGCCGGTTCGGGTGGGACTAGAAGTTGCAAACTCGGACTTGGTGCAGGGTTCTGATTCAGATTATGCAAGTTCTCGTTCATCTGTTGTAGTGCAGCTACCATATGAACCAACAAATCATTTGGAACGTTCTGACTCGTTCCTCTTCCAGCCATGTCTTAACCTACGCTCATTGATAGCCAGTACACCAATTTAACTCACATAAGTTAGGTTATCACATAGTCTCATAGCACATTACATTTCACTACACCAAGGCTACATGCTTTAAACATTCAATTCACACAATCTCAAGTAGTCAAATAAAAAACATGTTACAAAGAAGCAAGTAAGGCCATACCCTAGGCCGCAGAATTAACTATGCTTTGATACCATATTGTAAGGACCCAAATTCTACCCTTGAAATTTTTTCATTTATTTTAATCCTTTCATGCATACATTCATCATCTTACTTTAATCCCTCATTAATCATTCCGTAAAACCACCTTTTTAACCTGTTATATTATCATACATTTCATATTGCAGAAAAACATAATTCATTCAATTAATCCTTAGTAACTACCGCAAACAACTAGTTATGGGTTTCCAAGAATCATAATGCCCATAACTACACATACCCAGTGTTACCACAATCAGAATTACATTCATCCCAAAATAGTGTCTAATCAACTATAAAACAAAAGTATAGATAAGGAAATCCAAGTTAGGAAACGCATAAAATTCCTAAGTGAACCTTCTTCTCAAATCTTTCGTTTACCTACAATGGGATTATCATAAATGTAACACCCCGAATTTTAGTCTTTAAAAATTAGAGTATCAGTCCTGGAAGCCTCGCTTGATCCAGAGATTCTCGCTTGAGCGAGAGAGGTGCATCTGGGAGGGTGAAATCTTGGGCTATACTGGAGGATTCTCGCCTGAGCGAGAGTTGTATCACCCGGGCGAGAAATGGGAATTTTGGGCAGTGTAATCGATTACACAGTCCATGTAATCGATTACATGCAGATAAAAGCATCAAATATGTGCATTTTACATGATGTAATCGATTACACAATACATGTAATCGATTACATGCAGATAAAAGCATCAGATATGTGCATTTTACATGATGTAATCGATTACACAATACATGTAATCGATTACATTCAGATAAAAGCATCAGATATGTGCATTTTACATGATCTAATCGATTACACAATACATGTAATCGATTACATGCAGATAAAAGCATCAGATATGTGCATTTTACACTATGTAATCGATTACACAATCCATGTAATCGATTACATCTATGCGTTAAGCGAAAATTGATACTGTGAGATTCTCGCTTGAGCGAGAATGGGCTAGCTTGAGCGAGAATGGGCTCGCTTGAGCGAGAATGGGATCGCTTGAGCGAGAACCCGACGACTGCTCTTTAGAAATAGAAACCCCAAACACATTTTAGGGTTAGAACTTGAAGAGAAGAGAGAGAAGGGAGCTTTTCAAGAGCAAGAAGCCTTAGGACTCATCTTAGAGCTTGCGAAGAGGTAAACCTCTTGTTTCTAACTCTTCTTCTTCCTCTCTAACTTATTTTGGGTATGTTAGATCTATTTTCAAAATATGAGAAACCATGGAAACTCATCCGTTAGAGTTATGGTTCGTTTTAGGTTGTTTTTCTCTTGTAAACTCTTGGTTTAGAGTTGATATTTGATGAATGGAAAGGTTTTGTGGGTTGTTTATGAAAACCCCAAAATGAGAATATGAGTAAAGAGAGAAATAGATGAATATGTATGTTTTAGATGTTTGGAAACTCGTATTGAAGTAGTTTTGGAAACCTTGAAAATATGTAAATATCTTGTATGTTTGATGAGGAAATACGAGTTATTTATGTGGTATTTTGAATAAATGATTGACATTGTTGTTATTGGTGGAAATGATGAAAGATCCTAAGGTTGGAGGAAATCGCGGAGGAGACTTTTAAAGTTACTCGGAACCGATCCCCAACACTAACCATGGTAAGGGATAAGTATCTCTAAATCATACTTGCTGATATGAATGAGGTATGTGAAAGAGGTAATGGTTTAAAATTATACGTTTGTAATTTATGCATTATGTTGGAAAATGCGTGGCTTTTCTGTTATGGTAATAAAAGTAACATTATTGGGGGAGAACCAATGGAAATAAGACTCAAAATGATTTCAATCTAATTTGGGGGAGTCCCAATGGAAATAAGACTCAAAATGATTTCAATCTAACTTGGGGGAGTCCCAATGGAAATAAGACTCAAAATGATTTCAATCTAATTTGGGGGAGTCCCAATGGAAATAAGACTCAAAATGATTTCAATCTAATTTGGGGGAGTCCCAATGGAAATAAGACTCAAAATGATTTCAATCTAATTTGGGGGAGTCCCAATGGAAATAAGACTCAAAATGATTTCAATCTAATTTGGGGAAGTCCCAATGGAAATAAGACTCAAAATGATTTCAATCTATTTGGGGGAGTACCAAAGGAAATAAGACTCGAAACGAATTCAATTTATTTGGGGGAGTACCAAAGGAAATAAGACTCGAAACGAATTCAATCTATTTGGGGGAGTACCAAAGGAAATAAGACTCGAAACGAATTCAATCTATTTGGGGGAGTACCAAAGTAAATAAGACTCGAAACGAATTCGATCTATTTGGGGGAGTACCAAAGGAAATAAGACTCAAATGAAAGTAACATTTTTGGGGGAGGCCCAATGAAAAGATGACTCCGATGAAAATAACATTGTTGGGGGAGGCCCAATGAAAAGATGACTCCGATGAAAGTAACATTGTTGGGGGAGGCCCAATGAAAAGATGACTCAATTGAAAGTAACATTGTTGGGGGAGGCCCAATGAAAAGATGACTCGGAATAATAAAAGTCATATGCATGTTATAAGATATATAGTATGGGATATATATTCTATAAGGTGAATATGAAGGATGAGAACTGAATGTCAAAATGAAAGTCATATGCATGCTATAGGATATATAGTATGGGATATATATTCTATATGATGAATATGAATGATGAGAAACGTGAATGTCACATGAAAGTCATATGCATGCTATAGGGTATATAGTATGGGATATATATTCTATAGTGTGAATAGGTATGACGAGAAATGTGAATGTCACATGAATGCTGTATGCATGTTATAGGATATATAGTGTGAGATATATATATATATTATAGGGTGGATATGAAGAACGAGACCGATGATGTTTCGAACGAACGTAATATGCATACTATAGAATATATATTATGGGATATATATACTATAGGATGAATATGAGTAAAGTGGAAATTAAAGGAAGATGATTTGAATGTTTATAATTTCGTATGTGTATTTATGAATTACATCAAAGCTTGATTGTATTTGAATGTGAATTATCATGTGATGTTAGTTTGAACTAATGACTTACTCCCTTTTGTTTTGCGTGTTGTTTATGATAATCTCATTGTAGGTAAATGAATGATTTTGAGGATGAAGCTCAAATAGGAAGTCTTTGTGTCTATTTACTTGAGTGTCTTTATTGCTATTCGACGTTGTAGTTGATTCGATAGCATTTTGGGATAAATGTAATATGATTAGGATAATATGGTGACATGTAGTTATGGACGTTATAACCTTGGAAAACCCGTAACTGGATGTATGTGGTAAATGTTATCTAAATGAATTATGTTTTTCCGCAACATAAATTTGTATGATAATATAATAGGGTAAAGAGTATTTTCAAAGAGTGATACTTGAGAGTTTTCAATGAAGGTGACGACTGTATGTAAGAAAGGATTAAAATAAATGAAAAAATTTCAAGGGTAGAAAATCGGGTCGTTACAATATGGTATCAGAGCATAGTTAATTCTGCGACCTAGGGCATGGCCTTACTTGCTTCTTTGTAACATTTGTAAAAATTTGACTAGTTGAGATTGTGTGTATTGAATGTTTAAAGCATGTGGCTTTGGTATGATGACATGCGACTTGTTATGAGACTATGTGATTTCCTGACTTGAGTGAATTAAAATTAGCTTACTGACTGGTGTAACAAGTGCGGTAGACTTCACTATGGAAGTACGTGCCCGGGAAAAGGGAATGGACGTTTCCACTGCAAGGAGTTTGGGAATATTAAAAGGTATTGTCCCAAGCTGGATCGGAAACCTAATGTCATGCATGCTGGGGAGGCAAGGGACCACAGTCTGATGGTTACCCCAAGTGGAGCAGGGACATCGGGTGTTGATGATCCGGCAAGAGGTAAACGCATGGTGACAGGTATTCCTTGTTTAGTGATGTTGATTCGGGAGCGACACACTCCCTCATATATGTTAAATGTGAAAACCGGCTGAGATTGTAAACTGAGTCATTACTTCTGACTTGGTCGCGTCGACCCCAATCTTTGTGCTGGTGGTGGTGTCGACGTTTATGTTCTAGAGTCCGGTTGTGGTAAAAGGTGTGATATTTACCATAGACTCAGTCTGCTTGTCGTTATCCCAGTTAGATATAATTCTGGGGATGGACTGATTGTCGGCAAATCATGTTATGATTGAATAGCGCTGACAGGGTTGTAGCGGTTGGGGATCTGTGCAAGGTCTCTGACCAGACCAGTGGTATAGGGCCAATGTCGGCTAAGAAAGTCAGGACCCTCCTTCGAAAAAGGGATCGATATTCATTCAGTAAATGTCACAAGAGGGTATTTAAGAACTCGTTTAGTATTTCGAGATGTTAAGATTTGAAAGAACTATTTATTTTGTCTTGGAAAGTGGACTTTCGTCTATGAATGATTGACTTTTATAATAAGTATACTGACAAGAAAAATTGTTAAGTCGGGGATGCTTATTTTCTCTTATGAGTTGTTAAAGGTTAATTCCCTTTGTTGGCCTTAGTGTGTATGCGTACGCTAAGAGGTGAAACTCATATTTCGAAAAGGAAATAGAGGTTGGATAAATTACCTAAAGGTCCTTGCGACTAATGTGTTTACATGGACGTTGACTAACCAGATGTATTATCATTTTGAGGTGACCTATGGTTGGTACCCCAAAATCGATTAAGTATGAAAAAGTTATTTTTGATTCTTGTGTATGAAGCTTCTGGTCTATGAATTTTTTTTTTAAAAGAGGAGTACTCGCCGTAACAAATATATATTGGTAGTGAACACCAAATTATGTGCGGGGATGTTGAACCTCAAAAACTTATTTTGGATCGGGAGTGTCTTAGTGTACGGTTGGGGTAAATGGTAGAACCTTTACCATAGTGTTGATATGCGCAATGACGTCCTAGCTGGATTTAATCCTGGAAATGGACTAGCGGTCAGCAAATCATGTTATGTTTAACTATGTGAAATTTTTGAGGTGAAGATTTAAATTTGGTATGCATTGATATGTATTTGTATGCTAAAGGGGTAAGACTTATGCTGATAATCGAGGAAAGAGGCTAGTCGAGTTGTTTACCCCGTTGATGTGATGAATACATTTTATTAGACGTGAAACTTTTGGTCTCGAATTACCGATTCTTTTGCGGTAGGACCTTGGCAATGCATGAAATAGTGGTGGTGTACCTAAGTGATCTGCATTGAATGTTGTACCAGAGAAAGTTGTTGCTGTTTCGTGAACGTCAGTAATGACGGTGTATGAGTGTGATGTAGCCATATGAGAGAAGGAGTTTTGGGTTGTGTTGAACTGATTATGTAAACTCTGTTTCATAAGTCGTGGATTCAAACCGTTTTCGAAAATCCTTTTCTTTGGGTGAAACATAGTCTGTGGCTAAGAAATGATTTGGTCTTATGTTGGAGAATTCTGAAATTTTAGCAACCATCTCGGGATAAGTATGAAGTTGTTAAGAAAATTTATTGATAAAAGACGCCCATGTATTTCTGGGCATAATGCGAGTGGGTTAATAAGTTTATTTTGCTGACGGAATTGGAGTGACCAAACCGAACGCAAGTTGTAGGTCGAGTGTTGGTCGACTTGTGCTTGCCGATTGGTAACGTAATACCTAGTTTTGGTGTGAATAAATGGTTTTATGGTTTCAGTGGAGGCTAGAAATTGGTAATTTCTTTAGACGATAAGATTTGATGGTAGAAATATTTGATGTAATTAGACAATTATTGGATAGTTGAATTGTGTACGATGGATGAGACACTAAGAGTCCTATTGTGTAAGTACTTTGTTGATTGAGTGAAATGGAATTGTGCTAGATTCTTGAGTGGAGATGAAACTAGCTAGTGTGTGATGGATGTTAAAAGACGCATTTAGATAGATATGAGATAAGGAGTTCCCCATTCGCTAAAGTTCGAGAATGTTATCGAAATTCTTAACGTATGTTAGGATTGATAGATGGATAGGTGCTAGATACCTATGGTTCTTGACGAATGTAGGAAAGATCTTTAGTATAAATTACGGTTTAATTCTCAGGGCATTCGGGATATTAAAGGCTGAAACCTTAATATTTGGACATTTATGAGTTAGTTCATGAATTGGTGGGTGATGTCACGGTTTAGTGATGTATGCCCTTAGTGACTGATTAAGTAATCTTAATAGATTAGGGAATCGATTATGATTTTGGTGGAGTATCCTTGTGCCTAAGGTTTAGGTGCTGATTTTGATTTCCGAGGTATGTTTAATTTTCGGGGACGAAAATTCGTATAAGAGGGGGAAGATTGTAACACCCCGAATTTTAGTCTTTAAAAATTAGAGTATCAGTCCTGGAAGCCTCGCTTGATCCAGAGATTCTCGCTTGAGCGAGAGAGGTGCATCTGGGAGGGTGAAATCTTGGGCTATACTGGAGGATTCTCGCCTGAGCGAGAGTTGTATCACCCGGGCGAGAAATGGGAATTTTGGGCAGTGTAATCGATTACACAGTCCATGTAATCGATTACATGCAGATAAAAGCATCAAATATGTGCATTTTACATGATGTAATCGATTACACAATACATGTAATCGATTACATGCAGATAAAAGCATCAGATATGTGCATTTTACATGATGTAATCGATTACACAATACATGTAATCGATTACATTCAGATAAAAGCATCAGATATGTGCATTTTACATGATCTAATCGATTACACAATACATGTAATCGATTACATGCAGATAAAAGCATCAGATATGTGCATTTTACACTATGTAATCGATTACACAATCCATGTAATCGATTACATCTATGCGTTAAGCGAAAATTGATACTGTGAGATTCTCGCTTGAGCGAGAATGGGCTAGCTTGAGCGAGAATGGGCTCGCTTGAGCGAGAATGGGATCGCTTGAGCGAGAACCCGACGACTGCTCTTTAGAAATAGAAACCCCAAACACATTTTAGGGTTAGAACTTGAAGAGAAGAGAGAGAAGGGAGCTTTTCAAGAGCAAGAAGCCTTAGGACTCATCTTAGAGCTTGCGAAGAGGTAAACCTCTTGTTTCTAACTCTTCTTCTTCCTCTCTAACTTATTTTGGGTATGTTAGATCTATTTTCAAAATATGAGAAACCATGGAAACTCATCCGTTAGAGTTATGGTTCGTTTTAGGTTGTTTTTCTCTTGTAAACTCTTGGTTTAGAGTTGATATTTGATGAATGGAAAGGTTTTGTGGATTGTTTATGAAAACCCCAAAATGAGAATATGAGTAAAGAGAGAAATAGATGAATATGTATGTTTTAGATGTTTGGAAACTCGTATTGAAGTAGTTTTGGAAACCTTGAAAATATGTAAATATCTTGTATGTTTGATGAGGAAATACGAGTTATTTATGTGGTATTTTGAATAAATGATTGACATTGTTGTTATTGGTGGAAATGATGAAAGATCCTAAGGTTGGAGGAAATCGCGGAGGAGACTTTTAAAGTTACTCGGAACCGATCCCCAACACTCACCAAGGTAAGGGATAAGTATCTCTAAATCATACTTGCTGATATGAATGAGGTATGTGAAAGAGGTAATGGTTTAAAATTATACGTTTGTAATTTATGCATTATGTTGGAAAATGCGTGGCTTTTCTGTTATGGTAATAAAAGTAACATTATTGGGGGAGAACCAATGGAAATAAGACTCAAAATGATTTCAATCTAATTTGGGGGAGTCCCAATGGAAATAAGACTCAAAATGATTTCAATCTAATTCGGGGGAGTCCCAATGGAAATAAGACTCAAAATGATTTCAATCTAATTTGGGGGAGTCCCAATGGAAATAAGACTCAAAATGATTTCAATCTAATTTGGGGGAGTCCCGATGGAAATAAGACTCAAAATGATTTCAATCTAATTTGGGGGAGTCCCAATGGAAATAAGACTCAAAATGATTTCAATCTAATTTGGGGGAGTCCCAATGGAAATAAGACTCAAAATGATTTCAATCTATTTGGGGGAGTACCAAAGGAAATAAGACTCGAAACGAATTCAATTTATTTGGGGGAGTACCAAAGGAAATAAGACTCGAAACGAATTCAATCTATTTGGGGGAGTACCAAAGGAAATAAGACTCGAAACAAATTCAATCTATTTGGGGGAGTACCAAAGGAAATAAGACTCGAAACGAATTCGATCTATTTGGGGGAGTACCAAAGGAAATAAGACTCAAATGAAAGTAACATTGTTGGGGGAGGCCCAATGAAAAGATGACTCCGATGAAAATAACATTGTTGGGGGAGGCCCAATGAAAAGATGACTCCGATGAAAGTAACATTGTTGGGGGAGGCCCAATGAAAAGATGACTCAATTGAAAGTAACATTGTTGGGGGAGGCCCAATGAAAAGATGACTCGGAATAATAAAAGTCATATGCATGTTATAAGATATATAGTATGGGATATATATTCTATAAGGTGAATATGAAGGATGAGAACTGAATGTCAAAATGAAAGTCATATGCATGCTATAGGATATATAGTATGGGATATATATTCTATATGATGAATATGAATGATGAGAAACGTGAATGTCACATGAAAGTCATATGCATGCTATAGGGTATATAGTATGGGATATATATTCTATAGTGTGAATAGGTATGACGAGAAATGTGAATGTCACATGAATGCTGTATGCATGTTATAGGATATATAGTGTGAGATATATATATATTATAGGGTGGATATGAAGAACGAGACCGATGATGTTTCGAACGAACGTAATATGCATACTATAGAATATATATTATGGGATATATATACTATAGGATGAATATGAGTAAAGTGGAAATTAAAGGAAGATGATTTGAATGTTTATAATTTCGTATGTGTATTTATGAATTACATCAAAGCTTGATTGTATTTGAATGTGAATTATCATGTGATGTTAGTTTGAACTAATGACTTACTCCCTTTTGTTTTGCGTGTTGTTTATGATAATCTCATTGTAGGTAAATGAATGATTTTGAGGATGAAGCTCAAATAGGAAGTCTTTGTGTCTATTTACTTGAGTGTCTTTATTGCTATTCGACGTTGTAGTTGATTCGATAGCATTTTGGGATAAATGTAATATGATTAGGATAATATGGTGACATGTAGTTATGGACGTTATAACCTTGGAAAACCCGTAACTGGATGTATGTGGTAAATGTTATCTAAATGAATTATGTTTTTCCGCAACATAAATTTGTATGATAATATAATAGGGTAAAGAGTATTTTCAAAGAGTGATACTTGAGAGTTTTCAATGAAGGTGACGACTGTATGTAAGAAAGGATTAAAATAAATGAAAAAATTTCAAGGGTAGAAAATCGGGTCGTTACAATATGGTATCAGAGCATAGTTAATTCTGCGACCTAGGGCATGGCCTTACTTGCTTCTTTGTAACATTTGTAAAAATTTGACTAGTTGAGATTGTGTGTATTGAATGTTTAAAGCATGTGGCTTTGGTATGATGACATGCGACTTGTTATGAGACTATGTGATTTCCTGACTTGAGTGAATTAAAATTAGCTTACTGACTGGTGTAACAAGTGCGGTAGACTTCACTATGGAAGTACGTGCCCGGGAAAAGGGAATGGACGTTTCCACTGCAAGGAGTTTGGGAATATTAAAAGGTATTGTCCCAAGCTGGATCGGAAACCTAATGTCATGCATGCTGGGGAGGCAAGGGACCACAGTCTGATGGTTACCCCAAGTGGAGCAGGGACATCGGGTGTTGATGATCCGGCAAGAGGTAAACGCATGGTGACAGGTATTCCTTGTTTAGTGATGTTGATTCGGGAGCGACACACTCCCTCATATATGTTAAATGTGAAAACCGGCTGAGATTGTAAACTGAGTCATTACTTCTGACTTGGTCGCGTCGACCCCAATCTTTGTGCTGGTGGTGGTGTCGACGTTTATGTTCTAGAGTCCGGTTGTGGTAAAAGGTGTGATATTTACCATAGACTCAGTCTGCTTGTCGTTATCCCAGTTAGATATAATTCTGGGGATGGACTGATTGTCGGCAAATCATGTTATGATTGAATAGCGCTGACAGGGTTGTAGCGGTTGGGGATCTGTGCAAGGTCTCTGACCAGACCAGTGGTATAGGGCCAATGTCGGCTAAGAAAGTCAGGACCCTCCTTCGAAAAAGGGATCGATATTCATTCAGTAAATGTCACAAGAGGGTATTTAAGAACTCGTTTAGTATTTCGAGATGTTAAGATTTGAAAGAACTATTTATTTTGTCTTGGAAAGTGGACTTTCGTCTATGAATGATTGACTTTTATAATAAGTATACTGACAAGAAAAATTGTTAAGTCGGGGATGCTTATTTTCTCTTATGAGTTGTTAAAGGTTAATTCCCTTTGTTGGCCTTAGTGTGTATGCGTACGCTAAGAGGTGAAACTCATATTTCGAAAAGGAAATAGAGGTTGGATAAATTACCTAAAGGTCCTTGCGACTAATGTGTTTACATGGACGTTGACTAACCAGATGTATTATCATTTTGAGGTGACCTATGGTTGGTACCCCAAAATCGATTAAGTATGAAAAAGTTATTTTTGATTCTTGTGTATGAAGCTTCTGGTCTATGAATTTTTTTTTTAAAAGAGGAGTACTCGCCGTAACAAATATATATTGGTAGTGAACACCAAATTATGTGCGGGGATGTTGAACCTCAAAAACTTATTTTGGATCGGGAGTGTCTCAGTGTACGGTTGGGGTAAATGGTAGAACCTTTACCATAGTGTTGATATGCGCAATGACGTCCTAGCTGGATTTAATCCTGGAAATGGACTAGCGGTCAGCAAATCATGTTATGTTTAACTATGTGAAATTTTTGAGGTGAAGATTTAAATTTGGTATGCATTGATATGTATTTGTATGCTAAAGGGGTAAGACTTATGCTGATAATCGAGGAAAGAGGCTAGTCGAGTTGTTTACCCCGTTGATGTGATGAATACATTTTATTAGACGTGAAACTTTTGGTCTCGAATTACCGATTCTTTTGCGGTAGGACCTTGGCAATGCATGAAATAGTGGTGGTGTACCTAAGTGATCTGCATTGAATGTTGTACCAGAGAAAGTTGTTGCTGTTTCGTGAACGTCAGTAATGACGGTGTATGAGTGTGATGTAGCCATATGAGAGAAGGAGTTTTGGGTTGTGTTGAACTGATTATGTAAACTCTGTTTCATAAGTCGTGGATTCAAACCGTTTTCGAAAATCCTTTTCTTTGGGTGAAACATAGTCTGTGGCTAAGAAATGATTTGGTCTTATGTTGGAGAATTCTGAAATTTTAGCAACCATCTCGGGATAAGTATGAAGTTGTTAAGAAAATTTATTGATAAAAGACGCCCATGTATTTCTGGGCATAATGCGAGTGGGTTAATAAGTTTATTTTGCTGACGGAATTGGAGTGACCAAACCGAACGCAAGTTGTAGGTCGAGTGTTGGTCGACTTGTGCTTGCCGATTGGTAACGTAATACCTAGTTTTGGTGTGAATAAATGGTTTTATGGTTTCAGTGGAGGCTAGAAATTGGTAATTTCTTTAGACGATAAGATTTGATGGTAGAAATATTTGATGTAATTAGACAATTATTGGATAGTTGAATTGTGTACGATGGATGAGACACTAAGAGTCCTATTGTGTAAGTACTTTGTTGATTGAGTGAAATGGAATTGTGCTAGATTCTTGAGTGGAGATGAAACTAGCTAGTGTGTGATGGATGTTAAAAGACGCATTTAGATAGATATGAGATAAGGAGTTCCCCATTCGCTAAAGTTCGAGAATGTTATCGAAATTCTTAACGTATGTTAGGATTGATAGATGGATAGGTGCTAGATACCTATGGTTCTTGACGAATGTAGGAAAGATCTTTAGTATAAATTACGGTTTAATTCTCAGGGCATTCGGGATATTAAAGGCTGAAACCTTAATATTTGGACATTTATGAGTTAGTTCATGAATTGGTGGGTGATGTCACGGTTTAGTGATGTATGCCCTTAGTGACTGATTAAGTAATCTTAATAGATTAGGGAATCGATTATGATTTTGGTGGAGTATCCTTGTGCCTAAGGTTTAGGTGCTGATTTTGATTTCCGAGGTATGTTTAATTTTCGGGGACGAAAATTCGTATAAGAGGGGGAAGATTGTAACACCCCGAATTTTAGTCTTTAAAAATTAGAGTATCAGTCCTGGAAGCCTCGCTTGATCCAGAGATTCTCGCTTGAGCGAGAGAGGTGCATCTGGGAGGGTGAAATCTTGGGCTATACTGGAGGATTCTCGCCTGAGCGAGAGTTGTATCACCCGGGCGAGAAATGGGAATTTTGGGCAGTGTAATCGATTACACAGTCCATGTAATCGATTACATGCAGATAAAAGCATCAAATATGTGCATTTTACATGATGTAATCGATTACACAATACATGTAATCGATTACATGCAGATAAAAGCATCAGATATGTGCATTTTACATGATGTAATCGATTACACAATACATGTAATCGATTACATTCAGATAAAAGCATCAGATATGTGCATTTTACATGATCTAATCGATTACACAATACATGTAATCGATTACATGCAGATAAAAGCATCAGATATGTGCATTTTACACTATGTAATCGATTACACAATCCATGTAATCGATTACATCTATGCGTTAAGCGAAAATTGATACTGTGAGATTCTCGCTTGAGCGAGAATGGGCTAGCTTGAGCGAGAATGGGCTCGCTTGAGCGAGAATGGGATCGCTTGAGCGAGAACCCGACGACTGCTCTTTAGAAATAGAAACCCCAAACACATTTTAGGGTTAGAACTTGAAGAGAAGAGAGAGAAGGGAGCTTTTCAAGAGCAAGAAGCCTTAGGACTCATCTTAGAGCTTGCGAAGAGGTAAACCTCTTGTTTCTAACTCTTCTTCTTCCTCTCTAACTTATTTTGGGTATGTTAGATCTATTTTCAAAATATGAGAAACCATGGAAACTCATCCGTTAGAGTTATGGTTCGTTTTAGGTTGTTTTTCTCTTGTAAACTCTTGGTTTAGAGTTGATATTTGATGAATGGAAAGGTTTTGTGGGTTGTTTATGAAAACCCCAAAATGAGAATATGAGTAAAGAGAGAAATAGATGAATATGTATGTTTTAGATGTTTGGAAACTCGTATTGAAGTAGTTTTGGAAACCTTGAAAATATGTAAATATCTTGTATGTTTGATGAGGAAATACGAGTTATTTATGTGGTATTTTGAATAAATGATTGACATTGTTGTTATTGGTGGAAATGATGAAAGATCCTAAGGTTGGAGGAAATCGCGGAGGAGACTTTTAAAGTTACTCGGAACCGATCCCCAACACTCACCAAGGTAAGGGATAAGTATCTCTAAATCATACTTGCTGATATGAATGAGGTATGTGAAAGAGGTAATGGTTTAAAATTATACGTTTGTAATTTATGCATTATGTTGGAAAATGCGTGGCTTTTCTGTTATGTTAATAAAAGTAACATTATTGGGGGAGAACCAATGGAAATAAGACTCAAAATGATTTCAATCTAATTTGGGGGAGTCCCAATGGAAATAAGACTCAAAATGATTTCAATCTAATTCGGGGGAGTCCCAATGGAAATAAGACTCAAAATGATTTCAATCTAATTTGGGGGAGTCCCAATGGAAATAAGACTCAAAATGATTTCAATCTAATTTGGGGGAGTCCCGATGGAAATAAGACTCAAAATGATTTCAATCTAATTTGGGGGAGTCCCGATGGAAATAAGACTCAAAATGATTTCAATCTAATTTGGGGGAGTCCCGATGGAAATAAGACTGAAAATGATTTCAATCTAATTTGGGGGAGTCCCAATGGAAATAAGACTCAAAATGATTTCAATCTATTTGGGGGAGTACCAAAGGAAATAAGACTCGAAACGAATTCAATTTATTTGGGGGAGTACCAAAGGAAATAAGACTCGAAACGAATTCAATCTATTTGGGGGAGTACCAAAGGAAATAAGACTCGAAACGAATTCAATCTATTTGGGGGAGTACCAAAGGAAATAAGACTCGAAACGAATTCGATCTATTTGGGGGAGTACCAAAGGAAATAAGACTCAAATGAAAGTAACATTGTTGGGGGAGGCCCAATGAAAAGATGACTCCGATGAAAATAACATTGTTGGGGGAGGCCCAATGAAAAGATGACTCCGATGAAAGTAACATTGTTGGGGGAGGCCCAATGAAAAGATGACTCAATTGAAAGTAACATTGTTGGGGGAGGCCCAATGAAAAGATGACTCGGAATAATAAAAGTCATATGCATGTTATAAGATATATAGTATGGGATATATATTCTATAAGGTGAATATGAAGGATGAGAACTGAATGTCAAAATGAAAGTCATATGCATGCTATAGGATATATAGTATGGGATATATATTCTATATGATGAATATGAATGATGAGAAACGTGAATGTCACATGAAAGTCATATGCATGCTATAGGGTATATAGTATGGGATATATATTCTATAGTGTGAATAGGTATGACGAGAAATGTGAATGTCACATGAATGCTTGTCGCGACCCGATTTTCGGTTGGAAGACCGGTCCTGCGACTTTGGGAGAGGCGAACTCGATTTCTACCTCTTCCAATTATTTTGGAGTCGCCACTACGTTTTTTGCGGTTAAAACGTAGAAAACTCTAAACATGCCCAATTAGGATAATTTGGTCTTTAATCAGAGATTCTGAGCTCGGGAGTCGATTACGGATCGGGGAAGGTATTAGCACCCCGTCCGCCCGTATTAAAACGGTACCCTCGCTAACAACATGGACTTTTATACCCTTAAAATTATTTATTAAAATTCAGTAAATAAAAACAAAATGTTTTATTTTTTATTGTTGTGCCTGACAAGAATTCAACTTGCTCCTACGTATCCCTAGCTGCAATAGGGAAATCAAGGCTACGTAGTTCTAGTTCGAAAATTAATTGGTTGGTTTCGTGGATTTGAAGGTATCGATTTGATTGGGTAATGAAATAAGTTTTTACTAAAACATTTTTGATATGGAATTAATAGTTTAGAGACGGCACTGGTCGTAGACCTCCTTCCCATTTTCAGAGAATTTGGAGACAACACGGGCCATAACCTTACTATAAAAAATTCCATTTTAAACCATTTGATTAAATTTATTTAAAACATTGGATATGGAATTAATAGTTTAGAGACGACACTGGTCGTAGACCTCCTTCTCATTTTCAGAGAATTTAGAGACAACACGGGTCATGACCTTGCTATAAACTCCATTTAAAATTACTTGAATAAACGATGATTATTTTTTGAAATATTTGATAAGGAGTTAATAGTTTAGAGACGACACTGGTCGTAGACCTCATTCTCATTTTTAGAGAATTCAGAGACAACACGGGTCATAACCTTACTATAAAACTCCATTTAAAATTACTTGAATAAATAATGATTATTTTTGAAATATTTGATATGGAATTAATAGTTTAGAGACGACACTGGTCGTAGACCTCATTCTCATTTTTAGAGAATTCAGAGACAACACGGGTCATAACCTTACTATGAAACTCCATTTAAAAACTTTTGATTAAATAATGATTATTTATTTGAAATATTTGATATGGAATTAATAGCTTAGAGACGACACTGGTCGTAGACCTCATTCTCATTTTCAGAGAATTTAGAGACAACACGGGTCATAACCTTGCTATAAACTCCATTTAAAATTACTTGAATAAACAATGATTGTTTTTGAAATATTTGATATGGAATTAATAGTTTAGAGACGACACTGGTCGTAGACCTCATTCTCATTTTTAGAGAATTCAGAGACAACACGGGTCATAACCTTACTATAAAACTCCTTTTAAAACTTTTGAATAAATAGTTAACTAAATAGCATACATAAATAAAGACTACAAATAAGGGATAAAACATAATTAACAAAACATAATAAACAAACAAAAAAACAAAAAAACAAAACAAAAAAAACATGGGTTTGGTAGGGGCCCAATCAAACAAAACAGGCTTGAAAGGAGAGGGGTCAGATTTGGGGTTTCCATTTTTCATTTTCAGGGATTTGAGTGAGATTAGAATAGGGTGAGAAGAAGAGAGAAAACCGCGGAGGTGAGAAACGAAGGCGATTCGTCGCGATGAGAAGACGAAGGTGGTTCGTCACGGCGGGAAGACGACGGCGGTTCGTCACGGCAGGAAGACGAAGGCGATTTGGTTCTACGGTTTTCTTCTCCGATTATCTTCTCCGTTACCGTGACGCGGTGGTTCCGACGAAGGTAAACCTTTAACCCTCTCTCATTTCAATCTTCTTCGTTACAGTGACGCGGTGGTTCCGTCGAAAGTAAACCCTTAACCCTCTTTCATTTCAATCTTCTTCGTTACAGTGACGCGGTGGTTCCGACGAAGGTAAACCCTTAACCCTCTTTCATTTTAATCTTCTTCGTTACAGTGACGCGGTGGTTCCGACGAAGGTAAACCCTTAACCTCCTTCTCTTCGGTTTCGATGACCTAGTAGCTTCGATGGCAGCGAGTAAGGATAGACTCCTAATCCTCCTTTTGTTTCCACATTCTCCGTTTTCTATTCCCCTAATCTCTTGCTTTTTCAAACACTTTCAGTCTTATTACTTAATACATAGGATTCAGGTTCCCTCAACATGCTTAGACAACCTGCTTTTGTGCTATGATATTTCTTATAGTATTACGCTAAGAATAATCAAGTTCCAGGTGCTATTTTAGTATTGAAATAGATACTCATATTTCGGCATTTCGGTAAGCATTTACATACACTAAATAGGGAAAAATTAGACGGTGATTAACAACCAACAGAAACATATGCTGTTATGATTTGAAATTTGAATGCTTTTTGATTGATTATTATGAATACAGTCATGTGATGGTTAAGACGTGATTCCATATCTGTAATTACGCGAACATAGTGAGTGCCAAACCTGTATATATACCTTGTATTTGGCAATGACTCCCTGTTTGATGCTAGACTGATGATAGTCGTAATAAGAAGAGATTGTGTGTGCGGTCGTTTACCTGAGAAAACCAAAGCTTATTGCCTTTTCTGATTATTGTGGGTGATTTGAATGTGGTTGGGGATTTATGTGTATGTGTGATATTGGCTTGTGGTGCAGGTTATGCTATTGTAATGAGCGTTCTCTGTTTGGGCTGCTATTTGTATTGTGTGTTTTTCCTTTTGCAAAAATGCTAAATGTACGTATATCTCTCCCTCTTGGTATGATCTGCTGGTTGCTTCTTATAGCTGATTGAAGTTATTGTAGAAAATCCCTTCAGTTGCTCATAATCACCACTTTGATTTTCACCAAAAAAAAACTGCCTGTGACTACTGCCATTTTATGATTGACATAACTCTGACTATTCTCATTTAAGACTGAAAATGATCACAATTTATGCTAAATGTGTAACTGAAAGGAGGGCTGCTGATAACTATCATTCTATGCTTATCTGCCTTTTTATTTTCTGATTATTTGCCTTTAGAAATACTTATCACTGCTGCTTAATAATAATGTTTGTAATTGAAACTAGCATATTCCAATAGGCAGCCATCTGACGTGTATTTCTCTTGAAATTTTGGTTGGTTTAGAATGAGTTAGCAACTATCAACCTGGTTCACCTAAAACCGATATCCTAGTGGGACCAATTCACAACTTAAGTGGAACTAACTGAATCAAAAGTGTCATGTATGATTGCATAGCTTATATCTAAGTAATGTTGAGATTCATTATGAATGTATGCAGGTATGTATCAAATTGCAGTATGTTTTGCTTTTGTGTAGCTGACTCTGAATATGACTTGAGAGAAGGATCTGAACAATACCAATTTATTGATCTTTTCGGCTCATCACGTGCTTGGATATTCCTCTGAGTGTGACCTGGAATGTTGCTAATACTCCTCTTCTTTCTATTGCCAAACCAGATAAATTCATTGTTATAAAGAGTCGTCATGTACAGTTCTGGTTCCAACATTATATACCTCATGTAAAGGATAATTTGCCTATGGAACACTTTATTTTATTTCTTCTTTTTTGTTATGGTTGACCATTAAAACAACTTTAGCAAAGATCATGCAGAGATAGAAATGCTATCAATTATTATTACTTAAGTTCACCAACCATATCATGAATAACTTAAGCAAACCTTAAATGATTATTGCTTTTAAAATATGTTCCAATATGTACCAAAAACATGCATTCATATGTTATCGAGTTGCTATTATCCACACCTCTCTTCGCCGCATTACGGAAGGCCTTACAACATATAACACATACCGAAGAAAGTTGTCCGGTAGGACAAAATTGAGTGTTCACAGCTGCCCCTCTTTACTTGTTGCTTACTTGATAGCGAACAAACTAATGTTTGTGTGTTATCGTAGTAAGTAATTAGTAAAGAAATGAACATTAATTTTGTCAAAACCCAAACAATGGATATACAGGGCTTAAGACAAATAAAATAAATTTGTGAGCTCTCAGTGGCTCGAGACATACGAATAAATTAGCGAGCTCTCAGTGGCTCGAGACATAAGAATAAATTGCGAGCCATCAGTGGCTCGAGACATAAAAATAAATTTGCGAGCTCTCAGTGACTCGAGACAAAAAATAAATTTGCGAGCTCTCAGTGGCTCGAGACATAAAAATAAATTTGCGAGATCTCAGTGGCTCGAGACAGAAAATAAATTTGCGAGCTCTCAGTGGCTCGAGACATAAAAATAAATTTGCGAGCTCTCAGTGGCTCGAGACATAAAAATAAATTTGCGAGCTCTCAGTGGCTCGAGACAGAAAATAAATTTGCGAGCTCTCAGTGGCTCGAGACAGAAAATAAATTTGCGAGCTCTCAGTGGCTCGAGACAGAAAATAAATTTGCGAGCTCTCAGTGGCTCGAGACATAAAAACAAATTTGCGAGCTCTCAGTGGCTCGAGACAGAAAATAAATTTGCGAGCTCTCAGTGGCTCGAAACAAGATGAAAATACAACCTATTTAGCTGACATTAGGCCAAGGGACCATGACAGTTGATTCTAACTGGTCTACCCCTTTACCCACTAAGGTCTAAAGTTTTTTTTTTGTTTTTTTCTATGAATGTATGTTATGAATGAATGCATGGTATGAATGAACTAAATGGTTGGACTACGTGTATGGAATGCGTATCAATTCGGTAATCTCCTCTGAGATTCATTTTACAAAATTTTGCTTTCTCGCTTTATTAAGTGTCGCAATCATTGCATTTGGTTTAAGACACCTTTACATTTTTGGAATGAATAGCCGCAACTTCGGGCGATGATCTATAAGTCGCTAGCGTGTGCCATTACTTTGTTTTTTAGTCGACTATCATAAAAGGTTGTTTTATTGTTCATCAGTATGATTTACATAAACATAGTCATGCATGGAGGGAATAAGATATGACGGGGGAGTGGAAAAATTTCGGGAAAGTGTATATGACATCTCTTTCAATTATCTATACAAGAATGACAACACTAATTTTCACTTGTTGATTTCCAACCGGATTTTTGAGTCCTTCAAAAAATTTGCCCCAGTATTTCTCCAAAGTTACCACCGATTGATGACACCACCGAATTTTCGGTCCAAGAGTTTAAAGAATAACTGTCCAATAAACTGCCCCAGTATCTTGCTCGCCCATGTTGAAGCTTCAGCTTTACGCTCAAAGGATTTTAAGATCATTGCTAAGGATTTACTGGAGGAAAGTGTTTCATCCAATAATTTATGCCCCAGTATCCTGTTTTGAAAACCCATATTTTTAGTGATGCACATGCATCGCCTTTTCTGATTGGGGTGACCTCCTTCTTTATATTCCCTAACTTTTGCTTAGGCCGCCCTTCCGGGTTTTCGACCTAACGGGTCATATTTTCTTCATTTTTTTTTTATTCGTTAGGAACTTCAATGTGATGATCACTTAGTGTTGGTTTGATAGTAAGAATGCATTTAGAAATTTGTGTTTTTCGGAGTCAGTTTGCTTTTTTACCCTAGTGTGATCCCAAACGATCTATTCCTCAACAAGGACTTTTATGGCTTGAATTGTGGCCTGGCGGCATAGTTTTTTTCAATAAAATAGGTATAAAGGCTCAAAATGTGTTTCCCTTCCCCCTTCATCTCCTTTTCTCCAATATCCTACATCCAATTATTCCTCTCTTTGACTTTTACTGTTTTGCTTTTTTTCATTGTGAGTGAGAGTCTGGTATGTCTTCGTCCTGACTTTTGCTTAAGGCACATCATGAGCCTTAGCGGAATTTTTCTTTGGGGCTTTCGTTCATGGAATTCCTAGGCTCTCACT
Source organism: Lupinus albus (assembly GCA_009771035.1). Taxonomy (NCBI): domain Eukaryota; kingdom Viridiplantae; phylum Streptophyta; class Magnoliopsida; order Fabales; family Fabaceae; genus Lupinus; species Lupinus albus. The sequence goes on from CM020015.1 coordinate 7,149,221, forward strand.
CTTTTAGTCTGTAGCTACATTTTGAGCTTTTTGAGAAATATTGGAAAGCTACCCTTCCCTGGTTACAGATATTTTTACGGGTTCATTTAGAATGGATCTCCTTGCCTGACGTCTAGGCTCGAAAGGGGTAACTAGGGATATCTTCCATGGTGTTTGGGGATTACAAAGAAGCCTTATATCATTGGAAATAGTCATTTAGGGGTTCACACTTTATGGGAATTTTCCTACATCATTCTCCATTTTAATTTTAAAACATGCATGAAAAATGGTGATTATGATCATTACATCAAAATTTCTAAGGAAAATGTTTTTTTTTTTTTTTTTTTTTTTTTTTTTTTTTTAGGAAGCCGCCTTATGCATAGTATTTCCTCACTGCATCAGAATTTACTGAAAGACGAAGGTCTTCTCCATCCATGTTGGTTAGTATGAGAGCACCACCTGAGAAGGCCTTTTTTACCACATACGGGCCTTCATAGTTAGGGGTCCATTTCCCTCGGTGATCTTTCTGTATTGGCAATATCTTCTTAAGCACCAGGTCACCTTCCTTGAACTCTCGAGGACGTACTTTTTTGGCATGAGCCCTCATGATCCTCCTTTGGTATAGTTGGCCATGACATATAGCCGCCAACCTTTTCCCTTCGATTAAATTCAACTGGTCATGTCGAGCTTGGACCCATTCTGCTTCTTCTAGCTTGGCTTCAGCCAGTACCCTTAATGAGGGAATCTCGACCTCTATCGGTAGAACTGCTTCCATCCCATAGACCAATGAGTAGGGTGTTGCCCCAGTAGATGTGCGGATCGAAGTTCGATACCCATGTAGTGCGAATGGCAACATCTCGTGCCAATCTCTATAGGTTACCACCATTTTCTGGACTATCTTTTTTATATTTTTATTGGCTGCTTCCACCGCTCCATTCATCTTGGGTCTATATGGTGAAAAAGTGTGATGCTTGATCTTGAACTCTTCACACATCTCCGTCATCATTTTGTTATTGAGGTTGGTGGCATTGTCTGTGATGATTTTCTGGGGTAACCCATAACGACAGATCAACTCCTTCTTCACAACCCGGAGCACTACCTTGCGAGTCACACTTGCATATGAATTCGCCTCAACCCATTTGGTGAAATAATCGATAGCGACAAGGATGAATCGATGTCCATTAGAAGCTTTGGGTTCAATGGGCCCAATAACATCCATTCCCCACATTGAAAAAGGCCACGGTGCTGATAATACATTGAGCAGGTTGGGGGGTGCATTGATGTTGTCGGCATATATCTGGCACTTGTGGCATTTACGGACGTGATCCCAGCAATCCCCCTCCATCGTTAACCAAAAATATCCGGCTCTTAGGATTTTTCGAGCCATCGCACGCCCATTAGCATGAGTCCCAAACATACCCTCATGTATTTCCTCAATGATTTGCTCTGCCTCTTTGGCGTCTACACACCTCAACAATACCATGTCGTAGTTCTTTTTGTATAGGATATTCTCACTAAGAAAGAAACCCAGAGCTAGTCTCCGCAGAGTTCTCTTGTCATTATCTGTTGCTTCTGGAGGATACTCCTTGCTTTTTAAGTATGTCATTATGTCATGATACCATGGATTTCCATCTGATTCTGATTCTATTGCACAACAGTATGCTGGCTGATCTTTACTAGCTATCCGGATAACCGGTACGCTATCTCCCTCTATTTGGAACATGGATGACAAAGTGGCCAAAGCATCTGCCAACTTATTATCTTCCCTCGGGATGTGGTAGAAATCTATCTGCTCAAACTGCTCAACTAGTTGTTGGATATAGTCTCTATAGGGTATCAGCTTGTTATCTCTAGTCTCCCATTCTCCCTTAATCTGGTGAACCACTAGAGCTGAATCCCCGAACACTTCCAAAGATTTGATTTTTGTTTCTAGTGCTGCTTCCAGACCCAATGCACATGCTTCATATTCCGCCATGTTGTTTGTACAATCAAAGCACAACCTGGCGGTGAAGGGTATGAACTTGCCTTCCGGAGATATTAATACCGCTCCTATGCTATGACCCAGTATATTTGAAGCCCCATCAAATACTAGTGTCCATCCATTATCCCGTCTTTCGTTATCCGGAGATACCACCATAATTCCTTCATCGGGAAATTCTTCCTTCATCGAGTCCTCTTTAACTACCGGTTGGTTGGCCAGATAATCGGCAATGATGCTTCCCTTTATGGCCTTCTGAGAGACATATACGATGTCATATTCAGATAATAATACTTGCCATCTAGCAATTCTTCCTGTCAGAATGGGCTTCTCAAAGATATACTTGATTGGGTCCATCTTGGATATCAACCAAACGGTGTGGCTCAACATGTACTGCCTCAAACGACGGGCTGCCCAAGCCAAGGCGCAACAAGTACGCTCCAGTAGTGTATATCTTATTTCACACTCAGTAAACTTCTTGCTCAAATAATATATGATATGCTCTTTTTTGCCTGATTCATCATGTTGCCCTAGGACGCAGCCCATAGACTCATCTAACACAGTTAGGTACATTATTAATGGCCGACTTGGCATAGGAGGCATCAAGATCGGGGGTTTTGTCAGGTATTGCTTGATCTTGTCAAAGGCTGACTGGCAATCTTCGTTCCATTTCACAGCCTGATTCTTCCTCAACAACTTAAAGATGGGTTCACAAGTTGCAGTAAGTTGAGAGATGAAGCGAGAGATATAGTTTAGTCGACCCAGAAATCCTCTGACTTGTTTCTCAGTTTTAGGAATTGGCATTTCCATGATTGCTTTGACCTTTTCGGGGTCTACTTCTATACCTTTCTGACTGACGATGAATCCAAGGACTTTCCCAGATTTTACTCCAAAACTGCATTTGCTTGGATTCAATTTGAGTTGATACTTCCGTACCCTTTCAAAGAGTTTTTGCAAGTTGGTGACGTGCTCCCCCTCCGTTTTGGATTTGCAAATTATATCATCTACATAGATCTCAACCTCTTTATGCATCATATCGTGAAAAATAGCTACCATAGCTCTCTGGTAGGTGGCCATGGCGTTCTTTAACCCGAATGGCATCACTTGATATCGGAATGTTCCCCAAGGGGTAATAAAGGTTGTTTTGTCTATATCCTCCGGAGCCATCTTGATCTGATGGTATCCTGAATACCCATCCATAAATGAGAACAAGGCATGGTCTGCTGTACTATCGACTAAAGCATCGATGTGAGGTACCGGAAAATCATCTTTTGGACTGGCTTTGTTAAGATCTCTGTAGTCGACACATATGCGAAGCTTTCCTCCTTTCTTTGGGACTGCCACTATGTTTGCAACCCATTCAGGATAGGTAGACACTGTTATGAACTTTGCCTCCAACCACTTCTGTACCTCTTCTTTAACCCTTAGGGAGATTTCCGGCTTCATTCTTCGCAACTTTTGTTTTACTGGTTTAGAATCTAGCTTTAGTGGTAGTTTATGTTCCACTAAATTCCGATCTAGGTCTGGCATCTCTTCATATGACCATGCGAATACATCCTTGTATTCATGCAGAAGCTCGATGAGTTTCATTCTTTCGGAGGTATCCATGATAGTGCCTACCCGAATCTCCTTCTTATCTTCTTCGGAACCTAGATTTATCAATTCAACCGGTTCTTCATGGGGCTGGATCTCTCTGCTTTCTTGCTCGACTAGTCTTAGCAATTCCGGGGACGCCTCCCACTCTTCATCGTTATCCTCCTCTGCTTGATTTATTGGGTGATCAAAATTCGGCAGGTGATTATTAAAGTTGTCATTAGTTATAGATTCATTGTCAGATCTGCATTATGGTTAGTGGTTTGTATTAGGTTGATTTGTTTTTGGTTGATTGGAGACTGTAAAAATAAAATGAAAGATATTGGATAAAATGCAATACTTAGTTTTATTGAAATCATACTGATGAACTAAAAACATGCCCTTATAAATAAAAGAACCACATGCCCAGGGCTGGACATGTGACGACTTAAAACGTTTCGTAATTACATTGCATAATAAACATCACTAGCAACGTCTTCCTCCGTCCAATTGCTTAATCCTGTGCCTGGGATGCATTGATACACAGGCCCCAAATCGCTTTCTAGTTGACCATCTTCTACCATGGCGATTGTATCTGGCTTGATGAAGCATGTACTTATGAAGCTTTGACTAATATGAGGAATGTGTACTTTTCTGCCTTTATACATGAATGTACCTAACTGGGCCACTCCACCTTTTTTATCTTCTAAAGCCTCCTCTCGATAGTTACTAGGACTGTAGCCTAGCCCAGCTCGACCACTATTGGACGGGAGGACTAATGTGTTCTTCATCCCTTGTCCATACTTCCCCAAACCCTTTCCAGGTTGGAATCCTTTCCTCAACATAAATTTTGCCATCATGATTGATGCATTGGATGGCAGAGGATTAAGCATTGGGTGTCCTTTCTCGATAGAGGAAGCATTTGCAATCTCCAGTGCTCTGAAAGAGGCTTCCAAGGCTTCACTATCAGCTTCCACGTATGGGGCATCGCTCAGCTGAGACACTAGCGTGTCCTCCTCCCCCATAACTGTTATAAGTCTACCGCCCGTAATGAACTTGACTTTCTGGTGAAGCGACGACGGTATGGCACCAGCCGAGTGTATCCATGGTCTTCCCAATAGGCAGCTGAACGAGGGTTTGATATCCATCACTTGGAAGAGAACTTTGAAGATACAGGGTCCGATTTTTATCGGCAGTTCTATCTCTCCCAGTACATCACGTCTTGCTCCATCGAAGGCTTTGACGACTGTCGAACTAGGTCCAAGAATTGCATCTCCTACTGGCAATTTGGATAGGGTCCTCTTGGTCATCACATTTAGTGAGGCTCCGTTATCAATCAGCACTCGCCCTATCACAAAATCCTTACACATGACGGATATGTGTAGAGGACGAGTATGCCCTCTGCCCTCTATTGGGATCTCCTGATCACTGAAGGAGATAAAGTTGTCAATCATGATGTTGTTGATGATTCCGCCGAGCTTATCAGTTGAAATATCGTGATTGACGTGTGCCCGATTTAGGACTTTGAAGAGGACTTCTCTGTGAGCCTCCGAGTTCATCAGCAATGATAACAACGACACTTTGGCCGGAGTGCGGCTCAATTGATCAATCACTTGGTACTCACTTTGTTTTATAAACCGGAGGAACTCACATGCTTCCTCCTCAAAAACTTCTCTCTCCATTTTCTCCGGAAACAGCTCGGTCACCTCTGACTCTGGTCTATCTTCCGATGTTTCAACAATTTTTCTTTGCCCTTTGAGGCATTGATGATCTTTTTTGATAAATCGACAGGGCTATAAACCCTGCCACTCCTGGTCATGTTGCCAACCCCAGCTAGTTCACAACTTCCTCCGTTTGTTTAGATTCCGCCACCGATTTCCCCTGATATTTCCATGGGACGGCCTTGTCAGACTTGTAAGGGAAAGGGCCCGGATGCCTCGTTGCCCCTGACTCTATATATAAACGGGGTACCCATCGGGGCGGAGCGGTGTATGATGGGGTTCCAGCGGGTATGTTCAGTACTGGCACAAACTTCCTCGTGATTATTCTGTCTTGGATCTTCTGGTCTCTTTCCAGGACAAAAATATCAGACCCTTTTATTTTTTTCTCGATCACCAGTAATCGAGAGTCCAACAACCTTTGTACTAAGGCTTTAAACTCAGTACATGTCTCTATAGTATGGTCTAGTATCCCATGCATCAAACATACATCATCTTCATATGCACCCTCTCCCATCGTTTCCACCAAACCTTGCTGGCACAATACCTTGAATATAACTTTCAAGGGAGTCTTCATATCCTCCACTTTCTCTACCACAGCCATATCATCGTCCTGCTCTAGAACGTTTATTCCCTGATTCCCGTGGTTGGGTAGAGGGTTGCCTGTGATGGTGGGAACGGTGTCCTTGAACTCTAGCCACTTAGAGTCGATCAAATCTTGGATCCTGTGCTTCAGTGCCCTACAGGTCTCCGTGGAATGCCCGATTATTCCAGAATGGTAATCGCAGTTGGCGTTTGGGTCGTACCAAGGTGCTGTGGTATTTGGGGTCTGTCCTGCTATTGGGGCCAATATTCTCTCTGTTTGAAGATGTGCGAACAGTTCGGCATACGTGACCGGGATTGGGTCAAAAGTTCTTTGGGGTTGGAAGGGTCTAGGTTGGTTGCGGTTGAAATTTTGGTATGGACGGGTTTGATAGTTGTTAGGAGGTCTATTTTGTTGGACAGGGTATTGGTTGGGACGAGGCTGGTTGTAGTGGGGTGTAGGGTTGTGTTGGGTTGGTGGGCGGTTGTGGTTAATGTATGCTATGGGTTGGTATGGGGTTTGTTGGTTAGGTTGGTATTGTGTTTGGTTGTAGTGAGGACGAGGTGTGTATGGTCGCGGGTTGTGGTTGTTTTTGTTTGGGGGTTTGTGAGATTCTCCAGACACGTAATGGGCTTCCGCTTCTTTTTTCTTCGCATAATTGGGTTTTTTAGACTCCACAGTCTGTTCAGCAGCAATTTTCCCAGCTTTTATGCTTTGCTCAATCCGATCTCCGACTTTTATTAAGGAATTGAAGTCGGATGTATTGTTCCCGATCATCTTTTCAAAGAAAGGATTCGGCAGAGTATTGATGAAGATAGTAATTTGTTCATCTTCCTCTAAACGAGGCAAGACTTGTGATGCTATCCCTCTCCATCTTTGAGCATATTCTTTAAAGGACTCAGCGACCTTCTTTGTCATACCCTGAAGCTCGGCCCGATCTGGCGCCGAGTCTTCGTTGAACTTGTACTGCTTTATGAAAGCGTTGGACAAGTCCAGAAAGGTTCTTATATTCTTGCGCTCGAGGCGGATGTACCACGAAGCGGCAATTCCCACAAGGCTATCTTGGAAGCAGTGAATTAACAGTTTATCATCGTGATGGTATGCCGACATCTTTCGGGCATACATATGGAGGTGACTCTTCGGGCATGTCGTCCCGTCATATTTCTCAAAGTCGGGCACTTTGAACTTCGGGGGAAGCACGACATCTGGGACCAGGCACATCTCAAAGGCATTTTTCAAATCCAGGCAATTATTCCCTTCTATAGCCTTGAGTCTCGCATTGAGCATATCCCACATTTCATCATCCTTTTCCTTCTTTTTATTACCGTGGGTTTCCTTTCCTGTCTGTGGGCCTGTAGGTTGTTTGTCATCCTTGGGAGGTCGGTAATTCATGTCATCGTTGGGGTTAGTTTCGTCAGTGGGTTGTTCAGTGTTCTCATCATCGGTTTCTTCAGTCTGACTCATGTTATCATTTTGACCATCATTTTGTTGCTCTTTTGTTTCAGACCCCTTTCCTTTTCCTTCTTTTGTGGTTTGTTTTGAGGAGGAGCCTTGGCGAGGTGGAGGAGTGGTTTTAGCCCCAGGGCTAGTTTTAGAAAAATTTCCAGTAGTATTCTCCTGTTGCATTTTCATCATCATCTTCATCATTTCCGCCATTTGCTCCTTTAACTCGGTCATTTCTGACTTTCCTTCCATATTTGTGGGGGTTTCTTGACCAGCCATGGTTCTGGATTGCGACCTTGTGTTGTAATGATGTCTTTTAGCAATGATTACTAAACCTGTTGTTAAAATAAATGTTTAACAAAATTTCGAGAAAGTAAAATTAGTAAAAAAAAGGATTTTCGTCGTCGCGAAGGCTTTGATATAGTAAGACATTTTGACCCGCAGTTGATGACTATGAAGCGTGCCACAATAGCTTCTCTTGCGTTGATGACGATCTTTAGAGGAAACACTAGGTCTCAGACCTTGATCGCATCTAAATTTGTTCTTCCATTTGTGGGTTTTTAACTTTGAAATCCCTGCCCTGTGTCTGGTTACTTGGGAGCGTGCTCCACAAAGCCATCTACAGTTGATAACAGTCTTTAGAAGGAACACCAGGTTCTCGACTGAGACTATATCTAAATGCGAGGGTTTCTCTTTTATCAAGGCTTTATGGTGTATTGATTGGTGGGTGTATATAAGGAAGGAAATCATGGAGATATCGAAGGAAAATGAAAATTTTATTGATTATTCATTGGGGATTACATTGAGATTCTACTCATGCTTATTTATTTATTTTTTACATGAAACATCAAAAATCCCTAGTTGCAGCAATTCTCCATTTCCTCAGCTTCCATGCCAACTGGTCACATGTTTCATAGAATGCTCTCATTGCTGGGCGTAGCTCCGTTTCCGGATACATCTGTAGTTCTCCCCGAGCATCTTCGAAATTCCTCAACCAGTCATTCGCAAAATTCCCGAGGCCATCAATTATTTTTCGGCACCTTTCTTCCCACCTATCCTTGTCCCATTTGCACTCCTGGAGCATATGGTCCCAGTTGTGCAACCATTCCTGCTGCCTGGTTACCAACTCGTCATGGGTAGCTTCGAGGAGGCTCAGTTGTTCTGAGAGATAGACCTTGTCGTTATTAGCCTCTGCCAAGGCTTGATGGTGTGCCTTCTCCATTTCTTTCATTATGGTTTTCAGTTGATCTTCCCTCTCGAGTGTTTTCTCTAAAGCTGCTTGGTATTCTTTCATAGTGGCCCATGCATGGCTCTCCTCATTCTTGGTATCCTGAGCAAGGGCTTGGAGGCTTTCTGCCTTTGCTTCTAACACATGGATATCCTTCTGCGCCGAATGCAATGCTCTACCTCGGGCCTTTAACTGATGACTCATGTTGGATATTTGCTCATCTTTCTCTTCATTCATCTTGATCAGCTCAACTATTTTTTTATCTTTCTCCTTCCTTGTTCGGATAAGATGGTATTTTTCCGACGTCGAGCAGATGCTAGCATAATCTCTCTTGAGGCTGGTATGTTCTTTTTTCTGAGTTTCTATGATCTTGTCAAGTTTCTCGACGGAGAACCCATATTTCTCAATCTCATTCCTAGCCTCCTCCAACTTGGCTTCCAAGAGACGGATCTGGTTGGCTTGTAACAACTCCTTTTCTGATTGTTTTGGTAAGGTGTTTTTTTAAGAAGGCAGTCTTCAACCCATAAATTTCTCCTTGCTTTATTATATCAAACGGCTCCGGTCTAGTCCCGATGAGTTCCTCTATGAGACTTTCAGTGACGTTCTGGTGGTCAGTGAATTGGTACACCTTGAGTCTGCCTGACTTTCCAATATCGAGAAGGACTTCATACTCTTCAATAGTTGGGGACGCATCTAGATTGGGAAACTCGAAAACCCTCAGAGTGGGGTTCCAGTACTGGATCATTGCACTCATTGCCTTTAGCGCCTCAGTGTTGACTGTGATGAGGATAAGGTCTATCAGTCTACCATATTCTTTTTCGAACTGCTCTTGTACGTCTTTGGGGATCTTGGGAACTAGGTCGATCAAATATTGCACATCTATAACTTGTACCTCGGCTCTGACTCCTTTTTTGAATGAAGGAGCACCGTTAAAACCCACAACTTCTGAACTAGTCGCCATGTCTTACTATATCAAAGTCCTTCCTCTGATGAAAAACCTGGTTATAAAAATGCAACCATAAAGGAAAAGTGTTAAATAATAAAGTGGGCAATAAACATATGATATTTATGATGCATGATCTCTTAGGGTGGTGGACCCTAAGTATGAGGAATAAAAATTTTATGCGTGAATAAACATTTTACCCCTAGGGCGTCGAGCCCATTAAAGGGTATGATGATAATCTAGGATCAGGCACTGCTGCCTTAGATTGTGGTATGAAATTGTTTAATAAAGGTAATAATCATGACATGTTAACTGACCCTAGGGCGTGGATCCCATTGTTGGGTATGAAATAAATATAAACTGCCATGTGACATCCTCATATCACCTAGGCGTAGATAACGAACTCATCTAACTTAGGGAAGGTAAGTCCCTTTTTCATGATGCATGATGACAAATGAACATACATTGTCTGCTTCATGTGTCTTATATCAAGTATGCCCTAAAAGGTTCTGGGAACATCTATGGTCAGACCCTATGGCAAGGTACTAGATGTTAATTAAAGTGGACTCGATAAAAAGGTCACGAATTTTTATGTCGCCGGATTGCCTCCAATCTTGAAAGAAAGGAAAACCGAATATTACAAGTTAGAAACGAAAGGGGACGAGCTCCCTAAGCCGCTAACTCATAATACCGGGAACAATCTGGGTGGTTCATTCTGCCAATGTAAGATTTGGCACGAGGCCGGCACCCACAAGGCATATGCCCTTTTTTTCCAAAAATCCTAATCTCTAATACCCGGGTATAGGGCATATGTGTGTGTCACTCGAGTGTGTTGTAGGAGTGTGTGAGGAAGCATACAAACCTTATACTGCAAGTAAAATAAACCCCCCTTAAAAACTGCAAATCAACAATTAACACAGATAAGGGAACAAAGGAATATCACATATAATAATTGTTTTTTTTAATCTAAACAACACATAAAAAAAAAGTAGGAAAACAAAAGGGTATTACGTCCATGTATTTAACGGCTCTAGGCCTGACTCTCTTATGGGTATCCCCAGCGGAGTCGCCAGCTGTCGCGACCCGATTTTCGGTTGGAAGACCGGTCCTGCGACTTTGGGAGAGGCGAACTCGATTTCTACCTCTTCCAATTATTTTGGAGTCGCCACTACGTTTTTTGCGGTTAAAACGTAGAAAACTCTAAACATGCCCAATTAGGATAATTTGGTCTTTAATCAGAGATTCTGAGCTCGGGAGTCGATTACGGATCGGGGAAGGTATTAGCACCCCGTCCGCCCGTATTAAAACGGTACCCTCGCTAACAACATGGACTTTTATACCCTTAAAATTATTTATTAAAATTCAGTAAATAAAAACAAAATGTTTTATTTTTTATTGTTGTGCCTGACAAGAATTCAACTTGCTCCTACGTATCCCTAGCTGCAATAGGGAAATCAAGGCTACGTAGTTCTGGTTCGAAAATTAATTGGTTGGTTTCGTGGATTTGAAGGTATCGATTTGATTGGGTAATGAAATAAGTTTTTACTAAAACATTTTTGATATGGAATTAATAGTTTAGAGACGGCACTGGTCGTAGACCTCCTTCCCATTTTTAGAGAATTTGGAGACAACACGGGCCATAACCTTACTATAAAAAATTCCATTTTAAACCATTTGATTAAATTTATTTAAAACATTGGATATGGAATTAATAGTTTAGAGACGACACTGGTCGTAGACCTCCTTCTCATTTTCAGAGAATTTAGAGACAACACGGGTCATGACCTTGCTATAAACTCCATTTAAAATTACTTGAATAAACGATGATTATTTTTTGAAATATTTGATAAGGAGTTAATAGTTTAGAGACGACACTGGTCGTAGACCTCATTCTCATTTTTAGAGAATTCAGAGACAACACGGGTCATAACCTTACTATAAAACTCCATTTAAAATTACTTGAATAAATAATGATTATTTTTGAAATATTTGATATGGAATTAATAGTTTAGAGACGACACTGGTCGTAGACCTCATTCTCATTTTTAGAGAATTCAGAGACAACACGGGTCATAACCTTACTATGAAACTCCATTTAAAAACTTTTGATTAAATAATGATTATTTTTTTGAAATATTTGATATGGAATTAATAGCTTAGAGACGACACTGGTCGTAGACCTCATTCTCATTTTCAGAGAATTTAGAGACAACACGGGTCATAACCTTGCTATAAACTCCATTTAAAATTACTTGAATAAACAATGATTGTTTTTGAAATATTTGATATGGAATTAATAGTTTAGAGACGACACTAGTCGTAGACCTCATTCTCATTTTTAGAGAATTCAGAGACAACACGGGTCATAACCTTACTATAAAACTCCTTTTAAAACTTTTGAATAAATAGTTAACTAAATATCATACATAAATAAAGACTACAAATAAGGGATAAAACATAATTAACAAAACATAATAAACAAACAAAAAAACAACAAAACAAAACAAAAAAAACATGGGTTTGGTAGGGGCCCAATCAAACAAAACAGGCTTGAAAGGAGAGGGGTCAGATTTGGGGTTTCCATTTTTCATTTTCAGGGATTTGAGTGAGATTAGAATAGGGTGAGAAGAAGAGAGAAAACCGCGGAGGTGAGAAACGAAGGCGATTCGTCGCGATGAGAAGACGAAGGTGGTTCGTCACGGCGGGAAGACGACGGCGGTTCGTCACGGCAGGAAGACGAAGGCGATTTGGTTCTACGGTTTTCTTCTCCGATTATCTTCTCCGTTACCGTGACGCGGTGGTTCCGACGAAGGTAAACCTTTAACCCTCTCTCATTTCAATCTTCTTCGTTACAGTGACGCGGTGGTTCCGTCGAAAGTAAACCCTTAACCCTCTTTCATTTCAATCTTCTTCGTTACAGTGACGCGGTGGTTCCGACGAAGGTAAACCCTTAACCCTCTTTCATTTTAATCTTCTTCGTTACAGTGACGCGGTGGTTCCGACGAAGGTAAACCCTTAACCTCCTTCTCTTCGGTTTCGATGACCTAGTAGCTTCGATGGCAGCGAGTAAGGATAGACTCCTAATCCTCCTTTTGTTTCCACATTCTCCGTTTTCTATTCCCCTAATCTCTTGCTTTTTCAAACACTTTCAGTCTTATTACTTAATACATAGGATTCAGGTTCCCTCAACATGCTTAGACAACCTGCTTTTGTGCTATGATATTTCTTATAGTATTACGCTAAGAATAATCAAGTTCCAGGTGCTATTTTAGTATTGAAATAGATACTCATATTTCGGCATTTCGGTAAGCATTTACATACACTAAATAGGGAAAAATTAGACGGTGATTAACAACCAACAGAAACATATGCTGTTATGATTTGAAATTTGAATGCTTTTTGATTGATTATTATGAATACAGTCATGTGATGGTTAAGACGTGATTCCATATCTGTAATTACGCGAACATAGTGAGTGCCAAACCTGTATATATACCTTGTATTTGGCAATGACTCCCTGTTTGATGCTAGACTGATGATAGTCGTAATAAGAAGAGATTGTGTGTGCGGTCGTTTACCTGAGAAAACCAAAGCTTATTGCATTTTCTGATTATTGTGGGTGATTTGAATGTGGTTGGGGATTTATGTGTATGTGTGATATTGGCTTGTGGTGCGGGTTATGCTATTGTAATGAGCGTTCTCTGTTTGGGCTGCTATTTGTATTGTGTGTTTTTCCTTTTGCAAAAATGCTAAATGTACGTATATCTCTCCCTCTTGGTATGATCTGCTGGTTGCTTCTTATAGCTGATTGAAGTTATTGTAGAAAATCCCTTCAGTTGCTCATAATCACCACTTTGATTTTCACCAAAAAAAAACTGCCTGTGACTACTGCCATTTTATGATTGACATAACTCTGACTATTCTCATTTAAGACTGAAAATGATCACAATTTATGCTAAATGTGTAACTGAAAGGAGGGCTGCTGATAACTATCATTCTATGCTTATCTGCCTTTTTATTTTCTGATTATTTGCCTTTAGAAATACTTATCACTGCTGCTTAATAATAATGTTTGTAATTGAAACTAGCATATTCCAATAGGCAGCCATCTGACGTGTATTTCTCTTGAAATTTTGGTTGGTTTAGAATGAGTTAGCAACTATCAACCTGGTTCACCTAAAACCGATATCCTAGTGGGACCAATTCACAACTTAAGTGGAACTAACTGAATCAAAAGTGTCATGTATGATTGCATAGCTTATATCTAAGTAATGTTGAGATTCATTATGAATGTATGCAGGTATGTATCAAATTGCAGTATGTTTTGCTTTTGTGTAGCTGACTCTGAATATGACTTGAGAGAAGGATCTGAACAATACCAATTTATTGATCTTTTCGGCTCATCACGTGCTTGGATATTCCTCTGAGTGTGACCTGGAATGTTGCTAATACTCCTCTTCTTTCTATTGCCAAACCAGATAAATTCATTGTTATAAAGAGTCGTCATGTACAGTTCTGGTTCCAACATTATATACCTCATGTAAAGGATAATTTGCCTATGGAACACTTTATTTTATTTCTTCTTTTTTGTTATGGTTGACCATTAAAACAGCTTTAGCAAAGATCATGCAGAGATAGAAATGCTATCAATTATTATTACTTAAGTTCACCAACCATATCATGAATAACTTAAGCAAACCTTAAATGATTATTGCTTTTAAAATATGTTCCAATATGTACCAAAAACATGCATTCATATGTTATCGAGTTGCTATTATCCACACCTCTCTTCGCCGCATTACGGAATGCCTTACAACATATAACACATACCGAAGAAAGTTGTCCGGTAGGACAAAATTGAGTGTTCACAATGTTGTATGCATGTTATAGGATATATAGTGTGAGATATATATATATTATAGGGTGGATATGAAGAACGAGACCGATGATGTTTCGAACGAACGTAATATGCATACTATAGAATATATATTATGGGATATATATACTATAGGATGAATATGAGTAAAGTGGAAATTAAAGGAAGATGATTTGAATGTTTATAATTTCGTATGTGTATTTATGAATTACATCAAAGCTTGATTGTATTTGAATGTGAATTATCATGTGATGTTAGTTTGAACTAATGACTTACTCCCTTTTGTTTTGCGTGTTGTTTATGATAATCTCATTGTAGGTAAATGAATGATTTTGAGGATGAAGCTCAAATAGGAAGTCTTTGTGTCTATTTACTTGAGTGTCTTTATTGCTATTCGACGTTGTAGTTGATTCGATAGCATTTTGGGATAAATGTAATATGATTAGGATAATATGGTGACATGTAGTTATGGACGTTATAACCTTGGAAAACCCGTAACTGGATGTATGTGGTAAATGTTATCTAAATGAATTATGTTTTTCCGCAACATAAATTTGTATGATAATATAATAGGGTAAAGAGTATTTTCAAAGAGTGATACTTGAGAGTTTTCAATGAAGGTGACGACTGTATGTAAGAAAGGATTAAAATAAATGAAAAATTTTCAAGGGTAGAAAATCGGGTCGTTACAATAAACAACACAAAAAAACAAGGGAGTAAGTCATTAGTTCAAGACTAACATTACATGATAATCTACATTTTAAGTATAAGTAAGCATTGGAATAAATTATCATCACTAGCACATAAACATAAACATTTGTATCTCCTTCCTTCAGTTTCCATGTTATTCATATTCACCCAATAGTATATATATCTCATAATATATATTCTATAGCATGCATATTCCTTTCATCCAAACATATTCATTTCTCATCATTCATATTCACCCTATAGTATATATATCCCATAATATATATTCTATAGCATGCATATTACTTTCATTCCAACTACACTCATTTCTCATCATTCATATTCACCCTATATTATATATATCGCATAATATATATTCTATAGCATGCATATTACTTTCATTCCAAATATGCTCATTACTCGTCTTTCATATTCACCCTATAGTATATATATCCCATAATATATATTCTATAGCATGCATATTACTTTCAACTGAACCTACTCATTTCCCATTAATCGAATTCAATGAGTTTTCCCACAAAGATAATCCTCTACCACATCGGATAGGTCTAGTTAATCCTCCATACCACATCGGGCAGGTCTAGTCAATTCTCCATACCACATCGGGCAGGTCTAGTTAATTATCCATACCACATCGGGCAGGTCTAGTTCACTCCCCATACCACATCGGGCAGGTCTAGTTAATTATCCATACCACATCAGGCAGGTCTAGTTCATTCCGCATACCACATAGGGCAGGTTTAGTAAATTATACATACCACATCGGGCAGGTCTAGTTCATTCCCCATACCACATCGGGCAGGTCTAGTTAATCATCCATGCCACATCGGGCAGGTCTAGTTCATTTGCATACCACATCGGGCGGGTCTATACCACAAAAATCCACTACCACTCCGGGTAGGACAACAACATTAATCCACTACCACTCCGGGTAGGACAACAACATTAATCCACTACCACGCTGGGTAGGATAACAACAATAAACCACTATCACTTCGGGTAGGGTAACCACAATCTTCTTACAAACATATTACCTCTTTCACATACCTCATTCACATCAACTCGTATGAGTTAGAAACACTTATCCCATACCTTAGTGAGCGTTGGGGTCGGTTCCGAGTAACTTTAAAAGTCTCCTCCGCGATTTCCTCCAACCTTAGGATCTTTCCTCATTCCCACCAATAACAACAATGTTAGTCATTTATTCAAAATAACACATAAACGACTCACATTTCATCATCAAACATATAAGACATTCACATATTTTCAAGGTTTCCAAAACTACTTCAATACGAGTTTCCAAACATCCAAAGCATACATTTTCATCTCATATATCAACATTAAAGCACAACTCATCTTCTACATTTAACATTTAACCCATTTTCCTCTTTAACCCCATTTTCACTTTAGGGTTTTGGGGTTTTCATGAATCAACCCACCAACCCTTTCCATTCTTGAATTACCAACTCTAAACCAAGAGTTTACAAGAGTAAAACAACATAAAACGAACCATAACTCAAAAGGGAGAGTTTCCATGATTTCTCACATTTTGGGAAGAGATCCAACACACCCAAAACAAGTTTTAAAGGGATGAAGAGAGTTAGAATCAAGATTTTTACCTCTTCTCAAGCTTTTAGATGAGTATCAAAGCTCCTTGCCCTTGGAAAAGCTCTCTTCTCTCACCTCTCTTCAATTTCTAACCCTAAAATGTGTTTGGGGTTTCTCATTTACTGTTATCTCGTCGGGTTCTCGCTTAAGCGAGCCATTCTCGCTCAAGCGAGAAAATTCCGCCTTTTTAAAATTTCAGATCTGACGCTCTCGCCCAGGCGAGGGAATAATCGCTCAAGCGAGGCAACTCTCACTCAATTAAGCGGAATACCTGCCACCATGCAATTACCTTTTATCAGGCCATCTACACCCGATGCCTCTGCACCATTCATGGTGAACACTCTGCCAGTGGATAAAGATCGTTCAGCCCTCACAACATTCACACTCTGCTGTAGCTTAGGACAATTTCTTCTGACATGCCCAACCTCCTCGTAGTGAAAACAGCAAAGTGTCGTTCTGGGGAATTAGTCATCGGCATGAGTTCGGCAACATTTGCCGCACAAAGATGGAGAGTTCAACCGTGATCCTCCAGCATTGACATGAGTCCTTGGCCCATGCGAAGTATAACCCCGACTACCCGTCGGAGGAGAGTAAGGCTTCCATTCCTCTTGAAACACCTTGCCCTTCCCTTTTCCGTGCGAGAAGTTCCGTTGAGGCCCAAAGTATTTGGGAGGAATCACCTTAGGTGTTGCTGCTTCATCGGCTACCAAGTCATCCTCATACACCCTACACTTGTTCACTAAGGTAGGGAAATCAACAATCTCTTGGTGCCCAAACATGCTTTTCAACTTGGGCTTCAAACCCGATTCAAACTTGACGTACTTGGACCTTCCGTCCACCTCCAATTCGGAGTAAGGGCAAAATCGGGCCATTTCTTCAAACTTGGCCACATAGTCCCCCACCAACATGTTCCCCTGCTCCAACTTCAAAAACTCCATCTCTTTCTTCCTCTTCAAATCAGCGGGAAAGTACTTACGAAGGAATTTCTCCTTGATGTACCCCAGGAGATCAGTTGTCGTTCCGCTTCCATTTGGCACCGAGTAAATTTCCACCAGTTCTCAGCCTCCGTCACTAGCATATAAGTGGCATATGCCAACTTCTGAGCCTCCGAACAGTTCATGGCTCTGAAGATCCGCTCCACCCCTTGGATCCACTCATTGGCAGCATCAGGAGCAAATCCCCCATGGAACTAACTGGGGTTCCTCCTGCAGAACTCATCGAAACCTCGGCATTCTAGCGGTCCAAGTGGAACTAGTGGTTGTGAACTCGGACTTGGTGCCGGATTCGGATTC
Source organism: Lupinus albus (assembly GCA_009771035.1). Lineage (NCBI taxonomy): Eukaryota > Viridiplantae > Streptophyta > Magnoliopsida > Fabales > Fabaceae > Lupinus > Lupinus albus. The sequence goes on from CM020015.1 coordinate 7,167,152, forward strand.
AGGTTATGCAAGTTCTCATTGACTTTCTGCAATGCCGCCACCATCTGAGCCAACAAATCATTCGAGACATTCTGACTTTTCCCTATTCCCCTTCCTTTTCCTGCCATGGGTACCTGTACTCACTCACTTGTCAGTAATTTAATTTTGTCTAAACAAAGCTCACATAACCACTTAACAATTAGTACAATCAAACAATTTCAACACATAAAGATGATAAAGAAGCGTGCAAGGCCATATCCTATGCCGCATGATTAACTATGCTCTAATTCCATATTGTAATGACCCAAATTCTACCTTTGAAATTTTTTCCTGTAAATTACCTTTACCAATTGAATAACCTTATTTTAAAATCACACTCAATCCATAAACCAATAACGACATACACATTCGTTTGACAGAAAAACATAATTCATATTAATGCAGCTCAGTAACTACCCCATACAACTAGCTATGGGTTTCCAAAACACCCAAAGCTACAAATATCCAGAGTTACCATTATCCATGTTTACTACCATGTACAAAAATCATACTCATGGTTACAAATATTCAGTTCAGAATATAATCAATTAGATTACAAAAAGAATAGACAAGGGGACTTCAAAAAAACAAAAGCCACTAAGTTCCTAACCAAACCATCCTTACATCTTCCGCCTACCTGCAATGGGATTAACATTGACCATACATAGAAAACACAAAGGAGTAAGTCGTTAACTCAATAAATGTCAATATACGTTAATCCACATTTTAATAAGGTTAAGTAAACAATTTAAAATCAAATATAATTAAAACCATTTTCATCGTTTATACTTTTGAAAACCATGCCACATAACTTGAGCCAAAGTTTGCTACATCGCTTGAGCCAAAGCTTGCTACATCGCTTGAGCCAAAGCTTGCTACATCGCTTGATCCAAAGCTTGCTACATCGCTTGAGCCAAAGCTTGTTACATCGCTTGAGCCAAAGCTTGCTTCATCGCTTGAGCCAAAGCTTGCTACATCGTTTGAGCCAAAGCTTGCTACATCACTTGAGCCAAAGCTTGCTACATTACTTGAGCCAATGTTGCTAACCAATAATGGTCGGCTAAAAACGAGTTTTCCTTTCATTGACACCCCATCAATTCATAAACAGTAAATCCACACCATCATTATTACAAACATACCCATATATGCTTATAATAAATAAATGATTCACAACTTGATTCATTATCCACAACCAGGAAATGCATGCATTTTCTATCACGATGCATAAGTTAAGACTTATCCTTACCTTGGTGAGTGTTGGGTTTGGTTCTTGGTAACTTCGCAAGTTCCACCGACACCACCTCTAACTTTAGGATCTTTCCTCATTTCCACCATAAAGCACAATGTTAGTCATTTATTCCAAATAACACATAAATAACTCATTTTGCATCTTTAACTACATAAGAGATATAACACATTTTCAATGTTTCTAAACTACTTTCATTATAAGTTTACAAACATCTAAATCATACATATTCATCTCATATTTCAACATTAGAATGCATACTCATTTTCTACCTCTAGCATTTTATCCATTTTCCACTTTAACCACATTTTCACTTTAGGGTTTTGGGATTTTCATGAATCAACCCACAAACCCTTCCCATTCTTGAAATACCAACTCTAAACCAAGAGTTTACAAAATAAAAACAACATAAAACGAACCATAACTCAAAAGGGTGAGTTTCCATGGTTTCTCACATTGTGAGAAGAGATCCAACATACCCAAAACAAGTTTCAAAGGGAAGAAGAGAGTTAGAATCAAGAGTTTTACCTCTTCTCAAGCTTTTAGATAAGTATCAAGGCTCCTTGCCCTTGGAAAAGCTCTCTTCTCTCACTTATCTTCAATTTCTAACCCTAAAATGTGTTTGGAGTTTCTTATTTAATGCAACTCGTCGGGTTCTCGCTTAAGCGAGCCATTCTCGCTCCAGCGAGGCAGCTCTCGCTCAATTAAGCACCACATGATTTGCCGACAACCAGTCCATTCCCATAATTAGATCTAACTGGGATAGTGGTAAGCAGATTAAATCCACGGTAAATGTCCTACCGTTTACCACTACCGAAAATTGAGACACAACTGTCGACACCACCACAGGCACATTATTTGGGGTGGATACGACTAAGTCGAAAGGCAACGACTCAATTTTAAATTTTAGTCTATCCACGCATTCAATGGATACAAAGGAGTGTGTCGCTCCCGAATCAAATAACACAAAAAGAGGAATACCTGCCACCATGCAATTACCTTTTATCAGGCCATCTACACCCGATGCCTCTGCACCATTCATGGTGAACACTCTGCCAGTGGATCGAGGTCGTTCAGCCCTCACAGCATTCACACTCTGCTGTAGCTTAGGACAATTTCTTCTGACATGCTCAACCTCCTTGTAGTGAAAACAGGTAAGTGACGTTCTGGGGAATAAGTCACTGGCATGAGTTCGGCCACATTTGCCACACAAAGATGGAGAGTTCAACTGTGACCCTCCAGCATTGACATCCTCGGCCCATGCGAAGCATAACCCCGACTACCCGTCGGAGGAGAGTAAGGCTTCCGTTCCTCTTGAAACACCTTGCCCTTCCCTTTTCCGTGCAAGAAGTTCCGTTGAGGCCCAAAGTTTTGGGAGGAATCACCTTGGGTGCTGACGCTTCATCGGCTGCCAAGTCATCCTCATACACCCTACACTTGTTCACTAAGGTAGGGAAATTAGCAATCTCTTGGTGCCCAAACATGATTTTCAACTTGGGCTTCAAAACCAATTCGAACTTGACGCACTTGGACCTTTCGTCCACCTCCAATTCGGAGTAAGGAAAAATTCGGGCCATTTCTTCAAACTTGGCCGCATAGTCTCCCACCGACATGTTCCCCTGCTCCAACTTCAAAAACTCCATCTCTTTCTTCCTCTTCAAATCAGCGGGAAAGTACTTATGAAGGAATTTATCCTTGAATGTACCCCAGGAGATCAGTTGTCGTTCCACTTCCGTTTGGCACCGAGTAAATTCCCACCAGTTCTCAGCCTCCGTCACTAGCATATAAGTGGCACACGCCAACTTCTGAGCCTCCGAACAGTTTATGGCTCTGAAGATCTGCTCCACCCCTTGGATCCACTCAATGGCAGCATCAGGAGCAAATCCCCCGTGGAACTAACAGGGGTTCCTCCTGCAGAACTCATCTAAACCTCGGTATTCTAGCGATCCAGGTGGAACTAGTGGTTGTGAACTCGGACTTGGTGCTGGATTCTGATTCAGGTCATGCAAGTTCTCATTGACTTTTTGCAATGCCGCCACCATCTGAGCCAACAAATCGTTCGAGACATTCTGACTTGTCCCTATTCCCCTTCCTCTTCCTGCCATGGGTATCTATACTCACTCATTTGTCAGCAATTTAATTTTGTCTAAACAAAGCTCACATAACCACTTACAATTAGTACAATCAAACAATTTCAGCACATAAAGATTACAAAGAAGCATGCAAGGCCATATCCTAGGCCGCATGATTAACTATGCTCTAATACCATATTGTAAGGACCCAAATTCTACCCTTGAAATTTTTTCCTGTAAATTACCTTTACCAATTGAATAACCTTATTTTAAAATCACACTCAATCCAAAAACCAATAACGACATACACATTCGTTTGACAGAAAAACATAATTCATATTAATGCAGCTCAGTAACTACTGCATACAACTAGCTATGGGTTTCCAAAACACCCATAGCTACAAATATCCAGAGTTACCATTATCCATGTTTACTACCATGTACAAAAATCATACTCATGGTTACAAATATTCAGTTCAGAATATAATCAATTAGATTACAACAAGAATAGACAAGAGGACTTCAAAAAAACAAAAGCCTCTAAGCTCCTAACCAAACCATCCTTACATCTTCCGCCTACCTGCAATGGGATTAACATTGACCATACATAGAAAGCACAAAGGATTAAGTCGTTAACTCAATAAATGTCAATATACGTTAATCCACATTTTAATAAGGTTAAGTAAATAATTTAAAATCAAATATAATTAAAACCATTTTCATCGTTTATACTTTTGAAAACCATGCTACATAACTTGAGCCGAAGTTTGCTACATCGCTTGAGCCAAAGCTTGCTACATCGCTTGAGCCAAAGCTTGCTATATCGCTTGAGACAAAGCTTGCCACATCGCTTGAGCCAAAGCTTGCCACATCGCTTGAGCCAAAGCTTGCTTCATCGCTTGAGCCAAAGCTTGCTACATCGTTTGAGCCAAAGCTTGCTACATCACTTGAGCCAAAGCTTGCTACATTACTTGAGCCAAAGTCGCTAACCAATAATGGTCGGCTAAAAATGAGTTTTCTTTTCATTGACACTCCATTAATTCATAAACAGTAAATCCACACCATCATTATTACAAACATACCCATATATGCTTATAATAAATAAGTGATTCACAACTTGATTCATTATCCACAACCAAGAAATGCATGCATTTTCTTTCACGATGCATAAGTTAAGACTTATCCTTACCTTGGTGAGTGTTGGGTTTGGTTCTTGGTAACTTCGCAAGTTCCACCGACACCGCCTCTAACTTTAGGATCTTTCCTCATTCCCACCATATAACGCAATGTTACTCATTTATTCCAAATATCACATAAACAACTTATATTGCATTATTTAACCTTACAAGATATTCATCATATTTTCAATGTTTCTAAACTACTTTCATCATAGGTTTATAACCATCTAAAACATACATATTCATCTCATATTTCACATTAGAATGCATACTCATCTTCCGTAACACCCTAAATTTTAAGTCTTTAAATTTATAGTATCAGTCCTTGGATCCTCTCTTGAGCGAGAGATTCTCGCTTGGGCGAGAGAGGTTCACCTTGGAGGATGAAATCCTGTTCTATACTGGAGGATTCTCGCATGAGCGAGAGTTGTCTCACCTGGGCGAGAAATGGCATTTTGGGACTATTGAGACTGTGAGATTCTCGCTTGAGTGAGGATCCATCGCTTAAGCGAGAGGGTCAGATCTGAGTTTTTAAAATGGGCGGGTTTTTCTCGCTTGAGCGAGAATAAGCTCGCTTAAGCGAGAACCCGACGGGAGCATTAAATGAGAGAAACCCCAAATACATTTTTAGGTTAAGAATTGAAGAGATGTGAGATAAGAGAGCATTCCCAAGGTCTAGGAGCTTTGATTCTTGTTCAAAAGCTTGAGAAGCGGTAAAACTCTTTATCCTAACTCTCTTCTTCTCTTGAAACCCCATTTTTGGTATTATGGATCTCTTCTCAAGAATGAGGGAAACCATGGAAACTCACCCTTTTGAGTTATGGTTCGTTTTGTGTGACTTCTCACTTGTAAACCCTTGGTTTAAAGTTAGTATGTCGAAGATGGAAAGAGTTTGTGGGTTGGTTCATGAAAACCCCAAAACCCTAAAGAGAAAATGGGGTTAAAATGGAAAATGGTTAAAATGCTAGAGGTAGAAGATGAGTTACTTTCTAATGTTGAAAATATGATGAATATCTTGTATGGTTAAATAATGCAATATAAGTTGTTTATGTGATATTTGGTATAAGTGGCTAACCTTGTGTTATATGGTGGGATGAGGAAAGATCCTAAGGTTGGAGGCGGTGTCGGTGGAACTTGAGGAGTTGCCAAGAACCCAAACCCAACACTCATCGAGGTAAGGATAAGTCTTTAACTTATGCACTGTGATAGAAAATGTGTGGATTTTCTGATGTCGATGACGAAATGAAGCGTAAATCACTTAGTTGTTATAAACATATATGGGTATGTTTGTAACAACGAGGAGTGGATTTACCATATATATATTTGTGGAGTACCAATGGAAATAAAACTCGGAATAATAAAATGATTTGTAAATCACTTTGTAGTTATAAGCATATATGTATATGTTTGTAATGATGTCGGGTGCATTTACTGTTTTTGTATTGGTGGAGTGCCAATGAAAATAAAACTCGTAAAAATGTATTGGTGGAGTGCCAATGGAAATAAAACTCGTTTTTAGCCGACCATGATTGGTTAGCGACTTTGGCTCAAGTAATGTAGCAAGCTTTGGCTCAAGCAATGTAGCAAGCTTTGGCTCAAGCAATGTAGCAAACTTTGGCTTGAGTAATGTAGCAAGCTTTGGCTCAAGCAATGTAGCAAACTTTGGCTCAAGTAATGTAGCAAACTCGTTTCAAAAGTATGAACGTTGAAATTGGCTTTTAAGTAAACTTGATTTTAAACCGTTTATTTAACCTTATTAAATGTGGATTAACTTACATTGATATTTAATGAGTTAACGACTTATTCCTTTGTGTTTTCTTGGTGTATTGTCAATGTTAATCCCATTGCAGGTAGGTGGAAGGAGTATGGGTGTTTTTGATTAGGAGCTTAGAGACTTTTATTTTGATATCTCTTATCCATTCTTTTGTAACCTTATTGGTAGTACTTGAACTAATTACTTTGTAATTATAAACCTGATTTGTCGCACATGGCATTAATCATGGAAAATAGTAACACGAGATATATGTAGCTATGGGTGTTTTGGAAACCCATAGCTATTGTATGCGGCCGTTACTAAGTTATATTAATATGAATTATGTTTTTCTACTATCGGATTTTGTATGTTACTTTTGGTTCATAGATCGGATGTGAGGAAAAAGTGAGACATTTTAAATAAGTTTATTCACTCGGTAATTATGATTTATCGTTAAATGTATGGAATTGGATAAATAATGAAAAAATTTCAAGGGTAGAATTTGGGTCCTTACATCTTCTACCTCTAGCATTTTACTCATTTTCCTCTTTAACCACATTTTCACTTTAGGGTTTTTGGGGTTCTCATGAACCAACCCTCAAAACCCTTTCCATCCTTGAAATACCAACTCTAAACCAAGAGTTTACAAGAGAAAAACAATATAAAACGAACCATAACTCAAAAGGGCGAGTTTCCATGGTTTCTCACATTTTGAGAAGAGATCTAACATACCCAAAATGAGTTTCAAAGAGAAGAAGAGAGTTAGAATCAAGAGTTTTACCTCTTCTCAAGCTCTTAGATGAGTATCAAAGCACCTTGCTCTTGGAAAAGCTCTCTTCTCTCACCTCTCTTCAATTCTTAACCCTAAAATGCGTTGGGGGTTTCTCATTTAATGCAACTCGTCGGGTTCTCGCTTAAGCGAGCCCATTCTCATTCAAGCTAGAAAAACCCGCCTGTTTTAAAAACTCAGATTTGACCCTCTCGCCCAGGCGAGGCATCTCTCGCTCAAGCGAGAATCTTACAGCATCGACAGGTCCAAAATGTCACTTTTCTTGCCCAAGCGAGCCAACTCTCGCTCAGGCGAGATCACTCTCGCTCAAGAGAGCAAACTCTCGCTCAAGCGAGAATCCTTCAGTATAGCCCAGGATTTCACCCTCCCAGGTGAGTCCTTCTCGCCCAGGCGAGAATCCCTCGCTCAAGCGAGAATTCTAGGACTGGTACTATAATTTAGAGAATTAAATTAAGGGTGTTACAGTCGTGTTACCTGTAATTTTTCTTTATACAAAAAGAAAAGGAAGGGATTCCAGTTAATTAGCTTTTGTTTTGTAAATTTGTGGAATATAATTCCAAAATCTTAAGTTGAAGGATTGTTTTATAATATTAGTCATACATGATTTTGAAATTAAATTTTTCATAAGTTTATATATTAATAAATTTTAATTTCAATCATCTACAAAATTTTGCTTGTTCTTATAATAATCACAAGTCTAGAGTTTATGCAATAAGGAATCAAGACTAACATATTTATTGGTAGAAAATTATTTGATAGCTTAAGTGTTTTTACGTTGTTCCAAATAATCGAAGCGGTATTTCAACATTGTTCAAAGGAAGAGATGACAAAAGGTAGTGAATATTCACTATATTTCCTTCACCCTTGATGTTATAATAATTTTCCATATTTTTAAATTAAATTACAAAATTTTTTTTGATTTCATTTTGCATTCATTAATTAAAGTAAAATAAAATCATTTTATTATTATTATTATTACTACTACAAAGATTTTAAACTTATCACCTTTTACATTTATTAATTATTTATTATATAAATAGATTTTATTTATTATTTAATTTTTAACTTATTTCGGATTTAAATGTTTACAAACAAAACTAATGTATACACACGGTTCAAAAGATGATCTGAGGAAAAGAAATAATTTTGTGATATTTCCTATATCTTTATTATAATTTATTTCAAAATATATTTCCTTTATTTGAATTTAATTTTATTGCTATTTATCATATATTAATGAATAGAAGCGATGTATCACGATTTCGCAAAAGATAATCCAAGAAAAATAAGTGAAATCATAATCTTTCCTACATGTTTATTATAATTTATTTCATATTATTATCCTTTATTTAAATTGAATTTTATTACTATTTATCATATATTAAAAATTATAAATGATTAATTTTGATATTTAAAACCATAATATATTTTTTATTGTTAAGAAGATTATTTTAATGAAAAGTAAGACAAAAGTAGACAAATTATACATAACCAATCTAATTAATAACTTACATTTAGTTACTAACATATATTAATTATTTTATTCTAAATTAATACTATATTTTAAAAATACGATATTACTATATTATTATTATTTATATAAAATTGGAAATTAAAGTTAGAAGATGTATAGTGTACATCTTTCATTGAACAACGAGACGTTTTCGACGATGGGAGTAGAAGTGGTGTTGCATGAAATTCCACGGGAATCAAATGCGGGTGAGCAACAGGAGCAAGCAAAAATGGTGGAATGTGTATAACGAGCGAACACATGGAAAACCACGGACATGAGTGAGACGCTTAGCTAGTGTCTCGACCTAATTTTTGATGGTCCATCTATAACACGACCTAAGAGGATGTAGAAAACATTTAAACCTTATTCCAAACGATTTAGAGTTGCCAATACTTTTTCTTCCAGTCTAAGTGTAGAAAACAATCCTTATGCCCAAATTGGAAAATATGGTCATTGAACTAGAATTCTAAGTTTGGGAGTCGATTATGCATCGGACAACCTATCAACACCCCATACTCCCAAATGTAAACCGTTCCATTTCTAATTGCATGGACCAATATATATCGTTACATTATTTATTAAATATTTAAGTCGTATGCATGGCGTGGTTTTATTTTGCACAATAGTATCCATATGTGTAGTTCAATAGGGAAGTTAAAACTATACAATTCTAGGTTAAAAACTGATTAATGATTTTGTTTAATTTTAAGTGTGGTGTAAAGTTAAGAAGTAGATCATAAACCTCTATGCGTAATTTGAGATATGAAAGAGACACTACCAATGAATGCAACATCTTCTCAACCCACGTAGGAAGGATAATGGCGACACTAATTGCAATTGTTCTTCCGATTCTCAATATAATGAAAAAAGTTTAATAATATTATTTTTTATTGTAGTGTTTAATTTGAAATAATCTCTTATAATGAAAATGAGATTTGTTTTTCTATTTTCCGATAAAGAGAATTGGTGTTTTCAAATTAATTTTCACAATATGGCTCTTTTAGAGCTACTTAATTGATCCAACAATTATTTAAAGTTCCTTCTTATAATTATGGTTGAAATATTGTAGTTTTTGTGTTTCCACAATATTTTCATGGACACCATTTTCGTCACATCAGTTATTTATCTCCTTAACGCTACATCACGACAACCTACCATAACCATTATCAAAACACTGATTATTACTATTAGAAGTCCTCTTTATTAAACTTCTTGTCAACCAAAAAATGATATTATTAAATTTATAGAAGAATTAAAACTATGTTTAGTTTAATACAAACGAAGAGACTCTCACTCAATAGGAAAAACTAAAAAGAAGGACTTGTTCCAAGCAAGACTGAAAATTTATTATTATTATATATATTGCTTTGTCTGCCACAAATTAAAAATTATAATGCATGTCAGCAAATGCAATTACAAAAGGGGGCAGTTCCCTTTACAACACAACAATAAAACAAAGTCACACTTTAAGCAAACGAAAGTACACGCTTAGTTCCTCTAAACAATAATTGAAGTCCTTGATGAACTTTGAGAAAAACACTAATCGGTCATGGCATTGTCCTCACGCATTCTACTTAGACCCTGCATAATTAAACATGTGTTTATAAGTACATCAGTCTATGATTAATCCCTTGATAAAATATAATATTACAAAGATGTATGAGCATATCGTTAGATTAGTATTAACGCGGGCATGATGGAAAGAATACCATTTCTAGTACTGGCTAGGTGGGGGTGGAGAGTGGTGACGGTGATGCTTGTGCTTGTGTTCTGGAGATGGTGGTGGAGAGTGGTGCTTGTGCTTGTGTTCTGGAGACAGTGGTGGTGGAGAGTGGTGCTTGTGCTTGTGTTCTGGAGACAATAGTGGTGGAGAGTGGTGCTTATGCTTGTGTTCATGAGATGGTGGTGGAGAGTGGTGTTTGTGCTTGTGTCCTGGAGATGGTGGTGGAGAGTGGTGCTTGTGCTTGTGTTCTGGAGACGGTGGTGGTGGAGAGTGGTGCTTATGCTTGTGTTCATGAGATGGTGGTGGAGAGTGGTGTTTGTGCTTGTGTCCTGGAGATGGTGGTGGGGGGGAGTGGTGTTTGTAGGGTTTCTTGTGAGGTGTTGTTGATGGAGGGTAAGCATGGTTTGCTTCAGATGGCAAACTGAAGAATATTATGGCCAAAGCAAGAAAAAGTGAACCTGAGACAAGTAGGGATCCCATATTTTCCTAACTTCACTTCAATTGGGTTTTGATTATGCTCTTAACAAATCAAATTCTTCCTATTTTATAGTGTTTTATTTACCTTTCGAAAAATGCCAATCACCTTGGTAACTTTAGTTTTCACTTGAAACTCACCTTCCTAGAAACATGCAAGATTTCATATAATATTGTGTTTGACTTATGCATTATTATATTTGACTTTCGGAATAATGTGACCCAAATGTGTTCTGGAACGTGGTTTTGGATTGGATAGTGGCCGCAAACCTAGCAGAGAATAAAGTTCTTAGGTAGAAATGGAACAAAAATCTTATATAAAGAGTGTTATATGCTTTCAATAACACCAATAAAAACAGCCACCTCATTGTAAAATTAATTTATAAAATATTATAAGAGTGTATAATGAGGTGGTTGTTTTATTGGTTGCATATACGATGATATATCTTAGTGGATATAGATGATGTTTGTTGGTCGAAATGTTGACAATGTTACCTGCAGTAATTCTTTAAACAAAAAGAAAAGGAGGGGATTACATTTACTTTGCTTTTGTTTTGTAATTTTGTGGAACATATCTATTATACTCCAAAATTTTAAGTTGAAGTATTGTTTTTTCTATCATATTAGTCATTAATGATTTTGAAATGAAATATTTCATAAGTTTATCTATTAATAAATTCAAATTTTAATCATTCACATAAATAATGTTGTTTGTTCTTATAATAATCACAAGTCTAGAGTTTATGCAATAATGAATTAAGACTAACATAGTTATTCGTAGAAAATTGTTTGATAGCTTGAGTATTTTTTAATTGTTTTAAATAATCAAAGCAATATATCAACATTATTCAAAGGAAGAGATGAGGAAAATAAGTGAATATTTATTATATTTCCATCACTCTTGATGTCTGATATTAATTTGCTATACTTTTCAAATTAATTTACAAAACAATTTCTTATTTCATTTCACGTTCATTAATTACAGTCAAATTATATAATTTTAGTATTATTATTATTTATTTAACTTATTACCTTTTACATTTATTATTATTTGGAATTTATTTACCTTTTACATTAAAAAAGGATTTTATTGTTATTAACGAAAAATAAAATAAAATATTTTAAACTTATTACTTTTACATTTATTATAATTTATTATATAAATAGATTTTATTTATTATTTCAATTTTTAACTTATTTCGGATTTTAATGTTACCAAACAAAACTAATGTATCTCTATGGTTCAAAAGATGATTTGAGTAAAAGAAATAAATTTGTGATCTTTCCAACATCTTTGAAAATTGATTAATGATTTGGTTTAATTTTAAGTGTGGTGTAAAGTTAAGAAATAGATCATAGACCTCCACGCGTAATTTGAGAGATGAAAGAGACACTACTACTGAATGCAACATCTTCTCAACCCACATAGGATGGAAAACAACGACACTAATTGCAATTGTTCTTCCGATTCTCAATATAATGAAAAACGTTTAATGATATTATTTTTTGTTGTATTGTTTAATTTGAAATAATCTCTTAAAATGAAAATGAAAATGAAAATGAGATTTGTTTTTCTATTTTCCGATGGAAATGTTATTTTCACATTAATGAGGTGGTTGTTTTATTGGTGGCATATACAATGATATATCTTAGTGGATATAGATGATGTTTGTTGGTCGAAATGTTGACAATGTTACCTGCAGTAATTCTTTAAACAAAAAGAAAACGAAGGGATTACATTTAATTAGCTTTTGTTTTGTAATTTTGTGGAACATATCAATTATACTCCAAAATATTAAGTTGAAGTATTGTTTTTTCTATCATATTACTCATACATGATTTTGAAATGAAATATTTCAAAAGTTTATCTATTAATAAATTCAAATTTTAATCATTCACATAAACAATGTTGTTTGTTCTTATAATAATCACAAGTCTAGAGTTTATGCAATAATGAATTAATACTAACATAGTTATCTGTAGAAAATTGTTCGATAGCTTGAGTATTTTTTAATTGTTTTAAATAATCGAAACAATATATCAACATTGTTCAAAGGAAGAAATGAGGGAAAGAAGTGAATATTCATTGTCTTTCCATCACTACTCTTGATGTGATATTAATTTTCTATACTTTTTAAATTAATTTACAAAACAATTTCTTATTTCATTTCACGTTCATTAATTACAGTCAAATTATATAATTTTAGTATTATTATTATTTATTTAACTTATTACCTTTTACATTTATTATTATTTGGAATTTATTTACCTTTTACATTTACAAAGGATTTTATTGTTATTAACGAAAAATATAATCAAAGATTTTAAACTTATTACCTTTTATATAAATTTTATTTATTATTTCAATTTTTACCTTATTTCGGATTTTAATGTTACCAAACAAAACTAATGTATCTCTATGGTTCAAAAGATGATTTGAGTAAAAGAAATAAATTTGTGATCTTTCCAACATATTTGAAAATTGATTAATGATTTGGTTTAATTTAAGTGTGGTGTATAGTTAAGAAATAGATCATAGACCTCCAAGCGTAATTTGAGAGATGAAAGAGACACTACTACTGAATGCAACATCTTCTCATCCCACATAGGATGGAAAACAATGACACTAATTGCAATTGTTCTTCCGATTCTCAATATAATGAAAAACGTTTAATGATATTATTTTTTGTTGTATTGTTTAATTTGAAATAATCTCTTAAAATGAAAATGAAAATGAAATTTGTTTTTCTTTTTTCCGATGGAAATGTTATTTTCACATTAATTTTCACAATATGGCTCTATAGAGCTACTTAATTGACCCAACAAATGTTCAAAGTTCCACCTTATAATTGTGGTTGAAACACTGTAGTTTTGGTGTTTCTGTAAGGAGCCAAATTCTATTCTTGAATTTTTTTTCCCTATTTTATTCATCCTTTATGCATTTTCTACGACTTTTAAATATAAATGCCAATAACTTATGTTAAATCCCAATTTCCTGCTCGTACATATTTCATAATTCCAAAAATAACATATACATTCGCCTAGCAAAAAATCATAATTCATTCATGCATCCCGATAACTACCGCATACAATTAGATATGGGATTCCAAAATACTCATAGCTACGAATATGCAGAGTTACAAATATTCATGTTCAAAATACAGTCAGTCATCTTACAAAAAAATGAAGATAAGAACTTCCAAAAATTAAAAACCTCTAATCTCCTAATCAAAACGTCCTTACATCTTCCACCTACCTGCAATGGGATTAACATTGACCATACACAGAAAACACAAAGGAGTAAGTCGTTAACGTAATAAATGTCAATGTACGTTAATCCACATTTTAATAAGATTAAGTAAACGATTTAGAGTTAAATATACTTAAAATCATTTTCATCATTTATACTTTTTGAAAACAATGCTACATAACTTGAGGCAAAGTTTGCTACATCGCTTGAGCCAAAGCTTGCTACGTCGCTTGAGCAAGAGCTTGCTACGTCGCTTGAGCCAAAGCTTGCTACGTCGCTTGAGCCAAAGCTTGCTACGTCGCTTGATCCAAAGCTTGCTACGTCGCTTGAGACAAAGCTTGCTATGGCGCTTGAGCCAAAGCTTGCTACATTACTTGAGTCAAAGTCGCTAACCAATCACGGTCGGCTAAAACGAGTTTTAATTTCATTGATACATCATTAATCCATAAACAGTAAATCTACGCCATCATTATTACAAACATACTCATATATGTTTATAATAACTAAGTGGTACATGTAACACCCTAAATTTTAAGTCTTTAAAATTATAGTATCAGTCCTAAGATCCTCGTTTGAGCGAGAAATTCTCGCTTAAGCGAGAGAGAGACTCACCTAGGAGGGTGAAATATTGGGCTATACTTGAGGATTCTCGCTTGAGCGAGAGATCCTCGCCTGGGCGAGAGAGGCTCACCTAGGAGGGTGAAATCTTGGAGTATACTGGAAGATTCTCGCCTGAGCGACAGTTGTCTCGCCTGGGCGAGAAATATCATTATGGGGCTGTTGGCACTTTGAGATTCTCGCTTGAGCGAGAATCCCTCGCTTGAGCGAGAGGGTCAGATCTGAGTTTTTAAAATAGGCGGGATTCTCTCGATTGAGCGAGAAAGGGCTCGCTTAAGCGAGAACCGGACGCTGTTACATTAAATAGGGGACCCCAAACACATTTATGAGGGTTAACCTAAAGAGAAGTGAGAGAAGAGAGCATTTTCAAGAGCAAGAAGGCTTTTGAGTCATTTAGAAGCTTGAGAAGAGGTAGATCTCTTGATTCTAACTCTCTTCTTCCCTTTGAAACTTGTTTTTAGGTATGTTGGATCTCTTCTCAACATGAAAACTCACCCTTTTGAGTTGTGGTTTGTTTTATGTGACTTTATCTTGTAAACTCTTGGTATATAGTTAGTATTTCAAGAAAGGAGGGGGGTTTAAGGGTTCATACATAAAAACCCCAAAACCCTAAAAATGAAAATGGGTAAAATGCTAGAGGTAGAAGATGAGTTTATTTTCTAATGATGAAATATGAGATGAATATGTATGTTTTAGAGGTTGTAAACTTATGATGAAAGTAGTTTAGCAACATTGAAAATATGATGAATATCTTGTATGGTTAAATGATGCAATATAAGTTGTTTATGAAATATTTGGAATAAATGACTAACATTGTGTTGTATGGTGGGAATGAGGAAAGTTCCTAGAGTTGGCGGCGGTGTCGGTGGAACTAGTGCAGTTACTAAGAACCCAACCCAACACTCACCGAGGTAAGGATAAGTCTTTAATTTGTGCAATGGAAATGGAAAATGTGTATGTTTTATTGTTGTGCAAGGATTAATTGGTGAATCACGTATTTATTATAAACATATATGAGTATGTTTGTAATAAGGATTGCGTGGATTCACTGGATATGATTGATAGTGAAATCAATGAAAAAGAAAATATATTTTTAGCCGACCATAAATGGTTAGCGACTTCGGCTCGAGTTTACGTGGCAACTCTTCGGCCCGAGTTTATGTGGCAACACTTTGGCCCGATTTTATGTGGCAACACTTCGGCCCGAGTTTATGTGGCAACACTTCAGCCCGAGTTTATGTGGCAACACTTCAGCTCGAGTTTATGTAGCAACACTTCGGCCCGAGTTTATGTGGCATGTTTTATTACAAAAGAGATGAAAAATTGTTTTTAGCTAACCCTAAGGGGTGTAGCGACTTTGGCTCAAGTGATGTAGCACGGAAAAGGAATTTTAAAGTGATTTACTAACTTTTTAAATGTGGATTATCTTATAATGACGATTATTAAATTAATGACTTACTCCTTTATGTTTTTGTGTTTCGTCATTGATAATCCCATTGCAGATGAACAGGTAACCTGAGGTGGTCTTATTTTTGGAAGCTTAGGAGCTTTATATTTTTGGATTTTAAACTATTAGCACTATTTTGTATATGAGTGCTTATTGAATTACTTGGAATATTTTTTAACTATGGATATAGGACATATACGATTGATTGTAACTCCGCATATATATAGCTATGGGTATTTTGGAAACCCATAGCTAGTTGTATGCGGTAGACATTAGGGTTAATTGAATGAATTATGCTTTCCCGCAATATAAAATGTATGGTAGTATCTTATGTTAAAAAGTGTTTTAAGGAGGGATAATCGAGAAATCAAAGTAGCGTGATGACTGCATGCATGAAAGGATTAAAATAAAAGAAAAATTTCAAGGGTAGAAATTGGGTCCTTACAATATGGTATCAGAGCATAGTTAGTCCCGCGGCCTAGGGTATGGCCTTACTTGCTTCTTTGTAACTTCAAAATGAATGGACTATGTGGTTGAAGTGAACTGTTGTGTGGTTATTTGTTGATTTGTTTGTTTAAACCTAGTTTACTGACAAATGAGAATTGAAATGGCAGGTACCCATTACTAAAATGTCTGGAAGAGGACGAAGAAGAGGATCAGGTTAGAATGAATTGTTGGCCCAGATTGCGGCAATACTGGCAAACGTGAATGAGAACTTGCAACACCTGAATCAGAATACGACACCAAGTCCGAGTTCGCAGCCTTTGGTTCCACTCTGTCCAGCTGAGTATCGAGGTTTGGATGAGTTCTGTAGGAGGAACCCTAGTTCGTTTCAAGGGGGTTCGCTCCTGATTGGAAAGGATTCAGAGATTGGAAAGGATTTTCAAGGCCATGAGCTGTTCTGATGCTCAGAAGTTGGCGTATGCCACCTATTTGCTAGAGAAGAAGGCTGAGAGTTGGTGGGAATTTGCTCGGCGCCAAATGGAGGCGGAGGGGCAAGTAATTCTGTGGTGTACTTTTAGGGAGAAATTCCTTCGAAAGTATTTTCCTGCTGATCTGAGGAGTCAGAAGGAAATGGAATTCTTGAGGTTGGAGCAAGGAAACCTGTTTGTGGGGGATTATGCGGCCAAATTTGAAGAATTGGCCCGATTTTGCCCTTACTCTGAATTGGAGGCGGACGGAAGGTCCAAGTGCTCAAAGTTTGAATCGGGTTTGAAGCCCAAGCTGAAAACGATGCTTAGGCATTAAGAGATCACTGATTTTTCCACACTAGTCAACAAGTGTAGAATGGTTGAGGATGATATGAAGGCGGACGAAGTGGTGGCGTCAAGATCACTTCCTCCCAAGAATTTTGGGCCCCAAAGGAATTTTGTGCACGGGAAGGGTAAGAGTAAGGCATTTCTAGAAGAGGGGAAGCCTTATTCCTCACCTATGGGCAACAGAGGATATGCTCCACAAGGGTCAAGAACTCATGCCAATGCTGGAGGGTCGCAGCAAAACCCTCCATCTTGGTATGGACATTTTGGTGATTCCTCACCTATGGGTAACAAATGCGGCCGAAAACACTTTGGTGATTCTTGCCCCGGGACCACACTTAGCTGCTTTTACTGCAAGGAGAGTGGGCATCTTAAGAGGCATTGTCCAGAATTACGGCAGAGTATGAATGCTGTTAGTGCTGAACGACCTCGACCCACCGGCAGAGTTTTCACCATGAGTGGTGCAGAGGCTTCAAGTACATATGGCCTGATAAGAGGTAATTGCATGGTGGCAGGTATTCCCCTTTTTGTGTTGTTTGATTCGGGAGCGACACACTCCTTTGTATCTATTGAATGTGTGGATAGGCTGAACTTGCAAATTGAGTCGTTGCCTTTCTACTTGGTCGTATCCACCCCAACTAATGTGCATGTGGTGGTGTCGACAGTGGTGTCTCGATGTCCAGTAGTGGTAAACGGTAAGACTTTTACCGTGGATTTAATCTGCTTACCCCTATCCCAGTTGGATATAATTCTAGGGATGGACTGGTTGTCTACGAATCATGTAATGCTTAATTGTGCCGATAAGACCGTGGTATTCGGGAATCTAGATTAGAGTTCTGATGAGGTTAATGCCATGAAACCGTTATCGACAAAGGAAGTCAAGACTTCCTGTAAGGAGGGAGGAGTCGTGTTTATGTTGTTGGCATCCTTGGAAGGTATTGAGAAACCTAAGGTGCAGGATATTCCGATAGTTCGTGAGTTCCCTGAGGTATTTCCTAGTGAGATTCTAGAGTTACCTCTAGTGAGAGAAGTTGAATTCTCTATTGATTTGGTACATGGAACGGGACCCATATCTATAGCTCCTTATAGGATGGCACCGTTAGAATTGGCTGAGTTGAAAAATCAGGTTAAGGACTTGTTGGCAAAGAAGTTCATTCGTCCTAGAGTCTCGCCATGGGGTGCGCCTGTTTTGTTGTTTAAGAAAAAGGATGGTAGTATGTGGTTGTGTACTGACTACTGGCAGTTGAACAAGGTCACTATTAAGAACAAGTATCCGTTGCCTCAGATCGATGACTTGATGGATCAGTTGAGGGGAGCGGTAGTATTTTCAAAAATTGACCTTCGGTCAGGTTACCACCAACTTCGGGTGAAGTCGAAAGACATTCCTAAAACTGCTTTTAGGACAAGGTATGGACATTTTGAATATTTGGTCATGCCTTTTGGTATAACAAATGCCCCAGCAATATTTACCGACTACATGAATCAAATTTTTCATCCGTATTTAGATTCATTTGTAGTGGTATTTATTGATGACATTTTGGTTTACTCCACATGCCGAGAGGAGCATGCTGAGCACCTGAGGGTTGTGCTAGAGCTTCTTAGTAAAAATCGGTTGTATGCAAAGCTGTCAAAGTGTGATTTCTGGTTGGAATCCGTAAACTTTCTTGGACATGTGATATCCAAGGAAGGAGTGGTAGTAGATCCTTCAAAGGTTGAAGCGGTTATGGAGTGGGCGGTGCCCAAGTCAGTCACTGAGATCAGGAGCTTTTTGGGTTTGGCTGGGTATTATCGGAAATTCATTGAAGGATTTTCGAAGTTGGCACTACCATTGACTAAGTTCACTCGGAAAGGAGAACCGTATGTGTGGACACTTCGTTGTGAAGAAAGCTTTCAGGAGTTGAAACGAATGTTGACTACGGCACCAATGTTGGTTCTTCCTTGTACCGATAATGATTTTAGTGTTTATTGTGATGCTTCAAAGCAAGGTTTGGGTTGTGTCCTGATGCAAGAAGGGAAAGTTGTTGCATATGCTTCTCGTCAGTTAAGAACGCACAAACAGAACTACCCTACTCATGATTTAGAATTGGCCGCATTGGTCTTTGCTTTAAAAATCTGGAGACACCATCTCTATGGCATGAGATTTGAGGTGTACAGTGACCACAAGAGTTTAAAGTACCTATTTGACCAAAAGGAATTGAATATGAGACAGAGACGGTGGATAGAATTCCTAAAGGATTATGATTTTGGATTGCAGTACCATCCGGGAAAGGCCAATGTAGTGGCTGATGCGCTTAGTCGGAAGTCTATACACATGCCGGCTTTGATGGTCAGGGAAGGGAAACTGATTGAAGAATTCAGAGATATGAATTTGGATGTCCAGATAAAGCCTTATAGTAATATTTTGGGAATGTTGAAGGTCACCAATGAACTGTTTGAGCAAATCCGAGTACTGCAAGTTGAGGATATTGAGATAATGGCAAAACGGGATTTAATGCTAAGTGGCAAGGAAACTGATTTCGCATCAGACCCTAGTGAAATGTTGCGTTATAAAGGGAGAGTATGTGTGCCTCGTGGTGAGGAATAACGGAAGAGTATTTTAGAAGAGTCTCGTAAGAGCAAGATGAGCTTTCACCCGGGAACTACCAAGATGAACCAAGATTTGAAGAAATTGTTTTGTGGTCACGGTTGAAGAGGGATGTGGCTTCATATGTCTCGAGTTGTTTGGTATGTCAGAAAGCCAAGATTGAGCATCAACGGCCAGCAGGAGAGTTACAATCCCTAGAAATTCCCGTTTGGAAGTGGGACAGTATCTCCATGGATTTTGTGTCTGGTTTTCCGAAGACTCAGAAAGGATACGACTCGATATGGGTAATAGTGGATCGGTTGACTAAGTCTGCTCATTTCTTGCCGATGAACATGAGGTACTCCCTAGAACGATTGGCGGAACTGTATATCCGGGAAGTTGTTCGGTTGCATGGGATACCGTCCAGCATTGTGTCCGATAGAGATCCCCGTTTTACCTCCAACTTTTGGACTAGTTTGCAGTCCGCATTGGGAACTAAGTTGAAGTTAAGTTCAGCTTATCATCCACAAACGGACGGTCAATCGGAAAGAACTATACAATCATTTGAAGACCTTCTAAGGGCTTGTGTCTTGGAACAACTAGGGAGTTGGGATGGCATGTTGCCTCTGATTGAATTTACTTACAACAATAGCTTCCATTCGAATATTGGAATGGCACCTTATGAGGCGTTGTATGGTAGGAAGTGCCGAACTCCAATGAATTGGTTAGAAACTGGGGAGAACTTGATATTGGGGCCCGAGCTGGTCCAAGAGACTACTGATAAAATCAAGAAAATCCGAGAGAACATGAGGATCGCTCAGAGTCGACATAAAAGCTATTACGATAAGAGGCGGAAAACTCTTGAGTTTAATGAAGGAGACCATGTTTTCATGAGAGTAGTCCCGACTACCGGAATAGGTAGAGTGTTGAAGTCTCGTAAGCTGACTCCACGATTCATTGGGCCGTATCAAATACTAAAGAGGATTGGGCCGGTAGCGTATCGTATTGCTTTACCTCCGTTGTTGTCGAATCTCCACAATGTGTTTCATGTGTCTCAATTGAGAAAATATGTTGGAGATCCATCTCATGTGGTTGAGTCGGACCAGATACAGTTGAAGGATAAACTGACTTTTGTGACGTCGCCTGTGAGAATTATGGATACCAGTATCAAAAGGTTGAGGGGCAAAGAGATTCCTTTGGTGAAAGTGTTGTGGAGCCAAGTGGACGAAGGAGACGCTACTTGAGAAGTTGAGCAAGAAATGAGGGAGGATTACCCTCATTTGTTTGAATCGAGGTATGTTTAATTTTCGGGGACGAAAATTCTTATAAGAGGGGGAGGATTATAACACCCTAAATTTTAAGTCTTTAAAATCATAGTATCAGTCCTAAGATCCTTGCTTAAGCGAGAAATTCTCGCTTGAGCGAGAGAGAGTCTCACCTAGGAGGGTGAAATACTGGGCTATACTGGAGGATTCTCGCTTGAGCGAGAGATTCTCGCCTGGGCGAGAGAGGCTCACTTGGGAGGGTGAAATCCTGGAGTATACTGGAAGATTCTCGCCTGAGTGAGAGTTGTCTCGCCTGGGCGAGAAATATCATTATGGGGCTGTTGGCATTGTGAGATTCTCGCTTGAGCTAGAATCCCTCGCTTGAGCGAGAGGGTCAGATCTGAGTTTTTAAAATAGGCGGGATTCTCTTGCTTGAGCGAGAAAGGGCTCGCTTAAGCGAGAACCCGACGCTGTTACATTAAATAGGGGACCCCAAACACATTTATGAGGGTTATCCTAAAGAGAAGCTTAGAAGGCTTTTGAATCATTTAGAAGCTTGAGAAGAGGTAGATCTCTTGATTCTAACTCTCTTCATCCCTTTGAAACTTGTTTTGAGGTATGTTGGATCTCTTCTCAACATGAGAGAAACCATGGAAACTCACCCTTTTGAGTTGTGGTTCGTTTTATGTGAATTTATCTTGTAAACTCTTGGTATAGAGTTAGCATTTCAAGAAAGGAGAGGGGTTTGAGGGTTCATACATAAAAACCCCAAAACCCTAAAAATGAAAATGGGTAAAATGCTAGAGGTAGAAGGTGAGTTTATTTTCTAATGATGAAATATGAGATGAATATGTATGTTTTAGAGGTTGTAAACTTATGATGAAAGTAGTTTAGCAAGATTGAAAATATGATGAATATCCTGTATGGTTAAATGATGCAATATAAGTTGTTTATGAAATATTTGGAATAAATGACTAACATTGTATTGTATGGTGGGAATGAGGAAAGATCCTAGAGTTGGCGGCGATGTCGGTGGAACTAGTGCAGTTACCAAGAACCCAACCCAACACTCACCGAGGTAAGGATAAGTCCTTAATTTGTGCAATGGAAATGGAAAATGTGTATGTTTTATGGTTGTGCAAGGATTAATTGGTGAATCACGTATTTATTATAAACATATATGGGTATGTTTGTAATAAGGATTACGTGGATTCACTGGATATGATTCATAGTGAAATCAATGAAAAAGGAAATATATTTTTAGTCGACCATAAATGGTTAGCGACTTCGGCTCGAGTTTACCTAGCAATACTTCGGCCCGAGTTTATGTGGCAACACTTTGGCCCGAGTTTATGTGGCAACACTTCGGCCCGAGATTATGTGGCAACACTTCGGCCCGAGTTTATGTGGCAACACTTCGGCTCGAGTTTATGTAGCAACACTTCGGCTCGAGTTTATGTGGCATGTTTTCTTACAAAAGAGATGAGAAATTGTTTTTGGCTAACCCTAAGGGGTGTAGCGACTTTGGCTCAAGTGATGTAGCACGAAAAAGGAATTTTAAGGTGATTTACTAACTTTTTAAATGTGGATTATCTTATAATGATGTTTATTAAATTAATGACTTACTCCTTTATGTTTTTGTGTTTCGTCATTGATAATCCCATTGCAGATGAACAGGTAACCTGAGGTGGTCTTATTTTTGGAAGCTTAGGAGCTTTATATTTTTGGATTTTAAACTATTAGCACTATTTTGTATATGAGTGCTTATTGAATTACTTGGAATATTTTGTAACTATGGATATATGACTTATATGATTGATTGTAACTTCACATATACGTAGCTATGGGTATTTTGGAAACCCATAGCTAGTTGTATGCGGTAGACATTAGGGTTAATTGAATGAATTATGCTTTCCCGCAATATAAAATGTATGGTAATATCTTATGTTAAAAAGTGTTTTAAGGAGGGATAATCGAGAAATCAAAGTAGTGTGATGACTGCATGCATGAAAGGATTAAAATAAAAGAAAAATTTTCAAGGGTAGAAATTGGGTCCTTACAGTTCACAACTTGATCTTTATCCACAACCAGAAAATCCACACATTTTCTATTATCATGCACAAGTTAAAGACTCCTCCATTTCAATATGCTATTTAAAGACTCCTCCTTACCTTGGTGAGTGTTGGGTTTGATTCTTGGTAACCTCGCAAGTTCCACCGACACCGCCTCCAACTTTAGGATCTTTCCTCATTCCCACCATATAACACAATGTTAGTCATTTATTCCAAATAACACATAAATAACTCATTTTGCTTCTTTAATCACATAAGAGATTTAACACATTTTCAATGTTTCTAAACTACTTTCATTTTAAGTTTACAAACATATAAAACATACATATTCATCTCATATTTCAATATTAGAATGCATACTCATCTTCTACTTTTAGCATTTTATCCATTTTCCTCTTTAACCACATTTTCACTTTAGGGTTTTGGGGTTTTCATGAATCAACCCACAAACCCTTTCCATTCTTGAAATACCAACTCTAAACCAAGAGTTTACAAGAGGAAAACAACATAAAACGAACCATAACTCAAAAGGGTGAGTTTCCATGGTTTCTCACATTTTGAGAAGAGATCCAACATACCCAAAACAAATTTCAAAGGGAAGAAGAGAGTTAGAATCAAGAATTTTACCTCTTCTCAAGCTTATAGATGAGTATCAAAGCTTCTAGAACTAATACAAAATAGTTTTCTATAAAAGCTGATTTTTCACCCATGTGCTCATAACATCAATATATCCATAAATTTCCATAATTCACTTTCATATCATTCTAGAGCGAAATTCTTGCTATTGAAAAGTTATGAAGTTTTTTGAGTTTAAGAGTGAAAAATGTAAGGACCCAATTCTACCCTCGAATTATTTTTTCCTTATTTTAATCTTTTTGCATACGTTCTCCTATTCTTACTATCACATTTCAACATATTTATTCCTGGTCGCCTTATTCACATACGTATATTCATTTCCTCGGTAATTACCGCATATGAATAGCTTTGAGTTTCCAAAACACCCATAGCTGCTAATATCCAGTATTACACAAAAATGTAGTAAATCAAATAGTTATGAATACAATCATCCAAGTAACAATCTACATCACAAAAAGCAAAATAAAGGATCCAAGTCCTGAGCTCCTAAGGCCCCAAACTAAGCATCCTCAACTATCCTGTTTACCTGCAAGGGGATTATCAATGGCAAATACACACAACATACAAAGGAGTAAGTCTTCAAAACAACAAATACCATTATGAGATAATCCACATTTTAAAGGGGTTAGTAAATCATTTTGAAATTCATTTTCTTTGCTGCATACCTTTAGCCGAAGTCGCTACACCCTTTAAGGTTATCTAAAAACAGATTCCCTTTTCTTTTAAGACGAAAATGTGCTACATATACTCGAGCCGGAGTCTCGCTTATATACTCAAGCCAGAGTTTCGCTTATATACTCAATCCAGAGTTTTGCTTATATACTCAAGCCAGAGTTTCGCTTATATACTCAAGCTAGAGTTTCGCTTATATACTCAAGCCAAAGTTTTATTACATATACTCGAGCCGAAGTCGCTACCATTCATGGTCGGCTAAAAACAAATTTTATTTTCATTGATTTCACCATAAATCATTTTCCGTAAACCCACGCCACCATTAGTATAAACACACCCATATATGTTTATACTAAATACGTGATTCACAACTTAATCATTGCACAACCAGAAAATACATACATTTTCTATTTCAAGTGCACAAGTAAAGACTTATCCTTACCTCGGTGAGTGTTGGGTTTGGTTCTTGGAAACTTCGCAAGTTCCATCGATACCGCCTCCAACTTTAGGATCTTTCCTCTTTCCCACCATATAACACAATGTTAGTCATTTATTCCAAATATCACATAAACAACTTATATTGAATTATTTAACCATACAAGATATTCATCATATTTTCAATGTTTCTAAACTACTTTCATCATGAGTTTACAACCATCTATGTAACGATCCGATTTTCTACCCTTGAAATTTTTTCCTTATTTAATCCAATTCCATGCATCTAATGATAAGTCATAATTACCAAGTGAATAAATTTATTTTAAAGATCTTTCTCTTCATCCTCACACCCGATCTATGAACCAAAAGTACATACACAATCTGATAGCAGAAAAACATAATTCACATTAGTATAACCTAGTAACTACTGCATACAATTAGCTATGGGTTTCCAAAATACTCATAGCTACATATATCTCGACTTACTAGTCTCCATGATCAAAATAGTACAAAATAGTATTCATAGTACAATTAGTTGATTCAATTACAATCAATTGAAGTTACAAAATAATGGATAAAGAGACATCAAAATAAAGGTCTCTAATCTCCTACTCAAAAATCATCCTTTCTCAGTCCACCTACCTGCAATGGGATTAACATTTACCATACACAAACAACACAAAGGAATAAGTCATCAACTCAATAAAATTTCAATGTAAGTTAATCCACATTTAATAGAGTTAAACAATGATAGAAGTTAAATCCACTTAAAACCATTTTCGTCATCTGTACTTTTGAAAAACCATGCTACATAACTCGAGCTAGAGTCGCTAACCGATTCTGGTAGGCTAAAACGAGTTTTATTTCCATTGGCACTACACCAATACATAAACCATAAATCCACCCGTCATCACTACAAACATACCCATATATATTTGTGGTGACTAAGTGATTTACCATTTATTACTTTGTTTCCGAGTTTTATTTCCATTGGCACTCCACCAATAAATAGACAATAAACGCACCCGACATCATTACAGCATAGCGTATATGCCTGTAACTACAAAGTGACTTACAATTTATTGTGTTATCCGAGTTTTATTTCCATTGGCACTCCACCAATAAATGGACAATACATGCACCCGACATCATTATAGCATAGCGTATATGCTTGTAACTACAAAGTGACTTACAGTTTATTGTTTTATCCGAGTTTTATTTCCACTGGCACTCCACCAATAAATGGACAATACATGCACCCGACATCATTACAACATAGTGTATATCCCTGTAACTACAAAGTGACTTACAATTTATTGTTTTATCCGAGTTTTATTTCCATTGGCACTCCACCAATAATTAGTCAATAAATGCACCCGACATCATTACAACATAACGTATATGCTTGTAACTACAAAGTGACTTACAATTAATTGCTTTATTCCGTGTTTTATTTCCATTGGCACTCCACCAATACAAAAATGATAAATAAACCCGACATCATTACAAACATATCCATGTATGCTTATAACTACAAAGTGATTTACATTTCATGATTTCATTTCGAGTCTTATTTCCATTGGTACTCCCCCAATAAGTAAACCGTAAATTCACTTCTAACCATTATCAACATACCCATATATGTTCATAATGATTAAGTGATTCACATTTTATCCATTATCCATAACAGAAAATCCACGCATTTTCCAACACAATGCATAAATTAAAGACTTATCCTTACCTCGGTGAGTGTTGGGTTTGGTTTTTGGCGACTTCGTAAGTTCTACCGGCACCACCACCAAACTTAGGATCTTTCCTCATTCCCACCACATAACACAATGTTAGTCATTCATTCCAAATAGCAAATAAATAACTTATATTGCATTATTCAACCATCTAAAACATACATATCATCTCATATTTTAACATTGTAAAGCAACTCGTCTTCTACCTTTAGCGTTTTACCCATTTTTCCTCTCTAACCACATTTTCTCTCTCTAGGGTTTTGGGGTTTCCATGAGTCAACCCACAAACTCTTTCCATCCTTGGAATACTAACTCAAAACCAAGAGTTTACAAGGTACAAGCGACATAAAACAAACCATAACTCGAAAGAGAGAGTTTCCATGGTTTTACACACTTTGAGAAGAGATCCATAATACCAAAAATGGGTTCTTAAGAGAAGAAGAGAGCTAGGATAGAGAGTTTTACCTCTTCTAAAGCTCTTGAACAAAAATCAAAGCTCCTAGACCTTGGGAATGCTCTCTTCTCTCACCTCTCTTCAATTCTTAACCTAAAAATGTATTTGGGGTTTCCCTTATTTAATGTTGTCGTCGGGTTCTCGCTCAAGCGAGAAAATCCCGCCCATTTTAAAAACTCAACTCTGACCCTCTCGCTCAAGCGAGGGATTCTCACTCAAGCGAGGGATTCTCGCTCAAGCGAGGGATTCTCGCTTAAGGCGATAGTCATTCAGTATAGCCCAGGATTTCACCCTCCCAGGTGAGCCTTTCTCGCCCAGGCGACAATCCATCGCTCAAGCAAGAATCCCAGGACTGATACTATAATTTTAAAGACTTAAATTAAGGGTGTCACAATCCTCCCCCTCTTTTAAGAATTTTCGTCCCGAAAATTAAACATACCTCGATTCGAACAAATGAGGGTAATCCTCCCTCATATCACGCTCCACTTCCCAAGGCAATCTCTTTGCCCCTTAATCTTTTGATATTGGTATCCATGATTCTCACTAGCAACGTTGTAAAAGTTAAGTTATCCTTCAACTCTATCTAATCAAACTGAACCACATGAGATGGATCCCCAACATATTTCCGCAACTAAGACACATGAAACACATTGTGGAGATTCGACAATAATGGAGGTAAAGCAATCCGATATGCTACCGGCCCAATCATCTTCAATACTTGATACGGCCCAATAAATCTCAGAGTAAGCTTACGAGACTTCAAAACACTACCAATCCCGGTAGTCGAGACTACTCTCATGAAAACATGATCCCCTTCCTTAAATTCAAGAGGTTTCCGTCTCTTATCGTAATAGCATTTCTGTCGACTCTCTGCTATTCTCATATTCTCCCGGATCTTCTTGATCTTTTCCGTCGTCTCTTGGACCAAATCGGGTCCCAATACCAAGTTATCCTCAGTTTCGAACCAACTCAACGGAGTTTGGCACTTCCTACCATACAATGCCTCATAAGGTGCCATCCCAATACTCGAATGGAAGCTATTGTTGTAGTTAAATTCAATCAAAGGCCATGCCATCCCAACTCCCCGGTTGTTCCAAGACACAAGCCCTCAAAAGATCCTCCAATGATTGTATTGTTCTTTACGATTGACCATCCGTTTGTGGATGATAAGCTGAGCTCAACTTCAACTTAGTTCCCAATGCGAACTGCAAACTAGTGCAAAAGTTTGAAGTGAAACGAGGATCCCTATCCGATACAATGCTCAACGGTATCCCATGCAAACGAACTATTTCCCGGATATACAGTTTCGCCAATCGCTCCAAAGAATACCCCATGTTCATAGGCAGAAAGTGTGAAGATTTAGTTAACTGATCTACTATCACCCATATCGAATCATACCGTTTCTGAGTTCTTGGAAAGCCCGATACAAACTCCATGGAAATACTATCCCACTTCCAAATGGGAATCTCTAGGGATTGTAGTTCTCCCGCTGGCCGCTGATGCTCAATCTTGGCTTTCTGACAGACAAGACAACTCGAGACATACAAAGCCACATCCTTTTTCAACCCAGACCACCAAAATAGCTTTTTCAAGTCTTGGTACATCTTTGTAGTTCCCGGGTGAAAACTCATTTTACTTTTGTGTGACTCCGCTAAAATACTCTTTCGCAATTCCACATCACGAGGCACATACTCTCCCTTTGTAACGCAACATTCCACTAGGGTCCGATGCGAAATCAGTTTCCTTCTCACTCATCATCAAATCTCGTTTAACCATTAGCTCACTATCCACAACTTGCATTATCCAGATTTGATCCAGCAGTTCATTTGTGACCTTAAGCATTCCTACCATCATACTATGAGGCCTTATCTGAACTTCCAAGTTCATATCCCTGAACTCCTCAATCAGTTTTCCTTCTCTAACCATCAAAGCAGACATTTGCAAAGACTTCCGACTTATAGCATCGGCCACCACATTGGCCTTTCCTAGATGGTACTGCAATCCAAAATCGTAGTCCTTAAGGAACTCCATCCACCTTCTATGTCTCATATTCAGTTCCTTTTGATCAAACAGATATTTCAAACTCTTGTTGTCGCTATACACCTCAAACCTTACGCCATACAGACGGTGTCTCCAGATTTTTAAGGCAAAGACCACTGCAACTAATTCTGAATCATGCGTAGGGTAGTTTTGCTCATGCTTTCTTAACTGTCGAGAAGCATAGGCAACAACTTTCCCCTCTTGCATCAGAACACAACCCAAACCTTGCTTAGAAGCATTACAAAACACACTGAAATCACGATCAGTATAAGGAAGAACCAACATTAGCGCCGTAGTCAATCTCCGTTTCAACTCTTGAAAACTCTCTTCACAATGGATTGTCCACACATAAGGTTCCCCTTTCTGGTGAGCTTAGTCAACGGTAGTGCCAACTTCGAAAATCCCTTTATGAATTTCCGATAATAACCAGCCAAACCCAGAAAACTCCGGATCTCAGTGACTTGGGTACTGCCCAATCCATAACCGCTTCGACTTTGGAAGAGTCCACGACATCTCCTTCCTTGGTTATCACATGTCAAAGAAAATTTACCGATTCTAACCAGAAATCACACTTGGACAATTTATCATACAACCGATTCTTACTCAGAAGATTTAGAACAACTCTCAGGTGCTTTGCATGTTCCTCTCGACTCTTGGAGTAAACTAGAATGTTATCAATAAATACCACTACGAATGAATCCAAATACGGATGAAAAATCCGATTCATGTAGTCGGTAAATATTGCTGGGGCATTCGTTACACCAAAAGGCATCACCAAATACTTAAAATGTCCATACCTCGTCCTAAAAGCAGTTTTAAGAATATCCTCCGACTTCACACGAAGTTGGTGGAAACCCGACCGAAGGTCAATTTTTGAGAACA
Organism: Lupinus albus; assembly: GCA_009771035.1. Lineage (NCBI taxonomy): Eukaryota > Viridiplantae > Streptophyta > Magnoliopsida > Fabales > Fabaceae > Lupinus > Lupinus albus. The sequence goes on from CM020015.1 coordinate 7,197,257, forward strand.
CCATCGCCCCCTTCAACTGATCCATCAAGTCATCAATCCGAGGCAAGGGATACTTGTTCTTGATGGTGACTTTGTTCAACTGTCTATAATCCGTGCACAACTTCGTACTCCCATCTTTCTTCTTAACCAACAAAACAGGCGCACCCCACGGTGAGACACTAGGGCGAATAAACTTCTTTGCCAACAAGTCCTCAACCTGCTTTTTCAACTCAACCAACTCTAACGGTGCCATCCTATAAGGAGCTATAGAGATGGGTCCCGTTCCAGATACCAAATCAATAGAGAATTCAACTTCTCTCACTAGAGGCAATTCCGGAATGTCACCAGGAAATATCTTAGGAAATTCACGAACTATCGGAATATCCTCAACTTTGGGTTTCTCAATACCCTCTAGGGATGCCAACAACATAAACACGACTCCTCCCTCCTTACAGGAAGTCCTGACTTCCTTAGCCGACAACGGCTTCATATCACTAGCCTCATCATAAATCTCATCCGGATTTCCGAACACCACAGTCTTATCAGCACAATTAAGCACCACATGATTCGCCGACAACTAGTCCATTCCCAGAATTAGATCTAATTGGGATAGTGGTAAGCAGATTAAATCCACGGTATCCTACCGTTTGCCACTACCGGACATCGAGACACAACTGTCGACACCACCACGGGTATATTAGTTGGGGAGGATACGACCAAGTCGAAAGGCAACGACTCAATTTACAATTTCAGTCTATCCACACATTCAATAGATACAAAGGAGAGTGTCGCTCCCGAATCAAATAACACTAAAAGAGGAATACCTGCCACCACGCAATTACCTTTTATCAAGCCATCTACACCTGATGCCTTTGCACCACTCATGGTGAACACCCTGCCAGTGGATCGAGGTCGTTCAACCCTCACAGCATTCACACTCTGCTGTAACTTAGGACAATATCTTTTGAAATGCCCAACCTCCTTGTAGTGAAAGCAGCTAAGGGTCGTTCCGGGGCATAAGTCACCGACATGAGTTCGGGCACATTTGCCGCACAAGGATGGAGAGTTCAACCGTGACCCTTCGGCATTGACATGAGTCCTCGGCCCATGCAAAGTATACCCCCGACTACCCGTTGGAGGAGAGTAAGGCTTCTGTTCCTCTCGAAACACCTTGTCCTTCCCTTTTCCGTGCGAGAAGTTCCGTTGAGGCCGAAAGTTCTTGGGAGGAATCACCTTAGGTGTCGCCGCTTCATCGGCTTCCAAGTTATCCTCATACACCCTACACTTGTTCACTAAGTTAGGGAAATCAGCAATCTCTTGGTGCCCAAACATGTTTTTCAACTTGGGCTTCAAATCCGATTCGAACTTGAAGCACATGGACCTTCCGTCCACCTCCAACTCGGAGTAAGGTAAAAATCGGGCCAATTCTTAAAACTGAGCCGCATAATCTCCCACCGACATGTTTCCATGTTCCAACTTCAAAAATTCCATTTCCTTCTTCCTCTTCAGATCAGCAGGGAAGTATTTATGAAGGAATTTCGCCTTGATTGTACCCCAGGAAATCAATTGTCCCTCCGCCACCATTTGGCGTCGAGTAAACTCCCACCGGTTCTCGGCCACAGTCACTAGCATATAAGTGGCATAAGCCAACTTCTGAGCCTCCGAACAGTTCATGGCCCTGAAGATCCGCTCCATTCCCTAAATCCACTCAATGGCAGCATCAGGAGCAAATCCCCCGTGGAACTGACTAGGGTTCCTCCTGCAAAACTCATCCAGACCTCGGTACTCTGCCAGTCCGGGTGGGACTAGGGGTTGCGAACTCGGACTTGGTGCGGGGTTCTGATTCATATTGTGCAAGTTCTCGTTCATTTGTTGTAGTGCAGCCACCATCTGGGCCAACAAATCATTTGGAACATTCTGACTCGTTCCTCTCCCTCTCCCTCTTCCAGCCATGTCTTAACCTGCACTCATTGATAGTCAGCACACAAATCTAACTCACATAAGTTAGGTTATCACATAGTCTCATAACACATTACATGTCACTACACCAAGGCTACATGCTTTAAACATTCAATTGACACAATATCAACTAGTCAAATCATAAACATGTCACAAAGCAGCAAGTAAGGCCATACCCTAGGCCGTAGAATTAACTATGCTCTGATACCATATTGTAAGGACCCAAATTCTACCCTTGAAATTTTTTCTCTTATTTTAATACATTCATACACGTATCTTTTCCCTTTTCTTTTATTTATCCTTATAATCAAAAGCCTCAAGGCTTTCCATTAACCAATCTATTTATTTCATGATCATGCTAACATGCATCGTTCATACACAAAAAGTAGAAATGCAGAAAAACATAATTCATATTAATGCAGTTTGTAACACCCTAAATTTGAGTCTCTAAAATTATAGTATCAATCCTGGAAGTCTCGCTTGAGCGATATATTCTCGCCTGAGCGAGAAAGGATCCCTTGGGAGGGTGAAATCATGGGCTATACTGGAGGATTCTCGCCTGAGCGAGAGTTGTCTCGCCTGGGCGAGAAATGGCATTTTGGGGCTGTTGACACTGTGAGATTCTCACTTGAGCGAGAATCCCTCGCTTAAGCGAGAGGGTCAGATCTGAAATTTTAAAAAGGCGGGATTTTCTCGCCTGATCGAGAATGGGCTCGCTTGAGCGAGAACCCGACGACTGCTCTTTAAAATAGAAACCCCAAACACATTTTAGGGTGAGAACTTTGAAGAGAAGAGAGAGAAGAGAGCTTCTCAAGAGCAAAGAGCCTTAGGACTCATCTTAGAGCTTGATAAGAGGTAAACCTCTTGTTACTAACTCTTCTTCTTCCTCTCTAACTTGTTTTGGATATGTTGGATCTATTTTCAAAACATGAGAAACCATGGAAACTCATCCTTTAGAGCTATGGTTCGTTTTATGTTGTTTTTCTCTTGTAAACTCTTGATTTAGAGTTGATATTTTATGAATGGAAAGGTTTTGTGGGTTATTCATGAAAACCTCAAAAACCCCCAAAATGAGAATATAGGTAAAAAGAGAAAGAGATGAAATGTTAGATTTGGATGATGAGTTTGTGCTTTGATGTTGTTATATGAGATAAACATGTATGTTTAGATGTTTGGAAATCTTGAATATATGTGAATCCCTTGTATGTTTGATGATGAAATACGAGTTATTTATGTGTTATTTTGAATGAATGATTGACATTGTTGTTATTGGTGGAAATGAGGAAAGATCCTAAGGTTGGAGGAAATCACGGAGGAGACTTTTAAAGTTAGTCGGAACCGATCCCCAACACTCATCAAGGTAAGGGATAAGTGTCTCTAATTCATACTCACTGATGTGAATGAGGTTTGTGAAAGAGGTAATGTGTTGGTAAGTTTTATTGTTGTTACCCTACCCGAAGAGGTAGTGGTTTATTGTTGTTACCCTACCCGAAGAGGTAGTGGTTTATTGTTGTTACCCTGCCCGAAGAGGAAGTGGTTTATTGTTGGTGCCCTATCCGGAGTGGTAGTGGACTGTTATTTTGAGCCATACCCGGAGTGGTAGTGGACTGTTATTTTGCCCTACCCGGAGTGTTAGTGGACTGTTATTGTGCCCTACCCGGAGTGGTAGTTGACTGTTATTGTGCCCTACCCGGAGTGGTAGTGGATTGTTATTGTGCCCTACCCGGAGTGGTAGTGGACTGTTATTGTGTCCTACCCGAAGTGGTAGTGGACTGTTATTGTGCCCTACCCGGAGTGGTAGTGGACTGTTATTGTGTCCTACCCGGAGTGATAGTGGACTGTTATTATGCCCTACCCGGAGTGGTAGCGGACTGTTATTGTGTCTACCAGGAATGGTAGTGATTATTGTGAACTCGACATGCCCGATGTGGTTTGGGGTAATAACTCGACCTGCCCGATGTGGTATGGGGTAATAACTCGACCTGCCCGATGTGGTATGGGGTAATAACTCGACCTGCCCGATGTGGTATGGGGAAATAAATCGACCTGCCCGATGTGGTATGGGGTAATAATCGACATGCCCGATGTGGTATGGGATAATAACTCGACCTGCCCGATGTGGTATGGGGTAATAACTCGACCTGCCCTATGTGGTATGGGGTAATAACTCGACCTGCCCGATGTGGTATGGGGTAATAACTCGGCCTGCCCGATGTGGTATGGGAAATGAAATTGATGAATATGATTAAGGGTGAATATGAATGGTGAGAAATGTGAATGTCACAATGAATGTCATATGCATGCTATAAGATATATATTATGGGATGTATATTCTATAGGGTGATTATGAATGACGAGAAATGAGATTGTCACAAAGAATGTCATATGCATGCTATAGGATATATAGTATGGGATATATATTCTCTAGGGTGAATATGAGTAATAAAACGGAAGATGTTGAGATTGAAAGTAATATACATGCTATAGGATATATATTATGGGATATATATAGTATAGGGTGGATATGAATAATGAGATGGATGATGTTTCGAACAAACGAAATATGCATACTATAGAATATATATTATGGGATATATATACTATAGGATGAATATGAGTAAAGTGGAAATTAAAGGAAGATGATATGAATGTTTGCAATTACGCTTGTGTGTTTACAAATTATATTAAAGATTAATCGTATTTGAAATGTGGATTATCATGTGATGTTAGTTTTTGAACTAATGACTTACTCCCTTTTGTTTTGTGTGTTGTTTATGATAATCCCATTGTAGGTAAATGAAGGATTTTGAGAAGGAAGCTCACTTAGGAAGCTTTTGTGTTTATTAACCTGTTTGTCTTTATTTGCTACTTGACATTGTAGTTAATTTGATAACATTATGGGATGACAGTAAATTTGATTAGGGCAATACGGAGATATGTAGTTATGGACGTTATAACTCTAGGGGACCCATAAATGGTTGTATGTGGTAATTGCTAATTGAATGAATTATGTTTTACCGCAACATAAATTGTATGATAATATAATAGGGTAAGGAGTGATTCTTGAGAGTTTTTAAGTAAAATGATGACTGTATGTAAGAAATGAATAAAATAAATGAAAAAATTTCAAAGGTAGAATTTTGGGTCGTTACAATATGGTATTAGAGCATAGTTAATTATGCGGCATAGGGTATGGCCTTACTTGCTTCTTTGTAACATGTGTATGATTTGACTAGTTGAGATTGCGTGTATTGAATGTTTAAAGCGTGTAACTTTGGTATGATGACATGTAACGTGCTATGAGACTATGTGAAAACCTGACTTGTGTGAGTTAAATTATATATTGACTATCAATGAGCGAAGGTTAAAACATGGCTGGAAGGGGAACAAGTCAGAACGTTCAGAATGAATTGTTGGTTCAGATGGTGGCTACACTACAACAGATGAACGAGAACTTGCGTAGTCTGAATCAGAAACCCGCACCAAGTCCGAGTTTGCAAAACCTAGTTCCACCCGGACCGGTAGAGTACCAAGGTCTGGATGAGTTTTGCAAGAGGAACCCCAGTCAGTTCCACGGAGGATTTGCTCCGGATGCTGCCCTCGAGTGGATTCAGGGAATAGAGCGGATCTTCCGGGCCATGAACTGTTCGGCGGCTCAGAAATTGGCCTATGCAACTTACATGCTAGGGACAGAGGCCGAGAACTGGTAGGAGTTCACTAGACGTCAAATGGAGATGGAGGGGAAATTGATTACCTGGAGTACATTCAAGGCAAAATTCCTTCACAAATACTTCCCTGTTGATTTGAAAAGGCAGAAAGAAATGGAGTTCTTGATGTTGGAACAAGGCAATATGTCGGTCGGGGAATATGCGGCTAAATTCGAGGAATTGGCCCGGTTTTTTCCCTACTCTGAGTTGGAGGTGGACAGACGATCCAAGTGCTCAAAATTCGAATCGGGCTTAAGGTCCAAGCTGAAAAGGATGTTCAGACATCAAGAGATTGCCGACTTTGCTACTTTGGTCAACAAGTGCTGGATGTACGAGCATGATCTAAAGGTGGATGAGTTGGAGACTCCCGAAACAATTTCTCCCTAGAACTATGGACCTCAACGCAACCATATGCGTGAGAGAGGTAAAAGGAGGGTGGAAGATGACCGAAAACCTTATGCGGTAACTACTAGACATCGTGACCGGAATTTCCAAAGGTCTAGCCCACCTACCGTTCCTACCGATGAAGTTTCTACTCCCATGTGCATCAAGTGCGGTAGACATCATTATGGAAGTACGTGCCCGGGAAAAGGAAATGGATGTTTCCACTGCAAGGAGCTTGGGCATATTAAAAGGTTTTGTCCCAAGCTAGATCGGAGACTGAATGTCATTCATGCCGAGGGGACAAGGAACCACGGTCGAAGGGTTACCCCGAGTGGCGCAGGGACATCAGGTGTTGATGATCCGGCGAGAGGTAAATCGCATGGTAACATGTATCCCTTTTAGTGTTGTCTAATTCGGGAGTGACACACTCCCTATAATTGCTGAATGTGTGAACCGACTAAGATTGTACACCAAGTTGTTGTTTTCGACTTAGTTGAACCCACCAACCTCGTGTATCGGTGGTGGATGTCGGTGTGGATGTCTCAGCGTACAGTTGGGGTAAATGGTAGAACCTTTACCATAGTGTTGATATGCGCAATGATGTCCCAGATAGAAATTAATCATGGAAATGGACTAGCGGTCAGCAAATCGTGTTATGTTTAACTGTGTGTAATTGTTGAGGTGAAGATTTAAATTTAGTATGCATTGATATGTATGTGTATGCTAAGGGGGTAAGACTTATACTGATAGTCGAGGAAAGAGGCTAGTCAAGTTACTTACCCTGTCAATGTGATGAATGCAATGGAATAGACATGAATCTTTTGGTCACGATTGATCGGTTCTTTTGCGGTGGGACATTGGCAATGCATGAAATAGTGGTGGTGTACCTCAATTGTCTACGTTGAATGTTGTACCGGCAAAAGTTGTTGTTGTTTCGTGAACGTCAGTAGTTGCGGTGTATGGGTGTGGTGTAACCATAAGAGAGAAGGAGTTTTGGGGTATGTTGAAATGAGTATGCAAACTTTGTTTCATGACGTGGTTGCCATGAGTCGTGGATTCAAACCGTTTTGAAAAATCAATTTTTTGGGTGAAACATAGCTTGTGGCTAAATAATGATTTAGTATCATGTTGGAGAATTCCGAAATTTTAGCAATCATATCTGATTAAGTAAGAGGTCGTTAAAAATTTGGTGATACAAGACGCCCATGTATTTCTGGACATAATGCGAGTGGGTTAATAAGTTTATATTGCTAACGGAATTGGGGTGGCCAACCCAAACACAAGTTGTAGGTTTGAGTTTTGTCGACTCGCACTGACCGATTGGTAACAAGATACCTAGTTTTGGTGTGAATCAATGGTTTATGGTTTCAGTTGAGGCTAGAAATTGGTAATTCCTTTCGAGGATAAGACTTGATGACAGAAATATTTGATGGAATTGGACGATTACTGGATAGTTTGATTGTGTACAATGGATGAGACACTAAGAGTCTTTTGTGTAAGTATTGTATTGATTGAGTGAAATGAAATTGTGCTAGATTCTTGAGTGGAGATGAAATTAGCTAGTGTATGATGGATGTTAAATGAGGGATAAGGATTTACCCATTCGCTGAATTGCGAGAGTGTTCTAGGCATTCTTAACATAGATGAGGATGGTTAGCTGGATCAGTCCTAGATACCTATGGTTCTTGACGAATATAGGAAAAATCTTTAGTCTGAATTATGGTTTAGTTCTCATGGCATTCGAGTTATTAGAGGCTGAGATCTTAATATTTGGACATTGATGAGTTAGTTCATGAATTGGTTTGGGGATATCAAGGTTTAGTGGTGTATGCCCTTAATGACCGATTAAGTAATCTTAATGGATTAGAGTATCGATTATGATTTCGGTTGGATATTATTGTGCCTAAGGTTTAGGTGATGATTTTTTTTTCCGAAGTATGTTTACTTTTTGGGGACGAAAATTCTTATAAGAGGGGGAAGATTGTAACACCCTAAATTTGAGTCTCTAAAATTATAGTATCAGTCTTGGAAGTCTCGCTTGAGCGAGAAAGGATCCCCTGATAGGGGAAATCCTGGACTATACTGGAGGATTCTCGTCTGAGCGAGAGTTGTCTCACCTGGGCGAGAAATGGCATTTTGGGGCTGTTAACACTGTGAGATTCTCGCTTGAGCGAGAATCCCTCGCTTGAGTGAGAATCCCTCGCTTGAGTGAGAGGGTCAGATATGAAATTTTAAAACGGCGGGATTTTCTCGCCTGAGCGAGAATGGGCTCGCTTAAGCGAGAACCCGACGATTGCTCTTTAAAATAGAAACCCCAAACACATTTTAGGGTGAGAACTATGAAGAGAAGAGAGTAAAGAGAGCTTTTCAAGAGCAAAGAGCCTTAGGACTCATCTTAGAGCTTGATAAGAGGTAAACCTCTTGTTTCTAACTCTTCTTCTTCCTCTCTAACTTGTTTTGGGTATGTTGGATCTATTTTCAAAACATGAGAAACCATGGAAACTCACCATTTAGAGTTATGGTTCGTTTTATGTTGTTTTTCTCTTGTAAACTCTTGATTTAGAGTTGATATATTATGAATGGAAAGGTTTTGTGGGTTATTCATGAAAACCCCAAAATGAGAATATAGGTATAAAGAGAAAGAGATGAAATGTTAGATGTTGATGATGAGTTTGTGCTTTGATGTTGTTATATGAGAAGAACATGTATGTTTAGATGTTTGGAAATCTTGAATATATGTGAGTCCCTTATATGTTTGATGATGAAATACGAGTTATTTATGTGTTATTTTGAATGAATGACTGACATTGTTGTTATTGGTGGAAATGAGGAAATATCCTAAGGTTGGAGGAAATCGCGGAGGAGACTTTTAAAGTTACTCGAAACCAATCCCCAACACTCACCAAGGTAAGGGATAAGTGTCTCTAATTCATACTCACTGATGTGAATGAGGTATGTGAAAGAGGTAATTTGTTGGTAAGTTTTATTATTGTTACCCTACCCGAAGAGGTAGTGGTTTATTGTTGTTACCCTACCCGAAGAGGTAGTGATTTATTGTTGTTACCCTACCCGAAGAGGTAGTGGTTTATTGTTGGTACCCTACCCGGAGTGGTAGTGGACTGTTATTGTGCCCTACCCGGAGTGGTAGTGAACTGTTATTATGCCCTATCTGGAGTGGTAGTGGACTATAATTGTGCCCTACCTGGAGTGGTATTGGACTGTTATTGTGCCCTACCCGGAGTGGTAGTGGACTGTTATTGTGCCCTACCCGGAGTGGTAGTGGACTGTTATTGTGTCCTACATGAAGTGGTAGTGGACTGTTATTGTGCCCTACCCGGAGTGGTATTGGACTGTTATTGTGTCCTACCGGGAATGGTAGTGATTATTGTGAACTTGACCTGCCCGATGTAGTATGGGGTAATAACTCGACCTGCCCGATGTGGTATGGGGTAATAACTCGACCTGCCCAATGGCGTATGGGGTAATAACTTAACCTACCCGATGCGGTATGGGGTAATAACTCGACCTGCCCCATGTGGTATAGGGTAATAACTCGACGTGCCTGATGTGGTATGGGGTAATAACTCGACCTGCCCGATGTGGTATGGGGTAATAACTCGACCTGCCCTATGTGGTATGGGGTAATAACTCGACCTGCCCCATGTGGTATGGGGTAATAACTCGACCTGCCCGATGTGGTATGGGGTAATAACTCGACCTGCCCGATGTGGTATGCGAAATGAAATTGATGAATACGATTAAGGGTGAATATGAATGGTGAGAAATGTGAATGTCATAATGAATGTCATATGCATGCTATAAGATATATATTATGGGATGTATATTCTATAGGGTGAATATGAATGATGAGAAATGTGGATGTTACAAAGAATGTCATATGCATGCTATAGGATATATAGTATGGGATATATATTCTCTAGGGTGAATATGAGTAATAAAACGGAAGATGTTGAGATTGAAAGTAATATACATGCTATAGGATATATATTATGGGATATATATACTATAGGGTGGATATGAATAATGAGATGGATGATGTTTCGAACGAACGAAATATGCATACTATAGAATATATATTATGGGATATATATACTATAGGATGAATATGAGTAAAGTGGAAATTAAAGGAAGATGATATGAATGTTTGCAATTACGCTTGTGTGTTTACAAATTATATTAAAGATTAATCGTATTTGAAATGTGGATTATCATGTGATGTTAGTTTTTGAACTAATGACTTACTCCCTTTTGTTTTGTGTGTTGTTTATGATAATCCCATTGTAGGTAAATGAAGGATTTTGAGAAGGAAACTTACTTAGGAAGCTTTTGTGTTTATTAACCTGTTTGTCTTTATTTGCTACTTGACATTGTAGTTAATTTGATAACATTATGGGAAGACAGTAAATTTGATTAGGGCAATACGGAGATATGTAGTTATGGACGTTATAACTCTGGGGGACCCATAACTGGTTGTATGTGGTAATTGCTAATTGAATGAATTATGTTTTTCCGCAACATAAATTGTATGATAATATAATAGGGTAAGGAGTGATTCTTGAGAGTTTTTAAGTAAGGTGATGACTGTATGTAAGAAATGATTAAAATAAATGAAAAAATTTCAAAGGTAGAATTTTGGGTCGTTACAATATGGTATTAGAGCATAGTTAATTATGCGGCATAGGGTATGGCCTTACTTGCTTCTTTGTAACATGTGTATGATTTGACTAGTTGAGATTGCGTGTATTGAATGTTTAAAGTGTGTAACTTTGGTATGATGACATGTAACGTGCTATGAGACTATGTGAAAACCTGACTTGTGTGAGTTAAATTATATATTGACTATCAATGAGCGAAGGTTAAAACATGGCTGGAAGGGGAACAAGTCAGAACGTTCAGAATGAATTGTTGGTTCAGATGGTGGCTACACTACAACAGATGAACAAGAACTTGCGTAGTCTGAATCAGAACCCCGCACCAAGTCCGAGTTTGCAACTCACCTTCCTAGAAACTTGCAAGATTTCATACATTATTGTGTTTAACTTATGCATTATTAAATTTGACTTTCGGAATAATGTGACCCAATGTGTTCTAGAACGTGGTTTTGGATTAGATAGTGGCCGCAAACGTAGCAGAGAATAGAGTTATTAGGTAGAAATGAAACAAAAATCTTATATAAACAATGTTATAAGCTTTCAATGCAAATAATAAAAACAACCACCTCGTTATAAAATTAATTTATAAAATATTATAAGAGTGTATAATGAAGTGGTTGCTTTTATTGGTGGCATATACAATGATATAGATTAGTGAATATAGAAGATGTATGTTTGTCTTGTTACTTGTAATTTTTCTTTAAACAAAAAGAAAAAGAAGGAATTCCATTTAATGAGCTTTTATTTTGTAATTTGTGGAATATATCTACTATATTCCAAAATCTTAATATAAGGATTTTTTTATCATATTAGTCATTCATGATTTTGAAATTAAATATTTCATAAGTTTATAAATTAATAAATTCTAATTTTAATCATCTACACAATGTTGCTTGTTCTTTTAATATTCACAAGTCTAGAGTTTATGCAATAAGGAATCAAGACTAACATAGTTATTGGTAGAAAATTATTTGATAGTTTGAGTGTTTTTAAATTGTTCCAAATAATCTTAGCGATATTCCTACATTGTTCAAAGGAAGATATGAGGAAAAAAAGTGAATATTCACTATATTTCCTTCATCCTTGATGTGATAATAATTTTTGAGTCAAAGTGTAGAAAACAATCCTTATGCCCAAATAGGAAAATATGGTCATTAAAATAGAACTCTAAGTTTAGGAGTCGATTAGACATCGGGAAACCTATTAGCACCCCATACTCCCGTATGTTAAAGGCTCCATTTCTAATTGCATGGACCAATATATATGGTTACATTATTTATTAAATATTTAAGTTGTATGTATGGCGTGGTTTTATATTGCACAATAGTATCAATATGTGTAGTGCAATAGGGAAGTCAAAACTATACAATTCTAGGTTGAGAATTGATTAATGATTATGTTTAATTGTAAGTGTGGTGCAAAGTTAAGAAGTAGATCATAGACCTCCATCCGTAATTTGAGAGGTGAAATTATTAAATTCTGATTATTACTATTAGAAGACCTCTTTATTAAATTTCTTGTCAACCGAAAAATGAAATTATTAAATTTATTGATGAATTAAAACTATGTTTAGTTTAATACTCGCGAAGAGACTCTCGCTCAATAGGATAAACTAAAAAGAGAGACTTGTTCCAAGTAAGAAAGACCGCGAATTTATTATTATTTTATATATTGCTTGGTGTGCCACAAATTAAAAATTATAATGCGAATTTATTATTATTTTATATATTGCTTGGTGTGCCATAAATTAAAAATTATAATGCATGTCAGCAAATGCAAATACAAAAGAGGGGGCAGTTCCCTTTAAAACCCTACAATAAAACAAAGTCACACTTTAAGCAAACTAAAGTACGCTCTTAGTTCCTCCAGACAATAATCCAACTCTTAACAAATCAAATACTGCCTATTTTATAGTGTTTTATTTACCATTTATAAAATGCCAACTACCTTAGTAACTTTAGCTTTCACCTTAAACTCACTTTCCTAGAAACATGCAGGATTTCATACAATATTGTGTTTGACTTATGCATTATTAAATTTGACTTTCTGAATTATGTGACTCAAATGAGTTCTGGAACATGGTTTTGGATTGGATATTGGCCGCAAACGTAGCAGAGAATAAAGTTCATAGGTAAAAATAAAACAAAAATCTTATATAAACAGTGTTATATGCTTTCAATTCTACCAATAAAAACAGCCACCTCGTTATAAAATTAATTTATAAAATATTATAAGAGTGTATAATGAGGTGGTTGTTTTTATTGTTGGCATATACAATAATATAGATTAGTGGATATAGAAGATGTATGTTTGTCGTGTTACCTATAATTTTTCTTTTAACAAAAAGAAAAGGAAGGGATTCCATTTAATTAGCTTTTGTTTTGTAAATTTGTGTGGAATATATCTATTATATTCCAAAATCTTTAGTTTAAGGATTGTTTTATCATATTAGTCGTACATGATTTTGAAATTAAATATTTCATAAGTTTATATATTAATAAATTCTAATTTCAATCATCTACACAATATTGCTTGTTCTTATAATAATCACAAGTCTAGAGTTTATGCAATAAGGAATCAAGACTAACATATTTATTGGTAGAAAATTATTTGATAGCTTGAATGTTTTTTAATTGTTCTAAATAATCGAAGCGATATTTCAACATTGTTCAAAGGAAGAGATGACGAAAAGAAGTGAATATTCAATATATTTCCTTCACCCGTGATGTGATAGTAATTTTCCATATATTTTAAATTAAATTACAAAAATATTTCTTATTTGATTTTGCATTCATTAATTAAAGTTAAATAAAATAATTTTAGTATTATTATTATTTCAAAGATTTTAAACTTATTACCTTTTACATTTATTAATTACTTATTATATAAATAGATTTTATTTATTATTTAATTTTTAACTTATTTCGGATTTAAATGTTTACAAACAAAACTAATGTATATAGACGATTCAAAAGATGATATGAGGAAAAGAAATAAATTTGTGATCTTTCCTACATCTTTATTATAATTTATTTTAAAATATTTTTCCTTTATTTGAATTGAATTTTATTACTATTTATCATATATTAACGAATAGAAGCGATGTATCATGACTTCTCAAAAGATGATACAAGGAAAATAAGTGAAATCATGATCTTTCCTACATGTTTATTATAATTTATTTCAAATTATTTATCCTTTTATTACTATTTATCATATATTAAAAATTATAAACGATTAATTTTTTTATTTATAACCATAATATATTTTTTATTGTTAAGAAGATTATTTTAATGAAAAGTAAGACAAAAGTAGACAAATTATACATAACCGTATTAATTAAAAACTTACATTTAATTACTAACATATATTAATTAATTTATACTAAATTAGCACTATATTTTAAAAATACGATATTACTATATTATTATTATTTATATAAAATTGGTCATTATGTTTATTATAAAATAATAATTTTTTAAAGTAAAAATGGAAATTGGAAATTAAAGTTAGAAGATGTATAAGCACATCTTTCAATACAAATGGAGAACTAGAGAGTTACGAGAGTCATGTATAAACTTGTAAGGAAAACCCACATTACACGACAAGACGTAGGGCACGGTGCCGACGATGGGAGTTGTAACACCCCGAATTTTAGTTTTCAAGATTATAGTAACAGTCCTTGAAGCCTCGCTTGAGCGAGAGTTGTCTCGCCTGGGCGAGAAATGGCAATTTTGGGCTGTTGACACAGTGTAATCGATTACACTCTGCTGGTAATCGATTACACTCTGCTGGTAATCGATTACACTCTGCTGGTAATCGATTACACTCTGCTGGTAATCGATTACATCGTATTAAAAGCATCAGATATGTGCATCTGACACAGTGTAATCGAGTACACATTTCTGGTAATCGATTACACATTGCTGGTAATCGATTACACATTGCTGGTAATCGATTACACATTGCTGGTAATCGATTACACATTGCTGGTAATCGATTACACAATGCTGGTAATCGATTACATCGTATTAAAAGCATCAGATATGCGCATTTTTCACGTTGTAATCGATTACACCATGTTGGTAATCGATTACAACCCGACGACACCTCTTTAAAACAGAAACCCAAACACATTTTAAGGTTAAAAACTTTGAAGGGAGGTGAGAGAAGAGAGCTTTTCCAAGGGCAAGGAGTTTTGATACTCACCTAAGAGCTTGAGAAGAGGTAAAACTCTTGATTCTAACTCTCTTAAACTCATTTTGGGTATGTTGGATCTCTTCTCCAAATGTGAGAAACCATGGAAACTCATCCTTTGGAGTTATGGTTCGTTTTATGTGTTTTTCTCTTGTAAACTCTAAGTTTAGGAGTCGATTAGACATCGGGAAACCTATTAGCACCCCATACTCCCGTATGTTAAAGGCTCCATTTCTAATTGCATGGACCAATATATATGGTTACAATATTTATTAAATATTTAAGTAGTATCTATAGCGTGGTTTTATATTGCACAATAGTATCCATATGTGCAATGCAATAGGGAAGTCAAAACTATACAATTTTAGGTCGAAAATTGATTAATGATTTGGTTTAATTTTAAGTGTGGTGTAAAGTTATGAAGTAGATCATATACCTCCATGCGTAATTTGAGATATGAAAGAGACACTACTAATGAATGCAACATCTTCTCAACCCACATAGGAAGGAAAACGACGACACTAATTGCAATTGTTCTTCCAATTTTCAATATAATGAAAAATGTTTAATATTATTATTTTTTATTGTATTGTTTAATTTGAAATAATCTCTTATAATGAAAATGATATTTGTTATTCTATTTTTCGATACGAGAAATGGTATTTTCACATTAATTTTCACAAATGACTCTTTGGAGCTACTTAATTGACTCAACAAATGTTTAAAGTTCCACCTTATAAATATTGTAATTTTGGTATTTCCACAATATTTTCACGAACACCATTTTGGCCATATCAATTATGTATCCCCATAATGCTATGTCACGACAACTTACCATAACCATATCAAACACTGATTATTATTATTAGAAGACCTCTTTGTTAAACTTCTTGTCAACAGAAAAATGATATTATTAAATTTATTGATGAATTAAAACTATGTTTAGTTTAATACAAACAAAGAGACTCTCACTCAATAGGACAAACTAAAAAGAGGGACTTGTTCCAAGCAAGAAAGACTGCAAATTTATTATTATTTTATATATTGCTTGATCTGCCACAAATTAAAAATTATAATGCATGTCTGCAAATGCAATTACAAAAGAGGGGGCAGTTCCCTTTACAACCCAACAATAAAACAAAGTCACAATTTAAGAAAACGAAAGTACACGCTTAGTTCCTCTAAACAATAATTGAAGTCCTTGATGAACTTTGAGAAAAACACTAATTGATCATGGCATTGTCCTCACGTGTTCTACTCAGACCCTGCACAATTCAACATGTGTTTATAAGTACATCGGTCCATGATTAATCCCATGATAAAATATAATATTACAAAGATTTTGTTGGAAATGTAGACTAGTGAAAGTATTTAATACTAAAAGGATGTGTAATAAAATGTTTTTTGTTTCACATTAAGATTAGAGTTTAATTTACATATATAGTCAGTATAATAATTACAACACAACAAAAAAGTATGTTTACTGTTGAAAATTAAATATTAAAATTATATATTGCAATCGAATACATGTTGATGCTTTAAAAATTATAGTGGGTGATTATAAAATATACAAAAAAGTATGTAGAAAAGATGTATGAGCATATCGTTAGATTAGTATTAACGCGGGCATGATGGAAAGAATACCATTTCTAGTACTGGCTAGGTGGGGGTGGAGAGTGGTGACGGTGATGCTTGTGCTTGTGTTCTGGAGATGGTGGTGGAGAGTGGTGCTTGTGCTTGTGTTCTGGAGACGGTGGTGGTGGAGAGTGGTGCTTATGCTTGTGTTCATGAGATGGTGGTGGAGAGTGGTGTTTGTGCTTGTGTCCTGGAGATGGTGGTGGAGAGTGGTGCTTGTGCTTGTGTTCTGGAGACGGTGGTGGTGGAGAGTGGTTCTTATGCTTGTGTTCATGAGATGGTGGTGGAGAGTGGTGTTTGTGCTTGTGTCCTGGAGATGGTGGTGGGGGGGAGTGGTGTTTGTAGGGTTTCTTGTGAGGTGTTGTTGATGGAGGGTAAGCATGGTTTGCTTCAGATGGCAAACTGAAGAATATTATGGCCAAAGCAAGAAAAAGTGAACCTGAGACAAGTAGGGATCCCATATTTTCCTAACTTCACTTCAATTGGGTTTTGATTATGCTCTTAACAAATCAAATTCTTCCTATTTTATAGTGTTTTATTTACCTTTCGAAAAATGCCAATCACCTTGGTAACTTTAGTTTTCACTTGAAACTCACCTTCCTAGAAACATGCAAGATTTCATATAATATTGTGTGTGACTTATGGATTATTATATTTGACTTTCAGAATAATGTGACTCAAATGTGTTACGGAACGTGGTTTTGGATTGGATAGTGGCCACAAACCTGGCAGAGAATAAAGTTCTTAGGTTGAAATGGAACAAAAATCTTCAATAAATAGTGTTATATGCTTTCAATAACACCAATAAAAACAACCACCTCATTATAAAATTAATTTATAAAATATTATAAGACTGTATAATAGCTTGGTTGTTTTTATTGGTGGCATACACAATGATATAGATTAGTGGATATAGAAGATGTTTGTTGGTCGAAATGTTCACAACGTTACCTGCAGTAATTCTTTAAATAAAAAGAAAACGAAGGGATTACATTTTATTAGCTTTTGTTTTGTAATTTTGTGGAACATATCTATTATACTCCAAAATTTTAAGTTGAAATATTGTTTTTTCTATCATATTAGTCATACATGATTTTGAGATGAAATATTTCAAAAGTTTATTTGTTAATAAATTCAAATTTTAATCATTCACATAAACACTGTTGTTTGTTCTTATAATAATCACAAGTCTAGAGTTTATGCAATAATGAATTAAGACTAACATAGTTATCGGTAGAAAATTGTTTGATAGCTTGAGTATTTTTTAATTGTTTTAAATAATCGAAGCAATATATCAACATTGTTCAAATGAAAAAATGAGGAAAAGAAGTGAATATTCATTATCTTTCCATCACTACTCTATATTAATTTTCTATACTTTTTTAAATTAATTTACAAAACAATTTCTTATTTTATTTTACGTTCATTAATTACAGTCAAATTATATAATTTTAGTATTATTATTTTTTATTAAACTTATTACCTTTTACATTTATTATTATTTGGACTTTATTACCTTTTACATTTACAAAAGATTTTATAGTTATTAACGTAAAACAAAATCAAAGATTTTAAACATATTACCTTTTACATTTATTAATAATTTATTACATAAATATATTTTATTTATTATTTCAATTTTTAACTTAACCCAGATTTGAAGGTTAACAAACAAAACTAATGTATCTCCATGGTTCAAAAGATGATTTGAGTATAAGAAATAAATTTGTGATCTTTCCAACATCTTTATTATAATTTATTTTAAAATATTTTTTCGTTAAGTTGAATTAAATTTTATTACTATTTATAATATATTAAGGAAATGAAGCGATGTATTATGACTGGTCAAAAGGTTATCCAAGAAAAATAAGTGAAATCATGATATTTCCAATATGTTTATTATAATTTATTACGAACTATTTGTTCTTTATTTAAATAGAATTTTATTACTATTTATCGTATATTAGAAATTATAAATGATTCATTTTGTTATTTATAAATCATAATATATTTTTATTGTTAAGAAGATTTTATTAATGAAAAAGTAAGACAAAAGCAGTCAAAATATACATAACGTAATTAATTAAATAACTTACATTTAATTACTAAGGTATATTAATTAATTTATACTGAATTAGTATTACAATTTAAAAATATGATTATTACTATATTATTATTATTTATAGAATATTATTCATTATGTTTATTATAAAATAATAATTTTTAATAGTAAAAATGGAAAAAGGAAATTAAAGTTAGGTATAATGGACCTCTTTCAATACAAAGGAGGACTAGAGAACTACGAGAGTCGTGTCAGAACTTATAAGGAAAACTCACATTGCAAGACCAGACATAGGGAATGTGTCGACGACGGGAGTAGAAATTGTGTTGCATGAAATTCTTCTGCGGAAATCAGATGTGGGTGAGCAATAGGAGCAAGCAATAGCGGTGGAATGTGAATAGTGAGTGAACGCATGGAAAACCACAAACATGAGTGAGACGCGTAATTAGTGTCTCAACTGGATTTTCGATGGTTCATCTATAACACGACTTAGGAGGATGTGGAAAGCATTTCAACCTTGTTCCAAATGATTTAGAGTTTCCACTAATTTTTCTTCCGGACAAAGTGTAGAAACTAATCCTTATATGCCCAAATTGGACAATATGGATATTGAACTAGAATTCTAAGTTTGGGAGTCGAATATGCATCGAGCAACTTATTAGCACCACATACTCCCGTATCTAAACGGTTCCATTTCTAATTGCATGGACCAACATGTATCATTACTTTATTTTTTAAATATTTAAGTAGATGTATGTCATGATTTTATATTGCACAAAAGTATCCACAGGTCATTCTCTATACCACATCGGGCAAGTCATACACAGATCATATACGTAATCAGACATTGGAAGTTCCATTAATAACTTCTCCTTAACTTGGTACATGTCGGGGTTGGTTTTGGGTAACTTTGCAAGTTCCTTCGCTACCTCCTTCAACCTTAGGATCTTTCATTATCCCCATCACATAACAGTAATGTCAGTCATTTATTTCCAAATATTACATAAACAATTTATATTGCATTACTCAACCATACAAGATATTCATCATATGTTTACAACCATCTAAAACATACATATCCATCTCATATTTCAACATTGGAAGGTTTAATCATCTTCTACCTCTAGCATTTTACCCATTTTCCACTTTAACCACATTTTCACTTTAGGGTTTTAGGGTTTTTTAGGAATCAACCCACAAACCTTTTCCATTGTTGAAATACTAACTCTAAACCAAGAGTTTTCAAGATAAAGACAACATAAAACAAACCATAACTCGAAAGGATGAGTTTCCATGGTTTCCCTCATTTTGAGAAGAGATCCAACATACCCAAAATAGGTTTTAAAGAGAAGAAGAGAGTTAGAATCAAGAGTTTTACCTCTTCTCAAGCTCTTAGATGAGTATCCAAGCTTCTGGTCCTTGAAAAAGCTCTCTTCTCTCACCCTTCTTCTTTTCTAAACCCTAGGTTGTGTTTAGGGGTTTCTCATTTAATACAACTCGTCGGGTTCTCGCTTAAGCGAGCCCTTTCTCGCTCAAGCGATAAAATCCCGCCTATTTTAAAAATTCAGATCTAACCCTCTCGCTCAAGCGAGGGATTCTCGCCTGGGCGAGAAGGGCTCACATGGGAGGGTGAAATCCTGGGCTATACTGGAGAATTTTCGCCTGAGCGAGAGTGGTCTCGCCTGAGCGAGAGTTGGCTCGCTTAGGCGAGAAAAGTGACTTTTTGGACCTATCGAGGCTGTAAGATTCTCGCCTAAGCGAAAGGATTCTCGCTTGAGCAAGAGATGCTCGCCTGGGCAAGAGTTCCCTCGCCTGGGCGAGAGGGTCAGATCTGAGTTTTTAAAATGGGCGGGATTTTATCGCTTGAGCGAGAATGAGCTCGCTTAAGCGAGAGCCCGACGAGTGCATTAAATGAGGAAAACTCCAAACACATTTTAGGGTTAAGATTTGAAGAGAGGTGAGAGAAGAGAGCTTTTCCAAGGGCAAGAAGCTTTGATTCTCGTCCAAGAGCTTGAGAAGAGGTAAAACTCTTGATTCTAACTTTCTTCTTCCCTTTGAAACTCATTTTGGGTTTGGCGGATCTCTTCTCAAGATGTGAGAAACCATGGAAACTCACCCTTTTGAGTTATGGTTCGATTTATGTTGTTTTTCTCTTGAAAACTCTTGGTTTAGAGTTGGTATTTCAAGAATGGAAAGGGTTTGTGGGTTGATTCATGGAAACCCCAAAACCCTAAAGAGAAAATATGGTTAAAGGGGAAAATGGATAAAATGCTAGAGGTAGAAGATGATTAAGCATTCTAATGTTGAAATATGAGATGAATATGTATGTTTTAGATGTTGTAAACTTATGATGAAAGTAGTTTAGAAACATTGAAAATACCTTATATATCTTGTATGGTTAAATAATGCAATATAAGTTGTTTATATGATATTTGGAATAAATGACTAACATTGTGTTATATGGTGGGAATGAGGAAAGATCCTAAAGTTGGCGGTGGTGTCGGTGGAACTTGCGAATTTACCAAGAACCAAACCCAACACTCGTCGAGGTAAGGATAAGTCTTTACTTGTGCATTTGAAAATAGAAAATGTGTGTATTTTCTGGTTGTGCAATGATTAAGTCGTGAATCATGTATTTAGTATAAACATATATGGGTGTGTTTATACTAATGATGGCGGGGATTCACGGAAAATGATTTATGGTGAAGTCAATGAAAAGAAAATATATTTTTAGCCGACCATGAATGGTTAGCGACTCCGGCTCGAGTATAAGAAGCAAAACTACGGGTCGAGTATAAGAAGCAAAACTATGGCTCGAGTATAAGAAGAAAAACTCCGGCTCGAGTATAAGAAGCAAAACTCCGGCTCGAGTATAAGAAGCAATACTCCGACTCGAGTATAAGAAGCAAAACTCCGACTAGAGTATATGAAGCAATACTCCGTCTCGAGTATATGAAGCAAAACTCCGTCTCGAGTTTATGAAGCAATACTCTGGCTCGAGTATATGAAGCGAAACCCCGGCTCGAGTATATGTAGCAAGTTTTCATTTTAAAAGAAATGAGAATATGTTTTTAGCTAACCTTAAGGGTGTAGCGACTTTGGCTCAAGTTATGTAGCAAAGAAAATGAATTTCGAAATGGTTTACTAACCCCTTTAAAATGTGGATTATCTTATAATGGTATTTATTGTCTTGATGACTTACTCCTTTGTATGTTGTGTGCATTTGCCATTGATAATCCCATTGCAGGTAAACAGGATAGTTGAGGATGCTTGGTTCGAGGCCTTAGGAGCTTAGGACTTGGATCCTTTATTTTTCTTTTTGTGATGTAAATTGTTACTTGGATGATTGTATTCATAACTATTGGACTCACTACATTTTTGGGTGTAATGCTGGATATTAGTAGCTATTGGTGTTTTGGAAACCCATAGCTAGTCATACGTGGTAATTACCGAGGAAAGTAATATATGAATTATGATTTTCTGTTAAATCGAATGTATGTGAATATGGCGACCATGAATAAATAAGTTGAAACGCGATAGTAAGTGTAGGAAAATGTATGCAAAAGGAATAAAATAAGGAAAAAAATTCAAGGGTAGGATTTGGGTCCTTACATTATGGTATCAGAGCATAGTTAATTTTGCGGCCTAGGGTATGGCCTTACTTGCTTCTTTGTAACCTTTATTTGATTTAACTATGTGATTTAGGTGAACTGTTGTGTGGTTATGTGATGATTTATTTGGTTAAACGTGGTTTACTAATGAGCGAATGAGTATAGGTACCCGTTACGGAGATGTCTGGAAGAGGAAGAGGAAGAGGATCGGATCAGAATGACTTGTTGGCCTAGATTGCGGCTATGCTGATGAACATGAATGAGAACTTGCAGCATCTGAACCAGAACGCGACACCATGCCCGAGTTCCCAACCCCTAGTTCCACCTGGGCCGGCTGAGTACCGAGGTCTGGATGAATTATGTAGGGGGAACCCCAATCAGTTCCAAGGTGGATTCGCTCCAGATGGCGCCATTGAATGGGTCCAAGGATTGGAAAAGATTTTCAGGGCCATGAGTTTTTATGATGCTAATAAAGTGGCATATGCCACCTACATGCTAGTGAAGGAGGCTGAGAACTGGTGGGAAATGGTCCGGAGGCAGATGGAGACCGAAGGGCAAATCATCACGTGGGGAGTGTAAGAACCCGAAATTCTACCCTTGAATTTTTTACCTTATTTACTCCAATTCCATGCATTTAACAATGAATCATAATTACCGAGTGATTAAATTTATTGGAACGATTTCATTTAACCCTCACACGCGATTTATGAACCCAAAGTAACATACAACATCCGATAGCAGAAAAACATAATTCATTAATATAACCTAGTAACGGTAGCATACAATTAGCTATGGGTTTCCAAAACACCCAGAGCTACCTATATCCCGAGTTACTAGTTTCCAAGTGAACGCCAAGTATGACAATCAAGTTTACAATTACAAAATAATTAGTTCAAGTACAATCAATGTGATTACAAAAGAATGGGTAAAATACATCAAAATAAAAGTCTTTCAGCTCCAATTCAAAAATACCCCTATTCCTTCCACCTACCTGCAATGGGATTAACATTGACAATACACCAGGAAAACAAATAGGATTAAGTCCTTAACTCATTAAATATCAATGTAAGATAATCCACATTTAATAAAGTCAAATAAACGGTTTAAGATCAATTTTTATTAAAAGCAAATTTCATCGTTCATACTTTTTAAAAACCATGCTACATAACTTGAGCCAAAGTTTGCTACATTGCTTGAACCAAAGCTTGCTACATTACTTGAGCCAAAGTTTGCTACATTGCTTGAGCCAAAGCTTGCTACATTACTTGAGCCAAAGTTTGCTACATTGCTTGAGCCAAAGCTTGCTACATTACTTGAGCCAAAGTTTGCTATATTGCTTTAGCCAAAGCTTGCTACATTACTTGAGCAAAAGTCGCTAACCAAATCATGGTCGGCTAAAAACGAGTTTTATTTCCATTGGCACTCCACCAATACATTTTCACGAGTTTTATTTTCATTGGCACTCCACCAATACAAAAACAGTAAATGCACCCGAATCATTTTATTATTCCGAGTTTTATTTCCATTGGCACTCCATCAATACCTATACGGTAAATCCACTCCTCGTTGTTACAAACATACCCATATATGTTTATAACGACTAAGTGATTTACGCTTCATTGCATTATTCGGAGTATTATCTTCGTTGGTACTCCACCAATACATATACGGTAAATCCACTCCTCGTTGTTACAAACATACCCATATATGTTTATAACAACTAAGTGATTTACGCTTCATTTCGTCATTCACATCAGAAAATCCACACATTTTCTATCACAGTTCATAAGTTAAAGACTTATCCTTACCTCGGTGAGTGTTGGGTTGGTTTTTGGCGACTTCTTAAGTTCCACCGGCACTGCCTCCAAATTTAGGACCTCTTCTCAAGCTCTTGAACAAGAATCAAAGCTCATAGACCTTGGAAATGCTCTCTTCTCTCACCTCTCTTCAAATCTTAACCTAAAAATGTATTTGGGGTTCCCCTCATTTAATGTTCTCGTCGGGTTCTCGCTTAAGCGAGCTTTCTCTCGCTCAAGCGAGAGAATCCCGCCCATTTTAAAAACTCAACTCTGACCCTCTCGCTTAAGCGAGAAATTCTCGCTCAAGCGAGAATCTAACAGTGTCAACAGCCCCAAAATGCCAATTCTCGCCCAGGCGAGACAACTCTCGCTCAGGCGAGAATCCTCCAATATAGCCCAGGATTTCACCCTCCCAGGTGAACCTCTCTCGCCCAAGCGAGAATCTCTCGCTCAAGCGAGGATCCCAAGACTGATACTTTAATTTTAAAGACTTAAAATTTGGGGTGCTACAATCCTCCCCCTCTTATAAGAATTTTCGTCCCCGAAAATTAAACATACCTCAATTCAAACAAATGAGGGTAATCCTTCCTCATCTTCCCAAGTAGAATCTCCTTCGTCCACTTGACTCCACAATACCTTTACCAAGGAAATCACCTCGCCTCTCAATCTCTTTACACTGGTATCCATGATTCTCACGGGCAATGTCGCAAAAGTCAGGTTGTCCTTCAATTCTATCCGGTTCGACTCAACCACATGAGACGGATCCCCAACATATTTTCTCAACTGAGACACATGGAATACATTATGCAGGTTCGACAGTAGTGGAGGTAATGCAATCCGATATGCCACCGACCCAATTCTCTTTAATACCTGATATGGCCTAATAAATCGGGGAGTCAACTTTCGAGACTTTAACACTCTACCGATGCCGGTAGTTGGAACAACCCTCATGAAAACATGATCTCCCTCATCAAACTCAAGGGGTTTCCTCCTCTTATCATAATAGCTTTTATGCCGACTCTGGCCGATCTTCATGTTCTCTCGGATTTTCTTTATCTTATCTGTAGTCTCTTGGACTAGCCCGAGCCTCAATATCAAGTTCTCCCCAGTCTCACACCAACTCACTGGAGTTCGACACTTTCTACCATATAAAGCCTCATAAGGTGCCATTCCAATACTCGAATGGAAGCTATTGTTGTAGGTGAATTCAATCAATGGCAACATACAGTCCCAACTCCCTGGTTGTTCCAAAAGACAAGCTCTCGAAAGGTCCTCCAATGACTCTATTGTCCTCTCTGATTGACCGTCCGTCTGTGGATGGTAAGCTGAACTTAGTTTCAACTTAGTTCCCAAGGCGGATTGCAAACTGGTCCAGAAGTTTGAAGTGAAACGAAGATCCCTATCCGACACAATGTTCGACGGTATCCCATGCAAACGAATGACCTCTTTGATATACAGTTCTGCCAATCATCCAATAGAGTACTTCATATTCATTAGCAAGAAATGAGCAGACTTAGTCAACCGATCCACAATTACCCATATCGAGTCATATCCCTTCTGAGTTTTCGGAAAACCAGATACAAAATCCATTGAGATACTGTCCCACTTCCAAACGGGAATTTCTAGGGATTGTAACTCCCCCGAAGGTCGCTGATGCTCAATCTTGGCTTTCTGACATACCAAACAACTCGAGACATATGAAGCCACATCTCTCTTCAATCCCGACCACCAAAATAACTCTTCAAGTCCTGGTACATTTTCGTCGTCCCCGGATGAAAACTCATCATACTCTTATGGGACTCCTCCAAAATACTCTTCCGTAATTCCTCATCATGTGGTACACATACCCTCCTCTTGTAACACAACAATCCACTAGGGTCCAATGCGAAATCATTTTCCTTACCCCTCAGCAACAAATCCCGTTTAGCCATTAGCTCAATATCCTCTACTTGCATCACCCGGATTTGATTGAACAGTTCATTTGTGACCTTAAGCATCCCTAGAATCATACTTTGGGGCTTTATCTGAACTTCCAAGTTAATATCCCTGAATTCTTCAATTAGTTTCCCTTCTTTGATCATCAAGGCTGACATATGCAAGGATTTCCGACTTAGAGCATCGGCCACCACATTGGCCTTTCCCAGATGATACTGCAGCCCAAAATCATAATCCTTAAGGAATTCCATCCACCTTCGTTGTCTCATATTTAATTCCTTTTGATCAAATAGGTATTTCAAACTCTTGTGGTCGCTGTATACCTCAAATCTCACACCATAAAGATGGTGTCTCCAGATTTATAAGGCAAAGACCACGGCTGCTAATTCCAAGTCATGGGTAGGATAGTTTTGTTCATGGGTCCTCAACTGTAGAGAATCATAAGCAACGACCTTCCCTTCTTGCATCAATACACAACCCAAACCTTGCTTGGACGCGTCACAGTATACACTGAAGTCCTGATCAGTACAAGGAAGAACCAACACTGAAGCTGTAGTCAACCTTCGCTTCAACTCTTGAAAGCTTTCTTCGCAACGAAGGGTCCATACATACGGCTCCCCTTTCCTTTTGACTTTGGTCAATGGGAGTGCCAACTTCAAAACCCCTCTATGAATTTCCGATAATAACCGGCCAAACCCATAAAACTCCTGATCTCTGTGACCGACTTGGCTACCACCCATTCCATCACCGCTTCAACCTTAACAGGATTCACTACCACTCCTTCCTTGGATATTAAATGTCCAAGAAAGTTCACCGATTCTAACCAGAAATCACATTTCGACAGCTTCGCATATAACCGATTCTTACTTAGAGTTTCTAGAACAATCCTCAGGTGCTCAGCATGTTCCTCTCTTCCCTTGGAGTAAACCAAAATGTCATCAATAAATACCACTATGAATGAATCCAAATACGGATGGAAAATCCGATTCATTTCGTCGGTAAATATTGCTGGAGCATTAGTTACTCCAAAAGGCATGACCAAATACTCGAAATGCCCATACCTCGTCCGAAAAGCACTTTTAGGAATATCCCCTGCCTTCACTCGAAGTCGGTGGTAGCCCGACCGAAGGTCAATCTTTGAAAACAACACCGCTCCCCTCAGTTGATCCATTAAGTCATCAATTCTGGGTAACAAATACTTATTTTTGATAGTAACCTTGTTCAATTGTCTGTAGTCGGTACATAACCACATACTACCATCTTCCTTCTTAACCAACAAAAGAGGCGCACTCCACGGTGAGACACTAGGACGAATAAACTTCTTTGCAGTAAATCCACAACCTGCATTTTCAACTCAGCCAATTCTAACGGTGCCATCCTATAAGGAGCTATAGAGATGGGTCCCGTTCCCGGCACCAAATCGATAGAGAATTCAACTTCCCTTACTGGAGGCAATTCCGGAATATCATCAGGAAATACCTCAGGAAACTCACGGACTATCGGGATGTTCTCAATCTTGGGTTTTTCAAAACCCTCAAGGGACGCCAACAACATAAGCATGGCTCCTCCCTCCTTACAAGAAGTCTTGACTTCCTTTTCTGATAACGACTTCATGCTACTAACCTCATCAGAAATCTCATCTAGATTCCCGAATACCACGGTTTTATCAGCGCAATTTAGTACCACATGATTATCCGACAACCAGTCCATCCCCAGAATTAGATCCAACTGGGATAGAGGTAAGCAAATTAAATCCACGGTAAAAGTTCTATCGTTTACCACCACCGGACATCGAGACACCACTGTCGACACCACCATAGGTACATCAGTTGGGGTGGATACGACCAAGTCGAAAGGCAACTACTCAGTTTGCAGATTCAGTCTATCCACGCAGTCAATAGATACAAAGGAGTGTGTCGCTCCCGAATCAAACAACACTAAAAGAGGAATACTTGCCACCATGCAATTACCTTTGATCAGACCATCTGCACCTGATGCCTCTGCACCACTCATGGTGAACACTCTGCCGGTGGATCGAGGACGTTCGACCCTCACCGCATTCACACTCTATGGTAGCTTTGGACAGTGCCTTCGGATATGCCCAACCTCTTTGCAATGATAATAGGTTAAGGCCATTCCTGGGCATGAATATCCGACATGAGCTCGACCACATTTGTTACACACGGAAGGGGAATCCAACCGTGATCCCCCAGCATCGGCATGAGTCCTTGGCCCATGTGAAGTGTAACTTCGACTACCCGTCGGACGGGAGTAAGGTTTTCGTCCCTCTTGGAACATCTTGCCCTTGCCTTTCTCATGCGAGAAATTCCTTTGAGGTCCAGAGTGTTTGGGAGGAAGGGGTTTCGGTGTTGTCGCTTCATCCGCCCTCATGTCATCCTCGACCATTCTACATTTGTTGACCAAGGTGGCAAAGTCGGAGATCTCTTGATGCCTAAACATCGTCTTAAGCTTGGGCTTCAAACCCGATTCAAATTTTGAGCACTTGGACCTTCCGTCCACCTCCAACTCTGAGTAAGGGCAAAGTCAGGCCAATTCTTCAAACTTGGCCACATATTCCCCCACCGACCGGTCACCCTGCTCCAATCTCACAAACTCCATCTCTTTCTGCCTCCTCAAATCATCAGGAAAATATTTATGGAGGAATTTCACCTTAAATGTCTCCCATGAAACCAGCTGTCCCTCTACCTCTATTTGGCGTCGAGTGAATTCCCACCAATTTTCGGCCTCCGTCACCAACATGTAGGTGGCATAAGCCAACTTCTGAGCCTCCGTACAGTTCATTGCTCTGAAGATCCGCTCCACCCCTTGGACCCACTCGATGGCAGCTTCGGGATCAAATCCTCCATGGAACTGGCTGGGATTTCTCCTACAAAACTCATCTAGCCCTCGATATTCTGCTGGCCCAGGTGGAACTAGTGGGTGCGAACTCGGACTTGACGTTGGGTTCTGGTTCAGATTGTGCAAGTTCTCATTGACTTGCTGCAATGCCGCCACCATTTGTGCCAACAAATCGTGCGGGACATTCTGACTCGTCCCTCTTCCTCTTCCTCTTCCTCTTCTAGCCATGGGTACCTGTACTCACTCACTGGTCAGAAATAAATTTTTGCGTAATAACAATGCACAGAATCCAATTAACAATTAGCACAATTCAAACAATCTCAACACATAAGAATTTCAAAGAAGCATGTAAGGCCATATCCTAGGTCACAGGATTAACTATGCTCTGATACCATATTGTAAGGACCCAAATTCTACCCTTGAAATTTTTTCCTTATTTACTCCAATTCCATGCATTTAACAATGAATCATAATTACGGAGTGATTAAATTTATTGGAAAGATTTCACTTAACCCTCACACCCGATTTATGAACCAAAAGTAACATACAACATCCGATAGCAGAAAAACATAATTCATTAATATAACCTAGTAACGGTAGCATACAATTAGCTATGGGTTTCCAAAACACCCAAAGCTACCTATATCCCGAGTTACTAGTTTCCAAGTGAATGCCATGTATGACAATCAAGTTTACAATTGCAAAATAATTAGTTCAGGTACAATCAATGTGATTACAAAAGAATGGGTAAAAGACATCAAAATAAAAGTCTTTCAGCTCCAATTCAAAAATACCCCTATTCCTTCCACCTACCTGCAATGGGATTAACATTGACAATACACGTGGAAAACACAAAGGATTAAGTCGATAACTCATTAAATATCAATGTAAGATAATCCACATTTAATATAGTCAAATAAACGGTTTAAGATCAATTTTGATTAAAAGCCAATTTCATCGTTCATACTTTTGAAAAACCATTCCACATAACTTGAGCCAAAGTTTGCTACATTGCTTGAGCCAAAGCTTGCTACATTACTTGAGCCAAAGTTTGCTACATTGCTTGAGCCAAAGCTTGCTACATTACTTGTGCCAAAGTCGCTAACCAAATCATGGTCGGCTAAAAACGAGTTTTATTTCCATTGGCACTCCACCAATACATTTTCACGAGTTTTATTTTCATTGGCACTCCACCAATACAAAAATAGTAAATGCACCCGACATCATTACAAACATATACACATATGCTTATAACTACAAAGTGATTTACGAATCATTTTATTATTCCGAGTTTTATTTCCATTGGCACTCCACCAATACCTATACGGTAAATCCACTCCTCGTTGTTACAAACATACCCATATATGTTTATAACAACTAAGTGATTTACGCTTCATTGCATTATTCCGAGTATTATCTCCGTTGGTACTCCACTAATACATATACGGTAAATCCACTCCTCGTTGTTACAAACATACCCATATATGTTTGTAAAATCTAAGTGATTTACGCTTCATTTCGTCATTCACATTAGAAAATCCACACATTTTCTATCACAGTTCATAAGTTAAAGACTTATCCTTACCTCGGTGAGTGTTGGGTTGGTTTTTGGTGACTTCATAAGTTCCACCGGCACTGCCTCCAAATTTAGGATCTCTTCTCAAGCTCTTGAACAAGAATCAAAGCTCCTAGACCTTGGAAATGCTCTATTCTCTCACCTCTCTTCAAATCTTAACCTAAAAATGTATTTGGGGTTCCCCTCATTTAATGTTCTCGTCGGGTTCTCGCTTAAGCGAGCTTTCTCTCGCTCAAGCGAGAGAATCCCACCCATTTTAAAAACTCAACTCTAACCCTCTTGCTTAAGCGAGGAATTCACGCTCAAGCGAGAATCTCACAATGTCAACAGCCTCAAAATGCCAATTCTCGCCCATGCGAGACAACTCTCGCTCAGGCGAGAATCCTCCAGTATAGCCCAGGATTTCACCCTCCCGGGTGAACCTCTCTCGCCCAAGCGAGAATCTCTCGCTCAAGCGAGGATCCCAAGACTGATACTTTAATTTTAAGACTTAAAATTTGGGGTGTTACAGGGAGCCTTCAAGAGTAAATTCCTTCAGAAATATTTCCCTGCAGACCTGAAAAGGAAGAAGGAGATGAAATTCTTGCGAAACATGTCGGTGGGGGAGTACACGACCAAGTTTGAGGAATTGATCCGATATTGCCCATATGCTGAACTAGAGTTGGACGGGAGGTCCAAATGTGTAAAGTTTGAGATGGGGTTGAAACCCGAGCTTAGGGTGACGTTTGGTCACGAAGAAATTTCTGATTTTCCTACCCTAGTGAACATGTGTAGGATGTATGAGGATAATGTGCGGGTGAAGGGAACCCTCCACGGCACTATGGCCCTTAACGGAACTTCTCGCACGGAAAAGGGAAGGGCAAGGTGTTTCAAGAAGAACGGAAGCCTTACTCTCCTCCAACAAGTAGCCAGGGTTATACTTCACATGGGCCGAAGACTCATGTCAATGCCGGAGGGTCACGATTGTAATCTCCATCTTTGTGCGGCAAATGTGGCCGGACTCGCGTCAGTGACTCATTACCCGGAACGACACTTACCTGCTTCCACTACAAGGAGGTTGGGCATGTCAGAAGATATTGTCCTAAGTTATAGAAGAGTACGAATGTTGTGAGGACCGAACGACCTCGATCCACTAGCAGAGTGTTCACCATGAGTGGTGTAGAGGCATCAGGTGTAGATGGCATGATAAAAGGTAATGGCATGGAGGCAGGTATTCCTCTTTTAGTGTTGTTTGATTCGGGAGCGACACACTCCTTTATATCTATTGAATGTGTGGATAGATTGAAATTGCAAACTGAGTCGTTGCCTTTCGACTTCGTCGTATCCACCCCGACTAATGTACCTGTGGTGGTGTCGACAGTTGTGTCTCGATGTCCAATAGTGGTAAACGGTAGGACATTTACCATGGATATAATCTGCTTACCACTATCCAAGTTAGATCTAATTTTGGGGATGGACTGGTTGTCGGCGAATCATGTGGTGCTTAATTGTGCTGATAAGACCATGGTATTCGGGAATCCAGATGTGATTTCTGATGAGGTTAGTTATATGAAGCCGTTGTCGGCAAAGGAAGTCAGGACTTCCTGTAAAGAGGGAGGATGCGTGTTTATATTGTTGGCATCCCTAGAGGGTATTGAGAAACCCAAAGTTGAGGACATTCCGATAGTTCGTGAGTACCTCGAGGTATTTCCAGTTGACATTCTGGAGTTGCCTCCAGTGAGAGAAGTTGAATTCTCTATTGATTTGGTACCTAGAACGGGACCCATCTCTATAGCTCCTTATAGGATGACACCGTTAGAGTTGGTCAAGTTGAAAAAGTAGGTTGAGGACTTATTGGCAAAGAAGTTTATTCGTCCTAGTGTCTCGCCGTGGGGTGCGCCTGTTTTGTTGGTTAAGAAGAAAGATGGTAGTATGCGGTTGTGGAAGTATCCGTTGCCTCGGATTGATGACTTGATAGATCAGTTGAGGGAAGCGGTTGTGTTTTCAAAAATTGACCTTCGGTCGGGTTACCACCAACTTCGTGTGAAGTCGGAGGATATTCCTATAACTGCATTTAGGATGAGGTATGCACATTTTGAGTATTTGGTCATGCCTTTTGGTGTAACGAATGCCCCAGCGATATTTACCGACTACATGAATCGAATTTTTCATCCGTATTTGGATTAATTCGTAATGGTATTTATTGATGACATTCTGGTTTACTCCAAAAGCCGAGAGGAACATGCAGAGCACCTGAGGATTGTTCTAGAGCTTCTGAGTAAGAACCGGTTGTATGCTAAATTGTCTAAATGCGATTTCTGGTTGGAATCGGTGAATTTTCTTGGACATGTAATATCCAAGGAAGGGGTAGCTGTTGACCCTTCAAAAGTTGAAGCGGTTATGGAATGGGCAGTACCCAAATCAGTTACTGAGATCCAGAGTTTTCTGGGTTTGGCTGGTTATTATCGAAAATTTATAGAGGGATTTTCGAAGTTAGCACTACCTTTGACTAAGCTAACCAGAAAGGGGGAACCTTATGTGTGGACAATCCGTTGTGAAGAGAGTTTCCAAGAGTTGAAATGGAGATTGACTACGGCGCCAATGTTGGTTCTTCCTTGTACTGATCGTGATTTTAGTGTTTATTGTGATGCTTCCAAACAAGGTTTGAGTTGTGTGTTGATGCAGGAAGGGAAGGTTGTTGCTTATGCTTCGCGACAGTTAAGAACGCATGAGCAAAACTACTCTACCCACGCTTTGGAATTTGCTGCAGTGGTATTTGCCTTAAAAATCTGGAAAGACCATCTTTATGGCGTAAGATTTGAGGTATATAGCGACCACAAGAGTTTGAAGTACTTGTTTGATGGATGGATACGATTTTGGGTTGCAGTATCACCCAGGAAAGGCCAATGTAGTGGTCGATGCTCTAAGTCGGAAGTCTTTACACATGTCGTCTTTATGGTTAGAGAAGGGAAACTAATTGAAGAGTTCAGGGACATGAACTTGGACGTTCAAATAAGGCCTCATCGTATGATATTAGGAATGCTTAAGGTCACAAATGAACTTTTTGATCAAATTCGGTTAATGCAAGTTGAGTATAGTGAGCTCATGGTTAAACGAGATTTGATGATGAGTGGGAAGGAAACCGACTTCATATCGGACCCTTGTGGAATGTTGCGTTACAAAGGGAGGGTGTGTGTGCCTCGTGATGAGAAATTACGGAAGAGTATTTTAGAGTAGTCCCATAAGAGCAAGATGAGTTTTCACCTGGGAACTACAAAGACGTACCAAGATTTGAAGAAGTTGTTTTGGTGGTCAGGGTTGAAGAGGGACGTGGCTTTGTATCTCTCGAGTTGTATGATATGTTAGAAAGCTAAGATTGAGCATCAGCGACCAGCAGGAGAGTTACAATCCCTATAAATTCCCGTTTGGAAGTGGGATAGTATCTCCATGGATTTTGTATCGGGTTTTTCGAAGACTCATAAAGCATATGATTCGATATGGGTGATAGTGGATCGATTAACTAAATCTGCACATTTTCTACCTATGAACATGAGGTATACTTTGGAGCGATTGGCGGAACTGTATATCCGGGAAATTGTTCGTTTTCATGGGATACCGTCGAGCATTATATCGGATAGGGATCCCCGTTTCACATTGAACTTTTAGACTAGTTTGCAGTCCGCTTTGGGAACTAAGTTGAAGTTGAGTTCGGCTTATCATCCACAAACGGACGGTCAATCAGAAAGAACTATACAGTCATTGGAGGATCTTTTGAGGGCTTGTGTCTTAGAACAACCGAGGATTTGGGATGGCATGTTGCCTTTGATTGAGTTTACCTACAACAATAGCTTCTATTCGAGTATTGGGATGGCACCCTATGAGACATTGTATGGTAGGAAGTGCCGAACTCCAGTGAGTTGGTTTGAAACTAGGGAGAACTTGATATTAGGACCCGAGCTGGTCCAAGAGACGACATAAAAGATCAAGAAAATCTGGGAGAATATGAGAATAGCTCAGAGTCGGCAGAAGAGCTATTACGATAAGAGACGGAAACCTCTTGAGTTTAATGAGGGAGATCTTGTTTTCATGAGAGTAGTCCCAACCACTGGGATTGGTAGAGTGTTGAAGTCTCATAAGCTGACTCCGCGATTTATTGGGCCATATCAAGTGTTGAAGAGGATTGGGTCGGTAGCATATCAGATTGCTTTACCTCCGTTATTGTCGGTATCAATGTGTTTCATGTGTCTCAGTTGAGAAAATATGTTGGGGATCCATCTCATGTGGTCGAGTCTGATCAGATAGAGTTGAAGGATAATTTGACCTTTACGATGTTCCTAGTGAGAATCCTGGATACTAGTTTCAAAAGGCTAAGGGGAAGGAGATTTCCTTGGTGAAATTACTCTGGATCCAGGTAGACGAAGGTGATGCTACTTGGGAGGTGGAACGTGAGATGAGGGAGGATTACCCTCATTAGTTTGAATCGAGGTATGTTTAATTTCTGGGGACGAAAATTCTTCTAAGAGGGGGAGGATTGTAACATCCTTAATTTCACTTCTTAAAATTATAGTATCAGTCCTGAAATTCTCGCATGAGCGAGGTATTCTCGCTTGGGCGAGAAGGGCTCACCTAGGAGGGTGAAATGCTAGGTTATACAAGATGATTCTCGCCTAAGCGAGAGTTGGCTCGCCTCGGCGAGAAAAGTGACATTTTGGACCTGTCGAGGCTTAAGCGAGAACCCGACGAGTGCATTAAATGAGGAAAACCCCAAACACATTTTCGGGTTAAGATTTGAAGAGAGGTGAGAGAAGAGAGCTTTTCCAAGGGCAAGAGGCTTTGATTCTCGTCCAAGAGCTTGAGAAGAGGTAAAACTCTTGATTCTAACTCTCTTCTTCCCTTTGAAACTCATTTTGGGTATGGTGGATCTCTTCTCAAGATGTGAGAAACCATGGAAACTCACCCTTTTGAGTTATGGTTCAATTTATGTTATTTTTCTCTTTTAAACTCTTGGTTTAGAGTTCGTATTTCAAGAATGGAAAGGGTTTGTGGGTTGATTAATTGAAACTCCAAAACCCTAAAAATAAAATGTGGTTAAAGGGGAAAATGGATAAAATGCTAGGGGTAAAAGATGATTACGCATTCTATTGTTGAAATATGAGATGAATATGTATGTTTTAGATTTTGTAAAACTCCGACTCGAGTATAAGAAGCAAAACTCCGGCTCGAGTATATGAAGCAATACTCCGGCTCGAGTATATGAAGCAAAACTCCGGTTCGAGTATATGAAGCAATACTCCGGCTTGAGTATATGAAGCAAAACTTCGGCTCGAGTATATGTAGCACGTTTTCTTTTTAAAAGAAATGAGAATCTGCTTTTAGATAACCTTAAGGGTGTAGCGACTTCGGCTCAAGTTATGTAGCAAAGAAAATGAATTTCAAAATGGTTTACTAACCCCTTTAAAATGTGGATTATCTTATAATGGTATTTATTGTCTTGATGACTTACTCCTTTGTATGTTGTGTGCATTTGCCATTGATAATCCCATTGCAGGTAAACAGGATAGTTGAGGATGTTTGGTTCGAGGCCTTAGGAGCTTAGGACTTGGATCCTTTATTTTGCTTTTTGTGATGTAAATTGTCACTTGGATGATTGTATTTATAACTATTGGACTCACTACATTTTTGGGTGTAATGCTGGATATTAGTAGCTATGGGTGTTATGGAAACCCATAGCTAGTCATATGCGGTAATTACCGAGGAAAGTAATATATGAATTATGATTTTCTGTTAAATCGAATGTATGTGAATATGGCGACCAGGAATAAATAAGTTGAAACACGATAGTAAGTATAGAAAAATGTATGCAAAAGGAATAAAATAAGGAATACTAATTAATTTATACTGAATTAGTATTACAATTTATTACTAAACCCTAGTGAACTACATAACGTAATTAATTAATAACTTACATTTTATTACTAAGGCATACTAATTAATTTATACTGAATTAGTATTACAATTTAAAAATATGATTATTACTATATTATTATTATTTATAGAATATTATTCATTATGTTTATTATAAAATAATAATTTTTAATAGGAAAAACGGAAATTGGAAATTTAAGTTAGAAGATGTATAACGCACCTCTTTCAATAAAAATGGAGGGCTAGAGAGCAATGAGAGTCGTGTCGGAACTTATAAGGAAAACTCACATGGCACGACCAGGCATAGGGAAATGTGTTGAGGACGGTTGTAGAAATTATGTTGCATGAAATTCTTCTGCGGGAATCAGATGTGTGTGAGAAATAGGAGCAAGCAATATCGGTGGAATGTGAATAGTGAGTGAACGCATGGAAAACCACAAGCATGAGTGAGACGCGTAACCAGTGTCTCAACCGAATTTTCGATGGTTCATCTATAACACAACTTAGGAAGATCTGGAAAGCATTTCAACCTTGTTCCAAATGATTTAGAGTTTCCACTAATTTTTCTTCCAGACCAAGTGTAGAATATGGTCATTGAACTAGAATTCTCAGTTTGGGAGTTGATTATGCATCGAGCAACTTATTAGCACCACACACTCCCGTATCTAAACGGTTCCTTTTCTAATTGCATGGACCAACATGTACCGTTACTTTATTTATTAAATATTTAAGTAGTATGTATGTCGTGACACAAATGTGTTCTCGAACGTGGTTTTGGATTGGATAGTGGCCGCAAATATGGAAGAGAATAAAGTTCTTAGGTAGAAATGAAACAAAAATCTTCTATAAACAGTGTTATATGATTTCAATAACACCAATAAAAACAGCCACCTCGCTATATAATTAATTTATAAAATATTATAAGAGTATATAATGAGGTGGTTGTTTTTATTGGTGGCATATACAATGATATAGATTAGTGGATATAGAAGATGTTTGTTGGTCGAAATGTTGACAACGTTACCAGCAGTGATTCTTTAAAGAAAAAGAAAACGAAGAGATTACATTTAATTAGCTTTTGTTTTGTAATTTTATGGAACATATCTATTATACTCCAAAATTTTAAGTTGAAGTATTGTTTTTTCTATCATATTAGTCATACATCATTTTGAATGAAATATTTGGACAAAGAGATGAAATGTTAGATGTGGGTGATGAGTTTGTGCTTTGATGTTGATATATGAGATAAACATGTATGTTTAGATGTTTGGAAACTTGTATTGAAGTAGTTTTGGAAATCTTGAATACATATGAATCCCTTGTGTATTTGATGAAGAAATACGAGTTATTTATGTGTTATTTTGAATAAATGACTGACATTGTTGTTATTGGTGAAAATGAGGAAAGATCCTAAGGTTCCGGAAATCGCGGAGGAGACTTTTAAAGTTACTCGGAACCGATCCCCAACACTTACCAAGGTAAGGGATAAGTGTCTCTAATTCATACTCACTGATGTGAATGAGGTATGTGAAAGAGGTAATCAACAGACATATTTCCTTGTTCCAACTTCAAGAACTCCATTTCCTTCTCCCTTTTCAAATCAGCAGGGAAATATTTGTGAAGGAATTTCGCCTTGAAAGTACCCCAGGAAATCAATTGTTCCTCTGTCTCCATTTGGCGTCTAGTGAACTCCCACCAGTTCTAGGCCTCCGTCACTAGCATGTAGGTAGCGTAGGCCAATTTCTGAGCCTCCGAACAGTTCATGGCCTGAAATATCCGCTCCATTCCTTGAATCCACTCAAGGGCAGCATCGGGAGCAAATCCCCCGTGGAACTGATTGGGGTTCCTTCTGCAAAACTCATCCAACCCTTGGTACTCTACTGGTCCGGGTGGGACTAGGTTTTGCGAACTCGGACTTGGTGCGGGGTTCTGATTCAGATTGTGTAGGTTTGCATTGACCTGCTGTAGCGCCACCACCATCTGAGCTAACAAATCATTCGGGACGTTCTGACTCGTCCCTCTTCCAGCAATGTTTTAACCTGCGCTCATTGATAGTCAGTACACAATTTAACTCACACAATTCAGGTTATCACATAGTCTCATAGCACGTTACATGTCATCATACCAAAGCTAAATGCTTTAAGCATTCAATACACATATAACAATTAGTCAAATTATAATCATGTTACAAAGAAGCAAGTAAGGCCATACCCTAGGCCGCAGAATTAACTATGCTCTGATACCATATTGTAAGAACCCAAATTCTACCATTGAAAATTTTTCATTTATTTTAATCATTTCTTACATATAGTCGTCACCTTCATTAAAAACTCTCAAGTATCTCTCTTTGAAAATACTCTTTACCCTAGTATATTATCATACAAATTTATGTTGCGGAAAAACATAATTCATTCAAATAGCATTTACCACATACAACCAGTTATGGGTCTCCTAGAGTTATAACGTCCATAACTACACATATCCGTATTAATCTAAACAGATTTACAGTCATCCCAAAATGTTATCAAATTAACTACAATGTCATATAGAAAAGAAAGACAAACAAGTTAATAAACACGAAAGCTTCCTAAGTGTGCTTCCTTCTCAAAATCCTTCATTTACCTACAATGGGATTATCATAAACAACACACAAAACAAAAGGGAGTAAGTCATTAGTTCAAAACTAACATCACATGATAATCCACATTCAAATACAATTAAGCATTGATATAAATCATAACCACAAATAAGTAAATGTAAACGTTCATATATTCTTTCTTTCATTTCCACGTTATTCATATTCGTCCTATAGTATATATATCCCATAATATATATTCTATAGCACGCCTACTACGTTCTTTCGAAACCTCATACTTCTCATCACTCATATCCACCCTATAGAATATATATCTCATACTATATACTCTATAGCATGCATACGACTTTCATTGTGACATTCTCAGTTCTCATCCTTCATATTCACCTTATAGAATATATATCTCATACTATATATCCTATAACATGCATATGACTTTCATTGTTCACATCTTCCACTTTATCATCTATATTCACCCTATAGAATATATATCCCATACTATATATCCTATAGCATGCATATTCGTTTATCTCAAATCTTTTTGTCCCATTGCTTATTCTCGCCATTAAGCTTACTCTTTACCACATCCGGTCATTTACTCTACTCTAATAATCCACTACCACATCGGGTAGGTAATTTCTCAATGATCCACTACCACTTCGGGTAAGCAATTTCCCTTAATGATCCACTACCACTTCGGGTAGGCAATTTCCCTTAATGATCCACTACCACTTCGGGTAGGCAATTTCCCTTAATGATCCCCTACCACTTCGGGTAGGCAATTTCCCTTAATGATCCCCTACCACTTCGGGTAGGCAATTTCCCTTAATGATCCACTACCACTTCGGGTAGGCAATTTCCCTTAATGATCCACTACCACTTCGGGTAGGCAATTTCCCTTAATGATCCACTACCACTTCGGGTAGGCAATTTCCCGTAATGATCCACTACCACTTCGGGTAGGCAATTTCCCGTAATGATCCACTACCACTTCGGGTTGGCAATTTCCCTTAATGATCCACTACCACTTCGGGTAGGCAATTTCCCTTAATGATCCACTACCACTTCGGGTAGGCAATTTCCCTTATAAATCCTTTGTTGCAAATTCACTTTACTTTGCTGCATAACTTGAGCCAAAGTCGCTAACCATTCACGGTCGGCTAAAAATATGTTTTATTTCCATTGGCACGCCACCAATGCATAAAACGGTAAATCCACTCCTCGTTGTTACAAACATACCCTTATATGTTTATAACAACTAAGTGACTTAAGATTCATTTCATTATTCACATCAGAAAATCCACATTTTCTATCACATGGCATAAGTTAAAGACTTATCCTTACAAACCTTTTATCTCTTTCACATACCTCATTCATAACAGTGAGTATGATTTAGAGACGTTTATCCCTTACCTTGGTGAGTGTTGGGGATCGGTTCCGAGTAACTTTAAAAGTCTCCTCTGCGATTTCCTCCAACCTTAGGATCTCTCATCATTTCCACCAATAACAACAATGTCAGTCATTTATTTAAAATAACACATAAATAACTCGTATTTCATCATTAAACATACAAGGGATTCACATATTTTCAAGATCTCCAAAACTACTTCAATACAAGTTTCCAAACATCTAAACATACATGTTCATCTATTTCTCTCTTTACTCATATTCTCATTTTGGGGGGTTTTTGGGGTTTTCATGAACAACCCAAATTTAGGGTGTTACAGAATGTCACAAAGAAAGTCATATGCATGTTATAGGATATGTAGTATGGGATATATATTCTATAGGGTGAATATGAGCGATTAAAAGGAAGATGGTTGAGAAAGAAAGTAATATACAGGCTTTAGGATATATATTATGGGATATATATACTATAGGGTGGATATGAATAATGAGAAGGATGATGTTTCAAACGAACGTAATATGCATACTATAGAATATATATTATGGATTATATAAACTATAGGATGAATATGAGTAA
The DNA here is from genome assembly GCA_009771035.1 of Lupinus albus. Lineage (NCBI taxonomy): Eukaryota > Viridiplantae > Streptophyta > Magnoliopsida > Fabales > Fabaceae > Lupinus > Lupinus albus. The sequence goes on from CM020015.1 coordinate 7,238,117, forward strand.
AGTAGAAATTAAAGGAAGATGATTTGAATGTTTACAATTCCACATGTGTATTTACGAATTATATTAAAGATTAATCGTATGTGAAATGTGGATTATCATGTGATGTTAGTTTTTGAACTAATGACTTACTCCCTTTCGTTTTGTGTGTTGTTTATGATAATCCCATTGTAGGTAAATGAAGGATTTTGAGAAGGAAGCTCACTTAGGAAGCTTTCGTGTTTATTTACTTGTTTGTCTTTCTTTGCTATTTGACATTGTAGTTAATTTGACAACATTTTGGGATGACTGTAAATCTGTTTAGATTAATACGGATATGTGTAGTTATGGACGTTATAACTCTAGGAGACCCATAACTGGTTGTATGTGGTAAAAGCTATTTGAAAGAATTATGTTTTTCCGCAACATGAATTTGTATGATAATATCATAGGGTAAAGAGTATTTTCAAAGAGTGATACTTGAGAGTTTTAATGAAGGTGACGACTGTATGTAAGAAAAGATTAAAATAAATGAAAAAATTTCATGGGTAGAATTTTGGGTCGTTACAATATGGTATCAGAGCATAGTTAATTCTGCGGCCTAGGCTATGGCCTTACATGCTTCTTTGTGATCTTTATGTGCTTGAACTGCTTGGTCACAATTGACGGGTGTGTGTTTATGTGATGCTTTTCTGGTTATAAAATTAGTTTACTGACAAGTACGTGAGTGCAGGTACCCATGGCTGGAAGAGAAAGAGGAGCGAGTCAAAATGTTCTGAATGGCCTCTTGGCCCAGATGGTGGCAGCACTACAACAGATGAACGAGAACTTGCGTAGTCTGAATCAGAACACCGCACCAAGTCCGAGTTTGCAAAACCTAGTTCCACCCGGACCGGCAGAGTACCAAGGCCTGAATGAGTTTTGCAAGAGGAACCTGAGTCAGTTCCATGGAGGATTTGCTCCGGATGCTGCCCTCGAGTGGATTCAGGGAATAGAGCGGATCTTCCGGGCCATGAACTATTCGGATGCTCAGAAATTGGCCTATGCAACATACATGCTAGGGACGGAGGTCGAGAACTGGTGGGAGTTCACTAGACGCCAAATGGAGACGGAGGGGCAATTGATTTCCTGGAGTTCAAGGCGAGATTCCTTCACAAATACTTCCCTGCTAATTTAAAAAGGTAGAAAGAAATGGAGTTCTTGAAGTTGGAATAATGAAATATGTCGGTCGGGGAATATGCGGCTAAATTCGAGGAATTAGCCCGGTTTTGTCCCTACTCTGAGTTGGAGGTGGACGGACGATCCAAGTGCTCAAAATTCGAATCGTGCTTAAGGTCCAAGCTGAAAAGGATGTTCAGACATCAAGAGATTGCCGACTTTGCTACTTTGGTCAATAAGTGCCGGATGCACGAGGATGATCTGAAGGTGGATGATTCGGAGACTCCCAAAACAATTTCTCCCCAGAACTATGGACCTCAACGCAATCATATGCGGGAGAGAGGTAAAGGGAGAGTGGAAGATGACCGGAAGCCTTATGCGATGACAACTAGACATCGTGACCGGAGTTTTCAAAGGCCTAGCCCACCTACGGTTCCTACCGATGAGGTTTCTACTCCCATGTGCATCAAGTGCGGTAGACTTCATTATGGAAGTACGTGCCCGTGAAAAGGGAATGGATGTTTCCACTGCAAGGAGCTTTGGCATATTAAAAGGTTTTGTCCCAAGCTGGATCAGAGACTTAATGTCATTCCTGCCGAGGAGACAAGAAACCACAGTCGAAGGTTTACCCTGAGTGGCGCAGGGACATCAGGTGTTGATGATCCGGCGAGAGGTAAATCGCATGGTGACAGGTATCCCTTTTAGTGTTGTCTAATCCGGGAGCGACACACTCCTTATATTTGCTGAATGTGTGTACCGATTGATATTGTACACCAAGTTGTTGTTTTCGACTTAGTTGTACCCACCAACCCCGTGTACCGGTGGTGGATGTCGATGTGGTGTCTTAGTGTACGGTTGGGGTAAATGGTAGAACCTTTACCATAGTGTTGATATGCGCAATGATGTCCCAGTGGGATTTAATTCTGGAAATGGACTAGCGGTCAGCAAATCGTGTTATGTTTAACTGTGTGTAATTGTTGAGGTGAAGATTTAAAATTAGTATGCATTGATATGTATGTATATGCTAAGGGGGTAAGACTTATACTGATAGTCGAGGAAAGAGGCTAGTTAAGTTACTTACCCCGTCAATGTGATGAATGCAATGGAATAGATGTGAAACTTTTGGTCTAGAATGATCGGTTCTTTTGCGGTAGAACATTGACAAGGCACGATATAGTGGTGGTGTACCTCGAATATCTGCCTTGAATGTTGTGTCGGCAAAAGTTGTTGCTGTTTCGTGAACGTCAGTAATTGTTGGGTATGAGTGTGGTGTAAACATCCGAGAGAAAAAGTTTTGGGTATGTAGAAACGATTATGCAAACTGTGTTTCACGACGTGGTTGCCATGAGTCGTGAATTCGAAACGCTTTCGAAAACAATTTTTGGGTGAAACATAGCTTGAGGATAAATAATGATTTAGTATCATGTGGGAGAATTATGAAATTTTAGCAACCGTATCGGAGTAACTATGAGGTTGTTAAAAATTTAGTGATATAAGATGCCCATGTATTTCTGGACATAATGTGAGTGGGTTAATAAGTTTATATTTGCTAACGGAATTGGGGTGATCAAACCGAACGCAAGATGTAGGTTTGAGTGTTGGTCGACTTGTGCTTGCCGATTGGTAACAGAGTACCTTGTTTTGCTGTGAATCAATGGTGTTATGGTTTCATTTGAGGCTAGGAATCGGTAATTCTTTTCGACGATAAGATTTGAGGACGAAAATATCTGATGTAATTGGGCAATTATTGGATAGTTTGATTGTGTACAATGGATGAGGCACTAAGAGTCTTATTGTGTAAGCATTTTGTGGATTGAGTAAAATGAAATCGTGCTAGATTATTGAGTGGAGATGAAACTAGCTAGCGTATGATGGATGTTAAATGAGCCATTGGAGTGGATGGGAATAAGGAGTTTCTTGAATTGCGAGAGTGTATAGAGATTCTTAACATAGATGAGGATTGTTAGTTGGATCAGTCCTAGATACCTATGGTTCTTGACGAATATAGGAAAGATCTTTAGTCTAAATTACGGTTTAGTTCTCATGGCATTCGAGTTATTAAAGTCTGAGATCTTAATATTTGGACATTGATGAGTTAGTTCATGAATTGGTTTGGTGATATCACGGTTTACTGGTGTATACCCTTAGTGACCGTTTAAGTAATCTTAATGGATTAGAGGATCAATTATGATTTTGGTTGAGTATTCTAGTGCCTAAGGTCTAGGTGATGATATTATTTTCCGAGGTATGTTTAATTTTCGGGGACGAAAATTCTTATAAGAGGAGAAGGAGTGTAACACCCTAAATTTTGAGTCTTTAAAATTATAGTATCAGTCCTGGAAGTCTCGCTTGAGCGAGAGATTCTCGCCTGAGCGAGAGTTGCCTCGCCTGGGCGAGAAATGGCAAATTGGGGCTGTTGGCATTGTGAGATTCTCGCTTGAGCGAGAGCGTCTGATCTGAAATTTTAAAAAGGCGGGATTTTCTCGCCTGAGCGAGAATGGGCTCGCTTGAGCGAGAACCTGACGACTGCTCTTTACAATAGAAACCCCAAACACATTTTAGGGTTAGAACTTTGAAGAGAAAAGAGAGAAGAGAGCTTTTCAAGAGCAAAGAGCCTTAGAACTCATCTTAGAGCTTGAGAAGAGGTAAACCTCTTGTTTCTAACTCTTCTTCTTCCTCTCTAACTTGTTTTGGGTATGTTGGATCTATTTGCAAAACATGAGAAACCATGGAAACTCATTCTTTAGAGTTATGGTTCGTTTTATGTTGTTTTTCTCTTGTAAAATCTTGGTTTAGAGTTGATATTTGATGAATGGAAAGGTTTTGTGGGTTATTCATGAAAACCCCAAAAACCCCCAAAATGAGAATATGAGTATAAAGAGAAAGAGATGAAATGTTAGATGTGGATGATGAGTTTGTGCTTTGATGTTGATATATGAGATAAACATGTATGTTTAGATGTTTGGAAACTTGTATTGAAGTAGTTTTGGAAATCTTGAATATATATGAATCCCTTTTGTATTTGATGATAAAATACGAGTTATTTATGTGTTATTTTGAATAAATGACTGACATTGTTGTTATTGGTGAAAATGAGGAAAGATCCTAAGGTTGGAGGAAATCGCGGAGGAGACTTTTTAAAGTTACTCGGAACTGATCCCCAATACTCACCAAGGTAAGGGATAAGTGTCTCTAATTCATACTCACTGATGTGAATGAGGTATGTGAAAGAGGTAATGTGTTGGTAAGTTTTATTGTTGCTACCCTACCCGAGGAGGTAGTGGTTTATTATTGTTGCCCTACCCGAAGAAGTAGTGGTTTATTGGTGTTACCCTACCCGAAGAGGTAGTGGTTTATTATTGGTGTCCTACCAGGAGTGGTAGTGGACTGTTATTGTGTCCTACCCGGAGTGGTAGTGGACTGTTATTGTGTCCTACCCGGAGTGGTAGCGGACTGTTATTGTGTCCCACCCGGAGTGGTAGCGGACTGTTATTGTGTCCCACCCGCAGTGGAGGCGGATTGTCTTTGTGTCCTACCGGGAATGGTAGTGATTATTGTGAACTCGACCTGCCCGATGTGGTATGGGGTAATAATAACTCCACCTTCCCGATGTGGTATGGGGTAATAATAACTCGACCTGCCCGATGTGGTATGGGGTAATAACTCGACCTGTCCGATGTGGTATGGGGTAATAACTCGGCCTGCCCGATGTGGTATGGGAAATGAAATTGATGAATTCGATTAAGGGTGAATATGAATGATGAGAAATGTGGATGTTACATGAATGCCATATGCATGCTATATGATATATAGTATGGGATATATATTCTATAGGGTGAATATGAATGATGAGAAATGTGGATGTCACATGAATGTCGTATGCATGCTATAGGATATATAGTATGAGATATATATTCTATAGGGTGAATATGAATGATGAGAAATGTGGATGTCACATGAATGTCGTATGCATGCTATAGGATATATAGTATGGGATATATATTCTATAGGGTGAATATGAATGATGAGAAAAGGGAATGTCACAAAGAAAGTCATATGCATGCTATAGGATATATAGTATGAGATATATATTCTATAGGGTGAATATGAGCGATAAAAAGGAAGATGGTTGAGAAAGAAAGTAATATACAGGATATAGGATATATATTATTGGATATATATATACTATAGGGTGGATATGAATAATGAGATGGATGATGTTTCGAACAAACGTAATATGCATACTATAGAATATATATTATGGATTATATATACTATAGGATGAATATGAGTAAAGTAGAAATTAAAGGAAGATGATTTGAATGTTTACAATTTCGCATGTGTATTTAAGAATTATATTAAAGATTAATCGTATGTGAAATGTGGATTATCATGTGATGTTAGTTTTTGAACTAATGACTTATTCCCTTTCGTTTTGTGTGTTGTTTATGATAATCCCATTGTAGGTAAATGAAGGATTTTGAGAAGGAAGCTCACTTAGGAAGCTTTTGTGTTTATTAACCTGTTTGTCTTTATTTGCTACTTGACATTGTAGTTAATTTGATAACATTATGGGATGACAGTAAATTTGATTAGGGCAATACAGAGATATGTAGTTATGGACGTTATAACTCTGGGAGACCCATAACTGGTTACTTTCATTCCAAACATACTCATTTCTCATTAATCTTAGTCACCCTTAATCATATTCGACGAGTTTTCCACAAAGATAATCCTCTACCACGTAGGGTAGGCCTAGTTAATTCTCCATACCACATCGGGCAAGTCTAGTTAATTCCCCATACCATATCGAACAGGTCTAGTTAATTCTCCATACCACATCGGGCAGGTCTAGTTAATTCCCCATACCACATTGGGCAGGTCTAGTTAATTCTCCATACCACATCGGGCAGGTCTAGTTCATTCTCCATACCACATCGGGCAGGTCTAGTTCATCCTCCTTACCACATCGGGTAGACAACAACGATAATCCACTACCACTCCGGGTAGGACAACAATAATAATCCACTACTACTCCAAGTAGGATAACAACTATAATCCACTACCACTTCGAGTAGGATAACAATAATATTTTTACAAACATATTACTGCTTTCACATACCTTATTCACATCAGCTCATATAAGTTAGAAACACTTAACCCTTACCTTGGTTAGCGTTGGGGTCGGTTCCGAGTAACTTTAAAAGTCTCCTCCACGATTTCCTCCAACCTTAGGATCTTTCCTCATTCCCACCAATAACAACAATGTTGTCATTTATTCAAAATAACACATAAACGACTCGTATTTCATCGTCAAACATACAAGAGATTCACATATTTTCAAGGTTTCCAAAACTATTTCAATATGAGTTTCTAAACATTTAAAACACACATATTCATCTCATATATTAACATTATAGAACAAACTTATCTTCTACATTTAACATTTCACTCATTTCCCTTTTTACTCATATTCTCATTTTGGGGTTTTGGGGTTTTCATGAATAAACCCACAAAATCTTTCCATTCATCAAATACCAACTCTAAACCAAGAGTTTACAAGATAAAAACAACATAAAATGAACCATCACTCTAAAGGAAGAGTTTCCATGGTTTCTCATACTTTGAGAAGAGATCAATACACCCAAAAATGAGTTTGAAAGGGAGAAAGAGAGTTAGAATAAAGAGATTTACCTCTTCTCAAGCTTCTAGATGATTCCCACGAGTTCTTGCTCTCAAAATCACCTTCTCCTCTCTTATCTCTCAATTTCTAACCCTAAAATGTGTTTGGGGTTTCTATTTTAAAGTGAAATCGTCGGGTTCTCGCTCAAGCGAGCCCATTCTCGCTCAGGCGAGAAAATCCCGCCTTTTTTAAAATTTCAGATCTGATGCTCTCGCTCAAGCGAGGACCTTACAGCCTCGACAGGTCCTGAATCCCACTTTTATCGCCCAGGCGAGATAACTCTCGCTCAGGCAAGACAACTCTCACTCAAGCGAGACAATTCTCGCTCAAGCGAGAATCCTTCAGTATAGCCTAGGATTTCACCCTCCCAAGTGAGCCTCTCTCGTCCAAGCGACAATTCTCTTGCTCAAGCAAGACTCCCAGGACTGATACTATAATTTAATGACTTTAAAATCTAGGGTGTCACAATCCTCCCCCTCTTATAGGAATTTTCGTCCCTGAAAATTTTATTAGGCTACTCTCAGAAAATAATATCATCGCCTAGTCTTTAGGCGTAAGATATACTCAACCAAATTCATACTCGATCATCTAATCCATTAAGATTACTTAAACGACCACTAAGGGCACACACCACTAAACCGTGATATCACAAGGTTAATTCATGGACAATCTCCTCAAGGTCCAAATACTAAGATCCCAATCTCCAACAACTCAAACAACTAAGAGGACAAAACTGTAACCAGACTAATGATTTCCCAGTATTCATCATTAACCATATGTCTTTATGACCTATCCAGCTAACAATCCTCATATACGTTGAGAATCCCGAAAACACTTCCGAAACCAAGGGAATGGGGAACTCCTTACCCCTCACCTACCACAATGCATCATTTAACATCCAACATCCTCTAGCTAGTTTCACCTCCACTCAAGGAAATAGCATAAATTCATCCCACTCATTAAACAAAACCATTATTTTCCCAAACTTTACCTTAGCATTCCCAACATTGCATGCACTACCACATAGAACCAAGGTAGTCACTCAACAAAAGCATCTAAACAACAAAGACTTTTAGAGTCTCTCCTCTCGTACAAAATCAAACTATCCAGTAATTATCCAATTACATCAAACATTTCCGCCACCATACCATACAGTAGAAAGAAATTACCAATCCCTAGCCTCAATTGGACACACGAAACCCTTGATTCACCCAAAACTATGTATTTCGTTACCACTCGACAAGTGTAATTTACAAACACTCAGTCCCATAACATACATTAGAAGTGGATACCCCAATTATCCTAGCAAATATAAATTTAGTACTCCACTTGCAGCACGTCTAGAAATACATGGTCATAATCGTATCGCCAAATTTGTAACAACCTCATATTTATCAAGATACGGTTGCTAAAATTTTGGGATTCTCCAACATATTACTAAATCAATGTTTAGTCACAAGTTACGTTTCACCCAAGAATGATTTTAAAAAATGGTTTGAACACACAATTCATGGCAACCATGTCGTGGAAACAAAGTTTACGTAATCATTTCAACATAACTCAAAACCCTTTCTCTCATGCAATTACACCACAATCATGCATAGCAATTAATGACGCACATGAAATAGAAACAACTTTTGTCGGTACAACATTCAAAGCAGATAATTGTTGTACACCACCACTATATCGGGCATTGCCAATGTTCTACTGCAAAAGGACCGATCATCATAGATCAAAAGTTTCACGTTTATTCAAATGCAATCATCACATTGACGGGGTAAGTAACTTAACTAGCCTCCTTCCTTACCTGGCAATATAAGTTTTACTCCTTAGCAAACATATACAGGTCAATGCAAACTAGATCTTAAATCCTCACTAAGATACTCAACAAGAATCTTTCTACTCCACAATTATCACACAGTTAAGCATAACACGATTTGCTGACCGCCAGTCCGTCGCCAGGATTAAATCCAGCCGGGACATCATTAAGCGTATCAAAACTATGGTAAAGGTTCTACCATTTACCCCAACCGTACACTGAGACACTAGTATCGATACCCACCACCGGTACACTGGGTGGGGTGGATACACCCAAGTCGAAAACAATGACTTTGTGTACAATCTCAGTTGGTTCACATATTCAACAAATACGAGGAGTTTGTCTCTCCCGATTCAAACAACACTAAAAGATGAATACCTGCCACCATGCAATTACCTTTAACCGGATCATCAACACCTGATGTCCCTACGCCACTCGGGGTAGCCACTCGACCATGGTCCCTTGCCCTCTCAGTATGAATGACATTAAGTCTCCGATCTAGCTTGGGACAAAACCTTTTGTGTCCCAACTCCTTGTAGTGGAAACATCCATTTCCCGATCCCGGGCATGTGCTCCCATAATGGAGTCTGCCACATTTGTTGCACATGGGAGTAGAAACCCCTCCGGTAGGAACGGTAGGTGGTCTCGACCCCTGGAAATTTCTGTTACGATGTCCAGTAGGTGCCCCTGAAGGTTTTCGATCCTCCTCCACTATATCTTTACCTCTCCCCTGCATATGGTTGTGTTAAGGTCCATAGTTCCGGGGGAAAATTGATTTGGGTGTCGCCACCTCATCTGCCTTCAGGTTATCCTCGTACATCCTGCATTTGTTGACTAAAGTAGCAAAATCAGCAATCTCCTGATATCCGAACATCATTTTTAGCTTCGACCTTAAGCCCAATTCAAATTTAGAGCACTTTGACCGTCCGTCCACTTCCAACTCAGAGTAGGGACAAAACCTGGCCAATTCCTCGAATTTAGCCGCATATTTCCCCACCGACATGTTTCCCTGTTCCAACTTCAAGAACTCCATTTCCTTCTTCCTCTTCAGGTCAGCAGGGAAGTATTTATGAAGGAATTTCACCTTGAATGTATGTAAAGGCCGAAATTCTACCCTTGAAATTTTTTCCTTATTTTATTCATCCTTTATACATTTTCCTACAACTTTTAAATAAAAATATCAACAACTCAAAATAACATACATGTTCGCATAGCAGAAAATCATAATTCATTCATGCATCCCGGTAACTACCGCATACAATTAGCTATGGGATTCCATAATACCCATAGCTACAAATATTCATGTTCAAAAGACAATTAGTCATATTACAAAAGAATGAATATAAGGACTTCCAAAAATTAAAAGCCTCGGAGCTCCTAATCAAAACGTCCTTACATCTTCCACCTACCTGCAATGGGATTAACATTGACCATACATAGAAATACAAAGGAGTAAGTCGTTAACGTAAAATAATGTTAATATCCGTTAATCCACATTTTAATAAAGTTAAGTAAAAACTTAGAATTAAATATACTTAAAACCATTTCCTTTGTTTATACTTTTGAAAACATGCTCCATAACTTGAGCTAAAGTTTGCTACATTGCTTGAGCCAAAGCTTGCTACATTGCTTGAGCCAAAGCTTGCTACTTTTCTAGAGCCAAAGCTTGCTACATTACTTGAGCCAAAGTCGCTAACCAATCATGGTCGGCTAAAAACGAGTTTTATTTTCATTGGCACTCCACCAATACATAAACAGTGAATCCACACCATCACCATTACAAACATATCCATATATGCTCATAACGATTAAGTGTTTCACAATTCATTTCATTATTCCGAGTTTAATTTCCATTGGCACTCCACCAATAAACAGTAATTCCACACCATCATCATTACAAACATACTCATATATGCTTATAATAATTAAGTGATTTCACAATTCATTTCATTATCCATAACCAGAAAATCCACGCATTTTCCATCACAATGCATAAGTTAAAGACTTATCCTTACCTCGGTGAGTGTTGGGTATGGTTCTTGGCAACTTCGTAAGTTCCACCGACACCGCCTCCAACTTTAGGATTTCCTCATTCCCACCATATAACACAATGTTAGTCATTTATTCAAAATATCACATAAACAACTTGTATTGCATTATTTAACCATACAAGATGTTCATCATATTTTCAATGTTGCTAAACTACTTTCATCATAAGTTTACAACCATCCAAAACATACATATTCATCTCATATTTCAACATTGGAAAGTAAACTCATCTTCTACCTCTAGCATTTTACCCATTTTCCACTTTAACCACATTTTCTCTTTAGGGTTTTGGGGTTTTCATGAATCAACCCACTAACCCTTTCCATTCTTGAAATACTAACTCTAAACCAAGAGGTTACAAGATAAAAACAACATAAAACGAACCATAACTCAAAAGGATGAGTTTCCATGGTTTCTCTCATTTTGAGAAGAGATCCAACATACCCAACACAAGTTTCAAAGGGAAGAAGAGAGTTAGAATCAAGAGTTTTACCTCTTCTCAAGCATCTAAATGACTCACAAGCCTTCTTGCTCTTGAAAATGCTCTCTTCTATCACTTCTCTCGAGGTTAACCCTCATAAATGTGTTTGGGGTTCCCAATTTAATGTAACAACGTCGGGTTCTCGCTTAAGCAAGCTCATTCTCGCTCAAGCGAGAAAATCCCACCCATTTAAAAACTCAGATCTAACCCTCTTGCCCAGGCGAGGGAACTCTCGCTCAAGCGAGGATCTTACAGCCCCGACAACTCCAAAATATCACATTTTCTCGCCCAGGCGAGCTAATCTCTCGCTCATGCGAGACCACTCTCGCCCAAGCGAGCCAACCCTCGCCCAAGCGAGCCAACCCTCGCTCGGGCGAGAATCCTATAGTATAGCCCAGGATTTCACCCTCCCAGATGAGCCTTCCTCGCCCAGGCGAGCCAACTCTCGCTCAAGCGAGACCACTCTCGCTCAAGCGAGCTAACTCTCGCTCAGGCGAGAATCCTTCAGTATAGCCCAGGATTTCACCCTCCCAGGTGAGCCTTTCTCGCCCATGCGAGAATCTCTCGCTCTAGCGAGAATCCCATGACTGATACTATAATTTTAAAGACGTAAATTTAGGGTGTTACAATCCTCCCCCTCTTATAAAAATTTTCGTCCCCGAAAATAAAACATACCTCGATTCAAACAAATGAGGGTAATCCTCCCTCATCTCACGCTCCACTTCCTATGTAGCATCTCCTTCGTCTACTTGGCTCCACAATACCTTCACCAAGGCAATCTCCTTGCCTCTCAATCTTTTGATATTGGTTTCCATGATTCTCACTGGCAACGTCGTAAAAGTCAACCTATCCTTCAACTCTACCTGATCGTACTCAATCAATGAGATGGATCCCCAACATATTTCCTCAATTCAGACACATGAAACACATTGTGGAGATTCGACAATAAAGGAGGTAAAGCAATCCGATATGCCACCGGCCCAATCCTTTTCAAAACATGATACAGCCTAATAAATTTTCAAGTCACCTTGCGAGACTTCAACACTCTACCAATTTCGGTAGTCGTGACTACTCTCATGAAAACATGATCTCCCTCATTAAACTCAAGAGGTTTTCGTCTCTTATTGTAATAGCTTTTCTGACGACTCTGGGCTATCCTCATATTCTCCCGAATCTTCTTGATCTTCTCCGTCATCTCTTGGACTAGCTCGGGTCCCAATATCAAGTGCTCCCCAGTTTCAAACCAACTCACTCGATTTCGGCACTTCCTACCATACAATGCCTCATAGGGTGGCATCCCAATACTCGAATGAAAGCTATTGTTGTAGGTAAACTCAATCAAAGGCAACATGCCATCCCAACTCCCCGGTTGCTCTAAGACACAAGCCCTCAAAAGATCTTCCAATGACTGTATAGTTCTTTCTGATTGACCATCCGTTTGTGGATGATAAGCTGAACTCAATTTCAACTTAGTTCCCAATGCGAACTGCAAACTAGTCCAAAAGTTTGAAGTGAAACGGGGGTCCCTATCTGATATAATGCTCGACGGTATCCCATGCAAACGAACTATTTCCTGGATATACAATTCTGCCAATCGCTCCAAAGAATACCTCATGTTCATGGGCAGAAAGTGTGCAGATTTAGTTAACCGATCCACTATCACCCATATCGAATCATACCCTTTCTGAGTCTTTGGAAAACCCGATAAAAATCCATGGAGATACTATCCCACTTCCAAACGGGAATTTCTAGGGATTGCTGTTCTCCCGCTGGCTGCTGATGCTCAATCTTGGTTTTCTGACAGACAAGACTACTCGAGACATACAAAGCCACATCTTTCTTTAACCCAGACCACCAAAACAACTTTTTCAAATCTTGGTACATCTTTGTAATCCCCGGGTGAAAAATCATTTTACTCTTGTGTGACTCCTCTAAAATATTCTTTCGCAATTCCACAACATGAGGCACACACTCTCCCTTTGTAACGCAGCAGTCCACTAGGGTCCGATGCGAAATCAGTTTCCTTACCACTTAGCATTAAATCTCGTTTAGCCATTAGTTCACTATCCTCAACTTGCATCTCCCGGATATGATCAAATAATTCATTGGTGACCTTAACCATTCCTAAAATCATACTATGAGGCTTTATATGAACTTCCAAATTCATATCCCTGAACTCTTCAATCAGTTTCCCTTCTCTAACCATCAAAACCGACATATGCAAAGACTTTCGACTTAGAGCATTGGCCACCACATTGGCCTTTCCTGGATGGTACTACAACCCAAAATCATAATCCTTAAGGAATTCCATCCACCTTCTCTGTCTCATATTCAATTCCTTTTGAGCAAACAGGTACTTCAAACTCTTGTGGTCGTTGTATACCTCAAATCTCATGCCATAAAGGTGGTGTCTCCATATTTTCAAGGCAAAGACCGCTGCATCTAATTCCAAGTCATGGGTAGGGTAGTTTTGCTCATGCGTCCTCAACTGTCGAGAAGCATAGGCAACAACCTTCCCTTCTTGCATCAACACACAACCCAAACTTTGCTTGGATGCATCACAATACACACTGAAATCCCGATCAGTACAAGGAAGGACCAAAACTGGCGCCGTAGTCAACCTTCGTTTCAACTCTTGAAAGCTTTCTTCACAACGAAGTGTCCACACATACGGTTCCCCTTTCCTAGTGAGTTTCCAGAAATCGCATTTTGACAGCTTCGCATACAACCGATTTTTACTAAGAAGCTCTAGAACAATCCTCAGGTGCTCAGTTGGAGTAAACCAAAATGTCATCAATAAATGCCACTATGAATGAATCCAAATACAGATGAAAAATTTGATTCATGTAGTCTATAAATATTGTTGGGGCATTCGTTACACCAAAAGGCATGACCAAATACTCAAAATGTCCATACCTTGTCCTAAAAGCAGTTTTAGGAATGTCTTCCGACTTCACACGAAGTTGGTGGTAACCCGACCGAAGGTCAATTTTTGAAAACACCACCGCTCCCCTCAATTGATCCATCAAGTCATTAAGTCATCAGTTGGGGTGGATACGACCAAGTTGAAAGGCAACGACTCAGTTTTCAATTTCAGTCAATCCACTCATTCAATAGATACAAAGGAGTGTGTCGCTCCCGAATCAAATAACACTAAAAGAGGAATATCTGCCACCATGCAATTACCTTTTATCAGGCCATCCACGCCCGATGCCTCTGCACCACTCATGGTGAACACTCTACTAGTGGATCGAGTTCGATCAACCCTCACCGCACTCACACTATGCGGTAGCTTAGGACAATGTCTTCGGATATTCCCAACCTCCTTGCAGTGAAAGAAGGTAAGTGCCATTCCACGGCACGAGTCACTGACATGAGTTTAGCCACATTTGCCGCACAAAGATGGAGAGTTCAACTGTGACCCCCCAACATTGGCATGAGTCCTCGGCCCATGCGAAGTATAACCCCGACTACCCGTCGGACGAGAGTAAGGTTTCTGTTCCTCTTGAAACACCTTGCTCTTCCCTTTCTCTTCCTGCCATGGGTACCTATACTCACTCACTTGTCAGTAGTCGAATTTTGTCTAAGCAAGGGTCACATAATCACTTAGCAATTAGCACACTTAGACAATTGTAACACACAAAGATTGCAAAGAAGCATGTAAATCCATATCCTAGGCCGCATGATTAACTATGCTCTGATACCATATTGTAAGGACCCAAATTCTACCCTTGAAATTTTTTTCCTTATTTTATTCATCCTTCATATATTTTCCTACGACTTTTAAATATCAATTCAAACAACTCAACTTAAGTCTCATTTCCCTACTCTTATCAATTTCATAACCTCAAAATAAGACACATGTTCGCATAACAGAAAATCATAATTCATTCATATATCCCGGTAACTACCGTATACAATTAGCTATGGGATTCCAAAATACTCATAGCTACGAATATCTAGAGTTACAAATATTCATGTTCAAAATACAGTTAGTCATATTACAAAAGAATGAATATAAGCACTTCCAAAAAGAATTAAAAGCTTATATGCTCCTAATCAAAACGTCCTTACATCTTCTACCTACCTCCAATGGGATTAACATTGACCATGCATAGAAACACAAAGGAGTAAGTCGTTAACGTAAAATAATGTCAATACACGTTAATCTACATTTTAATAGAGTTAAGTAAAAACTTAGAATTAAATATACTTAAAACCATTTTCTTTTTTTATACTTTGAAAACATGCTCCATAACTTGAGCTAAAGTTTGCTACATTGCTTGAGCCAAAGCTTGCTACATTGCTTGAGCCAAAGCTTGCTACATTGCTTGAGCCAAAGCTTGCTACATTGCTTGAGCCAAAGCTTGCTATATTACTTGAGACAAAGTCGCTAACCAATCATGGTCGACTAAAAACGAGTTTTATTTCCATTGGCACTCCACCAATACATAAACAGTAAGTCCACACCATCATCATTACAAACATACCCATATATGCTTAAAACAATTAAGTGATTTACAGTTCATCTCATTATTCCGAGTTTTATTTCCATTGGCACTCCACCAATACATAAACAGTAAATCCACACCATCATCATTACAAACATACCCATATATGCTTATAACAATCAAGTGATTTACAGTTCATTTCATTATTCCGAGTTTTATTTCCATTGACACTCCACCAATACATAAACAGTAAATCCACACCATCATCATTACAAACATACTCATATATGCTTATAACAATTAAGTGAGTTACAATTCAATTAATTATCCATAACCAGAAACCTCCACGCATTTTCCATCACAATGCATAAGTTAAAGACTTATCCTTACCTCGGTGAGTGTTGGGTTTGGTTCTTTGCAACTTCGTAAGTTCCACCAACACCGCCTCCAACTTTAGGATCTTTCCTCATTCCCACCATATATTACAATGTAAGTCATTTATTTCAAAGATCACATAAACAACTTATATTGCATTACTTAACTATACAAGATATTCATCATATTTTCGATGTTTCTAAACTACTTTAATCATAGGTTTACAACCATCTAAAACATGCATATTCATCTCATATTTCAACATTTGAAAGTAAACTCATCTTCTACCTCTAGAATTTTACTCATTTTCCCCTTTAACCACATTTTCACTTTAGGGTTTTAGGGTTTTAGGGTTTTTATGAATCAACCCCTAAACCCTTTCCATTCTTGAAATACTAACTCTAAACCAAGAGTTTACAAGATAAAAACAACATAAAACGAACCATAACTCGGAAGGATGAGTTTCCATGGTTTCTCTCATTTTGAGAAGAGATCCAACATACCCAAAATAAGTTTCAAAGGGAAGAAGAGAGTTAGAATCAAGAGCTTTATTTCTTCTTAAGCTTCTAAATGACTCACAAGCCTTCTTGCTTTTGAAAAAGCCCTATTCTCTCACTTCTCTCTAGGTTAACCCTCATAAATGTCTTGGGGGTTCCCTATTTAATGTAACAGCGTCGGGTCCTCGCTTAAGCGATCTCATTCTCGCTCAAGCGAGAAATCCTGCCCATTTTAAAAACTCAGATCTGACCCTCTTGCCCAGGCGAGGGAATTCTCGGCCAGGCGAGGGAATTCTCGGCTAGGCGAGGTATCTCTCGCTCAAGCGAGGATCCTCTCGCTCAAGCGAGGATCTTACAGCCTCGACAGCTCCAAAATATCACATTTCCTCGCCCAGGCGAGCCAACCTCTCGCTCAAGCCAGATCACTCTCGCCCAAGCGAGCCAACTCTCGCTCAGGCGAGAATTCTTTCGTATAGCCCAGGATTTCACCATCCTAGTTGAGCCTTCCTCGCCCAGGCGAGCCAACTCTCGCTCAGGCTGTAACACCCTTTTTCTAGCGTTAAAACAATTACATACGAGACCGTCGTTTACGATCTTGGTTAATTATATTTTTGTTTTTGAAAAATAGCGTATGAATTTTTTTTTCTTTTTTCTTTTATAACATATGAACATATGGTTCTCTCAGAACTCACCACTTAAACTATAAGCTAAACAACAACATAACATAGTAAACATACATATGTCTATATATATATACATCATTAGTTCAAAAAGCGTCATAGTTCAAAAAAACAAAAAAGTACATCATCCAAGTCATGCCATCCACATATACACTCCAGCATAATAGGATATATATATACATAAATATACACAGGCAAAAGATCCTATGGCTGGGTGTACACTGAACTCACAGCAACTACACCAAAAGAAAACTATACAGTCGTACCATGCACAAACAGACCGTCAGAATTTCGACCCAACATCCTCCTGCTACTATCCCTCAGAACTACCCTCCTCAGGGTCTTCCTCTAGATCCTCCTCATCACTAGAAATATATATAATATCATCCCTAATCATAGGCTCGGCCGTCGCAGGGGAGTATGATGGTGGAGGAGATAGTCGGGCCCTCCTCACCGGGCCACGAATATCAACCCCGTCATCCTGAATCCTCCCACGTACCCCGTGAGAAGAGGATCCGGGAGCAAACTCCAGATTCTCTCTCACAGCAATAACGGGTGAATCCATATGACTCTCCCGTACATAAAGATACCGGGTACATCGACAAGCCTGAACTCCCCGAGTCGACTCAGTACGACTAACCGGGGTCACAGGTGGTCCCCCAGCAGAACGTCTCGCCGAGGCTCTAGGTGTACACCAGAATGGCGCAACCCTACGTGTCCGGGCATGATAGGATCCAGAAGATAGACCAAGAGGAGCAATAGGAAGCGAAATATATCTGGCAGGAGCAAGAGGAGGTGTGCGTCGTAACTCATACGTGTCGGGGGAGTATCACTCTATGCCTATCCGAGTACGAACACCGGATTTCTATGTCTCCCCTAAACACCGCCCTGGACCGGTCCACCTCAACCTCCCCCGACGAGAGAGGTATGATCTCTACTAGACAAGGAGGAACCACAAAAGAAGCCTTTGAGTCCATCACTACCTGTAATATGAGATTGGAGAGTAAGCATCTCTATATAAGACAAGCAATCAACAATTTACAAAGTCATAACATAAAACATATCATACAGGTATTAATATAACAATTTAATCACATGTATGAGTATGATTTCATGATGAATGCACTCGTTAATCTAATGAGACCAACTATTTTGTAGAGGAATGCATGGAGAAAACGTCTCCTAACTGGGCCCCTAACGATACATCAACATCAATGGTACCGACTGATCGAGCCCGACCAGCCATTTGCTGTTCTTAGGAAGCGAACAGGACAAGTACAACGCCATGCCAACCATTGGTAACAAAAAGGCATATAACTATCGTGCACTCAATAGCGCCGGAAATACCCTCCGGTCGGCAAAGGTAACCGCTGCATCATCCTGAGCACGATACCTTCAAGGGGGTGTTAGAGGTCGCTGTAGTTACTGCGAAGAGTTCTGTCGGCTTAAGGGAGCTACCCTATTCCTGACAAATCAATTTCCACCCACAATGTCCCCCCAACCAAGTCACACAGACAAGGTACCCCTCTGGGTTCTCAACACAATCTCAGTGTTGTATCTTCCCGCAGACTAAGTTACAAACGGTAAACATAGTGACATGAATCTTCCGATTCATACAAAGCATAGCTTTTATCCTTTTAAAAGAAGAATCAGGGGAAAACTTTTTAGGGTAATAACAAAACATTTTTCGTTGAAACTCAGTTATAACATATTTTCAAGTTCTAACTCACAGGCTTATTAATCAAAAGGATTTTCTAATAACTGTAAAAGTACGCCAGTTCTGATAACATTCATAAAAAAAATATTTCCCCTTCATCCTTTTTTGTCAAATCTTTCATAAGCAAAACTTTCATTCTTTAAGTTTCATCAAGAATGCTCATATGCTATCCCATGGGAATGTTTGATGACAGTTCAATAGTCAACTCAACAATATGTCAGTTCAAAATTCAACAGAATATTCAGTTAAATCAGTACTTTCATAATCAAACTTTCAGTCATAATCATCATTCACATCAACCAACATAATCATTCAATTCCATTGAAGCACTTCAACCAAACATATCCATCATAATTTAGAGTTAAATTAATTTACGAACAACTAAGTCTCGCTACTCAATTTTTCGCGGCCGCAGAATTAGTATTCGACTATATCCGCGCATGGCCTAGCTTAGAGATGCACGAATATCTTTGGCATCATTTCTAAGCACTTATATAAAGACACTTCTCTCCATACCTTTACCCTCACTGAACTTAATGTTCCTTTGTTGCCGTTTACCCGAGCGCCGAGTACCTGGTTAGGTCGTAAATAGTTAATTTCGATATCACTAAGTTTATTCGGATTGTAAAGAAAACACCTTAGTGGGGTTCTAGACATTAGAACATTCCCAAATATTTACTTTGGACATAACTAAGATCTCGATTAGGCACGAAGAGATTTTCAGAGACATTGTTGATTTAAAACTCAGAATTTGACGTAGGAAGCTCGGATTCGCTTTAGAAAAATCTCAGAAAAATCATTATCTTGAGATACACACTTTATCTTCATAGAACAGAATACTAATATAAGTTTAGGCTCATAAAACTCAGAATTTATAAACCATAAGGCAATTTGAAACATAAGTTAACATATAGTTAAAATTTAGATAATTTGGAGTGCCAACTAGGGACTGTTTTCGTGTTTCCCTTTAAACAGTGAGGATTTCGAATTTTTTTGTCCCTGAAAGAATGATATTTAGCTAGGAATTTAAAATATGGACACATGCATATATTATACGCAAAATTTGGATGTTAGGAACTCAAGTTATCAAGGAATTAAGGTATTAGGGTTTCCTTAACTCTTGAACACTTTGGACCGAATTTGCATGGCTTCTTTGCCTTCAACATTTTCGAGTTCTAACCTTTTGAAATGAGTTAAAAATCATGAGTTCAATGTGTTAAACAAAGTTTATAACACATGCAAGAGTTTTTCAATCCTAAACACCCTAGAACAAACACAACACCTAAAACACTCTTTATAACCTAACAACAACGATCTAGCATCATATCACTAACTACACTTAGAGCAGAATTTTTGTAACCCCCAAAACAGTGTTTGCATGTCATTTTTTCTACAATCAGAGATCAAAAATGGATTCCTCATACCTTGAAATGGTTGACTACCTCCTTGGATGAAAATCTAGAAAAGAAAATAGAACAAAGTTACAAACAACTCATTCTAGAATTTCACCCAAGTCATTGGTGATCTAGAAGAGAAATAACCTATAAAGAACCTAGAGATGGAAGAAATGAGAACAGAAACATGATCACCATACCTTGGGGAAGAGATTTGGTGGCTTGCATGTGAGTTTTGGTGGAGAAGATGGGAAGATGGAGGTTTTCTCCTCCCTCTTTGGTTGCGGAGAAGAAGAGGAGGTGAGTGAAGGTGGTGTTGGTGAGGAGGTGTGAGAGTGAGAGTGTGATATTCAACCCCCACCCCTTAAGTCTATATATATATAAGTGTTAGGGGTGAGTTAGTGGGGGAAGATATTCTGGGTTGGGCTGTCATTAAGAATTAAACAAGGATTAGGCATTTAGCAAAATTTTAAGTGTATGGTGTGGCATTTGGTTTGGGCAATTGGTGTAGTGCATGGATGTGTTTTTCTTGTGCTCTAAGACACCCTAATACAATCTTAAACAATGTCTATGAGAGTCTAGATGATAGTTCAAGCACTCAAAGAACTGACAGAAAGATTACGGGCACTCTCGGGCAATCCAGTTCAAAGGTACATTAACACTACCACTTTTCTAAAATTTTTAACTAAGTTATTTATCATAGTATAACACTAAGATAATAACTTTCTATCCTCAAAACTCAACATCAATAAAGCATTATAAAATCTAATAGGTTAGGTGGTCAGTTAGACCAATTCTAATTAAAATTCTAAGACGATACGTTACCCGATCACGGCTAGACTTTAAACTTGTACAGCTTTGAAACTAACTAGATTAACTTGTTTTCAAAGAATTATTAAACATATAGCATTCTAATATCAATAAAAATATAATCACACATATATATAAGCACATGAATACACATACACACATATATATATATACAATCCTATGTCTACCTAAGCAAGGTGTTGAAAGGAGGGATGTTACACTTCTCCCATCCTTTTTAGAAATTTCGTCCTCGAAATTTAGGCACGATCTACTTACCGAAAAGGTTTGGATAAGACGCTCGCATCTTACTCTCTAGCTCCCACGTGGCGTCCTCTTCTTGGTTATTATTCCATATGACCTTTACTAAAGGAATTTCTCTTCCTCGGAGCTGTTTTACTTTCCTGTCTGCGATTCGCACAGCGTTGCTTCGAAAGTAAGATTCTCTCTCAAAGGAAGGTTATCTAACTCAATCACATGAGATGGATCCGATATGTACTTCTTGAGTTGAGACACGTGGAACACATCGTGAAGGTTGGATAAGGATGGAGGTAAAGCTATCCTATAGGCAACAGGTCCAATCCTTTCGATAACTTGGTATGGTCCAACGAATCGCGGGGTCAACTTTTTTGTCTTCATTACTCTACCAATTCCCGTAACTGGTCTTACCCTTAAAAACACATGATCACCTTCACTAAACTCTAAAGGCTTTCTACGCATATCATGATAACTCTTCTGACGACTCTGTGTTGCTCTGAGTTTATCCCTTATCATTCTCACTTTATCCGTGGTTTCCTGTACCAACTCTTGTCCCAACACCATTTCTTCTCCAACTTCATTCCAACACAATGGTGTTCGACATTTTCTTCCATATAGGGCTTCATAAGGTGGCATACCAATACTGGAGTGATAACTATTATTGTATGTGAATTCAATCAACAAAAGAAGTTTATCCCAAGTCCCATGTTGCTCCAAAACACAGGCTCTCAACAAATCCTCTAGGGACTGAATTTTTCTCTCTGTTTGTCCATCGGTTTGGGGATGATAAGCTGAGCTCATTCTTAACCTTGATCCTAGAGCTTTGTGAAGACTCTGCCAAAAGCCTGAAGTGAATCTCGGATCTCGGTCAGATACTATGCTCATAGGTATTCCATGGAGTCTCACAATTTTTTGAGGTAGATCTGAGTCAATTTCTCCAAAGGGTACTTGACATTTACTGGGATGAAGCGAGCTGATTTTGTTAGTCTATCTACCACCACCCATATTGAGTTATGACCTGCGGAAGTATTTGGCAATCCCGAGACAAAATCCATAGATATACTATCCCATTTTCACTCGGGAATGCTTAACTCTCCCCCGGGTCTTTGATGTTCAATTTTTGCTTTCTGGCATGTCAAACAGGCCATTACATACTCTGCCACATTCCTTTTCAATCCTGGCCACCAGAACATCTTCTTCAGATCTCGGTACATCTTGGTAGTTCCTGGATGAAAACTCAACTTACTATTGTGAGCTTCTTCCAAAATCATCTGTCTCAGTTCTTCATTATGAGGAATACAGATCCTCCCTTGGAATCTAATAATTTCGTCTTTTCCCTGTTGAATCTCTGAATTTTTCCCCTGTTCCATGAGTGATTTTTGAATTTGAATTTCTCAGTCTGTCTTCTGTAATTCCCTTATCTGGTCCAGAAATTCGTTGGTGATTCTCATTAATCCCAAAACCATTTTATCTTCCTTGAAGAGGTGAGCTAGATTCATATCTCTAAAGTCTTCTAATAGCTTCAACTCCCTTACCATCATGGCTGACAAATGTAAGGATTTTCGACTTAGAGCATCTGCCACCACGTTTGCCTTTCCTGGGTGATACTGTAATTCAAAATCATAATCCTTCAAGAATTCAACCCATCGGCGTTGTCTCATGTTCAGTTCTTTTTGATCGAACAAGTATTTCAAACTTTTGTGGTCGCTGAATACTTCAAACTTGGATCCATACAGATGGTGTCTCCAAATTTTTGAAGCAAAAACAACTGCGGCCAACTCTAAATCATGTGTAGGATAGTTCTCTTCATGAGGTCTCAGCTGTCGAGATGTGTAAGCTACTACCTTTCTATTTTGCATCAATACACACCCCAAACCTTGTTTAGAAGCATCACAGTATACCTCAAATGTACCTTTCGGATCTGGAAGAATCAACACTGGAGAAGAAGTCAATTTCTGCTTCAACTCTTGGAAACTATTTTCACATTGAGTAGTCCATTTGAAAGCTTGATTCTTTCGAGTCAACTTGGTCAAAGGCAACGCAATCTTTGAAAAACCTTCTATAAACCTTCTATAGTATCCAACTAACCCAAGAAAACTCCTGATTTCAGTGACTGTTTGAGGTCTTTCCCATTGCAAAACTGCTTCCACTTTTGCGGGATCAACAACAATTCCATCTCGAGTAATCACATGACCAAGAAATTGTACTTCTTCTAACCAGAATTCACACTTTGAAAGTTTAGCATACAGTTGTCTCTCTTTTAACATCCTCAACACGGTTTTCAAGTGTTCGACATGTTCTTCCTTGGTCTTAGAGTATATCTGGATGTCGTCAATAAACACCACAACGAAGCTATCCAAAAAAGGCCGAAAAATCCTTTTCATATGATCCATGAACACTGCAGGAGCATTCGTAACTCCGAAGGGCATTAATAAATACTCATAGTGTCCATATCGAGTACGAAAAGCTCTTTTTGGCACATCTTCCTTCTTAACTCGAATTTGTGATATCCCGACCTTAAGTCAATCTTAGAAAATATTGAAGCTCCTCTTAACTGATCCATCAAATCATCGATCTGAGGAAGTGGGTACTTATTCTTAATGGTTACTTTGTTAAGTTGTCGGTAGTCTATACACAGTCTCATGCTCCCATCCTTTTTCTTCACAAATAATACTGGAGCACCCCATGGTGACACACTCGGTCTGATAAACCGCTTACTCATCATATCTTCTAATTGCTTCTTGAGTTCCAACAGTTCTACAAAGGCCATTCTGTAAGGAGCCATAGAGATTGGTCCTGCTCCAGGGATTAAGTCTATTGAGAATTCCACTTCTCTTTCGGGTGGTAAACCTGGAATATCTTCAGGAAATACTTCTGGAAATTCTTCTACTACTGGAAGTCCTCGAGTTACCATTCCCTTTTCAGTCTCCAAAGAGGATAAAAAGACAAGCAGTTGGGTTCCTACTCGAATTCTTGCTAAGAATTCCTTAACAGACATAGACTGATGATCTTCATTATCTGAACATTCTTCAGGGATTTCTAAAAATTCTACGGTTTTATGCCTACAGTTCAACGACAGACCATTTTCCGACATCCAGTCCATTCCTAATAGGTTAGGTGGTCACTTAAACCAATTCTAATTAAAATTCTAAGACGATACGTTACCCGATCACGGCTAGACTTTAAACTTGGACAGCTTTGAAACTAACTAGATTAACTTGTTTTCAAAGAATTATTAAACATATAGCATTCTAATATCAATAAAAATATAATCACACATATATATAAGCACATGAATACACATACACACATATATATATACAATCCTATGTTAGGCTAGACCACTCTCGCTCAACCGAGCCAACCCTCGCTCAGGCGAGAATCCCAGGACAGATACTATAATTTTAAAGACTTAAATTTAGGGTGTTACAGTTGGTCCATGCAATTAGAAATGGAATCGTTTAGATACGGGAGTATGTGGTTCTAATAAGTTGCTCGATGCATAATCGACTCCCAAATTAGAATTCTTGTTCAATGACCATATTGTCCAATTTGGGCATATAAGGATTAGTTTCTACACTTTGTCTGGAAGAAAAATTAGTGGAAACTCTAAATCATTTGGAACAAGGTTGAAATGCTTTCTACATCCTCCTAAGTCGTGTTATAGATGAACCATCGAAAATCCGGTCGAGACACTGATTACGCGTCTCACTCATGTTTGTGGTTTTCCATGCGTTCACTCACTATTCACATTCCACTGCTATTGCTTGCTCCTATTGCTCACCCACATCTGATTCCCGCAGAAGAATTTCATGCAAAACAATTTCTACTCCCGTCGTCGACACATTGCCTTATGTTTGTTTGTGTAATGTGAGTTTTCCTTATAAGTTCTGGCACGACTCTCGTAGTTCTCTAGTTCTCCTTTGTATTGAAAGAGGTGTATTATACATCTTCTAACTTTAATTTCCATTTTCCATTTTTACTATTAAAAATTATTATTTTATAATAAACATAATGAATAATATTCTATAAATAATAATAATATAGTAATAATAATATTTTTAAATTGTAATACTAATTCAGTATAAATTAATTAATATACCTTAGTAATTAAATGTAAGTTATTAATTAATTACGTTTTATATATATATATATATATATATATATATTGACTGCTGTTGTCTTACTTTATCATTAATAAAATCTTCTTAACAATAAAAATATATTATGATTTATAAATAAAAGGATGAATGGTTTATAATTTCTAATATATGATAAATAGTAATAAAATTTTAATTAAATAAAGAACAAATAGTTCGAAATAAATTATAATAGTTGGAAATATCATGTTTTCACTTATTTTTCTTGGATAATCTTTTAACCAGTCATGATACATCGCTTCATTTCCTTAATATATGATAAATAGTTATAAAATTTAATTCAACTTAATGAAAAAAAATTAAAATAAATTATAATAAAGATGTTGGAAAGATCACAAATTTATTTCTTTTACTCAAATCATCTTTTAAACCATGGAGATACATTAAGTTTGTTTGTTAACATTTCTGGAATAAGTTAAAAATTGAAATAATAAATAAAATATATTTATCTAATAAATTATTAATAAATGTAAAAGGTAATATGTTTAAAATCTTTGATTTTGTTTTACGTTAATAACAATAAAATCCTTTGTAAATGTAAAAGTTAATAAAGTACAAATAATAATAAATGTAAAAGGTAATAAGTTTAATAAATAATAATAATACTAAAATTATATAATTTGACTGTAATTAATGAACGTAATTACAGTCAAATTAATATCACATCAAGAGTAGTGATGGAAAGACAATGAATATTCACTTCTTTCCCTCATTTCTTCCTTTGAACAATGTTGATATATTGCTTCGATTATTTAAAATAATTAAAAAATACTCAATCTATCGAACAATTTTTTACCGATAACTATGTTAGTATTAATTCATTATTGCATAAACTCTAGACTTGTGATTATTATAAGAACAAACAACATTGTTTATGTGAATGATTAAAATTTGAATTTATTAATAGATAAACTTTTGAAATATTTCATTTCAAAATCATGTATGAGTAATATGATAGAAAAAACAATACTTCAACTTAATATTTTGGAGTATAATAGATATGTTCCACAAAATTACAAAACAAAAGCTAATTAAATGTAATCCCTTTGTTTTCTTTTTCTTTAAAGAATTACTGCAGGTAACGTTGTCAACATTTCGACCAACAAACATCCTCTATATCCACTAATCTATATCATTGTGTATGCCACCAATAAAAACAACCACGCCATTATACAGTCTTATAATGTTTTATAAATTAATTTTATAATGAGGTGACTGTTTTTATTGGTGTTATTGAAAGCATATAACACTGTTTATTGAAGATTTTTTTCCCATTTCTACCTAAGAACTTTATTCTCTGCCAGGTTTGCGGCCACTATCCAATCCAAAACCACGTTCCATAACACATTTGAGTCACATTATTCCGAAAGTCAAATATAATAATGCATAAGTCAAACACAATATTATATTAAATCTTGCATGTTTCTAGGAATGTGAGTTTCAAGTGAAAATAAAGTTACCTAAGTGGTTTGTAAGGACCGAAATTCTACCCTTGAAAATTTTTCCTTTATTTTAATCCTTTCATGCATACATTCATCATCTTACATTAATCTCTCATTAATCACTCCGTAAAACCACTTTTTAACATATTATGTTACCATACATTTTATATTGCAGATAAACATAATTCATTCAATTGAACCTTAGTGACTACCGCATACAACTAGCTATGGGTTTCCAAAATACCCATAGCTACGAATATGCAGAGTTACAAAATATTTCAAGTAATCCAATAAGCACTCATGTACAAAATAGTGTTAACAAGTGAAACCAAAACATAAAGCTCCTAAAGCTTCCAAAAGTAAGACCACCTCATGTCACCTGTTTATCTGCAATGGGATTATCAATGACAAAAACACAAACACATAAAAGAGTAAGTCATTAATTCAATAAACGTCATTATAAGATAATCCACATTTGAAAAGGTTAGTAAATCACTTTGAAATTCATTTTCCGTGCTACATCACTTGAGGCAAAGTCACTACACCCCTTATGGTTAGCTAAAAGCGATTTCTCATATCCTTTACAAAGAAAACATGCCACATAAAATCGGGCCGAAGTGTTGCCACATAAACTCGGGTCGAAGTGTTGCCACATAAACTCGGGCCGAAGTGTTGCCACATAAACTTGGGCCGAAGTGTTGCTACGTAAACTCGAGCTGAAGTCGCTAACCATTTATGGTCGGCTAAAAATATATTTCCATTTTCATTGATTTCACTATCAATCATATCCAGTGAATCCACGCAATCCTTATTACAAACATACCCATATATGTTTATAATAAATACGTGATTCACCAATTAATCCTTGCACAACCAGAAAATACACACATTTTCCATTTCAATGGTACAAATTAAAGACTTATCCATACCTTGGTGAGTGCTGGGTTGGGTACTGGGTAACAACACTAGTTCCACCGACACCGCCACCAACTCTAGGATCTTTCCTCATTCCCACCATACAACACAATGTTAGTCATTTATTCCACATATCACAAAAACAACTTATATTGCATCATTTAACCAAACAAGATATTCATCATATTTTCAATGTTGCTAAATTACTTTCATCATAAGTTTACAACATCTAAAATGTAAAGACTCGAATTATACCCTAAATTTTTTTCGAACTTTATTTATGAAAAGGAAGTGATTACTTTTGAAACATGTTACTTAACCGAATTGGAAAACGTGAGTGAGTACAATATTAGTTAAGTTCATAATTCAAAAGACGGAAATAATCAAAAGTATCCATTCATTAAAAACATATCATCACACTTCCTTTCGCATACAAAATATATACAATTATCCTTTCCCAAATAATACTTCCATTTAACATCATCAAAATAACCTCAAAAAGTCTAGGAGAAAGTCACACATACATACTTTCTCCGCGAGCATCCAATGCACTATAGGCGCCACCTGAAATCCAATATATAACACATACGAGCAGAGACAAAAGGGAGTAAGAACCAACTACGGCGACTGTAGCGTGGAATTGCATGGAGTAATAACATTAAAGTATTAAAAACCTATACAACGTCTAACATCAATCATATTAAACATATACCAATCTATACATTATACCACCTAATGTTCATATATCTATTTAGCATACTCATCATATCTCACTTAGACAATTCATTCAAATCCGTACAATAAACCATTTATTCAACTCAATCTTCATCAAGATCACCAAACAACAATATCCTTCAATAAACAACAGCTATGCTACACTCAAGCTATACCATACATACATAGCATTAAAATATTTTTCCAAGCAACACAATACTCCCAAAACAACACTACACAGAAGGAACTAATCATACATTGCTCCAAGAGCCAATACCACATAAGGCAAGTCATACATTCCTCAAATAGCCAAAACCACATCGGGCAAGTCATATATTGCTCGAAGAGCCAACACCACATCGGGCAAGTCATACAGTTGCTCAAGGAGCAAATACCACGTCGGGCAAGTCTACACCACGAATGGTGATACAATACCACGTAGGGCAAGTCTACAATACCACATAGGGCAAGTCTACACCACGAATGGCGATTCAATACCACATAGGGCAAGTGTACACCACGAATGGCAATCCAATACCACGTAGGGCAATCCAATACCACGTAGGGCAAGTCTACAATACCACATAGGGAAAGTCTACAATACCACATAGGGCAAGTCTACACCACAAATGGCGATTCAATACCATGTAGGGCAAGTCTACAATGAAAGTGTGCATGTCAAGAGGAACACTTTGGAAAGCTCTCTTTATGTGTCATGGTTTTGATGAGGACAACTTGTGCGAATAAGAGCTTGAAGATCATCATCAAATCAACGTGCTTAAGTCTTCTGATTGATACTAAGCTTAGACTAGAGATTAGTTTAAGTTGAGTCTAAGGCTTAAGTCACCTGATACATGTTTCATATGCATAAATCGTTTAAATCATTTTCATTTTGAGATATGTCATTCATAATATGTTCATGCATCACATAAATACATGTATATGTGCATTCTAGGCATAAACTAAGTGTTAAACATGTATGAATTAAGTGCATAACGTATTTGAGTTTTTTACACATGAAAATATGCTGTTAATCGATTAAGGCATAGGTTAATCGATTAATCTAACTGTTTGAACAGTTTAATCGATTAAGGCATTCGTTAATCGATTAACTGGGTTTCAGAATTAATTCTTTATAAACTGCGTTGTTCAGAATTAATCTTAGAAGTTGCATGTTGCATTTTTAGAAAGTTAGAGCATTTTTCGTGATAATTGTTGCATCTAATTGTTAATGCATTTGTGAGTTTAGAAAAGAGAGAATTCTATGCTATAGGATTGAGTGCATTACATGATATATTTCTCATCTTTTCATATCACATGTTCATGCATATTATTGATGCTTCTTGATTAGATTTTTACATTCTATGCATTCTGTTTTCAAACTAATACATCTTCATATTGCATGAGTTTGTATTAGGTGATTAGAGTAAAGTGTTTTCTTGTTAGATATAAGCTTTGTAATAGCTTAAGTTTACTCTATTTTCTTTTTGATTGAGAAATTGTTGTAACATTGGGAATCTCGAGGTGTCGTATCGCCGAAGAGATTGAGTGTATCTTTATTGTGTTTAGACTTAGAGATAAGGAAAGAACAAAGGTTCTTGGCTGGGGCTACGCCGAAAGAAAGGTTTTCTTTGTCGGTAGGAAGGGAGTCAAACCATAGAATAAGAGTCTTTATTATCTTGTATTGTCTAAGTGTTGTAATTGGATGATGTGTATGTAATAACATTGATTCGATTATAGTGAAGAAAATCTCCCAAATCAGCCGAGAGGCCTGGATGTAGTTTGCGGTGGACAAGCAAACGAACCAGGATAAAAATTCGTGTTGCAGGATTTTTCTCTCTCTCTTTATTGCATTTAATCGGTTAACTTGTATAGTGGATTTAATGGCTAATATGTTTCTGTGCTATATTGTTAATACTCTGTTAAATTTGTAAGCTTTGTAAATTCGTTTTGTTATCGATTAATTGTCGTGCAAGTAATCGTATCTGCCTAAGCTTACTATTTCTGTTTAATCGATTCAGTCAAGTTTGTTAATCGATTATACTCATTCTGTTAATCGATTAAGTCAATTGTGTTGATTGTGTTAATTGATTATCCCTGTTCTGTTAATCGATTAATTAGGTGTATTTCAGCATTAAGTGTTGTTTTTCGAAAAGCGGATATTCTAACCGCTACACCTATTCAACCCCCCCCCCCCTTCTAGGTGTATTGTAACCACTGATACCTAACAAGTGGTATCAGAGCTAGTACGAAGTGTTAGCTCAACCGCGTATTCGTGATCCTAAGGGAAAAAGGAATGGGTTCGTCAAACCCATTTGGTGGTGATGGTTCATCCATTAATCGACCACCTATATTCAGTGGTGAAGGATATGCCTACTGGAAAGTCTGCATGCAAATTTTTATTGAAGCCATAGACTCGGATATTTGGGAATCCATAGTCAACGGCCCTTTCGTTCCACAGCATCTTGTGGACAATGAACCTAAAGACAAGCCTAAAAGTCTATGGACCGATGATGAGCGCAAAAAGGTCCAACTTAACCTACGCGCCAAAAATATCATCACATCGGCCCTATCCTATGATGAGTTCTTTAGAGTCTCGCAGTGCCAAAATGCAAAAGAAATGTGGGACACTTTACAAGTGACTCACGAAGGCACTAGCGAAGTCAAGCGCGCTAGATTAAATGCGCTGACCCACGAATATGAGTTATTTTGCATGTTACCTAGTGAATCAATCAGTGATATGCAAAAGCGATTTACTCATATTGTTAATCATTTAGTTGCTCTAGATAAATCATTTGCCAGAGGTGGACTAACTAATAAAGTTTTGCGTTGTCTTGACAGAAAATGGCAACCAAAGGTAACTGCAATT
This sequence comes from Lupinus albus, assembly GCA_009771035.1. Taxonomy (NCBI): domain Eukaryota; kingdom Viridiplantae; phylum Streptophyta; class Magnoliopsida; order Fabales; family Fabaceae; genus Lupinus; species Lupinus albus. The sequence continues at coordinate 7,269,562 of CM020015.1, forward strand.
GTTGAATCCAAAGACTTGGACTCTATGCCTCTAGCTACACTATTTAGAAAGCTTCAAGAGCACGAAATGGAATTGGGTCGCTTGACTATGCACGAAGATTCAGACCGGAAGAAGAAAAACATCACATTGAAGGCCACGACCTCCAAATCAAAAGAAGAAAAAGATGATGATGAATCTGACTCCGATCTAGATGATGAAACTATGAGTCTCCTTGTTCGAAAATTTAGTAAATTCATTAAAAGAAAAGGTGGACTCAAAAAGTTTCAAAAGAAAGAAGCAAGAGAATCAACCAACAAAGGCAAGAACAACAAAGATCGCTTCACTTGCCATGAGTGTGGAAAAGCAGGACACATGAGATTTCAATGTCCTACCTATTTGAAAAAGGTTGATTCAGAGAAGAGCATTCCCAGGGAATTCAAGTCCAAGAAAGCTTACATTGTATGGGATGTACCTGAGGAGGAAACGACATCAAGCACCTCTAGTGAGGAGGAGTCAGCGAAGCTATGTCTGATGGCTAGATCTGACAACGATGGGAACTCAGACTCACACGAGGATAATAATGTGGTATATTCTGACACCTCATCCACTTCGGATGACTCACCCTCTTATGATGTTTTATATGATGCTTATGTTGAGTTACATGAGGAACTAAAGAAATTGGCAAGGATAAACATTGATAAGAAAAGGGTAATCCTTAAAAATGAAGAGAAAATAAGCCAACTACAAAAAGAATTAGATGAATTAAAATTAGAAAATGAAACTTTAGATCTCATCTATTCTTTTAGCACATGTAACTGCTCTGCTAATAATTTATGTCAAAAACCTGTATGTGAGACTTGCGAGACTTTGCAAGAAGACAATTTTAAACTAAAAGAAAAACTCGAATGTCTCTCACAAACAGTAAACAGCAATTAGACACTCTGCTTAGTCAAACAAGAAACGTTGGTGATCGTACTGGTCTAGGTTTTACTCGCTCGGCTAAAAATAAAAGACCATATAGAAAACCTGTAGCTCATACTAAAAATAAAGATCATAAGCATTCACCTACATGTTTTTATTGTAATACATATGGTCATACTTCTTATTCATGTTATATTAGAAAGTATGGTATACCTAGCGGAGTTTATGTATGGATAAAGAAGGGAGATAATTCCCTAATCACTAACAGAAAAAGACCCAACATAAATTGGGTACCTGAGAAAAGCAGGTGATCTGTTTTGCAGGTATGTCTTCGAACACAAGGAAAAAAATGGTATTTAGACAGTGGGTGTTCGAGACATATGACAGGTGACAGATCAAATTTCCTGGATCTCTCACTTAAAGGAAAAGGATACGTCACGTACGGAGACAACAACAAGGGAAAGATACTTGGCACTGGAACAGTTGGTAACTCATCTCAAACTCAAATTGAAAATGTCCTTTATGTTGAAGGACTAGAACATAATCTTCTGAGTATAAGCCAACTCTATGACAAAGGTAATCGTGTATCTTTCGATTCTGACTGTTGCATCATTCGTGACATTTTATCTAATAATGTTAAATTTGTTGGTCATCGTATAAATAATATTTACATGGTTAACTTGGATGATGTCACCACATTATTTTCAAAATGTTTTATTTCTAAAGAAGATGACATCTGGCTCTGGCACAGACGCGTTGCACATATCCATATAAAACATCTAGATAAATTGTCATCAAACGAACTAGTTGAGGGGCTACCAAAACTAAATTTTAAAACTAAAGAGATTTGTGACACTTGTCAAAAGTGTAAACAAACCAAAAATTCTTTTAAAAACAAAAATGTGATATCCACTTCAAGACCTTTGGAGTTACTCCATATGGACTTGTTTGGACCATCACAAATCATGAGTTTTGGTGGTAGCTACTATGCTCTAGTTATTGTTGATGATTTCTCTCGATTTACATGGACATTATTTTTATCTGCGAAAAGCGACGCCTTCAAGTCTTTTAAAAATCTTGCCAAGCAAATTCAAAACCAACTTAACCTGAAAATAGTATATATACGAAGTGATCACGGGGGAGAATTTGAGAACTTTTAGTTCGACAAATTCTGTGATAAGCATGGCATTGTGCATCAGTTCTCTACTCCTCGCACTCCACAACAAAATGGAGTTGTTGAGAGGAAAAATCGCGTGTTAGAAGAATTAGCGAGAACCATGCTTAATGAAAGTAATACCCCCAAATACTTATGGGCAGATGCAATTCATACTGCATGTTATGTTATAAATCAAGTACTTTTAAGGCCTAATTTGAATAAAACTCCTTATGAACTATTAAAAGGCCGTAAACCAAACATATCCCATCTTCACGCTTTCGGTTGCAAATGTTTTATATTAAATAATGGAAAGCGGGCTTTAGGAAAATTCGATTCAAAAGCCGATGAAGGAATATTTTTGGGATACTCGATTCATAGCAAAGCGTTTAGAATTTTTAATAAATATTCAATGCAAGTTGAAGAGTCTATCCATGTACAATTTGACGAATCTTCTCCAAAAGAGAAGAGAAAGGTCGTATCTGATGATGTTGCAGGTGCTTTGGAAGAAGCATACTCAAAGAACATGGATAATGAAGAATCAACTAATGAAGAATGTCAAACCAAATCTCGGGAGCATTCAGATATGCCAGTTGTGTGGAAAACCAAGAAAGCTCACCCGATCGACAAAGTAATAGGTGACATATCTACGGGAGTGGTAACCCGTAGTTCCTTACGAAAATTTTGTAATTTTGTAGCTTTTGTATCTCAAATTGAGCCTAAGACCATTGATGAGGCCATTAAGGATGTGCACTGGGGTATAGCTATGCAAGAAGAGCTGAACCAGTTCGAGCGTAATAATGTTTGGGACTTGGTCCCTAAACCTAAAGATCATCCCGTGATTGGTACTCGATGGGTCTTCAGAAATAAGCTTGATGAATCAGGCTTAATCATTCGAAATAAGGCACTCTTGGTGGCCAAAGGCTACAACCAGGAGGAGGGTATCGATTATGACGAAACCTATGCCCCTGTAGCCATATTAGAGGCCATCAGGATGCTACTTTCCTTTGCATCTATTATGAACTTCAATGGACGTAAAAAGCGCCTTCCTGAATGGCTACATTCAAGAAGAAGTTTATGTTGACCAAACGCCTGGTTTTGAAAATTTTAAATATCTGAACCACGTTTATAAACTTAAAAAGGCACTTTATGGTCTCAAACAAGCTCCTAGAGCTTGGTATGATAGACTTAGTACCTTTCTTTTAGAAAAATGGTTCGAAAGAGGCTTGGTTGACACAACGCTTTTTATTCGTAAATCAGAAAATCAAGTATTACTTGTACAAATCTATGTGGATGACATAATATTTGGATCTACTAATGATTTTTTGTGTAAAGAATTTTCTGAGATGATGCAGGGGGAGTTCGAAATGTCTATGATAGGAGAACTCACATTCTTTCTAGGACTTCAGATAAAACAACTAGAAAGTGGGATATTCATCCATCAAGCAAAATATTGCAAAGAGCTGCTCAAGAAATTTGAAATGGACAATTGTAAGGAAGCTTCCACTCCTATGGCATCTGCTTGCTACCTAGATAAGGACGAAAAAGGAAAAGCAATAGAGGTAACAAAGTATCGAGGAATAATTGGGTCATTACTTTACTTAACTGCAAGTCGACCTGATATCATGTTTAGTGTATGTATGTGTGCGAGATTTCAATCATCACCTAGAGAATCACATCTTAAAACTGTTAAAAGAATCATGAGATATTTAAAAGGAACAACTAACATGGGATTATGGTATCCTCGGGATGCCTCACTATCCTTCGTAGGTTATTCCGATTCCGATTTCGCCGGATGTAAATTGGATCGGAAAAGCACTAGTGGTACTTGTCACTTGTTGGGCAGTTCATTAGTAGCATGGCACAGCAAAAAGCAAGCCTGTGTTGCTTTGTCCACCGCCGAAGTGGAATACATTGCCGCTGGTGTGTGTTGCGCTCAAATCCTTTGGATGAAGCAGCAGCTCAAGGACTATGGTCTTAAACTTGAAAAGATCCCTATTAAATGTGATAATACAAGTGCCATAAACCTATCCAAGAATCCAGTTTTGCATTCTAGAACTAAGCATATAGAAACCAGACATCATTTTTTGCGTGATCATGTACAAAAAGGTGACTGCGTTCTTGAATTTGTTGAAACTTCTAAACAGTTAGCTGATATTTTCACCAAGCCCCTTCTTAGGGATACTTTCTTTGTTCTAAGGAGAGAACTTGGAATTCTTGATGAACAATATCTCGATTGAAATTGTTTAGTTGTTTGCATTATCGTCTTGCCTCTATATGCCTATGTGTCTTTTGCTTAAATGATATATGTTAAAATGCAAAAATATGTCTCTTGACTAACTCTTTCTGTGATTATGAATGTCTCGATTAATCCGTCACAATGCATGCATGAGCCCTATAAAGTTGAAACAATTCTACTGCCTAAAAATCAATTTTTACTATGATTAATCGATTAAACACTTGCTGTTAATCGATTACTTGGGCATCAGTTTTTTGAAAATTCGAATTTTACATTGGTTTAATCGATTAAACTTGCCCGTTAATCGATTAAAACCCGCATTTTAAAGGCAGACAACAATTCGGTTTTACACTTTTTTTGGCATTTTCCCAACCTCTCTTATACTTTGAGTTTCTGGATTCAGTTGTTGTTATGGATTCAAGTTTTTCTTGTGTGTGCCTCTTTTATGTTCTTGATTGACATTTCGTGGTTTGTATGGTTGTTGAATACTTTTACTCTTTATGCTATTGTTATTTTGATTATGTCGAATAGCTTATTTTGATTACGTGAATGGTTCTTGATCATATGAGATTTTCTGCTTATTGTGATTTGATATGATAAATCTTGTATGCCGTTCATTTTACCAAATTGGCTATTTCTTTTTTATAAACTAGCGCATTTATTCAAATTTTCTACAAAATAAAACAGGTTAATTGTTAAATCCCAAATTAACTCATTGACTTTGTTTTATGCATAACTCATATCTCTGCCTTATTTTTGACCAGGGTTCTCTTTTTTATAATGTCAAAAGGGGGAGAAAGGTTGTTTTTTTGTTTTCTGATTGTGCAGGTTGATCGTAATAACAGCTTCCGAAATATTTGCGCATCATATCAACCATGCCAACACAATCTTCAAGCTATTTCATCACAGTTGATATATTTGATGTAGTGTTTATCATCATCAAAAAGGGGGAGATTGAAAGTGTGCATGTCAAGAGGAACACTTTGGAAAGCTCTCTTTATGTGTCATGGTTTTGATGAGGACAACTTGTGCGAATAAGAGCTTGAAGATCATCAACAAATCAACGTGCTTAAGTCTTCTGATTGGTACTAAGTTTAGACTAGAGATTAGTTTAAGTTGAGTCTAAGGCTTAAGTCACCTAATACATGTTTCATATGCATAAATCGTTTAAATCATTTTCATTTTGAGATATATCATTCATAATATGTTCATGCATCACATAAATACATGTATATGTGCATTCTAGGCATAAACTAAGTGTTAAACATGTATGAATTAAGTGCATAACGTATTTGAGTTTTTTACACATGAAAATATGCTGTTAATCGATTAAGGTATAGGTTAATCGATTAATCTAACTGTTTGAACAGTTTAATCGGTTAAGGCATTCGTTAATCGATTAACTGGGTTTCAGAATTAATTCTTTATAAACTGCGTTGTTCAGAATTAATCTTAGAAGTTGCATGTTGCATTTTTAGAAAGTTAGAGCATTTTTCGTGATAATTGTTGCATCTTGTAACACCCCGAATTTTAGTCTTTAAAAATTAGAGTATCAGTCCTGGAAGCCTCGCTTGGTCCAGAGATTCTCGCTTAAGCGAGAGAGGTGCATCTGGGAGGGTGAAATCTTGGGCTATACTGGAGGATTCTCGCCTGAGCGAGAGTTGTATCACCCGAGCGAGAAATGGCAATTTTGGGCAGTGTAATCGATTACACAGTCCATGTAATCGATTACATGCAGATAAAAGCATCAGATATGTGCATTTTACGTGATGTAATCGATTACACAATACATGTAATCGATTACACAATACATATAATCGATTACATGCAGATAAAAGCATCAGATATGTGCATTTTACATGATGTAATCGATTACACAATACATGTAATCGATTACATTAAGATAAAAGCATCAGATATGTGCATTTTACATGATGTAATCGATTACACAATACATGTAATCGATTACATGCAGATAAAAGCATCAAATATGTGCATTTTACACGATGTAATCGATTACACAATCCATGTAATCGATTACATCTATGCGTTAAGCGAAAATTGCTACTGTGAGATTATCGCTTGAGCGAGAATGGGCTCGCTTGAGTGAGAACCCGACGACTGCTCTTTAAAAATTGAAACCCCAAACACATTTTAGGGTTAGAACTTGAGGAGAAGAGAGAGAAGGGAGCTTTTCAAGAGCAAGGAGCCTTAGGACTCATCTTAGAGCTTGAGAAGAGGTAAACCTCTTGTTCCTAACTCTTCTTCTTCCTCTCTAACTTGTTTTGGGTATGTTGGATTTATTTTCATAACATGAGAAATCATGGAAACTCATCCGTTAGAGTTATGGTTCGTTTTATGTTGTTTTTATCTTGTAAACTATTGGTTTAGAGATAGTATCTCAAGAATGGAAAAGGTTGTGGGTTGATTCATGAAAACCCCAAAAACCCTAAAAGTGAAAATGTGGTAAAAGGAGAGAATGAGTAAAATGTTAGAGGTAGAAGATGAGTTTACCCCAAATATTGAAATATGAGATGTTATGCATGTTTTAGATGGTTGAATATTGATGATGAATATTTTGTATGATTAAATGATGCAAAATAAGTTGTTTATGTAATATTTGGAATAAATAACTAACATGGTGTTATGTGGTGGGATGAGAAGAGAGATCCTAAGGTTGGAGGTGGTGTCGGTAGAATTCGAGAGGTTGCTAAGAACCGAACCCCAATACTCACCAAGGTAAGGATGAGTCTTTAATGTGCATTTGGAATAGAAAATGTAAGTATTTTCTGGTTATGCAATGATTGAGTTGTGAATTATGCATTTAGTATAAACATATATGGGTGTATTTATACTAAAGTAGGCGTAGATTTACGGAAGATGGAAAACGTGTGTATTTCTGATCATGCAATAATTATATTGTGAATCACGTGTTTAGTATAAACATATATGGGTGTGTTTATACTAAAGATGGCGTGGATTTACAGGAAATGGTTGATAGCGAAATCAATGAAAAGGAAACGTATTTTTAGCCGACCATAAATGGTTAGCGACTTTGGCTCAAGTTATGAAGCAATACTTTGGCTCAAGTTATGAAGCAATACTTTGGCTCAAGTTATGTAGCAACACTTTGGCTCAAGTTATGAAGCAATACTTTGGCTCAAGTTATGTAGCAATGCTTTGGCTCAAGCTATGTAGCAACACTTTGGCTCAAGTTATGAAGCAATGCTTTGGCTCAAGTTATGTAGCAATGCTTTGGCTCAAGCTATGTAGCAACACTTTGGCTCAAGTTATGTAGCAAAACTTTGGCTCAAGTTATGTAGCAATGCTTTGGCTCAAGCTATGTAGCAAAACTTTGGCTCAAGTTATGAAGCAATACTTTGGCTCAAGTTATGTAGCAATGCTTTGGCTCAAGCTATGTAGCAACACTTTGGCTCAAGTTATGTAGCAACACTTTGGCTCAAGTTATGTAGCAAAACTTTGGCTCAAGTTATGTAGCAATGCTTTGGCTCAAGCTATGTAGCAAAACTTTGGCTCAAGTTATGTAGCAATACTTTGGCTCAAGTTATGAAGCAATACTTTGGCTCAAGTTATGTAGCAATGCTTTGGCTCAAGCTATGTAGCAACACTTTGGCTCAAGTTATGTAGCAACACTTTTGCTCAAGTTATGTAGCAAAACTTTGGCTCAAGTTATGTAGCAATGCTTTGGCTCAAGCTATGTAGCAAAACTTTGGCTCAAGTTATGTAGCAATACTTTGGCTCAAGCTATGTAGCAACGCTTTGGCTCAAGCTATGTAGCAAAACTTTGGCTCAAGTAATGTAGCACAAAATGAATTTATAAAACAAATGGTTTATTAACTCATTTTTCTAATGTGGATTATCTTATAATGACGTTTATTGAATTAATGACTTACTCCTTTGTGTGTTTTGTACTTTTGTCATTGATAATCCCATTGCAGGTAAATAGACGAATGAAGTATGCCAGGTCGGGAGCTTTAGGTGCTTTAGACTTTGGATTCACTATTTATGTTTTTCGTATTCTAAATGATTACCTGCGGATTTAAATGATTGTAATCATGACTAACCATTATTTGGATATTTGTAACCATGCGTAATGTTATTTTGGAGGATCAGAACCTTTGAGGTCTTAGTACTCATAGGGAATGATATGAATGAATTATGTTTTTCTACAAGATTAATTGTATGATAATATAATAGGTTATAAGATTAGTTCCAGGAATGATTCATGAGAAGTTCTAGGTAAAATGATTATGCATGTGGTTATTGATTCATGGATTGAGTGTGAGGAGGGGAAATAAGATTTTGAAGTAAGGATATTAAAATGGTAAATTGAGTTATGAGTGATTGAATGGAATTGAATTAAAATGAGAAAAATTTTCAAGTGTAGAAAATCGGGTCGTCACACATCTAATTGTTAATGCATTTGTGAGTTTAGAAAAGAGAGAATTCTATGCTTTAGGATTGAGTGCATTACATGATATATTTCTCATCTTTTCATATCACATGTTCATGCATATTATTGATGCTTCTTGATTAGATTTTTACATTCTATGCATTCTGTTTTCAAACTAATACATCTTCATATTGCATGAGTTTGTATTAGGTGATTAGAGTAAAGTGTTTTCTTGTTAGATATAAGCTTTGTAATAGCTTAAGTTTACTCTATTTTCTTTTTTATTGAGAAATTGTTGTAACATTGGGACTCTTGAGGTGTCGTATCGCCGAAGAGATTGAGTGTATCTTCATTGTGTTTAGACTTAGAGATAAGGAAAGAACAGAGGTTCTTGGCTGGGGCTACGCCGAAAGAAAGGTTTTCTTTGTCGGTAGGAAGGGAGTCAAACCATAGAATAAGAGTCTTTATTATCTTGTATTGTCTAAGTGTTGTAATTGGATGATGTGTATGTAATAACATTGATTCGATTATAGTGAAGAAAATCTCCCAAATCAGCCGGGAGGCCTGGATGTAGTTTGCGGTGGACAAGCAAACGAACCAGGATAAAAATTCGTGTTGCAGGATTTTTCTCTCTCTCTTTATTGCATTTAATCGGTTAACTTGTATAGTGGATTTAATGGCTAATATGTTTATGTGCTATACTGTTAATACTCTGATAAATCTGTAAGCTCTGTAAATTCGTTTTGTTATCGATTAATTGTCGTGCAAGTAATCATATCTGCCTAAGCTTACTGTTTCTGTTTAATCGATTAAGTCAAGTTTGTTAATCGATTATACTCATTCTGTTAATCGATTAAGTCGATTGTGTTGATTGTGTTAATCGATTATCCTTGTTCTGTTAATCGATTAATTAGGTGTATTTTAGCATTAAGTGTTGTTTTTCGAAAAGCGGATATTCTAACCGCTACACCTATTCAACCCCCCCCCCCCTTCTAGGTGTATTGTAACCACTAATACCTAACATACAATACCACATAGGGCAAGTCTACACCATGAATGGCGATTCAATACCACGTAGGGCAAGTCTACAATACCACATAGGGCAAGTCTACACCACGAATGGCGATTCAATACCACGTAGGGCAAGTCTACAATACCACATATGGCAAGTCTACAATACCACATAGGGCAAGTCTACACCACAAATGGCGATTCAATACCACGTAGGGCAAGTCTATAATACCACATAGGGCAAGTCTACAATACCACATAGGGCAAGTCTACAATACCACATAGGGCAAGTCTACACCACAAATGGCTATTCAATACAATTATATGTCCATTATAATACATCTCATTATCCTCATGATAAATCATACACTTAGTCATTCCATATCATCACATATTTAATGGAAATACTTTTCCCTTACATCCCATTCCATACAACAACACAAAACTCACAATACAATCATTTTCCTTGCATTAATCTCACATCAAGACTTCACCATAACACAAAATATCACCTCAATGTCATAAACACAATGCATCCCATTTCTTACCACAATAAAACATTTCATACATCATCGTCGTCATATAACATAATCATTATCCTTTTATCACAAATAACCAACTCACACCATAATCATCATAACATAATATAATCATGTCCATTTATCATAAATAAACTGCTCATCACAAAATCATTATTACAAACATACCCATATATGTTTATAACCAATAAGCGACTCACAACTTAATCATTTTCATGAACATATTCATGCCTTTTTATCACAATTAAACAACTCAGAACATATTCATCATCATATAACATATTAACGATAGAACCATCTTTCATGACGATGTATTACCATAAATGAGCATATTGCATTTCATCTCATAAAACAGTTTTCCTACACATATATCTCCATCTTTATGGCTAATACATCATCATGGAAAATAAAGACTCTCACATGGACCACAAACTTACAAGAGAGTTTCTACCCGTTAACATTCTCCGATTCTTGAGGGAAATCGGAGAAGACGACTCTAATGAAATACTCTAAGACCACAAAGGTCTTCTCTCTCACCTTAGGTTGCGTAAGCTCCGTTGCTCCGCAAAAGAGCCACATCTCCCTTCATCTCCTCCAACCTCCAGTGTTGCTTTTTCACCTCCAAGATTTTCCAAATGTGTCACCATGAAGCAAGAGGAAGGTTTTGATGAGTTTTGAGGCTTAGTGGAGGGAAAAATGGTCCATTTGGGTGGAGCCACCATTGGTAGAGAAAGGGCGAGAAAGAAAATGAAAATTAGGGTTTCTAGATCCCCTTTTTCACTTTTATAGCTCTGACGCTCTCGCCCGGGCGAGAACGGCTCGCTTGGGCGAGAATTTCGCGACTTTTTCACATATCACACTGGAAAGCTCTCGCCCGGGCACGGATTTCTCGCTCGGGCGAGAATCGGGCAGTATGTTAAGGCCCCCCTCTAGCCTGGGCGAAAATCCTAGCTCGAGCTAGAATTTGACAGCTTTTCCAGATTTCACTTTCGCTCAAACGACCACTTCTTCGCTTGGGCGAGGTTCCTATACTTCTCAAACTTAAAACGTTGAGTCCCTCGCTTAGGCGAGACCCTCTCGTCCAAGAGAGAATGGTCAAGCATGCACCTCAACACCCTAAGTTTTCCAATCAATCCGAAAACAAAATGAGGTGTTATAATCCTTCCCCCCTAACAAGAAATTTCATCCCCGAAATTTTGTTAGGTTACTCTCGGGAAGATACTATCGTTGCCTACCCTTTAGGCATAATATATAATTGACCACATTTGGATCTAACCGTCCAAACAATTAAGATCACTTAGATGACAAATAAGGGTGCATACCACGTAACAGTGATACTTCATAGCCGAATCATGGACTACCCTTTTTGAGCCCAAACACCCAAGCCAGACATCAGGTCGACTAAGAGGAAATTATCACAACCGAATTGAAGATTCTCCAGTATTCATCCATAACAATAGATCTCACTGATCTATCACCAAAACAATCGTCCCAAACGATCAACACATACAGGATATTCACAATCATACCTTCGAATTCAAAAGAAAGTGAGACTCAATACCCATCATTTACCAAGATGCACTAGATCGCATCCAAAATTCAATATCTAGATCGACATCCACTCGATGGAAACAGCGTCATTTCATTTTACACATGAAAAAAATAGCCACGATTAACTCAAAATTTCTCAATAACATTTCAAACTCATACTCGCTACAACACAGAGACAAAGTATTCATTCAATGAGTAGCATTTAGACAAACAAGATTTCTGGAGTTTTTCAGAGCACCAATTAAAATCACCAAGTAACTATCCAATCCAATCAAACATTCCTACAACAAACGAGCGTGGTAGAAGAAGATTCGCTAATTCATAGCCTCAACTAGGTCTACAAGTCCATAGGCCCACTCAAATCACATGCTTTGTTACCAATGATCATGGCAAATTTACATACATTCAGTCCAATAACATAAGTGTTATATGAATAGTCAAACTACCATGGAATGCATGCATCTCACACCCAAGTTTACATCATGTCTATGCACACATGGTCATAATTACATCACAAAGCTTCTAACAACATCATAATTATCAAAGTTATAGTTGTTAAAATTTTGGATTCTCCAACATGATTCTAAATTAATGTTTAGCCACATGCTACACTTCACCCAAAATGGTTTTCAAAAATAGATTAGATATATGATTCATAGCAATCATTTCGCGAAAGCAAGATTTACATAATCATTTCAACCTAACTCAAAAATCCTTTTTCTCATGCGACACCGAAAGTCCAAATCACAAATTTCTAAAGACTAGTTAGCTATGGAATTACATTCCCTTCAGGACCTTATAGTCCTCATATTTCATTTACAGAAACGCACTTACGCAACACAACATCCATGTTCAACATCAAAGTTCAGATTTATGCACATATAAGAAATCACTAGCACAATGAAAAGTTATCACCATAACATTTGTGTGCTTATTCTTTCTCATACTGACTCGTTTTGATCACCCACCATGAGTCACTTCAAAATAACAACATATCCAAATGTTCACGTTTATTCAAATGCACTCATCACAATGGTATTTAAATACTTCACCCACTTCAATCATTACTTTGAACCATATGTTCTTACCTCTTAGCATAGTATACAAACTAATGCAAACAAAAGAGGTTAACCTTTAATAACTCATACAAGTAAGGATCGAAAACTTAGTCTCTTCAAAGCACACAAGGTACGAACCATAACTCACAAACCCACAAACCCACTTCTTTCTTGAAATACTAACTCTATACCAAGAGTTTACAAGATAAAATCACATAAAACGAACCATAACTCAAAAGGGTGAGTTTCCATGGTTTCTCTCATTTTGAGAAGAGATCCAACATACCCAAAACAAGTTTCAAAGGGAAGAAGAGAGTTAGAATCAAGAGATCTACCTCTTCTCAAGCTTCTAAATGACTCACAAGCCTTCTTTCTCTTGAAAATGCTCCATTCTCTCACTTCTCTTTAGGTTAACCCTCATAAATGTGTTTGGGGTCCCCTATTTTATGTAACAGCATCGGGTTCTCGCTTAACCGAGCCCTTTCTCACTCAAGCGAGAAAATCCCGCCTATTTTAAAAAATCGGATCTGAACCTCTCGCTTAAGCAAGGGATTCTCGCTCAAGCGAGAATCTCACAGTCTCAACAGTCCCAAAATGCCATTTCTCGCCTAAGCGAGAATCTTCCAGTATAGTCCAGGATTTCACCCTCCGAGGTGAGCCTTTCTCGCCCAGACGAGACTCCCTCGCTCAAGCTAGAATCTCAGGACTGATACTATAATTTTAAAGACTCAAATTTAGGGTGTTACAATCCTCCCCCTCTTATAAGAATTTTCGTCCCCGAAAATTAAACGTACCTCGATTCGAACAAATGAGGGTAATCATCCCTCATATCACGTTCCACCTCCCAAGTAGCATCCCCTTCGTCTACTTGGCTCCACAACACTTTCACCAAAGGAATCTCTTTGCCTCTCAATCTTTTGACACTGGTATCCATGATTCTCACAAGCAACGTCGCAAAAGTCAACTTATCCTTCAACTCTATCTAGTCCGACTCAGCGACATGAGATGGATCCCCAACATATTTCCTCCACTAGGACACATGAAACACATTGTGAAGGTTCGACAACAACGGAGGCAAAGCAATCCGATATGCCACCTGTAACATCCCAAAATTTGCAATTTTTGAATATAGTGGATAACAGGAAGTCTCGGAGCTACTGGGTGATTCTCGCTTGAGCGAGAGGAGCTCGCCCAAGCGAGGGACTTAGTGTTGTTCCCAGGTATTTTCCTGGGTTTATCGCTTGAGCGAGACGGAGCTCGCTTAAGCGAGAGAGTGGTGTAGCCTCGGGACGAATCTCGCCTGGGCGAGAAAATGTCGCCCGAGCAAGAGCATCAGTTCCTGAATGATGCGAAGAGTCGTGGGTTCTCGCCCAAGCGAGCCTACCCTCGCTTGAGCGAGAGTCTAAAATCTTAAAACCTAAAATAGACGTCCCAAGTGAGGATTGGGTATGATTTTCAAAAAAAACAAGAGAAGAGGAACGGTTGGAGGAGTTGTGCACCCTTAGAGTCAAGGAAAAGACCGGAGAAGAGATCCTAAGGTTGGAGGAGACGGCGGAGAACGCAACTGAGCTTTAGTGCAAAGCATTAGTGAAAACTCAGGTGAGGGAGCAGCATTAAACTTTGTGGTATTAGAATCTTGGCATTGGAAACTCCAATGATACTCACTAGTTGGAGGGTTTCAAATTGGTTAACACGATTAAACGGGAAATCTCATGAACTTCCTATTTAACCACGTTAGTCCTACAGATGGGAATGATAAGCTTGACTGTGGTATGGATTTTTGACCTGCCTTCGTGGTATGGATTTTGACCTGCCTTCATGGTATGGATTTTGACCTGCCTTCGTGGTATGAATTTTGACCTGCCTTCGTGGTATGGATTTTGGGATATGCACTTGTAGTATGGATTTTGATTGTGGTTCGGTTGGCGGAGAATTGGTTGTACTATGGATGGGTGGTTTGGTTATGATTAATGGTTTGCTGAATCTTATGGATGTGTTTGTGCTGTAACGAAGCGTAGTTCCTATTTCGCAATGTTCTAATGTTATTATTCTATTTAAACCCACCATGTTATACATTGCATGTATTTAATGACTGACTCTCTCTCTATGTTGTCTTGTTTACTCAATCTGTGGTAATCGATTGTAGGTGGAGCTAAGGAATAGGAACCTTCAGAGTCTTGGAGTAAATTAGCTTGCATTGGTTTTTGGCGTGTGATTTCCGAGTTATCTAGAGGATTGTTTAAGTTGATATTGGACCCGTTTATGGGAATTGTTCATTTATGTTTTGATGTTCTTTTGATAGATTTAAAAAACTAGTGTTGTGAAATTACTGTACTGTTTTCCCTTTTATTGTTTCACTCATACTAATGGAGTGGTGCTGGTGAATTGAATTTTAATGAGTATATCTATTAAGAATATATTCTGTTAGAAAAGAATTGAATTTTCCGTGTTAGTAATTTGAGGCGTTACACCATCGGCCCAATCCTTTTCAATACTTGATACGGCCCAATAAATCTCGGAGTCAGCTTACGAGACTTCAACACTATACCAATTCCAGTAGTCGGGACTACCCTCATGAAAACATGATCTCCCTCATTAAACTCAAGAGGTTTCCGTCTCTTATCGTAATAGCTTTTCTGTCGACTCTGGGCGATCCTCGTGATCTCTCAGATTTTCTTGATCTTATTCGTAGTCTCTTGGACCAGCTCGGGCCCCAATATCAAGTTCTCCCCAGTCTCAAACCAACTCACTGGAGTTCGGTACTTCCTACCATACAACGCCTCATAAGGTGCCATTCCAATACTCGAATGGAAGCTATTATTGTAAGGAAATTCAATCAGAGGCAACATGCCATCCCAACTCCCCGGTTGTTCCAAGACACAAGCCATTAGAAGATCTTCCAATGACTGTATAGTTCTTTCCGATTGACCGTCCGTTTGTGGATGATAAGCTGAACTTAACTTCAACTTAGTTCCCAATGCGGACTGCAAACTAGTCCAAAAGTTGGAAGTAAAACGGGGATCCCTATCTGATATAATGCTCGATGGTATCCCTTGCAAACGAACTATTTCCCAGATATACAGTTCCGCCAATCGCTCCAAAGAATATCTTATGTTCATTGTAACACCGCAATTTTCGTTTTCTGAATGATTAGAAAACTTAGAGTGTTGGATTGTATATTGGACAATTCTCATTTAAGAGAGAGGACCTCGTCCAAGTAAGAGGCTCAATGTTCGAATATGAGTTTTCTTGAGACCTCGCTTAAGCAAGGAAGTGGTCGCTTGAGTGAGAGTGAAAGCTGGAAAAAAAGCTGTCAAATTCTAGCTTGAGCTAGAATTTTCGCCCAGGCTAGAGAGGAGCCTTAACATACTGCCCGATTCTCGCCCGAGCGAGAAATCCGCGCTCGGGCAAGAGCGTCAGAGTTGAAAAGCTGAAAAATCGCGAAATTCTCGCCCAAGCGAGCCATTCTCGCCCGGGCGAGGCTACGCAACTATAAAAGTAAAAGAGGGGTTTCAAAAACCCTAATCTTCATTTTCTTTTCTCTCCTTTCTCTCCCAACGGCGGCTCCACCCAAATGAACCATTCTTCTTTCCACTAAACATCAAAACTCATCAAAACCTCTTCCTATTATTTCTTGGTGGCACATTTGGGAAATCTTGGAGGTGAAAAATGGAACAATGGAGATTTGGAGAAGATGGAGGGGGATGTGGCTCTTTTGTGGAGCAACGGAGCTTACGCAACCTAAGGTGAGGGAGAAGACCATTGTGGCCTTAGAGTATTTCATTAGAGTCGTTTTCTTCGATTTCCCTCAAGAATCAGAGAATGTTAACGGATAGAAACTTTCTTGGAAGTTTGTGGTCCATGTGAGAGTCTTTATTTTCCATGATGATGTATTAGCCATAATGATGGATATATATGTGTAGGAAAACTGTTTTATTAGACGAAATGAAATATGCTCATTTATGGTAATACACCGTCATGAAAGATGGTTCTATCGTTAATATGTTATATGATGATTAATAGGTTTTGAGTTGTTTATTTGTGATAAAAAGGCATGAGTATGTTCATGAAAATGATTAAATTGTGAGTCGATTATTGGTTATAAACATATATGGGTATGTTTGTAATAATGATTTTATGATGAGCGGTTTATTTATTATAAATGGACATGATTATATTATGTGATGATGATTATGGTGTGAGTTGGTTATTTGTGATAAAAGGATAATGATTATGTTATATGACGACGATGATGTTAGGAGTTGTTTTATTGTGGTAAGAAATGGGATGCATTGTGTTTATGACATTGAGGTGATATTTTGTGTTATGGTGAAGTCTTGATGTGAGATTAATTCAAGGGAAACGATTGTATTGTGAGTTTTGTGTTGTTGTATGGAATGAGATGTAAGGGATAAGTATTTCCATTAAATATGAGATGATATGGAATGACTAAGTGTATGATTTATCATGAGGATAATGAGATGTGTTATAATGGATATATAATTGTATTGAATCACCTTTGTGGTATAGACTTGCCCTATGTGGTATTGAATCGCCATTCGTGGTGTAGACTTGCCCTATGTGGTATTGTAGACTTGCCCTACGTGGTATTGAATCACCATTCGTGGTGTAGACTTGCCCTATGTGGTATTGTATACTTGCCCTACGTGGTATTGAATCGCCATTCGTGGTGTAGACTTACCCTATGTGGTATTGTAGACTTGTCCTACGTGGTATTGAATCGCCATTTGTAAGTCTTTAAAATTATAGTATCAGTCATGGGATCCTCGCTTGAGCGAGAGATTCTCACCTGGGCGAGAGAGGCTCACCTGGGAGGGTGAAATCCTGGGGTATAATGGAAGATTCTCGCCTGAGCGAGAGTTGTCTCGCCTGGGCGAGAAATGGCACTTTGGGACTGTTGAGACTGTAAGATTCTCGCTTGAGCGAGAATGCCTCGCTTGAGCGAGAGGGTCAGATCTGAGTTTTTAAAATAGACAGGATTTTCTCGCTTGAGCGAGAAAGGGCTCGCTTAAGTGAGAACCCGACGCTGTTACATTAAATAGGAGACCCCAAACACATTTATGGGGGTTAACCTAAAGATAAGTGAGAGAAAGGAGCATTTTCAAGAGCAAGAAGGCTTGTGAGTCATTTAGAAGCTTGAGAAGAGGTAGATCTCTTGATTCTAACTCTCTTCTTCCCTTTGAAACTTGTTTTGGGGTATGTTGGATCTCTTCCCAAAATGAGAGAAACCATGGAAACTCGCCCTTTTGAGTTATGGTTCGTTTTATGTGATTTTATCTTGTAAGCTCTTGGTATAGAGTTAATATTTCGAGAAAGGAGAGGGTTTGTGGGTTGATTCATGAAAAACCCCAAAAACCCTAAAAATGGAAATGAGTAAAATGATAGAGGTAGAAGATGAGTTTACTTTCTAATAATGAAGTATGAGATGAATATGTAGGTTTTAGATGTTGTAAACTTATGATGAAAGTAGTTTAGCAACATTGAAAATATGATGAATATCTTGTATGATAAATGATGCAATATAAGTTGTTTATGAAATATTTGGAATAAATGACTAACATTTGGTTGTATGGTGGGAATGAGGAAAGATCCTAGAGTTGGCGGCGGTGTCGGTGGAACTAGTGCAGTTACCAAGAACCCAACCCAACACTCACCAAGGTAAGGATAAGTCTTTAATTTGCGCATTTGAAAAGGAAAATGTGTGTATTTTCTGGTTGTGCAAGGATTAATTGGTGAATCATATATTTATTATAAACATATATGGGTATGTTTGTAACAAGGATTGCGTGGATTGACTGGGTACGATTGATAGTGAAATCAATGAAAAGGAAACGTATTTTTAGCCGACCATAAATGGTTAGCGACTTCGGCTCGAGTTTATGTAGCAACACTTTGGCTCGAGTTTATGTAGCAACACTTCGGCTCAAGTTTATGTAGCAACACTTCGGCTCGAGTTTATGTAGCAACACTTCGGCTCGAGTTTATGTAGCAACACTTCGGCTCGAGTTTATGTAGCAACACTTCGGCCCGAGTTTATGCGGCACGTTTTCTTATAAAAGAGATGAGAAATTGTTTTTAGCTAACCGTAAGGAGTGTAGCGACTTCGGCTCGAGTTTATGTAGAAACACTTCGGCCCGAGTTTATGCCGCATGTTTTCTTGGTAAAAGAGATGAGAAATCGCTTTTAGCTAACCCAAAGGGGTGTAGTGACTTTGGCTCAAGTAATGCAGCACGAAAAATGAATTTCAAAGTGATCTACTAACTTTTTCTAATGTGGATTATCTTATAATGACGTTTATTGAATTAATGACTTACTCCT
This sequence comes from Lupinus albus, assembly GCA_009771035.1. NCBI lineage: Eukaryota > Viridiplantae > Streptophyta > Magnoliopsida > Fabales > Fabaceae > Lupinus > Lupinus albus. The sequence continues at coordinate 7,288,766 of CM020015.1, forward strand.
TTATGTGTTATCATTGATAATCCCATTGCAGATAAACAGGTGATCTGAGGTGGTCTTATTTTTGGAAGCTTAGGAGCTTTATATTTTTGGATTTCAATTATTAGCACTATTTTGTACATGAGTGCTTATTGAATTAATTGAAATATTTTGTAACTATGGATATGTGACTTACCTGATTTATTGTGATTCTGCATATTCGTAGCTATGGCCATTTTGGAAACCCATAGCTAGTTGTATGCGGTAGTCACTAGTGTTCAATTGAATGAATTATGTTTTTCCGTAATATAAATTGTATGGTGATATATAATGTTAAAAAGTCATTTAAGGAGTGATAAATGACATATCAAAGTAGGATGATAACTGTATGCATGAAAGGATTAAAATAAAAGAAAAAAAAATTTCAAGGGTAGATTTTGGGTCTTTACACCATTCGTGATGTAGACTTGCCCTATGTGGTATTGTAGATTTGCCCTACGTGGTATTGAATCGGCATTCGTGGTGTAGACTTGCCCTACGTGGTATTGAATCGCCATTCATGGTGTAGACTTGCCCTATGTGGTATTGTAGACTTGCCCTATGTGGTATTGTAGACTTGCCCTATGTGGTATTGAATCGCCATTCGTGGTGTAGACTTGCCCTATGTGGTATTGTAGACTTGCCCTACATGGTATTGAATCGCCATTCGTGGTGTAAACTTTCCCTACGTGGTATTGAATTGCCACTCGTGGTGTAGACTTGCCCTATGTGGTATTGTAGACTTACCCTACGTGGTATTGAATCGCCATTCGTGGTGTAGACTTGCCCTATGTGGTATTGTAGACTTGCCCTACGTGGTATTGAATCACCATTCGTGGTGTAGACTTGCCCTACGTGGTATTGTAGACTTGCCCTACGTGGTATTGAATCGTCATTTGTGGTGTAGACTTGCCCTATGTGGTATTGTAGACTTGCCCTACGTGGTATTCTATCACCATTAGTGGTGTAGACTTGCCCGACGTGGTATTGGCTCCTTGAGCAACTGTATTACTTTCCTGATGTGGTGTTGGTTCTTCAAGCAATGTATGACTTGCCCGATGTGGTATTGGCTCTTTGAGCAATGTATGACTTGTCTTATGTGGTATTGGCTCTTGGAGCAATGTATGATTAGTTCCTTCTGTGTAGTATTATTTTGGGAGTATTGTGTTGCTTGGAAAAGTATTTTAATGCTATGTAAGTATGGTATAGCTTGAGTATAGCATTGCTGTTGTTTATTGAAGGATATTGTTGTTTGGTGATCTTGATGAAGATTGAGTTGAATAAATGGTTTATTGTACGGATTTGAATGAATTGTCTAAGTGAGATATAATGAGTATGCTAAATGGATATATGAACATTAGGTGGTATAATGTATAGATTGGTATATGTTTAATATGATTGATGTTAGACGTTGTATAGGTTTTTAATACTTTAATGTTATTACTCCATGTAATTCCACACTACGGTCGTCGTAATTGGTTTTTACTCCCTTTTGTCTCTACTCGTATGTGTTTTGTATTGGAATTCAGGTGGCGCCTATAGTGCATTAGATGCTCGCGGAGAAAATACCGATTAGAGTAGTTACTTTATATACACGGTATTGTAATTGAATAAGGCATGTAATATGAAGAACATGTTAAACTGAATTTATGTATGTGTGACTTTCTCCTAGACTTTTTGAGGTTATTTTGATGATGTTATATGGAAGCATTATTTGGGAAAGGATAATTGTATATATTTTGTATGCGAAAGGAAGTGTGATGATACGTTTTTAATGAATGGATACTTTTGATTATTTCCGCATTTTGAATTATGAACTTAACTAATATTGTACTCACTCAGGTTTTCCAATTCGGTTAAGTAACATGTTTCAAAAGTAATCACTTCCCTTTCATAAATAAAGTTCGAAAAATTTAGGGTATAATTCGGGTCCTTACATTCATAGGCAGAAGGTGTGCAGATTTCGTTAACCGATCCACTATCACCCATATCGAATCATATCCTTTCTGAGTTTTAGGGAAACCCGAAACAAAATCAATGGAGATATTATCCCACTTCCACACAGGAATTTCTAGGGATTGTAACTCTCCCGTCGGTCGCTGATGCTCAATTTTGTCTTTCTTACACACTAGACAACTCGAGACATACGAAGCCACATCCCTCTTCAACCCTGACCACCAAAACAATTTCTTCAAATCTTGGCACATCTTGGTAGTTCCCGGGTGAAAATTCATCTTGCTCTTATGAGACTCTTCTAAAATACTCTTCCGTAATTCCGCATCACGAAGCACACACACTCTCCCTTTATAACTCAGCATTCCACAAGGGTCCGATGTAAAACCATTTTCCTTGCAACTTAGCATCAAATCTCGTTTTGCTATTATCTCGATATCCTCAACTTGCAATACTCGGATTTGATCAAACAGTTCATTGGTGACCTTCAGCATTCCCAAAATCATACTATGAGGCTTTATCTGAACATCCAAGTTCATATCTCTGAACTCTTCAATCAGTTTCCCTTCCATAACCATCAAAGCCAACATGTGTAAATATTTCCGACTTAGCGCATCGACCACTACATTGGCCTTTCCCGGATGGTACTGCAATCCAAAATCAAAATCCTTTAGGAACTCCATCCATCTCCTTTGCCTCATATTCAGCTCCTTTTGATCAAACATATATTTCAAACTTTTTTGGTCACTGTACAACACAAACCTTATGCCATAGAGATGATGTCTCCAAATTTTTAAAGCAAAGACCACTACAGCCAATTCTAAATCATGAGTAGGGTAGTTTTGCTCGTGCGTTCTTAACTGACGAGAAGCATAGGCAACAACTTTCCCTTCCTGCATCAGAACACAACCCAAACCTTGCTTGGAAGCATCACAATAAACACTGAAATCCTTATCGGTACAAGGAAGAACCAACACAGGTGCCGTAGTCAACCTTCGTTTTAACTCCTAAAAGCTTTCTTCACAACGAAGTGTCCACACATACGGTTCTCCTTTCCGAGTGAGCTTAGTCAATGGTAGTGTCAAAATTCGAAAATCCTTCAATGAATTTCCGATAATAGCCAGCCAAACCCAGAAAACTCCGGATTTCAGTAACCGACTTGGGCACTGCCCATTCCATAACCTCTTCAACCTTTGAAGGATCGACAGCTACTCCTTCCTTGGATATGTGAAGAAGATCTTGCTCCAGACCTTGGCACGGTTTTGATGAAGACACCAACATCACCAAAAAGAAGAAAAGGAAGAAGACTTAAGACGACAAAGAAGATAAAGCTTCAAGATTATTAGACTAAGTCTCTTAGGTACTTCTATCCTAAAAACTCTTTAATATACTAAGTCATAATGCTCAAAAAAATTTTAGTTAAAGTTTGAAACACTCTAAGTAAATAAAAATAATTTTCAAAAACAACATGTAACGGGTTACCATACTTGAGTAACAAGTTACATGAGTGAGAAAAGTGTTTTCAAACCTCTAACAGCTATGAGTAATGTAAGGACCCAAATTCTACCCTTGAAAATTTTTCTCATTTTAATTCAATTCCAGTCAATCACTCATAACTCACCTTACCATTTTAATATCCTTACTTTAAAATCTTATTTCCCTTCCTCACACTCAATCCATGAATCAATAACCACATACAGAATCATTTTACCTAGAAGTTCTCATGAATCATTCCTGGAACTAATCTTATAACCTATTATATTATCATACAATTAATCTTGCAGAAAAACATAATTCATTCAAATAGCATTTACCACATACAACCAGTTATGGGTCTCCCAAAGTTATAAAACCCATAACTACACATATCAATATTAATCTAAACAGATTTACAGTCATCCCATAATGTTATCAAATTAACTACAACGTCAAGTAGCAAATACAGACAAATAGGTTTATAAACACAAAAGCTTCCTAAGTGAGCTTCTTCTCAAAATCCTTCATTTACCTACAATGGGATTATCATAAACAACACACAAAACAAAAAGGAGTAAGTCATTAGTTCGAAACTAACATCACATGATAATCCACATTCAAATACCAATAAGCATTGATATAAATCATAACCACAAATAAGTAAATGTAAACGTTCATATATTCTTTCATTCATTTTCACGTTATTCATATTCGTCCTATAGTATATATATCCCATAATATATATTCTATAGCACGCCTACTACGTTCTTTCGAAACCTCCTACTTCTCATCATTCATATCCACCCTATAGAATATATATCCCATACTATATACTCTATAGCATGCATACGACTTTCATTGTGACATTCAGTTCTCATCCTTCATATTCATCTTATAGAATATATATCCCATACTATATATCCTATAACATGCATATGACTTTCATTACTCCGAGTCATCTTTTCATTGGGCCTCCCCCAACAATGTTACTTTCAATTGAGTCATCTTTTAATTGGGCCTCCTCCAACAATGTTACTTTCATCGGAGTCATCTTTCCATTGGGCCTCCCCCAACAATGTTACTTTCATTTGAGTCATCTTTTCATTGGGCCTCCCCCAACAATGTTACTTTCATCGGAGTCATCTTTCCATTGGGCCTCCCCCAACAATGTTACTTTCATTTGAGTCATCTTTTCATTGGGCCTCCCCCAACAATGTTACTTTCATCGGAGTCATCTTTTCATTGGGCCTCCCCCAACAATGTTACATTCATTTGAGTCATCTTTTCATTGGGCCTCCCCCAACAATGTTACTTTCATCGGAGTCATCTTTTCATTGGGCCTCCCCCAACAATGTTACTTGCATTTGAGTCATCTTTTCATTGGGCCTCCCCCAACAATGTTACTTTCATCGGAGTCATCTTTTCATTAGGCCTCCCCCAACAATGTTACTTTCATTTTTATAACAGAAAAGTCACGCATTTTCCAACATAATGCATAAATTACAGACGTATCATTTTAAACCATTACCTCTTTCACATACCTCATTCATATCATTAAGTATGATTTAGAGCCACTTATCCCTTACCTTGGTGAGTGTTGGGGATCAGTTCCGAGTAACTTTAAAAGTCTCCTCCGCGATTTCCTCCAACCTTAGGATCTTTCCTCATTTCCACCAATAACAACAATGTTAGTCATTTATTCCAAATATCACATAAACAACTTATTTTGCATCATTTAATCATACAAAATATTCATCATCAATATTCAACCATCTAAAACATGCATAACATCTCATATTTCAATATTTCCAAAACTACTTCAATACAAGTTTCTAAATATCAAAGGATACATGTTCATCTCATATAACAACATCAAAGCACTACTCATTATCCACATCTAACATTTCATCTCTTTCTCTTTATACTCATATTCTCATTTTGGGGTTTTTGGGGGTTTTTCATGAATAACCCATAAAACTTTCCATTCATCAAATACCAACTCTAAACTAAGAGTTTACAAGATAAAAACAACATAAAACGAACCATAACTCTAAAGGATGAGTTTCCATGGTTTCTCATGTTATGAAAATAAATCCAACATACCCAAAACAAGTTAGAGAGGAAGAAGAAGAGTTAGTAACAAGAGGTTTACCTCTTCTCAAGCTCCAAGATGAGTCCTAAGGCTCCTTGCTCTTGAAAAGCTCTCCTCTCTCTCTTCTCTGCGAAGTTCTAACCCTAAAATGTGTTTTGGGTTTCTATTTTATAGACACTACGATAAGTGTAATCGATTACAAGTATAGTGTAATCGATCACACTGTGTAAATTATAGAGGCATCGTCGCTATGTAATCGATTACCAACATGGTGTAATCGATTACATTAATACGATGTAATCGATTACCAGAAGTGTGTAATCGATTACATTAACACTATGTAATCGATTACCAACATGGTGTAATCGATTACATTCTGTCAGATGTACATATCTGATGCTTTTAATCATCGTGTAATCGATTACCAGGAGTGTGTAATCGATTACTAGGAGCATGTAATCGATTACCAGAAGTGTGTAATCGATTACCAGAAGTGTGTAATCGATTACCAGAAGTGTGTAATCGATTACCAGAAGTGTGTAATCGATTACCAGGAGCATGTAATCGATTTACCAGAAGCATGTAATCGATTACATTGTGTCAGATGCACAGGTCTGATTAGTTTAGCAGCATGTAATCGATTACCAGCAGTGTGTAATCGATTACACTGTGTCAACAGCCCAAAATTGCCATTTCTCGCCCAGGCGAGAATCCTCCAGTATAGTCCAGGATTTCACCCTCCCCATGTGATCCTTTTTCGCTCAGGCGAGAATCTCTCGATCAAGCGAGGCTTCCTGGACTGATACTATATTTTTAAAGATTAAAATTTGGGGTGTTACAAGTAATCCATTACAGACTTTGGAGTAACAGATTACCGTTTTTAGAAAATAGGGTAATCGATTACTCAAAGTAGTGTAATCAATTACACTAAGGAAAATTAACAAAGCTGTCAAATAGTGTTGTTGAGTAATCGATTACTCAAATCCAGTAATCGATTACACTGTGTGAATTTTCAAAAGGTTGTTAACAGGATTGTTGGGTAATCGATTACCCAAGTCAGTAATCGATTACTGAGAGCTGTTATATGAGATTTTCAAATTTCAAAGTGAAATGGTTTCACTCCAAACGAAACCCCTTCACTCCAAACGAAATCTCTTCACTCCAAACAACTTATACACTTTCAGAAGAGCACCAAGGGTGTTTGAGAAAATCTATATAAAGGCTCAAGCTCTCACAATACAAAAACACCACTCATATACAATTTACATACACTTTCAAAAAGCTCTCAAAGTTCTGAACTTATTTCTCTACTCTTTTGCAACTAAGTGCTTAGACTTTCAAAGTTAATTTTCTTAAGTTGCTTAAAGAGCGTTTCAAAGATTTCAAAGAGCATTATTACTTATTGTATACAAGAGTATATTTGGATTGCAAGTTATACAACTTTCATACTTGTAAAGGCAATCTGCCATAGTTCTAAATTCTTCATTGTTGTTGATTACTTTCTTTCACGGGGTGTGAAACGAAAGGGGAATAGAATCACTTGGAAAATGTGTATGATTTAGAGCCATTTATCCCTTACCTTGGTGAGTGTTGGGGATCAGTTCCGAGTAACTTTAAAAGTCTCCTCCGCGATTTCCTCCAACCTTAGGATCTTTCCTCATTTCCACCAATAACAACAATGTTAGTCATTTATTCCAAATATCACATAAACAACTTATTTTGCATCATTTAATCATACAAAATATTCATCATCAATATTCAACCATCTAAAACATGCATAACATCTCATATTTCAATATTTCCAAAACTACTTCAATACAAGTTTCTAAATATCAAAGGATACATGTTCATCTCATATAACAACATCAAAGCACTACTCATTATCCACATCTAACATTTCATCTCTTTCTCTTTATACTCATATTCTCATTTTGGGGTTTTTGGGGGTTTTTCATGAATAACCCATAAAACTTTCCATTCATCATATACCAACTCTAAACTAAGAGTTTACAAGATAAAAACAACATAAAACGAACCATAACTCTAAAGGATGAGTTTCCATGGTTTCTCATGTTATGAAAATAAATCCAACATACCCAAAACAAGTTAGAGAGGAAGAAGAAGAGTTAGTAACAAGAGGTTTACCTCTTCTCAAGCTCCAAGATGAGTCCTAAGGCTCCTTGCTCTTGAAAAGCTCTCCTCTCTCTCTTCTCTGCGAAGTTCTAACCCTAAAATGTGTTTTGGGTTTCTATTTTATAGACACTACGATAAGTGTAATCGATTACAAGTATAGTGTAATCGATTACACTGTGTAAATTATAGAGGCATCGTCGCTATGTAATCGATTACCAACATGGTGTAATCGATTACATTAATACGATGTAATCGATTACCAGAAGTGTGTAATCGATTACATTAACACTATGTAATCGATTACCAACATGGTGTAATCGATTACATTCTGTCAGATGTACATATCTGATGCTTTTAATCATCGTGTAATCGATTACCAGGAGTGTGTAATCGATTACTAGGAGCATGTAATCGATTACCAGAAGTGTGTAATCGATTACCAGAAGTGTGTAATCGATTACCAGAAGTGTGTAATCGATTACCAGAAGTGTGTAATCGATTACCAGGAGCATGTAATCGATTTACCAGAAGCATGTAATCGATTACATTGTGTCAGATGCACAGGTCTGATTAGTTTAGCAGCATGTAATCGATTACCAGCAGTGTGTAATCGATTACACTGTGTCAACAGCCCAAAATTGCCATTTCTCGCCCAGGCGAGAATCCTCCAGTATAGTCCAGGATTTCACCCTCCCCATGTGATCCTTTTTCGCTCAGGCGAGAATCTCTCGATCAAGCGAGGCTTCCTGGACTGATACTATATTTTTAAAGATTAAAATTTGGGGTGTTACAAGTAATCCATTACAGACTTTGGAGTAACAGATTACCGTTTTTAGAAAATAGGGTAATCGATTACTCAAAGTAGTGTAATCAATTACACTAAGGAAAATTAACAAAGCTGTCAAATAGTGTTGTTGAGTAATCGATTACTCAAATCCAGTAATCGATTACACTGTGTGAATTTTCAAAAGGTTGTTAACAGGATTGTTGGGTAATCGATTACCCAAGTCAGTAATCGATTACTGAGAGCTGTTATATGAGATTTTCAAATTTCAAAGTGAAATGGTTTCACTCCAAACGAAACCCCTTCACTCCAAACGAAATCTCTTCACTCCAAACAACTTATACACTTTCAGAAGAGCACCAAGGGTGTTTGAGAAAATCTATATAAAGGCTCAAGCTCTCACAATACAAAAACACCACTCATATACAATTTACATACACTTTCAAAAAGCTCTCAAAGTTCTGAACTTATTTCTCTACTCTTTTGCAACTAAGTGCTTAGACTTTCAAAGTTAATTTTCTTAAGTTGCTTAAAGAGCGTTTCAAAGATTTCAAAGAGCATTATTACTTATTGTATACAAGAGTATATTTGGATTGCAAGTTATACAACTTTCATACTTGTAAAGGCAATCTGCCATAGTTCTAAATTCTTCATTGTTGTTGATTACTTTCTTTCACGGGGTGTGAAACGAAAGGGGAATAGAATCACTTGGAAAGGTGTTTTCCAAGGGTGAAGAAGAATTACGGAGTGTGTAAGGTACATAGAGATCTTGGGGAGAGATATTTTAATTACAACTCAAATATTCTTAGTAAAGAAATCTCATGTGCTGCAAGAGTACTAGACATAGCCTTCGGTGGACAAGAAGGTGAACCAGTATACAACTCATGTGTATTTTCTTCTCCCTTATCTTTGTTATTTTATCTTGTTTCTTTTCTGCATATATTTTTCTGCTGCACATTAACTTTGATTTTGCAGAAAAAGTGGTCTTAATTCTTAATCAACTAATTCACCCCCCCTCTTAGTTGCAACCTCGGTCTTACAATTGGCACCAGAGCTACATTTGAGTAATCTATTCTCAAAACTGATCCTACATCAAAGATGGCATCAAGATCATTTCTAGGGGAAGGCTCCAACATAAATCGTCCTCCAAGCTTCGTTGGAGAATGCTATGATTTCTGGAAAATCAGAATGAGAATCTTTATAGAATCTAAGGACTTGGATATATGGAATGCGATCGAGGAAGGACCTTATGTGCCCACCACGGTAGTCAATGGTGTAAAAGAAATAAAGTCTAAATCCTCTTGGAACGATGACGACAAGAAGAAGGTGCAGTATGATCTTAAAGCGAAAAACATCCTCATTTCATCACTTGGCAATGATGAACTTTTCAAAATATCAAATTGCAAATCAGCCAAAGAAATATGGGATACTCTAGAGATTATGCATGAAGGAACGGAGGAAGATAAAAGGTCAATGCTCAACAATACTTGTTCTACATCTGAATCAGAAAATGACGAACAAGTTCATCTCTCGCTATTGGTTTCTCATCGTTCTGATGATGAAGAGATAAATGAAACTAAACCTTTTTCTTCTTCTGAATTACAATTAGCTTTTAATGAATTGCATGAAAAATATGTCACACTTAGAAAATTATTTCTAAAACAGAAAACTGAATTAGAAATGTTTAGAAATAAATCATCATCATCCTCTTCATGTCAAAAATGCATTACTCTTGAAAATAAAGTTTCAACATTAAGTTTTGAACTTAATGATTCAAACAAGAGTAGCAAACATCTAGAAAAGATAATAAAGGATAAGAGACATATTAAAGACCGAAGTGGTCTAGGCTATTCTAAAAGCCAAGCTTCTAAGAAGCAAAATGTCTCAATGAAAATAATCTTTCAAAAATCATGTATCCATGCATCCACTCATAATAAAAATCAAACTAGGATACATAAACATCAACCCACATGTTCATATTGTAAAAACCATGGGCATACACCAAATACTTGCTTAATTAGAAAATATGGTGTACCCCTAGGACATTATAGATGGGTTGAGAAAGGGACTAACCATGAAGGACCCAAAACAAGTTGGGTACCTAATATAACTTAACCTGTTTTGCAGGTTGATTTGAGCGTCGCCCGCAATTTATGGTACTTGGATAGCGGCTGCTCAAAGCATATGACGGGCGATAAAAGTAAATTCTCTGTCCTAACTCCAAAGGACAAAGGATATGTCACATATGGTGATAACAACAAAAGAAAAATTCTTGGAGTTGGTAGAATCGGAAAGCCACCCTCAACAACTATTGAAGATGTACTATATGTTGAAGGACTCAAGCACAACCTTCTAAGCATAAGCCAATTATGCGACAAAGGATTCCTTGTGGCATTCTACCCAGATAAGTGCATCATTGAAAGTAAGGATTCTAAAAACTCTAAACTTGTTGGTAAGAGAATGAATAACATATACATGATTGACATAGATTCTGCTTTACCTATAACATGTTTAGTTGCTAATAATAATCATGATGCATGGCTTTGGCATAGGAGAATTGCACATATTCACATGGACCATTTGAATAAGCTAATAAAGAAAGATTTAGTTGTTGGCTTACCCAAAATGAAGTTTGTTAAAGACAAACTATGTAGTGCTTGTCAAAAGGGTAAACAAACAAAAACTTTTTTCAAACCAAAGCATATAGTTTCTTCCGATAGACCATTACAATTGCTTCATATGGATTTATTTGGTCCCTCAAGGACAAAATGTTTTGGTGGTAATTGTTATGCTCTTGTTATAGTAGACGATTTTTCTAGATATACATAGACTCTATTCTTAGTTCATAAGAATGAGGCATTCAAAGCCTTTAGCATCTTTGCTAAAAGAGTTCAAAATGAAAAGTCTCTAAAAATCGCTGTTATACGAAGTGATCATGGGGGAGAATTTCAAAACTCTTCATTTGAAGAATTTTGCGATGATCTTGGGATCAACCACAATTTTTAAGCTCCTAGAACACCACAACAAAATGGTGTTGTAGAGAGAAAGAATCGGTCCTTAGAAGAACTAGCTCGAACAATGTTAAATGAAACTAACCTCCCAAAATATTTTTGGGCTGATGCAGTTAGCACTGCTTGTTATGTTTCAAATTCGAGTTCGTATAAGACCAATTCTTAAGAAAACCCCCTATGAACTCTTCAAAGATAGAAAACCAAATATTTCTCATCTACATGTTTTCGGTTGTAAATGTTTTGTTTTAAACAATAGTAAGGATAACTTGGGCAAATTTGATGCAAAAGCTGATGAATGAATTTTCCTTGGCTATTCTCTCACGAGTAAAGCATATAGAGTCTTTAATAAAAAACTCTTGTCATGGAAGAATCCATTCATGTTTCATTTGATGAAACCGATCCAGTACGAAAAGATGTAATATCAAATGATGAAGATAATGACCTGCCAAGTACTCCTTCTAAAGAAAATACTATTGTTGAAACTACAACTGATGCTGAAGAAGTGAAAATAGATGATAATCTATCTTCTCAAGAAGAGGACATTCACTCAGACCTACCAAAAGAATGGAGAACTCATCGAAGTCATCCTATTGACAACATCATCAGTGATATAAATAAAGGTATAACTACACGAAGAATGTTTGATGCTTGTCTGAACATGGCCTTTGTCTCTCAAATAGAACCATCTAAGATTGATGATGCAATCGAAGATGAACACTGGATTCTTGCTACGCAAGAAGAGTTAAACCAGTTTGAGAGAAATGAATTTTGGGAACTTGTTCCTAGACCAAAGAACATGCATGTCATCGGAACTCGTTGAGTATTTAGAAATAAGTCTGATGAAAATGGTGTTATTATTAGAAATAAAGCTAGACTAGTAGCCCAAGGATACAATCAGGAAGAAGGTATAGACTTTGATGAAACCTTTGCTCCGGTTGCTAGACTTGAAGCTATTAGGCTATTACTTGCCTATGCTTGCTCTCTTAATTTTCAGTTATACCAAATGGACGTCAAGAGTGCTTTTCTCAACGGCTACATACAAGAAGAAGTGTTTGTAGAACAACCTCCTGGTTTTGAAGATCACAAACATCCTTCTCATGTCTACAAGTTAAAGAAAGCCCTCTATGGTTTAAAGCAAGCACCACGTGTGTGGTATGATTGTCTGACTAATTTTCTGATAGAAAAAGGTTTTACCAAAGGGAAGGTCGACACTACTCTATTTATAAAGAAAATAAATCATCATACTTTATTAGTTCAAATTTATGTAGATGATATTATTTTCGGTTCTACTAATGAAAGTTTGTGTAGTGACTTTGGCAAAATGATGCAAGGAGAATTTGAAATGTCTATGATGGGAAAATTGAACTATTTTCTTGGACTTCAAATTAAACAGCTTGATAACGGAATCTTTGTCAGCCAATCCAAATATTGCAAAGATCTGCTGAAAAGATTTGAAATGAATGGATGCAAGCCTATAACTACTCCTATGGGATCCAATACATACATTGATACGGATGAAACTGGAAAAAGCATTGAAATGTCAAAATATCGAGGTATGATCGGATCTCTTTTATATCTAACTGCAAGTAGATCAGATATCATGTTTAGTGTATGTTTGTGTGCACGTTATCAATCTAATCCAAAATAATCACACTTAGTTGCGGTTAAGAGAATCATGAAATATCTTAAAGGAACAACTGACGTTGGACTATGGTATCCAAAAGGAAGCATATGTGATTTGGTCGGATATTCAGATTCAGATTTTGCCGGTTGCAAATCTGAGAGGAAGAGTACAAGTGGTACTTGTCACATTTTAGGCAATGCTTTAGTTTCTTGGTCCTGCAAGAAACAAGCATGTGTTGCGCTAAGCACTGTTGAGGCTGAATATATAGCAGCAGGTAGTTGTTGTGCACAAGTGTTGTGGCTTAAGCAACAATTACGAGATTATGGCTTAGACTTAGGCTGCACTCCGCTGAAATGTGACAATACTAGTGCTATAAACCTCACAAAGAATCCAGTAATGCATTCTAGAACCAAACATATCGATATAAGGCATCACTTCCTTAGGGACCATGTCCAAAAGAAAGATGTGACAGTAGAATTTGTTGATACGCATAACCAACTAACAGACATTTTCACTAAACCATTGGCTAAAGAACCTTTTTACAAAATTCGACGTGAACTAGGCATACTCGATGAAACTTACTTGTCCTAACATGTTTAAATGTTTATATATATGCTTCATTGTTTATATCCAATGCCTACTTGATCTTAAATTGTGTGTTTTATGCTTTAATTTTCAAGTTTTTAGAGCCAAAAAATCATTTTTAACATTAGTGGAAAAACAGTGGGTTACATTAATCGATTACTGTAATGGTGTAATCGATTACAAACAGACACTGTTTAAAAAAATTTGAATTTTTGAAAGTGGGTAATCGATTACTCACTCAATGTAATCGATTACTTTGTGCAGTTATATATATGAACTGCTGCATTTTTCAGAAATCCACCTTTTTTCTCTCTCTTGTAACTCGTGTTCACCCTCTCTAAACCCTCTCAGTCTCTAAAAACCTCATTTCTACTCCGTTTTGATTGATTTTTGTTGCAAATCACATCACATTTTCAATTCTAAACAACTCTACACCTTCCAGTTTGTGATTTGTGGCCTCAATGAAAAACCCCCAAATTGACAAATTCAAAAAAAAAAACCTAAACCTTCAAACACCAACAATGGCTTCATCTTCAAAAAGACCACGTTCTTCAAAGTCTAAGCAAGGAGAATCAACTTCCAAGTCCATCCCGTTGAACTTGACGAGGCTTCTTGCCAATGACGCTCAAAGGAAGGTCTTCGAGGAAAATTTCCATGGACGTGCCATCTTCACTCCTAAGTACGGTAACATTGGAAACTTTGAGTTTGAAGATTTTCTTTTTCCTTATCTTTTGCGGCAACAAAAACTTTTTGACTTTTGATGCGAAGCGAACGATATTTATCCTGAGCTTGTTCGTGTATTTTACTGCAACATGAACTTTAGGAAAAATCTTATGACTTCCCATGTTAAGGGAAAGGACATTGTTTTGGATCTGAAAACCTTTAGTTCTATTTGATGTGATATACCGATGATAGGCGACATTACTGGGTTCGGCCTGGTATGTGAATGGGATGATTACGATCGCAAGAAATTTTATCTTTCTATTTGTAGAATTTCTAAGGAGGAAATAGAAAGGCGAAAGCAACAAAGCCTTGGTGAGACTATTAAGAACAGGGATATCTCTCTGCTGGATATCTCACGCTGGAAGATCGTTTGATCCATTATTTTCTTTCCTATGTCATTTTGCCAAAATTTTCAAATCATTCGCAAATAAGTGACATAGAGCTCCAATTGATGTATGCTATCAAGTTTAACCTCAAAATTAATTGGACTAAGATGATAATGAATCAAATGTAGCATGTTCGCGCCTCCCAAAGTCCGTTGCCCTACGCCATCTTCATTACCAAAATCCTAGAGCATTTCAGCGTACCTTTAGAAGGTGAGACCAAAGTGGCCCTCAATTTTCGCGAAAGCAAGGTTGATATTGAGGTTGTCCACAAGATGGGATTCGTTATAGATCCTGTCACTCGTCGAACCTACAAACATCGTACCGACCGCCAGCCTGCTCCTACCGACAAACCAGAACCTACTGCTACACCAAACCAGTCTGAGTCTCATGCTCGATCCTCTTCGTCTGCTGCTATGCCCACTAATCAGATGATTATGGATGAATTGGTTTCTCTTCGAGGCTACATCACCACAAGGATGGATGCTTTCGATACTCAAAGTCACCAAATCCATTACGAACTTCATCGTCTTTCTTCGAGGCTAAGCAACATGGATGTTGATGAAGATAGTTCCGAGCCTGAGTCTTAGATTACTTTGTCTAGGTCTCTGATTTTGTAATATCTATGGTTGTGCATTTTCCATGAGCTTTTGAACATTGTTTGGATTTTATTTTATTTTCTACTATTCTGGATTTTGTATGAACATCCTTATTTTCGTAATTATGCAATGATGTTTATGTTTCATACATGGGGTTATTATCTTATATATATATATATGCTTTTATATTGTTACTTGAATTTTCATATACTATGAACTATTGTATGCTATGCTATACAAATGTCTATTGTGCTAGACTCTTGGCTTTTCTACTTTTTGATGAAGTCAAAAGGGGGAGAAAAGTTGGGAGAAGTGTATTTTCTGTCAATATTTTTTTCAGGCACATAATTCCAAAAGAAAGGGGGAGCATACATGCATACATATAGGGGGAGCATACTCAAGACAAGTCAAGATATATCATCAAGTATGCTGCTCTTAGAATATTACACTTTCAATAAGACGTTGGTTTGTCATCATCAAAAAGGGGGAGATTGGGAAGAGATCTTGCTCCTGACCTTGGCACGGTTTTGATGAAGACACCAACATCACCAAAAAGAAGAAAAGGAAGAAGACTTAAGACGACAAAGAAGATAAAGCTTCAAGATTATTAGACTAAGTCTCTTAGGTACTTCTATTCTAAAAACTCTTTAATATACTAAGTCATAATGCTCAAAAACATTTTAGTTAAAGTTTGAAACACTCTAAGTAAATAAAAATAATTTTCAAAAAGCTGTTAACAGGATTGTTGTGTAATCGATTACCCAAGTCAGTAATCGATTACTGAGAGCTATTATATGAGATTTTCAAATTTCAAAGTGAAATGGTTTCACTCCAAACGAAACCCCTTCACTCCAAACGAAATCTCTTCACTCCAAACAACTTATACAGTTTCAGAAGAGCACCAAGGGTGTTTGAGAAAATCTATATAAAGGCTCAAGCTCTCACAATACAAAAACACCACTCATATACAATTTACATACACCTTCAAAAAGCTCTCAAAGTTCTAAACTTATTTCTCTACTCTTTTGCAACTAAGTGCTTAGACTTTCAAAGTTAATTTTCTTAAGTTGCTTAAAGAGCGTTTCAAAGATTTCAAAGAGCATTATTACTTATTGTATATAAGAGTATATTTGGATTGCAAGTTATACAACTTTCATACTTGTAAAGGCAATCTGCCATAGTTCTAAATTCTTCATTGTTGTTGATTACTTTCTTTCACGAGGTGTGAAACGAAAGGGGAATAGAATCACTTGGAAAGGTGTTTTCCAAGGGTGAATAAGAATTAGGGAGTGTGTAAGGTACATAGAGATCTCGGGGAGAGATATTGTAATTACAACTCAAATATTCTTAGTAAAGAAATCTCTTGTGCTGCAAGAGTACTGGATGTAGCCTTCGGTGGACAAGAAGGTGAACCAGTATAAAACTCCTGTGTTTTCTCTTCTCCCTTATCTTTGCTATTTTATCTTGTTTCTTTTCTGCATATATTTTTCCGCTGCACATTAACTTTGATTTTGCAGAAAAAGTGGTCTTAATTCTTAGTCAACTAATTCACCCCCCCCTCTTAGTTGCAATCTCGGTCTTACAAGATATTACATGTCTGAGAAAGTTCACCGATTCCAACCAGAAATCACATTTAGACAATTTAGCATACAACTGGTTCTTACTCAAGAGTTCTAGAATAATCCTCAGGTGCTCAGCATGTTCCTTTCGGCCTTTGGGGTAAACCAAAATGTCATCAATAAATACCACTACGAATGAATCCAAATACGGATGAAAAATCTGATTCATGTAGTTGGTAAATATTGCTGGGGCATTCGTTACACCAAAAGGCATAACCAAATACTCAAAATGTCCATACCTCGTCCTAAATGTAGTTTTAGGAATGTCTTCCGCCTTCACACGATGTTGGTGGTGTCCCGACCGAAGATCGATCTTTGAAAACACCACCGCTCCCCTCAATTGATCCATCAAGTCATCAATTCGAGGTAACAAATATTTATTCTTGATAGTAACCTTGTTTAAATGTCTGTAGTCGGTACACAACTGCATACTACCATCTTTCTTCTTAATCAACAAAATAGGCGCACCCCACGGTGAAACACTAGGACGAATAAACTTCTTGGCCAATAAGTCATCGACCTGCTTTTTCAACTCGGCCAATTCTAACGGTGCCATCCTATAAGGAGCTATATAGATGGGTCCCGTTCTAGGTACCAAATCAATAGAGAATTCCACTTCTCTTACTGGAGGTAACTCCGGAATATCACCAGGAAATACTTCAGGAAACTCAAGAACTATCTGAATATCCTTAACCTTAGGAAGTCCTGACTTCCTTTGCCGATAACGTTTTCTTCTCATTAACCTCATCAGAAATCTCATCTATATTCCCGAATACCACGGTCTTATCGGCACAATTAAGCTTTACATGATTCGCCGACAACCAGTACATCCCCAAAATTAGATCCAACTGGGATAATGGTAAGCAGATTAAATCCACGGTAAAAGTCCTACCGTTTACCACTACCGGACATCGAGACACCATTGTCGTCACCACCACAGGAACATCAGTTGGGGTGGATACGACCAAGTCGAAAGGCAACAACTCAGTTTGAAATTTCAGCCTATCCACGCATTCAATAGATACAAAGGAGCGTGTTGCTCCCGAATCAAACAACACTAAAAGGGGAATACCTGCCACCATGCAATTACCTTTGATCAGGCCATCCAAATTTGATGCCTCTACAACACTCATGGTGAATACTCTTCTGGTGGATCGGGATCATTCAGCACTAACAGCATTCATACTTTGCCGTAATTTGGGACAATGCCTCTTAAGATGCCCACTCTCCTTGTAGTAAAAGCAGCTAAGTGTGGTTCCGGGGCACGAATCACCGAAATGCTTTCGGCCGTATTTGTTACACCAGGGTTGAGAGTGTGGTTGCGACCCTCCGGTATTGGCATGAGTTCTTGACCCATGCGGAGTATATCCTCTGTTACCCATAGGCGAGGAATAAGGCTTCCCTTCTTCCGGAAACGCCTTACCCTTACCCTTCCCGTGCACAAAATTTCTTTGGGGCCCAAAATTTTTGGGAGGAAGTGGTCTTGGCGCCATCACTTCATTCGCCTTCATATCATCCTCGACCATTCTACACTTGTTGACCAATGTAGAAAAGTCAGAGATTTATTGATGCCTTAGCATTATTTTCAACTTGGGCTTCAATGCCGATTCAAACATCAAACACTTGGACCTTCCGTCCGCTTCCAATTTAGAGTAAGGGCAAAATCAGGCCAATTCTTCAAATTCTACATAACCACTATAACACCCTAAATTTAAGTCTTTAAAATTATAGTATTAGTCCTGGGATTCTCGCCTGGGCGAGATAGGCTCACCTGGGAGAGTGAAATCTTGGACTATACTGAAGGATTCTCGCCTGAGTGAGGGTTGGCTAGCTTGAGTGAGAGTGGCCTCACCTGAGCGATAGTTAGCTCGCCTGGGCGAGGAAGGCTTAACTGGGAAGGGGAAATCCTGGGCTATACGGAAGGATTCTCGCCTGAGCGAGAGTTTGCTCGCCTAGGGGAAAAAGGTGGTGTTTGGACTTGTCGAGGCTGTAAGATCCTCGCTTGAGCGAGAGGATCCTCGCTTGAGCGAGAGATGCCTCGCCTGGGCGAGAGTTCCCTCTCCTGGGCGAGAGGGTCAGATCTGAGTTTTAAAAATGGGCGGGATTTTCTCGCTTGAGCGAGAATGAGCTCGCTTAAGCGAGAACCCGACGCTGTTACATTAAATAGGGGACCTCAAACACATTTATGAGGGTTAACCTAGAGAGAAGTGAGAGAAAGGAACATTTTCAAGAGCAAGAAGGCTTGTGAGTCATTTAGAAGCTTGAGAAGAGGTAAATCTCTTGATTCTAACTCTCTTATTCCCTTTCAAACTTGTTTTTGGTATGTTGGATCTCTTCTCAAAATGAGAGAAACCATGGAAACTCGCCCTTTTGAGTTATGGTTCGTTTTATGTTATTTTATCTTGTAAACTCTTGGTATAAAGTTAGTTGACCGAAGCGACCAGCAGGAGAGTTACAATCTCAAGAAATTCCCGTTTGGAAGTGGGATAGTATCTCCATGGACTTTGTATCAGGTTTTCCAAAGACTCGTAAAGGATATGATTCGATATGGGTGATCGTGGATCGGTTAACTAAATCTGCCCACTTTCTGCCTATGAACATGAGGTACTCTTTGGAGCGATTGTCAGAACTGTATATCCGGGAAATTGTTCGCTTGCATGGGATACTGTCAAGCATTGTGTCGGATAGGGATCCTCGTTTCACTTCAAAATTTTGGACTAGTTTGCAGTCCGCATTGGGAACTAAGTTGAAGTTGAGTTCAGCTTATAATCCCCAAACGGACGGTCAATCGGAAAGAACTATACAGTCCTTGGAGGATCTTTTGAGGGCATGTGTCTTGGAACAACCAGGGAGTTGGGATAGCATGTTGCCTTTGATCGAATTTACCTATAATAATAGCTTTCATTCGAGTATTGGAATGGCACCTTATGAGGCGTTATATGGTAGGAAGTGTCGAACTCCAGTGAGTTGGTTTGAAACTAGGGAGAACTTGATATTGGGACCTGAACTGGTTCAAGAGACGACCGACAAGATTAAGAAAATCCGGGAGAATATGAGGATCGCCCAAAGTCGACAAAAAAGCTATTACGATATGAGGCGGAAACCTCTTGAGTTTAATGAGGGAGATCATGTTTTTATGAGAGTGGTCTCGACTACCGGAATTGGTAGAGTGTTGAAATATCGCAAGCTGGCTCCAAGATTTATTGCGCCGTATCAAGTATTAAAGAGGATTGGGCCGGTAGCATATCGGATTGCGTTACCTCTACTGTTGTCGAATCTCCACAATATGTTTCATGTGTCTCAGTTAAGGAAGTATATCGGAGACCCAACTCATGTAGTTGAGTCTGATTAGATAGAGTTGAAGGATAATCTGACTTTTTCGACATTGCCCGTAAGGATCATGGATACCAGTGTCAAGAGGCTAAGAGGCAAAGAGATTCCATTAGTGAAAGTGTTGTGGAGCCAAGTAGACGAAGGGGATGCTACATGGGAGGTAGAGCGTGACATGAGGGAGGATTACCCTCATTTGTTCGAATCGATGTATGTTTAATTTTCGGGGACGAAAATTCTTATAAGAGGGGGAGGATTGTAACACCCTAAATTTAAGTCTTTAAAACTATAGTATCAGTCCTAGGATTCTCTCTTGAGGAAGAGATTCTCTCCTAGGCGAGAAAGGCTCACCTGGAAGGGTGAAATCTTGGGCTATACTGGAGGATTCTCGCCTAAGCGAGAGTTGATTCGCCTGGGCGAGAAATGGCATTTTGGGACTGTTGAGACTATGAGATTTTCGCTTGAGCGAGAATCCCTCGCTTGAGCGAGAGGGTCAGATATGAGTTTTTAAAATAGGCGAGATTTTCTCGCTTGAACGATAAAGGGCTCGCTTAAGCGAGAACCCGACGCTGTTACATTAAATGGGGAACCCCAAACACATTTATGAGGGTTAACCTAGAGAGAAGTGAGAGAAGAGTGCATTTTCAAGAGCAAGGAGGCTTGTGAGTCATTTAGAAGCTTGAGAATAGGTAAAGCTCTTGATTCTAACTCTGTTCTTCCCTTTGAAAACTTGTTTTGGGTATGTTGGATCTCTTCTCAAAATGAGGGAAACCTTGGAAACTCATCCTTTCGAGTTAAGGTTCGTTTTATGTTGTTTTTATCTTGAAAACTCTTGGTTTAGAGTTAGTATTTCAACAATGGAAAGGGTGTGTGGGTTGATTCATGAAAACCCCAAAACCCTAAAGTGAAAATGTGGTTAAAGTGGAAAATGGGTAAAATGCTAGAGGTGGAAGATGATTAAACCTTCCAATGTTGAAATATGAGATGGATATGTATGTTTTAGATGGTTGTAAACGTATGATGAAAGTAGTTTATAAACATTGAAAATATGATGAATTTCTTGTATGGTTGAGTAATGCAATACAAATTTTTTATGTGATATTTGGAAATAAATGACTGACATTATTGTTATGTGATGGGGATAATGAAAGATCCTAAGGTTGGAGGAGGTAGCGAAGTAACTTTCAAAGTTACCCAAAACCAACCCCGACACGTACCAAGGTAAGGAGAAGTTATTAATGATATATGATAATAGAAAATGTGTGGATTTTTCTGATTATGTATATGATCTGTGTATGACTTGCCCGATGTGGTATAGAGAGTGACCTGTCATAGGTGACATCATGTATGACTTGCCCTAAGTGGTATTGTGTATGACTTGCCCTAAGTGGTATTGTGTATGACTTGCCCTATGTGGTATTGTGTATGACTTTCCCTAAGTGTTATTGTGTATGACTTGCCCTATGTGGTATTGTGTATGACTTGCCCTACGTGGTATTGTGTATGACTTGCCCTAAGTGGTAATGGAAAGGTAAACGTACAAGTGGAAAATAATGATTTGAAATGGTATTGATGAAGGAGGTGACAAGGTATGGTAGAGATGAACGGGTAAATCCAAAGTGTTGGATGTGGTAATGTAACACCCCAAATTTGAAGTCTTTAAAATTATAGTATGAGTCCTCGGATCCTCGCTTGAGCGAGAGGTTCTCGCTTGAGCGAGAGAGGTTCACCTAGGAGGGTGAAATCCTGGGCTATACTGGAGGATTCTCGCCTGAGCGAGAGATGTCTCGCCTGGGCGAGAAATAACAATTTTGGGCTGTTGACACTGTGAGATTCTGTTCTTTAAAAACAGTGTAATCGATTACAAAATCCTGGTAATCGATTACATGCTGATAAACTAATCAGACCTGTGTATTTTACATTATGTAATCGATTACACAATCCTAGTAATCGATTACATACTGATAAACTAATCAGACCTGTGTATTTTACATGATGTAATCGATTACACTGTACTCGTAATCGATTACAACATATTAAAAGCATCAGATATGTGCATTTTTCACATTGTAATCGATTACAACATGTTTGGTAATCGATTACGTCAAGTCGTTGAGTTTGTATTTTAAATTTTTAACTGATGTAATCGATTACACCATATGGTAATCAATTACACTTCGACGACTGCTCTTTAAAATGGAAACCCCAAACACATTTTAGGGTTAAAACTTTGAAGAGAAGAGAGAGAGAAGAGCTTTTCAAGAGCAAAGAGCCTTAGGACTCATCTTAGAGCTTGAGAAGTGGTAAATCTCTTGTTCCTAACTCTTCTTCTTCCTCTCTAACTTGTTTTGGGTATGTTGGATCTCTTTTCAAAATGAGGGAAACCATGGAAACTCATCCTTTCGAGTTATGGTTCATTTTACGTTTTTTTTATCTTGAAAACTCTTGGTTTAGAGTTAGTATTTCAACAATGGAAAGAGTTTGTGGGTTGATTCATGAAAACCCTAATACCCTAAAGTGAAAATGTGGTTAAAGTGAAAAATGGGTAAAATGCTAGAGGTAGAAGATGATTAAACCTTCGAATGTTGAAATATGAGATGGATATGTATGTTTTAGACGGTTGTAAACGTATGATGAATATCATGTATGATTGAGTAATGCAATATAAATTGTTTATGTGATACTTGGAATAAATGACTGACATTATTGTTATGTGATGGGGATAATGAAAGATCCTAAGGTTGGAGGAGGTAGCGAAGGAACGTGCAAAGTTACCCACAACCAACTCCGACACGTACCAAGGTAAGGAGAAGTTATTAATGGTATATGATAATAGAAAATGTGTGAATCTTCTGATTACGTATATGATCGGTGTATGACTTGCCCTATGTGGTATTGTGTATGACTTGCCCTATGTGGTATTGTGTATGACTTGCCCTATGTGGTATTGTGTATGACTTGCCCTATGTGGTATTCTGTATGACTTGCCCTATGTGGTATTGTGTATGACTTGCCCTATGTGGTATTGTGTATGACTTGCCCTATGTGGTATTGTGTATGACTTGCCCTATGTGGTATTGTGTATGACTTGCCCTATGTGGTATTGTGTATACTTGCCCTATGTGGTATTCTGTATGACTTGCCCTATGTGGTACTGCGCATGACTTACCCTATGTGGTACTATACATGACTTGCCCCAAGTGGTAATGAAAAGGTAAACGTATAATTGAAAAATAATGATTTGAAATGGTATTGATGAAGGAGGTGACAAGGTATGGCAGAGATGAACGAGTAAATTCAAAGGGTTGGATGTAGTAACATGAGAGGGATAAACATGAGATGTAGATTTTAACATTTTATAGCTTCTTGTATTATAAAACTTAAAATGTGGATTATCGCTTACTGATATTTATTGAATTGATAACTTACTCCTTTGTTGTTGTTGTGTATATCTGTTATGATAATCCCATTGCAGGTAAACGAGGTAATTGAGGATACTCGGTTCGAGGCATGAGGAGCTTAGGACTCGAAATCCTATTTTTTTGATTGATTGATGTAAACTGTTAATTGGATAACTGTAAATCCTAACTGAATTAGTACTACATTTTTGTAAAGCTGGATATTAATAGCTATGGGTATTTTGGAATCCCATAGCTAGTCATATGCGGTACTTACCAAGAAGGAAATATATGAATTATGTTTTTCTACTCCATGGGAAAAGGGTTCTAGTTTATTGCGATAACCGACTTCAAAGTATTGAATGTTATTTAACTAAAGAGAAATAAAGATGATAGGAATATCTATATTAAAATGAAAAGAATTTTCAAGGGTAAAATTTTGGTCCTTACAATATGGTATCAGAGCATAGTTAGTCCTGCGGCCTAGGGTATGGCCTTACTTGCTTCTTTGTAACTTTTAGTTGATGTTAATTATGTGATTTTGGTAAAATGTTATGTGATTATGTGGTGATTTATCTGGTAAAACGTGAGTACTGATGAACAAATGAGTGCAGGTAATCGTTACTAAAATGTCTGGTAGAGGACGAGGAAGAGGATCGGGTTAGAACGCATTATTGGCTCATATTGCGGCAGTGCTGACAAACATGAATGAGAACTTGCAGCACCTGAATCAGAATGCGACACCAGGACCGAGTTCACACCCTTTGGATCCACCCGGTCCAGCTGAGTACAGAGGTCTGGATGAATTCTGCAAGAGAAATCCCAGTCAATTCCAAGGAGGATTCGCCCCTGATGCGGCGATTGAATGGGTCCAAGGATTAGAGAGGATCTTTAGAGCCATGAATTGTTCTGATGCTCAGAAGGTGGCTTACGCCACTTACATGCTAGTAAAGGAGGCTGAGAATTGGTGGGAGATGACCCAGAGGCAGATGGAGACCGAAGGGCAAATCATCGTGTGGGGAACCTTCAAGGGAAAATTCCTCCATAAATATTTTCCTGCCGACCTGAAAAGGAAGAAGGAGATGTAATTCTTGCAATTAGAGCAAGGAAACATGACGGTGGGGGAGTATTCGGCAAAATTTGAAGAATTGATCCGATATTGCCCTTATGCTGAACTAGAGTTGGACGGGAGGTCCAAATGTGTGAAGTTTGAGATGGGGTTGAAGCCCTAACTTAGGGTGACGTTTGGTCACGAAGAAATTGCTGATTTTCCTACACTAGTGAACAAGTGTAGAATGCATGATGATAATGTGCGAGTGAGGGATGCTGCTGCTTGTAAAGTGAACCCTCCACGAAACTATGGCCCCCAACGCCACATTGTGCCAGGGAAGGGTAAAGAGAGGATGAGTCATGACCGACGACCTTATGCTCCACCCCACCACCATCGCAACCAAGGTTCCCAAGGACCAACCGCCTCTACTGTGACCGGGGGGGTCGTCTCAGAACTCCTACCCTTTGTGTAGTAAGTGTAATCCGAGACACCTTGGTAGCATTTGTCCTGGATCTGGGAATGGGTGCTTCTACTGTGGAGAGCAAGGGCACGTGAAGAGGTTTTGTCCTAAACTCGACCAGAGGGCAAATGGTGGAAATGTCGGGAGACCCAGAAACACTAGTAGGGTGTTTACCATGAGTGGTGTAGAGGCATCAGAGGCTGATGGTCTAATCCAAGGTAACTGCACGGTGGCAGGTATTCCTCTTTTAGTGTTGTTTGATTCGGGAGCGATGTAACACCCCAAATTTTAATCTTTAAAATTATAGTAACAGTCCTGGAAGCCTCGCTTGAGCGAGAGTTGTCTCGCCTGGGCGAGAAATGGCAATTTTGGGCTGTTGACACAGTGTAATCGATTACACACTTCTGGTAATCGATTACATCGTATTAAAAGCATCAGATATGTGCATCTGACACAGTGTAATCGATTACACTCTTCTGGTAATCGATTACACTCTGCTGGTAATCGATTACACTCTGCTGGTAATCGATTACACTCTGCTGGTAATCGATTACACACTGCTGGTAATCGATTACACTCTGCTGGTAATCGATTACACTCTGCTGGTAATCGATTACACACTTCTGGTAATCGATTACATCGTATTAAAAGCATCAGATATGCGCATTTTTCACGTTGTAATCGATTACACCATGTTGGTAATCGATTACAACCCGACGACACCTCTTTAAAACAGAAACCCAAACACATTTTTGGGTTAGAACTTCGAAGAGAAGAGAGAGATGAGAGCTTTTCAAGAGCAAGGAGCCTTAGGACTCATCTTGGAGCTTGAGAAGAGGTAAACCTCTTGTTACTAACTCTTCTTCTTCCTCTCTAACTTGTTTTGGGTATGTTGGATTTATTTTTAAAACATGAGAAACCATGGAAACTCATCCTTTAGAGTTATGGTTCGTTTTATGTTGTTTTTATCTTGTAAACTCTTGGTTTAGAGTTGGTATATGAAATGTTAGATGTGGATAATGAGTAGTGCTTTGATATTGTTATATGAGATGAACATGTATGCTTTAATATTTAGAAACTTGTATTGAAGTAGTTTTGGAAATATTGAAATATGAGATGTTATGCATGTTTTAGATGGTTGAATATTGATGATGAATATTTTGTATGATTAAATGATGCAAAATAAGTTGTTTATGTGATATTTGGAATAAATTACTAACATTGTTGTTATTGGTGGAAATGAGGAAAGATCCTAAGGTTGGAGGAAATCGCGGAGTAGACTTTTAAAGTTACTCGGAACTGATCTCCAACGCTCACCGAGGTAAGGGATAAGTGTTTTCTAAATCATACTGGCTGATATGAATGAGGTATGTGAAAGAGGTAATGATTTAAAACAATACGTCTGTAATTTATGCATTATGTTGGAAAATGCGTGATTTTACTGTTATGGAAAAAGAAGGAAACAATTTATTTGGGGGAGTACCAAAGGAAATAAGACTCAAAACGAATTCAATTTATTTGGGGGAGTACCAAAGGAAATAAGACTCAAAATGAATTCAATTTATTTGGGGGAGTACCAAAGGAAATAAGACTCAAAACGAATTCAATCTATTTGGGGGAGTACCAAAGGAAATAAGACTCAAAACGAATTCAATTTATTTGGGGGAGTACCAAAGGAAATAAGACTCAAAACGAATTCAATTTATTTGGGGGAGTACCAAAGGAAATAAGACTCAAAACGAATTCAATCTATTTGGGGGAGTACCAAAGGAAATAAGACTCAAAACGAATTCAATCTATTTGGGGGAGTACCAAAGGAAATAAGACTCAAAACGAATTTAATCTTTTTGGGGGAGTACCAAAGGAAATATGACTCAAATGAATGTCGTATGCATGCTATAGGATATATAGTATGGGATATATATTCTATAGGGTGAATATGAATGATGAGAAATGTGAATGTCAAATGAATGTCGTATGCATGCTATAGGATATATAGTATGAGATATATATTCTATAGGGTGAATATGAATGATGAGAAATGTGAATGTCAAATGAATGTCGTATGCATGCTATAGGATATATAGTATGGGATATATATTCTATAGGGTGAATATGAATGATGAGAAATGTGAATGTCAAATGAATGTCGTATGCATGCTATAGGATATATAGTATGAGATATATATTCTATAAGGTGAATATGAATGATGAGAAATGTGAATGTCAAATGAATGTCGTATGCATGCTATATGATATATAGTATGGGATATATATTCTATAGGGTGAATATGAATGATGAGAAATGTGAATGTCAAATGAATGTCGTATGCATGCTATAGAATATATAGTATGAGATATATATTCTATAGGGTGAATATGAATGATGGGAAATGTGAATGTCACATGAATGTCGTATGCATGCTATAGGATATATAGTATGGGATATATATTCTATAGGGTGAATATGAGCGATAAAAAGAGGATGTTGAGAAATAAAGTAATATACATGCTATAGAGTATATATTATGGGATATATATGTTATAGGGTGGATATGAATAACGATACAGATGATGTTTCGAAACGAACGTAATATGCATACTATAGAATATATATTATTGGATATATATATACTATAGGATGAATATGAGTAAAGTGACAATTAAAGGAAGATGATTATGAATGTTTACAATTCCGTATGTGTGTTTACGAATTATATTAAAGCTTAATTGTATTGGAAATGTGGATTATCGTGTGATGTTAGTTTTGAACTAATGACTTACTCCCTTTTGTTTTGTGTGTTGTTTATGATAATCCCATTGTAGGTAAATGAAGGATTTTGAGGATGAAGCTCAATTAAGAAGCTTTTGTGTTTATTTACTCGATTGTCTTTATTGCTATTTGATATTGTAGTTGATTTGATAGTATTTTGGGATAAATGTAATCTGATTAGGATAATATGGTGATATGTAGTTATGGACGTTATAACTCTGGAAAACCCATAACTGGACGTATGTGATAAAGGCTATCTGAATGAATTATGTTTTTCCGCAACATAAATTTGTATGATAATATAATAGGGTAAAGAGTATTTTCAAAGAGAGATACTCGAGAGTTTTTAATGAAGGTGACGACTGTATGTAAGAAAGGATTAAAATAAATTAAAAATTTTCAAGGGTAGATTTCGGGTCGTTTCAATATGGTATCAGAGCATAGTTAATTCTGCGACCTAGGGCATGGCCTTACTTGCTTCTTTGTAACATGTGTAAAAATTTGACTAGTTGAGATTGTGTGTGTTGAATGTTTAAAGCATGTGGCTTTGGTATGATGACATGCGACTTGTTATGAGACTATGTGATTTCGTGACTTAAGTGAGTTAAAATTTAGCTTACTGACTAGTGTAACAAGTGCAGTAGACTTCACTATGGAAGTACGTGCCCGGGAAAAGGGAATGGATGTTTCCACTGCAAGGAGTTTGGGCATATTAAAAGGTATTGTCCCAAGTTGGATCGGAGACCTAATGTCATGCATGCTGGGGAGGCAAGGGACCACGGCCGGATGGTTACCCCAAGTGGCGCAGGGATATCGGGTGTTGACGATCCGGCGAGAGGTAAACGCATGGTGACAGGTATTCCTTGTTTAGTGTTGTTGATTCGGGAGCGACACACTCCCTTATATATGATAAATGTGAAAACCGGCTGAAATTGTAAACTGAGTCATTACTTCCGACTTGGTCGCGTCGACCCCAATCTTTGTGCTGGTGGTGGTGTCGACGTTTATGTTCTAGTGTCCGATTGTGGTAAATGGTGTGATATTTACCGTAGATTCAGTCTGCTTGTCGTTATCCCAGTTAGATATAATTTTGGGGATGGACTAATTGTCATCAAATCATGTTGTGATTGAATAGTGCTGACAAGGTTGTGGCGGTTAGGGATATGTTCGAGATCTCTGACCAGGCTAGTGGTTTGGTGCCAGTGTCGGCTAAGAGAGTCAGGACCCTCATTCGAAAAAGGGATCGGTACTCACTTAGTAAATGTCACAATAGGGTATTTAAGAACTCGTTAGTATTTCGAGATGTTAAGACTTGAAAGAACTATTTATTTTGTCTTAGAAAGTGGACTTTCGTCTATGAATGATTGATTTTTATAATAAGTATACTGACAAGAAAAATGTTTAAGTCAGGGATACTTGTTTTCTCTTATGAGTTGTTAAAGGTTAATTCCTTTTGTTGGCCTTAGTGGGTATGCGCACGCTAAGAGGTGAAACTCATATTTCGAAAATGAAATAGATGTTGGATAAATTACCTACAGGTCCTTGCGACTAATGTGTTTACATGGATGTTGACTAATCAGATGTATTACCATTTTGAGGTGACCTATGGTTGGTACCCCAAAATCGATTAAGTATGAAAAAGTTATTTTTGATTCTTGTGTATGAAGCTTCTGGTCCATGAAGTTTATTTTTTTGTTAAAGATGAGTACCCGCCGTAACAAATGTATATTGGTATTGAACACCAAGCTATGTGCGGGGATGTTGAACCTCAAAAAAACTTATTTTGGATCGGGAGTGTCTCAGTGTACGGTTGGAGTAAATGGTAAAACCTTTACTATAGTGTTGGTATGCGCAATGACGTCCAGTTGGATTTAATCCTGGAAATGGACTAGCGGTCAGCAAATCGTGTTATGTTTAACTGTGTGTAATTGTTGAGGTGAATATTTAAATTTAGTATGCATTGATATGTATGTGTATGCTAAGGGGGTAAGATTTATACTGATAGTCGAGGAAAGAGGCTAGTCGAGTTACTTACCCCGTCGATGTGAGGAATACATTTTATTAGACGTGAAACTTTTGGTCTCGAATGACCGGTTCTTTTGCGGTAGGACATTGGCAACGCATGAAATAGTGGTGGTGATCCGAAATTGTCTGCGTTGAATGTGTACCGGCAAAAGTTGTTGTTGTTTCGTGAACGTCCGTAATTGCGGTGTATGGGTGTGGTGTAACCATAGGAGAGAAGAAGTTTTGGGTTCTGTCGAAATGAGCGTGCGAACCTTGTTTCACGACGTGGTTGCCATGAGTCGTGGATTCAAACCGCTTTCGAAAACCATTTTTGGGAAAACTTAGCTTGTGCCTAAGTAATGATTTAGTATCATGTTGGAGAATTCCGAAATTTTAGCAACCATATCGGAATAAGTATGAGGTTGTTAAAAGTTTAGTGATATGAGACGCCCATGTATTTCTGGACATAATGCGAGTGGGTTAATAAGTTTATATTTACTAACGGAATTGGGGTGACCAAACCAAACGCAAGTTGTAGGTTTGAGTGTTGGTCGACTTGTGCTTGCCGATTGGTAACAGAATACCTAATTTTGGTGTGAATCAATGGTTTTATGGTTTCAGTGGAGGCTAGAAATCGGTAATTTCTTTAGACGATAAGATTTGATGGTAGAAATATTTTATGTAATTAGACAATTACTGAATAGTTTGATTGTGTACAATAGATGAGGCATTAAGAGACTTTTGTGTAGGTATTTTGTTGATCGAGTAAAATGAAATTGTGCTAGATTCTCGAGTGGAGATGAAACTAGTTAGTGTATGACGGATGTTAAAAGATGCATTTAGATAGATATGGGATAAGGTGTTCCCCATTCGCTGAAATTCGAGAGTGTTATCAGGATTCTTAACGTATGTTAGGATTGATAGATGGATATGTGATGGATACCTATGGTTCTTGAAAAATGTAGAAAAGATCTTTAGTCTGAATTATGGTTTAGTTCTCATGGTATTCAATGTTGTTCGAAGCTAGGATCTTAATATTTGGACATTGAGGAGTTAGTTCATGAATTGGTTTGGTGATATCATGGTTTAGTGGTGTATGCCCTTGGTGACTGATTAAGTAATCTTAATGGATTAGAGAATCGAATTGTGATTTTGGTTGAATATTCTTGTGCCTAAGGTCTAGGTGATGATTTTATTTTCCGAGGTATGTTTAATTTTCGGGGACGAAAATTCTTATAAGAGGGGGAGGATTGTAACACCCCAAATTTTAATCTTTAAAATTATAGTAACAGTCCTGGAAGCCTCGCTTGAGCGAGAGTTGTCTCGCCTGGGCGAGAAATGGCAATTTTGGGCTGTTGACACAGTGTAATCGATTACACACTTCTGGTAATCGATTACATCGTATTAAAAGCATCAGATATGTACATCTGACACAGTGTAATCGATTACACTCTGCTGGTAATCGATTACACTCTGCTGGTAATCGATTACACTCTGCTGGTAATCGATTACACTCTGCTGGTAATCGATTACACACTGCTGGTAATCGATTACACTCTGCTGGTAATCGATTACACTCTGCTGGTAATCAATTACACACTTCTGGTAATCGATTACATCGTATTAAAAGCATCAGATATGCGCATTTTTCACGTTGTAATCGATTACAACCCGACGACACCTCTTTAAAACAGAAACCCAAACACATTTTTGGGTTAGAACTTCGTAGAGAAGAGAGAGATGAGAGCTTTTCAAGAGCAAGGAGCCTTAGGACTCATCTTGGAGCTTGAGAAGAGGTAAACCTCTTGTTACTAACTCTTCTTCTTCCTCTCTAACATGTTTTGGGTATGTTGGATTTATTTTTAAAACATGAGAAACCATGGAAACTCATCCTTTAGAGTTATGGTTCGTTTTATGTTGTTTTTATCTTGTAAACTCTTGGTTTAGAGTTGGTATATGATGAATGGAAAGTTTTATGGGTTATTCATGAAAAACACCCAAAAACCCCCAAAATGAGAATATGAGTATAAAGAGAAAGAGATGAAATGTTAGATGTGGATAATGAGTAGTGCTTTAATATTGTTATATGAGATGAACATGTATGCTTTAATATTTAGAAACTTGTATTGAAGTAGTTTTGGAAATATTGAAATATGAGATGTTATGCATGTTTTAGATGGTTGAATATTGATGATGAATATTTTGTATGATTAAATGATGCAAAATAAGTTGTTTATGTGATATTTGGAATAAATTACTAACATTGTTGTTATTGGTGGAAATGAGGAAAGATCCTAAGGTTGGAGGAAATCGCGGAGTAGACTTTTAAAGTTACTCGGAACTGATCTCCAACGCTCACCGAGGTAAGGGATAAGTGTTTTCTAAATCATACTGGCTGATATGAATGAGGTATGTGAAAGAGGTAATGATTTAAAACAATACGTCTGTAATTTATGCATTATGTTGGAAAATGCGTGATTTTACTGTTATGGAAAAAGAAGGAAACAATTTATTTGGGGGAGTACCAAAGGAAATAAGACTCAAAACGAATTCAATTTATTTGGGGGAGTACCAAAGGAAATAAGACTCAAAACGAATTCAATTTATTTGGGGGAGTACCAAAGGAAATAAGACTCAAAACGAATTCAATTTATTTGGGGGAGTACCAAAGGAAATAAGACTCAAAACGAATTCAATTTATTTGGGGGAGTACCAAAGGAAATAAGACTCAAAACGAATTCAATTTATTTGGGGGAGTACCAAAGGAAATAAGACTCAAAACGAATTCAATCTATTTGGGGGAGTACCAAAGGAAATAAGACTCAAAACGAATTCAATCTATTTGGGGGAGTACCAAAGGAAATAAGACTCAAAACGAATTTAATCTTTTTGGGGGAGTACCAAAGGAAATATGACTCAAATGAATGTCGTATGCATGCTATAGGATATATAGTATGGGATATATATTCTATAGGGTGAATATGAATGATGAGAAATGTGAATGTCAAATGAATGTCGTATGCATGCTATAGGATATATAGTATGAGATATATATTCTATAGGGTGAATATGAATGATGAGAAATGTGAATGTCAAATGAATGTCGTATGCATGCTATAGGATATATAGTATGGGATATATATTCTATAGGGTGAATATGAATGATGAGAAATGTGAATGTCAAATGAATGTCGTATGCATGCTATAGGATATATAGTATGAGATATATATTCTATAAGGTGAATATGAATGATGAGAAATGTGAATGTCAAATGAATGTCGTATGCATGCTATATGATATATAGTATGGGATATATATTCTATAGGGTGAATATGAATGATGAGAAATGTGAATGTCAAATGAATGTCGTATGCATGCTATAGAATATATAGTATGAGATATATATTCTATAGGGTGAATATGAATGATGGGAAATGTGAATGTCACATGAATGTCGTATGCATGCTATAGGATATATAGTATGGGATATATATTCTATAGGGTGAATATGAGCGATAAAAAGAGGATGTTGAGAAATAAAGTAATATACATGCTATAGAGTATATATTATGGGATATATATGTTATAGGGTAGATATGAATAACGATACAGATGATGTTTCGAAACGAACGTAATATGCATACTATAGAATATATATTATTGGATATATATATACTATAGGATGAATATGAGTAAAGTGACAATTAAAGGAAGATGATTATGAATGTTTACAATTCCGTATGTGTGTTTACGAATTATATTAAAGCTTAATTGTATTGGAAATGTGGATTATCGTGTGATGTTAGTTTTGAACTAATGACTTACTCCCTTTTGTTTTGTGTGTTGTTTATGATAATCCCATTGTAGGTAAATGAAGGATTTTGAGGATGAAGCTCAATTAAGAAGCTTTTGTGTTTATTTACTCGATTGTCTTTATTGCTATTTGATATTGTAGTTGATTTGATAGTATTTTGGGATAAATGTAATCTGATTAGGATAATATGGTGATATGTAGTTATGGACGTTATAACTCTGGAAAACCCATAACTGGACGTATGTGATAAAGGCTATCTGAATGAATTATGTTTTTCCGCAACATAAATTTGTATGATAATATAATAGGGTAAAGAGTATTTTCAAAGAGAGATACTCGAGAGTTTTTAATGAAGGTGACGACTGTATGTAAGAAAGGATTAAAATAAATTAAAAATTTTCAAGGGTAGATTTCGGGTCGTTTCAAGCGACACACTCCTTTGTATCTAATGATTGCGTGAATAAACTAAAATTACAAACTGAGTCGTTGCCTTTCGACTTGGTCGTGTCCACCCCAACCGATGTGCCTGTGGTGGTATCGACAGTTGTGTCTCGATGTCCAGTAGTGGTAAACGGTAGAACTTTTACCGTTAATTTGATTTGCTTACCACTAACCCAGTTGGATCTAATTTTGGGGATGGACTGGTTGTCGACAAATCATGTGATGTTAAATTGTGCTGATAAGACAGTGGTATTCGGGAATCTTGACGAGGTTTCTAATGAAGTCCATGACATGAAGCCATTGTCGGCAAAGGAAGTCAAGACTTCTTGTAGAGAGGGAGGAGCCATGTTTATTTTGTTGGCATCCCTGGAGGGTAGTGAGAAACCCAAAGTTGAGGACATTCTGATAGTTCGTGAGTTTCCTCAGGTATTTCCTAGCGACATTCCGGAATTACCCCCAGTAAGAGAAGTCGAATTCTCTATTGATTTGGTGTCGGGAACGGGACCCATTCTATTGCTCCTTATTGGATGGCACCGTAAGAATTGGCAGAGTTGAAAAAGCAGGTCGATGACTTGTTGGCAAAGAAGTTCATTCGTCCTAGCGTCTCGCCTTGGGGTGCGCCTGTTTTGTTGGTAAAGAAAAAGGATGGTAGTATGCGGTTGTGTACCGACTACCGACAGTTGAATAAGGTCACTGTTAAGAACAAGTATCTGTTGCCTAGGATCGATGACTTGATGGATCAGTTGAGAGGAGTGGTAGTGTTCTCAAAGATTGATCTTCGGTCTGCTTACCACCAACTTCGTGTGAAGTCGGAAGATATTCCTAAGACGGCGTTTAGGACCAGGTACGGACATTTTGAATATTTGGTCATGCCTTTTGGGGTAACGAATGCTCCAGCAATATTTACCGACTACATGAATCGGATTTTTCATCCGTATTTAGATACTTTCGTAGTGGTATTCATTGAAGACATTTTGATTTACTCCAAAAGCCAAAAGCAACATGCTAAGCACCTGCGGATTGTGCTAGAACTTCTTAGCAAGAATCAGTTGTATGTAAAGCTGTCAAAATGCGACTTCTGGTTGGAATCAGTAAATTTTCTTGGACATGTGATATCCAAGGAAGGAGTGGCGGTAGACCCTTCAAAGGTTGAAGCGGTTATGGAATGGGCAATTCCCAAGTCAGTCACTGAGATCAGGAGCTTTCTGGGTTTGGCTGGGTATTATCAGAAATTCATTAAGGGATTTTCAAAGATGGCTCTACCTTTGACCAAACTCACTAGGAAAGGGGAATCGTATGTGTGGACACTTCGATGTGAAGAAAGTTTCCAAGAGTTAAAACGAAGGTTAACTACGGCGCCAGTTTTGGTCCTTCCTTGTACTGATCGGGACTTCAGTGTTTATTGTGATGCATCCAAGCAAGGATTAGGTTGTGTGTTGATGCAAGAAGGGAAGGTTGTGGCCTATGCTTCTCGACAGTTGAGGACGCACGAGCAAAACTATCCTACCCACGATCTTGAGTTGGTTGCAGTGGTCTTTGCCTTAAAAATCTGGAGACACCATCTTTATGGCGTGAGATTTGAAGTGTACAGCGACCACAAGAGTTTGAAGTATCTATTTGACCAAAAGGAATTGAACATGAGGCAGAGGAGACAGATGGAATTCCTTAAGGATTACGATTTTGGGTTGCAGTACCACCTGGGAAAGGCCAATGTAGTGGCGGATGCACTGAGTCGAAAGTCGTTGCACGTGTCGGCTTTGATGGTTAGAGAGGAGAAGCTAATTGAAGAGTTCAGAGATATGAACTTGGGAGTTCAGATAAGGCCTCATACTATGATTTTGGGAATGCTTAAAGTTACGAATGAGTTTTTTGAACAAATCCGGACAATGCAAAGTGAAGATAGCGAGTTGATGGATAAACGGGATCTGATGTTGTGTGGTAAGGATACCAATTTCACATCGGACCTTAGTGGAATGTTGCATTACCAAGGGAGAGTGTGTGTACCTCGTAATGATAAATTACGGAGGGAGATTTTAGAGGAGTCCCATAAGAGTAAAATGAGTTTTCATCCGGGGACCATGAAAATGTATCAAGATTTGAAAACACTATTTTGGTGGTCTGGGTTAAAAAGGGATGTGGCCTTGTATGTCTCGAGTTGTTTGATATGTCAGAAGGCCAAGATTGAACATCAGCGACCAGCTGGAGAATTACAATCCCTAGAAATTTCCGTTTGGAAGTGGGATAGTATCTCCATGGATTTTGTATATGGTTTTCCGAAGACTCAGAGAGGTTATGATTCGATATTGGTAATCGTGGATCGGTTAACTAAATCTGCTCACTTTCTGCCTTTGAACATGAGATACTCGTTGGAGAGATTGGCAGAGCTGTATATCCGAGAAATTGTTCGCTTGCATGGAATACCGTCAAGCATTGTGTCGGATAGGGATCCCCGTTTCACTTCAAACTTTTGGACTAGTTTGCAAACCGCTTTGGGAACTAAGTTGAAGCTGAGTTCAGGTTATCATCCACAGACGGATGGTCAATCAGAAAGGACAATACAGTCGTCGGAGGACCTTTTGAGAGCCTGTGTCTTAGAACAACCAGGGAGTTGGGATGACATGTTGTCGTTGATCGAATTTACCTACAATAATAGCTTCCATTCGAGTATTGGGATGGCACCTTATTAGGCGCTGTATGATAGGAAGTTCCGAACTCCAGTGAGTTGGTTCGAAACTGGGGAGAACTTGATATTTGGGCCCGAATTGGTTCAAGAGACGACGGATAAGATCAAGAAAATCCGGGAGAATATGAGGGTCGCCCAGAGTCGGCAGAAAAGCTATACGATAAGCGGCGGAAACCTCTTGAATTCAAGGAAGGGGATCATGTGTTCATGAGAGTAGTCCCAACTACCGGAATTGGTAGAGTGTTGAAATCTCGTATGCTGACTCCTCGATTTATTTGGCCTTATCAGATATTGAAGAGAATTGGGCCGGTAGCGTATCGTATTGCTCTACCTCCGTTGTTGTCCAATCTCCATAATGTATTTCATGTGTCTCAGTTGAGGAAATATGTTGGAGATCCATCTCATGTGGTTGAGTATGATCAGATAGAGTTGAGGGATAATTTGACTTTTGCGACGTTGCCCGTGAGAATAATGGATACCAGTATAAAGAGATTGAGAGGCAAGGAGATTTCCCTGGTAAAGGTGTTGTAGAACCAAGTGGACGAAGGAGATGCTACTTGGGAAGTTGAGCAAGAAATGAGGGAGGATTACCCTCATTTGTTCGAATCGAGGTATGCTTGATTTTCGGGGACGAAAATTCTTTTAAGAGGGGGAGGATTGTATCACCCCAAATTTTAAGTCTTTAAAATTATAGTATGAGTCCTCGGATCCTAGCTTGAGGGAGAGGTTCTCGCTTGAGCGAGAGAGGTTCACCTGGGAGGGTGAAATCCTGGGCTATACTAGAGGATTCTCGCCTGAGCGAGAGATGTCTCGCCTGGGCGAGAAATGGCAATTTTGGGCTATTGACACTGTGAGATTCTGTTCTTTAAAAACAGTGTAATCGATTACACAATCCTGGTAAACGATTACATGCTGATAAACTAATCAGACCTGTGTATTTTACATTATGTAATCGATTACACAATCCTGGTAATCGATTACATGCTGATAAACTAATCAAACCTGTGTATTTTACATGATGTAATCGATTGCACTGTACTCGTAATCGATTACAACATATTAAAAGCATTGCAATCATTAATCCAATTCTCAATCAAATAGTTTTAGAAAAGAGAGGATACTAATTGCAATCATTAATCCAATTCTCAATCAAATAGTTTTTTATAATAATATTTTTTATTGTAGTGTTTAATTTTGAATAATGTCTTGTAAAGAAGATGACCTTGTTTTATGCTTTTCAATTCATATGCCCTTCTATCATCGTACTCATTTATATGTTTTTCAATTCTTGGGCCTTTCTATGTGAGTATTGGATGATGTAAACCTATCCACTTCAATTTTAGTGTTTGAGTAATCAACATATTTATTTCATTGTGATGAGTTCAACTCCTAAGATTGTTATTCTTAGACTTTTGCAATGAAACGAAAGCCAACAAATACTGATTGATTGAGTAGCCGATGTAACAGGGCTTTAGCAAACAATTTTTTTCAAATATCATTTTATGCAGACTAATTATGTTAAATTTCTTCACAATTGTGTTCTTTTATCTAAAACATCTCCAACTTGATTAATAATTTTTGCTTAATATTAAGATCACACTTCATTTCACTTCACTCTCCAATAATAGATGTAAGACATGTTTCATCATGCATGAGGGACCACTTTGTTTGTTTCTATTTTTATTCATGCTGAAGAATTAGAGTCAACATATTTGGGGTTCACTTTATCTTATGGGAGCTTCTTATTCACATTCAGCCCAATGATATTAGTTATAACTTTTTCTTTGAATCATATTTGAGTGATATGCAGAGATAAAGCTACATGGATAAGAATGAGTTCAAGTGCACCCACAAATTTATGAACCTAATTTTATAAATTATATATATATATATATTGATATATATGTGTGTGTATGATCGTGTATATATATATATATATATATATATATATATATATGAGTGTATTTTAAGTTTGGGCCTAGTGGTATGTATATATATATATATATGATATATGCAGATCCCCTTATTCTGTAATTTCCCTTGTGAATCATATGACCACCCTACTCCCCTTGACCCCTTGTCCCCCCTTATGTCTTATGGTCTTAAACTTTCATTGCATTGCTTCTATTCATCGCTATTTTGAAGTTGCATATCATACGTGGAACGAAATTGTTGCGCTTATTTCCTTTGTTTTTTTTTTGTCTCTTTTGACATGAATATGTATAATATATTTTATGATTCAATTATTATCGTATCATATGGATACACTCGATATAGAAATTAATATATATATTCGCGCTCAGAATGCATTATTGATATAGTCATATTACAATCGAGCTCCAAACTTTCGTGTACTTAATTTTCAACCCTGATTGTCAAAAATAATAAATTTGGAATAATTTTAAATCTCACTTATTTTTTAGACTAAGGTATTCTAAATGACAATAATTTAAAAAAGCCACAATCTTTTTTCAACATGTATTATTTATGCAACCGGTGTATGATAATGATTTTAAAAGCGTCATTGTCTTTTTTGCCCTTAGTTTTAAATAAATCAACGTCTGTTCGCAAGGTTAAATGAATATTTTACACCAGATAACATATTTTTGAATATGCAAATTATACATCTAAAAATCTATATACATTATTT
This sequence comes from Lupinus albus, assembly GCA_009771035.1. NCBI lineage: Eukaryota > Viridiplantae > Streptophyta > Magnoliopsida > Fabales > Fabaceae > Lupinus > Lupinus albus. The sequence goes on from CM020015.1 coordinate 7,328,368, forward strand.
TCGAAAATGGAAATTAATTTAAGTGACTCATCCTAAATTCGCAATTAACCAAATCGTTGTCAAGTAAAAGTCCAACTTGCATATGGTACTAGAAAATATTTTCAAATAGATGTCATGAAACAAGTTTTAATTTAATTAAACTCGGGATGTTTTTAAAATGGCAACTTGTATTTTAGACTGTTAGACTAAAAATATTCTTCAGTTTTGTTATTGGAAATTGTAATACTTTAGATTTTATGACAAAAACAATGTTTTTCATTGTGTATATTCCTACACATATTAATTTATTTTGTAATTATTAGTAATTTCTATATTATTTACAAACAATGGAATGATTTCAATTTTTATTAATTACATAATAACTTTAAAATCATTTTGTATCGGTAAAAATAATCGTTAAACAAAAATTAAAGAAATTTTTGTGAGACTTAGTTAATTTTTTTTTTGTGTTAGAGACCATGAAACTTTAGTATTTGTATATATAAATATAAAAGAAACAAAAATAGAAATGAGCTCTAAACTTTTGCGCAATTAATTTTCAACCTCGATGGTCAAAAATAATGAATTTCCAATAGTTTTAGACCGTACTTAATATAGAAACTAAAGCCTTTTTCGTGATAATAAAATTTTAAAAATGGCACAACCTTTTTTAAACCAGGATAATTTATTTCACTGAGTTTGCTCTTGGAGAATAATTTTAAAAATGCCATCATCCTTTTTTGCACTTTGTTTTACATCAATAGTTGTTTGTTTGCAAGGTATAAATAATATTTGAAAATGGAAATTATACGTCTAAAGTCTATATAAATAATTTTTTATAATGAAAATTAATTTATGTGACTCTTCCGAAATTCACAATTTTCCAAACGCTTGTCAAGAAAAAGCCTAACTTGAGTATGATACTAGAAAATACTTTTAGATAGATTTCATGAAACAAGTTTTCATTTAATTAAGGGGAGGGATCCACTTACTCCAAGAGTAAGTGGAAAAACACTTACTCCACATTATGACCATTCATTCTTGGAAATCCAATGGTTTGACATCTAAAACATTGAATTTTTCAAGATTGGATGGCTAAGATGAAGAGTAAGTATTTTTTGGAGTAAGTGGATCCCTCCCCTTTAATTAAACTTGTTTCTTTTTAAAATGCAAATCTGTAGTCTAGCGTATTAGACTAATACTACTGTTGAGTATTGTTATTTGCAATTCTAATACAGTAGATTTGATGACAAAAAAAATGTATTTTTGATAGTTTATATGCTGACACATATTAATTAATTTTATAATAATTACTAATTTCTACTATTAATAGATATAGGAATGAACTTGATTTTTATTAACTACATTATAAATTTAAAATCACTTTGTGTGGGTAAAAATAATCATTAAATAATTTTTTGTGAGACTTGTAAGGACCCGATTTTCATAACTCGAAAATTCTCTTTTAAAATCCTTATTCGTGAAAGTGAATTGATTACTTTTGAAAGACATTACTCGAACAGTTTGGAAACTTGAGTGAATACGTTTATAAATTTACAAGGCGAAAATATTCCAAACATCTTTCATTTCAAAAGCATGTCATTACACTTCCGTTCAAATACATCTGTTATACAATTACACTTTCTCAAAATTACATTGAATACAAACATTAGATCCACTTCAATATACACTTACAAGAAAGTTGTTTATACATGAATTCACTTTAACATGTTCTTCATATTACAAATATGCATCATATAACATATTAATTACATATTATGTACTACTCTATCATGTATTCTTCTCCGCAAGCGTCCAATGCGCTACCTCCACAACCTGAACCCAAATATACAACACATACAAGGAAATACAGAGGGGGTAAGAACCAACTACGGCGACCGTAGCGTAGATTTACATGGAGTAATAACATTAAAGTATTAAAACCACACACATCTAACATCAATCATGATAAGCATATATCAATCAACACATATTATCCATATTCACTCTATAGTACACATATATCTCATACTATATGTGTTCTATAGTGTGCATACTCATTCATCACATATTATCCATATTCACCCTATAGTACACATACATCCCATACTATATGTGTTCTATAGTATGCATATTTATTTATCACATATTATTCATATTCACCCTATAGTACACATACATCCCATACTATATGTGTTCTATAGTGTGCATATCTTATTCGTCCAAATATACTAATTTCTCATCATTCATATTCACCCTATAGGATATATATCCCATACTATATATCCTATAGCATGCATATGACTTTCATTACTTTTGAGTCATATTTTCTTTGGTACTCCCCCAAATAGATTGAATTCGTTTTGAGTCATATTTCCTTTGGTACTCCCCCAAATAGATTGAATTCGTTTTACAAAACAGAAAAGTCACGCATTTTCCAACATAATGCATAAATTCCAAACGTATTATTTTAAAACTATTACCTCTTTCACATACCTCATTCATATCAGCAATTATGGTTTAGAGATACTTATCCCTTACATGTATATAACAATCAACCACTCACAACATACTCATTTTGATAAACATACTCTAATCCATTTAACACATTCACAACTCATCACACATTCGTTGTTACAACACACCCAGACATGTTTATAACAATCAACCACTTACAACATACTCATTTATGCTTATGACCATAAATATCTCACACACCATCATTATCACACAACATAACCATTATCATAAACAACCACCCATAACATATTCTTCATCATATACACATTAACGTTAGAACCATCTTTAATGACAGTGTATTATCATAAATGAGCATATAGAGTTTTATTCAATTAAACGGTTTTCCCCACACATATATCTCCACTTTTATGGCTAATACATCCTCATGTAAGATAAAGGCTCTCACATGGATCACAAACTCCCAAGAGAGTTTCTATCCGTTAATATGCTTCGATTCTTGAGGGAAATCGGAGATGACGACTCTAATAAATTACTCTAAGACCACAATGGTCTTCTCCCTCACCTTAGGTTGCGTAAGCTCCGTTGCTCCGCAAAAGAGCCACATCTTCCTTCATCTCCTCCAACCTCCATTGTTGCTTTTTCACCTCAAAGCTATTCCAAATGTGTCATCATGAAGCAAGAGGAAGGTTTTGATGAGTTTTGAGGCTTAGTGGAGGGAAAAATGGTCCATTTGGGTGGAGCCACCGTTGGGAGAGAAAGGGGAAGAAAGAAAATGAAGATTAGGGTTTCTAGGTCCCCCTTTCACTTTTATAGTCACAGTGATGAGTGTAATCGATTACCATATGGTGTAATCGATTACATCAGTTAAAAATTTAAAATAAAAACTCAACGACTCGATGTAATCGATTACCAAACATGTTGTAATCGATTACAATGTGAAAAATGCACATATCGGATGCTTTTAATATGTGGTAATCGATTACGAGTATAGTGTAATCGATTACATCATGTAAAATACACAGATCTGATTAGTTTATCAGCATGTAATCGATTACCAGTATTGTGTAATCGATTACACTGTTTCAGAGTGCCCAAAATTGCCATTTCTCCCCCAGGCGAGACAACTCTCCCTCGGGCGAGACTTCCAGGACTGATACTATAATTTTAAAGATTAAAATTTGGGGTGTTACAATCCTCCCCCTCTTATAAGAATTTTCGTCCCCGAAACATACCTAGGAAAATAATATCACCACCTAGACCTTAGGCACAAGAACACTCAACCAAAATCACAATTTGATTCTCTATTCCATTTAGATTACTTAGTCGGTCACTAAAGGCATACACCATTAAACCGTGATATCACTCAACCAATTCATGAACTAACTCATCAAAGTCCAAATATTAAGGTCTCAGCCTTTAATAACTCGAGTGCCATGGGAACTAATCCATAATTCAGACTAAAGATTTTGCCTATATCCATAAAGAACCATTGATCTCTAGCACCGATCCATCTATCAATCCTAACATACGTTAAGAATCCCGATAACACTCTCGAACTTCAGCGAATGGGGAACTCCTTATCCCATATCTATCTAAATGCATCTTTTAACATCCATCATACACTAGCTTGTTCCATCTCCAATCAAGAATCTAGCACAATTTCATTTTACTCGATCCACAAAATACTTACACAATAGGACTCTTAGTGTCTCATCCATTGTACACAATCAAACTATCCAGTAATCGTCTAATTGCATCAAATATTTCTACCATCACAATAGATCTCCCTGATCCATCAATATAGCAATCGTTCAAAACGATTAACCTATATGGTCCGAATCGCAACAACACTCTCGAATCCAGTTCGAAGTGAGACTCCATACTCATCGCTCACCAAGATGTACTGGCTCGTACCCAAAAATGCAGTACCTAGATCGACATCCACTCGATGGAAACAACATCATTTCATTGCATACGTGCAAATAACTACGGTTCACTCAAAATTCTCCACTAGCATTTCAATTTATACTTGCTACAATCACAAAAACATGATATTCATCCAAGCAGCATTTAGACAAACAAGACTCTTGGAGTCTTTCACATACCAATCAAAATCACCAAGTCAACATCCAACTCAACCCTACACTCCTACTACAACGAATGTGGTTTAAGACGATTTGCTAGTTCATAAATTTCAGCTAGGCATACAAGGTCGTAGACCCACTCAAATCGCATACGTTGTTACCATTGATTTTATTTTGCCATTTACGAATATCCAATCCAAAAACTTGAGTTTTATATGGATACCCAAAATACAATGATGGACATGCACCTCGTGCTCAAGTCTACATCATATCGAGAAACACATGCTCATAATTACCTCACAAGATTTTTAACACATCACATTCATCCAAGATGAAGTTTTTTAAAAAATTCGGATTTCAACATGAAACTTAATCAATGCTTAGTCGAATAGTACACTTCATTCGAAAGACGATTTTCGAAAATAGATTTAGATGTAAGTTTCATGGAAGTCCTCTTGTGGAAGCAAGGGTTTTCCTAATCATTTCAAAATATCTTAAAATCCTTTTTCAAGGGTAGAATTTCGGTCCTTACAATATGGTATCATAGCATAGTTAGTCATGCGGCCTAGGGTATGGCCTTACTTGCTTCTTTGCAAATCCTGATTGATTTGACTATATGGTTTAAGTGAACTGTTGTGTGGGTATGTGATGATTTATCTGGTTAAACATGGTTTACTAACAAATGAAAGAGTGTAGGTACCCGTTGTCGGCAAAGGAAGTCAGGACTTCCTGTAAAGAGGGAGGAGCCGTGTTTATGTTGTTGGCATCCCTCAAGGGTATTGAGAAACCCAAGGTTGAGGACATTCCGATAGTTCGGGAATTCCCTAAGGTATTTCCTGATGAGATTCCGGAGTTGCCCCCAGTGAGAGAAGTTGAATTCTCTATTGCTTTTGTACCTGGAATGGGACCCATCTTTATAGCTTCGTATAGGATGGCACCGTTGAAATTGGCGGAGTTGAAAAAGCAGGTTGAGGACTTGTTAGCAAAGAAATTTATTTGTCCTAGTGTCTCGCCATGGGGTGCGCATGTCTTGTTGGTTAAGAAGAAGGATGGTAGTATGCAGTTGTGTACTGACTACCGACAGTTGAACAAGGTTACTATTAAGAACAAGTATCCATTGTGTAACGACCCGATTTTCTACCCTTGAAAATTTTTCGTTTATTTTAATCCTTCCTTGCATACAGTCGTCACTTTAATTAAAAACTCTCAAGACCCACTCTTTGAAAATACTCTTTACCCTATCATATTATCATACAAATTTATGTTGCGGAAAAACATAATTCATTCAGATAGAGTTTACCACATACATCCAGTTATGGGTTTTCCAGAGTTATAATGTCCATGACTACATGTCACCATATTATCCTAATCAGATTACATTTATCCCAAAATACTATCAAATCAACTACAATGTCAAATAGCAATAAAGACAATCGAGTAAATAAACACAAAAGCTTCCTAATTGAGCTTCATCCTCAAAATCCTTCATTTACCTACAATGGGATTATCATAAACAACACACAAAACAAAAGGAAGTAAGTCATTAGTTCAAAACTAGCATAAGATTTGAGGTGTACAGCGACCACAAGAGTTTGAAGTACCTGTTTGATCAAAAGGAATTGAACATGAGACAGAGAAGGTGGATGGAATTCCTTAAGGATTACAATTTTGGGTTGTAGTATCATCCGGGAAAGGCCAATGTGGTGGCCGATGCCCTAAGTCGGAAGTTAGAGAAGGGAAACTGATTGAAGAATTCAGAGATATGAACTTGGAAGTTCAGATAAGGCCTCATAGTATGATGATAGGAATGCTGAAGGTCACCAATGAACTGTTTGATCAAATCCGAGTAATGCAAGTTGAGGATATCGAGATAATGGCTAAACAGGATCTGATGCTAAATAGCAAGGAAACTGATTTCGCATCGGACCCTAGTGGAATGTTGCGTTATAAAGGGAGAGTGTGTGTGCCTCGTGATGAGGAATTACGGAAGAGTATTTTAGAGGAGTCCCATAAGAGCAAGATGAGTTTTCACCCGGGAACTAACAAGATGTACCAAGATTTGAAGAAGTTGTTTTGGTGGTCTGGGTTGAAGAGGGATGTGGCTTCGTATGTCTCGAGTTGTTTAGTATGTCAGAAAGCCAAAATTGAGCATCAGCGACCAGCGGGAGAGTTACAACCCCTAGAAATTCCTGTGTGGAAGTGGCATAGTATTTCCATGGATTTTGTATCGGGTTTCCCTAAAACTCAGAAAGGATATGATTCGATATGGGTGATAGTGGATCGGTTAACGAAATCTGGACACTTTTTGCCTATGAACATGAGGTATTCTTTGGAGCGATTGGCGGAACTGTACACCAGGTAAATAGTTCGCTTGCATGGGATACCGTCGAGTATTATATCAGATAGGGATCCCCGTTTCACTTCAAACTTTTGCACTAGTTTGCAGTCCGCATTGGGAACTAAGTTGAAATGGAGTTTGGCTTATCATCCCCTAACGGACGGTCAATCGGAAAGAACTATACAGTCCTTGGAGGATCTTTTGAGGGCTTGTGTCTTGGAACAATCGGGGAGTTGGGATAGCATGTTGCCTTTGATCGAATTTACCTACAATAATAGCTTCCATTCGAGTATTGGAATGGCCCCCTATGAGGCTTTGTATGGTAGGAAGTACCGAACTCCAGTGAGTTGGTTTGAAAGTGGGGAGAACTTGATATTGGGACCCGAGCTAGTCCAAGAGACGATGGAAAAGATCAAGAAGATCCGGGAGAATATGAGAATAGCCTAGAGTCGGCAGAGAAGCTATTACGATAAGAGGCGGAAACCTCTTGAGTTTAATGAGGGAGATCATGTCTTCATGAGAGTTGTCCAAACTACCGGGATTGGTAGAGTGTTGAAGTATCGGAAGTTGACTCCGCGATTTATTGGGCGTATAAAGTGTTGAAGAGAATTGGGCTGGTAGCATATCGGATTTCTTTGCCTCTGTTGTTGTCGAATCTCCACAATGTGTTTCATGTGTCTCAATTGAGGAAATATGTTGGGGATCCATCTCATGTGGTAGAATCTGATCAATTAGAGTTGAAGGATAACTTGACTTTTCGACGTTGCCCGTTATGTAACACCACAAATTTTAAGTCTTTAAAATTATAGTATGAGTCCTCGGATCCTCGCTTGTGCGAGAGGTTCTCGCTTGAGCGAGAGAGGTTCACTTGGGAGGGTGAAATCCTGGGCTATATTGGAGGATTCTCGCCTGAGCGAGAGATGTCTCGCCTGGGCGAGAAATGGCAATTTTGGGCTGTTGACACTGTGAGATTCTGTTCTTTAAAAACAGTGTAATCGATTACACAATCCTGGTAATCGATTACCTGCTGATAAACTAATCAGACCTGTGTATTTTACATGATGTAATCGACTACACTATACTCGTAATCGATTACAACATATTAAAAGCATCAGATATGTGCATTTTTAACACTGTAATCGATTACACGATCCTGGTAATCGATTACATGCTGATAAACTAATCAGACATGTGTATTTTACATGATGTAATCGATTACACTATACTCGTAATCGATTACAACATATTAAAAGCATCAGATATGTGCATTTTTAACTAATGTAATCGATTACACCAGATGGTAATCGATTACACTTACGACGATGCTCTTTAAAATAGAAACCCCAAACACATTTTAGGGTTAGAACTTTGAAGAGAAGAGAGAGAAGAGAGCTTTTCAAGAGCAATGAGCCTTAGGACTCATCTCAGAGCTTGAAAAGAGGTAAACCTCTTGCTTCTAACTCTTCTTCTTCCTCTCTAACTTGTTTTGGGTATGTTGGATTTATTTTCAAAACATGAGAAACCATGGAAACTCATCCTTTAGAGTTATGGTTCGTTTTATGTTGTTTTTATCTTGTAAACTCTTGGTTTAGAGATAGTATCTCAAGAATGGAAAGGGTTGTGGGTTGATTCATGAAAACCCCAAAAAAACCCTAAAAGTGAAAATGTGGTAAAAGGAGAGAATGAGTAAAATGCTAGAGGTAGAAGATGAGTTTACCCCCAAATATTGAAATATGAGATGTTATGCATGTTTTAGATGGTTGAATATTGATGATGAATATTTTGTATGACTAAATGATGCAATATAAGTTGTTTATGTGATATTTGGAATAAATGACTAACATTGTGTTATGTGGTGGGATGAGGAAAGATCCTAAGGTTGGAGGCGGTGTCGGTGGAACTCGAGAAGTTGCCAAGAACCAAACCCAACACTCACCGAGGTAAGGATAAGTCTTTAATTGTGCATTTGAAATGGAAAAGGTGTATTTTCTAAAGATGCAATGATTGAGTTGTAAATTACGCATTTAGTATAAACATATATGGGTGTGTTTATCTTAAAGTAGGCGTAGATTTACGGAAAAGGAAAATATGTGTATTTTCTGGTTGTGCCATAATTAAGTGGTGAATGACGTAGTTTAGTATAAACATATATGGGTGTGTTTATACTAATGTTGGCGTGGATTTATGAAAATGATTTATGAGGAGATTGATGAAAGGAAATATGTTTTAGGAAATTACAGAATAAGGGGATCTGCATATAACATTCTTCTTTACACCACTAGGCCCAAACTTAAAATACACTTTTATATATATATATATATATATATATATATATATACAATCATACACATATATATATCAATATATATTTACACACATATATATATATATATAATTTATAAAATTAGGTTCATAAATTTGTGGGTGCACTTGAACTCATTATGATCCATGTAGCTTTATCTCTGCATATCACTCAAATATGATTCAAAGAAAAAGTTATAACTAATATCATTGGGCTAAATGTGAATAAGAAGCTCCCATAAGATAAAGTGAACCCCAAATATGTTGATTCTAATTCTTCAACAAATTATAAAAATGACATGAAACTAGCATGATGAAAAATAGAAACAAACAAAGTGGTCCCTCATGGATGAAACATGTCTTACATCTATTATTGGAGAGTGAAGTGAAGTGTGGTCTTAATAATAAGCAAAAATTATTAATCAAGTTGTAGATGTTTTAGATAAAAGAACACAATTGTGAAGAAATTTAACATAATTAGTCTGCATAAAATGATATTTGAAAAAAATTGTTTGCTAAAGCCCTGCTACATCGGCTACTCAATCAATCAGTATTTGTTGGCTTTCGTTTCATTGCAAAAGTCTAAGAATAACTATCTCATCACAATGAAAAAAATATGTTGATTACTCAAACACTAAAATTGAAGTGGATAGGTTTACATCATCCAATACTCACATAGAAAGTCCCAAGAATTGAAAAACATATAAATGAGTACGATGATAGAAGGGCATATGAATTGAAAAGCATAAAACAAGGTCATCTTCTTTACAAGACATTATTCAAAATTAAACACTGCAATAAAAAATATTATTATAAAAAATTATTTGATTGAGAATTGGATTAATGATTGCAATTAGTATCGTCTCTTTTCTTTTTGTTTGGGTTGAAAAGAAGTCTAGTTTATTTATATTGCCTATACAATCTCCGAAATTAGGGAAGGAAGTCTACGATTTACTTATCTTCCAGTATCACTTAATTAAAATTAAACCAACTCATTAGTCAATTTTCAATCTGAAATATATAGTCTCGATTACCATATTGCACGTATGTTTATTTTTTAACAATAAATATAATATAAGACATCCTAATTAAATATTTAATAAAAAAATTAAGGGTATAAACTTGGTCATGCATTTCCATAAAGTACTATTCTAATATGGGTGTTCGGGGTGCTAATACGTTGTCCAATGGATAATCAACTCTCAAACTTATATCTCTTATTCAATCACAATATTTTCAGAATTGGGCATAAAGATAGTTTTATATGCTTTAATTTAAAAAAAAAAACTTAGTGGTGACTCTAAATCATTTAGCAAAAGGTGGATTGGCTTTATACATCCTCCTAAGTCATGCTATAGATGATCCATTAAAATTAGGGTCGTGATATTCGCTACTCATCTCACATGTGTTTGTGAATTTAAATATGTTCCATCGCCATTCGCATGCAGCCTTTACAACCAACACCTATCGGGCACCCACATCTGATTCATGCGGAATTTCACGCGAAACCACCTCTGTTCTTATCATCGACAACTTTCCCTCTTTCTTCTTGTGCATCATCAATTTTTGTTAATAGTTCAAACACGACTTTGTTGCTTCTATATTTTTCCATTTTTGTGTAATTAGGTGGGTTTAAACACCTTCATTCTTTAATTTCCCATTATAATTTATAACATTCAGGTCACTCACACGTTGATTCAGCTTGGGGCAGAACTTCCTTACATGTCCCGGCTCCTTGCAATTGAAACATCCATTCCCGGATCCGGGGCATACACCCCCTGTAACGACCCGATTTTCTACCCTTGAATTTTTTTCATTTATTTTAATCCTTTCTTACATACAGTCGTCACTTTCATTGAAAACTCTCAAGTACCATTTTCGAAAATACTCTTTACCCTATTACCTTATCATACAAATTTATGTTGCGGAAAAACATTACTCATTCAAATAACATTTACCACATACAACCAGTTATGGGTCTCCCAAAGTTATAAAGTCCATAACTACACATATCCGTATTAATCTAAACGGATTTACAGTCATCCCATAATACTATTAAATCAACTACAACGTCAATTAGCAATAAAGACAAGTGAATAATTAAATACAAAAGCTTCCTAATTGAGCTCCATCCTCAAAATCCTTCATTTACCTACAATGGGATTATCATAAACAACACACAAAACAAAAGGGAGTAAGTCATTAGTTTAAAAACTAACATCACATGATAATCCACATTTCAAATACGATTAAACTTTAATATAAAATATAAACGCAATTACGTAAATGCAAACATTCATCTCTTCTTTCGTTCATTTCCACGTTATCCATATTCATCCTATAGAATACATATCTCATAATATATATTCTATAGCATGCATATTATGTTCATTCGAAGCATCGTTCTTATCATTTTCCATATCCACACTATAGTATATATATCCCATACTATATAACCTATAGCATGTATATTACTTTTATACTTAACAATCTTCCTTTCTATCACTCATATTCACCCTATAGAATATATATCCCATACTATATATTCTATAGCATGCATATGACTTTCATTGCAACCTTCTCATTTCCCATCATTCATATTCCAATTGCACGTTTACCTTTCCATTACCACTTGGGGCAAGTCATACACAATACCACATAGGGCAAGTCGTACACAATACCACATAGGGCAAGTCGTACACAATACCACATAGGGCAAGTCGTACACAATACCACATAGGGCAAGTCGTACACAATACCACATAGGGCAAGTCTTACACAATACCACATAGGGCAAGTCATACACAATACCACATAGGGCAAGTCATACACAATACCACATAGGGCAAGTCATACACAATACCACATAGGGCAAGTCGTACACAATACCACATAGGGCAAGTCGTACACAATACCACATAGGGCAAGTCATCGCCACGAAGGCTATCCAATACCATATATCAAATGATAACCATTTTACTCTATTATCATAACAATAATGCCAATACATTTACCTTTTCCATCAAATCATTAAATATGGAAACACGTCTCCCTTACAAACCTTTTACCTCTTTCACATACCTCATTCATATCAGTTAGTATGAATTAGAGCCACTTATCCCTTACCTTGGTGAGTGTTGGGGATCGGTTCCGAGTAACTTTAAAAGTCTCCTCCGCGATTTCCTCCAACCTTAGGATCTTTCCTCATTTCCACCAATAACAACAATGTTAGTCATTTATTCCAAATATCACATAAACAACTTATTTTGCATCATTTAATCATACAAAATATTCATCATCAATATTCAACCATCTAAAACATGCATAACATCTCATATTTCAATATTTCCAAAACTACTTCAATACAAGTTTCTAAATATCAAAGCATACATGTCCATCTCATATAACAACATCAAAGCACTACTCATTATCCACATCTAACATTTCATCTCTTTCTCTTTATACTCATATTCTCATTTTGGGGGTTTTTGGGGGTTTTTCATGAATAACCCATAAAACTTTCCATTCATCAAATACCAACTCTAAACTAAGAGTTTACAAGATAAAAACAACATAAAACGAACCATAACTCTAAAGGATGAGTTTCCTTGGTTTCTCATGTTTTGAAAATAAATCCAACATACCCAAAACAAGTTAGAGAGGAATAAAAAGAGTTAGGAACAAGAGGTTTACCTCTTCTCAAGCTCTAAGATGAGTCCTAAGGCTCTTTGCTCTTGAAAAGCTCTCTTCTCTCTCTTCTCTTCAAAGTTCTAACCCTAAAATGTGTTTTGGGTTTCTATTTTATAGACAATGCGATAAGTGTAATCGATTACAAGTATAGTGTAATCGATTACACTGTGTAAATTACAGAGGCATCGTCGCTATGTAATCAATTACCAACATGGTGTAATCGATTACATTAATACGATGTAATCGATTACCAGAAGTGTGTAATCGATTACACACTGTAAATTACAGAGGCATCGTCACGATGTAATCGATTACCAACATGGTGTAATCGATTACATTGTGTCAGATGTACATATATGATGCTTTTAATCATCATGTAATCGATTACCAGGACTGTGTAATCGATTACATTACCCAAAATTGCCAAGTATAGCCCAGGATTTCACCCTCCCATGTGAACCTTTCTCGCTCAAGTGAGTACCTCTCGCTCAAGCGAGTACCTCTCGCTCAAGCGAGGATCCGAGGACTGATACTATAATTTTAAAGACTTAAAATTTGGGGTGTTACACCCCCAAAGTGATGCCTACCACATTTGTTGCACAAAGGTGGAGATCTCCATAGTGACCCTCCAGCGTTGGCGTTTGTCCTTGACCCCTGAGAACCATACCTCAGATTTCCCATAGGTGGAGAGTAGGGCTTACGTTCCTCTTGAAACGCCCTTCCTTTTCCTTTTCCTTGTTCATAGTGGCATTGAGGTCCAAATTTTTTCGGAGGATTGGGCTTGTGAACCGCCACTTCATCTGCTTTCATATCGTCTTCGTACATCCTACACTTGTTGACTAAGGTAGGAAAATCAAAGATCTCTTGATGTCCAAACATCATCCTCAACTTGGGTTTCAAGCCCGACTCGAACTTAGCACATTTAGACCTCCCATCCACCTCCAGCTCATAATATGGATAATACCGGGCCAATTCTTCAAACTTGGCCGCATACTCTCCCACCGATAGATCCCCTTGCTCTAACTGTAGGAACTCCATCTCTTTCTTTCTCTTCAAGTCGGCTGGAAAGTATTTCTGGAGGAACTTTCCTTTAAAGGCTTCCCATGTGATGGTTTTCCCTTCCGATTCCATTTGCCTCCGAGCATACTCCCACCAGTTCTCAGCATCTTTAACTAGGACATAGGAGGCATAAGTCACCTTCTGAGCGTCGGAACAACCCATGGCTCTGAATATCCATTCCAAGCTTTGGATCCATTCATTTGCCGCATCAGGAGTAAATCCACCTTCGAATTGAGTAGGATTACATCTACAGAACTCATCCAACCCCCGGTACTCTACCGGTCCTTGAGGCGCTAGAGGGTGTGGGTTCGAGCTCGGTGTCGCGTTCTGGTTCAGGTGCTGCAAGTTCCCATTCATATTCATCATGACAGCAACAATATGGGCCAACAGATCACTCTGACCCGATCCTCTCCCCCTTCCTCTTCCTCATCCAGACATCTTGTCACAAGTACCAGCACTTACTCATTTGTCAGTAACTAAGTCTTAAATCGATAAGGGTAACATAATTACACATCAATTTATACAATTCAACACATTTCAATCACAAAATCAACAACCAATTCTCATAAGTTATGCAAAGAAGCATGCGAGCCATACCCTAGGCCGCAGAGTTGACATATGCTCTGATACCATGTTGTAAAGACCCAATTTATAACCTAAAATTTTCGTTCATTTATTGATAAACATATAAATTCTAGTACTACTTTCTCACTATCTATTCCCATGAATTACATCCTCGATATAATTAAGGTTCAATTTCAATAATGACAAATTAATCTACCAAAGTATTTTGGGGTTCATAACCCATAAACTTCACATTCTTAATTTCAAAAGGAGGGCTTCGTCCCCGCATACACTTCAATCATACATCAAGTCCCTAGAAATGGGGATACATGTCAATTAGTTCAAGTAATAGATACAAGTACGTGCATAATACAAAACAACACTTTAGTATTCCTATTACAACAATGTTCATAAAACTAAACTACGACATCATTCGAATCCGCTAATCCTTTGCTTGACCTGTACACCGGTTATCACAAAATACAACATCAAGAAAACATAAGGGGGTAAGACATCAAGTTATATAATCAGTAATATATAATCGGAATTGGATAATTATAATGCAAACATATACATATCTACATGATTCTATCAGTAACATAATGCAACCGTTAAGGTACACTAAACTCTCATTCTACCAATTACCAACCACATTTAATAGTAATCATCCATTACCACATAGGGTAAGTCAACACCACGAAGGCTAATCAATACCACATAGGGCAAGTCAATGCCACAAAGGCTATTCAATACCACATAGGGCAAGTCAACGCCATGAAGGCTAATCAATACCACATAGGGCAAGTCAACGCCACGAAGGCTAATCAATACCACACAGGGCTAGTTAACGCCACGAAGGCTAATCAATACCACACAGGGCAAGTCAACGCCACGAAGGCTAATCAATACCACATAGAGCAAGTCAACGCCACGAAGGCTAATCAATACGACATTGGGCAAGTCAACGCCACAAAGGTTATTCAATACCACATACCAAATAATAACCAGTTTACTTGGCGTGTGTTGGCGTTTGACGGCTTGTTTGATTCTACTCCGCTTCCTCCAACCTTAGGGTCTTTACCCATTCACACACACACAAAAACAACATCAATAATATATTCGTAACATCACATTATAACTCATTTTACATGTTTCTACCACAAATTAATTCATACTCCGATAACTCTCGAAACTATCTCTATCGAGACTCCCATCTGCATTCGTAAACATTTAACCCCTCATTCCTCATCACCAATCATAAACCACAACCCACTTACCATTTTCAAACCCATTTTCTTCACCATTTCGTTTCTAGGTGTTGGGGTTTCTTAATATCAATATTTTTCAACTACCATCTCCAAATAGATACTCTATATTATGAGTTTTCGAGAAAGAAGTTAACTAAAATGAACTACTACACCAATGGAGAGAGTTGAGTCGTTTTCCAACTCAAAGAGAAGAGACCCCAATAATCTTAATGAGTTTCTAAGTAATGAGAAGTGTTAAAATCAAGTGGTTTACCTCTTCTCTAGCTTCACATAGTCTTTATGCGAGCTCTAGCTAAGGAAATCGCTTCCTCTTCTCCTTTCTCTCAAAAACTCCCCCTATTTTCGTGTTTGGGGCTCTATTTTAGGTTTCAGGATTTTAGATTCTCGCCCAAGCGAGAATACGTCGCCCAGGCGAGAGATCCCGCCTTTTCTACATTTTCAAACACTGACGCTCTCGCTCAAGTGAGAATCCCACAGTGTCAACACACTCCCTCTTGCCTAGGCGAGCCATCTCGCCCAAGCGAGGCTCCCAGATAAAATTCTAGGAGAAATACTGGTGCTCTCGCCCAAGCGAGAATCAGTCAGTAGCTCCCAGACTGGCTGAGTTTCACCATGTTCCAATTATCAAACTTTTAGGGGGTTACACCGACTCCAAGGCTAACCAAGGTAAGGGATAAGTGTTTCCATTTTATATGGGCTGATGTGAATGAGGTATGTGTAAGAGGTAATATGTTTGTAAAAATATTATTGTTATTACCCTACCCGGAGTGGTAGGGGATTATTTTGTTATCCTACCTGGAGTGGTAGCGGATTATTGTGGACGGTCCTACCCAGAGTGGTAATGGATTATTGATGTTGCCTATCCGAATAGGTAGTGAATTATCGTGATATCGACATGCCCGATGTGGTATGGGGAATTAACTAGACCTGCCCGACGTGGTATGGATAATGAACTCGACCTGCCCGATGTGGTATGGATAATTAACTCGACGTGCCCGATGTGGTATAGGGATGAACTCGTCCTGCCCGATGTGGTATGGGGTTGAACTCGACCTTCCCAATGTGGTATGGAGAAAAATAGAAACAAACAAAGTGGTCCCTCATGGATGAAACATATCTTACATCTATTATTGGAGAGTGAAGTGAAGTGTGATCTTAATAATAAGCAAAAATTATTAATCAAGTTGTAGATGTTTTAGATAAAAGAACACAATTGTGAAGAAATTTAACATAATTAGTCTGCATAAAATGATATTTGAAAAATATTGTTTGCTAAAGCCCTGCTACATCGGCTACTCAATCAATCAGTATTTGTTGGCTTTCGTTTCATTGCAAAAGTCTAAGAATAACTATCTCATCACAATGAAATAAATATGTTGATTACTCAAACACTAAAATTGAAGTGGATAGGTTTACATCATCCAATACTCACATAGAAAGGCCCAAGAATTGAAAAACATATAAATGAGTACGATGATAGAAGGGCATATGAATTTAAAAGCATAAAACAAGGTCATCTTCTTTACAAGACATTATTCAAAATTAAACAATGCAATAAAAAATTATTTGATTGAGAATTGGATTAATGATTGCAATTAGTATCGTCTCTTTTCTTTTTGTTTGGGTTGAGAAGAAGTCTAGTCTATTTATATTGCCTATACCATCTCCGAAATTAGGGAAGGAAGTCTACGATTTACTTATCTTCCAATATCACTTAATTAAAATTAAACCAACTCATTAGTCAATTTTCACTATGAAATGTATAGTCTCGATTACCATATTGCACGTATGTTTACTTTTTAACAATAAATATAATATAAGACATCCTAATTAAATATTTAATAAATAAATTAAGGGTATAAACCTGGTCATGCGTTTCGAGAAAGTACTATTCTAATATGGGTGTTCGGGGTGCTAATACGTTGTCCAAAGGATAATCAACTCTCAAACTTATATCTCTTATTCAATCACAATATTTTCAGAATTGGGCATAAAGATAGTTTTATATGCTTTAATTTTAAAAAAAAAACTTAGTGGTGACTCTAAATCATTTAGCATAAGGTGGATTGGCTTTATACATCCTCCTAAGTCATGCTATAGATGATCCATTAAAATTAGGGTCGTGATATTCGCTACTCATCTCCCACGTGTTTGTGAATTTAAATACGTTCCATCGCCATTCGCATGCAGCCTTTACCACCAACACCTATCGGCCACCCGCATTTGATTCATGTGGAATTTCACGCGAAACCACCTCTGTTCTTATCATCGACAACTTTCCCTCTTTCTTCTTGTGCATCATCAATTTTTGTTAATAGTTCAAACACGACTTTGTTGCTTCTATATTTTTCCATTTTTGTGTAATTAGGTGGGTTTAAACACCTTCATTCTTTAATTTCCCATTTCCAAGTTTATTACTAATAATTATCATTAAAGTATTGAATATATGCTTTACTTTCTATAATTAATAGTAATAATAATATAACAATAAACAAAAAAATTAATTATAATATTAAGGTCAATATGAATTAATTAATTTATGTTAGTCAATAAGGAGGATTATTAAATAGTTAGGTAAAGTATAATTAGTGTACTTTTGTGATACTTTTTCGTTAAAAATATTCTTAACAATAAATAATAAATGATGAATTATTTATACTAATATATTAATGGAAAACATGTTTTAACTACCAATATGAAATAATTTGATTTGTCTATATTGTCATTCATAATAACTACACTTTTATAACCAAAAACCACCTTTCAATTGTAACCACCAACTAGGAATAATTTGAATTTTCCTATTTGGCCCTTCATTGTAACTACACCTCTATAACCCCAAACCACCTTTCAATTATAAATTACAGTTGAATATATTCGATTGTGATAATTGTTCAAATCTTAATGAAGGAGTGCATATACAATTGTGTTCATAAGGAATAGAGTCTTGCAATCCAATTCTTTATTCATATAGACTATATATTACAAACAATAGGAAAAAAGGGTTGACAGGCACGACGATGCCTTTCAACACACTAGTAAATAATAAAATGAATTCTTTGTTGTTTCTGATGCATGCTAAATAGTAATAAACTTCAATTCAAATAAAGGGCAAATCTTTTAAAATAAATTATAATAAAGATGTAGGAAAGATCATGATTTCACTTTTTTTTTCATTGGACCATCTTTTGAAATGTTGTGATACATCGCTTCTATTAGTTAACATTAAAATCAGAAATAATTTAAAAATTAAATAATAAATAAAATATTTTTATATAATATTTAATATTTTAAAAAAGTAATAGTTTAAAATCTTTGAAATAATAATAACACTAGGAATATTTTATTTAACTATACATAATGAATACACAAAACAAATAAATGATAATCTTTTCTTGATTTATTTCAAAATATAGAAAATAATTATCACATCGAGGACAAAGGAAAGGTCGTGAGTTTAGATTTATTTCATAATTATTTGAACATTCTTCATATATTGCTTCTTTTATTTAAAACAATTTAAGTACTTCTAATCAATCAAACAATTTTCTATCAAGAACTATGTAAGTTTAGATTCCCCATTCCATAAAATTGAGACAAGTGATTATTTTAAGAAAAAACATCAATATGAATATGATTAAAAATAGAATTTTGGTATATCGACATATCAATATATTTCATTTCAAAATTATGTATGAAAGAAAATCAGAAAAAGTAACATGAAATAAATAATTTTGACGAATAAGATAAATAAATCCTTCAATTTTAGATTTTGAAATCAAAAGATATATATTCCACAAAAACAAAACAAAAAGTAATTAAATGAACGACATTGTCTTTTCTTTTAGGTTAAAGAAGAATAACAAGTAATATTATAGCATATCAATGGACATAAATCTTTCATATCCACTATTTATGTCATTATATTTGTCATCAATGAGAAATGACCACCTCATTATGTACTCCTATAACCTTTTGCTAAATTATTTATAACGAGGTAGTCGTTTTTATTGGTAGCAATGAAAGCATAAAATAATGGTTATAGAAGATTTTTGTTCCATTTCGACCTAACAACTTTATTGTCTGTCACGTTTCCATATGTTCCAAAATACTTTTCGGTCATGTTATTCCCAAAGTCAAATATAATATTATTTCACAACACAAAGACAATTTTTATGAAATATTGCATGTCTTTATGATGGTGACTCTCAAGTGAAAACTAAATTTACCAAGGTGTTTGGTATTTTTAAATGGTAAATAAAAAGCTATAAAATAGGAAGCATCTAATTTCTTAAGAGCATAATCAAAACCCACTTTGAAGTGAACTTGGGGGGAAATGGTGTCTCTACTTATCTCAGTTTCTCTTGCATTGGCCATAATATTCTTCAGTCTACCATCTGAAGCAAATGACGTTTCCCTTCAATCAGAAACACTTATAAAGAAACACCACAAACACCACTCTCCTCCACCATCGGCTGACCAAATACAACCACCATCTTCACCACACAAGCATAGTCACCACTCTCCACCACCACCATCTTCATCACACAAGCACAAGCATCACTCTCCACCACCAGCATCTTCATCACACAAGCACATGCACACCTCTCCACCACCACCATCTTCATCACACAAGCACAAGCACCACTCTCCACCACCAGCATCTTCATCACGCAAGCACAGACACCACTCTCCACCACCACCATCTTCATCACACAAGCACATGCACCACTCTCCACCACCAACATCTTCATCACGCAAGCACAGTCGCCACTCTCCACAACCACCATCTTCATCACACAAGCACAGACACCACTCTCCACCACCAGCATCTTCATCACGCAAGCACAATCGCCACTCTCCACAACCACCATCTTCATCACACAAGCACAGGCACCACTCTCCACCACCAGCATCTTCATCACGCAAGCACAGACACCACTCTCCACCACCACCATCTTCATCACACAAGCACAGACACCACTCAGCTCCACCACCATTATCTCTAGATGACAAGAACTTGCACACCCAACATCCACACCACAAGCACCATTCTCCCCCACCATCTGGACGCAAGCACTATCATCATTCGGCTCCACCACCAGTCCAAAACTAGATTGGAATTATTTCCAATAAGCCTAGGTAATATTAAATTATTGATATGCTCATACATATTTTCTGCATATTTTTTCACATATTTTACAATCATCCACTATTATTTTTAAAGAATCAACAGATATTCATCTGCAACGTATAATCTTAAAATTTCATTTTGATGTGTAAAAAATATTTGGTAGAAAATTAAACTCTAATCCAAATTTGAAACATAACTATGTTTTGAATCTTCCCTTTAGTATTTAATAAGTTAACTAGTCCACATTTCATGTAAAATCTATGAGTTATTATAATTTATCAAGGGATTACTGATTGACCAAAATACTAATACATGTGCCTAATTATGCAGGGTCTAAGTTAAACTTGTGAAGACAATGCCATGATCGATTAGTGTTTTTGTCAAAGTTGAGGAAAGTGTTTGATTAATGTTTACAGGAACCGAACGTGTGCTTTTGTTTATTTAAGTTGTGCTTTTGTTGTATTGTACAGTTGTAATAAAGGGCATCTCCCCTCTTATGTATCTGCACTTGCTTACATGCATTGTAATTTTGAATGTGGCAGACAAAGCAGTATATGAAATAATAATATATATACAGTCTTTCATACTTGGAACAAGTCTTTATATTGTGATGTTGACTGAGAGTCTTTTTGTCATTATTTAACTAGTTGAAGGATTAAGATAGCTTTAATTGATCAATAAATAAATAAATGAAATCGGTTATTATAATAATAATTATCTCTAGTAATGGTTACATTGAATTGTGGTTATGTAGAATTTTCCATAATAGCAGATAAAGTATGGGAAAATGTAAGAGATATGGTCACACTAGTGTTCGTGATAATTTTTTGAAATTCCAAAACCATAATATTACAACCACAATTACAAGTTACAACTTTAAACATGTTTTGGGTCATTTAAGTAGCTCTAAAAGGCGATATTATCAAAATTAATGTGAAATTTCACATAATTCTACTAGTAATTTAAACATAGTACATATGGCTCTAAAGGCAGAACTACTATAGCTCCCGTGTGGAACATATCCCCACAAACTATAATTAATGTCGAATGTAAAATTTCCACTAGTTTATAAATTAATATCCAAGGCCAAGGTATAAAAAATGGAGGGAATTTATAATTTATAATTTATAACATTTTAATGTTGAGTTATGCTAATTACAAATATTTAATTTATAGCTTCTTGAAGTAACAGGCCAAAATCCAATAGAATGGTTTTGTATCTTAATAAGGATAAGACATTTCATTTTCTCTACTCTTACCCTATACTTGAATTTAGAGTTAGGTTTTAAACATGCAGCGAGAGATGCAACTAATGAAAGAGCATTCCCAAAATATGAAAATTACAAGTAATCATATAGAAATTTATATTAGAGATGTATGATCAAATGAACAATTTATTAGAGATGTATATAGTCATATTTTTTTATAGAATTAAAAATGACGACAATATTGGATGTTCCCATAACTTGAAAAACTCCTATGATCAATTATGAAAATCTATATTGGATTTTGTCTATTAAACTTTCATTATTGTGGTACATTGTTATTATTGGATAAAATTTTATTGCCTAAAAAGTTTATTATAATTTTAAGGAAATTTTTAATGTGTGCCATGTGGCACATCTTAAGGAGAAGAACGAAGACATTATAAACCGTCATTTAATAAATTGTGGCAGCGCACTTGTGGAAGGTATCTATCTATTATATTTTTCCATTTATTTATTATTTATTTTAGGTGATTTTAATAATTGTACATATTAGTTGGAAGGACCCGATTCTCGAAAACCAAAATTTATTTTTAAAACTTTATTCATGAAAGTAAAATGATTACTTTTGAAAGTCAACACTCGAACGGTTTTGAAACTTGAGTAAATACATTTATAAATTACAAGGCGGAAATATTCCAAATACATTACATTTCAAAAGCATGTCATTGCACTTTCTTTCAAATACATAATCTAAACAATTACCTTTTTACCAAGAACACTTTTAATTACAAATAGTAAATCAACTTCATTATACGCTTTAGGAGAAGTTCCATTATACAAAAGAGTGAAACCTACAAGGTTCTCATATTAACAAACATTTTTCATATAATATGTCAATTACATAAAATACTACTCTATCATGTACTCTTCTCTGCAAGCGTCCAATACACTACATCCATAACCTGAACTCAAGTATACAACAAATACAAGGAAAGACAGAGGGAGTAAGAACCAACTACGGTGACCGTAGCGTGGATTTACATGGAGTAATAACATTAAAGTATTAAAACCACACACATCTAACATCAATCATGATAAACATATACCTATCAACCCATATTATCCATATTCTCCCTATAGTACACATATATCCCATACTATATGTGTTCTATAGTGTGCATATTTATTCGTCACATATTATCCATATTCACCCTATAGTACACATACATCTCATACTATATGTGTTCTATAGTGTGCATATTTATTCATCACATATTATCCATATTCACCCTATAGTACACATACATCCATACTATATGTGTTCTATAGTGTGCATATTTATTCATCACATATTATCCATATTCACCCTATAGTACACATACATCCCATAATATATATGTGCTATAGTGTGCATATTTTATTCATCCAAACATACTCATTTCTCATCATTCATATTTACCCTATAAGATATATATCCCATAATATATATCCTATGGCATGCATATGATTTCTATTCCGAGTATACACTTTTCACATCATTCACATTCCGTAGTAATTTACCCTTGATCTCTTTCAACAATTCTGCATCGTACAAATAATTCTCACCCCACATCGGGCAGGTCGAGTAATCCCCATACCACATTGGGCAGGTCGAGTAATTCCGCATACCACATCGGGTAGGTCGAGTAATCCCCATACCACATCAGGCAGGTCTAGTTAATTATCCATACCACATCGGGCACATCTAGTTATTTCTCCATACCACATCGGGCAGGTCTAGTTATTCCCCATACCACATCGGGCAGGTCTAGTTATTTCTCCATACCACATCGGGCAGGTCTAGTTATTCCCCATACCACATCGGGCATGTCTAGTTATTTCTCCATACCACATCGGGCAGGTCTAGTTGTTCTCCATCACATGTTCTTCATAGCACAAAATATCAACTCAATGTCATACACCAATAAACACAAGGCATCACATCATTCCAACATCATGGAATAATATACAACACCTTTATTATCACAACATACCCATACATATTTATAACAATAAAGCGATTCACAACATATTCACTTCGATAAACATACTCATCTCCACCTTTACAAATCAACAACTCATTCAAACAATTCTCATTACCAACATACCCATCTCATTTTAACACCTTAATAAGTCATCACACATTCATTATTACAAATACACCCATATATGTTTATAACAATCAACAACCCACAACATACTCATTTTGATAAATATATGTTGGATATTACCGATTAATCCTAATCGTATCCCCAAAACCGAATGATTAGGACATTGTTCCGAAACCAAATGTTTATGCCCATACATAAACCCTAATGGAACAATCCTAATCCAGACCGAAGAAAACCCCAATTGGTTTCATAGTGAAGAAGAAAACGCATACCTTGGTTTGCCATTCCGAATGCTCCGAGGTATGTGGGTTGTAGGATGTTCCGGTTGCTAGAGCCTGATGGTTTTCCGTTCGCTCCGCTAGAGGGGAGCTTAAGTGAAAAGTGAGAGCTTGGCTTAACCTTATGCCTTTCTCTTTTCCTTTATATATCCTTATAACATCAGTTACTCAATAAAACCCGTTGCATTGCAACTGGGGACCATAACCCATAAAGGTAACACTAACGGTTACCACTTAAGTTGCAATATTCTAATTCAGTCCCTTCATCAAACTAGAAATTGCCCGAAGGTATCTACACTCATAATATTTCATGACACATATGCCCTTAGCCACCAAATTAATTCATAAGACCATTTTATATATATTGGCTAAATACATAATGGCTATAACACAATTATAGAATTATATTTGTGACCCATAAATTGTTAGAAATTCCAACAATCTCCCACTGGTCACATATATGATTCACCGTACGTGTTATCCTTATTGCGCGCTTAATATACCATTATGTCATAGGCATACCCAAATTATCCCCTCCATTAGTCCCGTCTCCGTATCGAACCACAGTGAACTTCGTCATATCAATCATGACTAATTCAACAATGATCACCAACTTTGACACAACCAAATGACATAGATACATCATGAAATGTGTAGCATGAAAATCACATGAATATGGTCTTTACATGTCAATTTTCAACTGGTCCTACTTTACTTTAGTGAGATCCTTAATTACCTTATTTTACAAAGCATAATGACAGAATACCAAACTGAATGATTAATCAACTGAAGTTTGAATACAAAGTATTCACATATAATACTGAAATTCCATAAAACAAAAAAAAAGTGTATACACGTTCTAACTCCCACTAAACCAAATGATCCTCACACTGTAATACACCCATGTGAGCAGTATGCTCATGAAAGACCTTGGGTGTGATACCTTTTGTAAGAGGATCCGCAATCATGGAGTTAGTACCTAAGTGTTCTATGGAAAGCTGTCTGCTTTGTACTTTCTCCTTAACAACTAGGAACTTTATGTCGATGTGTTTCGACTTTGTTGTACTCCTATTGTTATTGGAGAACAACACGGCTGACTTATTGTCACAGTATATCTTTAGTGGTCTTTCAATTCCTTCCACAATCCGCAGCCCAGTGACAAAATTTCTCAGCCATGTCGCCTGATGTGATGCCTCATAGCATGCTATATATTCTGCTGCCATTGTGGATGAAGCCACAAGAGTTTGCTTGGCACTGCGCCAAGAAACTGCACCACCTGCTAGCAGATATACATAGCCCGAAGTGGATCGTCTGCTGTCTTGGCATCCCGCAAAATCGGAGTCAGAATACCCAATGATCTCTAATTGGTCTGATCTCCTATATGTGAGCATATAGTCTTTTGTTCTCCTTAAGTACCTCATGACCCTTTTGGCTGCTTTCCAGTGATCCATTCCTGGATTACTCATATATCTGCCTAAAACCCCAACTATGAACGCTATATCCGGACGCGTACATACTTGAGCATACATTAGACTCCCTACAGCTGATGCATAAGGGATCTTTTGCATTTCCTGAATTTCCAGATTTCCTTTAGGGCACTGATTGAGACTAAATTTGTCTCCCTTAGTAACTGGAGTATCCATTGGTTTACAATTCTGCATGCCAAATCTTTTAAGTACCTTTTCTATATAGCTCTTCTGTGATAATCCAAGAATACCCGAGATCTATCTCGGTGTATCTGAATTCCTAATACAAAAGAAGCTTCACCAAGATCTTTCATTTCAAAATTACTGGAGAGAAATGACTTGGTTTCCAACAAGGTACCCACATCATTTGTGGCAAGCAGTATGTCATCCACATACAAGAGCAAGAAAATGTGCTTGCTCCCACTGAATTTGTGATACACACAATCCTCGACTGAATTCATCTCAAAACCAAATGAGAGAATCACCTCATGAAATTTGTGGTACCACTGACGAGACGCCTGTTTTAGTCCATAGATGGATTTTGTCAATCTGCAAACCATATTCTTTGGGTCTCCCGACACAAAGTTTTCTGGTTGCACCATATAAATCTTTTCATCAATGTTTCCATTGAGAAAAGCTGTTTTGACATCCATCTGATGAAGCTCCAAATCATAATGAGCTACAAGAGCGAGGATTGTCCTAAGAGAGTCTTTCGATGATACCGGAGAGAAAGTCTCTTTATAGTCAATCCCTTCCTTTTGAGTAAAACCCTTAGCTACAAGACGTGCCTTATACCTTTCCACATTACCGTTAGAATCCCGCTTGGTCTTAAAAATCCATTTGCAACCAATGGGTTTCTTACCTTCTGGTAATGGGACAAGTTCCCAAACTTTATTGTCTTGCATGGATTTATACTCCTCTTTCATTGCTTCAATCCACTTTTCCGAATTGGAACCTTGGATGGCTTCACGAACGTTTGAAGGATCGTTATCCATAACGCCATCATCCTCATGTTCCAGGAGAAAACAGATGTAATCATCTGGAATTGCATTCCTCCTTTCTCTAGTAGATCTACGCAAAGCTATAGGCTCTTGCAACTCTTGTCCATGTTCTTGAGGAATTTGAGTTTGTCCTTCATGAATTACTAACTCATCTTGAGTAGGGAGAGTGTCTTGAAGAGGTTCCAAATTTGCTTCATCAGAAGCAACTATATGAATCGGATCTGGAATTGATACCGATTCTTCCTCTAAGACAAAGTTTCTTACTTTATCTTCCCCCTCAAACTCAATATCCTCAAAGAACGTGGCTGTACCCGTCTCAAATATGGATCTTAAATTTGGATCATAAAATTTATAGCCCCTTGATTTTTCAGAGTAACCAATAAAGTAGCTGCTCACTGTACGGGAGTCCAATTTCCTTTCATAAGGCCTATAAGGCCTTGCCTCAGCTGGACATCCCCACACATGAAAATGCTTAAGACTAGGCTTTCGCCCAGTCCAAAGCTCATAAGGTGTTTTGGCAGCCGCTTTAGTTGGTACTCTATTAAGAATATAAGCTGCAGTCTTAAGTGCCTCTCCCCAGAGTGACTCTGGTAAGGTAGAATGACAAATCATACTCCTTACCATATCCTTAAGAGTCCGGTTTCGTCTTTCAGACACACCATTCATGCTAGGCGAACCTGGCATAGTGTACTGTGGGACTATACCACATTCCTCTAGGTATTTGGCAAAAGGCCCTGGACGTTGTTCACCTGAACCGTCATATCTACCGTAGTATTCACCACCACGATCAGATCTGACGCACTTTATCCTTTTGCTGAGTTGATTTTCAACTTCAGCCTTAAAAGTTTTGAACACGTCCACTGATTGGGACTTTTCATGAATAAGAAAAATGTATGCATAACGAGAATAATCGTCTATGAATGATATGAAATAATGTTGACCATTCCAGGAAGCCGTAGGGAATGGCCCACACATATCCGTATGTATCAATTCTAAGACGTCCGAAGCTCTATATGCACCAGTTTTCGATTGTTTGGTCTGTTTACCTTTTATGCATTTAACACAAACCTTATGGTCTGTGAAGTCAATGGAATCCAAGATCCCATCTGACACAAGACGCTCAATTCTCTTTTGAGAAATGTGACCTAGGCGCTTGTGCCATAATGCACCTGAATTATTATTATCAATTTTACGTTTAGTACCACGTGATTCCACATTCAAGGTTTCATTATAATCAACTATAGTATTCAACATATAAAGGTTATCATTTATCATAAGAGTACCAGTTCCAACAATATTTGAATTTAAAGACAATTTAACCGAATTGTTTCCAAATGAACAATAATAACCGAATTTGTCCAAATAAGAAACAGAAATTAAGTTCCGTCTAAAAGACGGTACAACAAAGGTGTCTTTCAAATCCAAATAAAATCCAGTACTTAATAATAACTTAAAATGTCCTATAGCTTCAAGTTCTACCGATTTTCCATCGCCAACGAATATGTATCTTTCAACAAAATTAGGCTTTCGGTAGTTCAAGCAACCCTGTAATGAATCACTGATGTTAGAAGTTGAACCGGAGTCTAACCACCAAGTGTTTCCAGGTACTGAAGTTAAATTGACCTCAGAACAAACCAAAGCAAGAAATGTACCTTTCTTAGCACGCCAAGCGTGATACTTATCACATTTCTTCTTTAAATGTCCAGATTCTTTGCAAAAGAAACAAACAGTAACCTGTTTCTGCTTCTTTTGCACTGGACCCTTTGCAGCTTCATTCTTGGGCTCCATAATCATTTTCTTTTTGCCCTTGTCTTTAGAGGTACTAGCAAAATGGGCACTTTCAGTCCTTTCTTGCTTCATCCTTTCCTCTTCTTGCACACAAAATGAAATGAGCTCATTAAGAGTCCATTTCTCCTTTTGACAGTTATAAGAAATCTTAAACTGACTGAATTGTGCAGGAAGAGAAATTAAAACCATATGGATGAGCAAGTCTTCCGACATCTCAAGCTTAAGAGCCTTCAGCTTTGAGACAATATTGGACATTCCCATAATGTGTTCCCTTATATTTCCCTTGCCATGATACCTCATGGAAATCAAGTTCTGTAACAGAGTACTTGTTTCCGCCTTATCGCTTTTTGCAAAGCGCTTTTCTATCTCAGCAAGGAAAAACTTGGCACTTGATATCTTTTCAGATACAGTACCCCTAAAGACTTCTGGAATGTCGCGCTTAATGATCATGAGACACATGCGATTGGAGCGCTCCCACCTCTCATAATCCTTCCTCTCTTCAGAGGTGCTGGATTCCAAAGGAGGAGGTGGTTGCTCTACCCTTAATGCATAGTCCAGATCCATGCAGCCAAGAACAATTTCCATGTTCTCTTTCCAGTCCTCAAAATTTGTTCCATTGAGGACCGGAACCGAATTCAGATTTGCAGATATAGAAGCAATAGATGGTGCTGAATAGAACAAAAGACAATATATTAAAACATGCTCACAACTCAAAACCATCAATATGCTATAAACAATGGTATGTCCCAATCAAGATACCTAGCGCACCATTAATATCAAGTCTTTGGACAGTAATATTAACTGCAAGTGGTACTCTTGTTGCAATGATCAACATTGATAATAAGACATGTCAACTGACGAACCCCTCTTTGGATTGATTCATCAGTCACATGTATAAAACTGAATAATTATCACATGTTTATCATCGCCAGTGTGTATAATCTTCGGCCAAACATTAACTTTCCTTTGGGCCAGCTAACATCCGCATGAATAACCACACACACCAACATCTAATATTCCTTATGAGTTATATCCATGAAAGAGGTCACTTTGGCGACATTTCACTTCAATTGGCTCACTTGAAATAACAGACAACTTAGCGGGTAACCATATCATAACCATGTTCAATGCATAAAGACACCAAAGCCCCAAAAAATTTACTTGAAAAAGACCCCAAAATTGTCCTGAATCTCGCTTGAGCGAGAGGGGTCTCGCCTGAGCGAGAGGGGTCTCGCTTGAGCGAGAGGAGTCTCGCTTGAGCGAGAGCCCAACTCCTTTTGTCGTAGCTACTGCCTAAATGTTGCTTGAGCGACAGGTTTCTCGCTTGAGCGAGAACCCAAACATTTTGTTGCAGCTACTGCCTCAATGTCGCTTGAGCAACAGGTTTCTCGCTTGAGCGAGAACCCTTCGTCTACCCGAGGGTTTTGACGAAGATGGAGGTTCTCCATCGGGTTTTTTCGCAAAATTCACCCCAAAACAGCCAAAAAATGCATTATGATTGCTAATGTTTCAAAATAATGTTATAGCAATCATCAATTTTGCACAACAAAACCCAATTTGGGGGAAAACATAAACAACATCATACAAAAAACCCAAATTTCACATATGAACCAAATTGGGGTGGCTCTGATACCACTTGTTGGATATTACCGATTAATCATAATCGTATCCCCGAAACCGAATGATTAGGACATTATTCCGAAACCAAATGTTTATGCCCATACATAAACCCTAATGGAACAATCCTAATCCAGACCGAAGAAAACCCCAATTGGTTTCATAGTGAAGAAGAAAACGCATACCTTGGTTTGCCATTCCGAATGCTCCGAGGTATGTGGGTTGTAGGATGTTCCGGTTGCTAGAGCCTGATGGTTTTCCGTTCGCTCCGCTAGAGGGGAATCCAGAGAGAACGAGAGTGCTCTGATGTTCTGAATTTCTTAAGTGAAAAGTGAGAGCTTGGCTTAACCTTATGCCTTTCTCTTTTCCTTTATATATCCTTATAACATCAGTTACTCAATAAAACCCGTTGCATTGCAACTGGGGACCATAACCCATAAAGGTAACACTAACGGTTACCACTTAAGTTGCAATATTCTAATTCAGTCCCTTCATCAAACTAGAAATTGCCCGAAGGTATCTACACTCATAATATTTCATGACACATATGCCCTTAGCCACCAAATTAATTCATAAGACCATTTTATATATATTGGCTAAATACATAATGGCTATAACACAATTATAGAATTATATTTGTGACCCATAAATTGTTAGAAATTCCAACAATATACTCATTTATATTTACGCCCATATGTAACCCATACTCAATCATTATCACACAACATAACAATTTCTACTTTTGTCATTAAACACAATATCACAATCCTTATTACAAACACACCCATATGTGTTTATAATAAACCAACCATCTATAACGTACCATTATTCATAAACAAGCCACACATAAAATATCACTCATCATATACACATTAACGTTAGAACCATCTTTAATGACGGTGTATTACCATAAAAGGGGCATATGGCGTTGTACTTTCATAAACGGTTTTCTCCGCACATATGTCTCCACTTTTACGGCTAATATATCCTTATGTAAAATATAAGACTCTCACATGGACCACACACTCCCAAGATAGTTTCTATCCGTTAATGTGCTCCGATTATTGAGGGAAATCAGAGATGATGACTCTAATGAAATACTCTAAGACCACAATGGTCCTCTCCCTCACCTTAGGTTGCGTAAGCTCCATGGATCCGCAAATAGCTCCATCTCCTTCAACCTCCATTGTTGCTTTTTCATCTCCAAAGCTCTCCAATGTTCCATTAAGAAGCAAGAGGAAGAACTTTTGATGTGTTTTTGAGGTTTAGGGGAGGAAAGAGTCGGAATCTATGGGGAACCGCCGTTGGGAGTGAAAGGGGAGAAAAGAAAATGAAGATTAGGATTTGTGAAACCCCTTCTTTTCTTTTATAGTTGGGCACTCTCGCCTGGGCGATAATATCTCGCTTGGGCGAGAAACCCATGATATTTTAATTTTCCAGACACGGGCTCTCTCGCCTGGGCGAGATTCTCTCGCTCAAGCGAGAATCTCACAGCCTACCCAGGCTTTCTCTCGTTCAAGCGACCCATTCCTTGCTTGGGCGAGACTCCCAGAATTTCCAAATTCAAAACACTGATCCTCTCGCTTGGGCGAGATCCTCTCGCTCATGCGAGAATCTGGCAGTATGCCCCATTCTTCAAGACTGTTACCTAATTTCAAGGAGGATAAATTTGGGGTGTTACATTAGTTAAGATACCAATTTTGAAATTAAATAATAGAAATTATACCTACAAATGTGACTTGAAGATTTTAAATATTACATCCATGCTTTATTTTATTTATCCCCTTAGTCGTTTTTTATAATACTCTTGTATTCATAATTAGATGTAAAGGGATTTATTCAATTTATATTTACACTCATTAGTTAATAAATTTATGTTCCAAATTAATGAATAGATGTATTTTTTAATTACAAAATTAGTTAATGGGTACAAAAAAATATATATAAAAAGTATCAGACAATTATTCTAGTACACTATTTTTACTTTGGAATCCATAACAATTTTTAGGATATTAGTTAACATTTCACTTTTAAGCTGTACCCATTGTTTGATGAACCTCATGTATACTTCACAGATGTAATATTTTCCTGAGTTGTACGATTACTCTAAGCTACAAAGGTCTTAGGGAAAAAATTTAATATCACCATATGAAGTTGAAGTCGATTATGATGAATAGATCCACTCCATCTCAAATTTATTTTGTCCTTTGACTGCGTGTATTTATTTTGGTTTCTTTTATATTTATATATGTGCATACTAAACTTTACAAAGTCTCTTATAAAAATAACTAATTAAGTCTCACAAAAAATTATTTAATGATTATTTTTACCCACACAAAATGATTTTAAATTTATAATGTAGTTAATAAAAATCAAGTTCATTCCTATATCTATTAATAGTATAGAAATTAGTAATTATTATAAAATTAATTAATATGTGTAAGCATATAAACTATCAAAAACACATTTTTTTGTCATCAAACTACTGTATTAGAATTGCAAATAACAATACTCAACAGTAGTATTAGTCTAATACGCTAGACTACAGATTTGCATTTTAAAAAGAAACAAGTTTAATTAAATGAAATCTTGTTTAATGAAATCTATCTAAAAGTATTTTCTAGTATCATACTCAAGTTGGGCTTTTTCTTGACAAGCGTTTGGTAAATTGTGAATTTCGGATGAGTCACATAAATTAATTTTCATTATAAAAAATTATTTATATAGACTTTAGACATCTTCATTTCGGTTGTGATAATTTCCTCTTATTTGACCTGATGTTTGGATTGGGTTTTTGGGCTCACAAAGGGTAGCCCCTGATTTGGCTATGTGGTATCATTGTTACGTGGTATGTGCCCTTATTTGTCGTCGAAGTGATCTTAATTGTTTGGACGGTTAGATCCAAGTGTGGTCGAGTATATATTATGCCTAAAGGGTAGGCAATGATAGTATCTTCCCGAGAGTAACCTAACAAAATTTCGGGGACGAAATTTCTTGTTAGGGGGGAAGGATTGTAACATCTCAATTTTTGTTTTCGGATTGATTGGAAAACTTAGGATGTTGATGTGCATGCTTGACCATTCTCTCTTGGACGAGAGGGACTCAACGTTTTAAGTTTGAGAAGTATAGGAACCTCGCCCAAGCGAAGAAGTGGTCGTTTGAGCGAAAGTGAAATCTGGAAAAGCTGTCAAATTCTAGCTCGAGCTAGGATTTTCGCCCAGGCTAGAGGGGGGCCTTAGCATACTGCCCGATTCTCGCCCGAGCGAGAAATCCGCGCCTGAGCGAGAGCTTTCCAGTGTGAAATGTGAAAAGGTCGCGAAATTCTCGCCCAAGTGAGCCGTTCTCCCCCTTTCTCTCCCAACAGTGGCTCCACCCAAATGGACCATTTTTTCCTCCACTAAGCCTCAAAACACATCAAAACCTTCCTCTTGTTTCATGGTGACACATTTGGAAAAGCTTGGAGGTGAAAAAGCAACAATGGAAGTTGGAGGAGATGAAGGGAGATGTGGCTCTTTTGCGGAGCAACGGAGCTTACGCAACCTAAGGTGAGGGAGAAGACCATTGTGGTCTTAGATTATTTCATTAAAGTCATCATCTCCGATTTCCCTTAAGAATCGGAGCATATTAACGGATAGAAACTCTCTTGGTAGTTTGTGATCCATATGAGAGTCTTTATTTTACATGAGGATGTATTAGCCATAAAAGTGGAGATATATGTGTGGGGGAAAACCGTCTATTTAAGTAAATCGCTATATGCTCATTTATGGTAATATACCGTCATTAAAGATGGTTCTAACGTTAATGTGTATATGATGAAGAATATGTTACGTGTGGTTTGTTTATGAAAATGGTTATAGTGTGATAATGATGGTGGGTGAGATATTTATGGTCATAAGCATAAATGAGTATGTTATAAGTGGTTGATTGTTATAAACATACATGGGTGTGTTTGTAACACTGAATGTGTGATGAGTTATTAAGGTGTTAAAATGAGATGGGTATGTTGGTAATTAGAATTGTTTGAATGAGTTGTTGATTTGTAAAGGTGGAAATGAGTATGTTTATCGAAGTGAATATGTTGTGAATCGCTTCTTTGTTATAAATATGCATGGATATGTTGTGATAATGAAGGTGTTGTGTGTTATTCCATGATGTTGGAACAATGTGATGCCTTATGTTTATTGGTGTATGACATTGAGTTGATATTTTGTGCTATGACGAACATGTGATGGAGAAATAACTCGACCTGCCCAATGTGGTATGGAAATAACTCGACCTGCCCAATGTGGTATGGAAATAACTCGACCTGCCAGATGTGGTATGGAAATAACTCGAGCTGTCCGATGTTGTATAGAAATAACTCGATCTGCCCGATGTGGTATGGAAATTACTCCACCTGCCCGATGTGGTATGGGGAATTACTCGACCTGCACGATGTGGTATGGGGAATTACTCGACCTGCCCGATGTGGTATGGGGATTACTCGACCTGCCCGATGTGGTATGGGGATTACTCGACCTGCCCGATGTGGTATGGGAATTACTCGACCTGCCCGATGTGGTAGAGGATTATTTGTACGGTGCAGAATTGTTGAAAGAGAATCAAGGGTAAATTACTACGGAATGTGAATGATGTGAAAAGTGTATACTCGGAATGAAAATCATATGTATGCCATAAGATATATATTATGGGATATATACCTTATAGGGTGAATATGGATAATATTGGATGAATAAAATATGCACACTATAACACATATATATTATGGGATATATGTGTACTATAGGGTGAATATGGATAATATGAGATGAGTAAAATATGCACACTATAGAACATATATATTATGGGATGTATGTGTACTATAGGGTGAATATGGATAATATGTGATAAATAAATATGCACACTATAGAACACATATAGTATGGGATATATGTGTACTATAGGGTGAATATGGATAATATGTGTTGATTGGTATATGTTTATCATGATTGATGTTAAATGCGTGTGAGTTTAATACTTTAATGTTATTACTCCATGTAAATCCACCCTATGGTCGCCGTAGTTGGTTCTTACTCCCTCTGTCTTTCCTTGTATGTGTTGTATGTTTGAGTTCAGGTTGTGGAGGTAGCGTATTGGACGCTTACGGAGAAGAATATATGATGGGGTAGTGTTTTTATGTAATTGAAACGCTATAAAAAACTCGTTTGTAATATGAGAACCTTGTCGGTTTCACTCTTATGTAAAATCGAACTTATCCTAAAGTGTATAATGAAGTTGAGTAATACTTGTAATTAAAAGTGTCATTGGTTAAAGGGTAATTGTAATGATTATGTAATTGAAGGGAAGTGCAATGATATGCTTTAATGAAGTGAACGATAGATTGTTTCCGCACTTGAAAGATGAATTGAACTTATATGTATATTCAATCAGGTTTTCCAAATCGTTCGAGTAATGTCTTTTAAAAGTAATCACTTCACTTTCATGAATAAGGTTTTAAAAAGAATTTTCGGGTTATGAAAGTCGGGTCCTTACACAGATCAATACAAACGATATCTTAAATCTTCACTAAGATACTCAACAAGAATCTTTCACATCAACAATTATCACATAGTTAAGTATAACACGATTTGCTGACCGCCAGTCCATCGCCAGGATTAAATCCAGCAGGGACATCATTAAGCGTATCAGAACTATGATAAAGTTTCTACCATTTATCCCATCCGTACACTGAGACACCAATAATGATACCCACCACCGGT
Source organism: Lupinus albus (assembly GCA_009771035.1). Lineage (NCBI taxonomy): Eukaryota > Viridiplantae > Streptophyta > Magnoliopsida > Fabales > Fabaceae > Lupinus > Lupinus albus. The sequence continues at coordinate 7,364,533 of CM020015.1, forward strand.
ATACTGGGTGGGGTGGATACAACCAAGTCTAAAACAACGATGTCCGAACAAGTTGACCAAAGTAGCAAAATTGGCAATCTCCTGATGTCTGAACATCCTTTTCAGCTTGGGCCATAAGCCCAATTCAAATTTAGAGCACTTGGACCATCCCTCCACTTCCAACTCAGAGTAGGGACAAAACTGAGTCAATTCCTCTAATTTAGCCGCATATTCCCTTACAGACATGTTTCCCTGTTCCAACTTCAAGAACTCCATTTCCTTCTTCCTCTTTAGATCAACAGGGAAGTATTTATGAAGGAATTTCGCCTTGAATGTACTCCAGGAAATCAATTGTCCTTCCGTCTCCATTTGGGATCGAGTAAACTCCCACCAGTTCTCGGCCTCCGTCACTAGCATTTAAGTGGCATAGGCCAACTTCTGAGCCTCCGAACAGTTCATGGCCCTGAAGATCCGCTCCACTCCTTGAATCCACTCAATCGCAGCATCAGGAGCCAATCCCCCGTGGAACTAACTGGGGTTCCTCCTACAAAACTCATCCAAACCTCGGTACTCTGCCGGTTTGGGTGGGACTAGGGGTTGCGAACTCGGACTTGGTGCAGAGTTCTGATTCAGATTATGCAAGTTCTCGTTCATCTGTTGTAGTGCAGTTATGATCTGAGCCAACAAATCATTTGGAACATTCTGACTCGTTGCTCTTCCAGCCATGTCTTAATCTGGCTCATTTATAGTCAGTACACAAATTTAACTCACACAAGTCAGGTTATCACATAGTCCCATAGCACATTACAGGTCACTACACCAAGGCTACATGCTTTAAACAGTCAATTCACACAATCTCAACTAGTTAAATCATAAACATGTTGCAAAGAAGCAAGTAAGGTCATACCCTAGGTGTGACACCCTTGATTTTAAAGTCATTAAATTGTAGTATTAGTCCTAGGAGTCTCGCTTGAGCGAGAGAAGCTTAACTGGGAGGATAAACTCCTGGGCTATACTGAAGGATTCTCGCTTGAGCGAGAATGGTCTCGCTTGAGAGAGAGAGGCTCTCCTGAGCGAGAGTTTTCTCGTCTGGGTGAGAAATGTGGCATTCAGGACCTGTCGAGGCTGTGAGATTCTCGCCTGAGCGAGAGGATCCTCGCTTAGGCGAGAAATGCCTCGCCTCAGCGAGAAATCCCTCGCTTGAGCGAGAGCGTCAGATCTGAAATTTTAAAAAGGTGGGATTTTCTCACCTGAGCGAGAACCCGATGATTTCACTCTGAAATAGAAACCCCAAACACATTTAAGGGTTAGAAAGTGAGAGAAAAGAGAGGAGAAGGAGATTTTGAAAGCAAGAACTTGTGGGAATCATCTAGGAGCTTGAGAAGAGGTAAATTTCTTGATTCTAACTCTATTTCTCCCTTTCAAACTCATTTTTGGGTGTATGGATCTCTTATCAAAGTATCAGAAACCATGGAAACTATTGCTTTGGAGTAATGGTACCATGGAAACTCTTGTAAACTCTTGGTTTAGAGTTGGTATTTGATGAATGAAAAGGTTTTGTGGGTTTATTCGTGAAAACCCCAAAACCCCCAAAATGAGAATATGAGTAAAAAGGGAAATGGATGAAATGATAAATATAGGAGATGAGTTGTACTTTAATGTTGATATATGAGATGAATATGTATGTTTTAGATGTTTGGAAACTCGTACCGAAGTAATTTTGGAAACTTTGAAAATATGTGAATCTCTTGTATGTTTCACGATGAAATATGAGTCGTTTATCTGTTATTTTGAACAAATGAATGACATTGTTGTTATTGGTGGAATGAGGAAAGATCCAAAGGTTTGAGGAAATCGCGGAGGAAACTCATAAAGTTACTCGAAACCGACTCCAACGCTCACCAAGGTAAGGGACAAGTGTTACCATTTTATATGGGCTGATGTGAATGAGGTATATGTAAGAGGTAATATGGTTGTAAAAATATTATTGTTGTTACCCTACCCGAAGTGGTAGGGGATTATTTTGTTATCCTACCCGGAGTGGTAGCGGATTATTATGGACGGTCCTACCCGGAGTGGTAGTGCATTATTGCTGTTGCCTATCCGAAGAGGTGGTATGGGGATGAACTCGACCTGCCCGATGTGGTATGGGGAATTAACTAGAGATGGCGACGTAGTATGGATAATTAACTCGACCTGCCCGATGTGGTCTGAGGATTAACTCCACCTGCCCGATGTGGTATGGGGATGAACTCGACCTGCCGGATGTGGTATGTGGAATTAACTAGACCTGCCCAATGTGGTATGGATAATGAACTCGACCTGCCCGATGTAATATGGATAATTAACTCGACCTGCCCGATGTGGTATGGGGTTGAACTTGACCTTCCCGATGTGGTATGGGGATGAACTCGACCTGCCCAATGTGGTATGGGGAATTAACTAGACCTGCCCGACGTGGTATGGATAATGAACTCGACCTGCTCGATGTGGAATGGGGAATGAACTCGACCTGCCCGATGTGGTTTGGGGAATGAACTCGACCTGCCCGATGTGGTATGGGGAAAATAACTAGACCTACCCGATGTGGTAGAGGATTATCTTTGCGAGAGACTTGTTAAATGTGATTAAGGGTGAATACGATTAGTGGGACATGAGTATGTTTGGAATGAAAGTAATATGCATGCTATAGAATATATATTATGTGATATATATACTATAGGGTGAATATGAATAAGTGGAAAGGATATGTTTGGAATGAAAGTAATATGCGTGCTATAGAATATATATTATGGGATATATATACTATATGGTGAATATGAATACGTGGAAAGGATATGTTTGAAATGAAAGTAATATGCATGTTATAGAATATATATTATGGGATATATATACTATAGGGTGAATCTGAATAAGTGGAATAGATATGTTGGAAATGAAAGTAATATGCATGCTATAGAATATATATTATGGGATATATATACTATAAGGTGAATATGAATAACATGGAGATGGAAGAAAGAATATACTAATGTTTATACTTACGTGCTTGTGTTTATAATTTATACCATTGCTTAATCGTATTTAAAATATGGATTATCATGTAATGTTAGTCTTGAACTAATGACTTACTCCCTTGTTTTCGTGTGTTGTTTATGATAATCCAATTGTAGGTAAACAAAGGATTTGAGGAGAAGGCTCACTTAGGAAATTATGCGTTTCTTTACTTCGATTTATTTTATCAACATTTTGTATTGTAGTTGACTAGACACTATTTTGGTATGAATGTAATTCTAACTATGGTAACATTGGATATGTGTAGTTATGGGCATAGTGATTCTTGGAAACCCATAACTAGTTATATGCGATAGTTACTAAGGACTAATTGAATGAATTATGTTTTTCTGCAATAGGAAGTGTAAGGTAACAGAACATGTTAAAAAGTGGTTTTGATGGAATAAGCAATGAGGGATTAGAGTAAGATGATGAATGTATGCATGAAAGGAGTAAAATAAAGGAAAAAATTTCAAGGGTAGAATTTGGGTCCTTACTATTTGGTATCAGAGCATAGTTAATTCTGCGGCCTAGAATATGGCCTTACTTGCTTCTTTGTAACATGTTTATGATTTGAATAGTTGAGATTGTGTGAATTGAATGTTTAAAGCATATAGCCTTGATGTAGTGACATGTACTATGCTATGAGACTATGTGATAGCCTGACTTATGTGAGTTAAATTTGTGTGCTGACTACCCATGAGCGCAGGTTAAGACATGGCTGGAAGAGGAAGGGGAAGAGGAACGAGTCAGAACGTTTCAAATGATTTGTTGGCTCAGATGGTGGCTGCACTACAACAAATGAATGAGAGCTTGCATAATCTGAATCAGAATCCTACACCAAGTCCGAGTTCGCAACCCCTAGTCCCACCCGGACCAGCAGAGTACCGAGGTCTGGATGAGTTTTGCAGGAGGAATCCCAGCTAGATCCATGAGGGATTTGCTCCTAATGTTGCTATTGAGTGGATTCAGGGAATGGAGCAGATCTTCTGGGCCATGAACTATTTGGAGACTCAGAAGCTAGCATATGCCACTTATATGCTAGTGAAGGAGGCTGAGAACTGGTGGGAGTTTACTCGACGCCAAATGTTGGCGGAGGGACAACTGATTGCCTCGCGTACATTCAAGGCGAAATTCCTTCATAAATACTTCCCTGCTGATCTGAAGAGGAAGAAGGAAATGGAGTTCTTGAAGTTGGAACAGGGAAACATGTCGGTGGGGGAATATACGGCTAAATTCAAGGAATTGGCCCGATTTTGTCCCTACTCTGAGTTGGAAGTGGACGGACGGTCCAAGTGCTCTAAATTTGAATTGGGCTTAAGGCCCAAGCTGAAAAGGATGTTCGGACATCAAGAGATTGCTGATTTTGCTAACTTGGTCAACAAGTGCAGGATGTACGAGGATAACATGAAAGTGAATGAGGTGGCGACACCCAAATCAATTTTCCCCCGGAACTCTGGACCCCAACGCAACCATATGCAAGGGAGAGGCAAAGAGAGAGTGGAAGATGATCGAAAACCTTATGCGGCACCTACTACACATCGTGACAGAAATTTCAAAGGGTCGAGACCACCTACCGTTCCTACCGGAGGGGTTTCTACTCCCATGTGCAACAAATGTGGCAGATTCCATTATGAGAGTACATGCCTGGGATCGGGAAATGGGTGAGGATTGTTAGCTGGATAGGCCAGAGAGACCTATGGTCCTTGACGAATACTGGAAAAAAAATTAGTCCGGTTATAGTTCCATTCTCTTAGTGGTTCGAGTTGTTCGAGATTGGGATGTTAGTATTTAGACCTTGAGGAGGTTGTCCATGAATTGGCCTTGTGATATCCCGATTTAGTGGTGTGTGCCCTTGGTGGTCGTTTAAGTAATCTTAATGGATTAGATGATCGAGTATGAAATTGGTTTAGTATAGATTATGCTTAAAGTCTAAGCGATGATATTATCTTCCGAGAGTAGCCTAATAAAATTTTCGGGGACGAAAATTCCTATAAGAGGGGGAGGATTGTGACACCCTAGATTTTGAAGTCATTAAATTATAGTATCAGTACTGGGAGTCTCGCTTGAGCGAGCGAATTGTGGCTTGAGCGAGAGAGGCTCACCTGGGAGGGTGAACTCCTGGGCTATACTGAAGGATTCTCGCTTGAGTGAGAATGGTCTCGCTTGAGCGAGAGAGGCTCACTTGAGCGAGAGTTGTCTCGCCTGGGCGAGAAATGTGGCATTCAAGACCTGTCGAGGCTGTGAGATTCACGCCTGAGCGAGAGGATCCTCGCTTGAGCGAGAGATGCCTCGCTTGAGCGAGAGCGTCAGATCTGAAATTTTAAAAAGGCGGGATTTTCTCGCCTTAGCGAGAATGTGCTCGCTTGAGAGAGAACCCGACGATATCACTTTAAAATAGAAACCCCAAACACATTTTAGGGTTAGAAAGTGAGAGAGAAGAGAGGAGAACGTGATTTTGAGAGCAAAAACTCGTGAGAATCATCTAGGATCTTGAGAAGAAGCAAAACTCTTGATTCTAACTCTCTTTCTCCCTTTCAAACTCGTTTTTGGGTGTATGGATTTCTTCTCAATTTATGAGAAACCATGGAAACTCTTGCTTTGGAGTTATGGTTCGTTTTAGGTTGTTTTTATCTTGTAAACTCTTGGTTTAGAGTTGGTATTTGATGAATGAAAAGGTTTTGTGGGTTTATTCATGAAAACCCCAAAACCCCCAAAATGAGAATATGAGTAAAAAGGGAAATGGGTGAAATGCTAAATATAGGAGATGAGTTGTACGTTAATGTTGATATATGAGATGAATATGTATGTTTTAGATGTTTGAAAACTCGTATCGAAGTAGTTTTGGAAACTTTGAAAATATGTGAATCTCCTGTATGTTTGACGATGAAATATGAGTCGTTTATGTGTTATTTTAAACAAATGACTGACATTGTTGTTATTTGTGGAATGAGGAAAGATCCAAAGGTTGGAGGAAATCGCGGAGGAAACTCGTAAAGTTACTCGAAACCGACTGTAAAGACCCAATTTATACCCTAACATTTTTGTTCATTTATTGATAAACATTTAAATTCTAGTACTACTTTCTCACTATCTATTCCCATGAATTACATCCTCGATATAATTAAGGTTCAATTTCAATAATGACAAATTAATCTACCAAAGTATTTTGGGGTTCATAACCCATAAACTGCACATTCTTAATTTCAAAAGGAGGGCTCCGTCCCCGCATACACTTCAATCATACATCAAGTCCCTAGAAATGGGGATACATGTCAATTAGTTCAAGTAATAGATACAAGTACGTGTATAAAACAAAACATCACTTTAGTATTCCTATTACAACAATGTTCATAAAACTAAACTACGCCATCATTCGAATCCGCTAATCCTTAGCTTGACCTGTACACCGGTTATCACAAAATACAACATCAAGAAAACATAAGGGGGTAAGACATCAAGTTATATAATCAGTAATATATAATCGGAATAGGATAATTATAATGCAAACATATACATATCTACATGATTCTATCAGTAACATAATGCAACCGTTAAGGTACACTAAACTCTCATTCTACCAATTACCAACCACATTTAATAGTAATCCTCCATTACAACATAGGGTAAGTCAACACCACGAAGGCTAATCAATACCACATAGGGCAAGTCAATGCCACGAAGGCTATTCAATACCACATAGGGCAAGTCAACGCCATGAAGGCTAATCAATACCACATAGGGCAAGTCAACGCCACGAAGGCTAATCAATAACACATAGGGCAAGTCAATGCCACGAAGGTTAATCAATACCACATAGGTCAAGTCAACGCCACGAAGGCTAATCAATACCACATATGGCAAGTCAACGCCACGAAGGCTAATCAATACCACATAGGGCAAGTCAACGCCACGAAGGCTATTCAATACCACATACCAAATAATAATCAGTTTACTCTATTGTCACAACAATAATGCCAATACATTTACCTTTTCCATCAAATCATTAACTATGGAAACACGTCTCCCTTACCTTGGCGTGTGTTGGCGTTTGACGGCTTGTTTGAATCTACTCCGCTTCCTCCAACCTTAGGGTCTTTACACATTCACACACACACAAAAACAACATCAATAATATATTCGTAACATCACATTATAACTCATTTTACATGTTTCTACCACAAATTAATTCATACTCCGATAACTCTCGAAACTATCTCTATCGAGACTCCCATCTGCATTCGCAAACATTTAACCCCTCATTCCTCATCACCAATCATAAACCACAACCCACTTACCATTTTCCAACCCATTTTCTTCACCATTTCGTTTCTAGGTGTTGGGGTTTCTTAATATCAATATTTTTCAACTACCATCTCCAACTAGATACTCTATATTATGAGTTTTGGAGAAAGAAGTTAACTAAAACGAACTACTACACCAATGGAGAGAGTTGAGTCGTTTTCCAACTCAAAGAGAAGAGACCCCAATAATCTTAATGAGTTTCTAAGTAATGAGAAGTGTTAAAATCAAGTGGTTTACCTCTTCTCTAGCTTCACGTAGTCTTTATGCGAGCTCTAGCCAAGAAAATCGCTTCCTCTTCTCCTTTCTCTCAAAAACTCCCCCCATTTTCGTGTTTGGGGCTCTATTTTAGGTTTCAGGATTTTAGATTCTCGCCCAAGCGAGAATACGTCGCCCAGGCGAGAGATCCCACCTTTTCTACATTTTCAAACACTGATGCTCTCGCTCAAGCGAGAATCCCATAGTGTCAACACACTCCCTCTCGCCCAGGCGAGCCACATCTCGCCCAAGCGAGGCTCCCAGATAAAATTATGGGAGGAATACTGATGCCCTCGCCCAAGCGAGATTTTCTCGTTCAGGCGAGAATCAATCAGTAGCTCCCAGACTGACTGAGTTTCACCAAGTTCCAATTGTCAAACTTTTAGGGGGTTACAATCCTCCCCCTCTTAGAGGAATTTTCATCCCCGAAAATCAAACATACCTTTATTCGAACAAATGCGGGTAGTCCTCCACCATGTCACGTTCTACCTCCCAAGTTGCATCCCCTTCATCGACTTGGCTCCATAATGTCACATTCCATGTCACGTTCTACCTCCCATGTCACGTTCTACCTCTTAATTTCTTAATACTCTTGTCCATGATCCTCACAGGAAAAGTTCTAAAAGTCAGATTATCCTTAAGCTCTATTTGATCCGACTCAACTACATGAGATGGATCTCCAACATATTTCCTCAGTTGAGACACATGAAATACATTGTGGAGATTTTACAACAAAGGGGGTAGGGCAATCCGATAGGCGACCGGTCCAATTCGCTCTAATATTTGATACGGTCCAATGAACCTTGGGGTAAGCTTACGGGACTTCAACACCCTCCCTATTCTAGTAGTCGGGACTACTCTCATGAACACATGATCCCCTTCAGTGAACTCGAGTGGTTTCCGCCTCTGGTCATAATAACTCTTTTGCCGACTTTGTGCTACCTTCATGTTCTCCCTCACCCTCTTTATCTTTTCAGTTGTCTCCCGAACCAGTTCGGGTCCCAATACAAAGTTTTCTCCTGTCTCAAACCAAGTCATCGGAATTCTGCACTTCCTCCCATACAAGGCCTCATAAGGTGCCATCCTTATACTTGAATGGAAATTGTTGTTGTACGTGAATTCGATCAAAGGTAGCATGACATCCCAACTCCCCGGTTGTTCTAGAACACAGGCTCTCAGAAGATCTTCCAACTATTGTATGGTCCTTTCTGATTGCCCATCCGTTTGTGGATGATATGAGGAGCTCATTTTCAACTTAGTTCCCAAAGCGGATTGCAAACTAGTCAAAATTTCGAAGTGAAACGAGGATCTCTATCTGATACAATGCTTTCGGGTATACCATGTAGCCGAACTACCTCCCGGATATACAATTCTGCCAGCCGTTCCATATAATACCTCATATTCATCAGTAAGAAGTGAGCAGACTTTGTTAGCCGATCCACTATTACCCATATTGAGTCATACCCCTTATGGGTTCTTGGAAAACCTGACACAAAGTCCATTGAAATACTATCCCACTTCCATACAGGAATTTCCAGAGATTGTAACTCTCCCGCGGGCCGTTGATGTTCAATCTTGGTTTTCTGGCAGACGAGACAGCTCGAGACATACACAGCTACATCTCTTTTTAACCCAGACCACCAAAACAGCTTTTTCAGATCTTGGTACATCTTCGTAGTTCCCGGGTGAAAATTCATTTTACTCTTGTGCGACTCCTCCAGAATACTCTTTCTCAATTCCGCATCCTGAGGCACACACACCCTTCCTTTATATCTCAACATCCCATTGGAATCGGATTCAAAATCCATCTCTTTCCCGCGAGTCATTAAGTCGCGCTTGGCTCTCAACTCAAGATCGTCAATTTGTAACTTCCTAATCTGGTCAAACAACTCGTTAGTCACCTTGAGCATTCCCAAAATTGCACTTTGAGGTTTCAATTGAACAGCTAAATTCATATATCGAAACTCCTCAATTAATTTCTCCTCGCGGATCATCAGGGAGGACACATGTAATGATTTTCGACTCAAAGCATCAGCTACCACATTGGCTTTCCCAGGGTGATATTGTAAGTTAAAATCATAGTCCTTCAAGAACTCCATCCATCTCCTTTGTCTCATTCAATTCCTTCGATGCCGCAGAGTTGACATATGCTCTGATACCATGTTGTAAAGACCCAATTTATACCCTAAAATTTTCGTTCATTTATTGATAAACATATAAATTCTAGTACTACTTTCTCACTATCTATTCCCATGAATTACATCCTCGATATAATTAAGGTTCAATTTCAATAATGACAAATTAATCTACCAAAGTATTTTGGGGTTCATAACCCATAAACTTCACATTCTTAATTTCAAAAGGAGGGCTCCGTCCCCGCATACACTTCAATCATACATCAAGTCCCTAGAAATGGGGATACATGTCAATTAGTTCAAGTAATAGATACAAGTACGTGCATAATACAAAACAACACTTTAGTATTCCTATTACAACAATGTTCATAAAACTAAACTACGACATCATTCGAATCCGCTAATCCTTAGCTTGACCTGTACACCGGTTATCACAAAATACAACATCAAGAAAACATAAGGGGGTAAGACATCAAGTTATATAATCAGTAATATATAATCGGAATAGGATAATTATAATGCAAACATATACATATCTACATGATTCTATCAGTAACATAATGCAACCGTTAAGGTACACTAAACTCTCATTCTACCAATTACCAACCACATTTAATAGTAATCATCCATTACCACTTAGGGTAAGTCAACACCACGAAGGCTAATCAATACCACATAGGGCAAGTCAATGCCACAAAGGCTATTCAATACCACATAGGGCAAGTCAACGCCATGAAGGCTAATCAATACCACATAAGTCAAGTCAACGCCACGAAGGCTAATCAATACCACATAGGGCTAGTCAACACCACTAAGGCTAATCAATACCACATAGGGCAAGTCAACGCCACGAAGGCTAATCAATACCACATAGAGCAAGTCAACACCACGAAGGCTAATCAATACGACATTGGGCAAGTCAATGCCACAAAGGCTATTCAATACCACATACCAAATAATAACCAGTTTACTCTATTTGTCATAACAGTAATGCCAATACATTTACCTTTTCCATCAAATCATTAACTATGGAATCACATCTCCCTTACCTTGGCGTGTGTTGGCGTTTGACGGCTTGTTTGAATCTACTCCGCTTCCTCCAACCTTAGGGTCTTTACCCATTCACACACACACAAAAACAACATCAATAATATATTCGTAACATCACATTATAACTCATTTTACATGTTTCTACCACAAATTAATTCATACTCCGATAACTCTCGAAACTATCTCTATCGAGACTCCCATCTGCATTCGTAAATATTTAACCCCTCATTCCTCATCACCAATCATAAACCACAACCCACATACCATTTTCAAACCCATTTTCTTCACCATTTCGTTTCTAGGTGTTGGGGTTTCTTAATATCAATATTTTTCAACTACCATCTCCAAATAGATACTCTATATTATGAGTTTTCGAGAAAGAAGTTAACTAAAACGAACTACTACACCAATGGAGAGAGTTGAGTCGTTTTCCAACTCAAAGAGAAGAGACCCCAATAATCTTAATGAGTTTCTAAGTAATGAGAAGTGTTAAAATCAAATGGTTTACCTCTTCTCCAGCTTCACATGGTCTTTATGCGAGCTCTGGCCAAGAAAATCGCTTCCTCTTCTCCTTTCTCTCAAAAACTCCCCCTATTTTCGTGTTTGGGGCTCTATTTTAGGTTTCCGGATTTTAGATTCTCGCCCAAGCGAGAATACGTCGCCCAGGCGAGAGATCCCGCCTTTTCTACATTTTCAAACACTGACGCTCTCGCTCAAGCGAGAGATTCTCGCTCAAGTGAGAATCCCACAGTGTCAACACACTCCCTCTCGCCTAGGCGAGCCATCTCGCCCAAGCGAGGCTCCTAGATAAAATTCTATGAGAAATACTGGTGCTCTCGCCCAAGCGAGAATCAGTCAGTAGCTCCCAGACTGGCTGAGTTTCACCATGTTCCAATTATCAAACTTTTAGGGGGTTACACCGACTCCAAGGCTAACCAAGGTAAGGGATAAGTGTTTCCATTTTATATGGGCTGATGTGAATGAGGTATGTGTAAGAGGTAATATGTTTGTAAAAATATTATTGTTATTACCCTACCCGGAGTGGTAGGGGATTATTTTGTTATCCTACCCGGAGTGGTAGCGGATTATTGTGGACGGTCCTACCCAGAGTGGTAGTGGATTATTGCTGTTGCCTATCCGAATAGGTAGTGAATTATCCTGATATCGACCTGCCCGATGTGGTATGGGGAATTAACTAGACCTGCCCGACGTGGTATGGATAATAAACTCGACCTGCCTGATGTGGTATGGATAATTAACTCGACGTGCCGGATGTGGTATGGGGATGAACTCGTCCTGCCCGATGTGGTATGGGGTTGAACTCGACCTTCCCAATGTGGTATGGAGAAAAATAGAAACAAACAAAGTGGTCCCTCATGGATGAAACATGTCTTACATCTATTATTGGAGAGTGAAGTGAAGTGTGATCTTAATAATAAGCAAAAATTATTAATCAAGTTGTAGATGTTTTAGATAAAAGAACACAATTGTGAAGAAATTTAACATAATTAGTCTGCATAAAATGATATTTGAAAAAAATTGTTTGCTAAAGCCCTGCTACATCGGCTACTCAATCAATCAGTATTTGTTGGCTTTCGTTTCATTGCAAAAGTCTAAGAATAACTATCTCATCACAATGAAATAAATATGTTGATTACTCAAACACTAAAATTGAAGTGGATAGGTTTACATCATCCAATACTCACATAGAAAGGCCCAAGAATTGAAAAACATATAAATGAGTACGATGATAGAAGGGCATATGAATTGAAAAGCATAAAACAAGGTCATCTTCTTTACAAGACATTATTCAAAATTAAACAATGCAATAAAAAATTATTTGATTGAGAATTGGATTAATGATTGGAATTAGTATCGTCTCTTTTCTTTTTGTTTGGGTTGAGAAGAAGTCTAGTCTATTTATATTGCCTATACCATCTCCGAAATTAGGGAAGGAAGTCTACGATTTACTTATCTTCCAATATCACTTAATTAAAATTAAACCAACTCATTAGTCAATTTTCACTCTGAAATGTATAGTCTCGATTACCATATTGCACGTATGTTTACTTTTTAACAATAAATATAATATAAGACATCCTAATTAAATATTTAATAAATAAATTAAGGGTATAAACTTGGTCATGCGTTTCGAGAAAGTACTATTCTAATATGGGTGTTCGGGGTGCTAATACGTTGTCCAAAGGATAATCAACTCTCAAACTTATATCTCTTATTCAATCACAATATTTTCAGAATTGGGCATAAAGATAGTTTTATATGCTTTAATTTAAAAAAAAAAAAACTTAGTGGTGACTCTAAATCATTTAGCATAAGGTGGATTGGCTTTATACATCCTCCTAAGTCATGCTATAGATGATCCATTAAAATTAGGGTCGTGATATTCGCTACTCATCTCCCACGTGTTTGTGAATTTAAATACGTTCCATCGCCATTCGCATGCAGCCTTTACCACCAACACCTATCGGCCACCCGCATCTGATTCATGTGGAATTTCACGCGAAACCACCTCTATTCTTATCATCGACAACTTTCCCTCTTTCTTCTTGTGCATCATCAATTTTTGTTAATAGTTCAAACACGACTTTGTTGCTTCTATATTTTTCCATTTTTGTGTAATTAGGTGGGTTTAAACACCTTGATTCTTTAATTTCCCATTTCCAAGTTTATTACTAATAATTATCATTAAAGTATTGAATATATGCTTTACTTTCTATAATTAATAGTAATAATAATATAACAATAAACAAAAAAATTAATTATAATATTAAGGTCAATATAAATTAATTAATTTATGTTAGTCAATAAAGAGGATTATTAAATAGTTAGGTAAAGTATAATTAGTGTACTTTTGTGATACTTTTTCATTAAAAATATTCTTAACAATAAATAATAAATGATGAATTATTTATACTAATATATTAATGGAAAACATATTTTAACTACCAATATGAAATAATTTCATTTGTCTATATTGTCATTCATAATAACTACACTTTTATAACCAAAAACCACCTTTCAATTGTAACCACCAACTAGGAATAATTTGAATTTTCCTATTTGGCCCTTCATTGTAACTACACCTCTATAACCCCAAACCACCATTCAATTATAAATTACAGTTGAATATATTCGATTGTGATAATTGTTCAAATCTTAATGAAGGGATGCATATACAATTGTGTTCATAAGGAATAGAGTCTTGCACTCCAATTCTTTATTCATATAGACTATATATTACAAACAATAGGAAAAAAGGGTTGACAGGCACGACGATGCCTTTCAACACACTAGTAAATAATAAAATGAATTCTTTGTTGTGTCTGATGCATGCTAAATAGTAATAAACTTCAATTCAAATAAAGGGCAAATCTTTTAAAATAAATTATAATAAAGATGTAGGAAAGATCATGATTTCACTTTTTTTTTCGTTGGACCATCTTTTGAAATGTTGTGATACATCGCTTCTATTAGTTAACATTAAAATCAGAAATAATTTAAAAATTAAATAATAAATAAAATATTTTTATATAATATTTAATATTTTAAAAAAGTAATAGTTTAAAATCTTTGAAATAATAATAACACTAGGAATATTTTATTTAACTATACATAATGAATACACAAAACAAATAAATGATAATCTTTTCTTGATTTATTTCAAAATATAGAAAATAATTATCACATCGAAGACAAAGGAAAGGTCGTGAGGACAAAGGAAAGGTCGTGAGTTTAGATTTATTTTATAATTATTTGAACATTCTTCATATATTGCTTCTTTTATTTAAAACAATTTAAGTACTCCTAGTCAATCAAACAATTTTCTATCAAGAACTATGTAAGTTTAGATTCCCCATTCCATAAAATTGAGACAAGTGATTATTTTAAGAAAAAACATCAATATGAATATGATTAAAAATAGAATTTAGGTATATCGACATATCAATATATTTCATTTCAAAATTATGTATGAAAGAAAATCAGAAAAAGTAACATGAAATAAATAATTTTGACGAATAAGATAAATAAATCCTTCAATTTTAGATTTTGAAATCAAAAGATATATATTCCACAAAAACAAAAAACAAAAAACAAAAAGTAATTAAATGAACGACATTGTCTTTTCTTTAAGGTTAAAGAAGAATAACAAGTAATATTATAGCATTTCAATGGACATAAATCTTTCATATCCACTATTTATGTCATTATATTTGTCATCAATGAGAAATGACCACCTCATTATGTACTCCTATAACCTTTTGCTAAATTATTTATAACGAGGTAGTCGTTTTTATTGGTAGCAATGAAAGCATAAAATAATGGTTATAGAAGATTTTTGTTCCATTTCGACCTAACAACTTTATTGTCTGTCACGTTTCCATATGTTCCAAAATACTTTTCGGTCATGTTATTCCCAAAGTCAAATATAATATTATTTCACAACACAAAGACAATTTTTATGAAATATTGCATGTCTTTATGATGGTGACTCTCAAGTGAAAACTAAATTTACCAAGGTGATTGGTATTTTTAAATGGTAAATAAAAAGCTATAAAATAGGAAGCATCTAATTTCTTAAGAGAATAATCAAAACCCACTTTGAAGTGAACTTGGGGGGAAATGGTGTCTCTACTTGTCTCAGTTTCTCTTGCATTGGCCATAATATTCTTCAGTCTACCATCTGAAGCAAATGACGTTTCCCTTCAATCAGAAACACTTATAAAGAAACACCACAAACACCACTCTCCTCCACCATCGGCTGACCAAATACAACCACCATCTTCACCACACAAGCATAGTCACCACTATCCACCACCACCATCTTCATCACACAAGCACAAGCATCACTCTCCACCACCAGCATCTTCATCACACAAGCACATGCACACCTCTCCACCACCACCATCTTCATCACACAAGCACAAGCACCACTCTCCACCACCAGCATCTTCATCACGCAAGCACAGACACCACTCTCCACCACCACCATCTTCATCACACAAGCACATGCACCACTCTCCACCACCAACATCTTCATCACGCAAGCACAGTCGCCACTCTCCACAACCACCATCTTCATCACACAAGCACAGACACCACTCTCCACCACCAGCATCTTCATCACGCAAGCACAATCGCCACTCTCCACAACCACCATCTTCATCACACAAGCACAGGCACCACTCTCCACCACCAGCATCTTCATCACGCAAGCACATGCACCACTCTCCACCACCACCATCTTCATCACACAAGCACAGACACCACTCAGCTCCACCACCATTATCTCTAGATGACAAGCACTTGCACACCCAACATCCACACCACAAGCACCATTCTCCCCCACCATCTGGACGCAAGCACTATCATCATTCGGCTCCACCACCAGTCCAAAACTAGATTGGAATTATTTCCAATAAGCCTAGGTAATATTAAATTATTGATATGCACATACATATTTTCTGCATATTTTTTCACATATTTTACAATCATCCACTATTATTTTTAAAGAATCAACAGATATTCATCTGCAACGTATAATCTTAAAATTTCATTTTGATGTGTAAAAAATATTTGGTAGAAAATTAAACTCTAATCCAAATTTGAAACATAACTATGTTTTGAATCTTCCCTTTAGTATTTAATAAGTTAACTAGTCCACATTTCATGTAAAATCTATGAGTTATTATAATTTATCAAGGGATTACTGATTGACCAAAATACTAATACATGTGCCTAATTATGCAGGGTCTAAGTTAAACTTGTGAAGACAATGCCATGATCGATTAGTGTTTTTGTCAAAGTTGAGGAAAGTGTTTGATTAATGTTTACAGGAACCGAACGTGTGCTTTTGTTTATTTAAGTTGTGCTTTTGTTGTATTGTACAGTTGTAATAAAGGGCATCTCCCCTCTTATGTATCTGCACTTGCTTACATGCATTGTAATTTTGAATGTGGCAGACAAAGCAGTATATGAAATAATAATATATATACAGTCTTTCATACTTGGAACAAGTCTTTATATTGTGATGTTGACTGAGAGTCTTTTTGTCATTATTTAACTAGTTGAAGGATTAAGATAGCTTTAATTGATCAATAAATAAATAAATGAAATCGGTTATTATAATAATAATTATCTCTAGTAATGGTTACATTGGATTGTGGTTATGTAGAATTTTCCATAATAGCAGATAAAGTATGGGAAAATGTAAGAGATATGGTCACACTAGTGTTCGTGATAATTTTTTGAAATTCCAAAACCATAATATTACAACCACAATTACAAGTTACAACTTTAAACATGTTTTGTGTCATTTAAGTAGCTCTAAAAGGCGATATTATCAAAATTAATGTGAAATTTCACATAATTCTACTAGTAATTTAAACATAGTACATATGGCTCTAAAGGCAGAACTACTATGGCTCCCGTGTGGAACATATCCCCACAAACTATAATTAATGTCGAATGTAAAATTTCCACTAGTTTATAAATTAATATCCAAGGCCAAGGTATAAAAAATGGAGGGAATTTATAATTTATAATTTATAACATTTTAATGTTGAGTTATGCTAATTACAAATATTTAACTTATAGCTTCTTGAAGTAACAGGCCAAAATCCAATAGAATGGTTTTGTATCTTAATAAGGATAAGACATTTCATTTTCTCTACTCTTACCCTATACTTGAATTTAGAGTTAGGTTTTAAACATGCAGCGAGAGATGCAACTAATGAAAGAGCATTCCCAAAATATGAAAATTACAAGTAATCATATAGAAATTTATATTAGAGATGTATGATCAAATGAACGATTTATTAGAGATGTATATAGTCATATTTTTTTATAGAATTAAAAATGACGACAATATTGGATGTTCCCATAACTTGAAAAACTCCTATGATCAATTATGAAAATCTATATTGGATTTTGTCTATTAAACTTTCATTATTGTGGTACATTGTTATTATTGGATAAAATTTTATTGCCTAAAAAGTTTATTATAATTTTAAGGAAATTTTTAATGTGTGCCATGTGGCACATCTTAAGGAGAAGAACGAAGACATTATAAACCGTCATTTAATAAATTGTGGCAGCGCACTTGTGGAAGGTATCTATCTATTATATTTTTCCATTTATTTATTATTTATTTTAGGTGATTTTAATAATTGTACATATTAGTTGGAAGGACCCGATTCTCGAAAACCAAAATTTATTTTTAAAACTTTATTCATGAAAGTAAAATGATTACTTTTGAAAGTCAACACTCGAACGGTTTGGAAACTTGAGTAAATACATTTATAAATTACAAGGCGGAAATATTCCAAATACATTACATTTCAAAAGCATGTCATTGCACTTTCTTTCAAATACATAATCTAAACAATTACCTTTTTACCAAGAACACTTTTAATTACAAATAGTAAATCAACTTCATTATACGCTTTAGGAGAAGTTCCATTATACAAAAGAGTGAAACCTACAAGGTTCTCATATTAACAAACATTTTTCATATAATATGTCAATTACATAAAATACTACTCTATCATGTACTCTTCTCTGCAAGCGTCCAATACACTACATCCATAACCTGAACTCAAGTATACAACAAATACAAGGAAAGACAGAGGGAGTAAGAACCAACTACGGTGACCGTAGCGTGGATTTACATGGAGTAATAACATTAAAGTATTAAAACCACACACATCTAACATCAATCATGATAAACATATACCTATCAACCCATATTATCCATATTCTCCCTATAGTACACATATATCCCATACTATATGTGTTCTATAGTGTGCATATTTATTCGTCACATATTATCCATATTCACCCTATAGTACACATACATCTCATACTATATGTGTTCTAAATTCAAAACACTGATCCTCTCGCTTGGGCGAGATCCTCTCGCTTGGGCGAGATCCTCTCGCTCATGCGAGAATCTGGCAGTATACCCCATTCTTCAAGACTATTACCTAATTTCAAATAGGATAAATTTGGGGTGTTACATTAGTTAAGATACCAATTTTGAAATTAAATAATAGAAATTATACCTACTGACTTGAAGATTTTAAATATTACATCCATGCTTTATTTTATTTATCCCCTTAGTCGTTTTTTATAATACTCTTGTATTCATAATTAGATGTAAAGGGATTTATTCAATTTATATTTACACTCATTAGTTAATAAATTTATGTTCCAAATTAATGAATAGATGTATTTTTTAATTACAAAATTAGTTAATGGGTACAGAATTTTTAAAAGTAATATAAAAAGAACTTAAATAAACTGTTAAAAAATATATATAAAAAGTATCAGACAATTATTCTAGTACACTATTTTTACTTTGGAATCATAACAATTTTTTGGATATTAGTTAACATTTCACTTTTAAGCTGTACCCGTTGTTTGATGAACCTCATGTATACTTCGCAGATGTAATATTTTCCTGACTTGTACGATTACTCTAAGCTACAAAGGTCTTAGGGAAAATATTTAATATCACCATATGAAGTTGAAGTCGATTATGATGAATAGATCCACTCCATCTCAAATTTATTTTGTCCTTTGAGTGCGTGTATTTATTTTGGTTTCTTTTATATTTATATATGTGCATACTAAACTTTACAAAGTCTCTTATAAAAATAACTAATTAAGTCTCACAAAAAATTATTTAATGATTATTTTTACCCACACAAAATGATTTTAAATTTATAATGTAGTTAATAAAAATCTAGTTCATTCCTATATCTATTAATAGTATAGAAATTAGTAATTATTATAAAATTAATTAATATGTGTAAGCATATAAACTATCAAAAACACATTTTTTTGTCATCAAACTACTGTATTAGAATTGCAAATAACAATACTCAACAGTAGTATTAGTCTAATACGCTAGACTACAGATTTGCATTTTAAAAAGAAACAAGTTTAATTAAATGAAATCTTGTTTAATGAAATCTATCTAAAAGTATTTTCTAGTATCATACTCAAGTTGGGCTTTTTCTTGACAAGCGTTTGGTAAATTGTGAATTTCGGATGAGTCACATAAATTAATTTTCATTATAAAAAATTATTTATATAGATTTTAGACATCTTCATTTCGGTTGTGATAATTTCCTCTTATTTGACTTGATGTTTGGATTGGGTTTTTGGGCTCACAAAGGGTAGCCCATGATTTGGCTATGTGGTATCATTGTTACGTGGTATGTGCCCTTATTTGTCGTCAAAGTGATCTTAATTGTTTGGACGGTTAGATCCAAGTGTGGACGAGTATATATTATGCCTAAAGGGTAGGCAATGATAGTATCTTCCCGAGAGTAACCTAACAAAATTTCGGGGACGAAATTTCTTGTTAGGGGGGAAGGATTGTAACATCTCAATTTTTGTTTTCGGATTGATTGGAAAACTTAGGATGTTGATGTGCATGCTTGACCATTCTCTATTGGACGAGAGGGACTCAACGTTTTAAGTTTGAGAAGTATAGGAACCTCGCCCAAGCGAAGAAGTGGTCGTTTGAGCGAAAGTGAAATCTGGAAAAGCTGTCAAATTCTAGCTCGAGCTAGGATTTTCGCCCAGGCTAGAGGGGGGCCTTAGCATACTGCCCGATTCTCGCCCGAGCGAGAAATCCGCGCCTGAGCGAGAGCTTTCCAGTGTGAAATGTGAAAAGGTCGCGAAATTCTCGCCCAAGTGAGCCGTTCTCCCCCTTTCTCTCCCAACAGTGGCTCCACCCAAATGGACCATTTTTTCCTCCACTAAGCCTCAAAACACATCAAAACCTTCCTCTTGTTTCATGGTGACACATTTGGAAAAGCTTGGAGGTGAAAAAGCAACAATGGAAGTTGGAGGAGATGAAGGGAGATGTGGCTCTTTTGCGGAGCAACGGAGCTTACGCAACCTAAGGTGAGGGAGAAGACCATTGTGGTCTTAGATTATTTCATTAAAGTCATCATCTCCGATTTCCCTTAAGAATCGGAGCATATTAACGGATAGAAACTCTCTTGGTAGTTTGTGATCCATATGAGAGTCTTTATTTTACATGAGGATGTATTAGCCATAAAAGTGGAGATATATGTGTGGGGGAAAACCGTCTATTTAAGTAAATCGCTATATGCTCATTTATGGTAATATACCGTCATTAAAGATGGTTCTAACGTTAATGTGTATATGATGAAGAATATGTTACGTGTGGTTTGTTTATGAAAATGGTTATAGTGTGATAATGATGGTGGGTGAGATATTTATGGTCATAAGCATAAATGAGTATGTTGTAAGTGGTTGATTGTTATAAACATACATGGGTGTGTTTGTAACACTGAATGTGTGATGAGTTATTAAGGTGTTAAAATGAGATGGGTATGTTGGTAATGAGAATTGTTTGAATGAGTTGTTGATTTGTAAAGGTGGAAATGAGTATGTTTATCGAAGTGAATATGTTGTGAATCGCTTCTTTGTTATAAATATGCATGGATATGTTGTGATAATGAAGGTGTTGTGTGTTATTCCATGATGTTGGAACAATGTGATGCCTTATGTTTATTGGTGTATGACATTGAGTTGATATTTTGTGCTATGACGAACATGTGATGGAGAAATAACTCGACCTGCCCAATGTGGTATGGAAATAACTCGACCTGCCCAATGTGGTATGGAAATAACTCGACCTGCCCAATGTGGTATGGAAATAACTCGACCTGCCCAATGTGGTATGGAAATAACTCGACCTGCCAGATGTGGTATGGAAATAACTCGAGCTGTCCGATGTTGTATAGAAATAACTCGATCTGCCCGATGTGGTATGGAAATTACTCCACCTGCCCGATGTGGTATGGGGAATTACTCGACCTGCACGATGTGGTATGGGGAATTACTCGACCTGCCCGATGTGGTATGGGGATTACTCGACCTGCCCGATGTGGTATGGGGATTACTCGACCTGCCCGATGTGGTATGGGAATTACTCGACCTGCCCGATGTGGTAGAGGATTATTTGTACGGTGCAGAATTGTTGAAAGAGAATCAAGGGTAAATTACTACGGAATGTGAATGATGTGAAAAGTGTATACTCGGAATGAAAATCATATGTATGCCATAAGATATATATTATGGGATATATACCTTATAGGGTGAATATGGATAATATTGGATGAATAAAATATGCACACTATAACACATATATATTATGGGATATATGTGTACTATAGGGTGAATATGGATAATATGAGATGAGTAAAATATGCACACTATAGAACATATATATTATGGGATGTATGTGTACTATAGGGTGAATATGGATAATATGTGATAAATAAATATGCACACTATAGAACACATATAGTATGGGATATATGTGTACTATAGGGTGAATATGGATAATATGTGTTGATTGGTATATGTTTATCATGATTGATGTTAAATGTGTGTGAGTTTAATACTTTAATGTTATTACTCCATGTAAATCCACCCTATGGTCGCCGTAGTTGGTTCTTACTCCCTCTGTCTTTCCTTGTATGTGTTGTATGTTTGAGTTCAGGTTGTGGAGGTAGCGTATTGGACGCTTACGGAGAAGAATATATGATGGGGTAGTGTTTTTATGTAATTGAAACGCTATAAAAAACTTGTTTGTAATATGAGAACCTTGTCGGTTTCACTCTTATGTAAAATCGAACTTATCCTAAAGTGTATAATGAAGTTGAGTAATACTTGTAATTAAAAGTGTCATTGGTTAAAGGGTAATTGTAATGATTATGTAATTGAAGGGAAGTGCAATGATATGCTTTAATGAATTGAACGATAGATTGTTTCCGCACTTGAAAGATGAATTGAACTTATATGTATATTCAATCAGGTTTTCCAAATCGTTCGAGTAATGTCTTTTAAAAGTAATCACTTCACTTTCATGAATAA
The DNA here is from genome assembly GCA_009771035.1 of Lupinus albus. Lineage (NCBI taxonomy): Eukaryota > Viridiplantae > Streptophyta > Magnoliopsida > Fabales > Fabaceae > Lupinus > Lupinus albus. The sequence goes on from CM020015.1 coordinate 7,387,251, forward strand.
GGTTTTAAAAAGAATTTCCGGGTTATGAAAGTCGGGTCCTTACACAGATCAATACAAACGATATCTTAAATCTTCACTAAGATACTCAACAAGAATCTTTCACATCAACAATTATCACATAGTTAAGTATAACACGATTTGCTGACCGCCAGTCCATCGCCAGGATTAAATCCAGCAGGGACATCATTAAGCGTATCAGAACTATGATAAAGTTTCTACCATTTATCCCATCCGTACACTGAGACACCAATAATGATACCCACCACCGGTATACTGGGTGGGGTGGATACAACCAAGTCTAAAACAACGATGTCCGAACAAGTTGACCAAAGTAGCAAAATTGGCAATCTCCTGATGTCTGAACATCCTTTTCAGCTTGGGCCATAAGCCCAATTCAAATTTAGAGCACTTGGACCATCCCTCCACTTCCAACTCAGAGTAGGGACAAAACTGAGTCAATTCCTCTAATTTAGCCGCATATTCCCTTACAGACATGTTTCCCTGTTCCAACTTCAAGAACTCCATTTCCTTCTTCCTCTTTAGATCAACAGGGAAGTATTTATGAAGGAATTTCGCCTTGAATGTACTCCAGGAAATCAATTGTCCTTCCGTCTCCATTTGGGATCGAGTAAACTCCCACCAGTTCTCGGCCTCCGTCACTAGCATTTAAGTGGCATAGGCCAACTTCTGAGCCTCCGAACAGTTCATGGCCCTGAAGATCCGCTCCACTCCTTGAATCCACTCAATCGCAGCATCAGGAGCCAATCCCCCGTGGAACTAACTGGGGTTCCTCCTACAAAACTCATCCAAACCTCGGTACTCTGCCGGTTTGGGTGGGACTAGGGGTTGCGAACTCGGACTTGGTGCAGAGTTCTGATTCAGATTATGCAAGTTCTCGTTCATCTGTTGTAGTGCAGTTATGATCTGAGCCAACAAATCATTTGGAACATTCTGACTCGTTGCTCTTCCAGCCATGTCTTAATCTGGCTCATTTATAGTCAGTACACAAATTTAACTCACACAAGTCAGGTTATCACATAGTCCCATAGCACATTACAGGTCACTACACCAAGGCTACATGCTTTAAACAGTCAATTCACACAATCTCAACTAGTTAAATCATAAACATGTTGCAAAGAAGCAAGTAAGGTCATACCCTAGGTGTGACACCCTTGATTTTAAAGTCATTAAATTGTAGTATTAGTCCTAGGAGTCTCGCTTGAGCGAGAGAAGCTTAACTGGGAGGATAAACTCCTGGGCTATACTGAAGGATTCTCGCTTGAGCGAGAATGGTCTCGCTTGAGAGAGAGAGGCTCTCCTGAGCGAGAGTTTTCTCGTCTGGGTGAGAAATGTGGCATTCAGGACCTGTCGAGGCTGTGAGATTCTCGCCTGAGCGAGAGGATCCTCGCTTAGGCGAGAAATGCCTCGCCTCAGCGAGAAATCCCTCGCTTGAGCGAGAGCGTCAGATCTGAAATTTTAAAAAGGTGGGATTTTCTCACCTGAGCGAGAACCCGATGATTTCACTCTGAAATAGAAACCCCAAACACATTTAAGGGTTAGAAAGTGAGAGAAAAGAGAGGAGAAGGAGATTTTGAAAGCAAGAACTTGTGGGAATCATCTAGGAGCTTGAGAAGAGGTAAATTTCTTGATTCTAACTCTATTTCTCCCTTTCAAACTCATTTTTGGGTGTATGGATCTCTTATCAAAGTATCAGAAACCATGGAAACTATTGCTTTGGAGTAATGGTACCATGGAAACTCTTGTAAACTCTTGGTTTAGAGTTGGTATTTGATGAATGAAAAGGTTTTGTGGGTTTATTCGTGAAAACCCCAAAACCCCCAAAATGAGAATATGAGTAAAAAGGGAAATGGATGAAATGATAAATATAGGAGATGAGTTGTACTTTAATGTTGATATATGAGATGAATATGTATGTTTTAGATGTTTGGAAACTCGTACCGAAGTAATTTTGGAAACTTTGAAAATATGTGAATCTCTTGTATGTTTCACGATGAAATATGAGTCGTTTATCTGTTATTTTGAACAAATGAATGACATTGTTGTTATTGGTGGAATGAGGAAAGATCCAAAGGTTTGAGGAAATCGCGGAGGAAACTCATAAAGTTACTCGAAACCGACTCCAACGCTCACCAAGGTAAGGGACAAGTGTTACCATTTTATATGGGCTGATGTGAATGAGGTATATGTAAGAGGTAATATGGTTGTAAAAATATTATTGTTGTTACCCTACCCGAAGTGGTAGGGGATTATTTTGTTATCCTACCCGGAGTGGTAGCGGATTATTATGGACGGTCTTACCCGGAGTGGTAGTGCATTATTGCTGTTGCCTATCCGAAGAGGTGGTATGGGGATGAACTCGACCTGCCCGATGTGGTATGGGGAATTAACTAGAGATGGCGACGTAGTATGGATAATTAACTCGACCTGCCCGATGTGGTCTGAGGATTAACTCCACCTGCCCGATGTGGTATGGGGATGAACTCGACCTGCCGGATGTGGTATGTGGAATTAACTAGACCTGCCCAATGTGGTATGGATAATGAACTCGACCTGCCCGATGTAATATGGATAATTAACTCGACCTGCCCGATGTGGTATGGGGTTGAACTTGACCTTCCCGATGTGGTATGGGGATGAACTCGACCTGCCCAATGTGGTATGGGGAATTAACTAGACCTGCCCGACGTGGTATGGATAATGAACTCGACCTGCTCGATGTGGAATGGGGAATGAACTCGACCTGCCCGATGTGGTTTGGGGAATGAACTCGACCTGCCCGATGTGGTATGGGGAAAATAACTAGACCTACCCGATGTGGTAGAGGATTATCTTTGCGAGAGACTTGTTAAATGTGATTAAGGGTGAATACGATTAGTGGGACATGAGTATGTTTGGAATGAAAGTAATATGCATGCTATAGAATATATATTATGTGATATATATACTATAGGGTGAATATGAATAAGTGGAAAGGATATGTTTGGAATGAAAGTAATATGCGTGCTATAGAATATATATTATGGGATATATATACTATATGGTGAATATGAATACGTGGAAAGGATATGTTTGAAATGAAAGTAATATGCATGTTATAGAATATATATTATGGGATATATATACTATAGGGTGAATCTGAATAAGTGGAATAGATATGTTGGAAATGAAAGTAATATGCATGCTATAGAATATATATTATGGGATATATATACTATAAGGTGAATATGAATAACATGGAGATGGAAGAAAGAATATACTAATGTTTATACTTACGTGCTTGTGTTTATAATTTATACCATTGCTTAATCGTATTTAAAATATGGATTATCATGTAATGTTAGTCTTGAACTAATGACTTACTCCCTTGTTTTCGTGTGTTGTTTATGATAATCCAATTGTAGGTAAACAAAGGATTTGAGGAGAAGGCTCACTTAGGAAATTATGCGTTTCTTTACTTCGATTTATTTTATCAACATTTTGTATTGTAGTTGACTAGACACTATTTTGGTATGAATGTAATTCTAACTATGGTAACATTGGATATGTGTAGTTATGGGCATAGTGATTCTTGGAAACCCATAACTAGTTATATGCGATAGTTACTAAGGACTAATTGAATGAATTATGTTTTTCTGCAATAGGAAGTGTAAGGTAACAGAACATGTTAAAAAGTGGTTTTGATGGAATAAGCAATGAGGGATTAGAGTAAGATGATGAATGTATGCATGAAAGGAGTAAAATAAAGGAAAAAATTTCAAGGGTAGAATTTGGGTCCTTACTATTTGGTATCAGAGCATAGTTAATTCTGCGGCCTAGAATATGGCCTTACTTGCTTCTTTGTAACATGTTTATGATTTGAATAGTTGAGATTGTGTGAATTGAATGTTTAAAGCATATAGCCTTGATGTAGTGACATGTACTATGCTATGAGACTATGTGATAGCCTGACTTATGTGAGTTAAATTTGTGTGCTGACTACCCATAAACGCAGGTTAAGACATGGCTGGAAGAGGAAGGGGAAGAGGAACGAGTCAGAACGTTTCAAATGATTTGTTGGCTCAGATGGTGGCTGCACTACAACAAATGAATGAGAGCTTGCATAATCTGAATCAGAATCCTACACCAAGTCCGAGTTCGCAACCCCTAGTCCCACCCGGACCAGCAGAGTACCGAGGTCTGGATGAGTTTTGCAGGAGGAATCCCAGCTAGATCCATGAGGGATTTGCTCCTAATGTTGCTATTGAGTGGATTCAGGGAATGGAGCAGATCTTCTGGGCCATGAACTATTTGGAGACTCAGAAGCTAGCATATGCCACTTATATGCTAGTGAAGGAGGCTGAGAACTGGTGGGAGTTTACTCGACGCCAAATGTTGGCGGAGGGACAACTGATTGCCTCGCGTACATTCAAGGCGAAATTCCTTCATAAATACTTCCCTGCTGATCTGAAGAGGAAGAAGGAAATGGAGTTCTTGAAGTTGGAACAGGGAAACATGTCGGTGGGGGAATATACGGCTAAATTCAAGGAATTGGCCCGATTTTGTCCCTACTCTGAGTTGGAAGTGGACGGACGGTCCAAGTGCTCTAAATTTGAATTGGGCTTAAGGCCCAAGCTGAAAAGGATGTTCGGACATCAAGAGATTGCTGATTTTGCTAACTTGGTCAACAAGTGCAGGATGTACGAGGATAACATGAAAGTGAATGAGGTGGCGACACCCAAATCAATTTTCCCCCGGAACTCTGGACCCCAACGCAACCATATGCAAGGGAGAGGCAAAGAGAGAGTGGAAGATGATCGAAAACCTTATGCGGCACCTACTACACATCGTGACAGAAATTTCAAAGGGTCGAGACCACCTACCGTTCCTACCGGAGGGGTTTCTACTCCCATGTGCAACAAATGTGGCAGATTCCATTATGAGAGTACATGCCTGGGATCGGGAAATGGGTGAGGATTGTTAGCTGGATAGGCCAGAGAGACCTATGGTCCTTGACGAATACTGGAAAAAAAATTAGTCCGGTTATAGTTCCATTCTCTTAGTGGTTCGAGTTGTTCGAGATTGGGATGTTAGTATTTAGACCTTGAGGAGGTTGTCCATGAATTGGCCTTGTGATATCCCGATTTAGTGGTGTGTGCCCTTGGTGGTCGTTTAAGTAATCTTAATGGATTAGATGATCGAGTATGAAATTGGTTTAGTATAGATTATGCTTAAAGTCTAAGCGATGATATTATCTTCCGAGAGTAGCCTAATAAAATTTTCGGGGACGAAAATTCCTATAAGAGGGGGAGGATTGTGACACCCTAGATTTTGAAGTCATTAAATTATAGTATCAGTCCTGGGAGTCTCGCTTGAGCGAGCGAATTGTGGCTTGAGCGAGAGAGGCTCACCTGGGAGGGTGAACTCCTGGGCTATACTGAAGGATTCTCGCTTGAGTGAGAATGGTCTCGCTTGAGCGAGAGAGGCTCACTTGAGCGAGAGTTGTCTCGCCTGGGCGAGAAATGTGGCATTCAAGACCTGTCGAGGCTGTGAGATTCACGCCTGAGCGAGAGGATCCTCGCTTGAGCGAGAGATGCCTCGCTTGAGCGAGAGCGTCAGATCTGAAATTTTAAAAAGGCGGGATTTTCTCGCCTTAGCGAGAATGTGCTCGCTTGAGAGAGAACCCGACGATATCACTTTAAAATAGAAACCCCAAACACATTTTAGGGTTAGAAAGTGAGAGAGAAGAGAGGAGAACGTGATTTTGAGAGCAAAAACTCGTGAGAATCATCTAGGATCTTGAGAAGAAGCAAAACTCTTGATTCTAACTCTCTTTCCCCCTTTCAAACTCGTTTTTGGGTGTATGAATTTCTTCTCAATTTATGAGAAACCATGGAAACTCTTGCTTTGGAGTTATGGTTCGTTTTAGGTTGTTTTTATCTTGTAAACTCTTGGTTTAGAGTTGGTATTTGATGAATGAAAAGGTTTTGTGGGTTTATTCATGAAAACCCCAAAACCCCCAAAATGAGAATATGAGTAAAAAGGGAAATGGGTGAAATGCTAAATATAGGAGATGAGTTGTACGTTAATGTTGATATATGAGATGAATATATATGTTTTAGATGTTTGAAAACTCGTATCGAAGTAGTTTTGGAAACTTTGAAAATATGTGAATCTCCTGTATGTTTGACGATGAAATATGAGTCGTTTATGTGTTATTTTAAACAAATGACTGACATTGTTGTTATTTGTGGAATGAGGAAAGATCCAAAGGTTGGAGGAAATCGCGGAGGAAACTCGTAAAGTTACTCGAAACCGACTGTAAAGACCCAATTTATACCCTAACATTTTTGTTCATTTATTGATAAACATTTAAATTCTAGTACTACTTTCTCACTATCTATTCCCATGAATTACATCCTCGATATAATTAAGGTTCAATTTCAATAATGACAAATTAATCTACCAAAGTATTTTGGGGTTCATAACCCATAAACTGCACATTCTTAATTTCAAAAGGAGGGCTCCGTCCCCGCATACACTTCAATCATACATCAAGTCCCTAGAAATGGGGATACATGTCAATTAGTTCAAGTAATAGATACAAGTACGTGTATAAAACAAAACATCACTTTAGTATTCCTATTACAACAATGTTCATAAAACTAAACTACGCCATCATTCGAATCCGCTAATCCTTAGCTTGACCTGTACACCGGTTATCACAAAATACAACATCAAGAAAACATAAGGGGGGTAAGACATCAAGTTATATAATCAGTAATATATAATCGGAATAGGATAATTATAATGCAAACATATACATATCTACATGATTCTATCAGTAACATAATGCAACCGTTAAGGTACACTAAACTCTCATTCTACCAATTACCAACCACATTTAATAGTAATCATCCATTACAACATAGGGTAAGTCAACACCACGAAGGCTAATCAATACCACATAGGGCAAGTCAATGCCACGAAGGCTATTCAATACCACATAGGGCAAGTCAACGCCATGAAGGCTAATCAATACCACATAGGGCAAGTCAACGCCACGAAGGCTAATCAATAACACATAGGGCAAGTCAATGCCACGAAGGTTAATCAATACCACATAGGTCAAGTCAACGCCACGAAGGCTAATCAATACCACATATGGCAAGTCAACGCCACGAAGGCTAATCAATACCACATAGGGCAAGTCAACGCCACGAAGGCTATTCAATACCACATACCAAATAATAATCAGTTTACTCTATTGTCACAACAATAATGCCAATACATTTACCTTTTCCATCAAATCATTAACTATGGAAACACGTCTCCCTTACCTTGGCGTGTGTTGGCGTTTGACGGCTTGTTTGAATCTACTCCGCTTCCTCCAACCTTAGGGTCTTTACACATTCACACACACACAAAAACAACATCAATAATATATTCGTAACATCACATTATAACTCATTTTACATGTTTCTACCACAAATTAATTCATACTCCGATAACTCTCGAAACTATCTCTATCGAGACTCCCATCTGCATTCGCAAACATTTAACCCCTCATTCCTCATCACCAATCATAAACCACAACCCACTTACCATTTTCCAACCCATTTTCTTCACCATTTCGTTTCTAGGTGTTGGGGTTTCTTAATATCAATATTTTTCAACTACCATCTCCAACTAGATACTCTATATTATGAGTTTTCGAGAAAGAAGTTAACTAAAACGAACTACTACACCAATGGAGAGAGTTGAGTCGTTTTCCAACTCAAAGAGAAGAGACCCCAATAATCTTAATGAGTTTCTAAGTAATGAGAAGTGTTAAAATCAAGTGGTTTACCTCTTCTCTAGCTTCACGTAGTCTTTATGCGAGCTCTAGCCAAGAAAATCGCTTCCTCTTCTCCTTTCTCTCAAAAACTCCCCCCATTTTCGTGTTTGGGGCTCTATTTTAGGTTTCAGGATTTTAGATTCTCGCCCAAGCGAGAATACGTCGCCCAGGCGAGAGATCCCACCTTTTCTACATTTTCAAACACTGATGCTCTCGCTCAAGCGAGAATCCCATAGTGTCAACACACTCCCTCTCGCCCAGGCGAGCCACATCTCGCCCAAGCGAGGCTCCCAGATAAAATTATGGGAGGAATACTGATGCCCTCGCCCAAGCGAGATTTTCTCGTTCAGGCGAGAATCAATCAGTAGCTCCCAGACTGACTGAGTTTCACCAAGTTCCAATTGTCAAACTTTTAGGGGGTTACAATCCTCCCCCTCTTAGAGGAATTTTCATCCCCGAAAATCAAACATACCTTTATTCGAACAAATGCGGGTAGTCCTCCACCATGTCACGTTCTACCTCCCAAGTTGCATCCCCTTCATCGACTTGGCTCCATAATGTCACATTCCATGTCACGTTCTACCTCCCATGTCACGTTCTACCTCTTAATTTCTTAATACTCTTGTCCATGATCCTCACAGGAAAAGTTCTAAAAGTCAGATTATCCTTAAGCTCTATTTGATCCGACTCAACTACATGAGATGGATCTCCAACATATTTCCTCAGTTGAGACACATGAAATACATTGTGGAGATTTTACAACAAAGGGGGTAGGGCAATCCGATAGGCGACCGGTCCAATTCGCTCTAATATTTGATACGGTCCAATGAACCTTGGGGTAAGCTTACGGGACTTCAACACCCTCCCTATTCTAGTAGTCGGGACTACTCTCATGAACACATGATCCCCTTCAGTGAACTCGAGTGGTTTCCGCCTCTGGTCATAATAACTCTTTTGCCGACTTTGTGCTACCTTCATGTTCTCCCTCACCCTCTTTATCTTTTCAGTTGTCTCCCGAACCAGTTCGGGTCCCAATACAAAGTTTTCTCCTGTCTCAAACCAAGTCATCGGAATTCTGCACTTCCTCCCATACAAGGCCTCATAAGGTGCCATCCTTATACTTGAATGGAAATTGTTGTTGTACGTGAATTCGATCAAAGGTAGCATGACATCCCAACTCCCCGGTTGTTCTAGAACACAGGCTCTCAGAAGATCTTCCAACTATTGTATGGTCCTTTCTGATTGCCCATCCGTTTGTGGATGATATGAGGAGCTCATTTTCAACTTAGTTCCCAAAGCGGATTGCAAACTAGTCAAAATTTCGAAGTGAAACGAGGATCTCTATCTGATACAATGCTTTCGGGTATACCATGTAGCCGAACTACCTCCCGGATATACAATTCTGCCAGCCGTTCCATATAATACCTCATATTCATCAGTAAGAAGTGAGCAGACTTTGTTAGCCGATCCACTATTACCCATATTGAGTCATACCCCTTATGGGTTCTTGGAAAACCTGACACAAAGTCCATTGAAATACTATCCCACTTCCATACAGGAATTTCCAGAGATTGTAACTCTCCCGCGGGCCGTTGATGTTCAATCTTGGTTTTCTGGCAGACGAGACAGCTCGAGACATACACAGCTACATCTCTTTTTAACCCAGACCACCAAAACAGCTTTTTCAGATCTTGGTACATCTTCGTAGTTCCCGGGTGAAAATTCATTTTACTCTTGTGCGACTCCTCCAGAATACTCTTTCTCAATTCCGCATCCTGAGGCACACACACCCTTCCTTTATATCTCAACATCCCATTGGAATCGGATTCAAAATCCATCTCTTTCCCGCGAGTCATTAAGTCGCGCTTGGCTCTCAACTCAAGATCGTCAATTTGTAACTTCCTAATCTGGTCAAACAACTCGTTAGTCACCTTGAGCATTCCCAAAATTGCACTTTGAGGTTTCAATTGAACAGCTAAATTCATATATCGAAACTCCTCAATTAATTTCTCCTCGCGGATCATCAGGGAGGACACATGTAATGATTTTCGACTCAAAGCATCAGCTACCACATTGGCTTTCCCAGGGTGATATTGTAAGTTAAAATCATAGTCCTTCAAGAACTCCATCCATCTCCTTTGTCTCATTCAATTCCTTCGATGCCGCAGAGTTGACATATGCTCTGATACCATGTTGTAAAGACCCAATTTATACCCTAAAATTTTCGTTCATTTATTGATAAACATATAAATTCTAGTACTACTTTCTCACTATCTATTCCCATGAATTACATCCTCGATATAATTAAGGTTCAATTTCAATAATGACAAATTAATCTACCAAAGTATTTTGGGGTTCATAACCCATAAACTTCACATTCTTAATTTCAAAAGGAGGGCTCCGTCCCCGCATACACTTCAATCATACATCAAGTCCCTAGAAATGGGGATACATGTCAATTAGTTCAAGTAATAGATACAAGTACGTGCATAATACAAAACAACACTTTAGTATTCCTATTACAACAATGTTCATAAAACTAAACTACGACATCATTCGAATCCGCTAATCCTTAGCTTGACCTGTACACCGGTTATCACAAAATACAACATCAAGAAAACATAAGGGGGTAAGACATCAAGTTATATAATCAGTAATATATAATCGGAATAGGATAATTATAATGCAAACATATACATATCTACATGATTCTATCAGTAACATAATGCAACCGTTAAGGTACACTAAACTCTCATTCTACCAATTACCAACCACATTTAATAGTAATCATCCATTACCACTTAGGGTAAGTCAACACCACGAAGGCTAATCAATACCACATAGGGCAAGTCAATGCCACAAAGGCTATTCAATACCACATAGGGCAAGTCAACGCCATGAAGGCTAATCAATACCACATAAGTCAAGTCAACGCCACGAAGGCTAATCAATACCACATAGGGCTAGTCAACACCACTAAGGCTAATCAATACCACATAGGGCAAGTCAACGCCACGAAGGCTAATCAATACCACATAGAGCAAGTCAACACCACGAAGGCTAATCAATACGACATTGGGCAAGTCAATGCCACAAAGGCTATTCAATACCACATACCAAATAATAATCAGTTTACTCTATTTGTCAGAACAGTAATGCCAATACATTTACCTTTTCCATCAAATCATTAACTATGGAATCACATCTCCCTTACCTTGGCGTGTGTTGGCGTTTGACGGCTTGTTTGAATCTACTCCGCTTCCTCCAACCTTAGGGTCTTTACCCATTCACACACACACAAAAACAACATCAATAATATATTCGTAACATCACATTATAACTCATTTTACATGTTTCTACCACAAATTAATTCATACTCCGATAACTCTCGAAACTATCTCTATCGAGACTCCCATCTGCATTCGTAAATATTTAACCCCTCATTCCTCATCACCAATCATAAACCACAACCCACATACCATTTTCAAACCCATTTTCTTCACCATTTCGTTTCTAGGTGTTGGGGTTTCTTAATATCAATATTTTTCAACTACCATCTCCAAATAGATACTCTATATTATGAGTTTTCGAGAAAGAAGTTAACTAAAACGAACTACTACACCAATGGAGAGAGTTGAGTCGTTTTCCAACTCAAAGAGAAGAGACCCCAATAATCTTAATGAGTTTCTAAGTAATGAGAAGTGTTAAAATCAAATGGTTTACCTCTTCTCCAGCTTCACATGGTCTTTATGCGAGCTCTGGCCAAGAAAATCGCTTCCTCTTCTCCTTTCTCTCAAAAACTCCCCCTATTTTCGTGTTTGGGGCTCTATTTTAGGTTTCCGGATTTTAGATTCTCGCCCAAGCGAGAATACGTCGCCCAGGCGAGAGATCCCGCCTTTTCTACATTTTCAAACACTGACGCTCTCGCTCAAGCGAGAGATTCTCGCTCAAGTGAGAATCCCACAGTGTCAACACACTCCCTCTCGCCTAGGCGAGCCATCTCGCCCAAGCGAGGCTCCTAGATAAAATTCTATGAGAAATACTGGTGCTCTCGCCCAAGCGAGAATCAGTCAGTAGCTCCCAGACTGGCTGAGTTTCACCATGTTCCAATTATCAAACTTTTAGGGGGTTACACCGACTCCAAGGCTAACCAAGGTAAGGGATAAGTGTTTCCATTTTATATGGGCTGATGTGAATGAGGTATGTGTAAGAGGTAATATGTTTGTAAAAATATTATTGTTATTACCCTACCCGGAGTGGTAGGGGATTATTTTGTTATCCTACCCGGAGTGGTAGCGGATTATTGTGGACGGTCCTACCCAGAGTGGTAGTGGATTATTGCTGTTGCCTATCCGAATAGGTAGTGAATTATCCTGATATCGACCTGCCCGATGTGGTATGGGGAATTAACTAGACCTGCCCGACGTGGTATGGATAATAAACTCGACCTGCCTGATGTGGTATGGATAATTAACTCGACGTGCCGGATGTGGTATGGGGATGAACTCGTCCTGCCCGATGTGGTATGGGGTTGAACTCGACCTTCCCAATGTGGTATGGAGAAAAATAGAAACAAACAAAGTGGTCCCTCATGGATGAAACATGTCTTACATCTATTATTGGAGAGTGAAGTGAAGTGTGATCTTAATAATAAGCAAAAATTATTAATCAAGTTGGAGATGTTTTAGATAAAAGAACACAATTGTGAAGAAATTTAACATAATTAGTCTGCATAAAATGATATTTGAAAAAAATTGTTTGCTAAAGCCCTGCTACATCGGCTACTCAATCAATCAGTATTTGTTGGCTTTCGTTTCATTGCAAAAGTCTAAGAATAACTATCTCATCACAATGAAATAAATATGTTGATTACTCAAACACTAAAATTGAAGTGGATAGGTTTACATCATCCAATACTCACATAGAAAGGCCCAAGAATTGAAAAACATATAAATGAGTACGATGATAGAAGGGCATATGAATTGAAAAGCATAAAACAAGGTCATCTTCTTTACAAGACATTATTCAAAATTAAACAATGCAATAAAAAATTATTTGATTGAGAATTGGATTAATGATTGGAATTAGTATCGTCTCTTTTCTTTTTGTTTGGGTTGAGAAGAAGTCTAGTCTATTTATATTGCCTATACCATCTCCGAAATTAGGGAAGGAAGTCTACGATTTACTTATCTTCCAATATCACTTAATAAAATTAAACCAACTCATTAGTCAATTTTCACTCTGAAATGTATAGTCTCGATTACCATATTGCACGAATGTTTACTTTTTAACAATAAATATAATATAAGACATCCTAATTAAATATTTAATAAATAAATTAAGGGTATAAACTTGGTCATGCGTTTCGAGAAAGTACTATTCTAATATGGGTGTTCGGGGTGCTAATACGTTGTCCAAAGGATAATCAACTCTCAAACTTATATCTCTTATTCAATCACAATATTTTCAGAATTGGGCATAAAGATAGTTTTATATGCTTTAATTTAAAAAAAAAAAAAAACTTAGTGGTGACTCTAAATCATTTAGCATAAGGTGGATTGGCTTTATACATCCTCCTAAGTCATGCTATAGATGATCCATTAAAATTAGGGTCGTGATATTCGCTACTCATCTCCCACGTGTTTGTGAATTTAAATACGTTCCATCGCCATTCGCATGCAGCTTTACCACCAACACCTATCGGCCACCCGCATCTGATTCATGTGGAATTTCACGCGAAACCACCTCTGTTCTTATCATCGACAACTTTCCCTCTTTCTTCTTGTGCATCATCAATTTTTGTTAATAGTTCAAACACGACTTTGTTGCTTCTATATTTTTCCATTTTTGTGTAATTAGGTGGGTTTAAAACACCTTCATTCTTTAATTTCCCATTTCCAAGTTTATTACTAATAATTATCATTAAAGTATTGAATATATGCTTTACTTTCTATAATTAATAGTAATAATAATATAACAATAAACAAAAAAATTAATTATAATATTAAGGTCAATATAAATTAATTAATTTATGTTAGTCAATAAAGAGGATTATTAAATAGTTAGGTAAAGTATAATTAGTGTACTTTTGTGATACTTTTTTGTTAAAAATATTCTTAACAATAAATAATAAATGATGAATTATTTATACTAATATATTAATAGAAAACATGTTTTAACTACCAATATGAAATAATTTGATTTGTCTATATTGTCAATTCATAATAACTACACTTTTATAACCAAAAAACCACCTTTCAATTGTAACCACCAACTAGAATAATTTGAATTTTCCTATTTGGCCCTTCATTGTAACTACACCTCTATAACCCCAAACGACCTTTCAATTATAAATTACAGTGAATATATTCGATTGTGATAATTGTTCAAATCTTAATGAAGGGATGCATATACAATTGTGTTCATAAGGAATAGAGTCTTGCACTCCAATTCTTTATTCATATAGACTATATATTACAAACAATAGGAAAAAATGGTTGACAGGCACGACGATGCCTTTCAACACACTAGTAAATAATAAAATGAATTCTTTGTTGTGTCTGATGCATGCTAAATAGTAATAAACTTCAATTCAAATAAAGGGCAAATCTTTAAAATAAATTATAATAAAGATGTAGGAAAGATCATGATTCACTTTTTTTTTCGTTGGACCATCTTTTGAAATGTTGTGATACATCGCTTCTATTAGTTAACATTAAAAATCAGAAATAATTTAAAAAATTAAATAATAAATAAAATATTTTTATATAATATTTAATATTTTAAAAAAGTAATAGTTTAAAATCTTTGAAATAATAATAACACTAGGAATATTTTATTTAACTATACATAATGAATACACAAAACAAATAAATGATAATCTTTTCTTGATTTATTTCAAATATAGAAAATAATTATCACATCGAAGACAAAGGAAAGGTCGTGAGGACAAAGGAAAGGTCGTGAGTTTAGATTTATTTTATATTATTTGAACATTCTTCATATATTGCTTCTTTTATTTAAAACAATTTAAGTACTCCTAGTCAATCAAACAATTTTCTATCAAGAACTATGTAAGTTTAGATTCCCCATTCCATAAAATTGAGACAAGTGATTATTTTAAGAAAAAACATCAATATGAATATGATTAAAATAGAATTTAGGTATATCGACATATCAATATATTTCATTTCAAAATTATGTATGAAAGAAAATCAGAAAAAGTAACATGAAATAAATAATTTTGACGAATAGATAAATAAATCCTTCAATTTTAGATTTTGAAATCAAAAGATATATATTCCACAAAAACAAAAAACAAAAAGTAATTAAATGAACGACATTGTCTTTTCTTTAAGGTTAAAGAAGAATAACAAGTAATATTATAGCATTTCAATGGACATAAATCTTTCATATCCACTATTTATGTCATTATATTTGTCATCAATGAGAAATGACCACCTCATTATGTACTCCTATAACCTTTTGCTAAATTATTTATAACGAGGTAGTCGTTTTATTGGTAGCAATGAAAGCATAAATAATGGTTATAGAAGATTTTGTTCCATTCGACCTAACAACTTTATTGTCTGTCACGTTTCCATATGTTCCAAAATACTTTTCGGTCATGTTATTCCCAAAGTCAAATATAATATTATTTCACACACAAAGACAATTTTTATGAAATATTGCATGTCTTTATGATGGTGACTCTCAAGTGAAAACTAAATTTACCAAGGTGATTGGTATTTTTAAATGGTAAATAAAAAGCTATAAAATAGGAAGCATCTAATTTCTTAAGAGAATAATCAAAACCCACTTTGAAGTGAACTTGGGGGGAAATGGTGTCTCTACTTGTCTCAGTTTCTCTTGCATTGGCCATAATATTCTTCAGTCTACCATCTGAAGCAAATGACGTTTCCCTTCAATCAGAAACACTTATAAAGAAACACCACAAACACCACTCTCCTCCACCATCGGCTGACCAAATACAACCACCATCTTCACCACACAAGCATAGTCACCACTATCCACCACCACCATCTTCATCACACAAGCACAAGCATCACTCTCCACCACCAGCATCTTCATCACACAAGCACATGCACACCTCTCCACCACCACCATCTTCATCACACAAGCACAAGCACCACTCTCCACCACCAGCATCTTCATCACGCAAGCACAGACACCACTCTCCACCACCACCATCTTCATCACACAAGCACATGCACCACTCTCCACCACCAACATCTTCATCACGCAAGCACAGTCGCCACTCTCCACAACCACCATCTTCATCACACAAGCACAGACACCACTCTCCACCACCAGCATCTTCATCACGCAAGCACAATCGCCACTCTCCACAACCACCATCTTCATCACACAAGCACAGGCACCACTCTCCACCACCAGCATCTTCATCACGCAAGCACATGCACCACTCTCCACCACCACCATCTTCATCACACAAGCACAGACACCACTCAGCTCCACCACCATTATCTCTAGATGACAAGCACTTGCACACCCAACATCCACACCACAAGCACCATTCTCCCCCCACCATCTGGACGCAAGCACTATCATCATTCGGCTCCACCACCAGTCCAAAACTAGATTGGAATTATTTCCAATAAGCCTAGGTAATATTAAATTATTGATATGCACATACATATTTTCTGCATATTTTTTCACATATTTTACAATCATCCACTATTATTTTAAAGAATCAACAGATATTCATCTGCAACGTATAATCTTAAAATTTCATTTTGATGTGTAAAAAATATTGGTAGAAAATTAAACTCTAATCCAAATTTGAAACATAACTATGTTTTGAATCTTCCCTTTAGTATTTAATAAGTTAACTAGTCCACATTTCATGTAAAATCTATGAGTTATTATAATTTATCAAGGGATTACTGATTGACCAAAATACTAATACATGTGCCTAATTATGCAGGGTCTAAGGTTAAACTTGTGAAGACAATGCCATGATCGATTAGTGTTTTTGTCAAAGTTGAGGAAGTGTTTGATTAATGTTTACAGGAACCGAACGTGTGCTTTTGTTTATTTAAGTTGTGCTTTTGTTGATTGTACAGTTGTAATAAAGGGCATCTCCCTCTTATGTATCTGCACTTGCTTACATGCATTGTAATTTTGAATGTGGCAGACAAAGCAGTATATGAAATAATAATATATATACAGTCTTTCCATACTTGGAACAAGTCTTTATATTGTTGATGTTGACTGAGAGTCTTTTTGTCATTATTTACTAGTTGAAGGATTAAGATAGCTTTAATTGATCAATAAATAAATAAATGAAATCGGTTATTATAATAATAATTATCTCTAGTAATGGTTACATTGGATTGTGGTTATGTAGAATTTTCCATAATAGCAGATAAAGTATGGGAAAATGTAAGAGATATGGTCACACTGTTGTTCGTGATAATTTTTTGAAATTCCAAAACCATAATATTACAACCACAATTACAAGTTACAACTTTAACATGTTTTGTGTCATTTAAGTAGCTCTAAAAGGCGATATTATCAAAATTAATGTGAAATTTCACATAATTCTACTAGTAATTTAAACATAGTACATATGGCTCTAAAGGCAGAACTACTATGGCTCCCGTGTGGAACATATCCCCACAAACTATAATTAATGTCGAATGTAAAATTTCCACTAGTTTATAATTAATATCCAAGGCCAAGGTATAAAAAATGGAGGGAATTTATAATTTATAATTTATAACATTTAATGTTGAGTTATGCTAATTACAAATATTTAACTTATAGCTTCTTGAAGTAACAGGCCAAAATCCAATAGAATGGTTTTGTATCTTAATAAGGATAAGACATTTCATTTTCTCTACTCTTACCCTATACTTGAAGTTAGAGTTAGGTTTTAAACATGCAGCGAGAGATGCAACTAATGAAAGAGCATTCCCAAATATGAAAATTACAAGTAATCATATAGAAATTTATATTAGAGATGTATGATCAAAAGAACGATTTATTAGAGATGTATATAGTCATATTTTTTTATAGAATTAAAAATGACGACAATATGGATGTTCCCATAACTTGAAAACTTCTATGATCAATTATGAAAATCTATATTGGATTTTGTCTAATTAAACTTTCATTATTGTGGTACATTGTTATTATTGGATAAAATTTTATTGCCTAAAAGTTATTATAATTTTAAGGAATTTTTAATGTGTGCCATGTGGCACATCTTAAGGAGAAGAACGAAGACATTATAAACCGTCATTTAATAAATTGTGGCAGCGCACTCGTGGAAGGTATCTATCTATTATATTTTTCTATTTATTTATTATTTATTTTAGGTGATTTTAATACTTGTACATATTAGTTGGAAGGACCCGATTCTCGAAAACCAAAATTTATTTTTAAAACTTTATTCATGAAAGTAAAGATTACTTTTGAAAGTCAACACTCGAACGGTTTGGAAACTTGAGTAAATACATTTATAAATTACAAGGCGGAAATATTCCAAATACATTACATTTCAAAAGCATGTCATTGCACTTTCTTTCAAATACATAATCTAAACATTACCTTTTTACCAAGAAACTTTTAATTACAAAAGTAAATCAACTTCATTATACTCTTTAGGAGAAGTTCCATTATACAAAAGAGTGAAACCTACAAGGTTCTCATATTAACAAACATTTTTCATAAATATGTCAATTACATAAAATACTACTCTATCATGTACTCTTCTCTGCAAGCGTCCAATACACTACATCCATAACCTGAACTCAAGTATACAACAAATACAAGGAAAGACAGAGGAGTAAGAACCAACTACGGTGACCGTAGCGTGTTTACATGGAGTAATAACATTAAAGTATAAAACCACACACACATCTAACATCAATCATGATAAACATATACCTATCAACCCATATATCCATATTCTCCCATAGTACACATATATCCCATACTATATGTGTTCTATAGTGTGCATATTTATTCGTCACATATTATCCATATTCACCCTATAGTACACATACATCTCATACTATATGTGTTCTAAATTCAAAACACTGATCCTCTCGCTTGGGCGAGATCCTCTCGCTTGGCGAGATCCTCTCGCTCATGCGAGAATCTGGCAGTATACCCCATTCTTCAAGACTATTACCTAATTTCAAATAGGATAAATTTGGGTGTTACATTAGTTAAGATACCCATTTGAAATTAAATAATAGAAATTATACCTACTGACTTGAAGATTTTTAAATATTACATCCATGCTTTATTTTATTTATCCCCTTAGTCGTTTTTTATAATACTCTTGTATTCATAATTAGATGTAAAGGGATTTATTCAATTTATATTTACACTCATTAGTTAATAAATTTATGTTCCAAATTAATGAATAGATGTATTTTTTAATTACAAAATTAGTTAATGGGTACAGAATTTTTAAAAGTAATATAAAAAGAACTTAATAAACTGTTAAAAAATTATTAAAAATATCAGACAATTATCTAGTACACTATTTTTACTTTGGAATCATAACAATTTTTTGGATATTAGTTTCATTCACTTAAGCTGTACCGTTGTTTGATGAACCTCATGTATACTTCGCAGATGTAATATTTTCCTGACTTGTACGATTACTCTAAGCTACAAAGGTCTTAGGGAAAATATTTAATATCACCATATGAAGTTGAAGTCGATTATGATGAATAGATCCACTCCATCTCAAATTTATTTTGTCCTTTGAGTGCGTGTATTTATTTTGGTTTCTTTTATATTTATATATGTGCATACTAAACTTTACAAAGTCTCTTATAAAAATAACTAATTAAGTCTCACAAAAAATTATTTAATGATTATTTTTACCCACACAAAATGATTTTAAATTTATAATGTAGTTAATAAAAATCTAGTTCATTCCTATATCTATTAATAGTATAGAAATTAGTAATTATTATAAAATTAATTAATATGTGTAAGCATATAACTATCAAAAACACATTTTTTTGTCATCAAACTACTGTATTAGAATTGCAAATAACAATACTCAACAGTAGTATTAGTCTAATACGCTAGACTACAGATTGCATTTTAAAAAGAAACAAGTTTAATTAAATGAAATCTTGTTTAATGAAATCTATCTAAAAGTATTTTCTAGTATCATACTCAAGTTGGGCTTTTTCTTGACAAGCGTTTGGTAAATTGTGAATTTCGGATGAGTCACATAAATTAATTTTCATTATAAAAAATTATTTATATAGATTTTAGACATCTTCATTTCGGTTGTGATAATTTCCTCTTATTTGACTTGATGTTTGGATTGGGTTTTTGGGCTCACAAAGGGTAGCCCATGATTTGGCTATGTGGTATCATTGTTACGTGGTATGTGCCCTTATTTGTCGTCAAAGTGATCTTAATTGTTTGGACGGTTAGATCCAAGTGTGGACGAGTATATATTATGCCTAAAGGGTAGGCAATGATAGTATCTTCCCGAGTAACCTAACAAAATTTCGGGGACGAAATTTCTTGTTAGGGGGGAAGGATTGTAACATCTCAATTTTTGTTTTCGGATTGATTGGAAAACTTAGGATGTTGATGTGCATGCTTGACCATTCTCTATTGGACGAGAGGGACTCAACGTTTTAAGTTTGAGAAGTATAGGAACCTCGCCCAAGCGAAGAAGTGGTCGTTTGAGCGAAAGTGAAATCTGGAAAAGCTGTCAAATTCTAGCTCGAGCTAGGATTTTCGCCCAGGCTAGAGGGGGGCCTTAGCATACTGCCCGATTCTCGCCCGAGCGAGAAATCCGCGCCTGAGCGAGAGCTTTCCAGTGTGAAATGTGAAAAGGTCGCGAAATTCTCGCCCAAGTGAGCCGTTCTCCCCCTTTCTCTCCCAACAGTGGCTCCACCCAAATGGACCATTTTTTCCTCCACTAAGCCTCAAAACACATCAAAACCTTCCTCTTGTTTCATGGTGACACATTTGGAAAAGCTTGGAGGTGAAAAAGCAACAATGGAAGTTGGAGGAGATGAAGGGAGATGTGGCTCTTTTGCGGAGCAACGGAGCTTACGCAACCTAAGGTGAGGGAGAAGACCATTGTGGTCTTAGATTATTTCATTAAAGTCATCATCTCCGATTTCCCTTAAGAATCGGAGCATATTAACGGATAGAAACTCTCTTGGTAGTTTGTGATCCATATGAGAGTCTTTATTTTACATGAGGATGTATTAGCCATAAAAGTGGAGATATATGTGTGGGGGAAAACCGTCTATTTAAGTAAATCGCTATATGCTCATTTATGGTAATATACCGTCATTAAAGATGGTTCTAACGTTAATGTGTATATGATGAAGAATATGTTACGTGTGGTTTGTTTATGAAAATGGTTATAGTGTGATAATGATGGTGGGTGAGATATTTATGGTCATAAGCATAAATGAGTATGTTGTAAGTGGTTGATTGTTATAAAACATACATGGGTGTGTTTGTAACACTGAATGTGTGATGAGTTATTAAGGTGTTAAAATGAGATGGGTATGTTGGTAATGAGAATTGTTTGAATGAGTTGTTGATTTGTAAAGGTGGAAATGAGTATGTTTATCGAAGTGAATATTTGTGAATCGCTTCTTTGTTATAAATATGCATGGATATGTTGTGATAATGAAGGTGTTGTGTGTTATTCCATGATGTTGGAACAATGTGATGCCTTATGTTTATTGGTGTATGACATTGAGTTGAGTTGATATTTTGTGCTATGACGAACATGTGATGGAGAAATAACTCGACCTGCCCAATGTGGTATGGAATAACTCGACCTGCCCAATGTGGTATGGAGAAAAATAGAAACAAACAAAGTGGTCCCTCATGGATGAAACATGTCTTACATCTATTATTGGAGAGTGAAGTGAAGTGTGATCTTAATAATAAGCAAAAATTATTAATCAAGTTGGAGATGTTTTAGATAAAAGAACACAATTGTGAAGAAATTTAACATAATTAGTCTGCATAAAATGATATTTGAAAAAAATTGTTTGCTAAAGCCCTGCTACATCGGCTACTCAATCAATCAGTATTTGTTGGCTTTCGTTTCATTGCAAAAGTCTAAGAATAACTATCTCATCACAATGAAATAAATATGTTGATTACTCAAACACTAAAATTGAAGTGGATAGGTTTACATCATCCAATACTCACATAGAAAGGCCCAAGAATTGAAAAACATATAAATGAGTACGATGATAGAAGGGCATATGAATTGAAAAGCATAAACAAGGTCATCTTCTTTACAAGACATTATTCAAAATTAAACAATGCAATAAAAAATTATTTGATTGAGAATTGGATTAATGATTGGAATTAGTATCGTCTCTTTTCTTTTTGTTTGGGTTGGAGAAGAAGTCTAGTCTATTTATATTGCCTATACCATCTCCGAAATTAGGGAAGGAAGTCTACGATTTACTATCTTCCAATATCACTTAATAAAATTAAACCAACTCATTAGTCAATTTTCACTCTGAAATGTATAGTCTCGATTACCATATTGCACGAATGTTTACTTTTTAACAATAAATATAATATAAGACATCCTAATTAAATATTTAATAAATAAATTAAGGGTATAAACTTGGTCATGCGTTTCGAGAAAGTACTATTCTAATATGGGTGTTCGGGGTGCTAATACGTTGTCCAAAGGATAATCAACTCTCAAACTTATATCTCTTATTCAATCACAATATTTTCAGAATTGGGCATAAAGATAGTTTTATATGCTTTAATTTAAAAAAAAAAAAAACTTAGTGGTGACTCTAAATCATTTAGCATAAGGTGGATTGGCTTTATACATCCTCCTAAGTCATGCTATAGATGATCCATTAAAATTAGGGTCGTGATATTCGCTACTCATCTCCCACGTGTTTGTGAATTTAAATACGTTCCATCGGCCATTCGCATGCAGCCTTTACCACCAACACCTATCGGCCACCGCATCTGATTCATGTGGAATTTCACGCGAAACCACCTCTGTTCTTATCATCGACAACTTTCCCTCTTTCTTCTTGTGCATCATCAATTTTTGTTAATAGTTCAAACACGACTTTGTTGCTTCTATATTTTTCCATTTTTGTGTAATTAGGTGGGTTTAACACCTTCATTCTTTAATTTCCCATTTCCAAGTTTATACTAATAATTATCATTAAAGTATTGAATATATGCTTTACTTTCTATAATTAATAGTAATAATAATATAACAATAAACAAAAAAATTAATTATAATATTAAGGTCAATATAAATTAATTAATTTATGTTAGTCAATAAAGAGGATTATTAAATAGTTAGGTAAAGTATAATTAGTGTACTTTTGTGATACTTTTTTGTTAAAAATATTCTTAACAATAAATAATAAATGATGAATTATTTATACTAATATATTAATAGAAAACATGTTTTAACTACCAATATGAAATAATTTGATTTGTCTATATTGTCATTCATAATAACTACACTTTTATAACCAAAAACCACCTTTCAATTGTAACCACCAACTAGAATAATTTGAATTTTCCTATTTGGCCCTTCATTGTAACTACACCTCTATAACCCCAAACGACCTTTCAATTATAAATTACAGTTGAATATATTCGATTGTGATAATTGTTCAAATCTTAATGAAGGGATGCATATACAATTGTGTTCATAAGGAATAGAGTCTTGCACTCCAATTCTTTATTCATATAGACTATATATTACAAACAATAGGAAAAAATGGTTGACAGGCACGACGATGCCTTTCAACACACTAGTAAATAATAAAATGAATTCTTTGTTGTGTCTGATGCATGCTAAATAGTAATAAACTTCAATTCAAATAAAGGGCAAATCTTTAAAATAAATTATAATAAAGATGTAGGAAAGATCATGATTTCACTTTTTTTTTCGTTGGACCATCTTTTGAAATGTTGTGATACATCGCTTCTATTAGTTAACATAAAATCAGAAATAATTTAAAAATTAAATAATAAATAAAATATTTTATATAATATTTAATATTTAAAAAAGTAAATAGTTTAAAATCTTTGAAATAATAATAACACTAGGAATATTTTATTTAACTATACATAATGAATACACAAAACAAATAAATGATAATCTTTTCTTGATTTATTTCAAAATATAGAAATAATTATCACATCGAAGACAAAGGAAAGGTCGTGAGGACAAAGGAAAGGTCGTGAGTTTAGATTTATTTTATAATTATTTGAACATTCTTCATATATTGCTTCTTTTATTTAAAACAATTTAAGTACTCCTAGTCAATCAAACAATTTTCTATCAAGAACTATGTAAGTTTAGATTCCCCATTCCATAAAATTGAGACAAGTGATTATTTTAAGAAAAAACATCAATATGAATATGATTAAAAATAGAATTTAGGTATATCGACATATCAATATATTTCATTTCAAAATTATGTATGAAAGAAAATCAGAAAAAGTAACATGAAATAAATAATTTTGACGAATAAGATAAATAAATCCTTCAATTTTAGATTTTGAAATCAAAAGATATATATTCCACAAAAACAAAAAACAAAAAGTAATTAAATGAACGACATTGTCTTTTCTTTAAGGTTAAGAAGAATAACAAGTAATATTATAGCATTTCAATGGACATAAATCTTTCATATCCACTATTTATGTCATTATATTTGTCATCAATGAGAAATGACCACCTCATTATGTACTCCTATAACCTTTTGCTAAATTATTTATAACGAGGGTAGTCGTTTTTATTGGTAGCAATGAAGCATAAAATAATGGTTATAGAAGATTTTTGTTCCATTTCGACCTAACAACTTTATTGTCTGTCACGTTTCCATATGTTCCAAAATACTTTTCGGTCATGTTATTCCCAAAGTCAAATATAATATTATTTCACAACACAAAGACAATTTTTATGAAATATTGCATGTCTTTATGATGGTGACTCTCAAGTGAAAACTAAATTTACCAAGGTGATTGGTATTTTAAATGGTAAATAAAAAGCTATAAAATAGGAAGCATCTAATTTCTTAAGAGAATAATCAAAACCCACTTTGAAGTGAACTTGGGGGGAAATGGTGTCTCTACTTGTCTCAGTTTCTCTTGCATTGGCCATAATATTCTTCAGTCTACCATCTGAAGCAAATGACGTTTCCCTTCAATCAGAAACACTTATAAAGAAACACCACAAACACCACTCCTCCTCCACCATCGGCTGACCAAATACAACCACCATCTTCACCACACAAGCATAGTCACCACTATCCACCACCACCATCTTCATCACACAAGCACAAAGCATCACTCTCCACCACCAGCATCTTCATCACACAAGCACATGCACACCTCTCCACCACCACCATCTTCATCACACAAGCACAAGCACCACTCTCCACCACCAGCATCTTCATCACGCAAGCACAGACACCACTCTCCACCACCACCATCTTCATCACACAAGCACATGCACCACTCTCCACCACCAACATCTTCATCACGCAAGCACAGTCGCCACTCTCCACAAACCACCATCTTCATCACACAAGCACAGACACCACTCTCCACCACCAGCATCTTCATCACGCAAGCACAATCGCCACTCTCCACAACCACCATCTTCATCACAACAAGCACAGGCACCACTTCTCCACCACCAGCATCTTCATCACGCAAGCACATGCACCACTCTCCACCACCACCATCTTCATCACACAAGCACAGACACCACTCAGCTCCACCACCATTATCTCTAGATGACAAGCACTTGCACACCCAACATCCACACCACAAGCACCATTCTCCCCCACCATCTGGACGCAAGCACTATCATCATTCGGCTCCACCACCAGTCCAAAACTAGATTGGAATTATTTCCAATAAGCCTAGGTAATATTAAATTATTGATATGCACATACATATTTTCTGCATATTTTTTCACATATTTTACAATCATCCACTATTATTTTTAAAGAATCAACAGATATTCATCTGCAACGTATAATATAAAATTTCATTTTGATGTGTAAAAAATATTTTGGTAGAAAATAAACTCTAATCCAAATTTGAAACATAACTATGTTTTGAATCTTCCCTTTAGTATTTAATAAGTTAACTAGTCCACATTTCATGTAAAATCTATGAGTTATTATAATTTATCAAGGGATTACTGATTGACCAAAATACTAATACATGTGCCTAATTATGCAGGGTCTAAGTTAAACTTGTGAAGACAATGCCATGATCGATTAGTGTTTTTGTCAAAGTTGAGGAAAGTGTTTGATTAATGTTTACAGGAACCGAACGTGTGCTTTTGTTTATTTAAGTTGTGCTTTTGTTGTATTGTACAGTTGTAATAAAGGGCATCTCCCCTCTTATGTATCTGCACTTGCTTACATGCATTGTAATTTTGAATGTGGCAGACAAAGCAGTATATGAAATAATAATATATATACAGTCTTTCATACTTGGAACAAGTCTTTATATTGTGATGTTGACTGAGAGTCTTTTTGTCATTATTTAACTAGTTGAAGGATTAAGATAGCTTTAATTGATCAATAAATAATAAAATGAATTCTTTGTTGTGTCTGATGCATGCTAAATATAATAAACTTCAATTCAAATAAAGGGCAAATCTTTAAAAATAAATTATAATAAAGATGTAGGAAAGATCATGATTTCACTTTTTTTTTCGTTGGACCATCTTTTGAAATGTTGTGATACATCGCTTCTATTAGTTAACATTAAAAATCAGAAATAATTTAAAGCTTAAAGGCGAATTATAAAATATGTTTTTATATAATATTTAATAATTTAAAAAGTAATAGTTTAAAATCTTTGAAATAATAATAACACTAGGAATATTTTATTTAACTATAAATAATGAATACACAAAACATAATAAATGATAATCTTTTCTTGATTTATTTCAAATATAGAAAATAATTAATCACATCGAAGACAAAGGAAAGGTCGTGAGGACAAAGGAAAGGTCGTGAGTTTAGATTTATTTTATAATTATTTGAACATTCTTCATATATTGCTTCTTTTATTTAAAACAATTTAAGTACTCCTAGTCAATCAAACAATTTTCTATCAAGAACTATGTAAGTTTAGATTCCCCATTCCATAAAATTGAGACAAGTGATTATTTTAAGAAAAAACATCAATATGAATATGATTAAAAATAGAATTTAGGTATATCGACATATCAATATATTTCATTTCAAAATTATGTATGAAAGAAAATCAAAAAAGTAACATGAAATAAATAATTTGACGAATAAGATAAATAAATCCTTCAATTTTAGATTTGAAATCAAAAGATATATATTCCACAAAAACAAAAATTTTAAAAAATTAATTAAATGAACGACATTGTCTTTTTCTTTAAGGTTAAGAAGAATAACAAGTAATATTATAGCATTTCAATGGACATAAATCTTTCATATCCACTATTTATGTCATTATATTTGTCATCAATGAGAAATGACCCACCTCATTATGTACTCCCTATAACCTTTTGCTAAATTATTTATAACGAGGGTAGTCGTTTTTATTGGTAGCAATGAAAGCATAAAATAATGTTATAGAAGATTTTTGTTCCATTTCGACCTAACAACTTTATTGTCTGTCACGTTTCCATATGTTCCAAAATACTTTTCGGTCATGTTATTCCCAAAGTCAAATATAATATTATTTCACAACACAAAGACAATTTTTATGAAATATTGCATGTCTTTATGATGGTGACTCTCAAGTGAAAACTAAATTTACCAAGGTGATTGGTATTTTTAAATGGTAAATAAAAAGCTATAAATAGGAAGCATCTAATTTCTTAAGAGAATAATCAAAAACCCACTTTGAAGTGAACTTGGGGGGAAATGGTGTCTCTACTTGTCTCAGTTTCTCTTGCATTGGCCATAATATTCTTCAGTCTACCATCTGAAGCAAATGACGTTTCCCTTCAATCAGAAACACTTATAAAGAAACACCACAAACACCACTCTCCTCCACCATCGGCTGACCAAATACAACCACCATCTTCACCACACAAGCATAGTCACCACTATCCACCACCACCATCTTCATCACACAAGCACAAGCATCACTCTCCACCACCAGCATCTTCATCACACAAGCACATGCACACCTCTCCACCACCACCATCTTCATCACACAAGCACAAGCACCACTCTCCACCACCAGCATCTTCATCACGCAAGCACAGACACCACTCTCCACCACCACCATCTTCATCACACAAGCACATGCACCACTCTCCACCACCAACATCTTCATCACGCAAGCACAGTCGCCACTCTCCACAACCACCATCTTCATCACACAAGCACAGACACCACTCTCCACCACCAGCATCTTCATCACGCAAGCACAATCGCCACTCTCCACAACCACCATCTTCATCACACAAGCACAGGCACCACTCTCCACCACCAGCATCTTCATCACGCAAGCACATGCACCACTCTCCACCACCACCATCTTCATCACACAAGCACAGACACCACTCAGCTCCACCACCATTATCTCTAGATGACAAGCACTTGCACACCCAACATCCACACCACAAGCACCATTCTCCCCCACCATCTGGACGCAAGCACTATCATCATTCGGCTCCACCACCAGTCCAAAACTAGATTGGAATTATTTCCAATAAGCCTAGGTAATATTAAATTATTGATATGCACATACATATTTTCTGCATATTTTTTCACATATTTTACAATCATCCACTATTATTTTTAAAGAATCAACAGATATTCATCTGCAACGTATAATCTTAAAATTTCATTTTGATGTGTAAAAAATATTTGGTAGAAAATTAAACTCTAATCCAAATTTGAAACATAACTATGTTTTGAATCTTCCCTTTAGTATTTAATAAGTTAACTAGTCCACATTTCATGTAAAATCTATGAGTTATTATAATTTATCAAGGGATTACTGATTGACCAAAATACTAATACATGTGCCTAATTATGCAGGGTCTAAGTTAAACTTGTGAAGACAATGCCATGATCGATTAGTGTTTTTGTCAAAGTTGAGGAAAGTGTTTGATTAATGTTTACAGGAACCGAACGTGTGCTTTTGTTTATTTAAGTTGTGCTTTTGTTGTATTGTACAGTTGTAATAAAGGGCATCTCCCCTCTTATGTATCTGCACTTGCTTACATGCATTGTAATTTTGAATGTGGCAGACAAAGCAGTATATGAAATAATAATATATATACAGTCTTTCATACTTGGAACAAGTCTTTATATTGTGATGTTGACTGAGAGTCTTTTTGTCATTATTTAACTAGTTGAAGGATTAAGATAGCTTTAATTGATCAATAAATAAATAAATGAAATCGGTTATTATAATAATAATTATCTCTAGTAATGGTTACATTGGATTGTGGTTATGTAGAATTTTCCATAATAGCAGATAAAGTATGGGAAAATGTAAGAGATATGGTCACACTAGTGTTCGTGATAATTTTTTGAAATTCCAAAACCATAATATTACAACCACAATTACAAGTTACAACTTTAAACATGTTTTGTGTCATTTAAGTAGCTCTAAAAGGCGATATTATCAAAATTAATGTGAAATTTCACATAATTCTACTAGTAATTTAAACATAGTACATATGGCTCTAAAGGCAGAACTACTATGGCTCCCGTGTGGAACATATCCCCACAAACTATAATTAATGTCGAATGTAAAATTTCCACTAGTTTATAAATTAATATCCAAGGCCAAGGTATAAAAAATGGAGGGAATTTATAATTTATAATTTATAACATTTTAATGTTGAGTTATGCTAATTACAAATATTTAACTTATAGCTTCTTGAAGTAACAGGCCAAAATCCAATAGAATGGTTTTGTATCTTAATAAGGATAAGACATTTCATTTTCTCTACTCTTACCCTATACTTGAATTTAGAGTTAGGTTTTAAACATGCAGCGAGAGATGCAACTAATGAAAGAGCATTCCCAAATATGAAAATTACAAGTAATCATATAGAAATTTATATTAGAGATGTATGATCAAAAGAACGATTTATTAGAGATGTATATAGTCATATTTTTTTATAGAATTAAAAATGACGACAATATTGGATGTTCCCATAACTTGAAAAACTTCTATGATCAATTATGAAAATCTATATTGGATTTTGTCTATTAAACTTTCATTATTGTGGTACATTGTTATTATTGGATAAAATTTTATTGCCTAAAAAGTTTATTATAATTTTAAGGAATTTTTTAATGTGTGCCATGTGGCACATCTTAAGGAGAAGAACGAAGACATTATAAACCGTCATTTAATAAATTGTGGCAGCGCACTCGTGGAAGGTATCTATCTATTATATTTTTCTATTTATTTATTATTTATTTTAGGTGATTTTAATAATTGTACATATTAGTTGGAAGGACCCGATTCTCGAAAACCAAAATTTATTTTTAAAACTTTATTCATGAAAGTAAAATGATTACTTTTGAAAGTCAATACTCGAAAGGTTTGGAAACTTGAGTAAATACATTTATAAATTACAAGGCGGAAATATTCCAAATACATTACATTTCAAAAGCATGTCATTGCACTTTCTTTCAAATACATAATCTAAACAATTACCTTTTTACCAAGAACACTTTTAATTACAAATAGTAAATCAACTTCATTATACGCTTTAGGAGAAGTTCCATTATACAAAAGAGTGAAACCTACAAGGTTCTCATATTAACAAACATTTTTCATATAATATGTCAATTACATAAAATACTACTCTATCATGTACTCTTCTCTGCAAGCGTCCAATGCACTACATCCATAACCTGAACTCAAGTATACAACAAATACAAGGAAAGACAGAGGGAGTAAGAACCAACTACGTTGACCGTAGCGTGGATTTACATGGAGTAATAACATTAAAGTATTAAAACCACATACATCTAACATCAATCATGATAAACATATACCTATCAACCCATATTATCCATATTCTCCCTATAGTACACATATATCCCATACTATATGTGTTCTATAGTGTGCATATTTATTCGTCACATATTATCCATATTCACCCTATAGTACACATACATCTCATACTATATGTGTTCTATAGTGTGCATATTTATTCATCACATATTATCCATATTCACCATATAGTACACATACATCCATACTATATGTGTTCTATAGTGTGCATATTTATTCATCACATATTATCCATATTCACCCTATAGTACACATACATCCCATAATATATATGTGCTATAGTGTGCATATTTTATTCTTCCAAACATACTCATTTCTCATTATTCATATTTACCCTATAAGATATATATCCCATAATATATATCCTATGGCATGCATATGATTTCTATTCCGAGTATACACTTTTCACATCATTCACATTTCGTAGTAATTTACCCTTGATCTCTTTCAACAATTCTGCATCGTACAAATAATTCTCACCCCACATCGGGCAGGTCGAGTAATCCCCATACCACATTGGGCAGGTCGAGTAATTCCGCATACCACATCGGGTAGGTCGAGTAATCCCCATACCACATCAGGCAGGTCTAGTTAATTATCCATACCAAATCGGGCACATCTAGTTATTTCTCCATACCACATCGGGCAGGTCTAGTTATTCCTCATACCACATCGGGCATGTCTAGTTATTTCTCCATACCACATCGGGCAGGTCTAGTTATTCCCCATACCACATCGGGCATGTCTAGTTATTTCTCCATACCACATCGGGTAGGTTTAGTTGTTCTCCATCACATGTTCTTCATAGCATAAAATATCAACTCAATGTCATACACCAATAAACACAAGGCATCACATCATTCCAACATCATGGAATAATATACAACACCTTTATTATCACAACATACCCATACATATTTATAACAATAAAGCGATTCACAACATATTCACTTCGATAAACATACTCATCTCCACCTTTACAAATCAACAACTCATTCAAACAATTCTCATTACCAACATACCCATCTCATTTTAACACCTTAATAAGTCATCACACATTCATTATTACAAATACACCCATATATGTTTATAACAATCAACAACCCACAACATACTCATTTTGATAAATATACTCATTTATATTTACGCCCATATGTAACCCATACTCAATCATTATCACACAACATAACAATTTCTACTTTTGTCATTAAACACAATATCACAATCCTTATTACAAACACACCCATATGTGTTTATAATAAATCAACCATCTATAACGTACCATTATTCATAAACAAGCCACACATAAAATATCACTCATCATATACACATTAACGTTAGAACCATCTTTAATGACGGTGTATTACCATAAAGGGGCATATGGCGTTGTACTTTCATAAACGGTTTTCTCCGCACATATGTCTCCACTTTTACGGCTAATATATCCTTATGTAAAATATAAGACTCTCACATGGACCACACACTCCCAAGATAGTTTCTATCCGTTAATGTGCTCCGATTCTTGAGGGAAATCAGAGATGATGACTCTAATGAAATACTCTAAGACCACAATGGTCTTCTCCCTCACCTTAGGTTGCGTAAGCTCCATGGATTCGCAAATAGCTCCATCTCCTTCAACCTCCATTGTTGCTTTTTCATCTCCAAAGCTCTCCAATGTTCCATTAAGAAGCAAGAGGAAGAGCTTTTGATGTGTTTTTGAGGTTTAGGGGAGGAAAGAGTCGGAATCTATGGGGAACCGCCGTTGGGAGTGAAAGGGGAGAAAAGAAAATGAAGATTAGGATTTGTGAAACCCCTTCTTTTCTTTTATAGTTGGGCACTCTCGCCTGGGCGATAATATCTCGCTTGGGCGAGAAACCCACGATATTTTACTTTTCCAGACACGGGCTCTCTCGCCTGGGCGAGATTCTCTCGCTCAAGCGAGAATCTCACAACCTACCCAGGCTTTCTCTCGCTCAAGCGACCCATTCCTTGCTTGGGCGAGACTCCCAAAATTTCCAAATTCAAAACACTGATCCTCTCGCTTGGGAGAGATCCTCTCGCTTGGGCGAGATCCTCTCGCTCATGCGAGAATCTGGCAGTATGCCCCATTCTTCAAGACTGTTACCTAATTTCAAATAGGATAAATTTGGGGTGTTACATTAGTTAAGATACCAATTTTGAAATTAAATAATAGAAATTATACCTACAAATGTGACTTGAAGATTTTAAATATTACATCCATGCTTTATTTTATTTATCCCCTTAGTCGTTTTTTATAATACTCTTGTATTCATAATTAGATGTAAAGGGATTTATTCAATTTATATTTACACTCATTAGTTAATAAATTTATGTTCCAAATTAATGAATAGATGTATTTTTTAATTACAAAATTAGTTAATGGGTACAGAATTTTTAAAAGTAATATAAAAAGAACTTAAATAAACTGTTAAAAAATATATATAAAAAGTATCAGACAATTATTCTAGTACACTATTTTTACTTTGGAATCCATAACAATTTTTAGGATATTAGTTAACATTTCACTTTTAAGTTGTACCCATTGTTTGATGAACCTCATGTATACTTCGCAGATGTAATATTTTCCTGACTTGTACGATTACTCTAAGCTACAAAGGTCTTAGGGAAAATATTTAATATCACCATATGAAGTTGAAGTCGATTATGATGAATAGATCCACTCCATCTCAAATTTATTTTGTCCTTTGACTGCGTGTATTTATTTTGGTTTCTTTTATATTTATATATGTGCATACTAAACTTTACAAAGTCTCTTATAAAAATAACTCATTAAGTCTCACAAAAAATTATTTAATGATTATTTTTACCCACACAAAATGATTTTAAATTTATAATGTAGTTAATAAAAATCAAGTTCATTCCTATATCTATTAATAGTATAGAAATTAGTAATTATTATAAAATTAATTAATATGTGTAAGCATATAAACTATCAAAAACACATTTTTTTGTCATCAAACTACTGTATTAGAATTGCAAATAACAATACTCAACAGTAGTATTAGTCTAATACGCTAGACTACAGATTTGCATTTTAAAAAGAAACAAGTTTAATTAAATGAAATCTTGTTTAATGAAATCTATCTAAAAGTATTTTCTAGTATCATACTCAAGTTGGGCTTTTTCTTGACAAGCGTTTGGTAAATTGTGAATTTCGGATGAGTCACATAAATTAATTTTCATTATAAAAAATTATTTATATAGACTTTAGACATCTTCATTTCGGTTGTGATAATTTACTCTTATTTGACTTGATGTTTGGATTGGGTTTTTGGGCTCACAAAGGGTAGCCCATGATTTGGCTATGTGGTATCATTGTTACGTGGTATGTGCCCTTATTTGTCGTCGAAGTGATCTTAATTGTTTGGACGGTTAGATCCAAGTGTGGTCGAGTATATATTATGCCTAAAGGGTAGGCAATGATAGTATCTTCCCGAGAGTAACCTAACAAAATTTCGGGGACGAAATTTCTTGTTAGGGGGGAAGGATTGTAACATCTCAATTTTTGTTTTCGGATTGATTGGAAAACTTAGGATGTTGATGTGCATGCTTGACCATTCTCTCTTGGACGAGAGGGACTCAACGTTTTAAGTTTGAGAAGTATAGGAACCTCGCCCAAGCGAAGAAGTGGTCGTTTGAGCGAAAGTGAAATCTGAAAGCTGTCAAATTCTAGCTCGAGCTAGGATTTTCGCCCAGGCTAGAGGGGGGCCTTAGCATACTGCCCGATTCTCGCCCGAGCGAGAAATCTGCGCCTGAGCGAGAGCTTTCCAGTGTGAAATGTGAAAAGGTCACGAAATTCTCGCCCAAGTGAGCCGTTCTCCCCCTTTCTCTCCCAACGGTGGCTCCACCCAAATGGACCATTTTTTCCTCCACTAAGCCTCAAAACACATCAAAACCTTCCTCTTGTTTCATGGTGACACATTTGGAAAAGCTTGGAGGTGAAAAAGCAACAATGGAAGTTGGAGGAGATGAAGGGAGATGTGGCTCTTTTGCGGAGCAACGGAGCTTACGCAACCTAAGGTGAGGGAGAAGACCATTGTGGTCTTAGATTATTTCATTAAAGTCATCATCTCCGATTTCCCTTAAGAATCGGAGCATATTAACGGATAGAAACTCTCTTGGTAGTTTGTGATCCATATGAGAGTCTTTATTTTACATGAGGATGTATTAGCCATAAAAGTGGAGATATATGTGTGGGGGGAAACCGTCTATTTAAGTAAATCGCTATATGCTCATTTATGGTAATATACCATCATTAAAGATGGTTCTAACGTTAATGTGTATATGATGAAGAATATGTTACGTGTGGTTTGTTTATGATAATGGTTATGTTGTGTGATAATGATGGTGGGTGAGATATTTATGGTCATAAGCATAAATGAGTATGTTGTAAGTGGTTGATTGTTATAAACATACATGGGTGTGTTTGTAACATTGAATGTGTAATGAGTTATTAAGGTGTTAAAATGAGATGGGTATGTTGGTAATGAGAATTGTTTGAATGAGTTGTTGATTTGTAAAGGTGGAAATGAGTATGTTTATCGAAGTGAATATGTTGTGAATCGCTTCTTTGTTATAAATATGCATGGATATGTTGTGATAATGAAGGTGTTGTGTGTTATTCCATGATGTTGGAACAATGTGATGCCTTGTGTTTATTGGTGTATGACATTGAGTTGATATTTTGTGCTATGACGAACATGTGATGGAGAAATAACTCGACCTGCCCAATGTGGTATGGAAATAACTCGACCTGCCCAATGTGGTATGGAAATAACTCGACCTGCCAGATGTGGTATGGAAATAACTCGAGCTCTCCGATGTTGTATAGAAATAACTCGATCTGCCCGATGTGGTATGGAAATAACTCGACCTACCCGATGTGGTATGGAAATAACTCGACCTGCCCGATGTGGTATGGAAATTATTCCACCTGCCCGATGTGGTATGGGGAATTACTCGACCTGCACGATGTGGTATGGGGAATTACTCGACCTGCCCGATGTGGTATGGGGATTACTCGACCTGCCCGATGTGGTATGGGGATTACTCGACCTGCCCGATGTGGTATGGGAATTACTCGACCTACCCGATGTGGTAGAGGATTATTTGTACGGTGCAGAACTGTTGAAAGAGAATCAAGGGTAAATTACTACGGAATGTGAATGATGTGAAAAGTGTATACTCGGAATGAAAATCATATGCATGCCATAAGATATATATTATGGGATATATATCTTATAGGGTGAATATGGATAATATTGGATGAATAAAATATGCACACTATAACACATATATATTATGGGATATATGTGTACTATAGGGTGAATATGGATAATATGAGATGAGTAAAATATGCACACTATAGAACATATATACTATGGGATGTATGTGTACTATAGGGTGAATATGGATAATATGTGATAAATAAATATGCACACTATAGAACACATACAGTATGGGATATATGTGTATTATAGGGTGAATATGGATAATATGTGTTGATTGGTATATGTTTATCATGATTGATGTTAAATGCGTGTGAGTTTAATACTTTAATGTTATTACTCCATGTAAATCCACCCTATGGTCGCCGTAGTTGGTTCTTACTCCCTCTGTCTTTCCTTGTATGCGTTGTATGTTTGAGTTCAGGTTGTGGAGGTAGCGTATTGGACGCTTACGGAGAAGAATATATGATGGGGTAGTGTTTTTATGTAATTGAAACGCTATAAAAAACTCGTTTGTAATATGAGAACCTTGTCGGTTTCACTCTTATGTAAAATCGAACTTATCCTAAAGTGTATAATGAAGTTGAGTAATACTTGTAATTAAAAGTGTCATTGGTTAAAGGGTAATTGTAATGATTATGTAATTGAAGGGAAGTGCAATGATATGCTTTAATGAAGTGAACGATAGATTGTTTCCGCACTTGAAAGATGAATTGAACTTATATGTATATTCAATCAGGTTTTCCAAATCGTCCGAGTAATGTCTTTTAAAAGTAATCACTTCACTTTCATGAATAAGGTTTTAAAAAGAATTTTCGGGTTATGAAAGTCGGGTCCTTACACAGATCAATACAAACGATATCTTAAATCTTCACTAAGATACTCAACAAGAATCTTTCACATCAACAATTATCACATAGTTAAGTATAACACGATTTGCTGACCGCCAGTCCATCGCCAGGATTAAATCCAGCAGGGACATCATTAAGCGTATCAGAACTATGATAAAGTTTCTACCATTTATCCCATCCGTACACTGAGACACCAATAACAATACTCACCATCAGTATACTGGGTGGGGTGGATACAACCAAGTCTAAAACAACGATGTCCGAACAAGTTGACCAAAGTAGCAAAATCGGCAATCTCCTGATGTCTGAACATCCTTTTCAGCTTGGGCCTTGAGCCCAATTCAAATTTAGAGCACTTGGACCATCCCTCCACTTCCAACTCAGAGTAGGGACAAAACCGAGTCAATTCCTCTAATTTAGCCGCATATTCCCTTACCGACATGTTTCCCTGTTCCAACTTCAAGAACTCCATTTCCTTCTTCCTCTTTAGATCAACAGGGAAGTATTTATGAAGGAATTTCGCCTTGAATGTACTCCAGGAAATCAATTGTCCTTCCGTCTCCATTTGGGATCGAGTAAACTCCCACCAGTTCTCAGCCTCCGTCACTAGCATTTAAGTGGCATAGGCCAACTTCTGAGCCTCCGAACAGTTCATGACCCTGAAGATCCGCTCCACTCCTTGAATCCACTCAATCGCAGCATCAGGAGCCAATCCCCCGTGGAACTAACTGGGGTTCCTCCTGCAAAACTCATCCAAACCTCGGTACTCTGCCGGTTTGGGTGGGACTAGGGGTTGCGAACTCGAACTTGGTGGAGAGTTCTGATTCAGATTATGCAAGTTCTCGTTCATCTGTTGTAGTGCAGTTACGATCTGAGCCAACAAATCATTTGGAACGTTCTGACTCGTTGCTCTTCCAGCCATGTCTTAATCTGCGCTCATTTATAGTCAGTACACAAATTTAACTCACACAAGTCAGGTTATCACATAGTCCCATATCACATTACAGGTCACTACACCAAGGCTACATGCTTTAAACAGTCAATTCACACAATCTCAACTAGTCAAATCATAAACATGTTGCAAAGAAGCAAGTAAGGCCATACCCTAGGTGTGACACCCTTGATTTTAAAGTCATTAAATTGTAGTATTAGTCCTAGGAGTCTCGCTTGAGCGAGAGAATTATCGCTTGAGCGAGAGAAGCTTAACTGGGAGGGTAAACTCCTGGGCTATACTGAAGGATTCTCGCTTGAGCGAGAATGGTCTCGCTTGAGAGAGAGAGGCTCTCCTGAGCGAGAGTTTTCTCGTCTGGGTGAGAAATGTGGCATTCAGGACCTGTCGAGGCTGTGAGATTCTCGCTTGAGCGAGAGGATCCTCGCTTAGGCGAGAAATGCCTCGCCTCAGCGAGAAATCCCTCGCTTGAGCGAGAGCGTCAGATCTGAAATTTTAAAAATGTGGGATTTTCTCACCTGAGCGAGAACCCGATGATTTCACTCTGAAATAGAAACCCCAAACACATTTAAGGGTTAGAAAGAGAGGAGAAGGAGATTTTGAAAGCAAGAACTCGTGGGAATCATCTAGGAGCTTGAGAAGAGGTAAATTTCTTGATTCTAACTCTATTTCTCCCTTTCAAACTCATTTTTGGGTGTATGGATCTCTTATCAAAGTATCAGAAACCATGGAAACTATTGCTTTGGAGTAATGGTACCATGGAAACTCTTGTAAACTCTTGGTTTAGAGTTGGTATTTGATGAATGAAAAGGTTTTGTGGGTTTATTCGTGAAAACCCCAAAACCCCTAAAATGAGAATATGAGTAAAAAGGGAAATGGGTGAAATGATAAATATAGGAGATGAGTTGTACTTTAATGTTGATATATGAGATGAATATGTATGTTTTAGATGTTTGGAAACTCGTACCGAAGTAATTTTGGAAACTTTGAAAATATGTAAATCTCTTGTATGTTTCACGATGAAATATGAGTCGTTTATCTGTTATTTTGAACAAATGAATGACATTGTTGTTATTGGTGGAATGAGGAAAGATCCAAAGGTTGGAGGAAATCGCGGAGGAAACTCATAAAGTTACTCGAAACCGACTCCAACGCTCACCAAGGTAAGGGACAAGTGTTTCCATTTTATATGGGCTGATGTGAATGAGGTATATGTAAGAGGTAATATGGTTGTAAAAATATTATTGTTGTTACCCTACCCGAAGTGGTAGGGGATTATTTTGTTATCCTACCCGGAGTGGTAGCGGATTATTATGGACGGTCCTACCCGGAGTGGTAGTGCATTATTGCTGTTGCCTATCCGAAGAGGTGGTATGGGGATGAACTCGACCTGCCCGATGTGGTATGGGGAATTAACTAGAGATGGCGACGTAGTATGGATAATTAACTCGACCTGCCCGATGTGGTATGAGGATTAACTCGACCTGCCCGATGTGGTATGGGGATGAACTCGACCTGCCCGATGTGGTATGTGGAATTAACTAGACCTGCCCAATGTGGTATGGATAATGAACTCGACCTGCCCGATGTAATATGGATAATTAACTCGACCTGCCCGATGTGGTATGGGGTTGAACTTGACCTTCCCGATGTGGTATGGGGATGAACTCGACCTGCCCGATGTGGTATGGGGAATTAACTAGACCTGCCCGACGTGGTATGGATAATGAACTCGACCTGCTCGATGTGGAATGGGGAATGAACTCGACCTGCCCGATGTGGTTTGGGGAATGAACTCGACCTGCCCGATGTGGTATGGGGAAAATAACTAGACCTACCCGATGTGGTAGAGGATTATCTTTGCGAGAGACTTGTTAAATGTGATTAAGGGTGAATACGATTAGTGGGACATGAGTATGTTTGGAATGAAAGTAATATGCATGCTATAGAATATATATTATGTGATATATATACTATAGGGTGAATATGAATAAGTGGAAAGGATATGTTTGGAATGAAAGTAATATGCGTGCTATAGAATATATATTATGGGATATATATACTATAGAGTGAATATGAATACGTGGAAAGGATATGTTTGAAATGAAAGTAATATGCATGTTATAGAATATATATTATGGGATATATATACTATAGGGTGAATCTGAATAAGTGGAATAGATATGTTTGAAATGAAAGTAATATGCATGCTATAGAATATATATTATGGGATATATATACTATAAGGTGAATATGAATAACATGGAGATGGAAGAAAGAAGATACTAATGTTTATACTTACGTGCTTGTGTTTATAATTTATACCATTGCTTAATCGTATTTAAAATATGGATTATCATGTAATGTTAGTCTTGAACTAATGACTTACTCCCTTGTTTTCGTGTGTTGTTTATGATAATCCAATTGTAGGTAAACAAAGGATTTGAGGAGAAGGCTCACTTAGGAAATTATGCGTTTCTTTACTTGGATTTTTTTATCAACATTTTGTATTGTAGTTGACTAGACACTATTTTGGTATGAATGTAATTCTAACTATGGTAACACTGGATATGTGTAGTTATGGGCATAGTGATTCTTGGAAACCCATAACTAGTTATATGCGATAGTTACTAAGGACTAATTGAATGAATTATGTTTTTCTGCAATAGGAAGTGTAAGGTAACATAACATGTTAAAAAGTGGTTTTGATGGAATAAGCAATGAGGGATTAGAGTAAGATGATGAATGTATGCATGAAAGGAGTAAAATAAAGGAAAAAATTTCAAGGGTAGAATTTGGGTCCTTACTATTTGGTATCAGAGCATAGTTAATTCTGCGGCCTAGAATATGGCCTTACTTGCTTCTTTGTAACATGTTTATGATTTGAATAGTTGAGATTGTGTGAATTGAATGTTTAAAGCATATAGCCTTGATGTAGTGACATGTACTATGCTATGAGACTATGTGATAGCCTGACTTATGTGAGTTAAATTTGTGTGCTGACTACCCATGAGCACGGGTTAAGACATGGGTGGAAGAGGAAGGGGAAGAGGAACAAGTCAGAACGTTTCAAAGGATTTGTTGGCTCAGATGGTGGCTGCACTACAACAAATGAATGAGAGCTTGCATAATCTGAATCAGAATCCTGCACCAAGTCCGAGTTCGCAACCCCTAGTCCCACCCGGACCAGCAGAGTACCGAGGTCTGGATGAGATTTGCAGGAGGAATCCCAGCTAGATCCATGAGGGATTTGCTCCTAATGTTGCTATTGAGTGGATTTAGGGAATGGAGCAGATCTTCTGGGCCATGAACTATTTGGAGACTCAGAAGCTAGCATATGCCACTTATATGCTAGTGAAGGAGGCTGAGAACTGGTGGGAGTTTACTCGACGCCAAATGTTGGCGGAGGGACAACTGATTGCCTCGCGTACATTCAAGGCGAAATTCCTTCATAAATACTTCCCTGCTGATCTGAAGAGGAAGAAGGAAATGGAGTTCTTGAAGTTGGAACAGGGAAACATGTCGGTGGGGGAATATGCGTCTAAATTCAAGGAATTGGCCCGATTTTGTCCCTACTCTGAGTTGGAAGTGGACGGACGGTCCAAGTGCTCTAAATTTGAATTGGGCTTAAGGCCCAAGCTGAAAAGGATGTTCGGACATCAAGAGATTGCTGATTTTGCTAACTTGGTCAACAAGTGCAGGATGTACGAGGATAACATGAAAGCGAATGAGGTGGCGACACCCAAATCAATTTTCCCCCGGAACTCTGGACCCCAACGCAACCATATGCAAGGGAGAGGCAAAGAGAGAGTGGAAGATGATCGAAAACCTTATGCGGCACCTACTAGACATCGTGACAGAAATTTCAAAGGGTCGAGACCACCTACCGTTCCTACCGGAGGGGTTTCTACTCCCATGTGCAACAAATGTGGCAGATTCCATTATGAGAGTACATGCCCGGGATCGGGAAATGGGTGAGGATTGTTAGCTGGATAGGCCAGAGAGACCTATGGTCCTTGACGAATACTAGAAAAAAAATTAGTCCGGTTATAGTTCCATTCTCTTAGTGGTTCGAGTTGTTCGAGATTGGGATGTTAGTATTTAGACCTTGAGGAGGTTGTCCATGAATTGGCCTTGTGATATCCCGATTTAGTGGTGTGTGCCCTTGGTGGTCGTTTAAGTAATCTTAATGGATTAGATGATCGAGTATGAAATTGGTTTAGTATAGATTATGTTTAAAGTCTAGGCGATGATATTATCTTCCGAGAGTAGCCTAATAAAATTTTCGGGGACGAAAATTCCTATAAGAGGGGGAGGATTGTGACACCCTAGATTTTGAAGTCATTAAATTATAGTATCAGTCCTGGGAGTCTCGCTTGAGCGAGCGAATTGTGGCTTGAGCGAGAGAGGCTCACCTGGGAGGGTGAACTCCTGGGCTATACTGAAGGATTCTCGCTTGAGCGAGAATGGTCTCGCTTGAGCGAGAGAGGCTCACTTGAGCGAGAGTTGTCTCGCCTGAGCGAGAGGATCCTCGCTTGAGCGAGAGATGCCTCGCTTGAGCGAGTAATCCCTCGCTTGAGCGAGAGCGTCAGATCTGAAATTTTGAAAAGGCGGGATTTTCTCGCCTTAGCGAGAATGTGCTCGCTTGAGAGAGAACCCGACGATATCACTTTAAAATAGAAACCCCAAACACATTTTAGGGTTAGAAAGTGAGAGAGAAGAGAGGAGAACGTGATTTTGAGAGCAAAAACTCGTGAGAATCATCTAGGATCTTGAGAAGAGGTAAAACTCTTGATTCTAACTCTCTTTCTCCCTTTCAAACTCGTTTTTGGGTGTATGGATTTCTTCTCAATTTATGAGAAACCATGGAAACTCTTGCTTTGGAGTTATGGTTCGTTTTAGGTTGTTTTTCTCTTGTAAACTCTTGGTTTAGAGTTGGTATTTGATGAATGAAAAGGTTTTGTGGGTTTATTCATGAAAACCCCAAAACCCCCAAAATGAGAATATGAGTAAAAAGGGAAATGGGTGAAATGCTAAATATAGGAGATGAGTTGTACGTTAATGTTGATATATGAGATGAATATGTATGTTTTAGATGTTTGAAAACTCGTATCGAAGTAGTTTTGGAAACTTTGAAAATATGTGAATCTCCTGTATGTTTGACGATGAAATATGAGTCGTTTATCTGTTATTTTAAACAAATGACTGACATTGTTTTTATTTGTGGAATGAGGAAAGATCCAAAGGTTGGAGGAAATCGCGGAGGAAACTCGTAAAGTTACTCGAAACCGACTGTAAAGACCCAATTTATACCCTAACATTTTTGTTCATTTATTGATAAACATTTAAATTCTAGTACTACTTTCTCACTATCTATTCCCATGAATTACATCCTCGATATAATTAAGGTTCAATTTCAATAATGACAAATTAATCTACCAAAGTATTTTGGGGTTCATAACCCATAAACTGCACATTCTTAATTTCAAAAGGAGGGCTCCGTCCCCGCATACACTTCAATCATACATCAAGTCCCTAGAAATGGGGATACATGTCAATTAGTTCAAGTAATAGATACAAGTACGTGCATAATACAAAACATCACTTTAGTATTCCTATTACAACAATGTTCATAAAACTAAACTACGCCATCATTCGAATCCGCTAATCCTTCGAATCCGCTAATCCTTAGCTTGACCTGTACACCGGTTATCACAAAATAAAACATCAAGAAAACATAAGGGGGTAAGACATCAAGTTATATAATCAGTAATATATAATCGGAATAGGATAATTATAATGCAAACATATACATATCTACATGATTCTATCAGTAACATAATGCAACCGTTAAGGTACACTAAACTCTCATTCTACCAATTACCAACCACATTTAATAGTAATCATCCATTACAA
Organism: Lupinus albus; assembly: GCA_009771035.1. NCBI lineage: Eukaryota > Viridiplantae > Streptophyta > Magnoliopsida > Fabales > Fabaceae > Lupinus > Lupinus albus. The sequence goes on from CM020015.1 coordinate 7,431,138, forward strand.
CATAGGGTAAGTCAACACCACGAAGGCTAATCAATACCACATAGGGCAAGTCAATGCCACGAAGGCTATTCAATACCACATAGGGCAAGTCAACGCCATGAAGGCTAATCAATACCACATAGGGCAAGTCAACGCCACGAAGGCTAATCAATAACACATAGGACAAGTCAACGCCACGAAGGTTAATCAATACCACATAGGTCAAGTCAACGCCACGAAGGCTAATCAATACCACATATGGCAAGTCAACGCCACGAAGGCTAATCAATACCACATAGGGCAAGTCAACGCCACGAAGGCTATTCAATACCACATACCAAATAATAACCAGTTTACTCTATTGTCACAACAATAATGCCAATACATTTACCTTTTCCATGAAATCATTAACTATGGAAACACGTCTCCCTTACCTTGGCGTGTGTTGGCGTTTGACGGCTTGTTTGAATCTACTCCGCTTCCTCCAACCTTAGGGTCTTTACACATTCACACACACACAAAAACAACATCAATAATATATTCGTAACATCACATTATAACTCATTTTACATGTTTCTACCACAAATTAATTCATACTCCGATAACTCTCGAAACTATCTCTATCGAGACTCCCATCTGCATTCGCAAACATTTAACCCCTCATTCCTCATCACCAATCATAAACCTCAACCCACTTACCATTTTCCAACCCATTTTCTTCACCATTTCGTTTCTAGGTGTTGGGGTTTCTTAATATCAATATTTTTCAACTACCATCTCCAACTAGATACTCTATATTATGAGTTTTGGAAAAAGAAGTTAACTAAAACGAACTACTACACCAATGGAGAGAGTTGAGTCGTTTTCCAACTCAAAGAGAAGAGACCCTAGTAATCTTAATGAGTTTCTAAGTAATGAGAAGTGTTAAAATCAAGTGGTTTACCTCTTCTCTAGCTTCACGTAGTCTTTATGCGAGCTCTAGCCAAGAAAATCACTTCCTCTTCTCCTTTCTCTCAAAAACTCCCCCCATTTTCGTGTTTGGGGCTCTATTTTAGGTTTCAGGATTTTAGATTCTTGCCCAAGCGAGAATACGTCGCCCAGGCGAGAGATCCCACCTTTTCTACATTTTCAAACACTGATGCTCTCGCTCAAGCGAGAATCCCACAGTGTCAACACACTCCCTCTCGCCCAGGCGAGCCACATCTCGCCCAAGCGAGGCTCCCAGATAAAATTATGGGAGGAATACCGTTGCCCTCGCCCAAGCGAGATTTTCTCGTTCAGGCGAGAATCAGTCAGTAGCTCCCAGACTGACTGAGTTTCACCAAGTTCCAATTGTCAAACTTTTAGGGGGTTACAATCCTCCCCTTCTTAGAGGAATTTTCATCCCCGAAAATCAAACATACCTTTATTCGAACAAATGCGGGTAGTCCTCCACCATGTCACGTTCTACCTCCCAAGTTGCATCCCCTTCATCGACTTGGCTCCATAATGTCACATTCCATGTCACGTTCTACCTCCCATGTAACGTTCTACCTCTTAATTTCTTAATACTCTTGTCCATGATCCTCACAGGCAAAGTTCTAAAAGTCAGATTATCCTTAAGGGGTAGGGTTTAGGGTTTAGGGGCACACACACCCTTCCTTTATATCTCAACATCCCATTGGAATCGGATTCAAAATCCGTCTCCTTCCCGCAAGTCATTAAGTCACGCTTGGCTCTCAACTCAAGATCGTCAATTTGTAACTTCCTAATCTGGTCAAACAACTCGTTAGTCACCTTGAGCATTCCCAAAATTGCACTTTGAGGTTTCAATTGAACAGCTAAATTCATATATCGAAACTCCTAAATTAATTTCTCCTCGCGGATCATCAGGGAGGACACATGTAATGATTTTCGACTCAAAGCATCAGCTACCACATTGGCTTTCCCAGGGTGATATTGTAAGTTAAAATCATAGTCCTTCAAGAACTCCATCCATCTCCTTTGTCTCATTCAATTCCTTCTGGTCGAAAAGGTATTTAAGACTCTTATGATCACTGAACACTTCAAACCTCACACCATAATGATGATGTCTCCAAATCTTCAGCGCAAATACCACGGCCGCTAACTCCAAGTCATGAGTAGGGTAGTTCTGTTCATGTGACCTCAACTGCCGCGAAGCGTAGGCAACAACTTTTCCCTCCTGCATCAAGACACAACCTAAACCCTGCATGGAAGCACCACAATACACACTAAAGTCACGATCATTACACGGAAGAACCAACACAGGTGCCGTAGTCAACCTCCGCTTCAACTCTTGGAAACTTTCCTCGCATCGAGTTGTCCATACATATGGTTCTCCTTTTCTGGTTAACTTCGTTAGCGGTAACGCTAACTTTGAAAATCCTTCTATAAACTTCTGGTAATAACCTGCCAATCCCAGAAAGCTCCTAATCTCCGTAACCGACTTGGGCACCACCCATTCCATAACAGCTTCGACTTTAGAGGGATCTACTGCCACTCCTTCTCGGGATATCACATGCCCAAGAAAATTCACAGACTCCAGCCAAAAGTCGCATTTGGATAGCTTTGCATACAGTTGATTACTCTTTAAAACTCCAAGGACAATTTTTAGGTGTCCTGCATGTTCTTCTCGGTTCTTGGAGTAAACCAAAATGTCATCAATAAATACCACTACGAATGAATCCAAGTATGGGTGAAAAATCTGATTCATGTAGTCGGTAAATATTGTCGGTGCATTGGTCACTCCGAAGGGCATCACCAAGTATTCAAAATGCCCATACCTAGTTCTGAAGGCCGTCTTAGGAATATCCTCAGATTTCACTCTGAGTTGGTGGTAACCAGATCGGAGATCAATCTTAGAAAATACCACAGCTCCTCTTAACTGGTCCATCAAGTCATCAATCCTTGGCAACAGATACTTATTTTTAATGGTGACCTTGTTCAACTGTCTGTAGTCGGTACATAACCTCATACTCCCATATTTCTTCTTGACCAATAAGACCGGTGCACCCCACGGAGAAACACTAGGACGAATGAACTTTTTCGCCAACAATTCTTCAATCTGCTTTTTCAGCTCAGCAAACTCTAAAGGTGACATTCTATAAGGGGCTATAGAAATGGGTCCCGCCCCTGGTATTAGATCTATAGAGAATTCAACTTCTCTCGCTGGAGGTAAATCCGGAATATCTCCAGGAAACACTTCGGGGAAGTCACACACTATCGGTATGTCTTTGACTTTGGGTTTCTCGTTACCTTCCATTGATGTCAGTAACATAAACAACGCTCCCCCTTCTTTAATGGAAGTACAGAATCTCTTAGCTGACACTGGTTCCAAACAGCTAGACTTATCCGAAGACTCATACTGATCCCCGAACACTACAGTCTTATCGGCACAATTGAGCATCACTCGATTGGCTGACAACCAATCCATTCCCAGAATTATATCTAATTGAGTCAGGGGTAGACAGATTAAATCTACGGTAAACATCCTGCCATTGACTTCTACCGGACACTGGGATGTACAAGTTGACACCACCACAGATGCACTAGTAGGGGTGGACACAACTAAGTCAAAGGACAACAAATCAGTCGATAACCCCAGTCGTTCTACACAATCAATAGATATAAAAGAGTGTGTTGCTCCCGAGTCGAACAACACTAGAAGTGGAATACCTGTCACCATACAATTTCCCTTGATCATACCTTCAACGTCGATTGCTTCGGTACCACTCATGGTAAACACCCTGCCAGTGTTTCTAGGCCGCTCCACATTCAGGTCACTCGCACATTGGTTCAGCTTGGGGCAGAACTTCTTTACATGTCCCGGCTCCTTGCAATTGAAACACCCATTCCCGGATCCGGGGCATACACTGTAACGACCCGATTTTCTACCCTTGAAAATTTTTCGTTTAATTTAATCCTTTCTTACATACAGTCGTCACCTTCATTAAAAACTATCAAGTATCTCTCTTTGACAATACTCTTTACCCTATCGTATTATCATACAAAGTTATGTTGCGGAAAAACATAATTCATTCAATTAGCAATTATCACATACAACCAGTTATGAGTTTTCCGGAGTTATAAAGTCCATAACTACAAATCTCCATATTATCCTAATCAGATTACATTTATCTCAAAATGTCATCATTTCAACTACAATGTCAAGTAGCAACAAAGACGAACAAATTGATAAACACAAAATCTCCCTAAGTGAGCTTCCTCCTCAAAATCCTTCATTTACCTACAATGGGATTATCATAACAACACACAAAACACAGGGAGTAAGTCATTAGTTCGAAACTAACATCACATGATAATCCACATTCAAATACAATCAAGCTTTAATGTAATTCATAAACACACATACGAAATTATAAACATTCAAATCATCTTCCTTTAACTTCCACTTTACTCATATTCATCCTATAGTATATATATCCCATAATATATATTCTATAGTATGCATATTACGTTCATTCGAAACATCATCGGTCTCGTTAATCATATCCACCCTATAACATATATATCCCGTAATATATATCTTATAGCATGTACATTACTTTCTTTCTCAACATCTTCCTTTTTATCGCTCATATTCACCCTATAGAATATATATCCCATACTATATATCCTATAGCATGCATACGACATTCATGTGACATTCACATTTCTCATCATTCAAATTAACCCTATAGAATATATATCTCATACTATATATCCTATAGCATGCATACGACATTCATTTGAGTCATTTTTCCATTGGTATTCCCCCAATAATATTCATTTCTTTTGAGTCATTTTTCCATTGGTACTCCCCCAATAATATTACTTTCGTATGAGAGATCCCCAACCGCTACAACCCTGTCAGCGCTATTCAATCATAACATGATTTGCCGACAATCAGTCCATCCCCAGAATTATATGTAACTGGGATAACGACAAGCAGACTGAGTCTATGGTAAATATCACACCTTTTACCACAACCGGACTCTAGAACATAAACGTCGACACCACCACCAGCACAAAGATTGGGGTCGACGCGACCAAGTCAGAAGTAATGACTCAGTTTACAATCTCAGCCGGTTTTCACATTTAACATATATGAGGGAGTGTGTCGCTCCCGAATCAACAACACTAAACAAGGAACACCTGTCACCATGCGTTTACGTCTTGTCGGATCATCAACACCCGATGTCCCTGCGCCACTTGGGGTAACCATCCGACCGTGGTCCCTTGCCTCCCCAGCATGCATGACATTAGGTCTCCGATCCAGCTTGGGACAATACCTTTTAATATGCCCAAACTCCTTGCAGTGGAAACATCCATTCCCTTTTTCCGGGCACGTACTTCCATAGTGAAGTCTACCGCACTTGTAACACTAGTCAGTAAGCTAATTTTAATTCACTCAAGTCAGGAAATCACATAGTCTCATAACAAGTCGCATGTCATCATACCAAAGCCACATGCTTTAAACATTCAATACACACAATCTCAACTAGTCAAATTTTTACACATGTTACAAAGAAGCAAGTAAGGCCATGCCCTAGGTCGCAGAATTAACTATGCCCTGATACCATATTGTAACGACCCGATTTTCTACCCTTGAAAATTTTTCGTTTAATTTAATCCTTTCTTACATATAGTCGTCACCTTCATTAAAAACTATCAAGTATCTCTCTTTGACAATACTCTTTACCCTATCGTATTATCATACAAAGTTATGTTGCGGAAAAACATAATTCATTCAATTAGCAATTATCACATACAACCAGTTATGAGTTTTCCGGAGTTATAAAGTCCATAACTACAAATCTCCGTATTATCCTAATCAGATTACATTTATCTCAAAATGTCATCATTTCAACTACAATGTCAAGTAGCAGCAAAGACGAACAAATTGATAAACACAAAATCTCCCTAAGAGAGCTTCCTCCTCAAAATCCTTCATTTACCTACAATGGGATTATCATAACAACACACAAAACACAGGGAGTAAGTCATTAGTTCGAAACTAACATCACATGATAATCCACATTCAAATACAATCAAGCTTTAATGTAATTCATAAACACACATACGAAATTATAAACATTCAAATCATCTTCCTTTAACTTCCACTTTACTCATATTCATCCTATAGTATATATATCCCATAATATATATTCTATAGTATGCATATTACGTTCATTCGAAACATCATCGGTCTCGTTAATCATATCCACCCTATAACATATATATCCCATAATATATATCTTATAGCATGTACATTACTTTCTTTCTCAACATCTTCCTTTTTATCGCTCATATTCACCCTATAGAATATATATCCCATACTATATATCCTATAGCATGCATACGACATTCATGTGACATTCACATTTCTCATCATTCAAATTAACCCTATAGAATATATATCTCATACTATATATCCTATAGCATGCATACGACATTCATTTGAGTCATTTTTCCATTGGTATTCCCCCAATAATATTCATTTCTTTTGAGTCATTTTTCCATTGGTACTCCCCCAATAATATTACTTTCGTATGAGTCTTATTTCCTTTGGTACTCCCCAAATAGATTGAATTCGTTTTGAGTCTTATTTCCTTTGGTACTCCCCCAAATAGATTGAATTCGTTTCGAGTCTTATTTCCTTTGGTACTCCCCCAAATAGATTGAATTCGTTTCGAGTCTTATTTCCTTTGGTACTCCCCCAAATAGATTGAATTCGTTTCGAGTCTTATTTCCTTTGGTACTCCCCCAAATAGATTGAATTCGTTTCGAGTCTTATTTCCTTTGGTACTCCCCCAAATAGATTGAATTCGTTTCGAGTCTTATTTCCATTGGTTCTCCCCCAATAATGTTACTTTTATTACCATAACAGAAAAGCCACGCATTTTCCAACATAATGCATAAATTACAAACGTATCATTTTAAACCATTACCTCTTTCACATACCTCATTCATATCAGCAAGTATGATTTAGAGACACTTATCCCTTACCTTGGTGAGTGTTGGGGATCGGTTCCGAGTAACTTTAAAAGTCTCCTCCGCGATTTCCTTCAACCTTAGGATCTTTCCTCATTTCCACCAATAACAACAATGTCAATCATTTATTCAAAATACCACATAAATAACTCGTATTTCCTCATCAAACATACAAGATATTTATATATTTTCAAGGTTTCCAAAACTACTTCAATACGAGTTTCCAAACATCTAAAACATACATATTCATCTATTTCTCTCTTTACTCATATTCTCATTTTGGGGTTTTCATAAACAACCCACAAAACCTTTCCATTCATCAAATACCAACTCTAAACCAAGAGTTTACAAGAGAAAAACAACCTAAGACGAACCATAACTCTAACGGATGAGTTTCCATGGTTTCTCATATTTGGAAAATAGATCTAACATACCCAAAACAAGTTAGAGAGGAAGAAGAAGAGTTAGAAACAAGAGGTTTACCTCTTCGCAAGCTCTAAGATGAGTCCTAAGGCTCCTTGCTCTTGAAAAGCTCCCTTCTCTCTATTCTCTTCAAGTTCTAACCCTAAAATGTGTTTGGGGTTTCTATTTTTAAAGAGCAGTCGTCGGGTTCTCGCTCACGCGAGCCCATTCTCGCTCGAGCGAGAATCTCACAGTGAGCAATTTTCGCTTAGCGCATTGATGTAATCGATTACATGGATTGTGTAATCGATTACATCGTGTAAAATGCACATATCTGATGCTTTTATCTGCATGTAATCGATTACATGGATTGTGTAATCGATTACATCGTGTAAAATGCACATATCTGATGCTTTTATCTGCATGTAATCGATTACATGTATTGTGTAATCGATTACATCATGTAAAATGCACATATCTGATGCTTTTATCTGCATGTAATCGATTACATGTATTGTGTAATCGATTACATCATGTAAAATGCACATATCTGATGCTTTTATCTGCATGTAATCGATTACATGGACTCTGTAATCGATTACACTGCCCAAAATTGCCATTTCTCGCCCGGGTGATACAACTCTCACTCAGGCGAGAATCCTCCAGTATAGCCCAAGATTTCACCCTCCCAGATGCACCTCTCTCGCTCAAGCGAGAATCTCTCGATCAAGCGAGGCTTCCAGGACTGATACTCTAATTTTTAAAGACTAAAATTCGGGGTGTTACAATCCTCCCCCTCTTATAAGAATTTTCGTCCCCGAAAATTAAACATACCTCGGAAATCAAAATCATCACCTAAACCTTAGGCACAAGGATACTCCACCAAAATCATAATCAATTCCCTAATCCATTAAGATTACTTAATCAGTCACTAAGGGCATACACCACTAAACCGTGACATCACCCACCAATTCATGAACTAACTCATAAATGTCCAAATATTAAGGTTTCAGCCTTTAATATCCCGAATGCCCTGAGAATTAAACCGTAATTTAGACTAAAGATCTTTCCTACATTCGTCAAGAACCATAGGTATCTAGCACCTATCCATCTATCAATCCTAACATACGTTAAGAATTTCGATAACATTCTCGAACTTTAGCGAATGGGGAACTCCTTATCTCATATCTATCTAAATGCGTCTTTTAACATCCATCATACACTAGCTAGTTTCATCTCCACTCAAGAATCTAGCACAATTCCATTTCACTCAATCAACAAAGTACTTACACAATAGGACTCTTAGTGTCTCATCCATCGTACATAATTCAACTATCCAATAATTGTCTAATTACATCAAATATTTCTACCATCCAATCTTATCGTCTAAAGAAATTACCAATTTCTAGCCTCCACTGAAACCATAAAACCATTTATTCACACCAAAACTAGGTATTACGTTACCAATCGGCAAGCACAAGTCGACCAACACTCGACCTACAACTTGCGTTCGGTTTGGTCACTCCAATTCCGTCAGCAAAATAAACTTATTAACCCACTCGCATTATGCCCAGAAATACATGGGCGTCTTTTATCAATAAATTTTCTTAACAACTTCATACTTATCCCGAGATGGTTGCTAAAATTTCAGAATTCTCCAACATAAGACCAAATCATTTCTTAGCCATAGACTATGTTTCACCCAAAGAAAAGGATTTTCGAAAACGGTTTGAATCCATGACTTATGAAACAAAGTTTACATAATCAGTTCAACACAACCCAAAACTCCTTCTCTCATATGGCTACATCACACTCATACACCGTCATTACTGACGTTCACGAAACAGCAACAACTTTCGCTGGTACAATATTCAATGCAGACCACATAGGTACACCACCACTATTTCATGCATTGCCAATGTCCTACCGCAAAAGAACCGGTCATTCGAGACCAAAAGTTTCACGTCTAATAAAATGTATTCATCACATCAACGGGGTAAACAACTCGACTAGCCTCTTTCCTCGACTATCAGCATAAGTCTTACCCATTTAGCATACAAATACATATCAATGCATACCAAATTTAAATCTTCACCTCAACAATTTCACATAGTTAAACATAACACGATTTGCTGACCGCTAGTCCATTTCCAGGATTAAATCCAGCTAGGACGTCATTGCGCATATCAACACTATGGTAAAGGTTCTACCATTTACCCCAACCGTACACTGAGACACTCCCGATCCAAAATAAGTTTTTGAGGTTCAACATCCCCGCACATAATTTGGTGTTCACTACCAATATATATTTGTTACGGCGAGTACTCCTCTTTAACAAAAAAAAAATTTCATAGACCAGAAGCTTCATACACAAGAATCAAAAATAACTTTTTCATACTTAATCGATTTTGGGGTACCAACCATAGGTCACCTCAAAATGATAATACATCTGATTAGTCAACGTCCATGTAAACACATTAGTCGCAAGGACCTTTAGGTAATTTATCCAACCTCTATTTCCTTTTCGAAATATGAGTTTCACCTCTTAGCGTACGCATACACACTAAGGCCAACAAAGGGAATTAACCTTTAACAACTCATAAGAGAAAACAAGCATCCCCGACTTAACAATTTTTCTTGTCAGTATACTTATTATAAAAGTCAATCATTCATAGACGAAAGTCCACTTTCCAAGACAAAATAAATAGTTTTTTCAAATATTAACATCTCGAAATACTAACGAGTTCTTAAATACCCTCTTGTGACATTTACTGAATGAATATCGATCCCTTTTTCGAAGGAGGGTCCTGACTTTCTTAGCCGACATTGGCCCCATACCACTGGTCTGGTCAGAGACCTTGCACAGATCCCCAACCGCTACAACCCTGTCAGCGCTATTCAATCATAACATGATTTGCAGACAATCAGTCCATCCCCAGAATTATATGTAACTGGGATAACGACAAGCAGACTGAGTCTATGGTAAATATCACACCTTTTACCACAACCGGACTCTAGAACATAAACGTCGACACCACCACCAGCACAAAGATTGGGGTCGACGCGACCAAGTCAGAAGTAATGACTCAGTTTACAATCTCAGCCGGTTTTCACATTTAACATATATGAGGGAGTGTGTCGCTCCCGAATCAACAACACTAAACAAGGAACACATGTCACCATGCGTTTACCTCTTGTCGGATCATCAACACCCGATGTCCCTGCGCCACTTGGGGTAACCATTCGACCGTGGTCCCTTGCCTCTCCAGCATGCATGACATTAGGTCTCCGATCCAGCTTGGGACAATACCTTTTAATATGCCCAAACTCCTTGCAGTGGAAACATCCATTCCCTTTTTCCGGGCACGTACTTCCATAGTGAAGTCTACCGCACTTGTAACATCTAAAACATACATATTCATCTATTTCTCTCTTTACTCATATTCTCATTTTGGGGTTTTCATAAACAACCCACAAAACCTTTCCATTCATCAAATACCAACTCTAAACCAAGAGTTTACAAGAGAAAAACAACCTAAGACGAACCATAACTCTAACGGATGAGTTTCCATGGTTTCTCATATTTGGAAAATAGATGTAACATACCCAAAACAAGTTAGAGAGGAAGAAGAAGAGTTAGAAACAAGAGGTTTACCTCTTCGCAAGCTCTAAGATGAGTCCTAAGGCTCCTTGCTCTTGAAAAGCTCCCTTCTCTCTATTCTCTTCAAGTTCTAACCCTAAAATGTGTTTGGGGTTTCTATTTTTAAAGAGCAGTCGTCGGGTTCTCGCTCAAGCGAGCCCATTCTCGCTCGAGCGAGAATCTCACAGTGAGCAATTTTCGCTTAGCGCATTGATGTAATCGATTACATCGTGTAAAATGCACATATCTGATGCTTTTATGTACATGTAATCGATTACATGGATTGTGTAATCGATTACATCGTGTAAAATGCACATATCTGATGCTTTTATCTGCATGTAATCGATTACATGTATTGTATAATCGATTACATAATGTAAAATGCACATATCTGATGCTTTTATCTGCATGTAATCGATTACATGGACTCTGTAATCGATTACACTGCCCAAAATTGCCGTTTCTCGCCCGGGTGATACAACTCTCACTCAAGCGAGAATCCTCCAATATAGCCCAAGATTTCACCCTCCCAGATGCACCTCTCTCGCTCAAGCGAGAATCTCTCGATCAAGCGAGGCTTCCAGGACTGATACTCTAATTTTTAAAGACTAAAATTCGGGGTGTTACATACACCCCCAAAGTGATGCCTACCACATTTGTTTCACAAAGGTGGAGATCTCTATGGTGACCCTCCAGCGTTGGCGTTTGTCCTTGACCCCTGAGAACCATACACAGATTTCCCATAGGTGGAGAGTAGGGCTTACGTTCCTCTTGAAACGCCCTGCCTTTTCCTTTTCCTTGCTCATAGTGGCGTTGAGGTCCAAAAATTTTCGGAGGATTGGGCTTGTGAACCGCCACTTCATCTGCTTTCATATCGTCTTCGTACATCCTACACTTGGTGACTAAGGTAGGAAAATCAGAGATCTCTTGATGTCCAAACATCATCCTCAATTTGTGTTTCAGGCCCGACTCGAACTTAGCACATTTAGACCTCCCATCCACCTCCAGCTCATAATATGGACAATACCGGGCCAATTCTTCAAACTTGGCCGCATACTTTCCCACCGATAGATCCCCTTGCTCTAACCGTAGGAACTCCATCTCTTTCTTTCTCTTCAAGTCGGCTGGAAAGTATTTCTGGAGGAACTTTCCTTTAAAGGCTTCCCATGTGATGGTTTTCCCTTCCGATTCCATTTGCCTCCGAGCATACTCCCACTAGTTCTAAGCATCTTTAACTAGGACATAGGAGGCATAAGTCACCTTCTGAGCGTCGGAACAACCCATGGCTCTGAATATCCGTTCCAAGCTTTGGATCCATTCATTTGCCGTAGCAGGAGTAAATCCACCTTCGAATTGAGTAGGATTACATCTACAGAACTCATCCAACCCCCGATACTCTACCGGTCCTTGAGGCGCCAGAGGGTGTGGGTTCGAGCTCGGTGTCGCGTTCTGGTTCAGGTGCTGCAAGTTCTCATTCATATTCATCAGCACAACAACAATTTGGGCCAACAGATCACTCTGACCCGATCCTCTCCCCCTTCCTCTTCCTCGTCCAGACATCTTGTCACAAGTACCAGCACTTACTCATTTGTCAGTAACTAAGTTTTGAATCGATAAGGGTAACATAATTACACATCAATTTATACAATTCAACACATTTCAATCACAAAATCAACAACCAATTCTCATAAGTTATGCAAAGAAGCATGCGAGCCATACCCTAGGCCGCAGAGTTGACATATGCTCTGATACCATGTTGTAAAGACCCAATTTATACCCTAAAATTTTCGTTCATTTATTGATAAACATATAAATTCTAGTACTACTTTCTCAATATCTATTCCCATGAATTACATCCTCTATATAATTAAGGTTCAATTTCAATAATGACAAATTAATCTACCAAAGTATTTTGGGGTTCATAACCCATAAACTTCACATTCTTAATTTCAAAAGGAGGGCTCCGTCCCCGCATACACTTCAATCATACATCAAGTCCCTAGAAATGGGGATACATGTCAATTAGTTCAAGTAATAGATACAAGTACGTGCATAATACAAAACAACACTTTAGTATTCCTATTACAACAATGTTCATAAAACTAAACTACGACATCATTCGAATCCGCTAATCCTTAGCTTGACCTGTACACCGGTTATCACAAAATACAACATCAAGAAAACATAAAGGGGTAAGACATCAAGTTATATAATCAGTAATATATAATCGGAATAGGATAATTATAATGCAAACATATACATATCTACATGATTCTATCAGTAACATAATGCAACCGTTAAGGTACACTAAACTCTCATTCTACCAATTACCAACCACATTTAATAGTAATCATCCATTACCACATAGGGTAAGTCAACACCACGAAGGCTAATCAATACCACATAGGGCAAGTCAATGCCACAAAGGCTATTCAATACCACATAGGGCAAGTCAACGCCATGAAGGCTAATCAATACCACATAGGGTAAGTCAACGCCACGAAGGCTAATCAATACCACATAGGGCTAGTCAACGCCACTAAGGCTAATCAATACCACATAGGGCAAGTCAACGCCACGAAGGCTAATCAATACCACATAGAGCAAGTCAACACCACGAAGGCTAATCAATACGACATTGGGCAAGTCAACGCCACAAAGGCTATTCAATACCACATACCAAATAATAATCAGTTTACTCTATTTGTCATAACAGTAATGCCAATACATTTACCTTTTCCATCAAATCATTAACTATGGAAACACGTCTCCCTTACCTTGGCGTGTGTTGGCATTTGACGGCTTGTTTGAATCCACTTCGCTTCCTCCAACCTTAGGGTCTTTACCCATTCACACACACACAAAAACAACATCAATAATATATTCGTAACATCACATTATAACTCATTTTACATGTTTCTACCACAAATTAATTCATACTCCGATAACTCTCGAAACTATCTCTATCGAGACTCCCATCTGCATTCGTAAATATTAAACCCCTCATTCCTCATCACCAATCATAAACCACAACCCACTTACCATTTTCAAACCCATTTTCTTCACCATTTCGTTTCTAGGTGTTGGGGTTTCTTAATATCAATATTTTTCAACTACCATCTCCAAATAGATACTCTATATTATGAGTTTTCGAGAAAGAAGTTAACTAAAACGAACTACTACACCAATGGAGAGAGTTGAGTCGTTTTCCAACTCAAAGAGAAGAGACCCCAATAATCTTAATGAGTTTCTAAGTAATGAGAAGTGTTAAAATCAAGTGGTTTACCTCTTCTCTAGCTTCACATAGTCTTTATGCGAGCTCTAGCCAAGAAAATCGCTTCCTCTTCTCCTTTCTCTCAAAAACTCCCCCTATTTTCGTGTTTGGGGCTCTATTTTAGGTTTCAGGATTTTAGATTCTCGCCCAAGCGAGAATATGTCGCCCAGGCGAGAGATCCCGCCTTTTCTACATTTTCAAACACTGACGCTCTCGCTCAAGCGAGAGATTCTCGCTCAAGTGAGAATCCCACAGTGTCAACACACTCCCTCTCGCCTAGGCAAGCCATCTCGCCCAAGCGAGGCTCCTAGATAAAATTCTAGGAGAAATACTGGTGCTCTCGCCCAAGCGAGAATCAGTCAGTAGCTCCCAGACTGGCTGAGTTTCACCATGTTCCAATTATCAAACTTTTAGGGGGTTACACCGACTCCAAGGCTAACCAAGGTAAGGGTTAAGTGTTCCCATTTTATATGGGCTGATGTGAATGAGGTATGTGTAAGAGGTAATATGTTTGTAAAAATATTATTGTTATTACCCTACCCGGAGTGGTAGGGGATTATTTTGTTATCCTACCCGGAGTGGTAGCGGATTATTGTGGACTGTCCTACCCAGAGTGGTAGTGGATTATTGCTGTTGCCTATCCGAATAGGTAGTGAATTATCGTGATATCGACCTGCCCGATGTGGTATGGGGAATTAACTAGACCTGCCCGACGTGGTATGGATAATGAACTCGACCTGCCCAATGTGGTATGGATAATTAACTCGACGTGCCGGATGTGGTATGGGGATGAACTCGTCCTGCCCGATGTGGTATGGGGTTGAACTCGACCTTCCCAATGTGGTATGGAGAAAAATAGAAACAAACAAAGTGGTCCCTCATGGATGAAACATGTCTTACATCTATTATTGGAGAGTGAAGTGAAGTGTGATCTTAATAATAAGCAAAAATTATTAATCAAGTTGTAGATGTTTTAGATAAAAGAACACAATTGTGAAGAAATTTAACATAATTAGTCTGCATAAAATGATATTTGAAAAAAATTGTTTGCTAAAGCCCTGCTACATCGGCTACTCAATCAATCAGTATTTGTTGGCTTTCGTTTCATTGCAAAAGTCTAAGAATAACTATCTCATCACAAAGAAATAAATATGTTGATTACTCAAACACTAAAATTGAAGTGGATAGGTTTACATCATCCAATACTCACATAGAAAGGCCCAAGAATTGAAAAACATATAAATGAGTACGATGATAGAAGGGCATATGAATTGAAAAGCATAAAACAAGGTCATCTTCTTTACAAGACATTATTCAAAATTAAACAATTCAATAAAAAATTATTTGATTGAGAATTGGATTAATGATTGCAATTAGTATCGTCTCTTTTCTTTTTGTTTGGGTTGAGAAGAAGTCTAGTCTATTTATATTGCCTATACCATCTCCGAAATTAGGGAAGGAAGTCTACGATTTACTTATCTTCCAATATCACTTAATTAAAATTAAACCAACTCATTAGTCAATTTTCACTCTGAAATGTATAGTCTCGATTACCATATTGCACGTATGTTTACTTTTTAACAATAAATATAATATAAGACATCCTAATTAAATATTTAATAAATAAATTAAGGGTATAAACTTGGTCATGCGTTTCGAGAAAGTACTATTCTAATATGGGTGTTCGGGGTGCTAATACGTTGTCCAAAGGATAATCAACTCTCAAACTTATATCTCTTATTCAATCACAATATTTTCAGAATTGGGCATAAAGATAGTTTTATATGCTTTAATTTTAAAAAAAAAAAAACTTAGTGGTGACTCTAAATCATTTAGCATAAGGTGGATTGGCTTTATACATCCTCCTAAGTCATGCTATAGATGATCCATTAAAATTAGGGTCGTGATATTCGCTACTCATCTCCCACGTGTTTGTGAATTTAAATACGTTCCATCGCCATTCGCATGCAGCCTTTACCACCAACACCTATCGGCCACCCGCATCTGATTCATGTGGAATTTCACGCGAAACCACCTCTGTTCTTATCATCGACAACTTTCCCTCTTTCTTCTAGTGCATCATCAATTTTTGTTAATAGTTCAAACACGACTTTGTTGCTTCTATATTTTTCCATTTTTGTGTAATTAGGTGGGTTTAAACACCTTCATTCTTTAATTTCCCATTTCCAAGTTTATTACTAATAATTATCATTAAAGTATTGAATATATGCTTTACTTTCTATAATTAATAGTAATAATAATATAACAATAAACAAAAAAATTAATTATAATATTAAGGTCAATATAAATTAATTAATTTATGTTAGTCAATAAAGAGGATTATTAAATAATTAGGTAAAGTATAATTAGTGTACTTTTGTGATACTTTTTCGTTAAAAATATTCTTAACAATAAATAATAAATGATGAATTATTTATACTAATATATTAATGGAAAACATGTTTTAACTACCAATATGAAATAATTTGATTTGTCTATATTGTCATTCATAATAACTACACTTTTATAACCAAAAACCACCTTTCAATTGTAACCACCAACTAGAATAATTTGAATTTTCCTATTTGGCCCTTCATTGTAACTACACCTCTATAACCCCAAACGACCTTTCAATTATAAATTACAGTTGAATATATTCGATTGTGATAATTGTTCAAATCTTAATGAAGGGATGCATATACAATTGTGTTCATAAGGAATAGAGTCTTGCACTCCAATTCTTTATTCATATAGACTATATATTACAAACAATAGGAAAAAAGGGTTGACAGGCACGACGATGCCTTTCAACACACTAGTAAATAATAAAATGAATTCTTTGTTGTTTCTGATGCATGCTAAATAGTAATAAACTTCAATTCAAATAAAGGGCAAATCTTTTAAAATAAATTATAATAAAGATGTAGGAAAGATCATGATTTCACTTTTTTTTTCGTTGGACCATCTTTTGAAATGTTGTGATACATCGCTTCTATTAGTTAACATTAAAATCAGAAATAATTTAAAAATTAAATAATAAATAAAATATTTTTATATAATATTTAATATTTTAAAAAAGTAATAGTTTAAAATCTTTGAAATAATAATAACACTAGGAATATTTTATTTAACTATACATAATGAATACACAACAAATAAATGATAATCTTTTCTTGATTTATTTCAAAATATAGAAAATAATTATCACATCGAAGACAAAGGAAAGGTCGTGAGGACAAAGGAAAGGTCGTGAGTTTAGATTTATTTCATAATTATTTGAACATTCTTCATATATTGCTTCTTTTATTTAAAACAATTTAAGTACTCCTAGTCAATCAAACAATTTTCTATCAAGAACTATGTAAGTTTAGATTCCCCATTCCATAAAATTGAGACAAGTGATTATTTTAAGAAAAAACATCAATATGAATATGATTAAAAATAGAATTTAGGTATATCGACATATCAATATATTTCATTTCAAAATTATGTATGAAAGAAAATCAGAAAAAGTAACATGAAATAAATAATTTTGACGAATAAGATAAATAAATCCTCCACAGAAACAAAACAAAAAGTAATTAAATGAACGACATTGTCTTTTCTTTAAGGTTAAAGAAGAATAACAAGTAATATTATAGCATTTCAATGGACATAAATCTTTCACATCCACTATTTATGTCATTATATTTGTCATCAATGAGAAATGACCACCTCATTATGTACTCCTATAACCTTTTGCTAAATTATTTATAACGAGGTAGTCGTTTTTATTGGTAGCAATGAAAGCATAAAATAATGGTTATAGAAGATTTTTGTTCCATTTCGACCTAACAACTTTATTGTCTGTCACGTTTCCATATGTTCCAAAATACTTTTCGGTCATGTTATTCCCAAAGTCAAATATAATATTATTTCACAACACAAAGACAATTTTTATGAAATATTGCAGGTCTTTATGATGGTGACTCTCAAGTGAAAACTAAATTTACCAAGGTGATTGGTATTTTTAAATGGTAAATAAAAAGCTATAAAATAGGAAGCATCTAATTTCTTAAGAGCATAATCAAAACCCACTTTGAAGTGAACTTGGGGGGAAATGGTGTCTCTACTTGTCTCAGTTTCTCTTGCATTGGCCATAATATTCTTCAGTCTACCATCTGAAGCAAATGACGTTTCCCTTCAATCAGAAACACTTATAAAGAAACACCACAAACACCACTCTCCTCCACCGGCTGACCAAATACAACCACCATCTTCACCACACAAGCATAGTCACCACTATCCACCACCACCATCTTCATCACACAAGCACAAGCATCACTCTCCACCACCAGCATCTTCATCGCACAAGCACATGCACACCTCTCCACCACCACCATCTTCGTCACACAAGCACAAGCACCACTCTCCACCACCAGCATCTTCATCACGCAAGCACAGACACCACTTTCCACCACCACCATCTTCATCACACAAGCACATGCACCACTCTCCACCACCAACATCTTCATCACGCAAGCACAGTCGCCACTCTCCACAACCACCATCTTCATCACACAAGCACAGACACCACTCTCCACCACCAGCATCTTCATCACGCAAGCACAATCGCCACTCTCCACAACCACCATCTTCATCACACAAGCACAGGCACCACTCTCCACCACCAGCATCTTCATCACGCAAGCATAGGCACCACTCTCCACCACCACCATCTTCATCACACAAGCACAGACACCACTCAGCTCCACCACCATTATCTCTAGATGACAAGCACTTGCACACCCAACATCCACACCACAAGCACCATTCTCCCCCACCATCTGGACGCAAGCACTATCATCATTCGGCTCCACCACCAGTCCAAAACTAGATTGGAATTATTTCCAATAAGCCTAGGTAATATTAAATTATTGATATGCACATACATATTTTCTGCATATTTTTTCACATATTTTACAATCATCCACTATTATTTTTAAAGAATCAACAGATATTCATCTGCAACGTATAATCTTAAAATTTCATTTTGATGTGTAAAAAATATTTGGTATTGTCGTCTAATTATTATATTAACTATATGAAAATTAAACTCTAATCCAAATTTGAAACATAACTATGTTTTGAATCTTCCCTTTAGTATTTAATAAGTTAACTAGTCCACATTTCATGTAAAATCTATGAGTTATTATAATTTATCAAGGGATTACTGATTGACCAAAATACTAATACATGTGCCTAATTATGCAGGGTCTAAGTTAAACTTGTGAAGACAATGCCATGATCGATTAGTGTTTTTGTCAAAGTTGAGGAAAGTGTTTGATTAATGTTTACAGGAACCGAACGTGTGCTTTTGTTTATTTAAGTTGTGCTTTTGTTGTATTGTACAGTTGTAATAAAGGGCATCTCCCCTCTTATGTATCTGCACTTGCTTACATGCATTGTAATTTTGAATGTGGCAGACAAAGCAGTATATGAAATAATAATATATATACAGTCTTTCATACTTGGAACAAGTCTTTATATTGTGATGTTGACTGAGAGTCTTTTTGTCATTATTTAACTAGTTGAAGGATTAAGATAGCTTTAATTGATCAATAAATAAATAAATGAAATCGGTTATTATAATAATAATTATCTCTAGTAATGGTTACATTGGATTGTGGTTATGTAGAATTTTCCATAATAGCAGATAAAGTATGGGAAAATGTAAGAGATATGGTCACACTAGTGTTCGTGATAATTTTTTGAAATTCCAAAACCATAATATTACAACCACAATTACAAGTTACAACTTTAAACATGTTTTGGGTCATTTAAGTAGCTCTAAAAGGCGATATTATCAAAATTAATGTGAAACTTCACATAATTCTACTAGTAATTTAAACATAGTACATATGGCTCTAAAGGCAGAACTACTATGGCTCCCGTGTGGAACATATCCCCACAAACTATAATTAATGTCGAATGTAAAATTTCCACTAGTTTATAAATTAATATCCAAGGCCAAGGTATAAAAAATGGAGGGAATTTCTAATTTATAATTTACAACATTTTAATGTTGAGTTATGCTAATTACAAATATTTAATTTATAGCTTCTTGAAGTAACAGGCTAAAATCCAATAGAGTGGTTTTGTATCTTGTAACACCCTAAATTTGAGTCTTCAAAATTATAGTAACAGTCCTAGAAGCCTCGCTTGAGCGAGAAAGGATCACCTGGGAGGGTGAAATCATGAGCTATACTGGAGGCTGCAATTTTGGCAGTGTAATCGATTACACAATCCTGATAATCGATTACAAGCTGATAAACTAATCAGACTTGTGTATTTTACATAATGTAATCGATTACACTATACTCGTAATCGATTACAACATATTAAAAGCATCAGATATGTGCATTTTTAACTGATGTAATCGATTACACCATATGGTAATCGATTACATTTATTAGCTGAGCGAGAATTGCTCACTGTGAGATTCTTGCTTGAGCGAGAATGGGCTCGCTTGAGCGAGAACCCGACGACTGCTCTTTAAAAATAGAAACCCCAAACACATTTTAGGGTTAGAACTTGAAGAGAAGAGAGAGAAGAGAGCTTCTCAAGAGCAAAGAGCCTTAGGACTCATCTTAGAGCTTGATAAGAGGTAAACCTCTTGTTTCTAACTCTTCTTCTTCCTCTCTAACTTATTTTGGAAAAGGCGGGAAGAGGTGACTCAGAGTAATGAATGTCGTATGCATGCTATAAGATATATAGTATGAGATATATATTCCATAGGGTGAATATGAATGATGAGAAATGTGAATGTCACATGAATGTCGTATGCATGCTATAAGATATATAGTATGAGATATATATTCTATAGGGTGAATATGAATGATGAGAAATGTGAATGTCACATGAATGTCGTATGCGTGCTATAGGATATATAGTATGGGATATATATTCTATAGGGTGAATATGAACGATAGGAAGGAAGATGTTGAGAAAGAAAGTAATATACATGCTATAGGATATATATTATGGGATATATATGTTATAGGGTGGATATGAATAACGAGACCGATGATGTTTCGAACGAACGTAATATGCATACTATAGAATATATATTATGGGATATATATACTATAGGATGAATATGAGTAAAGTGGAAAGTAAAGGAAGATGATTTGAATGTTTACAATTTCGTATGTGTGTTTACGAATTATATTAAAGCTTAATTGTATTTGAATGTGGATTATCATGTGATGTTAGTTTTGAACTAATGACTTACTCCCTTCGTTTTGTGTGTTGTTTATGATAATCCCATTATAGGTAAATGAAGGATTTTGAAAAGGAAGCTCGCTTAGGAAGCTTTCGTGTTTATTAACCTATTTGTCTTTATTTGCTACTTGACGTTGTAGTTAATTTGATAACATTATGGGATGACTGTAATTCCGTTTAGATTAATACGGATAGGTGTAGTTATGGACTTATAGCTCTGGGAACCCATAACTGTTTGTATTTGGTAATTGATATTTGAATGAATTATGTTTTTCCGCAACATAAATTTATATGATAATATAATAGGGTAAAGAGTATTTTCAAAGAGAGATACTTGATAGTTTTTAATGAAGGTGACGACTGTTTGTAAAGAAGGATTAAAATAAATGAAAAATTTTCAAGGGTAGAAGAGATCCAACATACCCAAAATAAGTTTCAAAGGGAAGAAGAGAGTTAGTATTATAAGGACCCGATTTTCTACCCTTGAAAATTTTTCATTTATTTTAATCCTTTCTTACATACTGTCGTCACCTTCATTGAAAACTCTCAAGTATCACTCTTTGAAAATACTCTTTATCCTATTATCTTATCATAAAAAATTATGTTGCGGAAAAACATAATTCATTCAAATAGCTTTTACCATATACGACCAGTTATGAGTTTCCCAGAGTTATAAAGTCTATAACTACACATATCCGTATTAATCTAAACGGATTTACAGTCATCCCATAATGTTATCAAATTAACTACAACGTCAAGTAGCAAATAAAGACAAATTGGTTAATAAACATAAAAGCTTCCTAAGCGAGCTTCCTTCTCAAAATCCTTCATTTACATACAATGAGATTATCATAAACAACACACAAACAAAGGGAGTAAGTCATTAGTTCAAAACTAACATCACATGATAATCCACATTCAAATACAATCAAGCTTTAATGTAATTCATAAACACATACGGAATTATAAACATTCAAATCATCTTCCTTTAATTTCCACTTTACTCATATTCATCCTATAGTATATATATATCCCATAATATATATTCTATGGTATGCATATTACGTTCGTTCGAAACATCATCGGTCTCGTTATTCATATCCACCTTATAACATATATATCCCATAATATATATCCTATAGCATGTATATTACTTTCTTTCTCAACATCTTCCTTTTTATCGCTCATATTCACCTTATAGAATATATATCCCATATTATATATCCTATAGGATGCATACGTCATTCATGTGACATTCACATTTCTCATCTTTCATATTCACCCTATAGAATATATATCCCATACTATATATCCTATAGCAAGCATACATCATTCATGTGACATTCACATTTCTCATCTTTCATATTCACCCTATAGAATATATATCCCATACTATATATCCTATAGCATGCATACGTCATTCATTTTGAGTCATCTTTTCATTGGGCCTCCCCCAACAATGTTACTTTCATTTGAGTCATCTTTTCATTGGGCCTCCCCCAACAATGTTACTTCCATTTGAGTCATCTTTTCATTGGGCCTCCCCCAACAATGTTACTTTCATTTGAGTCATCTTTTCATTGGACCTCCCCCAACAATGTTACTTTCATTTGAGTCATCTTTTAATTGGGCCTCCCTCAACAATGTTACTTTCATTTGAGTCATCTTTTCATTGGGCCTCCCCCAACATTTTTACTTTCATTTGAGTCATCTTTTCATTGGGCCTCCCCCAACAATGTTACTTTCATTTGAGTCATCTTTTCATTGGGCCTCCCCCAACAATATTACTTTCATTTGAGTCATCTTTTCATTGGGTCTCTCCCAACAATATTACTTTCTTTTTCCATAACAGTAAAATCACACATTTTCCAACATAATGCATAAATTATAGCCGTATAATTTTAAACCATTATCTTTTTCACATACCTCATTTAAATCAGCATGTATGATTTAGAGACACTTATCCCTTACCTTGGTAAACGTTGGGGATCGGTTCCGAGTAACTTTAAAAGTCTCCTTCGCGATTTCCTCCAACCTTAGGATCTTTCCTCATTTCCACCAATAATAACAATGTTAGTCATTTATTCAAAATAACACATAAATAACTCGTATTTCATCATCAAACAATACAATGGATTCACATATTTCGATATTTCCAAAACTACTTCAATACAAGTTTCCAAACATCTAAACATACATGTTCATCTCATATATTAACATCAAAGTACAAACTCATCCTCCGCATCAAACATTTCCTCTATTTCTCTTTTTACTGATATTCTCATTTTGGGGATTTTTGGGGTTTTCATGAACAACCCACAAAACCTTTCCATTCCTCAAATACCAACACTAAACCAAGAGTTCACAAGAGAAAAACATCATAAAACGAAACATAACTCTAAATGGTGAGTTTCCATGGTTTCTCATCTTTTGAAAATAGATCCAACATACCCAAAACAAGTTAGAGAGGAAGAAGAAGAGTTAGAAACAAGAGGTTTACCTCTTTTCAAGCTCTAAGATGAGTCCTAAGGCTCCTTGCTCTTGAAAAGCTCCATTCTCTCTCTTCTCTTCAAGTTCTAACCCTAAAATGTGTTTAGGGTTTCTATTTTTAAAGAACAATCGTCGGGTTCTCGCTCAAGCGAGCCCATTCTCGCTCAAGCGAGAATCTCACAGTGAGCAATTCTCGCTTAGCGAATACATGTAATCGATTACCATATGGTGTAATCGATTACATCAGTTAAAAATGCACATATATGATGCTTTTAATATGTTGTAATCGATTACGAGTATAGTGTAATCGATTACATCATGTAAAATACACAGGTCTGATTAGTTCATCAGCATGTAATCGATTACTAGGATTGTGTAATCGATTACATTGGTTTTTTTTTTAAAAAAAGAATCTCACAGTGTCAACCGCCCCAGTTTTCCATTTCTCGCCCGGGCAAGGCAAATGTAACACCCTAAATTTGAGTCATCAAAATTATAGTATCAGTCCTGGAAGTCTCGCCTGAGAGAGAGTTGTCTGGGCGAGAAATGGCAATTTTGGGCACTCTGAAATAGTGTAATCGATTACACAATCCTGGTAATCGATTACATGCTGATATCTGATCAGATATGTGTAATTTTTCGTGATGTAATCGGTTACATGGTACTGGTAATCGATTACATTCTGATATCTGATCAGACATGTGTAATTTTTCATGATGTAATCGATTACATGGTCCTGGTAATCGATTACATGCTGATATCTGATCAAACATGTTAATTTTTCATATTGTAATCGATTACAACATGTTGATAATCGATTACATCAAGTCGTTTAAATGATGTAATCGATTACACCATATGGTAATCGATTACACTCATCGCTGTGACTATAAAAGTGAAAAAAAAGGGATCTAGAAACCCTAATCTTCATTTTCTTTCTACCCCTTTCTCTCCCAACGGTGGCTCCACCCAAATGGACCATTTTTACCTCCACTAAGCCTCAAAACTCATCAAAACCTTCCTCTTGCTTCCTGGTGAAACATTTGGAAAAGCTTGAAGGTTAAAAAGCAACAATGGAGGTTGGAGGAGATGAAGGGAGATGTGGCTCTTTTGCGGAGCAACGGAGCTTATGCAACCTAAGGTGAGGGAGAAGACCATTGTGGTCTTAGAGTATTTCATTAGAGTCGTCATCTCTGATTTCCCTCAAGAATCGGAGCACATTAACGGATAGAAACTCTCTTAGGAGTTTGTGATCCATGTGAGAGTCTTTATCTTACATGAGGATGTATTAGCCATAAAAGTTGAGATATATGTGTGGGGAAAACCGTTTATTTGAATAAAACTCTATATGCTCCTTTATGGTAATACACCGTCATTAAAGATGGTTCTAACGTTAATGTGTATATGATGAAGAATATGTTATGTGTGGTTTGTTTATGATAATGGTTATGTTGTGTGATAATGATGGTGTGTGAGATATTTATGGTCATAAGCATAAATGAGTATGTTGTAAGTGGTTGATTGTTATAAACATGTCTGGGTGTGTTGTAACAATGAATGTGTGATGAGTTGTGAATGTGTTAAAATGGAATGAGTATGTTTATCAAAATGAGTATGTTGTGAGTAGTTGATTGTTATAAACATGTATGGGTGTATTGTAACAATGAATGTGTGATGAGCTGTGAATGTGTTAAAATGGATAAAAGTATGTTTGTGATAGTGAAGATGTTGTATGTTATCTATAGTGAAAAGATAATGAGATGCCTTGTGTTGATTGTGTATGACATGGATGTGAGTGTAATGTGGAAACTCGATCTGCCCTATGTGGTATGGATGGTAACTCGACCTGCCCGATGTGGTATGGATAATAACTCGACCTGCCCTAAGTGGTATGGATAATAACTCGACCTGCCCTATGTGGTATGGATGGTAACTCGACCTGCCCTATGTGGTATGGATGGTAACTCGACCTGCCCTATGTGGTATGGATTGTAACTCAACCTGCCCGATGTGGTATGGATGGTAACTCGACCTGCCCTATGTGGTATGGATGGTAACTCGACCTGCCCGATGTGGTATGGATGGTAATTCGACCTGCCCTATGTGGTATGGATGGTAACTCGACCTGCCCGATGTGGTATGGATAATAACTCGACCTTCCCTAAGTGGTATGGATAATAACTCGACCTGCCCTATGTGGTATGGATGGTAACTCGACCTGCCCTATGTGGTATGGATGGTAACTCGACCTACCCGATGTGGTATGGATGGTAACTCGACCTGCCCGAAGTGGTATGGATAATAACTCGACCTGCCCTATGTGGTATGGATGGTAACTCGACCTGCCCTATGTGGTATGGATGGTAACTCGACCTGCCCGATGTGGTATGGATGGTAACTCGACCTGCCCTATGTGGTATGGATGGTAACTCGACCTGCCCGATGTGGTATGGATAATAACTCGACCTGCCCTAAGTGGTATGGATGGTAACTCGACCTGCCCTATATGGTATGGATGGTAACTCGACCTGCCCTATGTGGTATGGATGGTAACTCGGCCTGCCCGAGGTGGTATGGAAAATGAAATCGATGAATACGATTGAGTGTGAATACGAACTATGAGTAATGAGAATGTCGTAATGAAAGTCATATGTATGCTATAGGATATATAGTATGAGATATATATCCTATAGGGTGAATATGAATGATGAGAAATGAGTATATTTTTGGACGAATAAAATATGCACAATATAGAACACATATAGTATGGGATGTATGTGTACTATAGGGTGAATATGGATAATATTTGATGTATAAATATGCACACTATAGAACACATATAGTATGTGATGTATGTGTACTATAGGGTGAATATGGATAATATGTGATGTATAAATATGCACACTATAGAACACATATAGTATGGGATGTATGTGTACTATAGGGTGAATATGGATAATATGTGATAAATAAATATGTACACTATAGAACACATATAGTATGGGATGTATGTGTACCTTAGGGTGAATATGGATATTATGTGTTGATTGATATAAGCTTATTAAGACTGATGTTAGATGTGTGTGGTTTTTAATACTTTAATATTATTACTCCATGTAAATCCACGCTACGGTCGCCGTAGTTGGTTCTTACTCCCTCTGTCTTTCCTTGTATGTGTTGTATATTTGGGTTCAGGTTGTGGAGGTAGCGCATTGGACGCTTGCGGAGAAGAGTACATGATAGAGTAGTAGATAATATGTAATTAATATGTTATATGAAGAATATTTGTAATATGAAGAACATGTTAAAGTGAATTCATGTATAAACAACTTTCTTGTAAGTGTATATTGAAGTGGATCTAATGTTTGCATTCAAGGTAATTTTGAGAAAGTGTAATTGTATAACGGATGTATTTGAACGGAAGTGTAATGACATGCTTTTGAAATGAAAGATGATTGGAATATTTCCGCCTTGTAAATTTATAAACGTATTCTCTCAAGTTTCCAAACTATTCGAGTAATGTCTTTCAAAAGTAATCACTTCACTTTCACGAATAAGGATTTTAAAAGAG
Source organism: Lupinus albus (assembly GCA_009771035.1). Taxonomy (NCBI): domain Eukaryota; kingdom Viridiplantae; phylum Streptophyta; class Magnoliopsida; order Fabales; family Fabaceae; genus Lupinus; species Lupinus albus. Next base: position 7,458,750 of record CM020015.1, read on the forward strand.
AATTTTCGAGTTATGAAAATCGGGTCCTTACAGCAACTCTCGCTCAGGCGAGAATCTTCCAGTATAGCCCAGGATTTCACCCTCCAAGGTGATCCTTTCTCGCTCAGGCGAGAATCTCTCGCTCAAGCGAGACTTCCAGGACTGATACTATAATTTTAAAGACTAAAATTCAGGGTGTTACAATCCTCCCCCTCTTTTAAGAATTTCCGTCCCCGAAAATTAAACATACCTCGGAAATAATATCATCACCTAGACCTTAGGCACAAGGATACTCCACCAAAATCATAATCGATTCTCTACTCCATTAAGATCACTTAATCAGTCACTAAGGGCATACACCACTAATCCGTGACATCACCCACCAATTCATGAACTAACTCATCAATGTCCAAATATTAAGGTTTCAGCCTTTAATATCCCGAATGCCCTGAGAACTAAACCGTAATTTAGACTAAAGATTTTTCCTACATTCGTCAAGAACCATAGGTATCTAGCACCTATCCATCTATCAATCCTAACATACGTTAAGAATTTTGATAACATTCTCGAACTTCAGCGAATGGGGAACTCCTTATCTCATATCTATCTAAATGCATCTTTTAACTTCCATCATACACTAGCTAGTTTCATCTCCACTCGAGAATCTAGCACAATTTCATTTTACTCGATCCACAAAATACTTACACAATAAGACTCTTAGTGTCTCATCCATTGTACACAATCAAACTATCCAGTAATCGTCTAATTATATCAAATATTTCTACCATCACAATAGATCTCCCTGATCCATCACTACAACAATCGTTCAAAACGATTAACCTATATGGTCCGAATCGCAACAACACTCTCGAACCCAGTTCGAAGTGAGACTCCATACTCATCGCTCACCAAGATGTACTGGCTCGCACCCAAAAATGCAGTACCTAGATCGACATCCACTCGATGGAAATAACATCATTTCATTGCATACGTGCAAATAACTACGGTTCACTCAAAATTCTCCACTAGCATTTCAATTTATACTTGCTACAACCACAGAAACATGATATTCATCCAAGCAGCATTTAGACAAACAAGACTCTTGGAGTCTTTCACATACCAATCAAAATCACCAAGTCAATATCCAACTCAACTAAACACTCCGACTACAACGAATGCAATTTAAGAAGATTTGCTAGTTCATAAATTTCAGTTAGGCATACAAGGTCGTAGACCCACTCAAAGCGCATACGTTGATACCATTAATTTTTGCCATTTACGAATATTCAATCAAAAAACTTGAGTTTTATATGGATACCCAAAATACAATGATGGACATGCACCTCGTGCTCAAGTCTACATCATATCGAGAAACACATGCTCATAATTACCTCACAAGATTTTTAACACATCACATTCATCCAAGATGAGGTTTTTTAAAAATTCGGATCTCAACATGGAACTTAATGAATGCTTAGTCGAATAGTACACTTCATTCGAAAAACGATTTTCGAAAATAGATTAGATGTAAGTTTCATGGGAGTCCTCTTGTGGAAGCAAGGGTTTTCCTAATCATTTCAAAACATCTTAAAATCCTTTTTCTCATGCGACACCGACTGCCCAAATCAAAATTTTCAAAAGCTAGTTATTTCTGAAGTTACATCTCATCCAGGACATGAGAGTCCCCACAGTACACTCCCAGAAACATGCTTACACCATAACAATACAATCACGTATAACAATTACTGACACACATGAAATAGAAACAAGTTTTGAAAGCACAATATCAAAACAGTTAATTTGAGTTTATTACCACTAAATCGTGCATTGCAAATGTTCGATTACAAACGGTCAATCATCACAGATCAGAAGTTTCATGCACAAAAGATAATCCACTACCTCTTAGGGAAGGCAATTCAACCATGGTCCACTACCACTCCGAGTAGGCAACTCAACAATGATTCACTACCATTCCGGGTAGGCAACTCAACAATGATCCACTACCACTCCGGGTAGGCAACTCAACAATGGTCCACTACCACTCCGGGTAGGCAATTCAGCAATGATCCACTACCGCTCCGGGTAGGCAATTTTCCTCAATGATCCACTACCACTCGGGTAGGTAATTTTCCTCAATGATCCACTACCACGTTGGGTAGGTAATTTTCCTTAATGATCCACTACCACTTCGGGTATGTAATTTTTCCTCAATGATCCACTACCACTTCGGGTAGGTAATTTTTCTCAATGATCCACTACCACTCGGGTAGGTAATTTTCCTCAATGATCCACTACCACTTCGGGTAGGTAATTCAGCAATGATCCACTACCACTCCGGGTAGGCAATTTTCCTCAATGATCCACTACCACTCGGGTAAGTAATTTTCCTCCATGATCCACTACCACGTCGGGTAGGTAATTTTCCTCAATGATCCACTACCACTTCGGGTAGGTAATTTTCCTCAATGATCCACTACCACTTCGGGTAGGTAATTCAGCAATGATCCACTACAGCTCCGGGTAGGCAATTTTCCTCAATGATCCACTACCACTCGGGTAGGTAATTTTCCTCAATGATCCACTACCACGTCGGGTAGGTAATTTTCCTCAATGATCCACTACCACTTCGGGTAGGTAATTTTCCTCAATGATCCACTACCACGTCGGGTAGGTAATTTTCACAACGGTCCACTACCGCTCCGGGTAGGCAATTTAACAATGGAACAAGGTTATTAAACCATTTTGAAATTCATTTTTCTTTGCTGCATAACTTGAGCCAAAGTCGCTACACCATTTAAGGTTAGTTAAAAACGAGTTTTATTTCCATTGATTTCACCATAAATCGTTTTCCCGCAAATCTACGCCCACTTTAGTATAAACACACCCATATATGTTTATACTAAATGCGTAATTCACAATTCAATCATTCATCTTCAATTATCTTAGTCTTAGTGATAAAAGAGAGCTCACATCAAAAGGTTGACCAGAGAATATATATCCCATACTATATATCCTATAGCATGCATACGTCATTCATGTGACATTCACATTTCTCATCTTTCATATTCACCCTATAGAATATATATCCCATATTATATATCCTATAGCATGCATACATCATTCATGTGACATTCACATTTCTCATCTTTCATATTCACCCTAAAGAATATATATCTCATACTATATATCCTATAGCATGCATACGTCATTCATTTTGAGTCATCTTTTCATTGGGCCTCCCCCAACAATGTTACTTTCATTTGAGTCATCTTTTCATTGGGTCTCCCCCAACAATGTTACTTTCATTTGAGTCATCTTTTCATTGGGCCTCCCCCAACAATGTTACTTTCATTTGAGTCATCTTTTCATTGGGCCTCTCCCAACAATGTTACTTTCATTTGAGTCATCTTTTCATTGGGCCTCCCCCAACAATGTTACTTTCATTTGAGTCATCTTTTCATTGGGCCTCCCCCAACAATATTACTTTCATTTGAGTCATCTTTTCATTGGGCCTCCCCCAACAATATTACTTTCATTTGAGTCATCTTTTCATTGGGCCTCCCCCAACAATATTACTTTCTTTTTCCATAATAGTAAAATCACGCATTTTCCAACATAATGCATAAATTATAGCCGTATCATTTTAAACCATTATCTTTTTCACATACCTCATTTAAATTAGCATGTATGATTTAGAGACACTTATCCCTTACCTTGGTGAGCGTTGGGGATCGGTTCTGAGTAACATTAAAAGTCTTCTCCGCGATTTCCTCCAACCTTAGGATCTTTCCTCATTTCCACCTATAACAATAATGTTAGTCATTTATTCAAAATAACACATAAATAACTCGTATTTCATCATCAAACAATACAATGGATTCACATATTTCGATATATCCAAAACTACTTCAATACAAGTATCCAAACATCTAAACATACATGTTCATCTCATATATTAACATCAAAGTACAAACTCATCCTCCGCATCAAACATTTCCTCTATTTCTCTTTTTACTGATATTCTCATTTTGGGGGTTTTTGGGGTTTTCATGAACAACCCACAAAACCTTTCCATTCCTCAAATACCAACTCTAAACCAAGAGTTCACAAGAGAAAAACATCATAAAACGAACCATAACTCTAAAGGGTGACTTTCCATGGTTTCTCATGTTTTGAAAATAGATCCAACATATCCAAAACAAGTTAGAGAGGAAGAAGAAGAGTTAGAAACAAGAGGTTTACTTCTTCTCAAGCTCTAAGATGAGTCCTAAGGCTCCTTGCTCTTGAAAAGCTCCCTTCTCTCTCTTCTCTTCAAGTTCTAACCCTAAAATGTGTTTAGGGTTTCTATTTTTGAAGAACAGTCGTCGGGTTCTCGCTCAAGCGAGCCCATTCTCGCTCAAGCGAGAATCTCACAGTGAGCAATTCTCGCTCAGCGAATACATGTAATCGATTACCATATGGTGTAATCGATTACATTAGTTAAAAATGCACATATCTGATGCTTTTAATACGTTGTAATCGATTACGAGTATAGTGTAATCGATTACATCATGTAAAATACACAGGTCTGATTAGTTTATCAGCATGTAATCGATTACCAGGATTGTGTAATCGATTACACTGTTTTTTTTTTAAAAGAATCTCACAGTGTCAACAGCCCCAGTTTGCAATTTCTCGCCCAGGCGAGGCAACTCTCGCTCAGGCGAGAATCTTCCAGTATAGCCCAGGATTTCACCCTCCCAGGTGATCCTTTCTCGCTCATGCGAGAATCTCTCTCTCAAGCGAGACTTCCTGGACTGATACTATAATTTTAAAGACTAAAATTCAGGGTGTTACAGTTAGAATCAAGAGATCTACCTCTTCTCAAGCTTCTAAATGACTCACAAGCCTTCTTGATCTTGAAAATGCTCCCTTCTCTCACTTCTCTCTAGGTTAACCCTCATAAATGTGTTTGGGGTCCCCTATTTAATGTAACAGCATCGGGTTCTCGCTTAAGCGAGCCCTTTGTCGCTCAAGCGAGAAAATCCTGCCTATTTTAAAAACTCAGATCTGACGCTCTCGCTCAAGCGAGGGATTCTCGCTTGACAATCTCAACAATCTCAAAATGTCATTTCTCGCCCAGGCGAGACAACTCTCACTCAGGCGCGAATCCTCCAGTATAGCCCAGGATTTCACCATCTCAGGTGAGCCTTTTTTTCCCAGGCGAGAATCTCTCGCTCAAGCGAGGATCCCAAGACTGATACTATAATTTTAAAGACTTAAATTTAGGGTGTTACATTCCTCCCCCTCTTATAAAAATTTTCGTCCCCGAAAATTTAACATACCTCGATTCGAACAAATGAGGGTAATCCTCCCTCATGTCAAGCTCCACCTCCCAAGTAGCATCCCCTTCGTCTACTTGGCTCCATAGTAATTTCACCAAAGGAATCTCCTTGCCTCTTAGTCTCTTGATACTGGTATCCATGATCCTCACGGGCAACATCGAAAAAGTCAAGTTATCTTTCAACACTATCTGATCAGATTTTACCACATGAGATGGATCTCCAACATACTTCCTTAACTGAGACACATGAAACACATTATGAAGGTTCGACAACAATGGAGGCAAAGCAATCCGATATGCTACCTGCCCAATCCTTTTCAATACTTGATACGGTCCAATAAATCTCGGAGTCAGCTTGCGGGACTACTCTCATGAAAACATGATCTCCCTCATTAAACTCAAGAGGTTTTCGCCTCTTATTGTAATAGCTTTTTTGTCGACTCTGGGCGATCCTCATGTTCTCTCGGATTTTCTTGATCTTATCCGTAGTCTCTTGGACCAGCTCGGGCCCCAATATCAAGTTCTCCCCAGTCTCAAACCAACTCACTAGAGTTCGGCACTTCCTACCATACAACGCCTCATAAGGTGTCCTTCCAATACTTGAATGGAAGCTATTGTTGTAAGTAAATTCAATCAGAGGCAACATGCCATCCCAACTCCCCGGTTGTTCCAAGACACAAGCCCTCAGAAGATCTTCCAATGATTGTATAGTTCTTTACGATTGACCGTCCGTTTGTGGATGATAAGCTGAACTTAACTTCAACTTAGTTCCTAATGTGGACTGCAAACTAGTCCAAAAGTTGGAAGTAAAACGGGGATCCCTATCCGATATAATGCTCGACGGTATCCCATGCAAACGAACTATTTCCCGGATATACAGTTCCGCCAATCGCTCCAAAGAATATCTCATGTTCATAGGTAGAAAGTGTGCAGATTTCGTTAACTGATCCACTATCACCCATATCGAATCATATCCTTTATGAGTTTTAGGGAAACCCGATACAAAATCCATGGAGATACTATCCCACTTCCACACATGAATTTCTAGGGATGGTAACTCTCCCGCCGGTCGCTGATGCTCAATTTTGGCTACACACTAGACAACTCGAGACATACGAAGGCATATCCCTCTTCAACCCTGACCACCAAAACAATTTCTTCAAATCTTGGTACATCTTGGTAGTTCCCGGGTGAAAACTCATCTTTCTCTTATGAGACTCTTCTAAAATACTCTTCCGTAATTCCTCATAACGAGGCACACACACTCTCCCTTTATAACGCAACATTCCACTAGGGTCCGATGCAAAACCAGTTTCCTTGCCACTTAGCATCAAATCCCGTTTTACTATTATCTCGATATCCTCAACTTGCAATACTCGAATTTGATCAAACAGTTCATTGGTGACCTTCAACATTCCAAAAATCATACTATGAGGCTTTATCTGAATATCCAAGTTCATATCTCTGAACTCTTCAATCAGTTTCCCTTCCCTAACCATCAAAGCCGACATGTGTAAAGATTTCCGACTTAGCGCATCAGCCACTACATTGGCCTTTCCCGGATGGTACTGCAATCCAAAATCATAATCATTTAGGAACTCCATCCATCTCCTCTGCCTCATATTGAGCTCCTTTTGATCAAACAGATATTTCAAACTCTTGTGTTCACTGTACACTACAAACCTTATGCCATAGAGATGATGTCTCCAGATTTTTAAAGCAAAGACCACTGCAACCAATTCTAAATCATGAGTAGGGTAGTTTTGCTCGTGCGTTCTTAACTGACGAGAAGCATAGGCAACAAGTTTCCCTTCCTGCATCAGAACACAACCCAAACCTTGCTTGGAAGCATCACAATAAACACTGAAATCCTTATCGGTACAAGGAAGAACCAACATTGGTAACGTAGTCAACCTTCGTTTCAACTCCTGAAAGCTCTCTTCACAATGAAGTGTCCACACATACGGTTCTCCTTTCCGAGTGAGCTTAGTCAATGGTAGTGCCAACTTCGAAAATCCTTCAATGAATTTTCGATAATAGCCAGCCAAACCCATAAAACTCCGGATTTCAATAACCGATTTGGGCAATGCCCATTCCATAACCGCTTCAACCGTTGAAGGATCGAAAGCTACCCCTTCCTTGGATATTACATGTCCGAGAAAGTTCATCGATTCCAACTAGAAATCACATTTAGACAATTTAGCATACAACTGGTTCTTACTCAAGAGTTCTAGAACAATCCTCAGGTGCTCAGCATGTTCCTCTCGGCTTTTGGAGTAAACCAAAATGTCATCAATAAATACCACTACGAATGAATCCAAATACGGAAGAAAAATCTGATTCATTTAGTCGGTAAATATTGTTGGGGCATTCGTTACACCAAAAGGCATAACCAAATACTCAAAATGTCCATACCTTGTTCTAAAAGCAATTTTAGGGATGTCTTCCGCCTTCATACGAAGTAGGTGGTAACCCGACCGAAGATCGATCTTTGAAAACACCATCACTCCCCTCAATTGATCCATCAAGTCATCAATTCGAGGTAACATATATTTATTCTTGATAGTAACCTTGTTCAACTGTTTGTAGTCGGTACACAACCGCATACTACCATTTTCTTCTTTACCAACAAAACAGGCACACCCCACGGCGAGACACTAGGACGAATAAACTTCTTGGCCAATAAGTCTTCGACCTGCTTTTTCAACTCGGCCAATTCTAACGGTGCCATCCTATAAGGAGCTATAGATATGGGTCCCGTTCCAGGTTCCAAATCAATAGAGAATTCCACTTCCCTCACTAGAGGTAACTCTGGGATGTCACTAGGGAATACCTCAGGGAACTCACAAACTATCGGAATGTCCTCAACTTTGGGTTTCTCAATAACCTCCAGGGCTGCCAACAACATAAACACGATTCCTCCCTCCTTACAGGAAGTCTTGACTTCCTTTGCCGATAACGGCTTCATGTTATTAACCTCATTAGAAACCTCATTTAGACTCCCGAATACCACGGTATTATCGGCACAATTAAGCATTACATGATTAGCCAACAACTAATCCATCCCCAGAATTAGATCCAACTGGGATAGAGGTAAGCAAATTAAATCTGCGGTAAAAGTCCTATCGTTTACCACTACCGGACAACGAGACACCACTATCGACACCACCACAGGCACATCAGTTGGGGTGGATACGACCAAGTCGAAAGGCAACGACTCAGTATGCAATTTCAATCTATCCACGCATTCAATACATACAAAGGAGTGTGTCGCTCCTGAGTCAAACAACACAAAAAGGGGAATACCTGCCACCATGCAATTACCTTTTATCAGGCCATCTGCACCCGAAGCCTCTACACCACTCATGGTGAATACTCTGCCGGTGGATCGAGGTTGTTCAACACTAACAACATTCATACTCTACCGTAATTTGGGACAATGCCTCCTAAGATGCCCACTCTCCTTGCAGTAAAAGCAGCTAAGTGTGGTTCTGGGGCAAGAATCACCAATGTGCTTTCGGCCGCATTTGTTACACCAGGATGGAGAGTTTTGCTGCGACCCTCTAACATTGGCATGAGTTCGTGACCCATGTGGAGTATATCCTCTGTTACCCATAGGTGAGGAATAAGGCTTCTCTTCTTCCGGAAATGCCTTACCCTTACCCTTCCCGTGCAAAAAATTCCTTTGGGGCCCAAATTCTTAGGAGGAAGTGATCTTGACGCCACCACTTCATATGCCTTCATATCATCCTCAACCATTCTACACTTGTTGACCAATGTAGAAAAATCAATGATCTCTTGATGCCTAAGCATCGTTTTCAGCTTGGGCTTCAAACCCGATTCAAACTTCGAGCACTTGGACCTTCCGTCCACCTCCAAAATCGGGCCAATTCTTCAAATTTGGCCGCATAGTCCCCCACCGACAGGTTTCCTTGTTCCAACCTCAAGAATTCCATTTCTTTCTGAATCCTCAGATCAGCAGGAAAATACTTTCGAAGGAAAAGTACACCACAGAATTACTTGCCCCTCCGCCTCCATTTGGCGCCGATTGAATTCCCACCAGCTTTCGGCCTCCTTCTCTAACAAATAGGTGGTATACACCAACTTCTGAGCATCAGAACATCTCATGGCCTTGAAAATCATCTCCAATCTCTGAATCCACTCGATGGCTGCATCAGGAGCGAACCCCCCTTGAAACGAACTGGGGTTCCTCCTACAGAACTCATCCAAACCTCGATACTCAGCCAGACAGGGTGGAACCAAAGGCTGTGAACTCGGGCTTGGTGTCGTATTCTGGTTCAGGTGTTGCAAGTTCTCGTTCATGTTTGTTAGAGCTGCCGCAATCTGGGCCAACAATTCATTCTGACCTGATCCTCTTCCTCGTCCTCTTCCAGACATTTTAGTAATAGGTACCTGTACTCATTCACCTGTCAGAAACAGAATTTTGGGTAAACAAAGTTCACATAATCACTTAGTAATTAGTACAGATCAAACAATTTTCAGCGTATAAGATCACAAAGAAGCATGCAAGGCCATATCCTAGGCCGCAGGATTAACTATGCTCTGATACCATATTGTAAGGACCGAAATTCTACCCTTGAAAATTTTTCCTTTATTTTAATCCTTTCATTCATACATTCATCATCTTACTTTAATCTCTCATTAATCACTCCGTAAAACCACTTTTTAACATATTATGTTACCATACATTTCATATTGCAGAAAAACATAATTTATTCAATTGATCCTTAGTGACTACCGCATACAACTAGCTATGGGTTTCCAAAATACCCATAGCTATGAATATCCAGAGTTACAATAAATCAGGTAAGTTATATATCCATAGTTACAAAATATTTCAAGTAATCCAATAAGCACTCATGTACAAAATAGTGCAAATAAGTGAAAAACAAAACATAAAGCTCCCTAAGCTTCCAAAACATAAATCTGCAATGGGATTATCAATGACAAAAGCACAAACACATAAAGGAGTAAGTCACTTTAAAATTCATTTTTCGTGCTACATTACTTGAGCCAAAGTCACTATACCCCTTAGGGTTAGCTAAAAGTGATTTCTCATCTCTTTTACAAAGAAAACATGCCACATAAACTTGGGCCGAAGTGTTGCCACATAAACTCGGGCCGAAGTGTTGCCGCATAAACTCGGGCAGAAGTGTTGCCATATAAACTCGGGCCGAAGTTTTGCCACATAAACTCGGGCCGAAATGTTGCCACATAAACTCGGGCCGAAGTGTTTCCACATAAACTCGGGCCGAAGTGTTGCCACATAAACTCCGGCCGAAGTGTTGCTAGATAAACTCGAGCTGAAGTCGCTAACCATTTATGGTCGGCTAAAAATATATTTCCTTTTTCATTAATTTCACTATCAATCATATCCAGTGAATCCACGCAATCCTTATTTCAAACATACCCTTATATGTTTGTAATAAATACGTGATTCACCAATTAATCCTTGCACAACCAGAAAATACACACATTTTCCATTTCAATTGCACAAATTAAAGACTTATCCTTACCTTGGTGAGTGTTGGGTTGGGTACTTGGTAACTGCACTAGTTCCACCGACACCGCCGCCAACTCTAGGATCTTTCCTCATTCCCACCATACAACACAATGTTAGTCATTTATTCCCAATATCACATAAACAACTTATATTGCATCATTTAACCATACAATATATTCATCATATTTTCAATGTTACTAAACTACTTTCATCATAAGTTTACAACATCTAAAACATACATATTCATCTCATATTTTCAACATTAGAAAATAAAGTCATCTTCTAATTCTAACATTTTACCCATTTTCCATCTTAACCCCATTTTCACTTTAGGTTTTTGGGGTTTTCATGAATCAATCCACAAACCCTCTCCTTTCTTGAAATACTAACTCCATACCAAGAGTTTACAAGATAAAATAACATAAAACGAACCATAACTCAAAAGGGTAAGTTTCCATGGTTTCTCCCATTCTGAGAAGAGATCCAACATATCCAAAACAAGTTTCAAAGGGAAGAAGAGAGTTAGAATCAAGAGATCTACCTCTTCTCAAGCTTCTAAATGACTCACAAGCCTTCTTGCTCATGAAAATGCTCCCTTCTCTCACTTCTCTCTAGGTTAACCCTCATAAATGTGTTTGGGGTCCCCTTTTTAATGTAACAGCGTCGGGTTCTCGCTTAAGCGAGCCCTTTCTCGCTCAAGCGAGAAAATCCTACCTATTTTAAAAACTCATATCTGACCCTCTCGCTCAAGCGAGGGATTCTCGCTCAAGCAAGAATCTCAGAGTCTCAACAATCTCAAAATGCCATTTCTCGCCCAGGCGAGACAACTCTCGCTCAGGCGAGAATCCTCCAGTATAGCCCAGGATTTCACCCTCCTAGGTGAGCCTTTCTCGCTCAGGCGAGAATCTCTCGCTTAAGCGAGGATCCCAGGACTGATACTATAATTTTAAAGACTTAAATTTAGGGTGTTACAAATATTACATCCATGCTTTATTTTTTTTATCCCCTTAGTCGTTTTTTATAATACTCTTATTTATTCAATTTATATTTACACTCATTTAGTTAATAAATTTATGTTTCAAATTAATGAATAGGTGTATTTTTTAATTACAAAATTATTTAATGGGTACATAATTTTTAAAAGTAATATAAAAAGAACTTAAATAAACTTTCAAAAGATATATATAAAAAGTATCAGACAATTATTGTAGTATACTATTTTTACTTTTGAATCCATAACAATTTTTAGGATATTAGTTAACATTTCACTTTTAAGTTGTAGCCGTTGTTTGATGAACCTCATGTATACTTCGCAGATGTAATATTTTCCTGACTTGTACGATTACTCTAAGCCACAAAGGTCTTAGGGGAAAATTTAATATCACCATTTGAAGTTGAAGTCGATTATGATGGACAGATCCACTCCACCTCAGATTTATTTTGTCCTTAGACTGCATGTATTTTGTAAAGACCCAAATTCTACCCTTAATTTTTTTCATTATTTTAATCCAGTAATGACTACAAACTCCACTACACTGTAATTAATCAATATTCGTTACTTAAATTCCAGTTATCATACTATACTAAGACCCTTCTCCAACAAACAGAAAAACATAATTCATATATTTAATTCTCGGTAATTACCGCATATGACTAGCTATGGGATTCCCAAATACCCATAGCTATGAATATCCGGCATTACAAAATGTAGAACTAAATCAGTTAGGATTTACAATCACCCAAGATAGGTTACATCAAACAAAAAGCAAAATAAGGATTCCAAGTTCTAAGCTCCTAATGCCTCGAACCAAGAAGCAAGTCATTAATTCAATAAATATCATTAAGCGATAATCCACACTTTTAAAGGTTTAAATAACCGATTTGACGTTAAAAGATAAAATCAACATATCATTTTTGTCCATCTCATACCACCTCATCCATCACATTGGATCTATACGTTCATCTTTACCATACCTCGTCACCTCATTCATTAATACCACCTCATGTCGTTACATTCCACATATACGTTTACCTTTTCATTATCACATGGGGCAAGACATACGATACAATACCACTTAGGGCAAGTCATACACAATACCACATAGGGCAAGTCATACACAATACCACATAGGGAAAGTCATACACAATACCACATAGGGCAAGTCATACACAATACCACATAGGGCAAGTCATACACAATACCACATAGGGCAAGTCATACATGATGCCACATAGGACAAGTCATTCCCAATACCAAATCGGGCAAGTCATACACAAATTATATACGTAATCAGAAAATCTACACATTTTCTATTATCATATACCATTAATTACTTCTCCTTACCTTGGTGCGTGTCGGGATTATTTGTAAGGACCCAAATTCTACCTTGAAATTTTTCCTTATTTTAATCCATTTGTACATACATTCATCATTACACTCTGATCACTCATTAATCATTACATAAAACCCTTTTAACATGTCATACTGCAACACTCTTCATATGACAGAAAAGCATAATTCATCCATTATTATTCCCCATGGGTACTAAGAGCCCAAAAGTTATAACACTCCAAAAATAACAGTACATATGGTTACGAAATACCCAAATAAATGTTAACCATGGTTACAATCATTCAAATCCGCAAGTAGTCATTTAAAGTAAAAAAAACTTAAATAGTAAATCCAAAGTCTAAAGCTCCTAAAGCTCTTGACCTAGCATACTTCATTCATCTATTTACCTGCAATGGGATTATCAATGACAAAAGTACAAAACACACAAAGGAGTAAGTCGTTAATTCGATTAACGTCATTATAAGATAATCCACATTAGAAAAAGGGTTAGTAAACCATTTTCGAAATTCATTTTGTCTTGCTTCATAACTTGAGCCAAAGTTGCTACACCTCTTAGGGTTAGCTAAAAGCAGATTCTCATTTTTCTTAAAACAAATCGCGCTTATATACTCAAGCCAGAGTGTATGCTTCTATACTCAAGCCAGAGTTTTTGCTTCTATACTCAAGCCAGAGTGTATGCTTCTATACTCAAGCCAGAGTGTATGCTTCTATACTCAAGCCAGAGTCACCAACCATTCATGGTCGGCTAAAAATATATTTTTCCTTTCATCGATTTGCCATCAATCATTTTTCGTAAATCCACGCCATATTTAGTATAAACACTCCATATATGTTTATACTAAATACGTAATTCACAATTTAATTATGGCATAACCAGTAATACACACATTTTCCATTTTCGTAACCTTACGTCTATTTCAATATAAACACACCCATATATGTTTATACTAAATGTGTAATTTACAACTCAATCATTTCATAACCATAAAATACCCACATTTTCCTTTTCCGTAAATCTACGCCTTCTTTAATATAAACACACCCATATATGTTTATACTAAATGCATAATTTACAACTTAGTCTTTGCATAACCAGAAAATACCCACATTTTCCTTTTCCATAAATCTACGCCTTCTTTAATATAAACAAACCCATATATGTTTATACTAAATGCGTAATTTACAACTTAGTCTTTGCATAACCAGAAAATACACGTTTTCTATTTCAAATGCAAAATTAAAGACTTATCCTTACCTCGGTGAGTGTTGGGGGTCGGTTTTTGAGTAACTTTACCAGTTTCCTCTACGATCTCCTCCAACCTTAGGATCTTTCCTCATTCCCACCAATAACAACAAAGTCAGTCATTTATTCAAAATAACACATAAACAACTCGTATTTCATCATCAAACATACAAGGGATCCACATATTTTCAAGAATTCCAAAACTACTTCAATACAAGTTTCCAAAGATCTAAACATACATGTTTATCTCATATATCAACCTCAAAGCACAAACTCATCATCCACATCTAACATTTCATCTATTTCTCTTTTCACTCATATTCTCATTTTGGGGGTTTTTGGGGTTTTCATGAATAACCCACAAAACCTTTCCATTTATCAAATACCAAATCTAAACCAAGAGTTTACAAGAGAAAAACAACATAAAACGAACCATAACTCTAAAGGATGAGTTTCCATGGTTTCTCATGTTTTGAAAATAGATCCAACATGCCCAAAACAAGTTAGAGAGGAAGAAGAAGAGTTAGGAACAAGAGGTTTACCTCTTCCCAAGCTCTAAGATGAGTCCTAAGGCTCTTTGCTCTTGAGAAGCTCTTCTCTCTTTCTTCTCTTCAAAGTTCTAACCCTAGAATGTGTTTGGGGTCTCTATTTTAAAGATGAGTCGTCGGGTTCTCACTCAAGCGAGCCCATTCTCGCTCAGGTGAGAAAATCCCGTCTGTTTTTAAAATTTTAGATCTAACGCTCTCGCTCAAGCGAGGGATTCTCGCTCAAGCGAGAATGTCACAGTCTCAAAATGCCATTTCTTGCCCAAGCGAGACAACTCTCGCTCAGGCGAGAATCCTCCAGTATAGTCCAGGATTTCAGTCTCCCAGGTGAGCCTCCCTCGCCCATGCGAGAATCTCTCGCTCAAGCGAGAATCCTTGGACTGATACTAAAATTTTAAAGACTCAAATTTAGGGTGTTACATTATTTTTGGGTAACTTTGCAAGTTCCTTCGCTACCTCCTCCAACCTTAGGATCTTTCCTCATTCCCACCATATAACACAATGTCAGCCATTCAACCCAAGTAACACATAAATAACTCATTTGTATCTTTATCCACATCAGAGACTTAACACATTTTCAATATTTCTAAACTACTCTCATTAGAAGCTTACAAACATCTAAAACATACATATTCATCTCATATTTCAACATTAGAAAGTAAACTCATCTTCTACCTCTACAATTTTACCCATTTTCCACTCTAACCACATTTTCTCTTTAGGGTTTTTGGGCTTTTCTTGAATCAACCCACAAACCCTTTTCATTCTCGAAATACTAACTATAAACCAAGAGTTTACAAGAGAAAAACACATAAAACGAACCATAACTCAAAAGGGTGAGTTTCCATGGTTTCTCATATTTTTAGAAGAGATCCAACATACCAAAAATGGGCTTCAAAGAGAAGAAGAGAGTTAGAATCTAGAGTTTTACCTCTTCTCAAGCTCTTGGACGAGAATCAAAGCTCCTAGACCTTGGAAATGCTCTCTTCTCTCACCTCTCTTCAAATCTTAACCTAAAAATGTATTTGGGGTTTCTCTTTTTTAATGCACTCGTCGGGTTCTCGCTTAAGCGAGCCCTTTTCTCGCTCAAGCAAGAAAATCCCGCCTATTTTAAAACTCAAGTCTGACCCTCTCGCCCGGGCGAGGGAATTCTCGCCCAGGCGAGGCAGCTCTCGCTCAAGCGAGGATCTTACAGCCTCGACAGGTCCAAAATGTCACTTTTCTCGCCCAAGCGAGACAACTCTCGCTCAGGCGAGACCATTCTCGTTCATGCGAGGAAACTCTCGCTCAAGCGAGAATCCTTCAGTGTAGCCCAGTATTCCACTCACCCTGGTGAGCCTCTCTCGCTCAAGCAAACCTTTCCTCGCTCAGGCGAGATTCCCAGATGAAATCCTGGGAGGAATTCTGACCCTCTCGCTTGGGCGAGAACCTCTCGCTTGGGCGAGAACCTCTCGCTCAAGCGAGAATCGGGAAGTATGC
Organism: Lupinus albus; assembly: GCA_009771035.1. Taxonomy (NCBI): domain Eukaryota; kingdom Viridiplantae; phylum Streptophyta; class Magnoliopsida; order Fabales; family Fabaceae; genus Lupinus; species Lupinus albus. Next base: position 7,475,196 of record CM020015.1, read on the forward strand.
CTTACCCTCTATGGCTAATTCTCTAACTTGGGAAATAGGAATCCATGGTGTCAAAATCCTCCCCCACTTATAATAATTTTCGTCCCCGAAAATTAAGCATACCTCGATTCGAACAGATAAGGATAATCCTCCCTCATAACACACTCCACTTCCCAAGTAGCGTTTCCTTCGTCCACTTGGCTCCACAGTACCTTCACCAAGGCAATCTTTTTTCCTCTTAGTCTTTTGACAGTGGTATCCATGATTCTCACGGGCAACGTCGTAAAAGTCAAGTTATCTTTCAACTCTATCTGATCTGACTCAACCACATGAGATGTGTGACGACCCGATTTTCTACCCTTGAAATTTTTTTCTCATTTTAATTCAATTTCATGCAATCACTCATAACTCACATTACCAATTTAATATCCTTACTCCAAAATCTTATTTCTCTCCTCACACTCAATCCATGAATCAATAATGTCATACATAATCATTTTAATTAGAAGTCCTTATGAATCATTCCTTGAACAAATCTTTTAACCTATTATATTATCATCCAATTCATATTGCAGAAAAACATAATTTATTCATATCATTCCCTATGAGTACTAAGACCTCAAAGGTTCTGATCCTCCAAAATAACATTACGCATGGTTACAAATATTATACTAATAGTTAGCCATGTTACAAACAATTAAATCCACAAGTAGTCATTCAGAATACGAAACATAAATAGTGAATCCAAAGTCTAAAGCTCCTAAAGCTCCCGACCTAGCATACTCCATTCATCTATTTACCTGCAATGGGATTATCAATGACAAAGTACAAAACACACAAAGGAGTAAGTCGTTAATTCAATAAACGTCATTATAAGATAATCCACATTAGAAAAAGGGGTTAGTAAACCATTTGTTTTATAAATTCATTTTGTGCTACATTACTTGAGCCAAAGTTTTGCTACATAGCTTTAGCCAAAGCGTTGCTACATAACTTGAGCCAAAGTATTGCTACATAACTTGAGCCAAAGTATTCCTACATAACTTGAGCCAAAGTTTTGCTACACAACTTGAGCCGAAGTATTGCTACATAGCTTGAGCCAAAGCATTGCTACATAACTTGAGCCAAAGTATTGCTACATAACTTGAGCCAAAGTATTGCTTCATAACTTGAGCCAAAGTATTGCTTCATAACTTGAGCCAAAGTATTGCTACATAACTTGAGCCAAAGTATTGCTTCATAACTTAAGTCAAAGTATTGCTTCATAACTTGAGCCAAAGTGTTGCTATATAGCTTGAGCCAAAGCATTGCTACATAACTTGAGCCAAAGTATTGCTTCATAACTTGAGCCAAAGTGTTGCTACATAGCTTGAGCCAAAGCATTGCTACATAGCTTGAGCCAAAGCATTGCTACATACCTTGAGCCAAAGTATTGCTTCATAACTTGAGCCAAAGTGTTGTTACATAGCTTAAGCCAAAGCATTGCTACATAACTTGAGCCAAAGTATTGCTTCATAACTTGAGCCAAAGTATTGCTACATAGCTTGAGCCAAAGCATTGCTACATAGCTTGAGCCAAAGCATTGCTACATAACTTGAGCCAAAGTATTGCTTCATAACTTGAGCCAAAGTATTGCTACATAGCTTGAGCCAAAGCATTGCTACATAACTTGAGCCAAAGTATTGCTTCATAACTTGAGCCAAAGTGTTGCTACATAGCTTGAGCCAAAGCATTGCTACATAACTTGAGCCAAAGTATTGCTACATAGCTTGAGCCAAAGTTTTGCTACATAACTTGAGCCGAAGTATTGCTACATAGCTTGAGCCAAAGCATTGCAACATAACTTGAGCCAAAGTATTGCTACATAACTTGAGCCAAAGTATTGCTACATAACTTGAGCCAAAGTATTGCTTCATAACTTGAGCCAAAGTATTGCATCATAACTTGATCCAAAGTGTTGCTACATAGCTTGAGCCAAAGCATTGCTACATAACTTGAGCCAAAGTATTGCTTCATAACTTGAGCCAAAGTGTTGCTACATAGCTTGAGCCAAAGCATTGCTACATAACTTGAGCCAAAGTATTGCTTCATAACTTGAGCCAAAGTGTTGCTACATAGCTTGAGCCAAAGCATTTCTACATAACTTGAGCCAAAGTATTGCTTCATAACTTGAGCCAAAGTATTGCTACATAGCTTGAGCCAAGGCATTGCTACATTACTTGAGCCAAAGTATTGCTTCATAACTTGAGCCAAAGTATTGCTACATAGCTTGAGCCAAAGCATTGCTACATAACTTGAGCCAAAGTATTGCTTCATAACTTGAGCCAAAGTATTGCTTCATAACTTGAGCCAAAGTGTTGCTACATAGCTTGAGCCAAAGCATTGCTACATAACTTGAGCCAAAGTATTGCTTCATAACTTGAGCCAAAGTCGCTAACCATTCATGGTCGGCTAAAAATATATTTTCTTTCCATCGAATTCACCATCAATCATTCCCTGTAAATCCACGCCACCTTTAGTATAAACACACCCATATATGTTTATGCTAAACACGTGATTTACAATATAATTATGGCATAACCCGTAAACACACACATTTTCCTTTTCCGTAAATCTACGCCTTCTTTAATATAAACACACTCATATATGTTTATATTAAATGCGTAATGTACAACTTAGTCTTTGCATAACCAGAACATACACATTTTCAATTTCAAATGCAAAATTAAAGACTTATCCTTACCTTGGTGACTATTGGGGTTCGGTTCTTGGGAACTTCTCGAGTTCTACCGACACCACCTCCAACCTTAGGATCTTTCCTCATCCCACCACATAACACAATGTTAGTCATTTATTCCAAATATTACATAAACAACTTATTTTGCATCATTTAATCATACAAAATATTCATCATCAATATTCAACCATCTAAAACATGCATAACATCTCATATTTCAATATTTGGGGGTAAACTCATCTTCTAACTCTAACATTTTACTCATTCTCTCATTTTACCACATTTTCACTTTATAGGGTTTTTTTGGGATTTTCAGGAATCAACCCACACCCCTTTCCATTCTTGAGATACTATCTCTAAACCAAGAGTTTGCAAGATAAAAACAACATAAAACGAACCATAACTCTAAAGGATGAGTTTCCATGGTTTCTCATGTTTTGAAAATAAATCCAACATACCCAAAACAAGTTAGAGAGGAAGAAGAAGAGTTAGTAACAAGAGGTTTACCTCTTCTCAAGCTCCAAGATGAGTCCTAAGGCTCCTTGCTCTTGAAAAGCTCTCCTCTCTCTCTTCTCTTCGAAGTTCTAACCCTAAAATGTGTTTTGGGTTTCTATTTTATAGACACTGCGATAAGTGTAATCGATTACAAGTATAGTGTAATCGATTACACTGTGTAAATTATAGAGGCATTGTCGCTATGTAATCGATTACCAACACGGTGTAATCGATTACATTAATACGATGTAATCGATTACCATAAGTGTGTAATCGATTACATAGTGTAAATTACAAAGGCATCCTCGCGATGTAATCGATTACCAACATGGTGTAATCGATTACATTGTATCAGATGTACATATCTGATGCTTTTAATCATCATGTAATCGATTACCAGGACTGTGTAATCGATTACCAAGACTGTGTAATCGATTACACTGTGTCAGATGCACAGGTCTGATTAGTTTATCAGCATGTAATCGATTACCAGGAGTGTGTAATCGATTACACTGTGTCAACAACCCAAAATTGCCATTTCTCGCCTAGGCGAGACAACTCTCGCTCAGGCGAGAATCCTCCAGTATAGTCCAGGATTTCACCCTCCCAGGTGATCCTTTCTCGCTCAGGCGAGAATCTCTCGATCAAGCAAGGCTTCCAGGACTGATACTATAATTTTAAAGATTAAAATTTGGGGTGTTCAGGATGGATCCCCTACATATTTCCTCAACTGAGACACGTGAAACACATTGTGGAGATTCGACAAAACGGAGGCAAAGCAATCTGATATGCTACCGGGCCAACCCTCTTCAATACTTGATACGGCCCAATAAATCGCGGAGTCAGCTTACGAGATTTCAACACTCTACCAATCCCGGTAGTCGGGACTACTCTCATGAAAACATGATCTCCCTCGTTAAACTCAAGAGGTTTCCGCCTGTTATCATAATAGCTTTTCTGCCGACTCTAGGTGATCCTCATATTCTCCCGGATCTTCTTGATCTTTTCCGTCGTCTCTTGGACCAGCTCAGGTCCCAATATCAGGTTCTCCCCAGTTTCAAACCAACTCACTAGAGTTCGGCACTTCCTACCATACAATGCCTCATAGGGTGCCATTCCAATACTCGAATGGAAGCTATTGTTGTAGGTAAATTCAATCAAAGGGAACATGTTATCCCAACTTCCTGGTTGTTCCAAAACACAAGCCCTTAAAAGATCCTCCAATGATTGTATGGTCCTTTCTGATTATCCATTCGTTTGTGGGTGATAAGCCGAACTCAGTTTCAACTTAGTCCCCAAAGCGGATTGCAAGCTAGTCCAGAAGTTTGAAGTGAAACGAGGTTCTCTATCCAACACAATGCTCGACGGTATCCAATGCAACCGAATGATCTCCTTGATATACAACTCAGCCAATTATTCCAAGGAATATCTCATGTTCATCGTCAAGAAATGAGCAGACTTAGTCAACCGATCCACTATTACCCATATCGAGTCGTATCCTCTTTGAGTCTTCGGAAAACCCGATACAAAATCTATGGAGATACTATCCCACTTCCAAACGGGAATCTCTAGTGACTGTAACTCCCCCGATGGTCGCGGATGCTCAATCTTGGCTTTCTGACAAACAAGGCAACTCGAAACATTCAAAGCCACATATTTCTCCAACCCAGGCCACCAAAACAGCTTTTTCAGATCTTGGTACATCTTCGTCGTTCCAGGATGGAAACTCATTTTACTCTTGTGTGCCTCCTCCAAAATACTCTTTCTCAATTCCACATCTTGAGGTACACACACCCTTCCCTTGTATCTCAACATTCCACTATAGTCAAATTCAAAATCGGTCTCCTTACCACTAGCCATCAAATCGCGCTTGACCTTCAATTCACGGTCCTCAACTTGCATCATTCTGATCTGGTCAAACAATTCATTAGTGACCATAAGCATTCCCAAAATCATGCTATGTTGTTTCACTTGAACAGCTAAGTTCATGTCCCTGAACTCCTCAATCAGTTTTCCTTCTCTAACCATCAAAGTCGACATGTGTAAAGACTTCCGACTTAGAGCATCGGCCACCACATTGGCCTTTCCTGGATGGTACTGTAACCCAAAATCATAATCCTTGAGGAACTCCATCCACCTTCTCTGTCTCATGTTTAGTTCCTTCTGATCGAAGAGATACTTCAAACTCTTGTGATCGCTATACACTTCGAACCTTACACCGTAAAGATGGTGCCTCCATATTTTCAAAGCGAAAACTACAGCGGCTAGTTCCAAATCATGCGTATGGTAGTTTTGCTCATGTGTTCTTAACTGTCGAGAAGCATATGCAACAACTTTCCCTTCTTGCATCAGAACGCAACCTAAGCCTTGCTTAGAAGCATCACAATACACACTGAAATCACGATCAGTATTAGGAAGAACCAACACTGGTGCCGTAGTTAACCTCCACTTTAACTCTTGAAAACTCTCTTCGCAACGAAGCGTCCACACATACGGTTCTCCTTTCCGGGTAAGCTTAGTCAGAGGCAATGCCAACTTAGAAAACCCCTCTATAAACTTTCTATAGTAACCAGCTAAGCCCAGAAAACTTCTGATTTCAGTAACAGACTTGGGTACCGCCCACTCCATCACGGCCTCGACCTTGGAAAGATCTACTGCCACTCCTTCCCGGGATATAACATGCCCATGGAATTTCACTGATTCCAACCAGAAATCACATTTCGAAAATTTCGCATACAACCGATTCTTACTCAGGATATTTAGAACAACTCTCAAGTGTTCCGCATGCTGTTCTCGGCTCTTGAAGTAAATCAGAATGTCATCAATACGTATGAATCCAAATACGGATGAAAAATCCGATTCATGTAGTCGGTAAATATTGTTAGGGCATTTGTTACACCAAAAAGCATAACTAAATACTCAAAATGCCCATACCTTGTCCTAAAAGCAGTTTTAGGAATATCCTCCGATTTTACTCGAAGTTGATGGTAACCCGACCGAAGATCAATTTTTGAGAACACCACTGTTCCCCTCAACTGATCCATCAAGTCATCAATCTGAGGCAATGGATACTTATTCTTGATGGTGACTTTATTCAACTGTCTATAATCCGTGCATAACCTCATGCTCCCATCTTTCTTCGTAACTAACAAAACAGGTGCACCCCACGGCGAAACACTAGGACGAATAAACTTCTTTGCTAACAAGTCCACAACCTTCTTTTTCAACTCAGCCAACTCCAACGGTGCCATTCTATAAGGAGCTATAGAGATGGGTCCCGTTCCAGGTACTAAATCAATAGAAAACTCCACTTCTCTCACTAGAGGCAATTCTGGTATATTATTAGGAAATACCTCAGGAAATTCACAAACTATCAGGATATCCTCTACTTTAGGTTTCTCAATACCCTCAAGGGATGCCAACAACACAAACACAACTCCTCCTTCTTTAAAGGAAGTCTTGACTCCCTTAGCCGACAACGGCTCCAAATTACCGCTCTCCTCAAAAATCTCACTCATATCTCCAAACACAACGGTCTTATCAGCACAATTAAGCATCACATGATTTGCTGATAACCAATCCATCTCCAGGATTAAATCTAGCTGGGATAGTGGTAAGCAGATTAAATCCACGGTAAAAGTCCTACCGTTTACCACCACTGGACATCGAGACACAAACGTCGACACCACCACAGGTACACTAGTTGGGGTGGATACGACCAAGTCGAAAGGCAACGACTCATTTTTTAATTTCAGTCTATCCACGCATTCAACGAATACAAAAGAGTGTGTCGCTCCTGAATCAAACAACACAAAAAGCGAAATACCTGCCACCGTGCAACTACCTTGGATCAGACCATCAACATTTGATGCCTCTGCACCATTCATGGTAAACACCCTGCCAGTGTTCCTAGGCCTTCCCGCACCCCCACTTTTTGTCTGATGATCTAGTTTAGGACAAAACCTCTTCACGTGCCCTTGCTCTCCATAGTGGAAGCACCCATTCCATGATCCAAGACAAATGCTACCATTGTGTCTTCGATTACACTTACTGGACAAATGGTAAGAGTTCTGAGACTACCCTCTGGTAGCAGTAGAGGTGGTTGGTCCTTGAGAACCCTGGTTGCGATGGTGGTTGGGTGGAGCATAGGGTCGTCGGTCATGATTCATCCTTTCTTTACCCTTCCCTTGCACAAAGTTTCTTTGAGGGCCATAGTTCCGTGGAGGGTTCCCTTTACAAGCAGCAGCGTCCCTTATCCACACATTATCCGCACACATCCTACACTTGTTCACTGGTGTAGGAAAATCAGAAATCTCTTCGTGACCAAACGTGACCCTAGGCTCGGGTTTCAACACTATCTCAAACTTTACACATTTGGACCTCCCGTCCAAATCTAGTTCAGCATAAGGGCAATACCGTATCAATTCCTCAAACTTGGCCGAGTACTCCCCCACTGACAAGTTTCCTTGCTCTAATTGCAAGAATTTCATCTCCTTCTTCCTTTTCAGGTCTGTAGGGAAATATTTCTGGAGGAATTTACTCTTGAAGGCTCCCCACGTGATGATTTGCCCTTTGGTCTCCATCTGCCTCAGGTTCATTTCCCACCAGTTCTCAGCCTCCTTCACTAGCATGTAGGTGGTATATGCCACTTTCTGAGCATCAGAACAACTTATGGACCATAAGATTCTTTCCACTCCTTGGACCCATTCAATGGCGGCATCATGAGTGAATCCGCCTTGGAACTGATTGGGGTTACTCCTGCAGAATTCATCCAGACTTCGGTACTCAGCCGGCCAGGTGGAACTAATGGTTGTGAACTCGGACTTGGTGTCGCGTTCTGGTTCAGGTGATGCAAATTCTCGTTCATGTTCATAGCACAACAGCAATCTAGGCCAACAGGTCATACTGACTTAATCCTCTTCCTCTTCCAGACATCTCCGTAACGGGTACCTTCACTCATTCGTTTGTCAGTAAACCATGTTTAACCAGATAAATCATCACATAACCACACAACAGTTCACCTAAATCACATAGTTAAATTAAATAGAGGTTACAAAGAAGCAAGTAAGGCCATACCCTAGGCCGCATAATTAACTATGCTCTGATACCATATTGTAAAGACCCAAATTCTACCCTTAAAATTTTTTCATTATTTTAATCCGGTTATGACTAGAAACTCCACTACACTGTAATTAATCAATATTCGTTACTTAAATTTTAGTTATCATACTATACTAAGACCCTTCTCCAATAAACAGAAAAACATAATTCATATATTTACTTCTCGGTAATTACCGCATATGACTAGCTATGGGATTCAAAAATACCCATAGCTATGAATATCCAGCATTACAAAATGTAGAACTAAATCAGTTAGGATTTACAATCACCCAAGTAATAGGTTACATCAAACAAAAAGCAAAATAAGGATTCCAAGTTCTAAGCTCCTAAAGCCTCGAACCGAGCATCCTCAACTATCCCGTTTACCTGCAATGGGATTATCACGGCAGATATACACAATAAACAAAGAAATAAGACATTAATTCAATAAATATCATTAAGCGATAATCCACACTATTAAAGATTTAAATAACCGACTTGACGTTAAAAGATAAAATCAACATATCATATTTGTCCGTCTCATACCACCTCATCCATCACATTGGATCTATACGTTCATCTTTACCATACCTCGTCACCTCATTCATCAATACCACCTCATGTCGTTACATTCCACATATACGTTTACCTTTTCATTACCACATGGGGCAAGACATACGATACTATACCACTTAGGGCAAGTCATACACAATACCACATAGGGCAAGTCATACACAATACCACATAAGGCAAGTCATACACAATACCACATAAGGCAAGTCATACACAATACCACATAGGGCAAGTCATACACAATACCACATAGGGCAAGTCATACACAATACCATATAGGGCAAGTCATACATGATGCCACATAGGACAAGTCATTCCCAATACCACATCAGGCAATTCATACACAAATTATATACGTAATCAGAAAATCCACACATTTTCTATTATCATATACCATTAATTACTTCTCCTTACCTTGGTGCGTGTGATCGAGGCCGTACCCGATACAAATAATATAACAATTAAGTATAGTACTAGGAAGTGACTCCTAGGTCGTTTCCCAAAGATTATCTTTCACACAATGGTTCAAACACCTTACACGCACACACACAATGGGGGGTTTTAGTGGTTGTTATGCTATGAAATTAAGCTAAAACAGAACACAAACAGAAAACAGAATAGTAAAGAGGCTAAATCCCTTTGGTTTCCTTGTTCACAACTCAATCCTCGGTTTCAATATATCAAAATCAGATTCTCAGTGTTCCTTTGTTGAGAGTCGATTAACTAAGCGATGATCAACTCACAGTTAAATTGCTAAACCTCTAACTAAGCGAAATTGGCATAAGCAACAAACAGTTAACAAATTCACACGAATCAAAGCATCAATTTCAGAATCGAAACATTGAATTCCTAAACTGTTCATAACTCTAATGTCTAAGCTTCAAACTAAGCGAAACCAACATAAACATAGAGCATTTACAGATTCACATAAACTAAGCGATTATGTGCTAGAGAACTAATTAACTAAGCGAAAATCAATTCACAAACCTACAACAAAACCATAGAATTAAGCAAACCACAATCTGAAATAGGATAGAAGATTCAAACATAAAGAAACCGAAATGAATAAAGAGAAACTGAAATGCATTAAGCACTAAACCTCAAGAGTGTGATACATTACCAAAGGAATTTAGCACTAAACCTCTAGCCTTCCATGGAAGAAGAAGCAAAACCGAATTTGGAGGAGGAAGAACATGAAAAATGAAACCCTAAAAGAACCCCAAAAGGGGGAAACGAAAAATGTAATGTCAAGTTGTGTGTGAAAACGAAATTCTAAGCTTATTAAAGGGTAAAACTGAAATGGGCCCTAAACAATGGGCCCAAAACCTAAAACGGAATTAAAAATCCTATAACTAAATACAATCTTCACTTTAGCACACATCTTCCACTTGTAATGCCCAAAATGTCCTTGGTGCCAAATATGTCCTGAAAATGGAATTAGATTTAATTAGGCTAAATAATCCCAAATTAACTCATTTTAGGAATAATAGTCCAATAAAGCCTAAAACACTAAACAATGCCAAATAAAGTCAATTAGACACCAAGAATCATTAACAATGGTAAAATAAGGTTATTAATAGTGTGTAATATTTGACTCATCAAATACCCCCACACTTAACCTTTTGCACTCCTGGGCAAAATCAAGAAATAATGCTATGCTAACTAGTGCAACAAAGTGAGTCATGTAAGAAGATTATTAAAAACTAGGAAATCAAATATCCTAAAGATGGCATACTTCACAATGAATTCTAAGAAATGCAAAGAGATTGGCAAAATCAAACACACTAGAATAAAAAGATCAAGAATCAAGATATCCATGTAGATCATCCAATCAATTCAAGCATGCAAAGAAACCAATCAAATCAAGAGGTGAGTCACAACAATGATAGATCCTCACAAGATATGCTCTCTAAAGTGTTTACACTCATGTGTCTTAGGTTGTAAGTATTTACACTCAAGGCACTTCATGAAAACAAACAAAACCATAAGCTTGACAAGTTTCTAACATCAACATGACCAACACATGCACATAGTGATCAAAAGGACTTTTCAAGGTTGTAATGGGGCCAAGGACAAGGTAGGATAAAGTATGGAATATGTAGCTTAAAACCAAGGGAATAGAGGAGCAATGAGGAATAAGTAAAAAGTAAGACAAAATCAACCCCATATTCAAACTCAAATTCCAATCCTCTTTGCCACACTCAACTTTTATTCACTTTTTTTTTCATTTTTGTTTGTTTTTCTTTTGTTTTGTTTCTCTTTTTGTTGCTTTTCTTTTTTGGTATTTTTTTTTGTTTTTCAATACACCACACTTATGTACAAAAATGTATTAACCAACCCATGAGTCATACCCAAAACTTATAAGAAATGAAGAACAATGCACCCTTATTTTAATACCCATTCCCAAAACAATTCCAAAGCTCCAAAATTCCCTAAAGTTGGGATAATCATGGTTTTTCACTTATAGGCTTGTAATGAGCTATATAACAAAGAAAGGGGTAAAAAGGCTCAAAGGGGCTAGCAAAAGGATAATTTCATTCAAGGTAGGCTATATGGCATGTGGCTTATTCAAAAGAAATTCCTAAATCACTTCAAAATGTGCAATATGAAAATCAAGTATCAACAAGAAACATGTCAAGTTCTAGAGTGCAAGTAATCAAGAGTGCAACAATCACACATGAAAGAATACTAGATGGCATACATCAATCCATCCTCAATTAAGGCTCAAAATCTCACAAGGGACAAGACTATCACAATTGCCTCAACCTCTCAATTCTCAAAAGTAACTTAACACGCAGAAAATATATGGATTCACAACACAATATCAAGAATCAACTAAAACAAAGCATGAGAGAAAATGCCCAAAATCTTAGCAAAATCTAAGAATCAAAGAAAAGCATGCATCAACATAAACCTACATTAGTCTCCCCCCCCCCCCCCCCACACTTAAATTACACATTGTCCCAATGGAACACAGCCAGAATATCCACACAGTTATATTGGAAATTGTAATTGGACAAGTGCAATAAAAAGTAAGGAAGGAGAGAAAGAAAGAAAAACTCCCTTAATCATGGAGGGAGGAAATCAAACTCATAACTAGCAAGGACAGTCCCCAAAGCATAAACAGCAATGTCGCACTCAAGGTCAAATGGGGGTGTCCAATCAGGTGCCTGCAAAACAGATGGAAAGAAAGTAGCAAAGCTAGGCTTTGTTGCAGCCTGCACCTGAACAAATAAATCATATTGTTGTCTGATTCCTGCATCAATTGTGTTAGTGCAATGTGAATGTGTAACAGGAGAATCAACAACAATATTAAGAAACTCATCAATACAAGAGTCACACAGCTCAGAATCAGTGCATGCATGGCAAGTGTACAATGAATTGCAAGGAACATCAATGTCAATATCAATGTTCAAAAACTCATCAATGCAAAAACTACATGTTTCAGAATAAGTGCATGCATGACAAGTGTATGAATTAGTTAATGACGGAGCATGAAAATCATGAAGAAAATTAGAAAGGTGTGTATCATTGAACTCGTGAAGAAAATCAAGGTGGAATACAGAGTGGCCCTCGGATGGATGCTTTAAAGCATCAAAAATGTTAAACCGAGCCACTTTATCGTCGAATTCCATAGAAAGTGTCCCAGCATGGACATCGATCTTGGTTCGGGCTGTTCTCAAGAATGGTCTCCCCAAAATAATTGGAATTGTGTTACTAGGGGATCCCTCTTCCATATCAAGAATGTAAAAATCAGCAGGAAAGATCAGTTGATCAACCTGAACCAAGACATCCTCTACCAAACCGGCAGGGTATGCAGTACTCCTATTTGCTAATTGGATTACCACACTCGTAGGTTGCAAGGGTCCAAGTGAAAGGAATTTAAAAACTTTCATAGGCATAACATTAATGGATGCTCCTAAATCAAGCATGGCATTTTCAAATTTTCTATTACCTATGATGCAAGGTACAGTAAATGTACTTGGGTCCTTACACTTTTCAGGGATGTGAGGAACGGGCATACCTATCATGGCAGAAACATTCCTTCCCATGTTGACCCTTTCATTACCTTTCAGCTTCCTCTTGTGAGTGCACAATTCTTTCAGAAACTTGGCATATCTCGGAATCTACTTGATGGCATCAAGGAGAGGTATGTTCAGCTCAACCTTTCTAAATGTATCCAAGAGGTCCTTGTCCAGCTCTTCCATATTCCCCATCTTCTTGGTTGGAATGATTTTTGGTGGAAATGGAAGAGGAATGGAAAATGGTTGTTGTGCAACACTTGAGGAAGGTTGATTTGCATGAGTTTCTCTTGTTGTATTCTCATTTTCTTCTAAAACAGATTTATTCCTTTTAGATGCATCATGTTCTTTTTGAAGAACAAAATTTGTTCTAGGTGTAGGCACTTCAATCTGCTTGCCTGATCTGAGGGTGATGGCACTCATATTCCTTGGGTTAAGAACAGTCTGAGAAGGTAACTTATTAGAATTCTGTGACTGCAATGTGTTCAGTGAAGTAGCCATCTGCCCTATTTGGGTAGTTAGATTCTGAATTGAAGACTCTTGTCTTTGAATTGAAGCTCTAGTTTCTTGTTGGAACTGCATGTTCTGCATTGTCATCTGCCTCACCAATTCTTCCAAAGAGGGTTCAGTAGGTGCAGGATTGTTAATCATTTGATGCCTCTGTTGTTGGATTGGTGGGGGCACATATGATGATCTATTCTGCCCAATATTATTGTTCTGAAATGGTACCTGATTTCTCCAACCAGGATTGTATGTGCTTGATGAGGGTGGATCATAATGTTGCTACTGATGTGGAGGTCTGTTGTTGTATATGTTTGCAGCATACACCTCAGGATGATCACCAGTTCTTGGCTCAAGCAGAGAAGGACACATATCATTATAATGGTCACTTGAGGTGCAAATGCCACATACTCTTGCCATTGAAATTTTTTGCTGATTTATGGCTAACTGAGTGATCAAGGTGGTGAGGGAATCAATTTTAGTCTCAAGCTTGTCTTGCCTTGCTGCATTTGTCCCAACGTCATGGACTCCTCTTACAACTATGGCATCACCACTCCTTGCATTGAATTGTTGAGAATTGGAAGCCATCTTCTCTATCAAACATCTTGCCTCAAAAGGAGTCATGTCCCCAAGTGCACCACCACTAGCAGCATCAATTATACTCCTATCCATATTGTTCAGACCCTCATAAAAATACTGCAGGAGGAGTTGTTCAGAGATCTGATGATGAGGACAACTAGCACACAATCTCTTAAACCTCTCCCAGTACTCATACAAGCTCTCACCATGTTGTTGCCTAATTCCAGATATGTCCTTTCTGATTGCAGTGGTCCTGGATGCAGGGAAGAATTTACCCAAGAATGACCTCTTCAAGTCACCCCAACTTGTGATGGAACCAGGAGCCAAATAGTACAACCAATCCTTTGCAAGGCCTTCAAGTGAATGAAGAAAGGCCTTTAGACAAATGTGATCCTCCATAACATCATGTGGTTTCATGGTTGAGCAGACAATATGAAACTCCTTAAGATGTTTATGAGGATCCTGACCTGCAAGTCCATTAAACTTGGGCAACAAATGGATTAGTCCAGTTTTAAGCACATATGGTACATCCTCATATTGGATACACAAACTGTCATAAGTAAAATCAGGGGCAGCCAACTCCCTTAATGTCCTCTCACGGGGACCAGGAGGAGTAGGTGGCTGAGCCATATTTTCAGAATGGACAGAATGGTCAAAAATAGGAAATGCAACAAAATGCACAGAATCACTATATTCAGAATGCACAGAAACAGAATGCTCAGAAGCAGAATTTTCAGCAACAGGATGTTCAGAAACAGAAACAAAATTAGTATCTAAATTCCTATTTTGTCTAACTAACCTATGATATGTTCTATCGATTTCGGGATTTATTGAATGCAAAATGCATGTATTCCTCCTAGTCATGCATTACAGTCAACAGTAGGAAGAAAGTAATGCAGCAGTAATGGAAATTCATGTTATAATTGTAGAATCAACCAAGTATTTTCATCAATAACATCCTAAAATCATATAGAACATGTACAAAAAGTTTCAAGAAAAAATTCAAAGCCTAACTATGTTAAAAATGCAAAACAGTTTCACTATAAACCTTGAAAAATAAAAAAGAAATAGTAAAAAGGGTTTTTTTGGATTTTTGGATTTGGAATGATAGACTACGTGTGTGGCAGTGGGTATAACTTATTTTTCTACCCCAAATGCATATGTCATATGTCCAATTCTGATATACGGTGACGAAGTTATCCTAAAAACAAATTTTCAACAATTCACTATTCACCGTAAAGTTGTATCTCACAAACTACAACTCGGAAAGTAGTTCTGCTTTCTCTGGTGTTCAATATGGGATGAAAGAAGCGTGGAAACAAAATTTCATGCAAAAATTCCACCCACAGCTATATAAACCAGCAAAACAGAATCACATAAATCATTAAAAATGGCAAAATAGTGAACAGTGAACAATGAACATTAACAGCTTTTTGCACCAATATCAGAATTTTCATCAAAACTGCACTATAGAAATGACTAACTAAACTACACTGCACTAAACTAAGCTTTATGAAACTACAAAGAACCTTTGTATGAATCGATAATCCCCGGCAACGGCGCCAAATTTGATCGAGGCCGTACCTGATACAAATAATATAACAATTAAGTATAGTACTAGGAAGTGACTCCTAGGTCGTTTCCCAAAGATTATCTTTCACACAATGGTTCAAACACCTTACACGCACACACACAATGGGGGGTTTTAGTGGTTGTTATGCTATGAAATTAAGCTAAAACAGAACACAAACAGAAAACAGAATAGTAAAGAGGCTAAATCCCTTTGGTTTCCTTGTTCACAACTCAATCCTCGGTTTCAATATATCAAAATCAGATTCTCAGTGTTCCTTTGTTGAGAGTCGATTAACTAAGCGATGATCAACTAACAGTTAAATTGCTAAACCTCTAACTAAGCGAAATTGGCATAAGCAACAAACAGTTAACAAAGTCACACGAATCAAAGCATCAATTTCAGAATCGTAACATTGAATTCCTAATCTGTTCATAACTCTAATGTCTAAGCTTCAAACTAAGCGAAATCAACATAAACATAGAGCATTTACAGATTCACATAAACTAAGCGATTATGTGCTAGAGAACTAATTAACTAAGCGAAAATCAATTCACAAACCTACAACAAAACCATAGAATTAAGCAAACTACAATCTGAAATAGGATAGAAGATTCAAACATAAAGAAACTGAAACGAATAAAGAGAAACCGAAATGCATTAAGCACTAAACCTCAAGAGTGTGATACATTACCAAAGGAATTTAGCACTAAACCTCTAGCCTTCCATGGAGGAAGAAGCAAAACCGAATTTGGAGGAGGAAGAAGATGAAAAACGAAAACCTAAAAGAACCCCAAAAGGGGGAAAACGAAAAATGTAATGTAAAGTTGTGTGTGAAAACGAAATTCTAAACTTATTAAAGGGTAAAACCGAAATGGGCCCTAAACAATGGGACCAAAACCTAAAACGGAATTAAAAATCCTATAACTAAATACAATCTTCACTTTAGCACACATCTTCTACTTGTAATGCCCAAAATGTCCTTGGTGCCAAATATGTCCTGAAAATGGAATTAGATTTAATTAGGCTAAATAATCCCAAATTAACTCATTTTAGGAATAATAGTCCAATAAGCCTAAAACACTAAACAATGCCAAATAAAGTCAATTAGACACCAAGAATCATTAACAATGGTAAAATAAGGTTATTAATAGTGTGTAATATTTGACTCATCAGCGTGTCGGGGTTATTTGTAAGGACCCAAATTCTACCCTTGAAATTTTTTCCTTATTTTAATCCAGTTGTACATACATTCATCATTACACTCTAATCACTCATTAATCATTACATAAAACCCCTTTAACATGTCATACTACAACATTCTTCATATGACAGAAAAGCATAATTCATCCATTATTATTCCCCATGGGTACTAAGAGCCCAAAAGTTATAACACTCCAAAAATAACAATACATATGGTTACGAAATACCAAAATAAATGTTTACCATGGTTACAATCATTCAAATCCGCAAGTAGTCATTTAAAGTAAAAAAAACGTAAATAGTGAATCCAAAGTCTAAAGCTCCTAAAGCTCTCGACCTAGCATACTTCATTCATCTATTTACCTGCAATGGGATTATCAATGACAAAAGTACAAAACACACAAAGGAGTAAGTCGTTAATTCGATAAACGTCATTATAAGATAATCCACATTAGAAAAAGGGTTAGTAAACCATTTTCGAAATTCATTTTGTTTTGCTGCATAACTTGAGCCAAAGTCGCTACACCCCTTAGGGTTAGCTAATAGCAGATTCTCATTTTTCTTAAAAAAAATCGCGCTTCTATACTCAAGCCAGAGTGTATGCTTCTATACTCAAGCCAGAGTTTTTGCTTCTATACTCAAGCCAGAGTGTATGCTTCTATACTCAAGCCAGAGTGTATGCTTCTATACTCAAGCCAGAGTCACTAACCATTCATGGTCGGCTAAAAATATATTTTTCCTTTCATCGATTTGCCATCAATCATTTTTCGTAAATCCACGCCATCTTTAGTATAAACACTCCATATATGTTTATACTAAATACGTAATTAACAATTTAATTATGGCATAACCAGTAAATACACACATTTTCCATTTCCGTAACCTTACGCCTATTTTAATATAAACACACCCATATATGTTTATACTAAATGTGTAATTTACAACTCAATCATTTCATAACCAGAAAATACCCACATTTTCCTATTCCGTAAATCTACGCCTTCTTTAATATAAACACACCCATAAATGTTTATACTAAATGCGTAATTTACAACTTAGTCTTTGCATAACCAGAAAATACCCACATTTTCCTTTTCCGTAAATCTACGCCTTCTTTAATATAAACACACCCATATATGTTTATACTAAATGCGTAATTTACAACTTAGTCTTTGCATAACCAGAAAATACACGTTTTCTATTTCAAATGCAAAATTAAAGACTTATCCTTACTTCGGTGAGTGTTGGGGGGTCGGTTTTTGAGTAACTTTACCAGTTTCCTCTACGATCTCCTCCAACCTTAGGATCTTTCCTCATTCCCACCAATAACAACAATGTCAGTCAACAGGATTTTACCCTCCCAGGTGAGCCTTTCTCGCTCAGGCGAGAATCTCTCGCTTAAGCGAGGATCCCATGACTGATACTATAATTTTAAAGACTTAAATTTAGGGTGTTACAAATATTACATTCATGCTTTATTTTTTTTATCCCCTTAGTCGTTTTTTATAATACTCTTATTTATTCAATTTATATTTACACTCATTTAGTTAATAAATTTATGTTTCAAATTAATGAATAGGTGTATTTTTTAATTACAAAATTATTTAATGGGTACATAATTTTTAAAAGTAATATAAAAAGAACTTAAATAAACTTTCAAAAGATATATATAAAAACTATCAGACAATTATTTTAGTATACTATTTTTACTTTTGAATCCATAACAATTTTTAGGATATTAGTTAACATTTCACTTTTAAGTTGTAGCCGTTGTTTGATGAACCTCATGTATACTTCGCAGATGTAATATTTTCCTGACTTGTACGATTACTCTAAGCCACAAAGGTCTTAGGGGAAAATTTAATATCTCCATATGAAGTTGAAGTCGATTATGATGGACAAATCCACTCCACCTCAGATTTATTTTGTCCTTAGACTGCGTGTATTTTGTAAAGACCCAAATTTTACCCTTAATTTTTTTCCATTATTTTAATCCGGTTATGACTACAAACTCCACTACACTGTAATTAATCAATATTCGTTACTTAAATTTTAGTTATCATACTATACTAAGACCCTTCTCCAATAAACATAAAAACATAATTCATATATTTAATTCTCGGTAATTACCGCATATGACTAGCTATGGGATTCCAAAATACCCATAGCTATGAATATCCGGCATTACAAAATGTAGAACTAAATCAGTTAGGATTTACAATCACCCAAGATAGGTTACATCAAACAAAAAGCAAAATAAGGATTCCAAGTTCTAAGCTCCTAATGCCTCGAACCAAGAAGCAAGTCATTAATTCAATAAATATCATTAAGCGATAATCCACACTTTTAAAGGTTTAAATAACCGACTTAACGTTAAAAGATAAAATCAACATATCATTTTTGTCCATCTCATACCACCTCATCCATCACATTGGATCTATACGTTCATCTTTTCCATACCTCGTCACCTCATTCATTAATACCACCTCATGTCGTTACATTCCACATATACGTTTACCTTTTCATTACCACATGGGGCAAGACATACGATACAATACCACTTAGGGCAAGTCATACACAATACCACATAGGGAAAGTCATACATGATGCCACATAGGACAAGTCATTCCCAATACCACATCGGGCAAGTCATACACAAATCATATACGTAATCAGAAAATCCACACATTTTCTATTATCATATACCATTAATTACTTTTCCTTACGTTGGTGCGTGTCGGGGTTGGTTTTGGGTAACTTTACAAGTTCCTTCGCTACCTCCTCCAACCTTAGGATATTTCCTCATTCCCACCATATAACACAATGTCAGTCATTCATCACAAGTAACACATAAATAACTCATTTGTATCTTTAACCACATCAGAGACTTAACACATTTTCATATTTCTAAACTACTCTCATTAGAAGTTTACAAACATCTAAAACATACATATTCATCTCATATTTCAACGTTTGAAAGTAAACTCATCTTCTATGTAAAGCCTCAAATAATAACGCGGAAAATTACCATTATTTACTAACATAATAAAATCTCATATCTTTTAAAACCTTCACTTCAACCAGAACATACTCCATATAGTATAGATAGAGCGATAGTAGGAAAAGAATACAGTAATTCCACCATTAGTCTAATTAACTAAACAGCTAAAAACCTGGATAAAATTCCCATAAAAGGGTCCAATGTCAACAATTACAAAATCCTTAGAATAACTAGAAGGCACACTAAATCCAAATGCCATGCAATTACTTCATGACTCTGCAGTCTCTTAATCTTTCGTTCCACCTACAATCCGATTACCACGGATTGAGTAAACAAGACAACATAGAGAGAGTCAGTCATTAAATACATGCAATATATAACATGGTGGTTTTAAATAGAATAGTAACATTGAAACATTACTTCACAGGAACTATACAGCATTACAGCACAAATACATCCAAGAGAGTCCATATACTAATATACCATGATCATACCACCCATACATAATATAAATCAAATGTCCATCAATCGAAGCACAGTCAAAATCCACACTACAAGTGCACCACAATCCGTACCACGAAGGCAGGTCTAACTCCATGCCACGAAGGGCAGATCACATTTCCATACCATGAAGGGCAGGTCACAATTCCATACCACGAAGGGCAGGTCACAATTCCGTACCACGAAGGGCAGGTCACAATTCCGTACCACGAAGGATAGGTCACAATTCCGTACCACGAAGGGCAGGTCACAATTCCGTACCACGAAGGGCAGGTCACAATTCTATACCACGAAAGGCAGGTCACAATTCCGTACCACGAAGGGCAGGTCACAATTCCGTACCACGAAGGGCAGGTCAAAATCTATAATCAACATATTATCCACAACCATAAGATTAACGCGGTTAAATAGGAAATTCATGATATTTCCCGTTTAATCGTGTTAATTCACCGAAACCATCCAACTAGTGAGTGTCGTTGGAGTTTCCAATGCTAAGATTCTAATACCACAAAGGTTAATGTTGCTCCCTCACCTGAGTAGCCGCTAATGCTTGCACTAAAGCTCAGTTGCGTTCTCCGCCGTCTCCTCCAACCTTAGGGTCTTTCAACCCAAAACAACAACAATCACAACACATCAATTTACATGTCAAGACAAGAATAATATTAACCAAAACTCATACAACACAAGACAACATCATCTATTCACTTCATCCTCAAAAAGGGGTTTCCATAATATTGAAATGACTCTACGGTTTTGAAAACAACTTCCCACACACACCCATTTGGTAAAACAACTCATATACTATGAGTTTTACAAGGTTTTCCAAACCAAAACGGACCAAATGCAAGGAGAGGGTTTATGGGGTTTTATCCCAAAACGTGGAGAAGAAAACCCCATTCATAATGACGACATTCAACCTTAAGAGAGGCTAGGCTAAGCGATTTACCTCTTCTCCGGTTCCTTCCTTGACTCTAAGGGTTCACAACTCCTCAAATTGTTCCTCTTCTCTTTGTTTTTCGAAAAATACCCTTATCCTCACTTGGGACGTCTATTTATGTTTTCCGAGAATCTCACAGTGATAAGTGTAATCGATTACCATATGGTGTAATCGATTACAATGTGAAAAAATGCACATATCTGATGTTTTTAATATGATGTAATCGATTACGAGGATAGTGTAATCGATTACATCATGAAAAATTACACATGTCTGATCAGATATCAGCATGTAATCGATTACCAGGACCATGTAATCGGTTACACTGTGTCAACAGCCCAAATTGTCATTTCTCGCCTAGGCGAGAATCTCTCGCTCAAGCGAGACTTCCAGGACTAATACTATAATTTTAAGGACTCAAAATTAGGATGTTACATTCTACCTCTAGCATTTTACCCATTTTCCACTCTAACCACATTTTCTCTTTAGGGTTTTTGGGGTTTTCTTGAATCAACCCACAAACCCTTTCCATTCTCGAAATACTAACTCTAAACCAAGAGTTTACAAGAGAAAAACACATAAAACGAACCACAACTCTAAAGGGTGAGTTTCCATGGTCTCTCATATTTTGAGAAGAGATCCAACATACCAAAAATGGGTTTTAAAGAGAAGAAGAGAGTAAGAATCAAGAGTTTTACCTCTTCTCAAGCTCTTGGACGAGAATCAAAGCTCCTAGACCTTGGAAATGCTCTCTTCTCTCACCTCTCTTCAAATCTTAACCTAAAAATATATTTGGGGTTTCTCTCATTTAATGAACTCGTCGGGTTCTCGCTTAAGCAAGCCCTTTTCCCGCTCAAGCGAGAAAATCTCGCCTATTTTAAAACTCAGGTCTGACCCTCTCGCCCAGGCGAGGGAATTCTCGCCCAGGCGAAGCAGCTCTCGCTCAAGCGAGGATCCTCTCGCTCAAGCGAGGATCCTCTCGCTCAAGCGAGGATCTTACAGCCTCGACAGGTCCAAAATGTCACTTTTCTCGCCCAGGCGAGACCATTCTCGTTCAAACGAGGAAACTCTCGCTCAGGCGAGAGTCCTTCAGTGTAGCCCAGTATTCCACTCACCCTGGTGAGCCTCTCTCGCTTAAGCGAGCCTTCCCTCGCTGAGGCGAGATTCCCAGTTAAAATCCTGGGAGGAATTCTGACCCTCTCGCTTGGGCGAGAACCTCTCGCTTGGGCGAGAATCTGGCAGTATGCCTTACCCTCTAGGGCTAATTCTCTTACTTAGGAAATAGGAATCCAAGGTGTCACATATTTATTTTGGTTTCTTTTATATTTATATATGTGCATACTAAACTTTACAAAGTCTCTTATAAAAATAACTCATTAAGTCTCACAAAAAATTATTTAATGATTATTTTTACCCGCAAAAGTGATTTTAATTTTATAATGTAGTTAATAAAAATCAAGTTCATTCCTATATCTATTAAAAGTGTAGAAATTAGTAATTATTATAAAATTAATTAATATGTGTCAGCATATAAACTATCAAAAACACATTTTTTTGGTCATCAAATCTACGGTATTAGAATTGCAAATAACAATACTCAACAGTAGTATTAGTCTAATACGCTAGACTACAGATTTGCATTTTAAAAAGAAACAAGTTTAATTAAATGAAAACTTGTTTCATGAAATCTATCTAAAAGTATTTTCTAGTATCATACTCAAGTTGGACTTTTTCTTGACAAGCGTTTGGTAAATTGTGAATTTCGGATGAGTCACATAAATTAATTTTCATTATCAAAAATTATTTATATAGACTTTAGACGTATAATTTCCATTTTCAAATATTATTTTTACCTTCCAAACAAACAACTATTGATGTAAAACAAAGTGCAAAAAAGGATGATGGCATTTTTAAAATTATTCTCCAAGAGCAAACTCAGTGAAATAAATTATCCTGGTTTAAAAAAGGTTGTGCCATTTTTAAAATTTTATTATCACGAAAAAGGCTTTAGTTTCTAAATTAAGTACTGTCTAAAATTATTATTGGAAATTCATTATTTTTGACAATCGAGGTTGAAAATTAATTTCGCAAAAGTTTAGAGCTCATTTCTATTTTTGTTTCTTTTATATTTATATATACAAATGCTAAAGTTTCATGGTCTCTAATACAAAAAAAAAAAGTTAACTAAGTCTCACAAAACTTTCTTTAATTTTGGTTTAACGATTATTTTTACCGATACAAAATGATTTTAAAGTTATTATGTAATTAATAAAAATTGAAATCATTCCATTGTTTGTAAATAATATAGAAATTAGTAATAATTACAAAATAAATTAATATGTGTAGGCATATACACATTGAAAAACATAGTTTTTGTCATCAAATCTAAAGTATTACAATTGGCAATAACAAAACTGAAGAATATTTTTAGTCCAATAGTCTAAAATACAAGTTGCCAATTTTAAAAACATCCCAGTTTAATTAAATTAAAACTTGTTTCATGACATCTATTTGAAAATATTTTCTAGTACCATATGCAAGTTGGACTTTTACTTGACAACCATTTGGTTAATTGCGAATTTAGGACGAGTCACTTAAATTAATTTCCATTTTCGAAAATAATGTATATAGATTTTTAGATGTATAATTTGCATTTTCAAAAATATGTTATCTAATGTAAAATATTCATTTAACCTTGCGAACAAATGTTGATTTATTTAAAACTAAGCGCAAAAAAGACAATGACGTTTTTAAAAACATTATCCTACACCAGTTGCATAAATAATACATGTTGAAAAAAAAATTGTGGCTTTTTTAAATTATTGTCATTTAGAATAACTTAGTCTAAAAAATAAGTGAGATTTAAAATTATTCCAAATTTATTATTTTTGACAATCAGGGTTGAAAATTAAGTACACGAAAGTTTGGAGTTCGATTGTAATATGACTATATTAATATTGCATTATGAGCGCGAATATATATATTAATTTCTATATCGAGTGTATCCATATGATACGATAATAATTGAATCATAAAATATATTATACGTATTCATATCAAAAGAGACAAAAAACAAAGGAAATGAGCACACCAATTTCGTTCCACGTATGATATGCAACTTCAAAATAGCGATGAATATAAGGAATGCAATGAAAGTTTGCGACCATAAGACATAAGGGGGGTCAAGGGTGTAAAGACCCAAATTTTACCCTTGAAATTTTTTCCTTATTTTATTCCTTTTACATACATCTTTCTATACTTATTATTGCATTTCAACATATTTATTTCTGATCTCCATATTCACATAGATTCGATTTAACAGAAAATCATAATTCATATATTCCTTTCCTCGGTAATTACAACATATGACTAGCTATAGGTTTCCAAAACACCCATAGCTACTAATATCCAGCATTACACCCCAAAAATGTAGTGAGTCGAATAGTTATGAATATCATCATCCAAGTAACAATTTACATCACAAAAATCAAAAAAAAGGATCCAAGTCCTAAGCTCCTAAGGCCTCGAACCAAGCATCATCAACTATCTTGTTTACCTGCAATGGGATTACCAATGGCAAATTCACACAACATACAAAGGAGTAAGTCATCAGGAAAATAAATACCATTATAAGATAATCCACATTTAAAGGGGTTAGTAAACCATTTCGAAATTCATTTTCTTTGCTGCATAACTTGAGCCGAAGTCGCTACACCCTTAAGTTTAGCTAAAAGCAGATTCTTATTTCTTTTAAAAAGAAAATGTGCTACATATACTCGAGCCGGAGTTTCGCTTCATATACTCGAGTCGAAGTTTTGCTTCATATACTCGAGCCGGAGTATTGCTTCATATACTCGAGCCGGAGTTTTGCTTCTTATACTTGAGCCAGAGTTTTGCTTCTTATACTCGAGCCGGAGTTTTGCTTCTTATACTCGAGCCGGAGTCGCTAACCATTCATGGTCGGCTAAAAATATATTTTCTTTTCATTGATTTCACCATTAATCCTTTCCCGTGAATCCCCGCCATCATTAGTATAAACACACCCATATATGTTTATACTAAATACGTGATTCACGACTTAACCATTGCACAACCATAAAATACACACATTTTCTATTTTCAAATGCACAAGTAGAGACTTATCCTTACCTCGGCGAGTGTTGGGTTTGTTTCTAGGTAACTTCGCAAGTTCCACCGACACCGCCGCCAACTTTAGGATCTTTCCTCATTCCCACCATATAACACAATGTTAGTCATTTATTCCAAACATCACATAAACAACTTATATTGCATTATTTAACCATACAAGATATTCATCATATTTTCAATGTTTCTAAACTACTTTCATCATAAGCGAAACTCTGGCTTGAGTATATAAGCGAAACTCTGGCTTGAGTATATAAGCAAAACTCCGGCTCGAGTATATGTAGCACGTTTTATTTTAAAAAGAAATGAGAATCTGCTTTTAGCTAACCTTAAGGGGTGTAGCGACTTTGGCTCAAGTTATTCAGCAAAGAAAATGAATTTCAAAATGGTTTACTAACCCCTTTAAAATGTGGATTATCTTATAATGATGTTTATTGAACTAATGACGTTTATTGAACTAATGACTTACTCCTTTGTATGTTTTGTGTATTTGTCATTGATAATCTCATTGCAGGTAAACTAGTGAATTGAGGAGACTCGATTTGGAGCCTTAGGAACTTTAGATCTGAATTCATCTAATTGCATTTTTTTGTACTCTAATTGACTATTTGCGGACTCGATTGATTGTAACAATGATCATTGTTTATTCGGATACTTGTAACTGGGTGTACTGTTATTTTGGAGAACTATACTTTTGGGGTCTTAATACCCGTGAGAAATTATTAATATGAATTATGTTTTTCTGTTAAATCAAATGTATGTGGATATGGGGACATGGAATAAGTATGTTGAAAATATGATAGTAAGTGTAGGAAAATGCATGCAAAAGGAATAAAATAAGGAAAAAATTTCTAGGCTAGAATTTGGGTTCTTACATCGGCTACTCAATCAATTAGTATTTGTTGGCTTTCGTTTCATTGCAAAAGTCTAAGAATAACAATCTTATGAGTTGAACTCATTACGATGAAATAAATATGATGATTACTCAAACACTAAAATTGAAGTGCATAGGTTTACATTATCCAATACACACATAGAAAGGCCCAAGAATTGAAAAACATATAAATGAGTACGAGGATAAAAGGGAATATGAATTGAGAAGAATAAAACAAGGCCATTTTCTTTACAAGACATTACTCAAAATTAAACACTGCAATTAAAATTATTATTATTATAAAAAAAAATTGTTTGATTGTGAATTGGATTAATCATTGTAATTTGTATCCGCTCTTTTCTTTTTGTTTGGGTTGAGAAGCGGTCTAGTTTATTATTATTGCCTATATCATCTCCAGAATTAGGGAGGGAGATCTACGATCTACTTATCTTCCAATATCACTTAATTAAAATTAAACCAACTCATTAGTCAATTTTCAACTCAGAAATATATAGTCTAAATTACCATATTGCACGTATGATTACTTTGTAACAATAAAAATAATATAAGACATCCTGATTAATTATTTAATAAATAAATTAAGGGTATAAACTTGGTCATGCATTTAGCGAAATTATTATTCTAATATGGATGTTCGGGGTGCTAATATGTTGTGTAATGTATAATCAACAACTTATATCTCTTATTCAAATACAATATTTTCCAAATTGGGCATAAAGATAGTTTTATATGTTTTGCTTAAAAAAACATAGTGGTGACTTTAAATCATTTAACATAAGGTGGATTGGCTTTCTACATCCTCCTAAGTCATGTTATAGATGATCCATTAAAATTAGGATCATGATATTCGCTACAAGTCTCACATGTGTTTGTGAATTTAAATATGTTCCATCGCCATTCGCATGAAGCCTTTACCGCCAACTCCTATCGGCCACCCACATATGATTCATGCAGAATTTCATGCGATAACACCTAAGTTCTTGTCATCGACAACTTGCTGTCTGTCTTCTTTTGCATCGTCAGTTATCCTTAACAGTTCAAACACGACTATCGTGCTTCTATATTTTTTAATTTTTGGGCAATGAGGTTCATTTAAACATCTTCATTCTTTAATTTCTAATTTCCATGTTTATTACTAATAATAATAATTATATAAATGAATGTATGGTTTACTTTTTATAAATAATAGTAATAATAATATAACAATAAACAAAAAAAAATTAATTAGAATATTAAGGTCAATATAAATTAATTAATATATGTTAGTCATTAAGGAAAATTATTAAATAGTTAGGTAAAGTATAATAAGATTACTTTTGTGATACTTTTTCGTTAAAAATATTCTTAACAATAAATAATAAATAATGATGAATTATCTTAAAGGGAAAACATGTTTTAACTGTCAACATGGAATAATTTGCATTTGCCAATATTGCCCTTCATAATAACTACATTTTTATAACCCAAAACCACCTTTTAATTGTAACCACTAACTAGGAATAATTTGCATTTCCCTATTTGGCCATGCATATTAAGTGCACCTCTGTAATCCAAACCTACTTTTCAATTATAAATTGCAGTTGAATTTATTCGATTGAGATAATTGTTCAATCTTATTGAATGAATGCATATACAATTGTGTTCATCATTAATAGAGTCTTACACTCCAATTCTTTATTGCATATAGACTATATATTACAAACAATAGGAAAGAGGATTGACAGGCACAGGACATGCTAGTAAATGATAAAATGAATCCTTTATTATTTCAGATGAATGACAAATAGTAATAAACTTCAATTCAAATAAAGGGTAAATCTTTTAAAATAAATTATAATGAAGATGTAGGAAAGATCATGATTTCACTTCTTTTCTTTGGACTATCTTTTGAAATGTCGTGATATATCGCTTCTATTAGTTAACATTAAAATCAGAAAAAAATTAAAACTGAAATAATAAATAAAATATTTTTATATAATGTTTAATATTTAAAAAAATTAATAGTTTAAATTTTTTTGAAATATAATATTAATGCACAACTCAAAGACAAGTTTTATGAAATATTGCATGTCTCTAGGAAGGTGAGTCTAAAGTGAAAACTAAAGTTACCAAAATGATTGGTATTTTTTAAATGGTAAATAAAAAACTATAAAATAGGAAGCATTTGATTTCTTAAGAGCATAATCAAAACCCACTCTAAAGTGAAGTTGGGGGAAAATGGTGTCTCTACTTGTCTCAGTTTCTCTTGCATTGGCCATAATATTCTTCAGTTTACCATCTGAAGCAAATGATGTTTCCCTTCAATCAGAAACACTTGTAAAGAAACCCTACAAACACCACTCTCCTCCGCCATCGACTGACCAAATACAACCACCATCTTCATCACACAAGCACATCCATCACTCTCCACCACCAACATCTTCATCACGCAACCACATGCACCACTCTCCACCACCAGCATCTTCAACACATAAGCACAAGCACACCTCTCCACCACCATCGTCTTCATCACGCAAGCGCAAGCGCGGGCACATCTCAGCTCCACCACCACTATCTCTAGATGACAAGCACATGCACACCCAACACCCACACCACAAGCACCATTCTTCCCCACCATCTGGACGCAAGCACCGTCATCATTCGGCTCCACCACCATCATCTTCATCACACAAGCACAAGCACAAGCACAACTCTCCACCACCAGCATCTTCATCACACAAGCACAAGCACACATCTCCACCACCACCATCTTCATCACGCAAGCGCAAGCGCGGGCACATCTCATCTCCACCACCACTATCTCTAGATGACAAGCACATGCACACCCAACACCCACAACACAAGCACCATTCTTCCCCACCATCTGGACGCAAGCACCGTCATCATTCGGCTCCACCACCAGGCCAAAACTAGAATTGGAATTCTTTCCAACAAGCCTAGGTAATATTTAATTATTGATATGTTCACACATCTTTTCTGCATATTTTTTCACATATTTTATAATCATCTACTATTATTTTTAAAGCATCAAAAAGTATTCATCTGCAACGTATAATCTTAATATTTCATTTTGAAGTGTAAAAATATTTTGTATTCTCGTCTAATTATTATTTTAACTATATATGAAAATTAAAGTCTAATCCAAATTTGAAACACAAGCCCATGTTTTGAGTCATCCTTACAGTATTTAATACGTTAACTAGTATGCATTTCATGTAAAATCTATGTATCATTATAATTTATCAAGGGATTAGTCATTGACCAAAATACTAATATACATGTCTTATTATGCAGGGTCTGAGTAAAACTTGTGAAGACAATGCCATGATCGATTAGTGTTTTTGGCAAAGTTCATGAAAGTTTTTTATTGATGTTTACAGGAACTAAACGTGTGTCTTCGTATATTTAAGTTGTGCTTTTGTTGTATTTTGTACAGTTGTAATAAAGGGTATATCCCCTCTTATGTATCTGCATTTGCTTACATGCATTGTAACTTTGAATGTGGCAAACACATCAGTATATAAAATAATAATAAATATATAGTTTTTCATTTTTGGAACAAGTCCCTTTTTATTTTGTGATGTTGAGTGAGAGTCTCTTTGTCAGTATTTAACTAGTTGAAGGGTTAAGATAACTTTAATTCATCAATAACTATAAAAACGATATTGGTTCATATAAAGTCAAATATGAAGTTCATGTAATTGTAATAACAATACTCAACAGTAGTATTAGTCTAACACGCTAGACTACAGGTTTGCATTTTAAAAAGAAACAAGTTTAATTATATGAAAACTTGTTTCATGAAATCTGTCTAAAAATATTTTCTAGTATCATACTCAAGTTGGACTTTTTCTTGACAACCGTTTGGTAAATTGTGAATTTCAGATGAGTCACTTAAATTAATTTTCAGTATCAAAAATTATTTATATCGATTTGAGATGTGTAATTTCCATTTTCAAACATTCTTTTAACCTTGCAAACAAACGATTATTGATTTAAAACAAAGTGCAAAAAAGGACGATGGCAGTTTCAAAATTATTCTCCAAGAGCAGTTTCAAAATAAATGATTATGGTTTGAAAAAGGTTATGGCATTTTTAAAATTTTATTATCCCAGAAAAGGCCTTAGTTTCTAAATTAAGTAAGGTCTAAAACAATTGGAAATTTATTATTTTTGACAATCGAGATTGATAATTAATTCCGCAAATGTTTAGAGCTCATTGTTATTTTTGTTTCTTTTATATTTATATATACAAATACTAAAGTTTCCTGCGTAACGCCGAAAATTCTCCCGCTGGCCGCTGTTGCTCAATCTTGGCTTTTTGACAGACCAGACAACTCGAGACATACAAAGCTACATCATTTTTCAGCCCAGACCACCAAAACACCTTTTTCAAATCTTGGTACATCTTTGTAGTCCCCGGGTGAAAACTCATTTTACTCTTGTGTGACTCCTCTAAAATATTCTTTCGCAATTCCACATTATGAGGCACACACACTCTCCCTTTGTAACGCAACAGTCCACTAGGGTCCGATGAGAAATCAGTTTCCTTACCACTTAGCATTAAATCTCGTTTAGCCATTAGCTCACTATCCTCCACTTGCATTACCCGGATTTGATCGAACAGTTCATTTGTGACCTTAAGCATTCCTAAAATCATACTTTGAGGCTTGATCTGAACTCCCAAGTTCATATCCCTAAACTCTTCAATCAGTTTCCCTTCTCTAACCATCAAAGCCTACATATGTAAAGACTTCCGACTTAGAGCATCGGCCACCACATTGGCCTTTCCCGGATGGTACTGCAACCCAAAATCATAATCCTTAAGGAATTCCATTCACCTTCGCTGTCTCATGTCAATTCTTTTTTATCAAAGAGGTACTTCAAACTTTTGTGGTCGCTGTATACCTCAAATCTCACGCCATAAAGGTGGTGTCTCCATATTTTTAAGGCAAAGACAACTACATCCAATTCTAAATCATGCGTAGGGTAGTTTTTCTCACGCGTTCTTAACTGACGAGAAGCATATGCAACAACTTTCCCTTCTTGCATTAGAACACAACCCAAACCTTGCTTGGAAGCATCACAATAAACACTGAAATCCCTATTAGTACAAGGAAGAACCAACACTGGCGCGATAGTCAATCTCCGTTTCAATTCTTGGAAACTCTCTTCACAACGGATTGTCCACACATAAGGTTCCCCCTTCTTGGTGAGTTTAGTCAACGGTAGTGCCAACTTCGAAAATCTCTCAATGAATTTTCGATAATAACCAGCCAAACCCAGAAAACTCCGGATCTCAATAACTGACTTGGGTATTGCCCATTCCATAACTGCTTCCACTTTGGAAGGATCTACAACTACCCCTTCCTTGGATATTACATGTCCTAGAAAATTTACCGATTCCAACCAAAAATCACATTTAGAAAATTTAGCATACAATTGGTTCTTACTCAGTGTAACACCCCAAATTTATCCTCCTTGAAATTAGGTAACAGTCCTGAAGAATGGGGCATACTACCAGATTCTCGCTTGAGCGAGAGGATCTCGCCCAAGCGAGAGGATTAGTGTTTTGAAATTGGAAATTCTGGGAGTCTGACCCAAGCGAGGAATGGGTCGCTTGAGCGAGAGAAAGTCTGGGCAGGCTGTGAGATTCTCGCATGAGCGAGAGAATCTCGCCCAGGCGAGAAAGCCCATGTGTGGAAACTTAAAATATCGTGGGCTTCTCGCCCGGGCGAGAGTGCCAGCTATAAAAGAAAAGAAATGGTTTCACAAACCCTAATCTTCATTTTCTTTTCTCCCCTTTCACTCCCAACGACGGCTCCCCATAGATTCCGACTCTTTCCTCCTCTAAACCTCAAAAACACATCAAAACCTCTTCCTCTTGCTTCTTAATGGAACATTGGAGAGCTTTGGAGATGAAAAAGCAAAAATAGAGGTTGAAGGAGATGCAGCTCTTTGCGGATCCATGGAGCTTACGCAACCTAAGGTGAGGGAGAAGACCACTGTGGTCTTAGAGTATTTCATTAGAGTCATCATCTCCGATTTTCCTCAAGAATCGGAGCATGTTAACGGATAAAAACTCTCTCAGGTGTTTGTGGTTCATACGAGAATATTTATTTTATATGAGGATGTATTAGCCATAAATGTTGAGATGTGTGTGCGGGGAAAACCGTTTATTTAAGTAAAACGCAATATGCTATTTTATGGTAATACACCGTCATTAAAGATAGTTCTAACGTTAATGTGTATATGATGAGTGATATTTTATGTGTGTCTTGTTTATGATAATGGTATGTTATGGATGGTTGATTTATTATAACACATATGGGTGTGTTTGTAATAAGGATTGTGAGATGTATGTTTAATGACAAAAGTAGAAATTGTTATGTTGTGTGATAATGATTGAGTATGAGTTATGTACTGGCGTAAATATAAATGAGTATTTTGTGAGTGGTTGATTGTTATAAACATGTATGAGTGTGTTTGTAACAATGAATGTGTGATGAGTTGTTAATGTGTTAAAATGGACATGAGTATGTTTATCTAAATGGGTATGTTGTGAGTTGTTGATTGTTATAAACTTATATGGGTGTGCGTGTAACGATGACTGTGTGATAAGCTGTCAAGGTGTTAAAATGGATAAGGGTATGTTTGTGACAATGAAGGTGTTGTGTGTTATTTTATGGTGATAAAATAGTGAGATGCCTTGTGTTGATTGTGTATGACATGGATGTGAGTATAATGTGGAAACTTAACCTACCCGATGTGTTATGGGGGATTACTCCACCTGCCCGATGTGGTATGGGGATTACTCCACCTGCCCGATGTGGTATGGGGAATTACTCGACCTGTCCGATGTGGTATGGGGATTACTAGACCTGCCCCATGTGGTATGGAGAATTAACTAGACCTGCCCAATGTGGTATGGAGAATGAACTAGACCTACCCGATGTGGTATGAAGAATTAACTAGACCTTCCCGATGTGGTATGGAGAAATAACTAGACCTGCCCGATGTGGTATGGAGAAATAACTAGACCTGCCCGATGTAGTATGGAGAATTAACTAGACCTGCCCGATGTGGTATGGAGAATGAACTAGACCTGCCCGATGTGGTATGGAGGATTATCTAGACCTACCCGATGTGGTAGAGGATTATCTTTGTGGGAAAACTCGATGAATGTGAATGATGAGAAATGAGTATGTTGAAATGAAATAAATATGCATGCTATAGAATATATATTATGGGATATATATATTATAAGATGAATATGAATGAGTATGTTGGATGTAAGAAATACGCACACTATAGAACATATATATTATGAGATATATGTGTACTATAGGGTGAATATAGATAATATGTGATGAATAAATATGCACACTATAGAACACATATAGTATGTGATATATGTGTACTATAGGGTGAATATGGATAATATGTGTTGATTGGTAT
The DNA here is from genome assembly GCA_009771035.1 of Lupinus albus. Lineage (NCBI taxonomy): Eukaryota > Viridiplantae > Streptophyta > Magnoliopsida > Fabales > Fabaceae > Lupinus > Lupinus albus. The sequence goes on from CM020015.1 coordinate 7,508,892, forward strand.
ACGTTTATCATGATTGATGTTAGATGTGTGTGGTTTTAATACTTTAATGTTATTACTCCATGTAAATCCACGCTACGGTCGTCGTAGTTGGTTCTTACTCCCTCTGTCTTTCCTTGTATGTGTTGTATATTTGGGTTCAGGTTGTGGAGGAGCGCATTGGACGCTTGCGGAGAAGAGTACATGATAGAGTAGTGTTTTATGTAATTAACATGTTATATGAAAAACGTTTGTAATCTGAGAACCTTATGGTTTCACTCTTTTGTAAAATGGAACTTCTCCTAGAGTGTATAATGAAGTTGATTTAATATTTGTAATTAAAAGAATTCTTTGTTAAAGGGAGATGGTTTAGATTATGTATTTGAAAGGAAGTGCAATGACATGCTTTTGAAATGAAATGTATTTGGAATACTTCCGCCTTGAAATTTATAAATGTATTCACTCAAGTTTCCAAAACGTTCAGGTTATGTCTTTCAAAAGTAATCACTTCACTTTCATGGATAAGGTTTTAAAAATAATTTTCGGGTTATGAAAATCGGGTCATTACACTCAGAAGCTCCAGAACAATTCTCAGGTGCTCTGCATGTTCCTCTCGGCTTTTGGAGTAAACCATAAATCATCAATAAACACCACTACGAATGAATCCAAATACGGATGAAAAATACGATTCATGTAGTCGGTAAATATTGCTAGGGCATTCGTTACACCAAAAGGCACAACTAAATACTCAAAATGTCCACACCTCGTCCTAAAAGCAGTTTTAGGAATGTCTTCGGATTTCACACGAAGTTGGTGGTAACCCGACCGAAGATCAATCTTTGAAAACACTACCGCCCCTCTCAACTGATCCATCAAGTCATCAATCCAAGGCAATGAATACTTGTTCTTAATAGTAACATTGTTCAACTGCCTGTAGTCGGTACACAACCGCATACTACCATCTTTCTTCTTAACCAGCAAAGTAGGTGCACCCCACGGCGAGACACTAGGACAAATAAACTTCTTAGCCAATAAGTCCTCAACTACTTTTTCAATTCGGCCAACTCTAACGGTGCCATCCTATAAGGAGCTATAGAGATGGGTCCCGTTTCAGGTACCAAATCAATAGAGAATTCAACTTCTCTCACTGGAGGCAACTCCAGAATGTCATCAGGAAATACCTCAGGGAATTCCCGAATTATCGAAATGTCCTCAACCTTGGGTTTCTCAATACCCTCTAGGGATGCCAACAACATAAACACGACTCCTCCCTCTTTATAAGAAGTCCTGACTTCCTTTGCCGACAACGGCTTCACATAACTAAGCTCATCAGAAATCCCATATGGATCTCCGAATACCACGGTCTTATCAGCACAATTAAGCACCATATGATTCGCCGACAACCAGTCCATTCCCAAAATTAGATCTAACTGGGATAGTGGTAAGCAGATTAAATCCACGGTAAGTGTCCTACCGTTTACCACCGGACATCGAGACACAACTGTCGACACCACCACAGGCACATTAGTTGGGGTGGATACGACCAAGTCGAAAGGCAACGACTCAGTTTGCAATTTCAGTCTATCCACGCATTCAATAGATACAAAGTAGTGTGTTGCTCCCGAATCTAACAACACTAAAAGAGGAATACCTGCCACCATGCAATTACCTTTAATCAAGCCATCTATACCCGATGCCTCTGCACCACTCATGGTGAATACTCTACCAGTAGATCGGGGTCGTTCCGCCCTCACAACATTTACACTCTATTGTAGCTTAGGACAATACCTTCTGACATGCCCATCCTCCTTGCAGTGAAAGCATGTAAGCGTCGTTCCAGGGCATGAGTGACCGATATGAGTTCGGCCACATCTGCCGCACAAAGATGGAGAGTTTAACCGTGACCCTCCAGCATTATCATGAGTCTTCGGCCCATGCGAAGTATGACCCCGACTACCTGTTGGAGGAGAATAAGGCTTCCGTTCCTCTTGAAACATTTTTCCATTCCCCTTCCCGTGTGAGAAATCCGTTGAGGGCCATAGTGCCATGGAGGGTTCTCTTTTCTAGCAGCAGCATCCCTCGCCCGCACATTATCCTTATACATCCTACACTTGTTCACTATTGTAGGAAAATCAGAAATCTCTTCGTGACCAAACGTCACCCTCAGTTCGGGTTTCAATCCCATTTCAAACTTTACACATTTGGACTTCCCGTCCAACTCTAGTTCAGCATAAGGGCAATACCGGATCAATTCCTCAAACTTGGTCGCGTACTCCCCCACTGACATGTTCCCTTGCTCTAATTGCAAGAATTCCATCTCCTTCTTCCTTTTCAGGTCTGCAAGAAAATACTTCTAGAGGAATTTACTCTTGAAAGCTCCCAACGTGATGATTTGCCCTTCGGTCTCCATCTACCTCCAGGTCATTTCGCACCAGTTCTCAGCCTCTTTCACTAGCATGTAGGTGGCGTAGGCCACTTTCTGAGCATCAGAACAACTCATGGCCCTGAAGATTATTTCCACTCCTTGGACCCATTCAATGGCGGGATCAGGAGCGAATCCACCTTGGAACTGACTAGGGTTTCTCCTGCAGAATTCATCCAGACCTCGGTACTCAACCGACCCAAGTGGAACCAATGGTTGCGAACTCAGACTTGGTGTCGTGTTATGGTTCAGGTGTTGCAAGTTCTCATTCATGTTCATCAGCATGGCAACAATCTGGGCCAACAAATCATTCTGACCCGATCCTCTTCTTCTTCCAGACATCTCTGTAACGGGTACCTACACTCATTTACTTGTCAGTAATCCATGTTTAACCAGATAAATCATCACATAACCACACAACAGTTCACTTAAACTACATAGTCACATCAAATAGAAGTTACAAAGAAGCAGGTAAGGCCATACCCTAGGCAGCAGGACTAACTATGCTCTGATACCAGATTGTAACGCCCAAAATTCTACCCTTGAATTTTTTTTTCCTTATTTATTTCCTTAACATACATTTTCCATTTTAATTCTATTTACCTCTTCTTACTCATTCCATATCCTCATATGTGTATACATTCTACTTAGCATAAAATCATAATTCATATAAATATAATCCAGTAACCATCGCATACAACTAGCTATGGGTTTCCAAAATACCCATAGCTACAAATATCCAGGGTTACAACACCATGTAAGTTAATATATCCATAGTTACATAATGCTTTAAACTACCAAATATGCATTCATGTACAAAATAGTGCAAATAAATGAATCCAAAATATAAAGCTCCTAAAGCTCCAAAAATGGGCCCCCTTCATAACACCTGTTTATCTGCAATGAGATTATCAATGACAAAAGCACAAAACACGCAATGAAGTAAGTCATTAATTCAATAAATGTCATTATAAAATAATCCACATTAGAAAAGGGTTAGTAAACCATTTTGAAATTCATTTTCTTTGCTGCATAACTTGAACCAAAGTCGCTACGCCCCTTAAGATTAGCTAAAAGCGGATTCTCATTTCTTTTAAAAGAAAACGTGCTACATATACTCGAGCCGGAGTTTTGCTTATATACTCAAGCCAAAGTTTCGCTTATATACTCAAGCCAAAGTTTTGCTTATATACTCAAGCCAGAGTTTTGCTTATATACTCAAGCTAGAGTTTTGCTTATATACTCAAGCCAGAGTTTTGCTTATATACTCAAGCCAGAGTTTTGCTTAGATACTCAAGCCAGAGTTTTGCTTATATACTCAAGCCAGAGTCGCTAACCATCCATGGTCGGCTAAAAATATATTTTCCTTTCTTTGATTTCCCCATTTCTCATTTCCGTAAATCTACGCCTACTTTAGTATAAACACACCCATATATGTTTATACTAAATGCGTAATTCACAACTCAATCATTGCATAATCAGAAAATACACCCATTTTCCATTTCCCGTAAATCTACGCCTACTTTAGTGTAAACACACCCATATATGTTTATACTAAATGCTTAATTCACAACTCAATCATTGCATAACCATAATATACACACATTTCTCAATTCCAAATGCACAAATAATGACTTATCCTTACCTCGGTGAGTGTTGGGGTTGGTTCTTGGCAACTTCACAAGTTACACCAACACCGCCGCCAACTCTAGTATCTTTCCTCATTCCCACCATATAACACAATGTTAGTCATTTATTCCAAATATCACATAAACAACTTATATTGCATTATTTAACCATACAAGATATTCATCATAAGTTGATGACCATCCAAAACATACATAATCATCTCATATTTCAACATTAGAAGGTAAACTCAACTTCTACCTCTAGCATTTTACCCATTTTCCATTTTAACCACATTTTCTCTTTAGGGTTTTGGGGTTTGCCTGAATCAACCCACAACCCTTTCCATTCTTGAAATACTAACTCTAAACCAAGAGTTTACAAGATAAAAACGATGTAAAACGAACCATAACTCAAAAGGATGAGTTTCCATGGTTTCTCACATTTTGAGAAGAGATCCCACATACCCAAAATGAGTTTTAAAGAGAAGAAGAGAGTTAGAATCAAGAGTTTTACCTCTTCTCAAGCTCTTGGATGAGTATCAATGCTCCTTGCCCTTGGAAAAACTCTCTTCTCTCACCCCTCTTCAATTCTCAACCCTAAAATGTGTTTGGGATTTCTCATTAAATGTTGTCTCGTCGGGTTCTCGCTTAAGCGAGCCCTTTCTTGCTCAAGCGAGAAAATCCCGCCAATTTTAAAAAATCAGATCTGACCCTCTCGCTCAAGCGAGGATCCTCTCGCTCAAGCGAGAATCTTACAACCTCAACAGGTCCAAAACATCACTTTTCTCGCCTAGGCGGGCCAACTCTCGCTCAGGCGAGAATCCTTCCGTATAGCCCAGGATTTCACCATTCCAGGTGAGCCTTTCTCGCCCAGGCGAGCCAACCCTCGCTCAGGCGAGAATCCTTCAGTATAACCCAGGATTTCACCCTCTCAGGTGAGCCTTTCTCGCCTAGGCGAGAATCCTAGGACTGATACTATAATTTTAAAAACTTAAATTTACGGTGTTACATCCTGAGTCTGTAATACAAAAAAAAAGTTAAATAAGTCTCACAAAAATTTCGTTAATGTTTGTTTAACGATTATTTTTACCGATACAAAATCATTCTAAAGCTATTATGTAATTAATAAAAATTGAAATCATTCCATTATTTATAACTAATATAGAAATTATTAATAATTACAAAATAAATTAATATGTGTAGGCATACCTAATGAAAAACATAGTTTTTGTCATAAAATCTAAAATATTACAATTGCCAATAACAAAACCGAAGAATATTTTTAGTCCAGCAGTCTAAAATACTAGTTGGCATTTAAAAAACATCCCAGAGTTTAATTAAATTAAAACTTGTTTCATGACATCTATTTGAAAATATTTTCTAGTACCATATGCAAGTTGGACTTTTACTTACAACCATTTGGTTAATTTTGAATTTAGGATGAGTCACTTAAATTAATTTCCATTTTCTAAAGTAATGTATATATATTTTAGATGTATAATTTCCATTTTCAAAATAAGTTATCTGGTGCAAAATATTCATTTAACCTTGCGAACAAACGTCGATTTATTTAAAACTAAGGGCAAAAAAGACAATGACGTTTTTAAAATCATTATCCTACAAAAGACACCAGTTGCATAATTAATCCATGTTGGAAAAAAGAATGCGGCTTTTTTAAATTATTGTCATTTAGAAGACCTTACTCTAAAAAATAAGTGAGATTTAAAATTATTCCAAATTAGTTATTTTGGACAATCGAGGTTGAAAATTAAGTACGCGAAAGTTTGGAGCTCGATTGTAATATGACTATATCAATATTACATTCTTAGCGTGGGTATATATATTATTCTTAGCGTGGGTATATATATTAATTTCTATATCGAGTGTGTAACACCCCCAAATTTTAAGTCTTTAAAATTATAGTATCAGTCCTCGGATCCTCGCTTGAGCGAGAGATTCTCGCTTGAGCGAGAGAGGTTCACCTGGGAGGTTGAAATCCTGGGCTATACTGGAGGATTCTCGCCTGAGCGAGAGATGTCTCGCCTGGGCGAGAAATGTCATTTTGGGGTTGTTGCCACTGTGAGATTCTCGCTTGAGCGAGAATCCCTCGCTTGAGCGAGAGGGTCAGATTTGAGTTTTTATAATGGGCGGAATTTTCTCGCTTGAGTGAGAATCCCTCGCTTAAGCGAGAAACCGACGAGACAACATTTAATGAGAAACCCCTAAACACAATCTAGGGTTTAGAAAAGAAGAGAAGAGAGAGAGAAGAGCTTTTCAAGAGCAAGGAGCCTTAGGACTCATCTTAGAGCTTGAGAAGAGGTAAACCTCTTGCTTCTAACTCTTCTTCTTCCTCTCTAACTTGTTTTGGGTATGTTGGATCTATTTGCAAAAACATGAGAAACCATGGAAACTCACCCTTTAGAGTTATGGTTCGTTTTATGTTGTTTTTGTCTTGTAAACTCTTGGTTTAGAGTTGATATTTGATGAATAGAAAGGTTTTGTGGGTTATTCATGAAAACCCCAAAAAAACCCCTAATATGAGAATATGGGTATAAAGAGAATGAGATGAAATGTTAGATGTGGATGATAAGTTGATGCTTTGATGATGTTATATGAAAGGATATGTATGTTTTAGATGGTTGTAAACTTATGATCAAAGTAGTTTATAAACATTGAAAATATGATGAATATCTTGTATGGTTGAGTGATGCAATATAAATTGTTTATGTGATACTTAGAAATAAATGACTAACATTATCGTTATGTGATGGGGATAATGAAAGATCCTAAGGTTGGAGGAGGTAGCGAAGGAACGTGCAAAGTTACCCACAACCAACCCCGACACGTACCAAGGTAAGGAGAAGTTATTAATGGTATATGATAATAGAAAATGTGTGAATTTTCTGATTACGTATATGATCGGTGAATGACTCGCCCGATGTGTTATAGAGAATGATCTTTCCTAGATGATATAATGTATGACTCGCCCTAGGTGGTATTGTGTATGACTTGCCCTAAATGGTATTGTGTATGACTTGCCCTATGTGGTATTGTGTATGACTTGCCCTATGTGGTATTGTGTATGACTTGCCCTATGTGGTATTGTGTATGACTTGTCCTATGTGGTATTGTGTATGACTTGCCCTATGTGGTATTGTATATGACTTGCCCCAAGTGTTAATGAAAAGGTAAGCGTGCAATTGGAAAATAATGATTTGAAATGGTATTGATGAAGGAGGTGACAAGGTATGGTAGAGATGAACGAGTAAATTCAAAGGGTTGGATGTAGTAACATGAGAGGGATAAACATGAGATGTAGATTTTATCATTTTATGGTTTCTTGTATTATAAAACTTAAAATGTGGATTATCGTTTACTGATATTTATTGAACTGATAACTTACTCCTTTGTTGTTGTTGTTGTGTATATCTGTCATGATAATCCCATTGCAGGTAAACGAGGTAATTGAGGATACTCGGTTCGGGGCATGAGGAGCTTAGAACTCGAAATCCTATTTTTTTTGTTTGATTGATGTAAACTGTTAATTGGATAATTGTAAATCCTAACTGAATTAGTACTACATTTTGTAATGCTGGATATTAATAGCTATGGGTATTTTGCAATCCCATAGCTAGTCATATACGGTACTTACCAAGAAGGAAATATATGAATTATGTTTTTCTGCTCCATGGGAAAAGGGTTCTAGTATATTGCGATAACTGACTTTAAAGTAATGAATGTTGTTTAACTGAAGAGAAATAGAGACGATAAGAATACCTATATTAAAATGAGAAGATTTTTCAAGGGTTTAAATTTTGGTCCTTACAATATGGTATTAGAGCATAGTTGGTTCTGCGGCCTAGGGTATGGCCTTACTTGCTTCTTTGTAACTTTTAGTTGAAGTTAATTATGTGATTTTGGTAAAATGTTATGTGATTATGTGGTGATTTATCTGGTAAAACGTGAGTACTGATGAACAAATGAGTGCAGGTATCCGTTACTAAAATGTCTGGAAGAGGACGAGGAAGAGCATCGGGTCAGAACGCATTATTGGCTCAGATTGTGGCAGTGCTGACAAACATGAACGAGAACTTGCAGCACCTGAATCAGAATGCGACACCAAGCCCGAGTTCACACCCTTTGGTTCCACCCGGTCTGGCTGAGTACAAAGGTCTGGATGAATTCCGCTGGAGAAATCCCAGTCAATTCCAAGGAGGATTCTCCCATGATGCGGCGATTGAATGGGTCCAAGGATTAGAGAGGATCTTTAGAGCCATGAATTGTTCTAATGCTCAGAAGGTGGCTTACGCCACTTACATGCTAGTAAAGGAGGCCGAGAATTGGTGGGAGATGACCCAGAGGCAGATGGAGACCGAAGGGCAAATCATCGCGTGGGGAACCTTCAAGAGAAAATTCCTCCAGAAATATTTTCCTGCCGACCTGAAAAGGAAGAAGGAGATGGAATTCTTGCAATTAGAGCAAGGAAACATGACGGTGGGGGAGTATTCGGCAAACTTTGAAGAATTGATCCGATATTGCCCTTATGCTGAACTAGAGTTGGACAGGAGGTCCAAATGTGTGAAGTTTGAGATGGGGTTGAAGCCCAAACTTAGGGTGACGTTTGGTCACGGAGAAATTGCTGATTTTCCTACACTAGTGAACAAGTGTAGAATGCATGAGGATAATGTGCGGGTGAGGGATGCTGCTGAAGAGAATGAAATATATGAATTATGTTTCTCTGCTCCATGAGAAAAGGGTTCTAGTATATTTCGATAAATGACTTTAAAGTATTGAATGTTGTTTAACTGAAGAGAAATAAAGACGATAGAAATATCTATATTAAAATGAGAAGAATTTTCAAGGGTAAAATTTTGGTCCTTACAGAGTGTATGTATATGATACGATAATTATTGAATCATAAAATATATTATACATATTCATATGAAAAGAGACAACAAACAAAGGAAAGGAGCACACTGTTTTCGGTCCACCTATGATATTCTACAGCTTCAAAGTAGGGATAAATATAAGGAATGCAATGAGAGTTTAGGACCACAAGACATAAGGGGGGACAATGGGTCAACGGTGTAGGGGAGTCATATTGTAACCCCCTAAATATTTGATGTTTGGAACATGGTGAAACTCAGTGAGTCTGGGAGCTACTGGCTGATTCTCGCCTGAGCGAGGGAGTCTCGCTTGGGCGAGGGTATTAGTGTTTCTCCCAGGATTTTACCTGGGAGCCTCGGTTGAGCGAGATATGGCTCGCCTGAGCGAGAGAAGCCTCGCTTGAGCGAGATGTGGCTCGCCTGAGTGAGAGAAGCCTCTCTTGAGCGAGATGTGGCTCGCCTGAGCGAGAGAAGCCTCGCTTGAGCGAGAGTTGGCTCGCCTGGGCGAGGGAGAGTGTGTTGATACTGAAGGATCCTCGCATGAGCGAGAATCCCTCGCTTGGGCGAGAGCATCAGAGTTTAAAATGGCGGGATCTCTCGCCTGGGCGACATATTCTCGCTTGGGCGAGAATCTAAAATCCTGAACCCTAAAATAGAGCTCCAAACATGAAAATGGGGAGGTTTTTGAGTGAAAAGAGAACAAGAGGCGATTTTCTTAGCAAGAGTTCGTGTAAAGGCTAAAACAAGCTAGAGAAAAGATAAACCTCTTGATTTTAACACTCACTCTCTTTTAGAAATTCATTTTTGACATTTGGGTCTCTTCTCTTAATGTAGAAAACCTTATACTTTTCTCTTTAGCGTGATAACTCGTTCTTATCTAACTTTATCCTTGAAAACTCGTGGTTTAGAGTTTCTATTCGGAAATGGGGACGATTGGTGGTTGATTAATGAAAGCCTCAAACCCTAAAACGAAAATGATGTTGAAAGAGGAGCAATGTTAGGTTAGAGATGTGGTTTATGGTTGGTTTATGTGGATTTGAGATGAATATGTATATTTTACATGTTTGAAAGTTTGAGTAGAGATGGTTTTGGAGAATCATTGGGATATGAGCTATTTTGTGGATTGAAATATGAAATATGGATTATTATGTGATATTATGGACATATTATTGATTATGGTTTTCTTTGTGTGGTGTGAATGGGGAAAGACCCTAAGGTTGGAGGGAGCGGAGTAGAAACTAACAAGTCGCTAAACGCCAATGCACCCCACGGTAAGGGATAAGCATTGTGAATGTTTAAGGTGATAGTATATTACTTTATGTTGTGTGAAAAAGAAGGATAATCGTTGTTTGACTTGCCCAATGTGGTATTGGCCTTTATGGCAATGTATGACTTGCACGATGTGGTATTGGCCTTATGGCGATGTCTGACTTGCCTAACGTGGTATTGGATTTACTAACTTGTGTGTTATGTAGTTAAATAAATTATGAACTAATGTCCACAGGATTGAAGTACTTCTACTTTGCAATTATTGTCATTTAATTATATTAGAATAATTATTGTTTAGTGATTTATAACACTGATTATCATAATTCATATGTCTTATCCTCTTGTGTTTTCTTGTGGTTGCATTGATGATAATCGGTGTACAGGTAAAGCGAAGAATTAGCAAGAACCAGGATGGTGTGCTAGTGTAGTTTTATTTTGACTTGGATGTAATAGGAATAGTAACATGTTGTTTTGTATTATGTATGTAAATGTGCCTATTACTTGAACCCTTTAACCTGTAATTCGGTAGTATTGGGAATTTGATGTAGTATGGACAAATATGTGGGGACGAAGTTCCCTCTTTAATTAAAATGTGAAGTTTATGGGTTATGAACCCAAAAATCTTGGGTAGATTAAATGTTATTACTGAACGTGAATTATAAATATAATGAGTAGGAAATCTATGGGGAAGTAAAAAGGAAGTTACTTAATAGAACTTGTATGTCTAGAAATAAATGAACGAAAAATTTAGGGTATAATTTGGGTCCTTACAATATGGTATCAGAGCATAGTTAATTATGCGACCTAGGGTATGGTCTTACTTGCTTCTTTGTAACGTGCTTGTGATGTAACTATGTGAATTACGTGAACTGTTGTGTGATTATGTGACAGATTGTCTGGTTAAACTTGGTTTACTAATCAGTGAATGGGTAAAGGTACCAAGTTATGAAGATTTCTGGAAGAGGAAGAGGAAGAGGAAGAGGATCGGGTCAGAATGACCTGTTGGCCCAGATTGCGGCCGTGCTAATGAACATGAATGAGAACTTGCAGCATCTGAACCAGAATGCGACACCAAGCCCAAACCCACACCCCTTGGCACCTCAAGGACCGATAGAGTACCGGAGATTGGATGAGTTTTGTAGGCGCAATCCTCCTCAATTCGAAGGTGGATTTGCTCCAGATGCAGCCAATGAGTGGATCCAAGGCTTGGAGCAGATATTCAGGGCTATGGGTTGCTCCGATGCTCAGAAGGTGACATATGCCTCATATGTCCTAGTCAAAAATGCTGAGAATTGGTGGGAGTATGCTCGGAGGCAGCTGGAATCCGAGGGACGAGCCAACACTTGGGAGGCTTTCAAGGAGAGGTTCCTCCAGAAATACTTCCCGGACAACTTGAAAAGGAATAAAGAAATGGAAGTCCTACGGCTAGAGCAAGGAGATCTATCGGTGGGGGAGTATGCGGCCAAGTTTTGGCTCGTCCAAATGTACTAAGTTTGAATCGGGCTTGAAGCCCAAGTTGAAAGTGATGTTTGGCCATCAAGAGATTTCGGATTTTCCTACCTTGGTCAACAAGTGTAGGATGTTTGAAGATGACTTGAGGGCCGAAGAGTTGGTGGCAAGCAGAACCAACCCTCCTAGGAATGTCGGACCTCAACGGAGCCATACTATGGACAAGGGCAAAGGAAGGATGTTTGGCGATAATCGGAAACCCTATGCTTCACCCCCGGTTATCGTGGGCATCTTTCCCAAGGATCCAGAAACCCCACTAGTGTGGGAGGACCCCAACCAGATTCTCTTCCTTTGTGCAGCAAATGCGGGCGCCGGCACATGGGGAACATATGCCCTGAAGCTGGGAATGGTTGCTTCCACTGTAAGGAGCCGAGACACATGAAGAGGTTTTGCTCGAAACTCGACCAGTGGGTGAATAATGTGAATGCGGGGAGTCCTAGGAACATTGGCAGAGTGTTTACCATGAGTGGTGCCGAAGAATCCAATGTTGAAGGTATGATCAAAGGTAATTGAATGGTGACAGGTATTCCCCTTTTAGTGTTGTTTGATTCGGGAGCAACACACTCTTTCATATCTATTGATTGTGTAGAATAAATGGGGTTGCCGACTGAGTTGTTGCCCTTTGACTTAGTTGTGACCACCCCTACTAGTGCATCTGTGGTGGTATCAACTTGTGCATCTCAATGTCTGGTAGAAGTCAATGGTAGGATATTTACTGTAGATTTAATTTGCTTACCTTTGTCCCAATTAGATCTAATTCTGGGGATGGATTGGTTGTCGGCCAATCGAGTAATGCTTAATTGTGGTGATAAGATTGTAGTGTTCGGAGATTAGTATGAGTCTTCCGATATGTCGAAATGTTTGGAGTCAGTGTCGACTAAGGAAGTCAGGACTTCCCTTAGGGAAGGGGGAGCAATGTTTATGTTGCTGGCATCAATAGAAGGTAATGAGAAACCCAAAGTTGATGACGTACCGATAGTATGTGAATTCCATGGGGTATTTCCTGGTGATATTCCAGAATTACCCCCCGTGAGAGAAGTTGAATTCTCCATCAATTTAATACCGAGAACAAGACCTATTTCTATAGCCCCTTATAGAATGGCACCTTTAGAGCTAGCCGAGCTGAAAAAGCAGATTGAGGATTTGTTGGCGAAGAAATTCATCCGTCCTAGTGTTTCACCATGGGGTGCACCAGTGCTGTTAGTCAAGAAGAAATATGGGAGTATGAGGTTATGCATCGACTACAGACAATTGAACAAGGTCACCGTTAAAAACAAGTATCCACTCATAGGATTGATGACTTGATGGACTAGTTAAGAGGAGCTGTGGTATTTTCTAAGATCGATCTCAAATCTGGTTACCATCAACTCAGAATAAGGTCTAAGGATATTCCTAAGACGACGTTCAGGATGAGGTATGGGCATTTTGAATATTTGGTAATGCCTTTCGGAGTGACAAATGCTCTAGCGATATTTACCGACTACATGAATCGAATCTTTCACCCATACTTGGATTCATTTGTAGTAGTATTTATTGATGACATTTTGGTAACTCTAAGAGCCGAAAGGAACATGCGGGGCATCTGCGAATTGTTCTTGGGATAATAAAGAGTAACCAGTTATATGCAAAGCTATCGAAATGTGACTTTTGGATGGAATCAGTGAACTTCCTTCGGCATGTGATATCCAAAGAGGGAGTGCCAGTTGATCCCTCAAAGGTAGAAGCAGTCATGGAGTGGGTAGTACCCAAGTCGGTTACAGAAATTCGAAGTTTTCTGGGGTTGGCGGGCTACTACAGGAAGTTTATAGAAGGATTTTCAAAATTAGCATTACCGCTAAAATTGACCAGGAAAGGAGAACTGTATGTATGGACAACCGATGTGATGAAAGTTTCCAAGAGTTGAAAAGGAGGTTGACTATGACACTGGTGTTGATTCTTCCGTGTGCTAATCGTAACTTCAGTGTGTACTATGATGCATCCAAGCAGGGGTTGGGTTGTGTTTTGATGCAGGAAGGGAAGGTTGTTGCCTATGCTTCGCGAAAGTTGAGGTCGCACGAGCAAAATTACGCCACTCATGATTTAGAGTTAGTAGCAGTGGTATTTGCACTAAAGATTTGGAGACTTCTTTGATAGACTAGATCTTGTACCCTTATTTCTTCTCAAGAATTTGCTGAACTTTTTGACCAAAAGATTCATGTCATCAGACATATCTTCATCAAAGTTTTTGTTATCAAAAGACTCTACTTGAGTGTTTAGAGAAATTGTTTTTCTCTTTTTCTCATTCTCCTCATGTTGCTCTAGTTGGCTAAGTTCAAGTTCACGTTCTTGTAACTTGCCAAATAGTGCAGCTAATGACATTTTAGAAAGGCTTTTCTTTTCGGAGATGGCAGTAACTTTGGGCTGCCATGCCCTTGTGAGTGATCTTAGAACTTTTAAATTAAGATCACTTGTAGAAAGAATTTTCCCAAGTGCTATCATGTGATTGGTAAGATGAGTGAATCTCTTTTGTAAGTCTAGAATTTTCTCACCAGATTTCATTCTAAACATTTCATACTCTTGTGAAAGAGTATTCAATCTAGACCTTTTCACTTCCTCGGTTCCCTCATGAGTGGTCTCTAATGTGTCCCACATTTCTTTTGCATTTTGACAGTTGGACACTCTAAAAAACTCGTCCATGCCTAAGGCGGAGGTAAGAATGTTTTTAGCCTTAAGGTCAAATTGGACTTTCCTCTTGTCCTCATTATCCCAAGCAGTTCTTGGTTTGATAGTGACAACTTCATTGACAAGATGACTTGGTATAAAGGGGCCATTTTCAATGGCATCTCAAATATCCAAGTCTTGAGATTGAATGAAAATTTTCATTCTGATATTCTAAAAGTCATAGTTTTCACCGTCAAAACATGGAGGACGGTTGATGTTGGAATCTTCTCCTAGGACTGATCTACTAGAGGCCATATCTTATAGGATTAGGGAATAATTTACCCAAACTAGCTCTGATGCCAATTGGGAGGAATAGATGGCCAACTAAGAGGGGGGGGGGGGGGGGGGGGGGGGGGGGGGGGGGGGGGGGGGGGGGGGGGGGGGGGGGGGGGGGTGAATTAGTTGTTTTAAAAAATCACTAGGAACTTTTCAGCTTTTTCTACTTAAGTGCAAATTAACAGAGTTGTAGCGGAAGAAAGTTTAGTATAAGAAGAAGTGCATAAAACAAAAAGTGTAAGGATGAGAAAAATCACACCAGAAAATTATACTGGTTCACCTTCTACCACTGAAGGCTACGTCCAGTCCTCTTGAAAAACCACAAGAGATTTCCACTATTGAATGAGTTTAACTTACAAGCAAAGTCACACCTAGACTCCCCCTAAGTTGTATCACTCACTCACTTCAACAAGATAGTACACCACTATCCTTGTTTTACAATGCCTCACCAATCCCTATGGTGATTACTTGAGTACATGTATGAAGATAATAAATGGCTTAATGACAAACTCACAATGTATCTTAATGCCTTATGAAGTTTTCAGAATTCCAAAGAATGTGAAAGTTTTTCTGAAAAACTTCAAAGTGTTCTTGAATAAAAACTAAGAAATTTGTATCAAGAACTTGGATTTTTGAGTATAAAAGTTATTTTGTAATTCTGAGATCCTACAAGGTTTATATAGAGTTCGAAAAGGTGTTTAGAATCACTTTCAAAAGGTATAAGTCGTTTGGGAAAAGTTGAACCAAGTTGGAACACAATGGTTCAATTTAGAAATCAGATTTTCGCAGTAACAGTACGTGGTAATCGATTACTTATCCGTGGTAATCGATTACCAGTTGAAAAACAACTGATACTGACGATTTTTGCTTGTGGTAATCGATTACCAATATGAGGTAATCGATTACCTCAGTTGAAATTTCAAATCCAATGTTGCTCAACGGCTAGTGGTAATGGATTACTTCCATAGGGTAATCGATTACACTAGTTGAAATTTCATTTCCCAAAAATGCCGAGAGTTATGGTAATCGATTACTTACCCTGGTAATACTGCAATTAAATTTTGGATTTTAACTTTCAACAGTAAGTGGTAATCGATTACTACTACATGGTAATCGATTACCCTAGTTATTTTTGCTTTTTCCCAACTTTTCAAAAATAACTTGGTTTTTCTTAGGAACTCTTATATTAACCTAGATTAAGATCTTTATTCTTAAGGCATTATGATTTCTTATGAGTTTGAAATATATGCTACTAAAAGACTAAGACTCTTATAAAAATAAAATATACTTCAAGTTCTTTAAGTCTTTGATCTTTAATAGCTTTTCTTCTTTCTTTTGGTGATGTGCATTTGTCTTCATCAAAACCCAACCTCGGTTAAGGAGCCAGATCATCTTCCCAATTGCAACAACTAATTCACCCCCCCCCTCCTCTTAGTTGCAATCTCAGTCTTACAATTGGCACCAGAGCAATTTCTGAGAAAGTTACTCTCAAAATCTGATTCTACTACAACATGGCCTTAAGATCATTCCTAGGAGAAGGATCCAACATAAACAGACCTCCAAGCTTTGTTGGAGAGTGTTATAACTTCTGGAAAATCAGAATGAGGATTTTCATAGAGTCGCAAGACTTGGATATTTGGAATGCTATCGAGGAAGGACCATACGTGCCATTTACCGTTGTCAACAGCATAAGAGAGACAAAGCCAAAATCTTCATGGAACGATGAAGATAAGAAGAAGGTGCAATATGATTTGAAGGCAAAGAACATCCTCACATCGGCACTTGGAATAGATGAGTTCTTTTGAGTGTCCAACTACAAATCCGCTAAGGAAATGTGGGACACTTTGGAGACAACTCACGAAGGTTCCAAAGAGGTGAAGAGATCGAGACTCAACACTCTATCCCAGGAATACAAGATGTTTCGTATGAGACCTGGAGAGAAGATCTTGGATCTTCAAAAGAGATTTACTCATCTCATCAACCATCTTATTGCATTTGGCAAAGTGCTGTCAAATAGTGACTTGAACTTAAAAGTTCTAAGATCACTAACAGGAACATGGCAACCAAAGGTAACGGCTATTTCCGAAAAGAAAAGTCTTTCGAAAATATCCTTGGCTGCTTTGTTTGAAAATTTGCAGGAACATGAACTCGAATTGGGTCAACTTGATCAACACGAGGTACTAGAGAAGAAGAAGAAAAACATTTCTCTCAAGGAAAAAGCTGAGAAATATGATTCATCCTAGGATGAAGATGACAAGGAAGAGACCAATGACATGAGCCTCTTCGTTAAAAAGTTCAGCAAGTTCCTAAGAAGGAACAAAGGCGGAAGAACTGGGCAAATAAAGAAGTTCTCCAAAAGCAATGAGGCCTCCACTTCAAACTAGAATTTTACATGCTTTGAGTGTGGCAAACCTGGCCACATGAAGATGGACTGTCCAAACATCAAGAAGAGTTCTTTCAAAGGAAAGAATGAATTAAAAATTGGACGAAGAGCCTACATCGCTTGGGAAGACAACGACACAAGTTCAACCTTTGAATCAGAAAGCGAAGAGCAGACGCATCTCTCCCTTATGGCATCTCATCATTCAGACGATGAATAAATGAATCTATCCCTTTTTCTTCTTCTGAATTGCAAACTGTTTTTAATGATCTACATGATGAATACATGAAATTGTCAAAATGTTTCTAAAACAAAAATCTGAACTAGATTCTCTTAGAAACATACCTTCATCATCCTCATGTTCAAATTGCATTACTCTTGGCAACAAAGTTTCTACATTGAGTCTTAAACTCAACAAAATGAACAAGAGTAGCAAGAGCTTGAGTAAGATCATTAATGATCAAAGACACTCTACGGACCGAAGAGGTATTGGCTATGAAAAAGGCCCTGCTCTAAAGAAACAAAGTAAGTCTATCATAACAGACTTTCGGAAAACATGTATCCATGCATCTACACATAGCAAACATAAATCTAGGATACATATGCATCAACCTATTTGCTCTTATTGTAAAATTCATGGGCACACACCAAATACTTGTCACATTAGAAAATATGGTGTTCCCTTAGGATATTTTAAATGGGTTGAGAAAGGATCTAATCATGTAGGACAGAAAACAAGTTGGGTACCTAATATAACTTAACCTGTTTTGCAGGTTGACTTGAGCGTCGCCCGCAATTTATGGTACTTGGATAGCGGTTGCTCAAAATATATGGTTGGCGATAAAAGTAAGTTCTATGTCCTCACTCCAAGGGACAAAGGCTATGTCACATGTGGTGACAACAACAAAGGAAGAATTCTTGGAGTTGGTAGAATTGGCAAACCACCTTCAACAACTATAGAAGGAGTGCTATATGTTGAAGGACTTAAGCACAATCTTCTAAGCATAAGTCAACTTTGCGACAAGGGCATCCATGTATCATTCTACCCAGATAAGTGCATCATTGAAAGTAAGGAATTTCTAAACTCTAAACTTGTTGGTAAGAGAATTAATAACATTTACATGATAGATATAGATTCATCTCTTCCTATAACATGTTTAGTTGTAAATGACATTCATGATGCATGGCTTGGCATAGGAGAATTGCTCACATACATATGGACCATTTGAATAAGCTAATCAAGAAAGATTTGGTTGTTAGTTTACCCAAGATGAAGTTTGTTAAAGACAAACTATGTGGTGCATGCCAAATGGGTAAACAAACAAAAACCTCTTTCAAGCCAAAGCATATGGTTTCTTCGGATTGCTTTTCATTCCAAACGACACCTACTCATGCCTAAGGATATTATGGTTGTTTGGAAGCCTATATAAAGGCATTGCATGTTTAGTTTTATTAGACGATTAATGTAATGGGTGTTTTAAAGACTAAAGATTTGTATGCATGAAGGAATGTGGGAAAATTAATGTAGAAAGGATTAAAATAAGCGAAAAAAATTTCAAGGGTAGAATTTGGGTTCTTACATCATCAATCCTAGGCAACGGATACTTATTCTTGATAGTTACCTTGTTCAACTATCTGTAATCAGTGCACAACCTCATACTCCCATCTTTCTTCTTGACCAACAAGACAGGTGCACCCCACGGTGAAACACTAGGACGAATAAATTTCTTTGCCAACAAGTCCTCAACCTGCTTTTTCAACTCAGCCAACTCTAACGGCGCGATTCTATAAGGAGCTATAGAGATGGTTCCCGTTCTTGGTACCAAGTCAATGAAGAATTCAAATTCTGTGACTAGAGGTAATTCCGGTATATCACTAGGAAATACTTCCGGAAACTCACAAACTATCGGAATATCCTCAACTCAGGGTTTCTCAATACCCTCCAGGGATGCCAACAAAACAAACACGACCCCTCCCTCCTTAAAGGAAGTTATGACTCCTTTAGCCGACAACGGCTTCATCAAGTAAGCCTCATCAGAAATCTCACCCGGATCTCCAAACACAACGGTCTTATCAGCACAATTAAGCATCACATGATTTGTTGACAACCAGTCCATCCCCAAAATTAAATCTAGCTGGGACAGTGGTAAGCAGATTAAATGCACGGTAAAAGTCCTACCGTTTACCACTATCGGACACCGAGACACAACCATTGACACCACCACTGTAAAGAACCAAATTATACTCTTGAAAAATTTTCCTTATTTTAACCTACTTTCATACACTTTTATATAAATTTACATTTACCAATAAAATAACCTTACTTTAAAAATCCCACTTTCCCTTCATATTCAATCCCTAAACCATTAATAACATGCACATCCGTTGACAGAAAAACATAATTCATATTAATGTCGCTCGGTAACTACCGCATACAACTAGCTATAGGTTTTCAAAACACCCATAGCTAAAAATATCCCGAGTTACCATTATCCAGGTACAAAAATCAAGCCCATAGTTACAAATAATCAGTTTCAGAATACAATCAATTACAATACAAAAAGAATGGACAAGATGGCTTCAAAAACAACAGCCTCTAAGTTCCTACTCAAAACATATGTATTTCTCTCTCCTACCTGCAATGGGATTAACATTGACCATACACAGAAAACACAAAGGAGTAAGTCGTTAACGTAATAATTGTCAATATATGTCAATCCACATTTTAATAAAGTTAAGTAATAAATTTGAAGTTAAATACGCTTAAAACCATTTCCATTGTTTACACTTTTGAAAATCATGCTACATAACTTGAGCAAAGTTTGCTACATTGCTTGAGCCAAAGCCTCTACACCCCTCAAGGTTAGCTAAAACCGATTTCTCTTTTCTTTTGAAAATCATGCTACATCGCTTGAACCAAAGCTTGCTACACCGCTTGAGCCAAAGCTTGCTACATCGCTTGAGCCAAAGCTTTCTACATAGCTTGAGCCAAAGCTTGCTACATCGCTTCAGCCAAAGCTTGCTACATTACTTGAGCCAAAGTCGCTAACCAATCATGGTCGGCTAAAACGAGTTTTCTTTTCATTGACACTCCATCAATTCATAAACAGTAAATCCACACCCTCGTTATTACAAATATACCCATATATGCTTATAATAATTTAGTGGTTCACAACTCAATTCATTATCCACAACTAGAAAATTCACGCATTTTCTATCACAATGCATAAGTTAAGACTTATCCTTACCTCACTGAGTGTTGGGTTTGGTTCTTGGCAACTTCACAAGTTCCACCGACACCGCCTCCAACTTTAGGATCTTTCCTCATTCCCACCATATAACACAATGTTAGTCATTTACTCCAAATATCACATTAACAACTTATATTGCATTATTTAACCATACAAGATATTCATCATATTTTCAATGTTTCTAAAATACTTTCATCACAAGTTTACCACCATCTAAAACATACATATTCATCTCATATTTCAACTTTAGAATGCATACTCATCTTCTACCTCTAGCATTTTACACATTTTCCTCTTTAACCACATTTTCACTTTAGTGTTTTGGGGTTTTCATGACTCAACCCACAAACCCTTGCCATTCTTGAAATACCAACTCTAAACCAAGAGTTTACAAGATAAAAACAACATAAAACGAACCATAACTCAAAAGGGTGAGTTTCCATGGTTTTACACATTTTAAGAAGAGATCCAACATACCCAAAATGAGTTTCAAAGAGAAGAAGAGAGTTAAAATCAAGAGTTTTACCTCTTCTCAAGCTCTTAGATGAGTATCCAAGCTCCTTGCCCTTGGAAAAGCTCTATTCTCTCACCTCTCTTCAATTTCTAACCCTAAAATGTGTATGGGGTTTCTCATTTAATGCCGTCTTGTTGGGTTCTCGCTTTAGCGAGCTCATTCTCGCTCAAGCGAGAAAATCCCGCCCATTTTAAAAAAACTCAAGTCTGACCTTCTCGCCCAGGCGAGGCATCTCTCACTCAAGCGAGGATCCTCTCGCTCAGGAGAGAATCTTACAGCCTCGACATGTCCAAACTGTCACTTTTCTCGCCCAGCGAACCAACTCTCGCTCAGGCGAGACCACGCTCAAGCGAGCTAACTCTCGCTCAGGCGAGAATCCTCTAGTATAGCCGAGGATTTCACCCTCCTAGGTTAGCCTTTCTTGCCCAGGCGAGAATCCCTCACTAAAGCGAGAATTCCAGGACTAATACTATAATTTAGAGAATTAAATTAAGGGTGTTACAATCCTCTCCCTCTTATAAGAATTTTCTTCCTCGAAAATTAAACATACCTCGATTCGAACAAATGTGGGTAATCCTCCCTCATCTCACGTTCCACCTCCCAGATAGCATATCCTTCGTCCACTAGGCTCCACAATACTTTCACCAAGGAATTATCTTCGCCTCTTAGTCTCTTGACACTGGTATCCATGATTCTCACGGGCAACGTTGAAAAAGTCAAGTTATCCATCAACTCTATCTGATCAGAGTCAACCACATGAGATGGATCCCCAACATATTTCCTCAACTGAGACACATGAAACACATTGTGGAGATTTGACAATAACAGAGGTAAAGCAATCCAATATGCTACTGGCCCAATTCTCTTCAACACTTGATACGGCCCAATAAATCGTGGAGTCAGCTTACGAGACTTCATCACTCTACCAATTCCGGTAGTCAGGACTACTCTCATGAAAACATGATCTCTTTCGTTAAACTCGAGAGTTTTCCGCCTCTTATCGTAATAGCTTTTCTGCCGACTCTGGGCGATTCTCACATTCTCCCGGATCTTCTTGATCTTTTCGGTCGTCTCTTGGACCAGCTCGGGTCCCAATATCAAGCTCTCCCCAGTTTCAAACCAACTCACTGGAGTTCGGCACTTCCTACCATACAATGCCTCATAGGGTGCTATCCCAATACTCGAATTGAAGCTATTGTTGAAGGTAAATTCAATCAAAGGTAACATGCCATCCCAACTCCCCGGTTGTTCCAAGACACAATCCCTCAAAAGATCCTCCAATGACTGTATTGTTCTTTCTGATTGACCGTACGTTTGTGGATGATAAGATGAACTCAACTTCAACTTAGTTCCCAATGCGGACTACAAATTAGTCCAAAAGTTGGAAGTGAAACGGGGATCCCTATTTGTTACAATGTTTGACGGTATCCCATGCAAACGTACAATTTCTCGGATATACAGTTCCGCCAATCGTTCTAGGGAGTATCTCATGTTCATCGGCAAGAAATGAGCAAACTTAGTCAAACGATCCACTATTACCCATATCGCGTCGTATCCTTTCTGAGTCTTCGGAAAACCCGATACAAAATCCATGGAGATACTATCCCACTTCCAAATGGGAATTTCTAGGGATTGTAACTCTCCTGCTGGTCGTTGATGCTCAATCTTGGCTTTCTAACATATCAAACAACTCGAGACATACGAAGCCACATCTCTATTCAACCCAGACCACCAAAACAACTTCTTCAAATCTTGGTACATCTTCGTTGTTCCCGGGTGAAAACTCATCTTGCTCTTATAGGACTCCTCCAAAATACTTTTCCGCAATTTCTCATCATGAGGCACACACACTCTCCCTTTGTAACGCAACATTCCACTAGGGTCCGATACGAAGTCGGTTTCCTTCCCACTCATCATCAAATCTCGTTTGACCATTAGCTTACTATCCTCAACTTGCATTACCCGGATTTGATCAAATAGTTCATTTGTGACCTTAAGATTCCTAATATCATACTATGAGGTCTTATTTGAACGTCTAGGTTCATATCCCTGAACTCCTCAATCAGTTTTCCTTCTCTAACCATCAAAGCCGACATGTGTAAAGACTTCCGATTGAGTGCATTGGCCACTACATTGGCCTTCCCTGGATGGTACTACAGTCCAAAATTGTAGTCCTTAAGAAACTCCATCCATCTCCTCTGCCTCATATTCAGTTCCTTTTGATCAAACAGATATTTCAAACTCTTGTGGTCGCTGTACACATCAAACCTTATGCCATATAGATGGTGTCTCCAGATTTTCAAAGCAAAGACCACTACAGCCAATTCTTAATCATGCGTAGGGTAGTTTTGCTCAAGTGTTCTTAACTGACGAGAACCACATGCAACAACTTTCCCCTCTTGCATCAGAACACAACCCAAACCTTGCTTGGAAGCATCACAATAAACACTGAAATCCCTATCAGTACAAGGAAGAACAAACATTGGCGCGGTAGTCAACCTTCGTTTCAACTCTTGAAAACTTTCTTCACAACAGATTGTCCACACATAAGGTTCCCCTTTCCAAGTGAGCTTAGTCAAAGGTAGTGCCAACCTCGAAAATCCCTCAATGAATTTCCGATAATAACCATCCAAACCCAGAAAACTCCGGATCTCAGTAACTGACTTGGGCACTGTCCATTCCATAACCGCTTCAACCTTTGAAGGATCTACAGCTACCCCTTCCTTGGATATTACATGTCCAAGAAAGTTTACCGATTCCAACCTGAAATCACATTTAGACAATTTAGCATACAACCGGTTCCTACTCAGAAGCTCTAGGACAATCCTCAGATGCTCTGCATGTTCCTCTCGGCTTTTGGAGTAAACCGGAATGTCATCAATAAATACCACCACGAATGAATCCAAATACGGATGAAAAATCCGATTCATGTAGTCGGTAAATATTGTTGGGGCATTCGTTACGCCAAAATGCATGACCAAATACTCAAAATGTCCATACCTCGTCCTAAAAGCAGTTTTCGGAATGTCTTCCGACTTCACACGAAGTTGGTGATAACCCGACCGAAGATCAATCTTTGAAAACACTACTGCCCCTCTCAACTGATCCATCAAGTCATCAATCTGAGGCAACGAATATTTGTTCTTAATAGTAACCTTGTTCAACTGCCTGTAGTCGGTACACAACTGCATACTACCATCTTTCTTCTTAACCAACAAAACAGGCGTACCCCACGGCGAGACACTAGGACGAATAAACTTCTTTGCCAACAAGTCCTCAACCTGCTTTTTCCACTCCGCCAACTCTAATGGTGCCATCCTATAAGGAGCTATAGAGATGGATCCCGTTCCAGGTACCAAATCAATAGAGAATTCAACTTCTCTAATTGGAGGCAACACCAGAATATCACCACGAAATACCTCAGGGAACTCACAAACTATCGGAATGTCCTCAACCTTGGGTTTCTCAATAACCTCCAGGGATGCCAACAACATAAACACGGCTCCTCCCTCCTTACAGGAAGTCCTGACTTCCTTTGCCGACAACGGCTTCATAAAACTAACCTCATAAGAAATCCCATATGGATTTCCGAATACCACGGTCTATCATCACAATTAAGAATCACATGATTCGCCGACAACCAGTCCATTCCCAGAATTAGATTTAACTGGGATAGTGGTAAGCAGATTAAATCCACGGTAAATGTTCTACCATTTACCACTACCGGACATCGTGACACAACTGTCGACAGCACCATAAGCACATTAGTTGGGGTGGATACGACCAAGTCGAAAGGCAACGACTCAGTTTGCAATTTCAATCTATCCACGCATTCAATAGATACAAAGGAGTGTGTCACTCGCGAATCAAACAACACTAAAAGAGGAACATTCTGCCAGTGGGTCGAGGTCGTTCAGCCCATCTACACCCGATGCCTCTGCACCACTCATGGTGAACACTCTACTAGTGGGTCGAGGTCGTTCAGCCCTCACAGCATTCACACTCTATTGTAGCTTAGGACAATATCTTCTAATATGCCCAACCTCCTTGTAGTGAAAACAGGTCATTGTCGTTCCGGGGCATAAGTCACCGACATGGGTTCGGCCACATTTTCTACATAAAGATGGGGAGTTCAATCTTGACCCTCCGGCATTGATATGTGTCCTCGGTCCATGTGAAGTATAACCCCGACTTCCCGTCGGAGGAGAATAAGGCTTTCATTCCTCCTGAAATGCCTTGCCTTTCCCTTTTTCATGCGAGAAGTTCTGTTGAGGCCCAAAGTGTTTGGGAGGAATCACCTTAGGTGCCGCCACTTCAACGGCTGCCAAGTCATCCTCATACACCCTACACTTGTTCACCAAGGTAGGGAAATCAGCAATCTCTTGGTGCCCCAACATGCTTTTCAACTTGGGCTTCAAACCCGATTCGAACTTGACGCACTTGGACCTTCCATCCACTTCCAATACGGCGTAGGGACAAAACCGGGCCAATTCTTCAAACTTGGCCGCGTAGTCCCCCACCGACATGTTCCCCTGCTCTAGCTTCAAAAACTCCATATCCTTCTTCCTTTTCAAGTCAGCAGGAAAGTACTTGTGAAGGAATTTCTCCTTGAATGTACCCCAGGAGATCAGTTGTCCTTCAGCTTCCATTTGACGCCGAGTGAATTCCCATCAGTTCTCGGCCTCCGTCACTAACATATAAGAGGCATACGCCAACTTCTGAGCCTCCGTAAAGTTCATGGCTCTAAAGATCCGCTCCACCTCTTGGATCCACTCAATGGCAGCATCAAGAGCAAATCCCCCGTGGAACTGACTAGGGTTCCTCCTGCAGAACTCATCTAAACCGCGGTATTCTGCCGGTCCAGGTGGAACTAGTTGGTGTGAACTCGGGCTTGGTGCTGGATTCTGGTTCAGGTTATGCAAGTTCTCATTGACTTGCTGCAATGCCGCCACCATCTGAGCCAATAAATCGTTCGGGACGTTCTGACTTTCCCCTCTTCCTCTTCGTCTTCCTGCCATGGGTACCTATACTAACTCACTTGCCAGTAATCGAATTGTATCTAAACAAGGATCACATAATCACTTAGCAATTAGCACACTCAAACAATTTCGGCACATAAAGATCACAAAGAAGCATGCAAGGCCATATCCTAGGCCGCATGATTAACTATGCTCTGATACCATATTGTAAAGTCCCAAATTCTACCCTTGAAACTTTTTCCTTATTTTAATCTACGTTCATACACCTTTATATAAATTTACCTTTGCCAATAAAATAACCTTACTTTAGAAATCCCACTTTCCCTTCATATTCAATCCCTAAACATTTAACCACATGCACATTCGTTGACAGAAAACATAATTCAAATTAATGTCACTAGGTAACTACCGCATACAACTAGCTATGCATTTCCAAAACACTCATAGCTACAAATATCCCGAGTTACCATTATCCATGTACAAAAATCATGCCCAAAGTTACAAATAATCAGTTTCATAATACAATCAATTAGATTACAAAAAGAATGGACAAGATGGCTTCAAAAACAACAGCCTCTAAGTTCCTACTCAAAACATCTGTGCTTATCCCTCCTACCTACAATGGGATTAACATTGACCATACACAGAAAAACAGAAAGGAGTAAGTCGTTAACGTAATAATTATCAATGTATGTCAATCCACATTTTAATACAGTTAAGAATCAATTTAAAGTTAAATACGCTTAAAACCATTTCCATTGTTTATAATTTTGAAAATCATGCTACATAACTTGAGCCAAAGTTTGCTACATTGCTTGAGCCAAAGCCGCTACACTCCTTAAGGTTAGCTAAAACTGATTTCTCTTTTCTTTTGAAAACGTGCTACATAACTTGAGCCAAAGTTTGCTACATCGCTTGAGCCAAAGCTTGCTACATCACTTGAGCCAAATCGTGTAACGACCCAAATTCTACCCTTGGAAATTTTTCATTTATTTTAATCATTTCTTACATACAGTCGTCACCTTCATTGAAAACCCTCAAGTATCACTCTTTAAAAAAACTCTTTACCTCATTATATTATCATACAAGATTATGTTGCGGAAAAACATAATTCATTCAAATAGCATTTACCACATACAACTAGTTATGGGTCTCCCAAAGTTATAAAACCCATAACTACACATATCAATATTAATCTAAACAGATTTACAGTCATCCCATAATGTTATCAAATTAACTACAACGTCAAGTAGCAAATAAAGACAAATAGGTTTATAAACACAAAAGCTTCCTAAGTGAGCTTCTTCTCAAAATCCTTCATTTACCTACAATGGGATTATCATAAACAACGCGCAAAACAAAAGGGAGTAAGTCATTAGTTCAAAACTAACATCACATGATAATCCACATTCAAATACAATCAAGCTTTGATGTAATTCATAAACACACATACGGAATTATAAACATTCAAATCATCTTCCTTTAATTTCCACTTTACTCATATTCATCCTATAGTATATATATATCCCATAATATATATTCTATAGTATGCATATTACGTTCGTTCGAAACATCATCGGTCTCGTTATTCATATCCACCCTATAACATATATATCCCATAATATATATCCTATAGCATGTATATTACTTTCTTTCTCAACATCTTCCTTTTTATCGCTCAAATTCACCCTATAGAATATATATCCCATACTATATATCCTATAACATGCATACGGCATTCATGTGACATTCACATTTCTCGTCATTCATATTCACACTATAGAATATATATCCCATACTATATACCCTATAGCATGCATATGACTTTCATGTGATATTCACGTTTCTCATCATTCATATTCACCCTATAGAATATATATCCCATACTATATACTCTATAGCATGCATACGACTTTCATTGTGACATTCAGTTCTCATCCTTCATATTCACCTTATAGAATATATATCCCATACTATATATCCTATAACATGCATATGACTTTCATTACTCCGAGTCATCTTTTCATTGGGTCTCCCCCAACAATGTTACTTTCAATTGAGTCATCTTTTCATTGGGCCTCCCCCAACAATGTTACTTTCATCGGAGTCATCTTTTCATTGGGCCTCCCCCAACAATGTTACTTTCATCGGAGTCATCTTTTCATTGGGCCTCCCCCAACAATGTTACTTTCATCGGAGTCATCTTTTCATTGGGCCTCCCCCAACAATGTTACTTTCATCGGAGTCATCTTTTCATTGGGCCTCCCCCAACAATGTTACTTTCACCGGAGTCATCTTTTCATTGGGCCTCCCCCAACAATGTTACTTTCATTGAGTTGTATTTTTATTGGTACTTCCCCAATAATATTAATTTCATTTCTATAACAGAAAAGTCACGCATTTTCCAACATAATGCATAAATTACAGACGCATCATATTAAACCATTACCTCTTTCACATACCTCATTCATATCAGCAAGTATGATTTAGAGACACTTATCCTTACCTTGGTGAGTGTTGGGGATTGGTTCCGAGTAACTTTAAAAGTCTCCTCCGCGATTTCCTCCAACCTTAGGATCTTTCCTCATTTCCACCAATAACAACAATGTTAGTCATTTATTCCAAATATCACATAAACAACTTATTTTGCATCATTTAATCATACAAAATATTCATCATCAATATTCAACCATCTAAAACATAACATGCATAACATCTCATATTTCAATATTTCCAAAACTACTTCAATACAAGTTTCTAAATATCAAAGCATACATGTTCATCTCATATAACAACATCAAAGCACTACTCATTATCCACATCTAACATTTCATCTCTCTCTCTTTATACTCATATTCTCATTTTGGGGGTTTTTCATGAACAACTCATAAAACTTTCCATTCATCAAATACCAACTCTAAACCAAGAGTTTACAAGATAAAAACAACATAAAACGAACCATAACTCTAAAGGATGAGTTTCCATGGTTTCTCATGTTTTGAAAATGAATCCAACATACCCAAAACAAGTTAGAGAGGAAGAAGAAGAGTTAGGAACAAGAGGTTTACCTCTTCTCAAGCTCTAAGATGAGTCCTAAGGCTCTTTGCTCTTGAAAAGCTCTCTTCTCTCTCTTCTCTTCAAAGTTCTAATCCTAAAATGTGTTTTGGGTTTCTATTTTATAAACACAGCGATAAGTGTAATCGATTACAAGTATAGTGTAATCGATTACACAGTGTAAATTACAGAGGCATCGTCGCTATGTAATCGATTACCAACATGGTGTAATCGATTACTTTAATACGATGTAATCGATTACCAGAAGTGTGTAATCAATTACCAGAAGTGTGTAATCGATTACCTAGTGTAAATTACAGAGGCATTGTCGTGATGTAATCGATTACCAACATGGTGTAATCGATTACATTGTGTCAGATGTACATATCTGATGCTTTTCATCATGTAATCGATTACCAGGAGTGTGTAATCGATTACACTGTGTCAGATGCACAGGTCTGATTAGTTTATCAGCATGTAATCGATTACCAGTAATGTGTAATCGATTACACTGTGTCAACAGCCCAAAATTGCCATTAGACAACTCTCGCTCAAGCGAGGGTTCCAGGACTGTTACTATAATCTTGAAAACTAAAATTCGGGGCGTTACAAATCGCTTGAGCCAAAGCTTGCTACATCGCTTGAGCCAAAGCTTGCTACATCGCTTGAGCCAAAGCTTGCTACATTACTTGAGCCAAAGTCGCTAAGCAATCATGGTCAGCTAAAAACGAGTTTTCTTTTCATTGACACTCCATCAATTCATAAACAGTAAATCCACACCATCATTATTACAAACATACCCATATATACTCATAATAATTAAGCGATTTACTACTCAATTCATTATCCACAACCATAAATCCACGCATTTTCTATCACAATGCATAAGTTAAGACTTATCCTTACCTCGGTGAGTGTTGGGTTTGGTTCTTGTGAACTTCGCAAGTTTCACCGACATCGCCTCCAACTTTAGGATCTTTCCTCATTCCCACCATATAACACAATGTTAGTCATTTATTCCAAATATCACATAAACAACTTATATTGCATTATTTAACCATACAAGATATTCATCATACTTTCAATGTTTCTAAACTAATTTCATCTCATATATCACCATTACAACCATCTAAAACATACATATTCATCTCATATATCAACATTAGAATGTATACTCATCTTCTACCTCTAGCATTTTACTCATTTTCCTCTTTAACCACATTTTCACTTTAGGGTTTTGGGGTTTTCATGAATCAACCCACAAACCTTTTCCATTCTTGAAATACCAACTCCAAACCAAGAGTTTACAAGATAAAAACAACATAAAACGAACCATAACTCAAAAGGGTGAGTTTCCATGGTTTTACACATTTTGAGAAGAGATCCAACATACCAAAAATGAGTTTCAAAGAGAAGAAGAGAGTTAGAATCAAGAGTTTTACCTCTTCTCAAGCTCTTAGATGAGTATCCAAGCTCCTTGCCCTTGGAAAAGCTCTCTTCTCTCACCTCTCTTCAATTTCTAACCCTAAAATGTGTTTGGGGTTTCTCATTTAATGTTGTCTCATCGGGTTCTCGCTTAAGCGAGCTCATTCTCGCTCAAGCGAGAAAATCCCGCCCATTTTAAAAAAACTCAAATCTGACCGTCTCGCCCAGGCGAGGGAACTCTCGCCCAGGTAGGGCGTCTCTCGCTCAAGCGAGGATCCTCTCGCTCAGGCGAGAATCTTACAGTCTCGACAGGTCCAAAATGTCACTTTTCTCGCCCAGGCGAGCCAACTTTTGCTCAAGCGAGCTAACTGTCGCTCAGGCAAGAATCCTCAAGTATAGCCCAGGATTTCACCCTCCCAGGTGAGCCTTTCTCGCCCAAGCGAGAATCCCTCGCTCAAGCGAGAATCCCTCGCTCAAGCGAGAATTCCAGGACTGATACTATAATTTAGAGAATTAAATTTATGGTGTTACATTTTGGGGTTTTCATGAATCAACCAAAAATGATCCCATTTCCGAATACAAACTCTAAACCACGAGTTTTCAAGAGAAAAGCTAGATAAAAACGAACCACAACTCAAAAGAGAGGGTTTAATGATTTTTCATGATAAGAGAAGAGACCCAAAGTAAACAAGTTGAGATTCAAAACTAGACTGAGTGTTAAAATCAAGTGATATATCTCTTCTCCCAAAAAGTCTACCCCTTCTCATGTTTGGGGTTCTATTTTAGGGTTCATACTTTTAGATTCTCGCTCAAGCGAGAATTTCACGCCTTTTTGAATTTCAAATATTGATGCTCTCGCTTAAGCGAGGGAGCCTCACTCAGGCGAGAATCCGCCAGCCTTCACAACCTCTTTTTCGCTTAAGCGAGCCAACTCTCGCTCAGATGAGAATCCTTCAGCATCTACAACCTTCCTCTCGCTTAGGCGATCTAACTCTCGCTTGAGAGAGATTCCTAGAGAAATCCTGGGAGCAACCCTGAACCTCTCCCTTGGGTGAGGCCCTCTCACTCAAGCGAGAAACGTTCAACAATTCCCAGACTTGCTGAATTTTACTACGCTTAGGAAAAGAGAAATTAGGGTGTTACATCCCACATTTCTTTGGCCGATTTACAGTTTGATACTCTAAAAAATTCATCATTGCCAAGTGCTGAAGTGAGGATGTTCTTTTCTTTGAGATCATATTGCACCTTCTTTTTATCTTCATCATTCCATGAAGATTTAGGCTTTACTTCCCTTATGTTGTTGACTATAGTAAAGGGTTCATATGGACCTTCTTCAATTGCATTCCATATATCCAAGTCTTGAGATTATATGAAGATTCTCATTCTGATTTTCCAAAAGTCAATGCATTCTCCAACAAAGCTTGGAGGTCGGTTGATGTTGGAAACTTCTCCAAGGGATGATCCTGAGGCCATCTTCGATATAGGATCAGATTTGAGAATAACTTACTCAAAAATAGCTCTGGTGTCAATTGTAAGACTGAGCTTGTAACTAAGAGGGAGTGAATTAGTTGACTTAAAAGTATGGCCACTTTTTCTACAAAATCAAGAGTTAAGTGCAACGGAAAAATTATGCATAAAATATACAAGAAAGTAATCAAGAGATAAAGGAGAAGAGAGTACACAAATGTTTTTATATGGGTTCACCTTCTTGTCCACTGAAGGCTACGTCTAGTACTCTTGCAGCACAAGAGATTTCTCCACTAAATATTATGAGTTGTAATCACAATATCTCACCCCGAGACCTCTATGTACCTTACACACTCACTAATACTTATTCACACGTGGAAAACAACTTTCCAAGTAACTCTATCCCCTTTCTTCTCACACCCTTGTGAAAGAAAGAACTTTGCAATATTGAAGAATGTACAACAATGGCAGGATTCCCTTTACAAGTTTGATAAGTAATATAACTTGGAATCAAACAACTCTTTGTATACTAAGTAATAATGCTCTTTAGAAGTTCGTAAACTTTGAAACACTTTACTTCAAGCAACTCAGAAAATTCACTTTGAAAGTTAGAGAGCAAGTTGCAAAAAGTGCAAAAAAACACTTCAAAATGTGTGTAAGAGCTTTTGAAAAATTGTATGAAAGTTGTTTTATGAGTTGTGTGAGTTTTTTTGTTGAATTCGGGTTCTAATGTCTTTATATATGCTTCCCAATCAACCATAACACCTTTAGGAAAGTGTAGGTTTCGTTTGGGGTGAAAAATGTTCACTTTGAAATTTGAAAACTGGTGTAACAACTCTCAGTAATCGATTACAGCAAGTGGGTAACCGATTACCCAAACGTTCTGTCCAACGTGTTTTCAAAAATTACTTAGTGTAATTGATTACACATTTGAATAATCGATTACCCAAATGTTTTGTCCAACTGGTTTTTCAAAAATTACTTAGTGTAATCGATTACATACTTTGAGTAATCGATTACACAAATGTTCTGTCCAACTGATTTTTCAAAAATTACTTAGTGTAATCGATTACATACTTTGAGCAATCTATTACTTTGAGTAATCGATTACACAAATGTTCTGTCCAACTGGTAATCTGTTACTCAAAGATAGTAATGGATTACTCTAAGCAGTTGGATATTGGATAACTCATTTCTCACACATGTAACCTGTTACTTAAGTTCATAAACCCGCTACATACTATTCTTTAAAAATAGTTTGAGCATTACTATCGTTTTATATTTAAAAGTATAGGATAGAAGTACCTAGTTAGACTTAGACTAATTTTGTGTTGAAACTTTTTCTTCTTTGTCTTCAAAAGTATTCTTCCTTTCTTCTTTTAGGTGATGTTGGTGTCTTCATCAAAACCGTGTCAGGGTCAAGAGCAGAGATCTTCTTCACGGAGCAGACCTTGCTCCAAGTCATAGTGACCAACGTTTTCTTGCCAATATCCCCAAACCTTACAAAATTTCTTATCCCTTTGCCAACCTGATTCAACAAACTGACAGACCAATGATATATGTGGAAGCTATAAATCAACATGCCATGAATTATGGACTTTACTAGATCTACTCTAACCATAATTGAAAGGGTTGAGCCTTTCCAGTTTGCCATCTAATTGAGAATCCTGTCAGTTATGGGTTGCAGATGAACCTTTTTAGGCTTTCCAACAAAAAGAGGCACACCAAGATAAGTGAAAGGTAACTGACCAGTAGAGAAACACAGAAGAGAAGCCAAAGAGTTGATCTTCCTAGTAGAAGTTCGCCTTGTGTAGAATTTGCATTTCTCAGGATTGATAGTTTTTCCAGAAGCTTGAGCATAATCCCTAATCAATTACTTTAAGGAGGTCAGCTCCTTTTTCACCCCCTTGCAGAAGATTATAAAATCATCAGCATATAATACATGGCTAGTGGTTTGAATAGATCTAGGACCAGAAATGGAGCTAATTTTGTTGTTATCTAAGAGCTTCATTATGCCTTTTCTCAAGACATCCTCAGCAATGTAGAATAGAATCAGGGATAGAGGATAACCATGTCGCACCCCCTTGTGCAACTGAAAAACCCAGTGTTGATACCATTCACTTGAATAGATAACTTTGCTGAATTAAGAGTCACTTTGATCAAATCTTTAATTTGTTTATTAAATCCAAAAGCATCCAGGGTATCAAGTAGAAAAACCAAATCTATTGTGTCAAATGTTTTTCTTATTAGCTTAATTTCCAAATTACCACCAAAAAACTTGTGGTCAAGAAGATTGATTGCCTCAGAAGCCAAACAGAGACAGTCTTAAGAGCAATGATAGCTAGCCTATCAGCTAAGACCTTGGTGATAAGTTTGAATTGGAAATTAGCCTCTGCAATGGGTCTGAAATCTTCAATTTGATCAGCCCCTTTAACTTTAGGAATAAGACCATTGTGTTTGAATTCAAGTTAGGAAGCAACCAACCTTGTGTGAAGAATTGCTTAACAGATTTACAAACCTCAAATTGCACTATATCCCAGAAGTTTCGGTAGAAACAGCCACCAAATCCATATGGACCAGGAGCCCCATCCCCATTCATTGCAAATACAACATCTTTAATTTCCTCATTTGTGGGGATTTTGGTTAACAAAGCATTATCTTCCTCTGTCACTAACTTAGGCACCACAAATTGAATAAGAGTGTTGGGGTGGATTTATGTGTGGTTGCGAACAAATCCATATAATAATTCAACACATGATTAGCCATGTCAATATGATTGGTAAGAATTTGATCCCCAGTTTTCAGCATAGCCATTGTTTTAATAGCTTGCCTAATTTTATCTACCTTGTGAAAGAAGGCAATATTTCTATCACCATGAATGTGCCAATTGACCCTAGCTTTCTCCTTCCAATAAACCTCTTCCAAGTTCAGAGCTAAAATCAATTCAGATTGAGGCTCAGATTCCTAATTAGGACCAAAATCATTAATGTTAGCCTGGATTTTTCCACTTTAACCATAGCTTTCGTAACCTTTTCATGGATGTTACCAAAAACATTTTTGTTCCAAGCTTTGAGATCTTTCTTCAAAATATTAAGTTTTTGAGCTAAGATGAACATAGGACAACCCACAATATTAGTTGCCCAGATAGTAGCTACTAGCTCCCTACAACTCTTGTCCTGCAACCACATTTTAAAGAACCTAAAATGAGTTATCCTAGGCGGAATAGCATTTGTCGAGTTAACCAATAATGGATGATGGTCAGATAAAAGTCTTGGAAAAACATAACAAGAAATTTGATTCCATATGTCCACCCACTCCTCATTACAAATTAGTCTATCCAACCTCTTTCAGTTGATGCAACACCTGTCCTTTTGTTTGACCAAGTGATTTGGGCTCCAATATTTGGCCAATGCAAGAGTCTATTCACATCAGTAAAGGCTTAAAACTCAGCACAAGCTAATCTACCAAGAATTCTATAGCTCCTGCACTCGTGTGCTCCAAGGACACCATTGAAATCCCCTAAGCAGCACCAAAGATCGGGATTAGTATGTATAACAGCATACAACTCAGACCAAAGGGCTCTTCTGAATTTGTTTTTAGTATTGGCATAAAAAGCAGCAATAAACATAGATCTACCATATAAATCAACAGACATGGCTATATGTTGATCTGAGTTAGCCATCACAATAGGATTCAAACCAGATTTACAAAGACCCCATAGAGAAGGCAACTTATTACCATTGTTATTCACAACAAACAGCTTGAACTTAAGATCATCCCAAACTCTAGGAAACACATAATCAGGGCTATCATAGGCTCAGCTATAAAAACCAGATCTAGGTTATGAGATGAGCAAAAACTCTTCAACACTAATCTAGTGCTAGAATTAACTGAGCCTCTACAATTCCAATAGAATACTTTCATTGAGCAGAATTTAAATAACAACCCTTTCGAGTGTGATAAACCTTCTATGTTTGGCCTTTCCTTTTCAGATTCTTCTTTTGAGATCTACTAAGAACATTAGTGAATTCCTCTTCCACTTCATCTATAACTTCGTCATCTGCCCACAGATTCCCCACTATACGCATGTCATTAGCTGTTACAGGATTTTCAATTCCCCCTGTTTCTTGCACAATGAATTCAACACATGTTTAATCAGAATCCTCCTCTTCCATGGATTGATTTTCATTCGATTCATTCTTCCCAACTAGTGTGTTGGATACATGACCCACTATTTGGAATGATATTCAATTGTCCTATTTCAAGATTATTATTCATCAGGTTGTCAAACTCCAAGTTAATTGTTAAATGATTGATCTTAGTGACATTAGTAACTCTTTCCACCATGATTGGTTTCCTAACCATAGGTTTAGAAACTACCTTTGGCTTAGGTTTCTTAAGAGATCTTCTACAACGGAACACCAAGTGCCCAATGGTTCTACATCCATGATAGAAAGCATGCAAATTTTCATACTCAATTGAAACAAAGAAAGCAAAGCTTTCCCTTTCAAATAAAATTTGATCCGGAAGCTTGCTTTTTAGATTAATTTTGACCAACACTTTAGCAAAGTGTCAAAAAGATCTGTTATTTGTTGCATCATCCAAGATCTGTTATTCCTCCATCTATAGAGAAAATCATAGGACTTCAACACTCTTGAGGAAGACTGTGAATCTTGACCCAACATTGTGTGTGTGACATTTTTTGTTGATTCGGAATGAAATCTTGGATCCATAGAAAGAGCCTTACGATTCCATGCTTCAGATTCCAAGAACCTAAAGAGCATACACTTCTCATGTCTTCTTTAGAGGAGAATGAGAAATCATAGTACCCTTTTCCAAGAGAGATCATGGACCATTTTCCAATCATGCCCCACAAGTATTAGTTTCCCATGTAGATGACTTTTACATCTCTGCAAACCTTCCTGGTATTCTTCCTCGGGTATTTTAATGGCAATGACATCTCCCTTGAGACATGGCTAAGGAAGTTGATAGGTGGTAAACTTACAAGAGTTTTTCAACATCTGCACAAAAAGACTTTGTGGGAGGTGAACAAAGTTGGGCTTTTACTTGCATTGGATTATCATCAATGTTTAGGAAGCTCCACGGTACCAAAGGTGAAATCATGCTTTGCCCAAATCAATTTCAATAGTGTATAACCTTATTTCTCTATTAAACCTACTTCCCCCAAATTGCCCTAGCTAGAAAATGAAGGAATAAAAACCTAGACCTTCTTTCCAAAACCTATGAGTGTTGGAAGTGATGAAGTCAGAGACGTTGTTCCGCTGCCACCGCCGCTCGCAGCTCCAGTGGTGCGATACTCATCTTCTCCTCTCTTCTGTTGAAGCAAAACCTCATAAAAAGTGGTAAACGAAATAAAAATTTAAGTTCATTCCTATATCTATTAATAGTATAGAAATTAGTAATTGTTATAAAATAAATTAATATGTGTAAGCATATACACTATGAAAAACACAAATTTTTGTCATCAAATCTAGTGTACTAGAATTGCCAATAACAAAACTCAAGAGTAGGATTAGTCTAACACTCTAAACTACAAGTTTGCATTTTTAAAAACATTGCAAGTTTAATTAAATGAAAATTTGTTTCATGAAATCAGTCTAAAAATATTTTCTAACATCATACTCAAGTTGGACTTTTTTTTACAACCGTTTGGTAAATTGTAAATTTTGGATGAGTCATATTAATTAATTTTCATTGTCAAATATTATTTAAATAGATTTTTGATGTATAATTTTCATTTTCAAATATTCTTTTAACCTTGCAAACAAACGACAATTGATTTAAAACAAAGTGTAAAAAAGGACGATGACATTTTTAAAATTATTCTCCAAGAGAAGAGCTCAATGAAATAAATGATCTTTGTTTAAAAAAAGTGTGGCATTTTTAAAATTATTATCACATAAAATTATTAATAGTATTGAGATTAGTAATAATTACAAAATAAAGTAATATGTGTAGGCATATAAAAAAAAGACAGTTTTTGTCATAAAATCTAAGAGTATTACAATTGCCAATAACAAAACTCCATAATATTTTTAGTCCAACACTCTAAAATACAAGTTTGAATTTTAAAAATATCCCAAGTTTAATTAAATGAAAACTTGTTTTATGATATATATGTGAAAATATTTTCTAGTACCATATTCTAGTTGGACTTTTGCTTCACAACCATTTAGTTAATTGTGAATTTAGGATGTGCCACTTAAATTAATTTCCATTTTCGAAAAAAGAAAATAACATTTTTAAAATTATTATCCAAGAAAAGAACTCAGTTGCATAAATGATCCAAGCTGAAAAAGGTAGTCGCTTTTTTAAATTATTGTCATTGAAAAGAATTTAGAATAAGTAAGGTTTAAAACTATTCCAAATTTGTTATGTTTGACAATCTAGGTTGAAAAATAAGTGACAAAGGTTAAGAGCTCAATTGTAATATGACTATATGAATATTACAATCTGAGTACGAGTATATATGATAATAATTTAAATATCTAGTGTATCTATATGATATGATAATAATTGAATTTTAAAATGCATTATATATATTCATAACAAAAGAGACAACGAACCTAGGATAGGAGCACACTAGGTCTATCTCCAATGTTCTCTAGCTTCTAAATAGCGATAAAGAGAAGGAATGCAAGGAGAGTTGGGGATGAGGTAAGGGGGACAAGGGGAGTAGGCCAGTAATAAGAAAATTAGGTAATAAAGTGGACCCATTTATCATTTTTCTTTGCCCCACTAGGCTTAAACTTAAAATTCACTCATATGTGTACATACAATCTTACACACACACACACATACATATATATATATATATATATATATATATATATATATATATTATAAAATTTGTTTCAGTAATTTGTGGATGCTCTTGCACTTATACTGATCCATGAAGCTACATCTCTAGATACTACATATCACTCAAATATGATTCTATCAAAAATTTACAACTAATATTATTGGGCTAAATGTGATTATGAAGCTCCCCAAACCAAAATATATTCATTCTAATTCTTCAAGAAATTGTTAAAATGACATACATCTAGCATCAAGAAAAACAGACACAGGCAAAGTCGTCACTAGTATATGAAGAAACATGTCTTGCATCTATTATTGGAAAGTCAAATGTGATTGGTTTCATTGTAAAATGTTCAACTCATCACAATGAAGTCAATCTAATGAATAGTGGAAGACTAAATTAAATTTGAAGTGTGTTTGTATTCACTTCATCCAATACTCACATAGAAAGGCCCAACAACTGAAAAACAAATAAAAGAGTAAGAGGATAGAAAGGCATATGAATTGAAAAGTATAAAACAAGCTAATTTTCATTAAAAGACATTATTCAAAATTAAAAACGGCAATTGGGCATAAAGATAGTTTTATATGATCTGACCTAAAAAAACATAATAGTGACTATAAATCATTTAGCATAAGGTGGATTGTCTTTCTATATCCTCCTAAGTTATGTTATAGATGATCCATTAAAATTGGGTTGTGATACTCGCTACTCGTCTCACACATGTTTGCCTTTATAGACTACACCTATCGACCACCCACATCTGATACATGAGGAACTTCATGCAATACCACATTTGTGATACCCTAGATTTTAAAATCATTAAAATTATAGTATCAGTCTTGGGAATCTCGCTTGAGCGAGAAAGTGTCGCTTGGGCGAGAGAGGCTCACATGGGAGGGAGAAATCCTGGGCTATACTGAAGGATTCTCGCCTGAGCGAGAGTTGTCTCGCTTGAGCGAGAGTGGCCTCGCCTGAGCGAGAGTTGTCTCGCCTGGGCGAGAAAAGGCATTTTGGAACCTGTCGAGGCTGTGAGATTCTCGCTTGAGCGAGAGGGTCAGATCTGAGTTTTTAAAATAGGCGGGATTTTCTCGCTTGAGCGAGAATGAGCTCCCTTAAGTGAGAACCCGATGCTGTTGCATTTATTTGGGACCCCCAAACACATTTTTGGGGATAACCTAGAGAGAAGTGAAAGAAGAGAGGCTTTTCAACGGAAATGAGTCTTGGGAATCATCTAAGAGCTTGAGAATAGGTATAAACGATGGAAATAATTTTACGTATATTTAACTCTGAATTGTTTACTTAATCGTATTAAAATTTAGATTAATGTATATTGGCATTTATTGAGTTAACGACTTAATCCTTTGTGTTTTCTATGAATTGTCAATGTTAGTCCCATTGCAGGTAGGTGAAAGATTTAAGGATGACTTGATTAGGAGCTTAGAGGCTTTTAGTTTTTGAAGTACTTATCATCATTGTTTTGAAATTCTAATGGATTGTATTTTGAACATGAATATTTGTAACTCTGGATATTTGTAGCTATGGGTATTTTGGAATCCCATAGCTAGTTGTATGCGGTAGTTACCGGGATGCATTAATGAATTATGATTTTCTGCTAATCGAATGTGTATGTTGTTTTGGACTTATGAAATGAGTATAAGTAGGCAAGTGGGGTTTAGAATAAGTTATTGAAAGTTGTATTATAGGAAATTCATGAAAAAGGGAATAAAATAAGAAAAAAAAATTCAAGGGTAGAATTTGGGTTCTTACAATATGGTATCAAAGCATAGTTAATCCTGCGGCCTAGGGTATGGCTATGCATGCTTCTTTGTGACCCTTATGTGCTTAAATTGTTTGATTTGTACTAATTGCTATGTGGGTATGTGATCCTTGTTTATAGAAAATTCGATTACTGACAAATGAGTGAGTACAGGTACCCATGGCAGGAAGAGGAAGAGGAAGAGGGAGAGGGAGAGGAGCGAGTCAGAATGTACCCAACGATCTGTTGGCTCAGATGGTGGCGGCATTGCAGTAAGTCAATGAGAACTTGCATAGCCTGAACCAGAATCCAGCACTGAGTCCGAGCTCGCAACCACTAGTTCCACCTGGACCGGCAGAGTACCGAGGCTTGGATGAATTTTGAAGAGGAACCCCAGTCAGTTCCACGGGGGATTTTCACCTGATGCTGCCATTGAGTGGATCCAAGGAGTGGACCAGATCTTCAGAGCCATGAACTGTTCGGAGGCTCAAAAGTTGGCATATGCCACTTATATGTTAGTGAAGGAAGCAGAATATTGGTGGGAATTTACTCGGCGCCAAATGGAAGCAGAAGGGCGATTGATCTCCTAGGGTACATTCGAGGAGAAATTCCTTCATAAGTATTTTACTGTTGATCTGAAAAGGAAGAAAGAGATGGAGTTTTTGAAGTTGGAACAAGGGAACATGTCGGTGGGGGATTATGTGGCCAAGTTTGAAGAATTGGTCTGGTTTTGTCCCTACTCCGAATTGGAGATGGACGGAAGGTCCAAATGCTCTAAGTTTGAATCGGGTTTGAGGCCCAAGTTGAAGAGCATGTTTGGGCACCAAGAGATTGTTGATTTTCCTACCCTGGTGAACAAGTGTAGGATGTTTGAGCATGATCTGGCAGTCGATGAGGTGACAGCACCTAAAGTAATTCCTCCCAAGCACTATGGGCCCCAACAAAATTTCTCTCACGAAAAGGGGAAGGGCAAGTGATGGAGACTCACCCAAATCAATCAACTTGGATGAATTAATGGGCCTAGGTGGGCCTATGACTCGGGCCAAGGCCAAAAAGGCCCGAAACACTCTTGGGCAACTTATGCTACATATCCAAACTTCAATTGGGCCAAGTGTTGACACAAAGCCCATAAATTGCCTCATGCTTGAGGAGGCCACACCTCTTGAAGGCCACGGCCAAGAGGGGAAAGCATAAGTTACTTTGCCGTGTGCTTGTTTTAATAAGTCGTCCAACCCCATATTTGAATTTATTTATTTTATGCAAATAAATATTAATACTTTAGACTTAATTATTTTATTGCTATCATAATGTGTGTTTATGTGTGAAGGGACTTACCAAAGCTCGGCCATGAGGGAAGTAAAAGCACCTTGATGAGCATGGCAAAGATTACCTTATCAGGCGCACACTCAAAGCTATTAAATCCACATTCATGAGCATGGCCAAAGTTTCCTTATTGGGAGGACACGCTGATGACACCACTTAATGAGCCGTGTGATCCTTCTTTCCCCAAACAAATCCACATTTATAAGCACGGCCAAAGTTACCTTATTGGGACATCACACTAATGATAGAATTTAAATGAGGCGTGTGGCAATTCAAATATTGTTGTTTATTGTTAATAATGGCCATTCAAATTGAAGACAAATGATTCAATGCCTCATCAAGACTTACCAAACTCGGCCACCCAAAGGAGTTAAGGAATTTTCAAAGCAGCCCACATATGGAAAGGATCCAACAAATTATTAAAGACACATTGATGACTTATTCAATTCAGATCAAAATACACATGTGCTTCAAAGGCTCCATTAAAAGTTTCCAAAATCAGTCATTAAAGGAGTTAAGGCAATTTCAAATCAGCCCCACGTGTACAAAGGCTTCAAGTGGAAAATCATTTAGAAGTCATTGTTGCCTTTTTTAGAACAACACATTAAGGCTACAATTCATTGAGCCGTGTCATTTTCCCATAGTTTTAGCTCTTTGTATTAGTAGTAATAGTGCAAATTCGAAATTGTAAGGCTGAATCAAAAACGACCATCCATAACCTTAGCCTAAGCATTGAAGTATTGTTATTGTTTTCATGGGAGCTTTAGGCAGCCCACACTATAAGTATTCCACGAATAAGCTTGAATAAGATACCTTGGAATTTTATGAAAAACTTGAATAGTGAGAATTCTCTCCTATCTTCTTGGTTGAACCAAGATTATCTAAGTTCTTATCAAAGTTCCTACTTTGTGGCGAACAACGACCGGCTTATCAAGTAACCTTACTTGTGGCGCCTTCATCACCTCAACCTACCTCCATACTTCTTTTATCCTAACAAAAATCAACACAAAAACCACTAAACAAAAGTCCCAAATTTTATCCAACCAGAGACTGCCCAGGATCATAAGCCTCGGCCAGGATTCTTGACTCACCAGCCAGCCTAAGACCAGCCTCGGTCAAGCTGACTTGTCCCACACAACCACCAATTTCCAAGCCCTCGGCCCAAACACAAAACCGTGGCCCTATAACCCTTCCAACGCTTCCTTCACCACAAACTATACTCAGCCTAATCCCAAACACGGCCAAACCCCTAAGCCATACACAAACCTGTACCTAAGCCAAAAGACCAAAGCAAACAACCAAACATAAGCCGAATTCCCCCAAACATCATCTTCCAAAAGGGGAAGGGCAAGGTGTTCTAAGAGGAACGAAAACCCTACTCTCCACTAATTGGTAGTCGGGGGTATACTTCACATGGGACGAGGACTCAGGTGAATGTGGGAGGGTCACAGTTGAACTCTCCATCTTTATGCAACAAATGTGGCCGATTTCATGTTGGTGATGTGTGCCTCGGGACGACACTTAGCTGCTTTCACTGCAAGGAGGTTGGGCATATCAAAAGGTATTGTCCTAAGTTGCGGCAGGTGTGAATGATGTGTGCCTCGGGACAGCACTTAGCTGTTTTCATCCGTATTTGGATTCATTCGTAGTGGTATTTATTGATGACATTCTGGTTTACTCCAAAAGCCGAGAGGAACATACGGAGCACCTGGAAATTGTTCTACATCTTCTGAGTAAGAATCGGTTGTATGCGAAGTTGTCAAAATGTGATTTATGGTTGGAATCGGTAAACTTTCTTGGGCATGAAATATCCAATGAAGGAGTAGCAGTAGATCCTTCTAAGGTCGAAGCGGTTATGGGATGGGCAGTACCCAAGTCAGTTACTGAGATCAGGAGCTTTCTGGGATTGGCCGGTTATTATCGGAAGTTCATAGAATGATTTTCGAAGTTGGCACTACCTCTGACTAAGCTTACCATAAAAGGAGAACCGTACGTGTGGACGATCCGTTGTGAGGAAAGTTTTCAAGAGTTGAAACGAAGGTTGACTACGACATCGGTGTTGGTTCTTCCTTGTACGGATCGTGATTTCAGTGTGTATTGCGATGCTTCTAAGCAAGGTTTGGTTTGTGTGTTGATGCAGGACGAAAAATTGGTTGCTTATGCTTCGCGACATTTGAGAACGCATGAGCAAAACTACCCTACCCATGATTTAGAATTAGGTGTTGTGGTCTTTGCCTTAAAAATCTGGAGACACCATCTTTATGACGTA
This sequence comes from Lupinus albus, assembly GCA_009771035.1. NCBI lineage: Eukaryota > Viridiplantae > Streptophyta > Magnoliopsida > Fabales > Fabaceae > Lupinus > Lupinus albus. Next base: position 7,552,802 of record CM020015.1, read on the forward strand.
AGGTTTGAGGTGTACAACGACCACAAGAGTTTGAAGTATCTGTTTGATCAAAAGTAACTGAACATGAGACAGAGAAGGTGGATGAAATTCCTTAAGGACTATGATTTTGGATTGCAATACCATCCGGGAAAAGCCAATGTGGTGGTCGATGCTTTGAGTTGAAAGTCCTTGCACATGTCAGCGTTGATGGTTCGAGAAGGAAAACTGATTGAGGAATTCTAGGATATGAACTTAGAAGTTCAAATAAGACCTTATAGTATGATGTTAGGAATGCTTAAGGTAACAAATGAACTATTTGATCAAATCCGAGTAATGCAAGTTGAGGATAGTGAGCTAATGGTTAAGCAAGATTTGATGATGAGTGGGAAGGAGACCGATTTCACATCGGATCCTAGTGGAATGTTGCGTTACAAAGGGAGAGTGTGTGTGCCTCGTGATGTAGAGTTGCGAAAGAGTATTCTAGAGGAGTCACACAAGAGTAAAATGAGTTTTCACCTGGGAACTACAAAGATGTATCAAGATTTGAAAAAGTTGTTTTGATGGTCTGGGTTGAAAAAGGATGTGGCTTTGTATGTCTTGAGTTGTCTTGTCTGTCAGAAAGCCAAGATCGAGCATCAGCGGCTAGCGGGAGAGTTGCAGTCCCTAGAGATTCCTGTGTGGAAGTGGGATAGTATCTCCATGGATTTTGTATCGGGTTTTCCAAAGACTCAGAAAGAGTATGATTCGATATGGGTGATAGTAGATCGGTTGACTAAGTCTGCACACTTTCTACCTATGAACATGAGATATTCTTTGGAGCGATTGGCGGAACTGTATATCCGAGAGATAGTTCGTTTGCATGGAATACCGTCGAGTATTGTATCTGACAGGGATCCCCGTTTCACTTCAAACTTTTGGACTAGTTTGCAATCCGCTTTGGGGACTAAGTTTAAACTGAGTTCGGCTTATCACCCCCAAACGGATGGTCAATCGGAAAGGACCATACAGTCATTGGAAGATCTTTTGAGGGCTTGAGTTTTGGAACAATCGGGGAGTTGGGATAGCATGTTGCCCTTGATTGAATTTACCTACAACAATAGCTTCCATTCGAGTATTGGGATGACACCCTATGAGGCATTGTATGGTAGGAAGTGCCAAACTCCAATGAGTTGGTTTGAAACTGGGGAGAACTTAGTATTGGGACCTAAGTTGGTCCGAGAGACGATGGAAAAGATTAAGAAGATCCGGGAGAAGATGAGAATAGCGCAGAGTCGGCAGAAAAGCTATTACGATAAGAGGAGGAAACCTCTTGAGTTTAAGGAGGGAGATCATGTATTCATGAGAGTAGTCCCGACTACCGGGAATGGCAGAGTGTTGAAGTCACGAAAGCTTACTCCGAGATTTATTGGATCATATCAGATCTTGAAGAGGATTGGGCCAGTAGCATATCGGATTGCTTTACCTCCATTGTTGTCGAATCTCCACAATGTGTTTCATGTGTCTCAGTTGAGGAAATATGTTGGGGGTCCATCTCATGTGGTTGAGTCCGATCAGATAGAGTTGAAGGATAACTTGACCTTTTCGACGTTGCCCGTGAGAATCAAGGATACCAGTATCAAAAGATTGAGAGGCAAAAAGATTGCCTTGGTAAAGTAATGTGGAGCCAAGTGGACGAAGGGGACGCTACTTTGGAGGTGGAGTGTGATATGAGGGAGGATTACCCTCATTTGTTCGAATCGAGGTATGTTTAATTTTCGGGGACGAAAATTCTTATAAGAGGGGGAATATTGTGACGCCCTAGATTTTAAAATCATTAAAATTATAGTATTTGTCCTGGGAATCTCCCTTGAGCGAGAAAGTGTCGCTTGGGCGAGAGGGGCTCACCTGGGAGGGTGAAATCCTGGACTATACTGAAGGATTCTCGCCTGAGCGAGAGTTGTCTCGCTTGAACGAGAGTGGTCTCGCCTGAGCGAGAGTTGTCTCGCTTGAGCGAGAGGGTCAGATCTAAGTTTTTAAAATAGGCCGGATTTTCTCGTTTGAGTGAGAATGGGCTCGCTTAAGCGAGAACCCGACGCTATTGCATTTATTAGGGACCCCCAAACACATTTTTGGGGGGATAACCTTGAGTGAAGTGAAGGAAGAGAGGCTTTTCAAGGGCAAGGAGTCTTGGGAATCATCTAAGAGCTTGAGAAGAAGTAAAACTCTTGATTCTAACTCTCTTCTTCCCTTCGAAACTCGTTTTGGGTTGGTGGATCTCTTCTCAAAATGTGAGAAACCATGGAAACTCATCCTTTTGAGTTATGGTTCGTTTTATGTTGTTTTTCTCTTTTAAACTCTTGGTTTAGAGTTGGTATTTCAAGAATGGAAATGATTTGTGGGTTGATTCATGAAAACCCCAAAACCCTAAAATGAAAATGTGGTTAAAGAGGGAAAAGGGTAAAAGGTTAGATGTAGAAGATGAGTATGCACTCTAATGTTGAAATATGAGATGAATATGTATATTTTAGATGTTTGTAAACTTATAATGAAAGTAGTTTAGAAACATTGAAAATGTGTTAAATCTCTTGTATGGTTAAAGATGAAATATGAGTTGTTTAGATGTTACTTGGAATAAATGACTAACATTGTGTTATATGGTGGGAATGAGGAAATATCCTAAAGTTGGAGGCGGTATCGGTGGAACTTGCGAAGTTGCCAAGAACCAAACCCAACACTCACCGAGGTAAGGATAAGTCTTTAACTTGTGCATTGAAATAGAAAATGTGTGGATTTTCTGGTTGTGGTTAATGATCAAGTTGTGAACCACTTAGTTATTATAAACATATATGGGTTTGTTTGTAATAATGGTTACGTGGATTTACTGTTTATGGATTGATGGCGTATCAATGAAAATAAAACTTGTTTTTTTAACCGACCATGATTGGTTAGCGACTTTGGCTCAAGTAATGTAGCAAATTTTGGCTCAAGCAGTGTAGCAAACTTTGGCTCAAGTAATGTAGCAAATTTTGACTCAAGTAATGTAGCAAACTTTGGCTCAAGTAATTTAGCAAGCTTTCGCTCAAGCGATGTAGCAAGCTTTGGCTCAAGCGATGTAGCAAGCTTTGGCTCAAGCAATGTAGCAAGCTTTGGCTCAAGCGATGTAGCAAGCTTTGGCTCATGCGATGTAGCACGCTTTGGCTCAAGCGGTGCAGCAAACTTTGGCTCAAGTTATGTAGCATGGTTTTCAAAAAGTGTGAACGATGGAAATGATTTGATGTATATTTAACTCTGAATTGTTTACTTAATCGTATTAAAATGTGAATTAATGTATATTGTCATTTATTAAGTTAACGACTTAATTCTTTGTGTTTTCTGTGAATTGTCAATGTTAATCACATTGCAGGTAGGTGGAAGATTTAATGATGACTTGATTAGGAGCTTAGAGGCTTTTGTATTTTGAAGTCCTTATCATCATTGTTTTGAAATTCTAATGGATTGTATTTTTAACATGAATATTTGTAACTCTTGATATTTGTAGTTATGAGTATTTTGGAATCTCATAGCTAGTTGTATGCGGTAGTTACCGGGATGCATTAATGAATTATGATTTTCTGCTAATCGAATGTGTATGTTGTTTTGGACTTATGAAATGAGTTTAAGTAGGCAAGTGGGGTTTAGAATAAGTTATTGAAAGTTGTATTTATAGAAAATTCATGAAAAAGGGAATAAAATAAGAAAAAAAATTCAATGATAGAATTTGGGTCCTTACAACCTTTGTTCCTACGATCGACAACTTGCCCTCCGTCTTCTTGTGCATCATCAGTTTTCCTTAAAAGTTCAAACACGACTCTGGTGCTTCTATACAAGTCTATTTTTGTGCAACGAGGTGGGTTTAAACCAATGTTGTGAAACCCGAGCCGGGCGTCAAACCGGATGAGGTCTTGTATAGGTTCTAACCGGTTTAACCGGTTAAGCCGTCCGGTCGGACCGGACGACAATATAATATCATATATAATTATATATATATACATATATTATATAATTAATTAAAATAAGTGAATAACTTTGCACAAAGCTCATACATGAATCAAAATAAAAGTGCATCAAAGTTTAAGTCTTACATAATTAGAGCAATAAATCAAAACACATCTCATTTAGAGAGTAAACATTCTAATTCATCCATGTATCATTATCTTGGTTAGATCCTAAGTTTACATTGTTGGTTAAAGATGTACTTTGAGTGTAACTATCTACATCTTCTTGAGGAAAATAGTCTAAATTAAGTAATCCATCAATAGTAATATTTTGTCCTTCAACCATACCTACAAATTAGAATATACGTTAGATTAATATGTATAATAATTAGAAAATATGTATAATACTGATCTTTGAAAAACTCATGTATGAAACTAAGATTATTTGCATTTTTAAACAGTGTAATCGATTACACAATCCTGGTAATCGATTACATGATGATAAACTAATCAGACATGTGCATTTTACATGATGTAATCGATTACAATATACTCGTAATCGATTACATCATATTAAAAGCATCAGATATGTGAATTTTACATGATGTAATCGATTACAATATACTCATAATCGATTACATCATATTAAAAGCATCAGATATGTGAATTTTACATGATGTAATCGATTACAATATACTCGTAATCGATTACATCATATTAAAAGCATCAGATATGTGAATTTTACATGATGTAATCGATTACAATATACTCGTAATCGATTACATCATATTAAAAGCATCAGATATGTGCATTTTTTACATTTTTATTTTATTTTATGAACCCGTCCGGTTTAACCAACCGGGTTATTCCGGTTTTACCCGGTCTAACCCGGTTGGACCGGATTTTCCACGGCCCAAAACGGCTGGAAACCAATTCCGGTTTACTACTTGTACAGAACCGTTTGCAGGAACGGTTGACGGTTGGACCGGTCGGACCGTCCGGTCCAAACAACACTGGTTTAAACATCTTCTTTCTTTAATTTCTAATTCTCGTGTTTATTAAAATTAATTATCTATACTAATATATAAAGTCAATACATGTTTTAACTACCAATGTGATATAATTTTTTTCTCTAATTTGCCCTTTCATAATTTCTCATTTCCATAATTTAATAAGCGGTTCTAATTTAATTTGCACGAATTCAATTTTTACATTCTACATTTCACCGTTTGAGACTCACATTTGGAAAGTAGATGGAAGGAAAGTATTGCAGTTTTACACAGATTTGAGAGAGAAGGTGGATAGAAAGAGACATGAAGAATAGAAGTTTGGTCTCCATTTTATTTATAATTTCTCTTACATCTCTTGCTCTCATTCAATTCTCCCTCATCCACTCTTCCAACCAGTTTTTTTTTTTCAAATTAATTAGAAAATGTCATGTATTCACTAAATTTATTTCAATCATATGAATGTACTTTACTTATGTTAAATCATATGAATGTACTTTACTTACTTATGTTAAGTTAGATGTATAGATACTGTCATCCTATCTTTTATCTTCGCTTACATTTTGTTCGATGAAATGTCAAAGTTAATTATATTTTCAAGTGCATCTATGAATCTTTTATTTTCAATTGTATTTCCCACTATATTCCTAGATATCTTACCAACACAACAACAAAGACAAATCAGAGCAGGAAAAGTAAACAAACGTTTATTTGGAAGTTAGTAGAAACATATAGTATCATATGGTATGCTACTATACTGTCAATGAAATGAACTAGACTAAGCGGAAAACCTATCTCATAAGATCATCTATCTATTTTTTTATTTACTCTTGAAAATGATTTAATAGGAACTATCTTGTTTATTCAAGGAAAATGTGGATATAACCATCATTTTCTGTTATTATATATAAATGTATATAAGATAGATCATTAGTATTTCTTCTATTCTTAATTGGCATTCTCATATATAGTGCACTGAGCAACCAGATAGAATGGCATAATGTAACATAGAATGGTAGAATGTACGAAGGAACTTGTGCTCAAAACTGTTTGAAGAAATGCTTCACTCAGCATTTGAAGATAACACAAGACAATCAAACAAACATAAATTCCCTCCAAATTTCAAGGCCATTTTTAGAAGTAATTTAATTTCAATTTCTACATTCATAATATAAATCTACAACAAATCAATTTTACATATAGACTACACATTACAATTTATTACATATAGACTACATATTTCAAACGACAGGAAAGCGGGTTGACAGACCCGGTAGGGCATAATATTCTTAAGTTTACCATCTAAAGCAAATGATGTACCTTCAATAAAAAAAACACTTCTAAAGAAACTGCACAAACACCACTCTCTATCATCGGCTCATCACAAACCATGTAACATCCCAATTTCCATTATAGTAAAATTCTTAAGTTTCCAAATATGATTCCAAATTATTACTCAATATGTCTAATACTACATCACATTAAATCCACATCTCAAAAGTTAATATCGAAAGTGACTTTTCCAAAATTCAACCAACACATGATAAATACCATAAAAATGCCAAATCACAAAATATAATCTCGTTAACACATATGGGTACTAATTCAAGTACATGTCATAAAATTAAATTTCATTCGCGAAACACAGGTATCTAGACTACTTTAACACCTTCAAGTTTGTTATTCCTCCGCTTCACCTACAATTTGATTATCATAGGCAGAACAATAAGAAGACATGGAAGGAATAAGACATTAAATCATGCAATAATCTGCAATATGGATAAATACAAATTCATAATCATTAGAGCAACATAATTAATTATAATAAACAATTAGGCAATGCAATACTTACTATATCTTATTCACATATGCTACACCACTTAGGGGAGCCAAAATATGCTTCACCACATAGGGGAGCCAAAATATGCCATACAACCTTCTATGCACTTTACTTCATTCCCCATCAATAAATACTCATATAATTCACCATTGTATATTCACACAATTAAGTATAATGCTTCACCCTTACCTGAAATAGGAGTAAGTGTTTTAATCCTTCGACTTCGTTGGACTTTCCTTTGTCTCCTCCAACCTTAGGATCTTTTACCATATTTCATAACACAACAACAACGACAACAACAACAACAACAAATCATTATTCATGTCATACAACTAGGCAATTTCACACAATCACATGGCATCCATTAAAGAGATATGTTCATATTCTCAATGATTCACAAAATATAACTTCGATACATAAAGAGTATTCAAATAAGGTATATTTCTCTCTTTAAGAAACATCATAAACCCTCAACCCATTTCTAAATCATCCCTATTCATAAATATCTCATTTTCCCACTATTTCCAAAAATCAACATCATACCAACATTACTTTCACAAATAAACTCTAAACCACGAGTTTCAAGGAAAAATGCCAAAAAAAATGAACCACAACCCAAATAGGAGAGGTTATGGAGTTTTTCACATCAAGAGAAGAGATCTATGTATATAATAATGAGTTTCAAAACAAGGGTGAGTGTTAAAATCAAGAGGTTTACCTCTTCTCAAGCTTCTTTTCAGTTCTACTCGAGCTAAGACCAAGAAAATCACTTTCTCCTCTCTTTTCTCCCAAAATCTATCCCCTTTCACGCTTGGGGTTCAATTTTAGGGTTCATGATTTTAGACACTCGCTCAAGCAAAGATTTATCGCTCAAGCGAGAAGTCCCCGACTTTTCAAATTTCAAACTCTGATGCTCTCGCTCAAGCGAGAACTGTCCAGATCTCTCAGCCCTTCCCTCGCTTGGGCGACAACACCCTCGCCCAGGCGAGAATCCCAGAAAAATCCTGGGAGAAACCCTAAGCCCCTCTCTTGGGCGAGACGCTCTCGTTAGAGCGAGAAACACCCATTATTTCCCCAAAACTCTGAGTTTCACCTAACTTTGACAAAGCAAAATTCAAGGTGTTACAATCCCCCCCCCCTTTAATAAGAATTTTCGTCCCCGAAAATTAAACATATCTTCATTCAAACAAGTGAAGATAATCATTCATCATATCACGTTCCACCTCCCAAGTTGCATCTCCTTCATCCACTTGACTCCAAAGCACTTTCACTAAAGGAATTTCTTTCCCTCGCAATTTCTTAACACTCCTATCCATGATCCTTACGGTAGGGTCCTGAAAGTCAAGTTGTCTATTAATTCAATCTAGTCAGGCTCAATAATATGCGATGGATCTCCAATATATTTACTCAATTGAGGCACATGGAAAACATTGTGGAGATTCCATAGCAATGGTGGTAAGGTTGTTCGATAAGCCACATGACCAATCCTCTTCAACACTTGGTATGGTCTGATAAACCTCGGAGTAAGCTTAAGAGACTTCAAAACTCTACCAATTCCGGTAGTCGGAACTACCCTCATGAAAACATGATTTCCTTCCTCAAATTCTAGAGGCTTCCTCCTTTTATCATAATAGCTCTTCTGTCGACTTTGAGCTATTTTCATATTCTCTCTTATCTTCTTAACCTTCTCGGTCGTTTCTTGTACCACTTCGGGTCCCAACACCAATTTCTCTCCCGTTTCAAACCAACTTATAGGAGTCCTACACTTCCCACAATATAGTGCCTCACATGGTGCCATCCCAATACTCAAATGGAAACTATTGTTGTAGGTGAATTCAATCAAAGGTAACATACCATCCCAGCTTCCTGGTTGTTCCAGCACAGATGCTCTCCAATGAGGTGGATGGTAGGCGGAACTCAATTTCAACTTAGTACCCAAAGAAGATTGCAAACAAGTCCAAAAGTTCGAAGTGAAATGGGGATCTCTGTCCGATATGATACTCATTGGAATCCCTTACAGTCGAACTATCTCCCTAATATACAACTCCGCCAGACGTTCCAAAGAATATCTCATGCTTATTGGCAGAAAGTGAGCAGACTTGGTTAACCGATCCACTATTACCCATATCGAATCAAAGCCTTTTTGATTCTTTGGAAAGCCCGACACAAAGTCCATTGAGATACTACCCCCTTCCAAACGGCAATTTCCAGTGATTGCAGCTCATCTGCCGATCTCTGGTGTTCAATCTTGGCTTTCTGAAAAATTAATCAACTTGATACATACAAAGCTACATCCTTTTTCATTCCTGACCACCACAACAGTTTCTTCAAATCTTGATACAGTTTAGTCGTTCCAAGGTGAAAGCTCATCATACTCTTATGGGCTTCATCTAATATACTTTTTCTCAATTCCACGTCGTGAGGTACACATACACTTCCTTTGCATCTCAATAATCCTCTAGTATCCACAAGGAAATATTTCTCCTTCTCATTAACCATCAAGACTTTCTTAGTGTAAGGACCCAATTTCTACACTTGAAAATTTTTCTTTTATTTAAATCCTTTATACTTCATTTCTCATGTTACATCATACATACACTTCCTTTAATCTTTTAAATCATACAATTTCAGTTTCATACCATGCTACTCTTAATTGTAGAAAAAAAATTCATATTACTATCTCCCGGTAACTGCCGCATACAACTACCCAAAGTAGCATTTAGTAGTCAAAATACAAAAAATGGCAAAATAAAGGAATCCATGTTTTAAGCTCCTAAGGCATCAAACCAAGCATCCTCAACAAACATGTTTACCTGCAATGGGATTATCAACGACAAATGCACAACATACAAAGGAGTAAGTCATTAATTCAATAAATATCATTATAAGATAATCAATGTGACACCCTAAATTTTAAGTCATTAAATTATAGTATCAATCCTGGAATTCTCGCTTGAGCGAGAAAGGTGTCGCCTGGGTGAGAGAGGCTCACCTAGGTGAGTGGAATCCTGGGCGAGAAAGGTCTCGCTTGGGAAAGAAAGGTCTCGTTAGAGCGAGAGTGGTCTCGCCTGAGCGAGAGTTGTCTCGCCTGAGCAAGAGTTGTCTCGCCTGGGCAAGAAATAGCAACCCTGAAGCTGTAGAGGCTGTGAGATTCTCGCTTGAGCGAGAAGGTCGGATTTGAGTTTTCAAAATGGGCGGGATTTCTCGCTTGAGCGAGAATGGGCTCGCTTGAGCAAGAACCCGACGCTGTTACATTAATTAGGGAACCCCAAACACATTTTAGGGTTAGATATTGAAGAGAAGTGAGAGAATAGAGCATTTTCAAGAGCAAGGAGCCTTGATACTCATCTAGAAGCTTGAGAAGAGGTAAAACTCTTGATTCTAACTTTCTTCTTCCCTTTGAAACTTGTTTTGGGTATGATGGATCTCTTCTCAAAGAGTGGGAAACCATGGAAACTCATCCATTTGAGTTATGGTTCGTTTTATGTTGTTTTTCTCTTGAAAACTCTTGGTTTAGAGTTGGTATTTCAAGAATGCAAAGGGTTGGTGGGTTGATTCATGAAAACCCCAAAACCCTAAAATGAAAATGTGGTTAAAGAGGAAAATGGGTAAGATGTTAAAGGTAGAAGATGAATATATACTTTAATGTTGAAATATGAGGTGAATATGTATGTTTTCGATGTTTGGAAACTTAATGAAAGTAGTTCTAAAATATTGAAAATGTGTTAAATCTCTTGTACGGTTAAAGATGCAATATAAATTGTTTATGTGTTATTTGGAATAAATGACTAACATTGTTGCCATATGGTGGGAATGAGGAAAGATCCTAAGGTTGGAGGCGGTGTCGGTGGAACTTGCAAGGTTAACAAGGATAAAACCCAACGCTCACCAAGTTAAGGATAAGCATTTTATTTCGAGATATGCATTATGAGATATGCGGTTCTATGTGGTTGATTCGAAAGGAATATGATGTGGAATGTATCAAAGAATGTTGTATGTCTTACCTTAGTGGTAATGGATTGAATGTCTTGCCTTAGTGGTATTGAATTGAATGTCTTGCCTGAGTGGTAATGAATTGAATGTCTTGCCTTACTGGTAATGGATTGAATGTCTTGCCTTAGTGGTATTGAATTGAATGTCTTGCCTTAGTGGTAATGAATTGAATGTCTTGCCCAAGTGGTATTGAATTGAATGTCTTGCCCAAGTGGTATTGAATTGAATGTCTTGCCTACGTGGTATTGAATTGAATGTCTTGCCTAAGTGGTATTGAATCGAATGTCTTGCCTAAGTGGTACTGTGGAATTATGTGTAAGTGGGAATGGCTATGTAACATGGGAATGAAGAAGAGGATTAACAAGGTTTGACATGGAAGAATGGGAATGTAAGATGGTCGTATGATGTAGTAAGATATAATATGAAATGCAACGGCTCATGTTGAAATGCTTAACTTGTTATCTAACTCTTTTTAAATGAGAATTATACCAAATGATATTTATTGAATTAAATGACTTACTCCTTTGAACATTTGTGTGTTGCCATTTGATAATCCCATTGCAGGTAATTGGATGAGTTAAGGACGCTGGATTTGGAGCCGTGGGAGCTTTAAATCTGGATTTCTCTATTTGCACCTTTTTGTATCATGATTGAATATTTGCATTTGAGTATTTTGTAACTATGATCTTTATAATTTTTGGATAATTTTAAATCTGGATATATGTAGCTCTGGATATTTTGGAAACCCATAGCTAGTTGTCTGCGGTAGTTACCCGGATACATTTATACGAATTATGATTTTTTGTCAAATGAACCTGTATGTGGATATTGTGTTAAGGAAAGAATATGAATGAGAAAGTGGGTTTGAAATGAGGATTGTTGCACTTGTGAATCTAAGATATAGGAAAAATATATGTGAAAAGAATAAAATAAGGAAAAATTTCAAGGGTAGAATTTGGGTCCTTACAATCAACATTTTCAACGGGGTTAGTAAACCATTTTAAAATTCATTTTCGCTACATAACTTGAGCCAAAGTTTCACTACATCGCTTGAGCCAAAGCTTGCTACATAACTTGAGCCAAAGTTTCGCTACATAACTTGAGCCAAAGTATCGCTACATAACTTGAGCCCAAGTATCACTACATAACTTGAACCAAAGTTTCGCTACATCGCTTGAGCCAAAGCTTGCTACATAACTTGAGCCAAAGTATCGCTACATAACTTGAGCCAAAGTTTGCTACATAACTTGAGCCAAAGTTTGCTACATAACTCGAGCCAAAGTTTGCTACATAACTTGAGCCAAAGTTTGCTACATAACTCGAGCCAAAGTTTGCTACATAACTCGAGCCAAAGTCGTTAACCAATCATGGTCGGCTAAAAATATGTTTTCTTTTCATTGATACACCATCAATTCATAAACAACAATTCCACGCATTCTGTCAATACGATATGCTAATTAAAGACTTATCCTTACCTTGGTGAGTGTTGGGTTTGGTCCTTGGTAACTTTGCAAGTTCCTCCGACACCGCCTCCAACCTTAGGATCTTTCCTCATTCCCACCACATAACAACAATGTCAGTCATTTATTCAAAATAACACATAAACAACTCATATTTCATCTTTAATCATACAAGAGATTTACACATTTTCAATGTTTCCAAACTACTTCCATTAAGAGTTTCCAAACATCTAGAACATACATATTCATCATATATTCAACATTAGAACATATACTGATCTTCTACCGTTAACATTTCACCCATTCCCTTCTTTACTCATATTCTCATTTTGGGGGTTTTGAGGTTTTCATGAATCAACCCACAAAACCTTTCCATTCATCAGATACCAACTCTAAACCAAGAGTTTACAAGAGAAAAACCACATAAAACGAACCATAACTCTAAAGGATGAGTTTCAATGGTTTCTTACTTTTTGAGAAGAGATCCTATACCCCCAAAACAAGTTTGAAAGGGAGAATGAGAGTTAGAAACAAGAGATTTACCTCTTCTCAAGCTTCTAGATGATTCCCACGAGTCCTTGCTCTCAAAATCACCTCCTTCTCTCTTCTCTCTCAAGTTCTAACCCTAAAAGTGTTTGAGGGTTTCTATTTTAAAGTGAAATCGTCGGGTTCTCGCTCAAGCGAGCCCATTCTCGCTCAAGCGAGCCCATTCTCGCTCAAGCGATAAAATCCCGCCTATTTTAAAAACTCAGATCTGGCACTCTCGCTCAAGCGAGGATCCATCAGTGTCAACACCCTCTCCCTCGCCCAGGCAAAAATCCTAGGAAATCCTGGGAGCAGATACTAGGCCTCTCGCTTAGGTAAGGCCATCTCGCTCAAGCGAGAATCACCAAGTATACCCCAGATTCCCAAAAAAATTCATAACACTTAGGATAATAACATTAGGGTGTTACAATCTTCCCCCTCTTATAGGAATTTTCGTCCTCGAAAATTAAACATACCTCAATTCAAATAAATGAGGGTAATCCTCCCTCATATCACGCTCCACTTCCCAAGTCACGTCTCCTTCATCTACTTGGCTCCATAACACCTACACATGGGAAATCTCTTTTCCTCTCAACTTCTTAATACTGGTATCCATGATCCTCACGGAAAACGTCGTAAAGGTCAAGTTGTCCTTCAACTCTATCTGATCAGACTCGACCACATGAGATGGATCCCCAACATATTTCCTCAATTGAGACATGTGAAACACATTGTGAAGATTCGAAAACAATGGAGGTAAAGCAATCCGATATGCCACTGGTCCAACCCTCTTCAATATTTGATATGGTCCAATGAAACTCGGAGTAAGATTACAGGATTTCAACACTCTACCTATCCCAGTAGTCAGAACTACTCTCATAAACACATGATCCCCCTCCTTAAACTCAAGAGGGTTTCCACCTCTTATCATAATAGCTTTTCTGCCGACTCTGTGCTATTCTCATATTCTCCCGGATCTTTTTAACAATTAGTACAAATCAAACAATTTCAGCTCTGATACCATATCAAACAATTAGTACAAATCAAACAATTTCAGCACATAACCAGATAACAATTAGTACAAATCAAACAATTTCAGCACATAAAGATTACAAAGAAGCATGCAAGGCCATATCCTAGGCCGCATGATTAACTATGCTCTGACACCATATTGTAAAGACCCAAATTCTACCCTTGAAATTTTTTCCTTATTTTAATCCACTTTCATACATTTTTCTATAAACTACATTTACCAATAAAATAACCTTACTTTAAAATCTTACTTTCCCCTTCATACTCACTCCATGAACCAATAACAACATGCACATTAGTTTGACAGAAAAACAAAATTCATATTAATGTCGCGCAGTAACTACCGCATACAACTAGCTATGGGTTTCCAAAACACTCATAGCTACAAATATCCAGAGTTACCATTATCCATGTACAAAAATCATGCCCATAATTACAAATAGTCAGTTTCAGAATACAATCAATTAGATTACAAAAAGAATGGACAATAGGGATTCAAAAACAAAAGCCTCTAAGCTCCTAATCAAAACATCCTTTCTCCTCCCACCTACCTGCAATGGGATTAACATTGACCATACACAGAAAACACAAAGGACTAAGTCGTTAACGTAATAATTGTCAATGTACATTAATCCACATTTTAATAAGGTTAAGTAAACAATTTAAAATCAACTATACTTAAAACCATTTTCATCGTTTATACTTTTGAAAACCATGCTACATAACTTGAGCCAAAGCTTGCTACATCGCTTGAGCCAAAGCTTGCTACATCGCTTGAGCCAAAGCTTGCTACATCGCTTGGGCCAAAGCTTTGCTACATAACTTGAGCCAAAGTATCGCTACATAACTTGAGACAATGTTTCGCTACATCGCTTGAGCCAAAGCTTGCTACATAACTTGAGTCAAAGTTTGCTACATCGCTTGAGCCAAAGCTTGCTACATCGCTTGAGCCAAAGCTTGCTACATTACTTAAGCCAAAGTCGCTAACCAATAATGGTCGGCTAAAAACGAGTTTTCTTTTCATTGACACCCCCTCAATTCATAAACAGTAAATCCACACCATCATTATTACAAACATACCCATATATGCGTATAATAATTAAGTGGTTCACAACTCAAATCATTATCCACAACCAGAAAATCCACGCATTTTCTATCACAATGCATAAGTTAAGACTTATCCTTACCTTGGTGAGTGTTGGGTTTGGTTCTTGGCAACTTCGCAAGTTCCACCGACACCGCCTCCAACTTTAGGATCATTCCTCATTCCCACCATATAACACAATGTTAGTCATTTATTCCAAATATCACATATATAACTTATATTGCATTATTTAACCATACAAGATATTTAATATATTTTCAATGTTTCTAAACTACTTTCATCATAAATTTACAACATCTAAAACATACATATTCATCTCATATTTCAATATTAGTATGCATACTCATCTTATATCTCTAGCATGTTACTCATTTCCCACTTTAAGCACCTTTTCACTTTAGGGTTTTTGGGGTTTTCATGAATCAACCCACAAACCCATTCCTTTCTTGAAATACTAACTCTAAACCAAGAGTTTACAAGAGAAAACAACATAAAACGAACCATAACTCAAAAGGGTGAGTTTCCATGGTTTCCCACATTTTGAGAAGAGATCCAACATACCCAAAATGAGTTTCAAAGGGAAGAAGAGAGTTAGAATCAAGAGTTTTACCTCTTCTCAAGCTCTTAGATGAGAATCAAAGCTCCTTGCCCTTGGAAAAACTCTCTTCTCTCACCTCTCTTCAATTCTTAACCCTAAAATGTGTTTGGGGGTTTCTCATTTAATGCAACTCATCGGGTTCTCTCTTAAGCGAGCTCATTCTCGCTCAAGCGAGAAAATCCCGCCCATTTTAAAAACTCAGATTTGACCCTCTCACCCAGGCGAGGGAACTCTCGCCCAGGCGAGGCATCTCTCGCTCAAGCGAGGATCTTACAGCCTCGACAGGTCCAAAATGTCACTTTTCTCGCCCAGGCGAGCCAACTCTCGCTCAGGCGAGAATCCTTCAGTATAGCCCAGGATTTCACCCTCCTAGGTGAGTCTTTCTCGCCCAGGGGAGAATCCCTCGCTCAAGCGAGAATTCCAGGACTGGTACTATAACTTTAAAGGGTTAAATTAAGGGTGTTACATATTTCACCATTGTCATACAGAACATGTTACACACAAATTCCTCATTTCATTCAACTTTCTAAACTTTCATGCATGATAAGCAAACTTGTATGCAGGAATAAGTCAAGATGTACATGTTCATTTCTAAGCAAAACAGACAAATACATGTTAGTGGACTTTTACAAAGTAAACGGCTTGGTTACATGTCATGAAATAAAATGTAGATATTTAGCCACCGAGTCTAATAACTGGTTAATCACTACATCATGCGTATTTGTTTTAATCCTGAGGAATGGCAAGATAATTAACAACATACATTAACTAGGAACATGTAGGAAATCACATAACATAACATACAACTTTTCATGTTATAGATTATCCTACTATTAGCAAAAGCTAACAATCTCCTTATTATCAAAAATCATCCATCAAATAAAAATCCAATTTTTCAAGACAAAAGATATAGTTCTTTCAAAGTCTGATTCTCTCGACATGCTAACAAGATCTTTAATTCTCATTCATATGTCACAACGGATGACTATTACCTTAATCTTGTTCAACTAGAGCCATATAGACATATAAGCAAACATCCAAGAAAGCCAATTTAATCATTCCTCTTCAATTATCTTAATCTTAGTGATAAAAGAAAATTCACATCAAGAGGTTGACCAAAGCTCAAACAAGAGATCCACCACTAGCAGCTCTCAACAAATAAATCTCACACCAAGAAATCCAACCGGAAAATCACAATCACAAACTCCCCATAAACAATTCCAACAAGATGTTCACAACCAGAAACTTTCAACAAGAGTTTCACCAGAGAATCTCCAACAAGGGTCTTACACAATAAATTCAACAACAATTCCATACCAGGGAATTCAACAAGAGTTTTACAACCAGAAACCCTCTACGAAATTCACAACAAGGAATTTTCAACAAGCACTTCATCAATAACTCATAACAAGACATCCAACGATAAGTTTACAACCAACCGCTTACCGCAAGGAATTTAACAATCATCTTTCACATCAGCAGTTATCACATAGTTAACAAACTATCAACAAAAATCAAGCAGTTAACTCACAAAAATTTCACAAAGAAGCACGTAAGGCCATACCCTAGGCCGCAGAGTTGACATATGCTCTGATACCATATTGTAAGGACCCGATTTTCATAATACAAAAATTTTAAAACTTTATTCATGAAGTCAAGTGATTACTTTTGAAATATATTACTCAAACGATTTACAAAACCTGATTGAATATACATATAAGTTTAATTCATCTTTCACGTGCGGAAATAATCAATCGTTCACTTCATTAAAAACATGTCATTACACTTCCTTTTAATTACATAATTTATACAAATATCCTTTCTCCAATAATACTTTTATTACAATCATTAATCCCATCTCATTACACCATTTAGAGGAGTTCAATTTCACAATAGAGTCACTACCAAATGGTTCTCATATTACCTACATAAATCAATTACATGATTCTCATATTACATGCAATAATCAAATACCACCTTGAACTCAAATACTCTTCTCAGTGATCATCCAATGCGATACAGCCACAACCTGAACTCAAATACATAACATATACAAGCAGAAACAGGAGTAAGAACCAACTACGGCGACCGCAACATGGAATTACATGGAGTAATAACATTAAAGTATTAAACCTATACAATGTCTAAGATCGATCATATTAAACATATATCAATCAACACATTATACCACATAATGTTCATATAACCAATTAGCATGATTATCATCTCTCACTGAGACAATTCATTCCAAATCATTACAACATACCATAGGATTGTCACTCCTTCATTTAGCACCTATTACAACTTACTTATATGATTTATCCAATTCAACCATTATCCTAATGCCACATACATATATATCTAAAATCATGCTACATAACTTGAGCCAAAGTTTGCTACATTGCTTGAGCCAAAGCTTGCTACATTGCTTGAGCCAAAGCTTGCTACATTACTTGAGCCAAAGCTTGCTACATAACTTGAGCCAAAGTCGCTATACCATTTCGGTTAGCTAAAATATGTTTTCTTTTTTAAAATCAAGCTACATAACTTGAGCCAAAGTTTGTTACATTGCTTGAGCAAAAGCTTGCTACATTGCTTGAGCCAAAGCTTGCAACATTGCTTGAGCCAAAGTTTGCTACATCGCTTGAGCCAAAGCTTGCTACATCGCTTGAGGCAAAGCTTGTTACATCGCTTGAGCCAAAGCTTGCTACATCGCTTGAGCCAAACTTGCTACATTGCTTGAGCCAAAGCTTGCCACGTCGCTTGAGCCAAAGCTTGCTACATCGCTTGAGCCAAAGTTGCTACATTGCTTGAGCCAAAGTTTGCTACATTGCTTGAACCAAAGTTTGCTACATTGCTTGAACCAAAGCTTGCTACATAACTTGAGTCAAAGTCGCTATACCATTTCGGTTAGCTAAAATATGTTTTCTTTTTTAAAATCAACCTACATAACTTGAGCCAAAGTTTGCTACATTGCTTGAGCCAAAGCTTGCTACATTGCTTGAGCCAAAGCTTGCTACATTGCTTGAGCCAAAGCTTGCTACATTGCTTGAGCCAAAGCTTGCTACATCGCTTGAGCCAAAGCTTGCTACATAACTTGAGCCAAAGTTTGCTACATCTCTTGAACCAAAGCTTGCTACATAACTTGAGCCAAAGTCACTAACCAATCATGGTCGACTAAAAATATGTTTTATTTTCATTGATCCACCACCAATTCATCTCATAACACAATCATTATCACAAACATCCTCATTCCCACTTATAACAAATAAACAACTCATCACTTCATCATTATTACAAACACACCCATATATGTTTATAATAAATGAACAATTCATCACTTCATCATTATTACAAACCTACCCATATACGTTTATAACAAATAAGCGACTCACAACTTAGTCATTTTTATAAATAAACTCATATCCTTTTATCACAATAAACAACTCATAACATATTTATCATCATACAAACAATCGTTTACCATTATCACAATATTATCACACATACACACCGTTAACAATAAGACAATCTTTTATGATGGTATATTATCATAAATGAGTATTTCACTCTTAGAACGAAAGGGTTTTCATACACATCTATACTCATATTTATGGCTAATATCTCTTCGTGAAAGATGAAAACTCTCAAATGGACCACAAACTTCCAAGAGAGTTTCTATTCGATAACATTCTCCGATTCTTGAGGGAAATCGGAGAAAATGACTATATTGAAATACTCTAAGACCACTATGGTCTTCTCCATCACCTTAGGTTGTGTAAGCTCCGTTGCTCCACAAAAGAGTCACATCTCCCTTCATCTTCTCCAATCTCCATTGTTCGATTTTCACCTCCAAGATTTCCCAAATGTGCCACCAAGAAGTAATAGAAAGAGGTTTTGATGAGGTTTGATGTTTAGTGGAGAGGAGAATGATTCATTTGGGTGGAGCGGCCGTTGGGAGAGAAAGGAGAGAAAAGAAAATGAAGATTATGGTTTTTGAAACCCCTCTTTTACTTTTATAGCTACGCAGCCTCGCCCGGGCGAGAATTTCGCAATTTTTCATTCTTTTCAACTCTGACGCTCTCGCTCGGGCGCGGATTTATCGCTCGGGCGAGAATCGGGCAGTATGCTAAGGCTCCTCTCTAGCCTGGGCGAAAATTCTACCTCAAGCTAGAATTTGAGAGCTTTTCCAGATTTCACTCTCACTCAAACGACCACTTCCTTGCTTAAGCAAGGTCTCCGGGAAACTCATATTAGAACACCAAGTCTCTCTCTCGGGCGAGGTTCTATCTCTCAAACGAGGATTTCCCAATATATACTCCAATACTCTACTTTTTCCAATCATTCCGTAAACGAAATTTGAGGTGTTACACTCCAACTATTGAGTATCATTGGAGTTCCCAATGTTATATTAATTACCACTGGGTCTAATGCTTCTTCCTCACCTGGGTGTATGTGAGCTCTTTTGTCCAGCAATTCCTTTAAGTCCTCCATCGCATCCTCCAACCTTAGGACCTTTTCTCATACATATGTCAAAACAACAACAACAAATTATTCTTCACATAATACCAAACAAATAATCAATCCTATACGAGTATTGTTATTTAAAACTGAAACAAGTCTACCATTTACTATCTCAAAGCTCACAATCTACTTGTAATTTTAGAGCATCCAATACTGACATTTGCTTTCCATGTCATGAAAACCATAACAATCTTACAAAATTGATTTGCTATTTCATTTCTTCCTCATATGAATAACCATTCTATATTAATCAAGAATTTTACAATTAATCACAACTCCAAATTTCAATTTCAAAAAAAAATCTCTAAACCAAAAGTTTGAAAGGAACAATAGATGGAAAACGAACCACAACCCAAGAGGAAGAGTTATGGGGTTTTGTACATTAGAGAAGAGAACAAAGTATGTATGAATATGATGAAAAACAAGAATGGTTGCTAGAACTTAAGGATTTACCTCTTCTCAAGCTTCTCTTTCTCTTCTACAAGTTTTAGGGATGGGGGCTGTTTTTCTGTTCTATTCCTTTTCGTTTTTCCCCACACACCCACTTGTAGTTTCTATTTAGTTTACAATTTCGCGTGGTCTTGCATGGGCGCGACAGGTGTCGTTTGAGTGCGAGACCCACTAGAAGTTCACGCTACGATCCTGAGACTGTCCCTTGAGCGACATTCTCTCCTCAGGCTAGAAACACAAAAGATACTCAAACACATTTCACTTGAGCGATCATCCCTCGCCCAGGCGAGAATCACAGTGAAAATTTTGGATAGAAATCTCAGAACCCTCGCTTGGGCGATATATTCTCGCTCAATCGAGAAACACACAAGAACTAGGCAACAATTCCAAATTACTAATTTATTTTGAGGGAGGAAAATGGTGGTGTTACAAACCACCCCACGTAACACCTCAAAATTTATTTTCAGAATACTTAGGATACTTAGAATTTTTTAGTGTTGTTGCTAGGCATTTCTCGTTTGAGCGAGAGGGTCTCGCCCAAGCGAGAGGTTCAGAGTATTTTACCGTGATTTAGATGTGATTCTCGCTTGAGCGAGGGAGTGGTTGCTCAAACGACAGAGAACTGAGTGCATTGGATGATTCTCGCTTGAGCGAGGAGCTGTCGCTTGAGCGAGAGCATCACTATTTGGAAATGTGAAAAGTCGAGGGTTTAATGCCCAAGCGAGCCCCTGTCACTTGAGCGAGAGTGCGATGAATCTGAAACTTAAATAGAAGTTCTGAATGAGGATAAGGCATTATTTTAGAGAAAGGGGAAGAGGAGAAGCGGTTAGGGAACTTAAGAGCTCTCAGAGGCACTAAAGAAGCTTGAGAAGAGGTAAATCGTTTAGTTTAACCTCTATTTTTGTTGTATATTTCGTTTGTATGGATCGGGTTTCTTCTCTAAAGTTATGGAAAACCTCAACCCTTCTTTTCGGGGTTGTGGTTCATTTTGGTCTTGAAAAACCTTTTAAAACTATTGGTTCATGAGTTGTTTTCAAAAATGATGTTTAAGTATGGTTGTTTTCAAAACCCTTGAGTTATTTGAAATGTTGGGACCTCCTTTTGGATAGTGAGGTGAATGTTGTAATGTTAGACTCGTTCAATGGAAAACAATGAGTATTAGTCTGATGTACTTGGTTTGGTTGATATGAATAGTGATTGATTGTTGTTGTTGATTGTTGCAAATGAGGAAAGATCCTAAGGTTGGAGGAGACGAAGGAGAGCCTAACGAAGCTACATAACGCAACGCTAACGGAAACCCATGTGAGGGAGCAGCTTTAGACCTAGTGGTATTAGAATATAAAATTGGAGATTCCAACAACACTCACTAGTTGAAGGGTCCTTATGGACTAAAATGATTAAAGGGGAAACGAGAGATTTCCTAATTAATCATGTTAGCCCTATATATGTTATCACTGTATGTTTATTGTATTCTCGACTTGCCCTTCGTGGTACTGATTCGCCTTAAGTGGTGTTGACTTGCCCATCGTGGTATTGTGTCGCTTTGAATGGTGTTGACTTGCCCTTCGTGGTATTGTGTCGCCTTGAATGGTGTTGACTTGCCTTCGTGGTATTATATCGCCTTAAGTGGTGTTGACTTGCCCTTTGTGGTATTGAATCGTCTTGAATGGTGTTGACTTTCCCTTCGTGGTATTTGTCGCCTTGAATGGTGTTGACTTGTCTTTGTGGTATTATGTCGCCTTAAGTGGTGTTGACTTGCCCTTTGTGTTATTGAATCGCCTTGAATGGTGTTGACTTGCCCTTTGTGGTATTGTGTCGCCTAAAATGTTGTTGACTTACCTTCGTGGTATTGTGTCACCTTAACTGGTGTAGACTTGCCCTTCATGGTATTGTATCGCCTTGAAAGGTGTTGACTTGCCTTCGTGGTATTGTGTCGCCTTAAGTGGTGCAGACTTACCCTTTGTGGTATTGAGTCGCCATTATGGTGTTGACTTGCCCTTGTGGTATTTGTGGCCTTAAGCGAAATTGAATTTATGGTGAACATGGTATTATTCTGAATATGGTAAATAAGTGGAATTATTGTTATAGTATCGTTTCGAGATGACAAATGGATGGTAGAGATAGTGATATTGTTGTTTACCAATAATTACCTTGTTTTTAACTCTAATATTTATTATTCTATTTAAATCCACCTTGTCGGTTTATTGCATGATTTAATGTCTGACTCTCTCTATGTTTTCTTGTTGCTCAATCCATAGTAAACAGATTGTAGGTGAAGCAAATAATTAAGAGATTTAGAGTTATGGAGTCGCTTTGCTTGCCTTGGAAACCTCAATATTAATGCTTGTTGTAGATTTTATGTAATGATGAACCGTAGGCAATAATGCCATATGTTTTGGAGATGTCCACTTTGTATTTGGATTCAAGTTATCACTGAATTAATGTATGTGGATTTTATGTAGGGAGGATTCCGTTTTTGGTTATTAATTTTCTGGTGGTATGAATATGACGTTTTGAACACCATGACTTTAATGTAGTCCGTGTTAAAGAAATATGATGAATAATCGCTAAGTGATTTCTAGATGCGACGTGTACTTATAACAATTTCTTTTAAGTTGGGAATTTATGGTTTAAAAATATTAAGAATTTTCTAGTTAATAAATTGGGTCGTTACAATTATAGTATCAGAGCGAAGGTTAATCTAATAGCCTAGGGCATGGCCTAACAGACTTCTTAAGTGATTTGTGTGTTTTGCTAGTGTGTGAATTGTTTGTTTCTGTATATGTTGTAACACCCCAAAAATTGATCTAGAAATTTAACCCCTTATTCTTAGTCCTATTTTTCTTTTAAACATGCAAGAGTCCCATGGTTATCATAGTAATACATTTTTTCATCTCTAATCATACTAATTACAACCTAATCGTTTATCCTTGACTTTCATACATTTACTCATCATATTTGCAGAAAATCATAATTCATAGTCATCCCATTGATAAGTCTCATCTTATAATAGCTTTATGATTACATAATGGGGTATCCCAAAAATATAAATAACATCGATACTAGTCAACGTGTTGCAAATGTTAAGTCATTTAATTACAATCACTAAATTCCCTAGAGCATCTAGTCACTGCAATCCACTAATCCTCCTCTTACCTGTGAGATAATTATCATAAATAGAACACAAAATACAAAGGAAGTAAGTCATTAAATGTTAATATATTCACAATAGATAATTGACATGAAAATAAAGTTAAACATGGTTATGCACATAAATAACAACAATTTAATATGTACTATCTCTTACCGCCTCAATCATTTACAACTTCCAACCTCATACCTCATTCACTATCATCCATATGTAACAACCATACCGTGATATTGCCATCTATTACCATTCGGCTCATCACAGGTTGAAGTACCCCATTCATGGGTCACATCTTTACACTACATCCTTTGAGGGTCAAGAATTATACTACGCCACAAAGGCCAAGAGTGTTATGCTACGCCACGAAGGGTCAAGATTGTTATACTACACCACGAAGGGCCAAGATTTTTATAATATGCCACGAAGGGCCAAGATTGTTATACTACACCATGGAGGGCCAAGATTGTTATACTACGCCATAAAGGTGGTACCTCCAAATTTTCAAAGCGAATACCACCGTGGCTAATTCCAAATCATGGGTCTGTTAGTTTTGCTCATGCGGTCTCAACTGTATCGAAGCATAAGCAACAATTTTCCCATTCTGCATCAGCGCACAACCCAAGCCTTGCTTGGAAGCATCACAATATACATTGAAATCACGATCTTCATAAGGAAGAATCAACACGGGTGTCGTAGATAATCTTCGTTTTAGCTCCTGAAAGGTTTCTTCATAATGAGTTGTCCAAACATACGGTTCTCCTTTTCAAGTCAACTTAGTTAGCGGTAAAGCTAACTTCGAGAATCCTTCAATGAATTTTTTGTAGTAACCAGCCAAACCAAGGAAACTCCTAATCTCGGTAACCGACTTCGGTACCTCCCATTCCATCACCGCCTCAACCTTATAAAGGTCCACTGCCACTCCTTATTTAGTTTGACATGTCCAAGAAAGTTCACATATTCCAGACAAAATCACACTTTTACAGTTTTGCATAAAGATGGTTGTCCTTAAGAATTCCCAGAACAACTCTCAAATGCTCTGCATGTTTTTCTCGGCTTTTATAATATACCAGAATGTCATCAACAAATACCACTACAAAAGAGTCTAAATACGGATGGAAAATCCGATTCATGTAGTCGATAAATATTGTTGGGGCATTCGTCACACTGAATGGCATTACGAAGTATTCAAAATGTCCATATCTCGTCCTGAAGGTAGTCTTAGGGATATCTTCCGTTTTTACTCGAAGTTAATGATAACCTGATCGGAGAACGCTCTTAGAGCATACCACTTCTCCTTTTAGCTGATCTATCAAATCATCGATTCTAGGCAACATATATATATTCTTAATCGTGACTTTGTTCAACTGCCTATAATCAGTAGACAACCTCATGCTACCATCCTTATTCTTCAGCAACAATACAGACGCACCCCACGGCGAAACACTAGAATGAATGAACTTCTTGGCCAACAAGTCTTCAACCTGCTTTTCCAGCTCAGCCAGCTCTAAGGGTGTCATTCTATAAGGAGCTATAGAAATGGGTCCCATTCCTGGAACGAGATTGATGGAGAATTCAACTTCTCATACCGAAGGCAAATCCAGAATATCACCAGGAAATACCTCAGGGAACTCACACACTACCAGTAGGTCCTCAATTCTTGGTTCCTCAACCCCTTCCAGAGAAGCGAGCAACATGAACACTAACGCTCCTTCTTTAAAAGAAGTTCTGATCCCCTTAGCAGACACTGATTCTAGACCTCTAGACTGATCATAAGTTTCACTAAGACTTCCAAACACCGCCGTCTTATCAAAACAATTCAATAGTACACGGTTTTCTAACAGTCAATCCATCCCTAGAATCATCTCTAACTGAGACAACGGTAAGCATATCAAATCTATAGTGAAGGTTCTATCAGTCATCACTATCGGACACTGAGGAACAAACGTCGATACCAATTCAGGTGTACTAGTAGGGGTGGTTACGACTAAGTCGAAGGGAAGCGACTCAATTCGTAAGCTCAGTTGCTTCACACAACTTAAAGACACAAAGGAGTGTGTCGCTCCCGAATCAAACAGTATGACAAGGGAAATACCTTTCACCATACCCTTCCCATGGATTAGGCCATCAGCATTTGTCGCCTCTGCACCACTCTTGGTGAACACCCTGCCAGTAGCTCTAGGCTTCTCAACCCTCACAGTATTCACACCTTGGTGTAGTCTAGGGAAAAACCGCTGAAACATGTATAGGCTCCTTGCAGTAGAAACAATAATTTCCCATTCAGGGACAAACGTTTCCAAAATGGCTTCGGCCACATTTGTTGTATATTGCTGAATGGTTTTGTTGTGACCCTCCCGCGTTGCGGTAAAGCTTCAGTCCTTGCGAGTTATACCCCCGATTTCCAGTGGGTGGAGCATAAGGTTTTCGTTGCTCATGAAACGCCATACCATTTCCCTTCCCTTGTGCATAGTTCCTTTGGGGCCCAAAGTTCCTCGAAGGTTTTGCTTTGTTCATCGATATATCCCTGGCTTTTATGTCGTCTTCATATATCCTACACTTGTTGACCAGAATAGGAAAGTCAGAGATCTCTTGATGACCAAACATCATCTTCAGCTCCAGTTTCAAACCCATTTCAAACTTGGCACACTTGGACCTTCAGTCCACCTCTAGTTCATAGTAAGGGCAATACTTGACCAATTCTTCAAACATGACCGCATACTCCCCCACTGACATACCCCCTTGCTCCAACCGCAAGAACTTCATCTCCTTCTTTCTCTTCAAATTCGCAGGAATGTATTTCTGAAGAAACTTTTCCATGAATGATTCCCAAGTGATAGCCAATTCTTCTACCTCCATCTGCTTGCGGGTGTATTCCCACCAATTTTCTACTTCCTTGGTCAGCATGTAGGTAGCATATACTACCTTCTGGTTGTCACTACAACCCATGGCCCTGAATATTTTCTCCATGTTCTGGACCCACTCATATGCTGCATCGGGAGCAAATCTTCCTTGGAATTGATTTGGATTGCGCCTGCAGAACTCATCCAGTCCTTGGTACTCAGCTGGTCCTTGAGGTGCCAGAGGGTGCTGATTCGGATTCGACATCACATTCAGATTCAGGTTTTGTAGATTTTCGTTCATGTTTTGCAACACGGCTGCCATTTGAGCCAACATTTCATTATGACTTGATCCTCTACCACGGCCAGCCATTTTCTCAACATATACTCATTCATTATCAGTACACAGAATTTCATACCAACACAAATTATCACATAGTTACACACAATTAATTCCACATAAGTCATACAAAGAAGCATGTAAGGCCATACCCTAGGTCGCATGATTAACTTACGCTATGATACCATAATTGTAATGCCCCACAAATTGATCTGGCGATTTAACCCATTATTCTTAGTCCTATTTTTCTTTTAAACATGCAAGAGTCCTATGGTTATCATAGTAATACACTTTTCCATCTCTAATCATACTAATTCCAATCTAATCGTTTATCCTTGACTTTCGTATATTCCCCCTCATATTTGAATAAAATCATAATTCATAGTGATCCCATTAATGAGTCTCATCCTATAATAGTTTTATGATTACATAATAGGGGTATCCCAAAAATACAAATAACATCGATATCAGTCAACATGTTGCAAATGTTAAGTCATTTAATTACAATCGCTAAATTCCTTAGAGCATCTAGTCAGTACAATCCGCTAATCCTCCTCTTACCTACGAGCCAAATATCATAAATAGAACACAAAATACAAGGAAGTAGGTCATTAAATGTCAATATATTTACAATAGATAATTGACATGAAAATAAAGTTAAACATGTTTATGCACATAAATAACAACAATTTAATATGTACCATCTCTTACCGCCTCAATCATTTACAACTTCCAACATCATACCTCATTCACTATCATCCATATGTAACAACCATACCGTGATATCGCCATCTATTACCATTCGGCTCATCACAAGTTGAAGTACCCCATTCATGGGTCACATCTTTACACTACACCCTTTGAGGGTCAAGAATTATACTATGCCACAAGGGCCAAGAGTGTTATACTACGCCACGAAGGGCCAAGATTGTTATACATCTTCAACTTTGTTGGATTTTCGTCACCTCCTCCAACCTTAGGATCTTTTAACATGTTCCCTTGACAACAACAATATTACCCAAGTTATTATTCATGTCATACAATTTAACAAACTTCACAACAACACATAACATTCATTCATGAAATAGGTTCATATCTCTATTCATTCATAACTATAACTTTAATACGCATAAAGCATTTCAAATAAGGCACATGTTCCCTTTCAAGAAACCTCTTAAACCCCTAAATCCTTTTTACTTTCATTCACCATTTTCTTTCACAACCATTTCGTTTTTAACTCAATGGTTCTCAAAATTCAACACTATGTTAACCCCTTTTTGAAAATAACTTCAAAACATATATTTCAAGAGTAAAAATTAACTATAACTGAAATACAACTCAAAAGGAGAGGTTAAACGATATTCCAACATGAGAGAAGAGATCCTTCTGAACAATAATAGGTTTCGAAACAAGAGAGAGTTAAAATCAATAGGTTTACCTCTTCTCAAATTTTTTCCTTCTTTTTTACACGAAATGGGGTGGGGGTCATTTCTTCCATTTTCCTTTCGCCAAATAGTGTCCCAAATTTCATCTGGGACTTCTAATTTAGGGTTCATATTATCGGGATCTCGCTCGGACGAGAATGGCTCTCTTAGGCGAGAAAACCTCGACATTTAAAATTTCAAACTCTGACGCTCTCGCTCAAGCGAGAATCATCTAGTTCTCTCAGCCTCCCTCTCGCTTAAGCGAGCACACCCTCGCTTAGGCGAGAATCATTCAGTCTCTTCAGCTCTCTCACTCGCTTAAGCGAGCACACCCTCGCTCAAGCGAGAGTCCCAGAGAAATCCTAGGAGAGACTCTGAGTCCCAGGCTTACGCGAGGTCCTCTCGCAAAAGCGATAATTGCCTAGTGTTTCCCAGACCTTCTGAGTTTCACTATACTTAGGAAAAAGTAGAATTTAAGGTGTTACATATGTGATAACCTATTTTGGACATCGTGAACTTGTGGCTGGTGTGGAAAGAGTTCAGGTTGAAAAATGGTTGGACGTGGTAGAGAGAACAGTCATAATGAATTGCTAGCACAGATGGAAGTCGTCTTGCAAAACATGAATGAAAATATGCAATATCTGAATCGAAACGCTAATCTGCATCCTAATCCACACCCACTTGCCCCACAAGGACCAGCAGAGTATCGTGGGCTAGACGAATTTTGCAGCTGTAACCCAAGTCAATTCCAAGGAGGATTTGCTCCCAATGCTGCTAATGAATGGATCCAAGATTTGGAGAAAATCTTCTGAGCCATGGGTTGCAGTGATAACCAAAAAGTGACATACGCTACCTACATGATGTAACGACCCGATTTTCTATCCTTGAAAATTTTTCATTTATTTTAATCCTTCCTTACATACAGTCGTCACCTTCATTAAAAACTATCAAGTATCTCTCTTTGAAAATACTATTTACCCTATTATATTATCATATAAATTTATGTTGCATAAAAAAATAATTCATTCAAATATCAATTACCAAATACAAACAGTTATGGGTTCCCAGAGCTATAAGTCCATAACTACACCTATCCGTATTAATCTAAACGGAATTACAGTCATCTCATAATGTTACTAAATTAACTACAACGTCAAGTAGCAAATAAAGACAAATATGTTAATAAAAACGAAAGCTTCCAAAGAGAGCTTCCTTCTCAAAATCCTTCATTTACCTACAATGGGATTATCATAAACAACACACAAAACGAAGGGAGTAAGTCATTAGTTCAAAACTAACATCACATGATAATCCACATTCAAATACAATTAAGCTTTAATATAATTCGTAAACACACATACAGAATTGTAAACATTCAAATCATCTTCCTTTACTCTCCACTTTACTCATATTCATCCTATAGTATATATATCCCATAATATATATATTCTATAGTATGCATATTACGTTCGTTTGAAACATCATCTGTCTCGTTATTCATATCAACCCTATAACATATATATCTCATAATATATATCTTATAGCATGTATATTATTTTCTTTCTCAACATCTTCCTTTTTATCGTTCATATTCACCCTATAGAATATATATCCCATACTATATATCCTATAGCATGCATACGACATTCATGTGACATTCACATTTCTCATCATTCATATTCACCCTATAGAATATATATCTCATACTATATATCCTATAGCATGCATACGACATTCATTACTCCTAGTCACCTTTTCATTGGGACTCCCCCAAATTAGATTGAATTCGTTTTGAGTCTTATTTCCATTGGGACTCCCCCAAATAAGATTGAGTTTCGTTTTGAGTCTTATTTCCATTGGGACTCCCCCAAATTAGATTGAATTCGTTTTGAGTCTTATTTCCATTGAGACTCCCCCAAATTGGATTGAATTCATTTTGAGTCTTATTTCCATTGGGACTCCCCCAAATTGGATTGAATTCGTTTTGAGTCTTATTTCCATTGGGACTCCCCCAAATTAGATTTAATTCGTTTTGAATCTTATTTCCATTGGGACTCCCCCAAATTAGATTGAAGTCGTTTTGAGTCTTATTTCCATTGGGACTCCCCCAAATTAGATTGAATTCGTTTTGAGTCTTATTTCCATTGGGACTCCCCCAAATTAGATTGAAATCGTTTTGAGTCTTATTTCCATTGGGACTCCCCCAAATTAGATTGAAATCATTTTGAGTCTTATTTCCATTGGGACTCCCCCAAATTAGATTGAAATCATTTTGAGTCTTATTTCCATTGGGACTCCCCCAAATTAGATTGAAATCATTTTGAGTCTTATTTCCATTGGGACTCCCCCAAATTAGATTGAAATCATTTTAAACCATTACCTCTTTCACATAACTCATTCATATCAACAAGTATGATTTAGAGACACTTATCCCTTACCTTGGTGAGTGTTGGGGATCGGTTCCGAGTAACTTTAAAAGTCTCCTCCGCGATTTCCTCCAACCTTAGGATCTTTCCTCATTTCCACCAATAACAACAATGTCAGTCATTTATTCAAAATAACACATAAATAACTCGTATTTCCTCATCAAACATACAAGAGATTTACATATTTTCAAGGTTTCCAAAACTACTTCAATACGAGTTTCCAAACATCTAAAACATACATATTCATCTATTTCTCTCTTTACTCATATTCTCATTTTGGGGTTTTTGGGTTTTCATGAATAACCCACAAAACCTTTCCATTCATCAAATACCAACTCTAAACCAAGAGTTTACAAGAGAAAAACAACCTAAAACGAACCATAACTCTAAAGGATGAGTTTCCATGGTTTCTCATATTTTGAAAATAGATCTAACATACCCAAAACAAGTTAGAGAGGAAGAAGAAGAGTTAGGAACAAGAGGTTTACCTCTTCTCAAGCTCTAAGATGAGTCATAAGGCTCCTTGCTCTTGAAAAGCTCCATTCTCTCTCTTCTCTTCAAGTTCTAACCCTAAAATGTGTTTGGGGTTTCTATTTTTAAAGAGCATTCGTCGGGTTCTCGCTCAAGCGAGCCCATTCTCGCTCAAGCGAGCCCATTCTCGCTCAAGCGAGAATTTCACAGTGAGCAATTCTTGCTCAGCGAATAGATATAATCGATTACCATATGGTGTAATCGATTACATCAGTTAATGCTTTTAATATGTTGTAATCGATTACGAGTGTAGTGTAATCGATTACATAATGTAAAATACACATATCTGATGCTTTTATCAGCATGTAATCGATTACCAGGACTGTGTAATCGATTACATCATGCAAAATACAAATATCTGATGCTTTTATCAGCATGTAATCGATTACCAGGACTGTGTAATCGATTACACTGCCCAAAATTGCCATTTCTCGCCGAAGCGAGACAAATCTCGCTCAGGCGAGAATCCTCCAGTATAGCCCAGGATTTCACCCTCCCAGGTGATCCTTTCTCGCTCAGGCGAGAATCTCTCGCTCAAGCGAGACTTCCAGGACTGATACTCTAATTTTTAAAGACAAAAATTCGGGGTGTTACACATGCTGACAAGGGAAGCAGATAATTGGTGGGAGTATACAATGAGACAAATGGAGGTGGAATGACAAGCAATAACATGGGAGGCGTTTCGAGGAAGGTTCCTCCCGAAGTATGTCCCGGCTGACTTAAATAGGAAGAATGAGATCGACTTTCTGCGATTGGAGCAAGGGAGTATGTGGCCAAGTTTGAGGAGTTGGCAAAATATTGCCCCTACTATGAGATGGATGCAGACGGAAGGTTCAAGTGTGCTAAGTTTGAGGTCGGTCTGAAACCGAAGTTGAAGATGATGTTTAGCCATCAAGAGATCATTGATTTCCCTACCTTATTCAACAAGTGTAGGATGTATGAGGATGACAGAAAGGCTAGAGACACGGATGTGCACAAGGCCAACCCGTCGAGAAGTTTTGGGCCTCAGGTGAATTTTGTGCAAGGGAGAGGTAAGGGAGAGGCGTTCCATGACAATAGAAAGCCTTACGCCAAACCTACTAGTTATCGAGGACGTAGTTCACAATGGTCTAAACCTCCTACTTCTAGTGGAGTACAACAGTTGAACTCTTCTCCTATGTGCGCCAAGTGTGGTCGGAATCATTTTTGAAATATTTGTCTGGGAGCGGGGAATGGCTGCTTTTTCTGTAAAGAGCTCGGACATGTGAAGAGGTTATATCCTAAGTTGAAACAGAGTGTGAATTCTGTGAGGGCCGAGAAGCCTAGGGCTACTGGCAGAGTGTTTACCATGAATGATTCTGAGGCTGCTGATGCTGAAGATTTGATTCAAGGTAAATGCATTGTAAAGGTTATCCCACTGTTTGTATTGTTTTATTCGGGTGCAAAGTATTCTTTTATATCTTGTGATTGTGTGAAGCAACTTAACTTGCAAATTGATTTGATGCCTTTTGATTTGGTTGTATCTACCCCTACTAATGCACTTGTGATAGTGTCAACATTTTGTCCTAACTGCCCCTGATTGTGTATGATATGACCTTTTTGGTAGATTTGATCTGTTTGCTTTTATCCTAGATAAATGTAATTCTTGGGATGGACTGGTTGGCTGAGAATCGTGTGATGTTGAATTGTTTTGATAAAACTGTAGTATTTGGAAACCCTAGTGAGATGTCTGACATTCCTAGCTACGAAGTCATTATCGACTAGTGAGGTTGAGATTTCCCTTAAAGAATGAGCACTCGTTTATGTCGCTTTGAATGGTGTTGACTTGCCCTTCGTGGTATTATGTCGCTTTGAATGGTGTTGACTTGCCTTCGTGGTATTGTGTCGTCTTAAGTGGTGTTGACTTGCCCTTTGTGGTATTGAATCACCTTGAATTGTGTTGACTTTCCCTTCGTGGTATTGTGTCGCCTTGAATGGTATTGACTTGCCTTCGTGGTATTGTGTCGCCTTAAGTGGTGTTAACTTGCCCTTTGTGGTATTGAATCGCCTTTAATGGTACTGACTTGCCCTTCGTAGTATTGTGTCGCCTTTAATGGTGTTGACTTGCCTTTGTGGTATTTTGTCACCTTAAGTGGTGTTGACTTGCCCTTCATGGTATTGTATCGCCTTGAATGGTGTTGACTTGCTTGCGTGGTATTGTGTCGCCTTAAGTGGTGTAGACTTTCCCTTCGTGGTATTGAATCTCTTTTATGGTGTTGACTTGCCCTTGTGGTATTGGTGGCCTTAAGCGGCATTGAATTTGTGGTGAACATGGTATTATTCTGAATATGGTAAATAAGTAGAATTATTGTTATAGTATCGTTTCGAGATGACAAATGGATGGTATAGATAGTGATATTGATGTTTACCTATAATTACTTTGTTCGTAACTCTAATGCTTATCATTCTATTTAAATCCACCTTTTTGATTTATTGCATGATTTAATGTCTGACTCTCTCTATGTTGTCTTGTTTCTCAATCCATGATAAACGGATTGTAGGTGAAGCAAATGATTAAGAAAATCGGAGTTATGG
Organism: Lupinus albus; assembly: GCA_009771035.1. NCBI lineage: Eukaryota > Viridiplantae > Streptophyta > Magnoliopsida > Fabales > Fabaceae > Lupinus > Lupinus albus. The sequence continues at coordinate 7,586,524 of CM020015.1, forward strand.
AGTCGTTTAGCTTGCCTTGGAAACCTTAATATGAATGCTTGTTGTAAATTTTATGTAATGATGAACCGTAGGCAATAGTGCCATATGTTTTGGAGATGTCCACTTTGTATTTGGATTCAAGTTATCACTTTGGTTATTAATTTTATGGTGGTATGAATATGACGTTTTGAACACCATGACTTTAATGTTATTCTTATTAAAGAAATATGATGGATAATCGCTAAGTGATTTCTGGATGAGATTTGTACTTATAATAATTTCTTTTAAGTTGGGAATTTATGGTTTAAAAATATTAAGAATTTTCTAGTTAATAAATTGGGTCGTTACACCCCACATTGTTGACACAATGTCCCACTGTCCAGGACATAAACACAGACACCACTCTCCACCACTACCATATTCATCACTCAAGCACGGGCACCACTCTTCATCACCACAATCTCTAGAACACAAGCACCACACTCCACTATCCTTATCTCTGGATGACAAGCACAAGCACAACCATCATCCTCACCACAAGCACCATTCAGCCCCACCATTAGGGCACAAGCATGGTCATCACTCAGCTCCACCACCACTATCTCTAAATGACAAGCACATACACAACCATCATCCTCGCCACAAGCACCATTCAGCCCCACCATCGGGACATAAGCATGATCATTACTCAGCTCCACCACCACTATCTCTAGATGACAAGCACAGGCACAACCATCATCCTCGCCACAAACACCATTCAGCCCCACCATCGGGACACAAGCACGCTAATCACTCAGCTCCACCACCACTATATGTAGATGACAAGCATAGGCACACCCAACATCCACGCCACAAGTACCATTCTGTCCCACAATTTTGACACAAGCACCGTCATCATTCGACTCCACCACTAGACAAAAACTAGAAAAGGTAGTTATTCCAACAAGCCTATGTTAATATTAAATTATCGATATGTATTCACGCATATTTTCTGCATATTTTTTCATTTATTTTATAGTCATCCACTATTATTTTTAAAACATCAACATGCATTCATCTGCGACATGTAATCTTAATATTTCATTTTGAAGTGTAAAAATATTTTGTATTGTTGTCTAATTATTATATTAACTATATATGAAAATAAAATTCTAATCCAAATTTGAAACATAAATCCATGTTTTGAGACATCATTTTAGTATTATAGTTTATATTTCATGTAAACTCTATGTATTATTATAATTTATCAAGGGTATAATTATTGACTGAAATACTAATACATGTGTATAATTTTGCAGGGTCTAAGTACAACTTGTGAAAACAATGACATGATCGATTAGTGCTTTTGGCAAAGTTCATCAAACTGTTTGATTATTGTTTACGGGAACTAAATGTGTGCTTTCGTTTAATTAAGTTGTAGTTTAGAGTTGAATTAAAGGGCACTACCCCTCTTATGTATCTACACTTGCTTAGATGCATTGTAATTTTGAATATGTGGCAAACAAAGCAATATATAAAATAATAACAAATATAACTTCTTTCATATTTGGAACAACTCCCTCTTTATTTTGTGATGTTGAGTGAGAGTTTCTGTATTAGTATTTAACTAGTTGAAGAGTGATGATAGTTTTAATTCATCAATAAATATAAAAAAGATATTGGTTGATATGAAGTCGAAAGTAATGTTAATTTTTTGCAATGGTTATGGTGGATTGTGGTCATGTAGCATTTTCCATAACAGTAGAAAAATTATGGGAAATTGTAAAAGATATGGTTACAATGGCGTTCGTGATAAATTTTGGAAATTCCAAAACCATGATAGTACAACTACCATAGTACAATCACAATTACAAGGAACAACTTTAAACATTTGTTAGGCCATTTAAATAGCTCTAAAAAACAATATTGTCAAAATTAAGGTGAAATTGCCATTTCTCTTATGAGGAAATACACCCACACAAAATCCTATTAGTAATTTAAAAAATAATATATATGGTTGTAAAGGCAAAACTACTAAGACCTCGTGGGGAACATATCCCACAAACTATACATAATATAGTATATAAAGTTTTCACTAGTCTATAAATAAATTATCCAAGGCAAATGTACAAAAAATGGAGGGAATATCTAATTTATAGCATTTTCATGTTGGGTTATGCTAATCATAAATATTTAATTTATAGCTTCTTGATGTAACGAGCTAAAATCCAATAGAATGGTTTTGTATCTTAATAAGGAGAAGATATTTCATTTTCTCTAATCATAACCTATACTTGAATTTAGAGATAGGTTTTAAACATGTAGTGAGAAATGAAACCAATGAAAGAGCACTCCCAAATATGAATATTACCAGTAATCATATAGATTTTGTATTAGAGATAAATTATCAAATGAACGATTGATTAGTGATGTATGTGGCGATATTTTTTATAGTATTTAAAATGACAAAAACATTGAATGTTCCTATAACATGAAAAACTCGTAGAATCAATCATGGAAATCTATGTTGGCTTTTGTCCTATATTAAAGTTTCATTGTTGTGGTGCATTGTTATTATTATATAATAATTTATAGTATATCCAAGTGGTAAGGGTTGTGTGCCCTTTATATTCACATTACTAGTTATCATGTTTGTTATAAAAAAAATTGTTATATTTTTAAGGAATTTGTTAATGTGTGCCATGTGGCACATCTTAAGGAAAAGAACCAGGCATTATAAACCATTATTTAATAAATTGAGGCAGCCCACTTGAGAAATATATTTGTCTATTTATATTTTTCTATTTATTTATTATTTATTATAGATCATTTTAATAATTGACCATATTAATTAAGATACTAATTTTGAAATTAAATAATAGAAACTATACCTGCAAATGTGACTTTAAGTTTTTAAATATAACTTTCGTGCTTTATTTTTATTATTCCCTTAGTCCTTTTTCATAATACTCTTCTATTCATAATTTTATGTAATGGGATTTATTCAATTTATTTTTACACTCATTTAGTTAATGAAATTTATTTCAAATTAATAAATAGGTGTATTTTTTAATAAAAAATAGTTAATGTTTATAGAGTTTTGAAAAAGTTGTATAAATAGTCGAAGTTTAATTAAATGAAAACTTATTTCAAGACATGTGTTTGAAAATATTTTCTAGTACCATGTGCAAGTTGGACTTTTCTTTACAAGCATTTGGTAATTTGTGAATTTCGGATGAGTCACATAAATTAATTTCCATTTTCAAAAATAATTAATATAGATTTTAGATGTATAGTTTCTATTTTTGAAAGTATTTTTTGTGCAAAATATTCATTTAACCTTGTGAATAAACGTAGATTAATTTAAAGCTAAGGAAAAAAAAAAGATGACTTTTTTAAAATTATTATCCAAGAAAAAGCTTCAGTAGCATAAATTATCCAGGTCGAAAAAAGGTTGTACCATTTTTGAAATTGTTGCCATAGAAAAGACCTTAGTTTCAAAAATAAGTGAAGTCTAAAAGTATTCCAAATTTGTTATTTTTGATCATCAAGGTTGAAAACTAAGTACACGAAAGTTTAGACCTCAATTGTAATATAACTATATTAATATTACAATCTGAGTACTGAGTGCGTATATTAATTTATATATATGAAGTATACCTCTCTCTCTCTCTCTCTCTATATATATATATATATATATATATATATATATATATATATATATATATATATATATATATATATATATATATATATATATATGAAGTATACCTATATAATATGAGAATAATTAATCATTGAAAACTAAACATATTCATAAGAAAAGAGACAATGAACAGGAAATTTAATTGTAAGCATGTATGCTGATGATCTCATATATATTGTTAATGATAATTTAATGTTCACCTCTTTCATAGGTAATATGAAGCAAAAGATGGTATCCATGGAAGAGAAATGCTTAGAGAAGAAGACAACTCTAGATGCAATGAAATGAATAATACATTTGCTTCACTTTATTACTTTATTTGCCTTCATTAAGAGAAAAGCAAGCAGTATATATACAAGAGAAAAATGCAACATCAAGAATGAAAGAAAACCAAACTGAACTAACTAAAAGAAACTAAACTAACAGCTTTCCAAAAATAGATAACAGAAAATAACTAAAAGCTAAAAACAGAAAGCGTAACTAAAAGTCAACTAATCTTGAATTTCTTTTGGGTTTTCTTTAGGACTTTCTTGTTCTTATTTCTTGGGCTTTGTATGGATATGATGGAAGAGTTGAGACTGTTTTATCATCCCCCCACAAGTTGGAATGTGTATATTGCTCATTCCAAGTTTGGAAATTAAAGAATGGAAAGGAATGTTGGGTAGAGCTTTTGTAAGACAGTCAGCAAGTGGATGCTTGGTGGATATAGGCATGAGATGAACAATTCCTTCTTGAACTCTTTCAGGAATTGAGTGACAATCAAGCTCAATGTGCTTGGTTCTCTCATGGAAGACTGGGTTTGCTGCAATATGGAGGGCTGATTGATTATCACAGTAGATGAGGATTGGTGCAGCATTGTTAATGTGTAGGTCAGGCAGAAGAAAACTCAACCACTTGGCTTCACATCCAGCTAAGGCTAAGGCACGATATTCAGCTTCAGCAGAGGACCTAGAGATTGTCTTTTGCATTTTACTTTTCCATGAAATCAGAGAATCTCCTATGAAGAAGCAGAAACTAGTAATGGATCTTCTGGTATCAATGCATGAGCCCCAATCTGAATCACTGAATCCCTTGACTTTGATATTGTTTTGAGAAGGAAAAAATAAGCCTTTACCAGGAGTATTTTTAAGGAATCTAATTACCCTTAGAGCAACTTGATGGTGAAGAACAGTGGGATTTGCCAAGAATTGACTCAAATGTCCTACTGAGAAGGCAATATCTGGTCTTGTATGATTAAGATAGATGAGTTTTCCAATCATCCTTCTATATTGAGCAGCATTAGAGAGGAGCTCTCCATTGTTGGCAAATAACTTGATACTAGGATCCATGGGAATTTTAAATGGTTTGGATGCAAGCATGTCTGCTTCATGTATGAGATCTAATGTGTACTTTCTTTGACATATGTTGATGCCTAAAGCAGATCTAGCAACCTCTATACCAAGGAAATACCTTAGCTCCCCTAGGTCCTTGATGCTGAATTCTTTGTGCAGAAGTGACTTCAGAATATTGATTTCTTGCATACTATTACCTGCCACAAGGAGATCATCAACATACACAAGCACTGCATTAAAAGTATCATGTGTGGTTTTTGTAAATAGAGAGTAATCAGTGTTGGATTGAGAATACCCATACTGAGTGAGAACAGTAGTAAGCTTGGCCTTCCATTGTCTGCTGGCCTGCTTTAATCCATAAAGAGATTTCTGCAATTTACACACCATAGATGGGCTAGGAGTAGGCAATCCTAGTGGAGGTTTCATATAAACATCCTCCAACAAGTCTCCATGCAGAAAAGTTGTGTTCACATCTATTTGATGAATGTGCCAATGGTGAATAGAGGCTAAGGCTAACAAGCTTCTAATGGTAGTCATTTTTATAACAGGGCTAAATGTTTCAAAATAATCAAGGTCAGCTGTTTGACTATACCCTTTAGCAACAAGCCTAGCTTTGTGTTTATCAATAGTGTCATCAGAGTTGTGCTTTAGTTTAAAGATCCATTTGCTACCAATGGCTCTTTTATCTTTAGGAAGATCAGTAAGGATCCAAGTCTTGTTTTGGGAAAGAGCCTTGAGCTCATTATCTATAGCTTTCTTCCAAGAAGCAGACTGTAATGCTTCATCATAAGTAGATGGCTCTATATGAGAGTTGATATTAAGCACAAAATTTCACTTATAGGGTACTTAATGGTAGGATCCTTATTAGGAGTTGAGGACAATGAGATAAGGCAGTGATAGTCTTGTAAGTAAGAAGGAGCTCCTCTAATTCTAGTGGACCTTCTAAGACTAGTGTTGTCAACTAAAGGGGAAGAGTGGTCATTGCTAGCAGAATTGTGTGTTGCAGGTTCATGTGTGATGTTATTAGGTTGATCATTAGTGGTAGAGGTGTGTGCTTAAGGGGCATAATAATCCAAAAAAATGATCATCCATACTAAAGGAAACAGTAGGAAAAGATATATCATCCCTTTCACTATTATAGATTGATTGATTAATGAAAGGGAATGAATTTTCATAAAAACTAACATTCCTAGATATGAAAGTTTCTCTATTTATTAAATCAAACAGTATGTAACATTTAGTGCCAACTTTAAAACCAAGGAAAACACATCTTCTAGACCTTGAGTCAAGTTTCTTTCTATGACCAACTAGAGTTGAAGCAAAACATAAACATCCAAAACACTTTGAGCATCATGAGGTTAGGATCATGCTTGAATAAAATCTGATATGGAGATTTATGAGAAAGATAAATGCTAGGTTGTCTATTGATTAAGTATACAGCATGACTAATAGCATAATTCCAAAAACATTTTTGGAAGGCATGATTGAAAAAGTAAAGATCTACCCACTCCTAATATGTGTTGATGTTTTCTTTCAACTATCCCATTTTGTTGGGGAGTTTCAACACAAGTGGTTTGATGAATAATTCCTTTGGAAGCATAGAATTGATTAAGTATGAACTCAAGACCATTGTCACTCCTTATACATTTGATTTTAATGCCAAATTGAGTATCCACAAAACTAACAAAGTCCTTTATGAGGTTTGAAGATTCAGATTTTAATTTCATTAAATGAATCCATGTGTATCGAGACTTATCATCCACTATAGTTAGAAAGTATCTATGTCCTATTATAGAAGGAATAGACAATGGTCCCCATATGTCAACATGAACTATGTCAAAAATCTTTGAAGATTCTGAGTTACTAAGTTGGAATGGGAACCGTTTCTGTTTAGCATAGTAACAGATATCACAAGGTTCATTATTAGACCTAGATTGAATGAAAGGAAATTGTTTATTCATGGCTGTCAATTTGGCATGAGATAGGTGACCTAACCTCTTATCCCATACATAATTATTGTAGCTATTAAAGTGATTCATACAAGCAGTAATGCCGATGTTTAAGCTAGATTTATTAACAGCATATAATCCTTTCCTAATGTCAGCTGCACCAATCATCTTCGAAGTATTCTGTTCCTGAATCAAGCATTTGTGTTTTGTGAAAATCAGCTTGCAATCAAGGGCAGTGGTTAGCTTAGAAACAGAAATTATATTAAAGTTGAAGCTAGGTATGTATAAAACATTGGACAAGTAAAGATGATTGGAGAACATGACATTTCCAGAAATAGAAGTTACAACAATTTTTCCATCAGGCAGCTTAACATTGATGGGTTGTATTCTCCTAAAGGATTGGAATTCTGACATTGAATAGTAGACATGGTTTGTTGCTCCACTGTCAAGAATCCAATCTTTTGGCTTTATGAAATTATAAAAGTGTTGAAAATTACATATGTTACCTGTTGGGCTAGTGCTCATCTGATTAGTGGTGTGCATAGATTGGTTGTTGTTTTGATTGACAATTGACAATATGTCTTTTTTGTTGATCTCTTGTAAAGATCATTGAGTTGTTGTCCAATTCATCCTATACATATTCATTAGTGTTGTGTTGTGTCTTGGCATCTGCATCATCCTTTGGTGTCATAACATTATTGATATTCCCATTGGTCTTGAAGCTTGGAGGAAAACCATGTTTCCTATAGCACACATCTATAGTGTGGCCAGTTTTGTTGCAGTAGGTCCAAACTTTGAAATTGTTCCCTCTGCCATATGAGGTTCTTCCTCTTCCATTGGAACCAGAACCAAAATTTCTTCTTCCTCTGCCTCTTCCTCTTGCATATGAATATTCTGAACTGTTAGTGAGGACTCTAGTTTCTTCTATTGGTGTAATTATTTGCCTTTCTTGTTGAGTTAGAAGAGAAAATGCCCTGTTTATGCTAGGTAATAGCTGCATCATCATTATTTGTGACTTTACAACTGAATACTGTTCATTAAGCCCTCTTAGGAACCTAATGAGATAACGATTTTCCCTATATGATCTGATTATAGGAACCATGGTGCAGTGACATTTGACCTCACACAAACAGGGAGGCATTGGCATGAAGTTGTCAAGTTCTTCTCATATCCCTTTTAATTGAGTATAATAAGCACTAATGGTGAGATTACCTTGCCTCATGTTGTAAAGTTCTTCCTCTAGCTCAGAGATTCTGAATATGTCACTTTGATAGAACCTTTCTTTGAGGTCTTTCCAAATATCATAGGCTATTTCAAACCAAAGAACAGATTGTGCAATGGAAGGGCTCATGGATTGACAGATCCAATATAGTACAAGGGTATTACATCTATCCCACATAGCAAAGGTTTCATCTTGAGGCAAAGGTTTTGCCAAACTCCCATCAATGAATTGGATTTTATTCTTGGTTTTCAAAGCGCTATACATCGCCCTTGACTAAGAGTGATAGTTTGTTTCAGATAAAGGAATGGTAACTAAGACAGAACTTGGGTTTTCGTTAGGGTATATGAAATAGGGGTTGGGTAGATCAGCTAGAGCGTTGGAACCCATTGATAAGAGATAGGATAGAAGAAATCGTGGAGAGGTGAGGGAAAAGAGAGAAGGCGCAACAGAGCTTTGGTGATTAAAGCTCTGATACCATCTTAAAAGATGGTATCCATGGAAGAGAAATGCTTAGAGAAGAAGACAGCTCTAGATGCAATGAAATGAATAATACCTATGTTTCACTTTATTACTTTACTTGCCTTCATTAAGAGAAAAGCAAGCAGTATATATACAAGAGAAAAATGCAACATCAAGAATGAAAGAAAACCAAACTGAACTAACTAAAAAAAACTAAACTAACAGCTTTCCAAAAATAGATAAAAGAAAATAACTAAAAGCTAAAAACAGAAAGCTTAACTAAAAGCCAACTAATCTTGAATTTCTTTTGAGTTTTCTTTAGGATTTTCTTGTTCTTCTTTCTTGGGCTTTGGATGGATATGATGGGAGAGTTGAGGTTGTTTTATCAAGCATGTATGCTTATGATCTCATATATATTGTTAATGATAATTTAATGCTCACCTCTTTCATGGGTAATATGAAGCAAATATTTGACAAAACAAACCTCACTAATATACGATGCTCTTGAAATTTTGCGATTGCTCAATAGCATTTTTATATCTCAAAAGAAATATGGTTTGGAGGTATTAAAATGCATTGACATGGATAATTCTAATTCTATGCAAAATACTATAGTACCAATAATGAAGATTACAAAGGAAATTGACATTGATAAGAGGGTAAACAAGTCTCACTATAAGCAACTTATTAGATGCCTCATGTATCTAAGAACTTTTAGACCACCTAATTTGGCATATGTTATTGTCTCCTTAGTTATTACTGGACCATCCAGTACAGTCAAAGATGATGAAATGTGTCATTTAAAATTTTCTAACGGTCCAAATTTTAAATTATTTTAAGTTAAAGTATTTTTTTTTTAAATTTTCAAATCATTCTGAGTCTCACAATCCAGTACTAGAGAGAGGATCCCAACTCATGCAAGTAGCAAAATGAGTATTATAGTTATCCATGCCAAAGAGTGAAATTCACAGATTTAAGATTTCTTTAAAATAAGGATGAAATAAAGGAACATGTAGACAGAGATCGATTATGTTGTTATAGATGACTGGAAAACACTTCTTGCTATGTTTTCAAGTTTAGCATGTAGCAGTTTCATAGTGCTAAAAAATAAGAAGAATCTTACTACAACAAACATTAAGGTTGTGATAGGAAGATAAGAGTTGTAGTAATTAAGGGAGGTTAAAGTAAAAAATACTAAAGCTGAATATTCATTTTTCATATATTTTCATTCCATTAGCACAACTTATAAAGGAAAAAAGTGGAAATCTGAAATGATCTATACCATACACTTGGTAAGATCTTACATAAAGATAATTTGAAAAGATACATAAGAGTTAAAGTTGTCCCTTAATTCATGACATAGTCTTTATGCCAAGTGGGTGCACTAATGGGCCTGCTGGAGTGTTTATGGGCTCTATCATTGCCTACTCCTTCAAGAGTAACCTTGTCCTCAAGGTTAGAGGAATGGGTTTCAATTATTGAAGAGCCCAATCCGTTTGGAAAAGGAGGTTGCAAATTGTCCACCGAAATCCTTGCAAGCTTAGGCGGGAAAGGAGATTCCAAATGTTGGGAAAAATCAGAGTGGGTCCCTGCTCTTGAAACACGTGGACGGCTGGGAGTAAAAACCGCTGGTCCCAATGTCAGCCCATGGTGCAGCGTGTTGTGCCCCTTTTTCTGCGTCTGGGACAGCGTGTCCAGCTGGGACAATGAATTATGTCCTTGGGGGTGGTCCAATGCGAGTTCATAAGCTACTTTTCCAATTTTTCGTGTGATTGTGAATGGTCCAAAGTAGCGTGGACTGAGTTTGTGACAAAACCGCCTAGCCACTGTGAGTTGTCGGTATGGTTGGAGCTTGAGGAGAACCCAATCGCCGAATTCAAAGGTAATGTCATCTCTTTTATTTTGTTGTTGTGCTATCATCCTTTGTTGAGCCCTTAACAAGTGTTGTTTGACCGTTAATAACATGATGGTTCTTGATTGTAGGATATCCATCACCGGGGTGTGTACACTGGTTCGGGGTGTGAATGTGGTGAGAGTCGAGGGTGTACGGCCGTACAATACCTCAAACGGGGAGAAGCCGGTTGATGAATGCTTGGAAGTATTGTACCAATATTCCGCGAGAGAGAGATGGCGAAACCACTTTGCGGGGTGAGAACCAGTGAAACAATGAAGGTATGTTTCTAAACACCGATTTACCACTTCGATTTGACCATCGGTTTGTGGATGGTAGGCCGAGCTAAAACAGAGTGTGGTTCCTAAGAGCCGAAAAAATTCCTTCCAAAATGAGCTTAGAAATAGTTTATCTCTATCCGAGACTATGGACTTTGGGACACCATGAAGTCACACTATTTCTGTTAGGAATCGGTTTGCAAGTGCCTCGGCCGTGAACTTGGTAGGAAGGCCCACAAAATGTGCATATTTAGAGAACCGGTCCACCACAACCCAAATAACGGTATGACCTTGAGATTGGGGCAAATGGGTTATAAAATCCATGGAAATGTCTTCCCATGTACTTTCTGGAATAGTGAGGAGTTGTAGTTGGCCATGAGGTTTAGAGGGAATGTATTTGTTGTGTTGACATTGAGGGCAGTGTTTAATGAATTCTTTTGTTTGTTTGTACAGCCCAGGCCAGTAATACGAAGCTGCAATGTGTGCCAGTGTTGGCTTCAGACCAGAGTGACCGGCCATCGGAGTGGAGTGGAATTCTGCGATCACGGCCGTGCGGAGGTTGTCATAATCAGGTATGAATAACCATTTTTCATAATACAGCATACCTTTAGTAAAATGGAATTGCAGTTTCATTTTGTCGTCTTGCTCACTTTTTGTTACCATCTGCTTGCCTTCTTCTGTGAGGTAATATTGCTACAGTTGACCCAACAGTCCCGAAATTGGGGAGGACAAGGACGAAAAAATTGCGGTGTCTTCCTCAAGCTGCCTAGACAAGGCATCTGCCACCCTGTTTGAGGTACCCGATCTATACTTTATTTCAAACTGAAATCCGATTAACTTTGTTGCCCATTTCTGCTGTTCTGGTGTGTGTAACCCTTGTGAAGTTAAATGTTTTAAACTTTGTTGATCGGTTAAGATGCGGAATTTTTTACCGATGAGATATTGACGCCATTTTTTTACTGTTTCTGTGACAGCGAACATTTCCCGGACGTAGGCGGAGACGTGCTGCATACGAGTAGACATCTTTTTGCTGAAAAAAGCCAGGGGGTGAAGTCGGGCAATTTGAGCAGATGCATCTGTTTCCACCTCAAAAGTGGCGGAGAAGTCGGGCAATTTGAGCACCGGAGTTTCTGTCATTGCTGTCTTTAATTTTGTAAAGGCCGATTAAGCCTCTGTATTCCATGTGTAATTTTTTTGTTTGAGAAGGTTGGTGAGAGGAGCGGCGAGTGTGGCGTAATTTTTAACAAATTTCCGATAAAATCCGATGAGCCCCAAGAAACCTCTGAGTGTTGTGAGAAACTGTGGCCTTGGCCAATCAACCATGGCCTGTATTTTATCCGCGTCTGGTTGCACTCCTTCAGTGGATATGATATGCCCCAAGTAACTAACAGAATCAACTCCAAAGTAACATTTTGACAACTTGGCAAAGAATTGATTAGTGGATAATAGGTCTAACACCACTTTTAAATGAGTTAAATGGTCACTTAAATTTGCACTATACATAAGAATATCATCAAAGAAAACAAGAACAAACCGTCGGAGGTGAGGCCTGAGTAGATCATTCATGGCCGACTGGAAAGTTGATGGGGCATTTGTTAGGCCGAAGGGCATGACCAAAAATTCATAGTGTCCATCAAAGGTGCGGAAAGTTGTCTTGTATGTATCATCAGCGTGCACTCGAATTTGATGGTACCCCGATCGCAAATCAATTTTTGAAAAAATCGTTGTGCCTCCGAGCTCATCTAATAATTCCTCAATAGTCGGGATCGGAAATCTGTCCGGAATAGTAATTGCATTCAATGCTCGATAGTCCACACAAAAACGCCAATTACCATCTTTTTTTCGAACTAATAGCACTGGGGAAGAAAATGGACTTGTGCTAGGTACGACGATGCCAGTTTGTAACATCTCTTGAAGCATAGTAGTCATGACCTCTTTATGAGAGTGAGAGTATCGATAAGGTTTACTAGTAATAGGGTAGAGTTTGGGAGCAAGGGAATGTGATGGTCGTGAGGTCGAGGTGGGGGTAGTGAAGTAGTTTGTTGAAAGACTGAGTGAAATGTGTTTAGTAGGGGTTCGATTTGGAGGTGGATGTGGGTTGTTATTTTAGTGTTTGGGGATATTGTCGGGTGATGGTGTGTATAATGGTAATGGCATGAAATGAGGCAATGTTGTCTGTGTGTAGGAGTCTAGTGAATTGATGAAATGTTGAGTGTTGAATGTCGTAGGAGTTTTCCCCAGTGAGGGTAATCTGGTTGTTGTCCATAGTGAATTGTATAGAAGGAACAGAAAAATCTGATACAATCGGTCCCAAAGTACGAAGCCATTCAATTCCCAAAACTATGTCAGCCCCTTTGATTGGGAGCAAATAAAATGGAATCCGAAATTCCTTCTTCTGAAGCAAGATTGGTGTGCCTTCGCAGAGGCCACTATAATAAATGTGGGCACCATTGCCTACCATAACTGGAAATTGAGGGGTCTGAGTTACAACCAAGTTGAGGTAGTGAGCTAACCTTGGTTGTAAGATGTTGTGAGAACTACCGGTGTCAACAAGAACTGTAACGGGGTGACCATGAATGGACCTTGAAAATTTCAGTGTCTTTGGAGAAAGTTGGCCTCCCAAAGCCTGGTTAGAAATATGAAAATGAATGAGGTCCGTTGGGCTCGATTCTGTAGTTGGTAGTGGTGGGTCCTCTTCTGGAGAATTTGGACCCATGATTTCCTCAGCGACAGTGATGGCGCTATCATCGTCCAGTAGCAAGAAAAAAAAATTTGGTTGACACCGATCACCCGGATAAAATTTCTCATCACAGTTGTAACACAACCCTTGAGCTCGTCTTTCTTGCAGTTGTGCCGTGGTTAAACGTTTGACTGTAATAGGTGAGGAATGTGGGTTTGAGTGGGGTGTTGGAGAAATAATGGGTTGTTGTCTGGTAAAGTTTGGTTGGGTAATAGAAGGGGTAAATCGTGATGGTTTAGGGGTGGGTCGTGAATTGTCCCTCACTTTTGCTTCAACGAGCTTAGCGAGCCCTAAGGCTTCAGAAATAGAATGAGGTCGTAATACTGCTAATTCTCGCTGTATGTCATTTTGTAATCCGGAAATAAAGCAGTTCAGAATTACCTCTTGAGATAATCCCCAAATATGGTTGCACAAGGTTTCAAACTGTTTTTGGTTGTCCGCCACAGTTCCTATTTGTTTTAACTTGAAAAGTTCAGCTTGATGATTAATATAGGAAGACGGCCCAAAACGTGTCTCCAAAGCCTTAGTGGATGAATTCCAATCTGATAACTGAAAATTTTGGTACATCCATTTGAACCAGCCCAACGTATCTCCTTGCATATAAAAAGAAATCATAGGAAGACGTTGTTCAGGCGGAACTAAATAAAACTGAAAAAATTGTTCCGCTTGAAAAATCCACTCCAATTGGTTAGAGCCATCAAAAGGTGAGAGTTGTAGTTTTGGTGGTCTAGGGTTAGAAGGTATGTGTGGTTGTTGGGATGTGGGTGGGATGGGAGAGTGAGGATATGTCGGTTGAGGTGTATATAGTGGTGGTTGTTGGTGTTGGGGTGGTGGTTGGGCTGTTGGGTTGGGCGTGTTGTGAGTAAGGTGGGAAGAAGAAGCATTTTGTGGTGAAGTTGGGAGTGGATCTTGGAGAATAGGAGGAACGAACCGTATTTCAGCCAAACGATCTGTAATGTTATGTAAAACAGTAGTGATTGTTGCATGTCTAGCATCTTGTTGCTCTTGATTTTCTCTTAATTTCTCCATTAGAAGATGAGAGACAGAATCTTCAGCATCTTTTTGGGTTGTTTTAGGAGGCATTTGAGGGAAATGAAAGCACCAAAACGATAGAAAGATAAGAGTTGTAGTAATTAAGGGAGGTTAAAGTAAAAAAAATACTAAAGCTGAATATTCATTTTTCATATATTTTCATTCCATTAGCACAACTTATAAAGGAAAAAAGTGGAAATCTAAAATGATCTATACCATACACTTGGTAAGATCTTACATAAAGATAATTTGAAAAGACACATAAGAGTTAACAGCTGTCCCTTAATTCATGACATAGTCTTTATGCCAAGTGGGTGCACTAATGGGCCTGCTGGAGTGTTTATGGGCTCTATCAGGTTGTCATCTTATTGACAATATGGATCGTCTTGTATCCGTACAACACTCGCTTAAAATAGGACAAGCAGTGAAAGGGAAGTACGCATATAGGATAGGTTAGTGAGCCGCTGACTATAAAATTAAAAAATAATAAAAATGCATAAAATTAAAAATAAAAAAAATGCATAAAATTAAAAATAATCTTATATCACTAACGCATCTTTAAAATTACACACAATAATGTACAAGTCCAAACAATTTAACATTACATATTTTCAAATCTAAGGGAAAATCAAAATCTAATACTTACTAATTAAAATCTAATGCGCAGAAGCAGCTTACCTGCCCGTTCACCGGCAAAGAGGACATTTCGAACCAATAAACATATTTTTCATATGGCTTTATCCCAAATTGCAAATGATACTTATCTCAACTTTCTCACCAAATGCATGGTAAATCTATGAACCAGCTTTCATGGTAATTTTTTAGATAGTGCTTTCATTTTAGATATATATCACACAATTATATCATATGTCTTTCCAATCTCCAGAAAATCAAACCAAATAATACTTCAACCAGGAAACTTAACAGTCCCTCTATAGAAAGTAGAAACAATATCTCAAAATACATGTTCAGATAGAAATATAAGGAAAGAGGTTTTATAACTGCATGTTCATTGAATAATAATATCAATATTACCAGTTTTTTGCAGCACAACTCACTTTCTCCAATGAATCCAACTAATGAACTTACAACTAACATTGGAGAAGGTAAAAGAAATTGGCCAATCTAATCTGAGTTTAACTCATCTACCACATAAACCTAATCCACAAGGACAATGTACTAGTTTCTTTTTTATTTGGTACATGATAATGTACTAGTTTCTAATCTTAAGGATTGCTCATAAGGTAAAGTCGGCGAGTTATCTTAGATGCTATTCTTACTTTGCAGAATGAATGCTTTCCAGATTTCAAATAGATTAAGAACACCTACTCAAGAAGCTTACTGCAGGTGCCTACACCAACAGCAGCAGCAAGATGCCATCCAGCATGAAGGTATGGAGTTCTCGGAAATAAATCATCGGCTATAAAAAGCATACCGCCCAGCAATGATGACATTTTATGCACAGTGTGAGCCATCCTCAAGTCTGGATCTTTCAATGCCCTTTTTGCAAATGCTACCTGAAAATAAATATATCTTTTCTTAGAGGAGAAAGGATTAATTAATTATAAAATAAGCTCTAACATGATCTTCCTACTGGGTTATCTACCTGTAGCAATAGTAATAGAAGGTTAACTAATATATCACATGCAAATAGATTAAAACTATTTACATATCTACACTCCAAGACCAGACAAGGGCCATACAGTGTAACTTAACACTTTATGACCTTGAAGCCTCTAAATAGTATCAAATATAAACTTATTATGTAGACCCTAAACATTTTTAAAACATAATAGACATATTGTAGATATATTCTTTTATATTAATTGATGTACTTATATATCTATAATACAACTGCAAGGTAGCTGCGTAGTGATCATGAGTTCAAATAATGGAAAGAGCCTCTTCGCTCACAGGATAAAGCTACATAAGATCTACCTTCCTCAGATTCCACTAGGTGGGAGCCTCCTATATTGGGCCGTCTTTGTATATTATTTTTGCACTTGCTATATATGCAGCGTCTTTAGTGCATCTAATCCTTGAAATATTAACTAAGAGCAGCTTTGATAATGTCCCACGTTAGACCCATTTGAAATTGAACAAAAAATGGCAACTCAAATGGAGTACCTGCTTTGAGATCTAGCTGCTGATCTTTAATCAGACTAAGTGGCTGAAGATACTGAATATTTGGAAACAATAATCACTTCTTGGCCTGTACCTAGTACGCAAACATAGTCTAAAGGCTTGGCTGATCTTCTGGTTCACGCAATAACTAAGATCAAATGACGTGACGAGATGAAAATTCACCCACAAGTAAAAGCACATTGTGCAATTGGTTGCAACTTGTTTGACACTTGAACCATCATATTTCATTAAGTATATCTTGATAATGTTCATAATCGGACTATATTAGATTACGGTCTAGAATAAATATATTAATCAAATTCAATATAAGAGTGGTCATGTAAATCATTAACTTGGTCAGCATTTGTTTTCTGGGGCAACACAGTTATCTATTATAGAAATGAACATTAATTTCTCATAAATAAAGAGTTAAAAGGGTACCTCCATCATTCCAGTGTGGATAAGTGACACCATTAATGGCTGAACAGGAAGAATTGCTGCAGTTGCCGCCATCAGTATCTTTGGGTTCTCATTTCTGAGGGCACTTGACAGACACTGCAGAATGATTTATATGTTCAGAAGTGGTATCTATGTGATTAACTTATGGAAGAACCTAAAGCAACTAGGCAATGGAGAAAAGTGCCAAACTTAAAATATAGGGAAAACATTTTAGATTGTGTCACACATGCACAGGGTAAAAGTCAATACTAATTAAATTTCGACCATAAGTTAGCAAACAATCAAAGGGATATGTTACAACGAACTATGACATTAGGCATGGGTTCAATCTATTTATGCTGAGAAAAAAGTTTGCTACATTTTCAGCAGCAAGCAAGAAACACTTTATTGCATTAATAAATAAATAAAATATAGGTTTTGTTTCAGTGCACCTAAACCAAGTCATAGTATAGCTTTTTCAATATACAAAGTTCAAAGATGTAGAAAAAATGGGTCTGTCTGAAAATAAAAAACACCCCTTTCTTTTGGGAATTGATTCAGTGACTTTAAGTCACAATGACTTGGGTGATTTGCACCACTAGATGAAAATTGAACGACTTATGTTCCACTTTGTGTTTTGATTATTGTTTTGCTGGGACCAAAATCTAAGCTGTCCAATTGCCATTCAACTATGCAGATCAATCAAAGTCGCATGATTTTCCCACCTCAAAGTCATTGAATTAATTCCCCTTTCTTTGTATGTCAGCGAGCCAGCTTTCTTATCGGTATAATAAAAGTAAAAAAATGCAATCATTAAAAATCACCAAATAACGGCCTGCAATTAGTTATAAGAACTCTTTCCACAACATGCTTAAAGCAAAATTATATGCATCCAGATTCACTTTCAATATCATAAAACTTGTACAAGAAACTTCACCCTGAAACACAGTAAAAGTATATTTCTAAATTTAGTTGACGTGTTGACGTTCAAAACTTAACTAAAGATAAATCTCAAACTCTCAGCCCTCCTGATCAGAGCACAATAGATTTAAAGAAGTGACACTAACACTAATAAATGCTTCCAAGTCCAGAATATAGTATCTATAGTAAGTTTTTCGCATTTATTGGATAGCCTATAATCATATCTATCAATAAGTATGTTACTTACAACAGTTGCTGTGGCTATCATCGTGTAATCAATCCATCTCAAATATTTCCTCAACTTTCCTCTGGAAGAATGGTACACGCTTGAGGCCACTCCAACTCCAATTAATGAATTAGCATACAACTTAGAATTGAGATTCTTCCTACATTTAATTATTTATAAAATAAGAAGGCAGTTTTCTTTGCCAAAAAAACTTAAGATGCTTGGAGCAGAATATTACCTTGGGGCATGCATTCCAAGAGCTATAAAAGGAATTGAAGTAAGAACATTGGCAACTGTTTCAGCGAGATGCATATCACCTGATAAATATATCAATTGCTTATGTGAAATTGGATTTTAATGCAAAAACAATAATGTAATATCAAACTGAAAGAAAATATTAAACAGTACCATGACAACTAGTACTGCAATGGATGGGTCTCAAGCATGCTGGTATTTGTTGCCATACCCGTCTGGAAAAAATGCAAGTAGTCGGTTATTGTGCATAGCTTAGTAAATTTTAAATTTTTGACCGTCACAAAATTACAATCGTTTAACAATTTCAAACATGTCTAATATATATGTTTCACTCACGGCATTGACAGCAGATGATTTTCTGCAGTAGCTAATGTTCCACATGTTGATGGGTGAAACTCCCCACTTTGATTAGTCTCTCTCAAAGAAAATGGTGAATGAGGTTCAACATGGACTCCGTGGACACCCTCAAGAGCTCTACTGCGATCTGGGGTTTCCATAGGAGCCATGTGTTTGCTCACACGAAATGCAGCTTAACTTGAGTACCAGCAAGAAATTGCGGGCACCAGTCGGATGGAGACTGCTTAGTTCTAGCCAAAAATACTGTACAAAGAATATAATAATGGCATTAGTTCATAACATTTGGAATGTAAAAACGTATTTATCCAAAGATAAATTTTAACGTAGAAGCATGAACATCTAGAGAAGGTGATTATCATCTAACAAACTATACAACAGTTTAACTCAGGTGACCTTCCTGCATTTTTTGTAATTACCTTTCATTTCAATGCCCCTTTAAAAGGATGAACATGCACATAAACAAAAGGCAATGAATGATGTATATGTCAATTAGTTCACCATAATCAAAATTAGGTTCACTTCCAACTTAAAAAATGTCATGACTTACATTTCGGAAAATAATAATAATATATCATGTTAATATGTTATGAGCATCACATTGAATTCATCTATTAGAGTTTGTAGACTCTCCCGTGTCATCTTTTTTGTGACTATCCTAACAAAACCTAAACCGAACCACCTAATATTCAACGCGCCATGGTATTGTTCCTATGACATGCCTAGCTCTACCTACATAAATACATAGATAGCAGTCGTGTAGCCATGATGCGCTGAGGATTGGGTCGCAACAGCTGACGGAACCATAGCTAATCAGTGACAAAGTTGTACTTGTTTAGAAGACCACTGCATTCAGATATGACAGCATAAAATTTGAGCTTGTTGTATCAATATAACACGTTTGGTCCAATAGAATTAGCATTATAATAGCGAAAAACATCCAGATTGTTATGCAAGCCAATTCTCTAGTTCACTTCATAATTTCAACCATAAAGTTTTTCCTTTTAATCAAAATCCAACAAGCCAAAAGGGTCTTAGTTAAGACCAAAAAAAGGGACTTTGAGAAAAATCAATTATCTAAATTACTAATTTACTTACTCACTTCACAACTTCAACTATAAAGTTTCCCTATAATTCGCAAAGGGTCCTCAATGAACAATCAAAATACATGGAAAGATAACAATAACAAGAACAATTGCAATGACAATCATTCAAGTTTAAAGCAAAAACCCAATAATTGTTAGCATGTGCATGTGTTTTTGGTGTGAGAGAGAGAGAGAGAAAGAGATAAACCTGAGGATAAATGGTGATAACTATAAGGCGTGTTTAAATGAGTGGTGAGAGATGAAAAAAGGAAGAAGCTTTATTTGAATTTGTAGAGCTGAAACAAACAAAAAAAGGAATAGAGAATAAAGAGAAGAAGATGCTGATGAGTCAAGAATCTTCGTATTTCTCTCCACGCATATTCGCACCAGACTCGTGGAAAATACAAATCGAGACAAGTCCTTTATAGTTCTCGTTTTGTGTTGGAATTATTTTTTGGGATAAAGTGAGGATAGTCACACAAAGATATTTGATTAGATTGGAGAAAAAAGTGAATCTAAAATATATATTTTATTTGGATAAGAAACTAATTTTCTAAATATATATGATTGTTCTTTTAAATAAGTGTCATTTTCAGAAATAATAAAATTTTAATCTTTTTAATCATCCTATGATATTGCAGTATCTTACATTATTTAACCAACATTTTAATGGTAAAATGAATCTAAACTTGATTTGTGAGGTAGAGTTTGTGATTTTTAACATCTACTTTTGATTAGAATCTACTTTGATAAAATAATTAAATAATTTAAATTATGATAATAATTAAATAATGGAGTGAATTCATATATTTTGCTAAAATGTGATTTGATTCTTAAATTTTTAATTCTTGATTTATAATTTTTATATATGATTTGAATTAAAGATATCTGATATACGATTTTATTTGGAATTATATAGTTAACTGAATATAATTAACAAAAAAACAGCTGATGGGCCAGGTTCTCTGGAGATTTCCGCCAACCTTGATGGAAAGGCATTGAATATCATATTTTTAATATAAAATAATATATTTTTGTATAAATTCTCTTATAGTAGAAAATAATATAATATGTGTTACAAATTAATATTTTTTATTAATGATTAGTTCATAAATAACATATCAAGTGACACATGTTACTTCTTTTTTATTGTATAAGAATATTTATAAAATAATATATATCATTCTCTTTTTATATATTATCTCTAATTTCTTTCCCACCTAGATTCTAGGGAGATATAGATAAACAAACTTTGCCAAATTTATCTTCATTTATTTTTTTTAAGACAAAAACATTTAGTAATTATTACAAGTGGGTCTTATTAAATTGTTACGCGTTAAAAATTAGTGAATAAAAAATTGTTATGAAAACCAATTCTATATAACATAACCAATCTTAAAAAAGATAATTATTTACAACTTTTTTAATAATATTGTATTATGACCATCCTAATATAAATATAATAAATTATATGCTATTCATAAAAAATCAATTATATATTTTTAATTACTATTCTAATATAATATTATCAAAAGTAAATATTTATTTTGTTTTGTCATATTTAGTTTTATACTAATTTGGTCTCTAAAATTTGAAAATTCAAAACTGTCTTTAAAAACATCAAGTGTGAGTTAAATTAATTATTTTAACATTTTTATTATCTTGATAGGAATTTTTTAACTTACGTTCACAATATTTGAATATATATTTTTAATTCTTCAAGTATATATTCACTTTATTATCAATCATCAAATCTAATATATCAACCTATATATAATTTAAAATTGAAATACTTAGCACTCTTCAACAACTTCTATCACCAGAAAAATCATATACTCACAACAAATCTTTCCAAAATGCTTAAACCTCTTCCATATCATGTCTCAATTTTTTTAAAAATATATATAAATAAAAATTTGAGTAATTATTCATTTTAATCCCTCAAGTTTTTTGGATGTTACTAACTTAATCTCCAACAAATTTAAATTATTAAAAAATATACTCACAACAAATCTTTCCAAAATGCTTAAACCTCTTCCATATCATGTCTCAATTTTAAAAAATATATATAAATAAAAATTTGAGTAATTATTCATTTTAATCCCTCAAGTTTTTTCGACGTAACTAACTTAGTCTCCAACGAATTTAAATTATTATTTTGGTCCGCAATTTTTACAATGTTGAACCACGTTGGTCCTTATATCTTCACCTGTCTATTTATGCTAATAGAGTTAATCATGTGACACATTAAATGCTAACCTGGGCACACCTATTCAATCCTTGCTGGATTGTTGTACTAGTCATTAACTTGATGTTGTTTTCACTTTTTTTACGAAATTATCAACAAAAAAACAACGTCTTTTTTGTTAAATTAAACAATACTGAGGGAGTATATTATTTACCATTCATGCCTTAATTATTATTAACTTTTAAATAAAATTAATGTAAATAAATGATGAATTTGTCGTATAAAAACTATAATTATTAAACTTGGCTCGGGCTGGCTGGTCCACTCTTCTATCTGGTTATGCACTAAAACTAGTATCTATGAATCGGTCTGATTAAGCCAATTTGAGCATAAAATAGGTGACTCGGTCAACTACATCTGTTCAATTCAGCCAGTTTTAACATAAAATCGATGACTTGGCCACCTAGATCAATTCCACACAATCTGTTCAATTAATTTTAGAAAATGTCAAAAGGACATTGTTTGGAGAGTGAAATAAGTTAGTCCTTTTAACTCATTTCTAATTATGCTTATTATTCTAATTATGGTTGTTATTTATCACTTTATGTTGGAATAAAATTTTTGATGTTTAATCGAGTTTAAAACTTATTTGTATACTTCTATTACAATTAAAACATAAAATATATATCGCCCGGTGATGTTTTCAACTTATTTGTAAAATCATCATTGTTGGTTGTTTAATAATTTAACCATATATTAATGTAATGATAATTTTATATATTTATAATGAAAAATTATTAAATATTAGTACACAATGAATTTATTAGATTTTTAATATAAATCAATGACCCACTTATCGAACCAATGATCTATTAACATAGTATCTTGACCAAGTTAATAATCAGTTCGAATTTAATAACATCTATAAAAACTCCAAAAATATAATGGACCCCCAATTATCTCGATCCCTATTTTAGTATTTCATTCCATCCATTTTTTTTTTTGCATTCATGTTTTCTCAAAAGCATTAATATCACCACATACTCTTTTTTTTTGTTTACTTTGATGAACAGAAAAATATTAATGATAATAATCAATTGGTACTCTCATACAAAGAAGATCCCAAAGAAATTATGCAAGGATCTAAATGCACCATCAATATAATTATAAGCATGTATTAAGACAAGTATTGGCAACATATGTTCTGATGTTGGAGAGGAAGATCTCATTTAAGATGGGAAGTGAATTATCCTTATGGCATGTACGCGACAACATCATAGTGACATTGATGAAGGTTGTAACATGAACGTTGGCTTGGATACAATGTGTAATACATGCATTATTAGAGATGCAGAGTGTGACATGAACATTGTCTTGAATGCAGGGGTGAGACATGGGTATTGGTTGACATTGATGCAAAGTGTATGTTATGGGTATACTCCTTATGGTGGAGAATGATCATTCTTTTGAACAATGATTATTGGAGTAAACAATGGTAGTAGTTGTTGAGGCTATTCAAGGAAGCTCCAAAGTTAAGCTTCATCGAGAATTGAAGAAGACAATTGTTGGTGAACTTTTGTGTAGATGTACCATGATAACGAAATGTGTCATATCATGTTTGTACTACAAGTTTAGAGAGTTATTCTTTTGGTAACATCATCAATTATACACGAAAAGAATTATGTGGAATTGGAGGAAGCTCTTATGTGAAGGAGTTGTTGCAACATGGAGCAGAATATTCGCTAAGATGGAGATTCTTACGTAAATTTCCTAAGGAGCGAGATATTTGCCTATTTGGATCAAGGTGGAGAATGTTAGAATGCTTAAAATATGTTATTATATTTGTCCTACATTCCCTAGTATTGGAATATAGTATAATAATCAATGTTATATATTAGACTTAAGTCTTTTGTTATTATTTGCATTGCACCAATTAGAAACACCCCACAGACACTTGGATCATGAGTGTTCTAGAGCTTATAATCCACATTCTATAATAACATTTTGATAGCCGCTCCCGATGACATAAGCACAATTAATCGAACCTCATTAACAAACTCTCTTATTTCTTCTCTTCTATTTATTCTTATGCCCTTTATTTGATTGATTGTGGTCAACGTTGCGTAAGATCGCTTCAGTTACACCAACATGCATTATGTTTCTTATTAAACAATAAATGTATTATTATATGAGACAATTGAGAGAATGTAAGAATTGTGCCATATATAATGGTTTAATAATTAAAGATATACTTAAATTATATTGGCTAATTTATGAAAGGAAGATCTTTTTGTTATATTATTTCTATTTGAATAATTAAATTGAATCAAATAGATATTATGTAAAATAATATTACTATTCGTAAAGTCATCTTACATGAACGGCTAGGTGAAATATTTTAACTATTTGGAAAGTCATATTGCATTATCTGAAATGACTTAACCATTTGGAAAGCTCATGTTTCATGAAGGAAGGTGTGTGATTGAAGCACCTTATCATGCCCTATGTGGTTCTCATTATACCCAATTAAGAAGTGTATTATCTCCACCACTAATGTGCTATTAAGAAATGGGTCAATAGGGAGAGAAACCAACATTATATGGATATGGAAAAATCAACATCATATGGATATTATATTTATCTAGAAGCAAGACTTCTCATGATATGTTTTCTCTTATCTTTATGAAAAAGATGAAGTTTTAGATCATGGTGTGAATATATTTACCATAGTTTATGTATGGATAATAATAAATAATTAATAACTTCACTAGCTATAAGTCAAACTAGAAAGAGCAAGACATTATTAATAACACAAGCTAGCAATTGGTGAAGGAAAGGATTTAAAGTGGAAAACAAAGGCAGATGCATTTTCCCCAATCTTTGTCTATCAAAATGATTGAGAAATCAATAGTCATGGTTGTGATAATTAGTTTGCACTGTTATAATAACACGTAAATTTTCTTGTACTCAAGGCATAGCAAAAAAAAGTTCATGTATACAATTTTAAATTAAAGAACCAAATTTGGTATCTCAGAATCGGAATGCAATAGATATTGATCATATCATCATCTCAATACCAGAGCTTTATGAAAAGCTTACGTATATATCAGTAAAGAAAATTGGGCACAGGCATAGAAACCCAAATAGGCCACGTATCCTATGATCAAAGAACAAGAAGGCCTAAAATATGGATGGGATCACTTGTCCCCATTCATGTCTCATACTGTGTACCAAACCAATTGGAGAGCTCCATTCAATTAAAAAAAAAATAACAAAATCAGAAATTAATATTTTAATATTATTTTGTGAAGTTTGATTGGTTAGGGACAGGGGGACAGGAAAATTCTGGGATGGAGAATCCTTGTCCTTAAAATATACCTTTCCTATTGAAATGGGGATTTGGTTGGGTGCAAAAATTAAAATGTCTTAGTTGATTCTTTTTTTACATTATGGAGTTTAAATTCTGAACCTATTTTTGTATATCGCACAATGAGAAAACATGATCATTATCAAAACCTTCCAAATTTGAAGGAGGAGAATTACCGAGGTAAAGATTACGGTGCAACTCAAGCATATAAAATCGTAACAAGAATCATATCATTTATTTAAAAATTAGCTGAGAAGTCAAATGTTTATATAGAAGAAAAATAAATGTCAAATTGAACAAAAATCAATTGTGATTTGATTGCTTGTGAATATACCGTTAGTGTAAAAGAAGATAAATACAAATCTTATCCTCATCGGACTATACTTTTTGTTTCGATTAAGATTGTTTTGAATTTTCTTGATTGCCTTCTATTTCCAGAATATAAAAGAACTAAATGTATATCATAAACAACGGAAGGGATCAAGTTACAAGAGAGTAAGTTTTTTAATCTTAATCTAGATCATAGACATAAAATCTAGGGAAATCTAATAGTTTGAATTTGTGACTAGATTTAAATCATTAGATTTCCTATAATTGATGACTAAGATGTATGAAAAATATATGAACAAATTAAAAAGAACATAATGATGCCATATTGCCATGGATTGTGGAATGAAGAAAACCAAGGAATTACATCATTCAAATTGGATCCAGAAACCTTAAGACCTAGATGTCATTCCCATAAACAACTTTTCCATAAACAAGGTAACATTCAAAACCCTTCTTCAACCAAAAGATTTCTTCAAAAGTAAGGAAAATAAGCTAAACAAATTTGGATACATGCAATAATAATAGCAATAAAGGGAAACACAAACAAACCATGCCTTTTAATTTTTCTCCTTAGGTTTCAACCTTAGCTATTTCCTTTAATTGAAAGCGAGATCCGGTCATCATCGTCTTGAATTCCTCAAAGTTGATCATGCCATCACCATCACTATCAACACCACTAATCATTTTCTGGCACTCGGCAGTGGAACATTCTTCACCGAGACCAGCCATAACCATGTGCAACTCCTCGGCAGTTATCGAACCATTGCCATCGACATCGAAAACCGAGAATGCGTCCTTTAGATTTTCCAAAACCTCATCCGAATCGACACCTTTGGTGTTTAGCTCAATAAACTCTTGGAGGCTAATGTATCCATCGCCATCAGCATCAACCTCACGGATCATGTTTTCAAGCTCTTCTTCCGTTGAGGGTTGCCCTAGGCTTCCCATGATTGACCCTAGCTCTGAGGAAGAGATCTTGCCATCACCATTAACGTCGAATTTCTTGAAAACTTGCTCAAGCTCGGCCACGAATTCAGAGCGAGAATGCATGGAAGCCGATGTTGAACGAGAGATGATAGGGGTTGCGTGGTTGGTCGGTGATGATATTGATTTCTTTAGGAGTTTCTTCTTTCGGTTGAAGAGGGATTTGAAACCCATGATTTTGATTGGAAGGAGAGCCAATGAAAACCAAAGAAACTCGTTGTTTAGAGGAATGACATTGAGGAAGAGAAGGTGGGAGAAAATAGAAGGAATTATTGTTAAATTATGGTGATTGTATGTATTCTGAATATAGAGATTGTGTGCTGTGTTTCTCCAAAAGTGATTTTTTTCTAATTTTGGAGGAAATTTACTCTTGATTGTAGCAGGAAATTCGGGTTGTTAATTAGGTTTCTTGATCTCTTTCTGTTTATAATCGATTAAGGAATTAATCTTTTTTACAATCAATCTATCCTTTTTATAACCATCCGTAACGCAATAATCTTTTTCTCTTTTGTTCTCTCTTCCCAGTAAGTATTTCTTTTCGAATTTTTTATATTCAACCTAATGCACTTAACAATTTCCTTATACCATTATATTAATAAAGGTATACAAAATGGTTGGGACAAAAAGTGAGTAAAGGGAGAAAAAAATATTAGAAAAGAATTACCCGTGAATTTTTCAGTTTGTGAAAAATTTACTCGTAAAAATTTTAAATGAAGAAGTTGTGAGAAATGTATATAAAATGTTAACTTGAAACAAAAAAGTAAAATTTTTGACTAAAGAAAGATAAAAGTGTTAGAAAAGTCTTACTTGTCAGTTTGTGCGAAAAAATTTACCTATGAAAAATTAAACATAGATAAATTGTGAGAAAGTTGGACAAAATGTTAACTACTAACAAACTAAATGTTGGAAAAATCTTACCTAGATGAGTTTTTCGGTTTGTGAAAATTTTACATGTGGAAAATTAAACATGAAGAAGTGGTAAGGAATATATAGAAATTATTAAATGAGTGACTAAAGGGAGAAAAAATGTTATGAAAGTCTTATACGTGAGAATGTCAAAGGAAGTTGAGTAAGAAATTTGATGAAATTAGAGAAAGAAAAACAATCAATATATGTGGATGAAATATTCACCATACAAAATCCATCAAAATAATATAACGCATAATGTATAAAAAATAATATAAAGTTGAACTATAAAAATAATGCAATTTTATAAAATAATGGGAATCGGTTATATTCTTACTAATATAACATATAAAAAATATCAGAGTATTAATCATCTAAGGTTTATAATATTACGATATAAAGGGTTATAACACAAAAGATGCAACATAGTTGAAAGATTGGAAAAATTATTGATTTCAAGTTTGGAAAAAATAATTAATCTTATACTCTTATCTTTAATTTTATTTGCGAGATTTTATATTTGTGAAATGCATAGATGTTGCACATTAATTGCTTAATGATAATCAATTGTTCTCATACTATTCATAGGATGAAGTTTATTAGCTAGTAAAAAAATTAGAAGTTAATAATGGAGTTAAAATGAAAAGAATGGAGTGAGAAGGTTGAAGAAACATGGCCTACCACTTTGAATTTAATTACGCAACACCAAATAATAGTAAATAATATAGGGGATAAATCAATTTACTTTAAGGGTAAGTTTAAAACACTTACTCCACATCATAGTCATCAATTCTTGGGAAATCCAATGGTTTGAATTAGTAAGTAGATATAAACCATTAGATTTCCCTAGAATTGATGGCTATGATGTGCGTTTTAAACTTATTCTTGGAGTAAGTGGATCTCAAATAATAGATGGATAAAATTAACCTTCTAAATATTATGTGATTCAAAACTATATATTGACTAATAATGTAAAATTACTATCTATTTTCCGAGAGACAGTTACGCATCTTAAAAGAGATTAGTTGTAAGAAGATTTCATAACTAATAAAAAAAAGAAGATAACAATAATGATGCAACAATAAATTTAGTGGTTAATTAATTAATTGTGATGCAGTTTTATGTATAAAAGTTGTGGTTAACTCTATTACTATATATAATATTCTAATTTTTTTTAAATATAATTTTAGACGACATTTACAAGATCTTTTGTACATCAAGTGTTTAATAACGTTATCAGATACTAATAAGCTAGCTCGTCAATTATTTGATTAGTCAATTTCTAATATTTTTTACAAGTTTTTTCAACACAAATTTTGTTAGCATTTAATTTTTTTATGAAAAAAAGTTGAAAATTCTCTGATCTCTTATTCACTCTCAATGAAGTATGTCATCTATAATAACTATGTAGAAAAAAAGGTTGACTTGTGTTATTAATTTGCATAGCAAGACATTATTAATACCGACCATTATCAAACAAATAAAACTGATGAACATAAGGGAATAGAAATATATATTGTCATTTAGTGTGGTGTTTATTGGTGAGATTGATGATACTATTCAAACTTAAAAATAATATATAGTAATCACTACATGCAAATTAATACATCTCCTTTAATTTCAAAAAATTCTCATTTCCAATTATTAATATTATTCATACATTTCTATTATTATATTTAAAATATTTTAGCAATTTTGATCCTAAATAATTAAGGTCACCATTATTTTGAAAAGGAATCGAACTATATAATTACAACTTTCTTATTTCAATGATCGTATTTATTACTAAAATTTCATTTATATCTATTAAAATATTATTTTCGAAGTTGTCATATTAAATGATTAAACTCATATTTATATTGGAAAAAAATCTAAATAATTAATTACAATGTCTCATTTTGTATACTTTTAAAAAATATGAAATAATAAACCAATTATACTAACAACTAATAAAATATAATATTGTGGAAATGAAAGAAAATATCAACAAGTTACATTAACAAATATATAAGTTTTCTATACGTACGTCTATATTAAGAATGAATAACATAAGTTTTTATTGTATTTATTAGTTAACAAAATATATAAACTATAGAGTATGAAAATCAATCAAAAAATTATAAAAGTGTATAGGTAACGTATGTTTATGAATGCACATGTAATATATATGCTTTAACCATTCAAATGCACAAATAGCGTGTGCGTTCTTAATAACCATATGATGCATATGTAATGAGTCTTCTTAATTATACAACAAAAAATACTCATCCGTGCAAATGCATGAGTATCTTGCTAGTGTGTAAGTAAAAAAGAGCTGATTTTCAAATTTGACTACCTAACGTACATAATACATTTTTTTAGAGTAAATTACACTCACACCCCCTGAGTTTTAATGAAATTATACAAACCATCCCTCCCTTCTTTGTCATTACACCAACCACCCTTCCCTCCTACACAAACCACCCCTAGATTTATACATACATTACACATACTACCCCTGCATGTTATAAATGTGTAATATTTTAAAGAAAAAACGTGTGATGAATGTAATTAAGTTAAACAAAATATTGTATATTGTGTAACACTTCAAATAGTACAAAAGCGAATGTTTCTTTATTATTTTTGTGTCGGTAAAAAATACATTAGTAATTTCAAATAAATGTTTAAATAACTCTTATATTATTTTATAACGAGCCAAATAATGAAGACGCAATGACTCTTATATTATTTTATAACGAGCCAAATAATGAAGACGCAATGACTCTTATATTATTTGAATTTTTATACATAATATACAATATTTTGTTTAATTAATTACACACATCATACGTTTTTTGTTTAAATATTACACTTTTATATTATAATGGGGTAGCCAGTGTAACATATGTACAAAATTAGGGGTGGTTCGTGTAAGGACAAAAAAGTGAAGGGTGGTTTGTATAATTTCACTAAAACTCAGGGGGTGTGAGTGTAATTTACTCTTTTTTTATTTTAAAGGAAGGGAAATGATTTTCAATCTCAACCAATTTCAAGTAGTTATTTTTCTCAAATATTTAATAATATTCTTACAAGTAATTAATATTATAATTTTTGTCTCTCATTCAAATAGTTTACCTGTGATATTAATAATATTTCTACAAATTGTTCTACATAATGTTTATTAGTAGTAATAAAATTATAACTTAAATTATTAAAAGATTAATTAAATGACAACATAAATAATTACCTTCAAAAAGTAATGCTCCACCAATTCAAATAGATTAGTTTGTTCTCCCCCATAGAATGTATACTAAACCATAGACAATGTCATATCCTACGGTAAACATAAGATATATATTTCATAATCATAACTATTGAATATTTTTTATTTTGAATTTCCACCTATAACAAAATAGGAAAAATATCATTGTATTAAATAAAAATATAGAAACACAAAAATAGAAACTAGAAAATGAGTAATTAAGATCAAATATTTAATTCATAAAAATACATTCTATTTCTAATTTTACATTTAATCAATTCCTAAACTAAACAATGACTCAAATCAATTTAAAAAAGCAATGATTTTATTTAAAATTAATAAAAAAATTGTTTGACAAAATATCATCTATGGTCAATATTTCAATCATATTATATTTTCCAAAATTGTAAAATTTATTACAAACAAATCGTTGGTCTGGTGGTGTAAAATCTAAAGATCCTTATGTAGTGTAATATATTAAAGGTCAAATATTTGATTTGTGAGAATAACACTTATTGAGAGGAGTCATCACATACTCCGAAAGAGATTTATTTCTTACCCTAAATGAAATCATAATATTATATTATAAATTAAGTTATTGAGAAAACATTAATATCTCAATATTTTCTAATGGTTTTCCATATATAAATAAAATTTCAGACAATATGATTTCTTAGTAGATCGAACACTCCTCACAAAATGTCTCCTAACACGTGTCTTATTTTTCTACACCTGAAATTTCGAAATTTATTTTCATCATTAGTATTTAGCTCCTGCAATTTTTTCATACCAAAATATTAAAATTATATTTATTATCAGTCTATGGCACGTAACAATGCACGTGTTCTAATATTTTTTTGGTTTGCATATTTGTAGTTAAGTTATATTGGAAAGTGATATGTAATTAATTCAAAACATTGATTCAATAAATTGAAATCAAAATCATAACGAAAACATTATTACTTTTCATTACTCGTTCCCCTAATTGTTTTTTCTATTTTCCACTCATGGATTAAAGATATCGATCACCAAACATTTACGAGAATCACCAAAATTAGAAAAGATATTGATCCATTGATTTGTCCTTTTTGTGTGTGTGTGTGAGTTTCCCCAAAATTAGAAAATTTAGAGCATGCCAAAACCTCTCAAAATTGGCTATTTCAAAATGAAAGCATTCCTGCGTGGCAATAGATCTGAAAATTCTAATTTACAGAAATCAACATAAAAAATAATATAATTTAAAATAAATACATTGAATAATCATTAAGAAAATAGAATATGCAAATAATATATGAAAATATCATTATTTCATTCACACAAAAACAGACTAGAAAATCATATCATTAGTTTTAAATTAATCGACGTCTGTTAGCAAGGTTAAAATCATATTTTACAATAGAAAAAACATTTTTGAAAATGGAAATTATATATCTAAAATCTATATAATTTATTTTCGAAAATGGAAATTAATTTATGGGACTCCTCCGCAATTCACAATTTACGAAATTGTTGTCAAGAAAAAGTCAACCTTGCATGTAGCACTAGAGAAAATATTCTGAGCCCTAGATGAAGTAAATGCATAAACTTCAAATTTGGTCTTCGAGTATTCATTAAATTTATTTTGTTTGATGAATTGAACTCATAATATCGGAGTAGGGATCCTCTCCATTAATGGATAGACAAGTGATATTATTACACTTAGTTTTAAAGATAAAAAAGTCATTATAAGTGTAATAGAATGATTGAATTGTCTTTTTATTTTTTATTTTTTATTGTTTTACACCTCATTTGCCTCTCCATTAATGGAGAGGATCCCTACACATAATATAGTTATTCTTAGACTTTTGCAAAGAAACAAAAGCCTACAATTACAGATTATATTGATTGAGTAGTCGATGTTTATTGGCTTTAGCAAATAAGTCTCTTCAAATAGCATTTTAGGACATACAATTTATTTTATATTTCTTCTAAGCAATTTCCTTTTATCTAAAACATATACAACTTGATTGATAAGTTTTGCTTAATATTAAAATAAAACTTGACTCTCCAAGAATAGATGCAAGACATATTTCTTCATACATGAATGAAGACTTTGTTTGTTTCTGTTTTGCTTGATGCTATATCTCATTTTAATAATTGGTTGAAGAATAAGAACGAGCATATTTTGGTTTGCCTAGCTTCACCTTATGGGAGCTTCATAATCATATTTAGCCCAATAATATTTGTTGTAACTTTTGGATAGAATCATATTTGAATGATATGTAGAGAAGAAGCTGGGTGGATCAATGAGTTCAAGTGCACCCAAAAAATTTTGAACCTTCTTTTATGCATTATATATATATATATATAGAAAATGATATATCTTCCTACTAAATCCTCCTATCAATCCTCCTACAAAAAAGTGACATTTGTCACAAAATGATACTTTAATTATTAGTGATTGATTTACAAGTAACATATGTCACTTTTTTGTGGGTAGTAGGATTTAGTAGAAGGATATAACATTATATATATATATATATATATATATATATATATATATATATATATATATATATATATATATATAAGTATATGAGTATATTTTAAGTTTGGGCCTAGTATCGCAAAAAGAATGATATATATGCAGTTGCACTTTATTCTGTAATTTCCCCTCTAAATCTTAATTTATAAAGCTGCAGAATAACGAAGACAGACAGTAACCAATGTGCTTCTTTCATTTGTTCACTATCTCTTTTCTTATGAATGAGTTTGATTTCTCTCCATTATAGGAGAGGATAATATATAAGTAAGATTATCTAATGTGCTTCTTGCATATAACACATGATAAAACAAATTTTCTATGGTTTAGATTTTTAATTAAATATTTTAAAAAATTATTCTCACATTTTCAGTACAATACTGGAATATCCACTACTGAAGAAGAATCTATTTTCTTATAAATATGTATAGTATATTTTATGATTAAATTATTCTCATTATATAGGCATACTCAATATATAAATTAATATATGCATCTCTATTAAGATTGTAATATTAAATTAGTAATATTATTACAACCGATGTGTAAACTTTGGCGCACTTAATTTCCATTATCAAAAATAACAAATTTGGAATACTTTTAGACCTCACGTATTTTTGAAACTAAGGTGTTTTCTTTGGCAATAGAGCGGGGAAGGCCAAGCTACACTAGGGTAGTTTTGAAGTGAGTTTGTCTAATGCCCTATAGTTAAAGCCCACAAGGATAATTTGAGTAGACGCTTAACTTCCAACTTCAAATTGGGGCAATTGAGTTGATCTTATATAAAGTTCCAAGAAGAAGCCTAGAATTAGAGCAGTTTTAATTGATGGTGTTCACAAAAAACAAAGAGTGATAAGTTTATATAAGAATCATATTTTAAAAAGAATAAATATTAAAACAATAATAGAGATTAGTAAGTTATCAAAACATTATTTATAGTTAGTAGAAGAGAGTAAATTTACTTCCAATAATTTTTCTCAATCACTAGGAAATTTAACAAAAAAAACCCATATATAACAAATATCAAATATTTAGTATGTCAATTTCTTTTATTTTACCAGCATAATACTAATTATATCTTGTTTTTAATTTAAAAAAAATCTTAAAAGTATGGCCATATTTTTGGAATCCAATCAAAAAGTATCATATACATATCATTTTCATATACAAATATCACAACGATCACCTTTTATTTTTCAAACTCTTGAAACCTCACAACTCGACATGGTAGTTGTGAACTATTTCCATAATCATTAAGAAATGTTATTTTATTTTAAAAGACTTTTGCAAGAAAAAATAAAATAACATATTTTCTACCAAAAAAATGCAAACATATTTTTTAAGAACATTCCCCCTCTAATAAATTTTTATGTAACCTTCTTGAAAAATTCAAATTAATTATTAGTGAATCTAAATAATGATCCTAAATAAGTTGAATGTTTATTAACAATCTCCAATATCTATTTACACTATTTAGTGACCATTTACAATTTTTTCAAATAAAAAATAAAAAATACTATTCTAAATAAACAATTTGGATTACTAATACCTCCTACTATTATATTTATAATTATATGTGATCTTATGTTTCTATTTTCACTCAATGTCTCACTATAAGGTATTTTAAAAAAATTAGTGCATTAGGCAGTTTTAATTAGCCATTCGGAAAAATGATGAATACAAAATTGGGGCAGTTTTAATTGATGGTGTTCATAAAAACAAATAGATTGATATGTTTATATAAGAATCATATTTTAAAGAGAATAAATATTAAAACAATAATAGAGATTAGTAAGTTATCAAAACATTATTTATAGTTAGTAGAAGAGGGTAAATTTACTTCCAATAATTTTTCTCAATCACTAGGAAATTTAACAAAAAAAAACCCATATATAACAAATATCAAATATTTAGAATGTCAATTTTTTTTTATTTTACCAGCATAATACTAATTATATCTTGTTTTTAATTTTAAAAAAATCTAAAAAGTATAGGCATATTTTTGGAACCCAATCAAAATGAATATACATATCATTTTCATATACAAATATCACAGCGATCACCTTTTATTTTTTCAAACTCTTGAAACCTCACAACTCGACATGGTAATTGTGAACTATTTCCATAATCATTAAGAAATGTTATTTTATTTTAAAAGACTTTTGCAAGAAAAAATAAAATAACATATTTTCTACCAAAAAAAAAATGCAAACATATTTTTTAAAGAACACTCCCCCCTCTAATAAATTTTATGTGACCTTCTTTAAAAATTCAAATTAATTATTAGTGAATCTAAATAATGATCCAAAATAAGTGGAATGATTATTAACAATCTCCAATATCTATTTACACAAATGATTGATCATTCACAATATTTTCAAATAAAAAATACTATTCTAAATAGAAAATTTGGATTACCAAATTATGTGATATTGATTCTATTTTCTCCCAATGACTTACTATAAGGTATACTAAAAAAAATTAGTGCATTAGGCAGTTTTAATGAGCCATTCGGAAAAATGATGAGTACAAAATTGGGACAGTTTTAATTGGTGGTGTTCATAAAAAACAAATAGATTGATATGTTTATATAAGAATCATATTTTAAAGAGAATAAATATTAAAACAATAATAGGGAACCAGAAGTTATCTAAACATTATTTATAGTTAGTACTTGAGAGTAAATTTACTACCCAATATTTTTTTTCAATCACTACGAAATTTAACAAAAAAACCCCATAAATAACAAATATCAAATATTTAGTATGTCAATTTTTGTTATTTCACCACACTAATACTAATTATATCTTGATTTTATTTTTAAAAAATTATAAAAAGTTTGGGGATATTTTTGGAACACCAATCAAAATACATCATACACATATCATTTTCATATACGATTATGCACTAATCACTTTTTATTTTTTAAACTCTTGAAAGCTCACAACTCGATACGGTAGTTGTGAACTATTTCCATAATCATTAAGAAATGTTATTTTATTTTAAAATACTTTTGCAATAAAAAATAAAATGACATATTTTTTTAAGAACATTATCCCTCTAATAAATTTTTATGTGGTCTTCTTTTAAAATTCAAATTAATTATTAGTAATTTAAATAATGATCCTAAATAAGTGGAATGATTATTAACTATCTCCAATATCTATTTACACTATTCATTGATCATTTACAATTTTTTCAAATAAAAAAATTATTATTCTGAATAGACAGGATTACCAAACTATAAGGCATTTTAAAAAAAATAATTAGTGCATTAGGCAATTTGAATGAGCCATTCGAAAAAATGATGAGTACAAAATTTGGGTAGCTTTAATTGTTGGTGTTCATAAAAAACAAATAGATTTATATGTTTATAAAAGAATCATATTTTAAAGTGAATAAATATTAAAATAATTATAGGGATTTGTAAGTTATCAAAACATTATTTTTAGTTAGTAGAAGAGAGTAAATTTACTTCCCAATAATTTTTCTCAATCACTACGAAATTTAACAAAAAAAACTCATATATTACAAATATCAAATATGTTGTATGTCAATTTTTGTTATTTTACCAGCCTAATACTATTTATATCTTGTTTTTAATTTTAAAAAAATCTAAAAAGTATGAGGATATTTTTGGAACACCTATCAAAATGCACCATATGCATATCACTTTCACATACGAGTATTACACCAATTGCTTTTTATTTTTTAAACTTTTGAGATTTCACAACTCGACCGGGTAGTCGTGAACTATTTTCATAATCATTAAGAAATATTATTTTATTTTAAAAGACTTTTGCACGAAAAAAATAAAATGACATATTTTCTACCCAAAAATGAGAAAATATTTTTTTAAGAACATTCTCCCTCTAATAATTTTTTATGCGACCTTGAAAAATTCAAATTAATTATTAGTGAATCTTAATAATGATCCTAAATAAGTGGAATAATTATTAACAATCTCCAATATCTATTTACACTATTCATTGATCATTTACTATTTTTTGTAATAAAAAATATTCTATTCTAAATAGACAATTTGGATTACCAATACCTATATTTCTAATTATATGTGATTTTATGTTTCTATTTTCACTCAATGACTTACTATAAGGTATTTAAAAAAAATTAGTGCATTAGGCAATTTGAATGAGCCATTCGAAAAAGTGATGTATACAAAATTGGGGCAGTTTTAGTTGGTGTGTTCATGAAAAACAAATAAATAGATATATTTATTATATATATAAGAATCATATTTTAAAGAGAAGAAATATTTAAAGAATAATATGGAGTCGTAAGATATCGAAATATTATTTATAGTTAGTAGAAAAGAGTAAATTTACTTCACAATAATATTTCTCAATCACTACGAAATTCAACAAAAAAACCCCATAAATAACAAATATCAAATATTTAGTATGTCAATTTTTGTTATTTCACCAGCCTAATACTAATTATATCTTTTTTTATTTAAAAAAATCTAAAATGTATGGTGATATTTTTGGAAAACCAATCAAAGTGCATCATATGCATATCATTTTCATATACAAGTATAACATCAATCACTTTTTATTTTTTAAACTCTTGAAATTTCACAACTGGACAGGGTAGTTATGAATTATTTCCATAATCATTAAGAAATTCTATTTTATTTTAAAAGACTTTTGCAAGAAATAATGAAATGACATATTTTCTACCAAAAAATGCAATTCTTCCTCTAATAAATTTTTATGTGACTTTATTGAAAAAATCAAATTAATTATTAGTGAATCTAAATAATGATCCTAAATAAGTGGAATGATTATTAACAATCTCCGGTATCTATTTACCCTATTCATTGATCATTTACAATTTTTTCAAACAAAAATAAAATACTATTATAAATATACAATTTGGATTACCAATACCTCTTGCAGTTATATTTCTAATCGTATGTGATCTTATGTTACTATTTTCACTCATGACCTACTATAAGGTCTTTTAAAAATAACAATTAGTGCATTAGACAGTTTGAATGAGGTACTCGAAAAGTGATGAGTACAAAATTGGGGCAGTTTTAATTGGTGTGTTCATGAAAAACAAATAGATTCATATGTTTATATAACAATCATATTTTAAATTGAATAAATATTAAAACAAAATGATATGAGATCGTATGTTATCTAAACATTATTTATAGTTAGTAAAAGAGAGTAAATTTACTTCCCAATAATTTTTCTCAATCACTACGAAATTTAACAAAAAAACCACATAAATAATAAATAACAAATATTTAGTATATCAATTTTTGTTATTTCACCGGCCTAATACTAATTATATCTTGTTTTTTATTTTTTATAAATTCTAAAAAGAATGGGGATTTTTTTGGAACACCAATCAAAATACATCATGTGCATATCATTTTCATATACGAGTATGACACCGATCACTTTTTATTTTTTAAACTCTTGAGACTTCGCAACTCGACAAGATAGTTGTGAACTATTTCCATATTCATTAAGAAATGTTATTTTATTTTAAAAGACTTTTGCAAGAAAAAAAATGACATATTATCTACCGAAAAAATGTAAGCATATTTTTTAAGAACATTCTCCCTTTAATAAATTTTATGTGACCTTCTTCAAAAATTCAAATTAATTATTAGTGAATCTAAATATTGATCCTAAATAAGTGGAATGATTATTAGCAATAACCAATATCTATTTACACTATTCATTGATCATTTATAATTTTTTCAAATAAAAATTATAAAATACTATTATAAATAGACAGTTTAGATTACCAATACCTCCTACAATTACATTTCTAATTATATGTGATCTTGTGTTTCTATTTTCACTCAATGACTTACTATTAGGTATTTAAAAAAAATAGTGTATTAGACAATTTGAATGAGACATTCAAAAAAGTGATGAGTACAAAATTGGGGCAGCTTTTATTGGTGTCGTTCATGGAAAAAAAATAGATTGATATGTTTATATAAGAATCATATTTTGAAGGGAATAAATATTAAAATAATAATAGAGAGCCGTAAGTTATCAAAATATTATTTATAGGTAGTAAAAGAGAGTAATTTTACTACCCAATAATTTTTCTCGGTCACTATGAAATTTAACAATAAAACCCCATAAATAACAAATAGCAAATATTTTCTGTCAATTTTTGTTATTTCACTAGCCTAATGTAATACTAATTATATCTTGTTTTTATTTTTAAAAAAAATCTAAAAAGTATGGGGATATTTTTTGAACACCAATCAAAATGAATCATTAGTTAATCTAAATAACAACCCTGAAAAACACTGTCAAATATATGTTTATACTATTTATTAATCAATTACAATTTTTATAAAATTAAAAATACGATTATAAATAGACAATTTGGATTACCAATATTTTCTACGGTTATATTTATAATTATGTGATCTTATGTTTTTATATTTAACCAATAACTTACTATAAGTGTAGTTTAAAAATAATAATTAGTGTATTAGACACTTTGAATCATGTATTCGAAAAAAGGATTAGAATTTAGAACAAAATTGGATCCTATAAAAATGGAAAGTGAATATACTTATATAAGAATAATATTCTTAAGAGAATAAATACTATATCAAATTAATATCAAAATATTAATTTGGAACAGTAAGTTACCAAAACATTAATTATAGCTACTATTTCTCGCCCTAATAATCTTTCTAATCACTGCCAAATTTACCAAAAGGATCTCATAGATAACACATGTCAAATTATATATTATTGATATAAACTTTTAATTCCTTAAACATATATTAGTCATGTATCAACCTTTAATAGAATGATTTGCATATTATATATATCTATATATTATAATAAACCATTGTAAAAATTTATTGCAATAAATATATATTTCATTTGTGCCCCACTTCATCAAATTAATTGGATTCTATTTTTTAATTTTCAGAAAATTATTAAATGATATCAATTGTTAATTTTGTAAGATCTATTTAAATGTGTAATTAATATATATTACATTTAATATTTTAAAATATTTTTTCAAAGTTTTGTAACAACTTCAGCAAAATATGTCTCTAACTTTAAAATTCACATATTACATATAAAGAAATGTCCCAACTAAAAAACATTCAACAATTGTAAATTGCAATAAAATTATGTTATTGATGTAAACTTTTATTTCCTTATTATATCAATGATTGCATATATGAAATATATAGATTTTAAATTTGCATACACAATTTATTACAATAAATAGACAAAAAATTATTGTAATAAATCATTGTACAAATTTATTACAGTAAATATATATTTCATTTGTGCTCATACCCTTCCCTGAAAACCCGTTGTAAAAATTTAAGTAGAAAAAATCAACTTTAAGCAAAATAAGAAGAAACCCATAACAGGCTGACAAAATAGCGTACAATGAGTAAGATAATGTACACGTAAACTGGAAAGGTTGAAGAAGTTGAAATGTTTTACTTGTGAGATAAAGAATGTTGATGAGTAAGATAATGTACACGTAAACTGGAAAAAATTATATCTATCAATGACGATCTCACTGGATTGGTTCATAAGTGATGAAGTTCTACGAAGAATGAATAATGAAAAATGAAATGAGCATAAAATCACATGTGATTTGACGGTAATAGATTTGTTGAACCAAAAGGAAAAAAATGTAGGAAAAGTAGTGTATGAGTCTTGTAAAGAGAGAAGGTGAAGAAGTAAAGTTGAAAAAAGAATAGAGAGATGAAAGATCTTTAAGTAAGAGGAGGGATAAGATAGATACATATCCACTATCAAACATGCAAGATTAATTTCACGGAAATAGCCTCTTCTTTGAACATTTGTCACAGATATTGGGGGTCTAATTTATTAATTT
Source organism: Lupinus albus (assembly GCA_009771035.1). NCBI lineage: Eukaryota > Viridiplantae > Streptophyta > Magnoliopsida > Fabales > Fabaceae > Lupinus > Lupinus albus. Next base: position 7,627,908 of record CM020015.1, read on the forward strand.
CACTTGCCCATTTTTTGTTATAGAGGTAAGTGAAGGAATGTCGAAGAAGTTGACTTTTCTTAACTTATGAGATAAAGAATGTTGAGTGAGTAAGATAGTGTACATGTGTAAACTAAAAAAATAAATAAATATATATATTTCTCAATGAAGATCTCATTAAATTGGTTCATGAATGATGAAGTTTTGCAAAGAATTAATAGTGAAAAATGAAATGAGCATAAAATCATGTATGGTTTGACGATTGAATATAATAGATTTGTTTAACAAAAATTTAAAAAAAATAGGAGAAGTAATCTTCGAGTCTAAAAAAGAGAGAAGGTAAAAGAAGTAAAGTTGAAGAAAGAAAATAGAGATGAAAAACCTTTTAGTAACGAAGGGATATCATGAATAAACATCCACCATCCAACATGCAAGATTAATTTGACGGAAAGATATAGGGTGTCTAGTTTAGTAATTTTATCGGTCAATCAATTTATGGACATATTTTTGTCAAACTATATGAAGAACGTGTTTTTCCATTTGTAATTTATGTGATTGTTATAATTATTATTATTATCAAAAGAAGAAGAAGTAGAAGAATTTTTGAAAGGCAATAGTTGATATTGTAAAGAAGGAGTTTGAATTTAAATGTATATTCATATATTTGTTGTATCGAAACTGTACAAATGCTATGCTATTTAAACTTACAGATCAAACATGAAACGTAACTATAAATGGAAAATAGTAAAAGGCAATCAATTACAATCAAATCCTATTTTAATAACAAATCCTATTTTAATGAAAATATATCCTAATAATAACAAAATCATTGTCAACAGCTATGCATGATTTGTTGTGATAACACCCCCCCTCAAGATGGGAGGTGTAAGTTGGATAATCCCATCTTGCTCTTTAAATGCATGAATTGATCTTTTCCCAATGACTTGGTAAGTAAATCAGCAATTTGATTTGCAGAACTGACTTTCATAGTAGTAATAAGTCCAGAAGAAATTTTTTTACGAACAACATGACAATCGATTTTTATTCGTTCGTTCATGATAGACCGGATTGGAGGCAATATGAAGAGCGGACTGGTTGTCACAAAACAACGGTATTGATGTAGAAGGAGATAGACCAATATCTTTCAAAAGATAGGAGAGCCAAGTAATTTCACAAGTTGCATTGGCCATTGCTCTATATTCAGCTTCAGCAGAGGAACGAGAGACCACACTTTGTTTCTTTGTCTTCCAAGAGATGATGCTAGAACCCCAAAAAATGCAATATCCGGTAGTGGAGCGCCGAGTGGTAGGACAACTAGCCCAATCTGAATCACAATAACCTTGAAGAGAGAGATTTGAAATAGAAGGGAAGAAGAGACCTTGGCCCGGAGTGGACTTGAGATAGCGAATAAGTCGAGTAGCAACATTCATGTGTGGTTGGCGAGGAGCATGCATAAATTGACTCAAAATATTGACGGGGTATGTGATATCAGGGCGCGTGACAGTGAGATAAATGAGACGACCCACAAGTCGACGATAAGGTGCGGGATCAGTTAAAAGCTTACCATCAGATGGAGATAATTTTAAATTTTGTTCCATCGGAAAGTCGACAGGTTTGGTGGCAGTAAGACCACTATCAGATATAATATCAAGAGCATATTGTCGTTGACATAAGAAAAGACCCCTTTTTGATCTGGCGACTTCAATACCCAAAAAATATTTCAAAGAACCCAAGTCTTTAATTTTGAAGTTGTTGTGTAAAAGGTCCTTAACAAAATTTATGAGATGGAGATCTGAACCTGTAATGAGAATATCATCGACATACAAAAGTAAATAAACAGAGCCAAATTCACGCTTCAGACAAAAAAGAGATGGATCAGCTGTACTATGTGTGAAACCAAACTCAATGAGAACTGCTGAAAATTTTGAATACCAATTTCTTGATGCTTGTTTAAGACCGTATAAAGATTTATTTAACTTACAAACAAGAGGCTCCCCTTGACGCCTAAAACCGGGTGGCAAGTGCATATAGACATCTTCATGTAAATCTCCGTTTAAGAAAGCATTATTGACATCAAGTTGATGAAGAGGCCAATTTTTTGCAACGACAACAGAGAGAATAACTCTAACTGTAACAAGTTTAGCAACTGGAGCAAAAGTATCAAAATAATCAACCCCTTCAACCTGGGTATATCCTTTAGCAACTAAACGTGCTTTATACCGTTCAATGCTTCCATCAGATTTACGTTTAATTTTGAAAACCCAACGGCAACCTATCGCTTTTTTTAGGTGGTAGTGAAACTAAAGACCATGTTCTGTTTTCACACAAGGCGTCAATCTCATATTGCATTGCATTGCGCCATTCAGGAAAATTCTTAGCCTCGGTGTATGATTTTGGCTCAGACTCAGTAGCAATTTTTGATAGAAAAGAACGATAAGTAGGAGAAAATTTATGAGAAGATAAGAAATTGCAAAGAGGATAAGGATTACCAAGAGTAGGAGTCGAAGAAGACGTCTGTGATGAGATGAGAGAGCAAACATAGTCATTGAGGTAGTTGGGCCGACTGCGTGGTCGAGACGAGCGGTTGTGCACGACTGAGGAAGGTAGGGGTGATACTGGTTCATGGTTGGGAGATGATGGTTCGTGATTGGAAATTTGATTAAGTGGATGAATATAAGGTGTTGGTTGTATGATGGAGGGAGGATCGTATGGTGGAGGTGAGTCATCAAATGAAAGATATTTTAACGGGGGGCAATGGTAAAACTGAGGGAGATGATTCAACATTAAGCATCTTATATGGAAAAATATGTTCATGAAAAATAACATCTCTAGTTACATATATTTTTTTTGATGATAAATCAAGTATTTTGTAACCTTTTTGACCATGGGAATAACCTAAGAAAACTCCTGGAGATGCACGTTTATCAAATTTGTGGGAAATTGGTGTGTTACGACCGTATATTAAACAACCAAAAACACGAAGGTAAGAAAGATTTGGTTTTTTGTTAAATAATATTTCATGAGGTGTACGACCTTGGAGAACCTTAGTTGGTAAATGATTGATTAGATAAGTAGCTGTTAACACAAAATCACCCCAAAAATTTAAAGGCAAATTAGAATGAAAATGCAGAGCGCGTGCAACGTTTAATAAATGTCTATGCTTACGCTCAACAACTCCATTTTGTTGTGGAGTGTAAGCACAACTTGATTGTTGCAATACTCCTAAATCTTTGAAAAAAATATTAGTGTGGGAGTTGAAAAATTCACGTGCATTGTCAGATTGAACTTTTTTAATATGTGTTTGACATTGTTTTTCAATCATTTTAAAAAATTGAGGAATTACTGTGTTAACTTCACTTTTGTGGTGCATGAGATAAACCCACGTGCTTCTTGAAAAATCATCAACCACTGTAAGAAAATTTTTTGCACCGGAAGAGTGAGAGTTATTATAGGATCCCCAAACATCAAAATGTACTAACTCAAAGCATGTAACCGTAGAAATGCCACTTAATGAAAATTTTAAACGAGTTTGTTTTGCCAAAGGACAAACATTGCATGAACATTTATTTGAAAACTTAATGCTAGAATCAAGATTTTTGAATTGGGAAGATAGAGTGGGGGCTGGATGTCCTAAACGCCAATGCCACAAATCAAAGTAAGAATCAAATGAAACTGCAGAGGAAATGATAGTTGGAGAATGGTTCATAAGGTAAAGACCTCCATGTTGCTCACCCATCACAGAAGTCTTCTTCGTCTTCTGGTCCTGTAAAATACATGAAGTGGGAGTAAAAATGATAGAAGAATGAGTGTCACGTGACAATTTGCTAATAGATAACAAATTAAATTGAAATGAGGGAACATGTAAAACATGTGGAATTAAAAGACCAGTGTTCAAATAAATAGAACCAATATGATGTACTGGAAAAAGTTTATTGTCAGGTAATTTAACAGAAGTGGATACTTTTTTGTATGAATGAAAAAAAGAAAGATCAGATACCATATGATGAGTTGCTCCAGAATCTAAAATCCAAAGAGAGGAAGAAGGTTTTAAAGACGCAAAACATTGAAAAGAGGTACCTGCAAAATTTGCTAGTGGTTGATCATTACCAGACTTTATAAGAGAAAGTAATTGCTGGATATGAGTCTGAGACAAATTAACCAATGGCTGAGAATCCGAAGATGAAGCACCAGCAGTAGCAGTGGGATGACCGTGTGAAGCAGAAGGTCTCGAGTTTCGACCATCACGAGAGGAAGGTCCACGACGTGTTTTGTTGGATCCAATATTATGTTTCCACCAAGAAGGATATCCAATCCTAGTGTAACGACTATTTGAATGTCAATCAATATTGCAAATTGTACAATGATAAAGGGATTTAACATTGCCATCGCGAGAATTAGTGGTATGTTGGGCCGCCATAGCAGATTGTTCCATTGCAATGGAACGAGAATCGGATAATGAACGTTGACGCTCTTCCTACAGCAAAAGAGAGTATGCTTTCGGCACCGAAGGAAGAGGATCCATTAGGAGGATTTGACTCTGAACTGATGAAAATGAATCATTTAAGCCCTGTAAAAAATCCATGAGATGTTCAGTAGCATAAATGTCATTGAAATTGGGTATAACACCACATGCACAAGCAGGAAGTGTATGATAAGAATCAAGTTCATCTCGATAGGCCTTGAGTTGTGTATAATAAGCAGCAATAGAATTGGTTCCTTGAGAGAGGTTTGAAATGGCACGTCGTATTTCAAAAATACGAGGAGCATTTTTCTGATTAAAACGAGTAAGAAGATCAAGCCATATGTCGCGTGCACTTTTGATCCAAAGAATGGAATTTGCAATAGTTGGAATGGTGGAATGAACAAGCCAAGATTGAACCATACTATTGCAGCGAACCCAATTAGAAAAATTGGGGTTGTTTGGTTCTGGTTTGATAATGGTGCCATCAATAAATCCAAGTTTATTTTTGGCTTCTAGTGCCATGGTGATTGCAAGGCTCCATCAATAAATCAAGGAGTTGTGTAACTAGTAATTGGCCAAGTTGATCAGAGGAATGAAGAAAATATGGGGAGGCTTGATTTGGAATATTAATGGCAGCCATGGATGATTAAAACAATGGAGGATCGGTGGTAGGCTGATACCATGTAAAGAAAGAGTTTGAATTTAAATGTATATTCATATATTTGTTGTATCGAAACTGTACAAAGGCTATGCTATTTAAACTTACAGATCAAACATGAAACGTAACTATAAATGGAAAATAGTAAAAGACAATCAATTACAATCAAATCCTATTTTAATAACAAATCCTATTTTAATGAAAATATATCCTAATAATAACAAAATCATTGTCAACAGCTATGCATGATTTGTTGTGATAATAGATATATTTATGGACTTGGGCTATCATTGAGTAGTATGAGTCATATATTTTGAAGATAATTGATCCATGAAAACATAACAAGTGAAACCATTGTGAAAAATGATGGAAGAAGATGATGAGGAATATCAAGCTATTCAAGCACAAGAACGAAAGAAATATGAAAAAGAGAATTTGTGTATATTGAACTTCAATAAATGAATGAATTGTTATTTACAATCAAAACCGTAATAGCTTCTTATACAAGTAACTTTGTTACTAACTAACTTTTGGTAACAAAGGAATTAATTAATGATTAAAACATAGATCGCTTGCACTACAAGCTATTGCCTATTTGTGCTCATGCCACTGGCCTTGTGTCGGCTCATGCCAGTGACCGTGCCATGATTATGCCCGACTTCGTGCCACTAACCTTATGCTCGTGCCATTGTCCCAAGCCATAACCAGATGCATTAGTAATCAAAAGATTCACACTGGTGTACAAGATCATGAATGAGAAGCAAAAGTGTTCAAGAGTATGGAGGGTCCAATAATTATGGGGTGAACCTTTCCAATCTTTTGATGCCGTGAGACTCCTTCTCATTAATGAAGAGAGAAGTTTTATGGAAAAACAAAAAAATGATTAAATAAAATGTCATTTATATTCTTAATTGTTACATTGATAAAACCAAATCAAAAAATAACTTCCTTATCTATTGCTTGAGAGGAGTCTCACTCCTTTTAATGGGTAACTATCAAAAGAAAGAAGTGTGTTTCATGGGGGCTGCAAGTGCCCACAATGTCGGTCAAATTTTTATGAGAATAAAGTATCTCCTCATACTAAGAGATAACTTACCACTTCCGACCAGTAAAAAATGACATGTGTATTATTTTGTTTAGTTTTAGAAATATTTTTGCAAAAAATGATTAAATAATACACATGTCACAATTTTAGTGGTTGAAGGAGACAACTTATTTCCTTATACCAGGAGATATATTATTCTCAATTTTTATTAATATTACAAATTTATTCAGTCCTATAGACTATAGAGCAGTGTAATGAAAACCGTGCCGTACCAGCCGGTTCTGTAACACCCCAAATTTATCCTCCTTGAAATTAGGTAACAGTCCTAAGGAATGGGGCATACTGCTATATTCTCGCTTGAGCGAGAGGACCTCGCCCAAGCGAGATGATCAGTGTTTTGAAATTGGAAATTCTGGGAGTCTCGCCCAAGCGAGGAATGGGTCGCTTGAGCGAGAGGAAGCATGTCGAGGCTGTGAGATTCTCGCCTGAGCGAGAGGAACCTCGCTTGAGCGAGAGGGTCAGATCTGAAATTTTAAAAAGGCAGGATTTTCTCGCCTGAGCGAGAATGGGCTCGCTTGAGCGAGAACCCGACGACTCCTCTTTAAAATAGAAACCCCAAACACATTTTAGGGTTAGAACTTTGAAGAGAGGAGAGAGATGAGAGCTTTTTAAGAGCAAGGAGCCTTAGGAATCATCTTAGAGCTTGAGAAGAGGTAAACCTCTTGTTCCTAACTCTTCTTCTTCCTCTCTAACTTGTTTTGGGTATGTTGGATCTCTTTTCAAAATATGAGAAACCATGGAAACTCATCCTTTAGAGTTATGGTTCGTTTTATGTTGTTTTTCTCTTGTAAACTCTTGGTTTAGAGTTGGTATTTGATGAATGAAAATGTTTTGTGGGTTATTCATGAAAACCCCAAAAACCCCCAAAATGAGAATATGAGTAAAAAGAGAAATGAATGAAATGTTAAATGTGGATGATGAGTTTGTGCTTTGATGTTGATAAATGAGATGAACATGTATGTTTAGATGTTTGGAAACTTATGTTGAAGTAGTTTTGGAAATCTTGAAAATATGTGAATCCCTTGTATGTTTAATGATGAAATACGAGTTGTTTATGTGTTATTTTGAATAAATGACTGACATTGTTGTTATTGGTGGAAATGAGGAAAGATCTTAAGGTTGGAGGAAATCGCGGATGAGACTTTTAAAGTTACTCGGAACCGATCCCCAACACTCACCAAGGTAAGGGATAAGTGTCTCTAAATCATACTCGTTGATGTGAATGAGGTATGTGAAAGAGGTAATGTATTTGTAAGAATACTATTGCTACCCTACCCGAAATGGTAGTGAATTATTATTGTTACTCTACTTGAGGTAGGAGTGGTTTATTGTTGTTACCCTACCCGAAATGGTAGTGGCCTATTGTCGATGTCCTAACTGGAGAGGTGGAATGAATAACTCGACCTGCCCGATGTGGTATGGGGATAAACTCGACCTGACCGATGTGGTATGGGGAATAACTCGACCTGCTCGATGTGGTATGGGGAATAACTCGACCTGCCCGATGTGGTATGGAGAATAACTCGACCTGCCCGATGTGGATTGGGGAATAACTCGACCTGCCCGATGTGGTATGGGGATAAACTCGACCTACCCGATGTGGTATGGAGAATAACTCGACCTGCTCGATGTGGTATGGGGAATAACTCGACCTGCCCGATATGGTATGGAGAATAACTCGATCTGTCCGATGTGGTATGGGGAATAACTCGACCTGCCCGATGTGGTATGGGAAATGAACTAGATGAATACGATTAAGGGTGAATAATGAAGGATGAAAATGAGGATGTGAAGGATAAAAGTAATATGCATGCTATAAGATATATATTATGGGATATATATACTATAGGATGAATATGTATGATGGAAATGAGGATGTGAAGGATAAAAGTAATATGCATGCTATAGGATATATAATATGGGATATATATACTATAGGATGAATATGTATGATGAAAATGAGGATGTGAAGGATAAAAGTAATATGCATGCTATATGATATATATTATGGGATATGTATACTATAGGGTGAATATGAATGATGAGAAATGAAGAGATATATATGAAAATAATATGCATGCTATAGGATATATATTATGAGATATATATACTATAGGGTGAATATGAATGATGAGAAATGAGGATGTTTCGAATGAACGTAATATGCATGCTATATGATATATATTATAGGATATATATGCTATAGGATGGTTATGAATAACGTGGAAATGAACGAAAGAAGATATGAATGTTTACATTTATGTATTGGTGATTATAATTTATATTAATGCTTAATCATATTTGAAATGTGGATTATCATGTAATGTTAGTTTTGAACTAATGACTTACTCCCTTGTTTTTGTGTGTTGTTTATGATAATCCCATTGTACGTAAATGAAAGATTTGAGGAGGGAGCTCACTTAGGAATCTTATGTGTTTATTAACTTCAATGTCCTTATCGTTACTTTGACATCGTAGTTGATTAGATAATATTTTGGGATGAATGTAAATCTGATTAGGATAATATTGGAGATATGTAGTTATGAACGTTATAACTCTTGGAAACCCATAGTTGGTCGTATGTGGTAATTACTAATTGAATGAATTATGTTTTTCTGCAATGTGAATTGTATGATAATATAATAGGTTAAAAGATTAGTTTCAAGGAATGATTCATGAGGGTTTTTAAGTAAAATGATGAATGTATGTAAGGGAGGATTTTAAATAAATGAAAAAATGTCAATGGTAGAATTTGGGTCCTCACAGCTTCGACCGGAAAACCGGCGAACCGGACCCCTAACCGGTACGGCATGGCTGTTGTACTGGACACACAAGAGAACCGGTCAAAACCGGTTGAAAACCGACCGGTTTGTATATATATATTTTTTTAAATTTCATCCACAAAAAGTGAAAATACAGTGCCTCACATTTCAAATTTTCAATTCTTCACCAATTATTAAACTTTAATGATTGATACTTGTGTTATTTATTTGCATTTTGCGTTTGTTAAGTGATAATTTTTGGATTGATATATGTTTTGCACTTTAGACTTTGATTTTGTTAAATACTTAATGTTGTTTGTTTGTGTGAATTTGAAGTAGATTATGAACATAAATTATAAATCTGAATATCTACTTATTTGAATTTTGTTTGTTATAGGTTTACGTATATATAAGGGGGTATGTTCGGTTTAACCTGCATGCGGTTTAATTACTGAACCACCGGTTGAATCATTGTACCACTATACTTGTACCCTGACCAGTTTGATAACTGGTACGGTTTTAATAACATTGCTATAGAGGCATCATCTTGCTTTTATTTTTTTTAAAATTATTGTGTCCATTGTAATACGACACATAAATTAATTAAATATTTTATTAATTGATTATAATGATCATATTTGATATTATTAAAATAGTGTTCAACTTTGATGGACTTGACCAAAACGAAAATAAAGTACAAGGCCGTTTAAGTGGATCGACTTGACCCAAAATAATACATTAAACTCAAATTTCCAATAAATAAAAATAACTACACCTAAAACCAAAAAAGTATTTTAGGTTCACTAGACATTTTGTCTTCGACTCAATTTTATTTGGTTCTCAAAATTTGGTTTTGACCATTTCAAAAAATATGCAAATTTCACTTTTTTTCAACACCAAAGATACAAAATGTTAGAACTGGCCTTGGTTTTATGTTGAGAGAATCTTCCTTTCCTAGGAAATTTTGGGTAAAAAATAATCCGAACAGATTTAACTAAAGTTTTATTCACACAAATAGCATCACATATGTTCAAGAGTATAATATCTATACCATCGGTATAAAAAATTATTACATTATTCATCATTCATGATTATTATATACGAATAGTAGATGATGCAATGATATTGTATAAAACTTTATCTATATTTTTTTCTATTGTTACAAATGTATTTTTACTTTAACACTAACATCAACATATACTAATCACATCCTGAAGAAATTGGTCAATGATTTACCATCCAACTCTTTCTTGAAGAACCTGGTCATGAATTCATTGAATGTGAAATTCCTATAAAGAGCTGGTTTCTCTGCTGATGTTAGTTCTGGCAAAGGTCCAAATATCTTTTCCCTGTTACTTGGGTTGAGGAAAACTGCAACCGAAACTCGTGGTTCACCAGAAGAATTAGCTAACACCCGATGATAGGCACTCTTATATTCTTCATTAGAAATTATCTGAGACAAAATAACGGATATGATAATCAAAATATGAAAATGGAACTAACAATGATGTGAATTATTTTGTTATTAAAATAAAATTTTCGAAAATGATGCGGCCTTATGTTGGGAAGTAAGTCTCATATCGCTATCTCATTGTCTCGGTAATGGTTTAAATACCTACATTGACAATTGGTTCTGAGATGAAACATCAGAGCCAGAGTTCAACTTCTTTCTGTTTGGCCTAACTTCTTTCCGTTTGTCATGGTCCAAAAGATGTCATTTAGTTATGAGTCAAAGTTAACCATTCGTCTAGTACGACAGACTTACATGGAGGGGACATGTTGGGAAGTAAGTTCTACATTCCCTACCTCATTGTCTCGGGAATGGTTTAAATATCGGTTGAGCTACTCCTGTCATTGCTATAAAACCTTAACACCTTATGCGATCTCATACGGCATAATCCAAATACGGCATAATGCAACTCGATACGGCATAATCCAAATACGGTTCAATGTGGTTGCGTTGCAACTCGATACGGGACTGCATCATTGTGATTCGGAGTCATGATGCGATTGCGACAATCAACACAACCGCATGATATGGTACGCAATTTAAATCACTATTTAAATATAGCTGATTATAAAAGAACAAAATTAACTAAAATTCTTGTTGTATTAAATAAAAAAGAAATTATCTGACCTGAAGTAAATCTCCAATGTTAATAACCAAAGAATCAGGCAGAGGCTTCACATCCACCCAACCCTCATTGGTCCTAACCTGCAACCCACCAACATGATCCTGCAGCAATACCGTCAATGCCCCTGGATCAGCATGTGAATTTAGCCCAACAGTAAGATCAGGCTGAGGGCAAAACGGGTAATAATGCCCAACCATAACCCTCCCTTCCACAAGTTCCCTAAACCTCTCCGCACCCAATCCCAACCCTTCACTTAACAAACCCAACAAAACCTCTCCAACCCTCACAACCTCTTTATCCCACTCCAACACTTCTTCTCTGCACACTTCTGGAACCTCTTCCGGATCCGCTGCAACCGGTCCTACCCTAATCTGCAACGTGTCACGCCAGCTGGCAGCTTTTGATTGGAAGAGATCCACGTTGGATATATACGATACTCCTCGTCCCATTTCCCTACGGTACACTTGCGATCTTTGCTCCGGTGGTTGTTCGTGGAAGGCTTTCATCGCGGCGAGGGTGCGGTGGAGGAGCTCCGGAGGGATACCGTGGTTGATGACTTGGAAGAAGCCGACAGTGCTGGCGGCGCGTCGGATATGATCAACGACGGTGGCGCGTGAGGATGAGATAGTGGAGAGGTCGACGGTGGGGATGTTGGATTGAGATCGGGAATTGAGATCGGAGAGGGTTTCGGGTGGGTGGACGAAGAAAGAAGGGATTGTTTTGATTCCGGAATCGATGAGGCCTTTGACACCGAGCTTGGTGTTGTCGAATTGTTTGACAGCTTCGCCGCGGTCGTAGGTGGCGGCGGAGACAGTCGGCGATGGGGAGGTAGTTGACATGGTTAGGAGTAGAAAAGAGAGGAGAAAGTGGTTATTGAAGAATGAAGAGTGAAGTTTGAGAATGAATTCAATGATGAAGATGATGATTATTATTAGAAAGAAAGAGTTACGTAACAAATAACAAGAATGACGTGTCATAAATTTGTTCCAACACGTCAAGTAAGACATCTGGTTAGTGACACCATAGCATGCTGCATGATTCAAGTTGTGGTCTTATAGTAACAGATACATATCTGTTTCATCCCACTGTTTTGTGGTATCGTGGTTTGAACATTCTTTATCAAACTAGTCTGTGATACAGTGGTTCAACCAGTGGTTCAGTAATTAAATTGCATGCCGGTTACACTGGACATACTTGCTTATTTATATATATATATAAACTTATAACAAAAAATTTCAAATAAGTAGGTATTCAGATTTATAATTCATATTCATAATCTACTCCAAATTTACACAAACAAACAACATTATGTCTTTAACAAGATCAAAGTCTAAAGTGCAAAATATATATTAATCCAAAATTATCACTTAATAAACGCAAAATACAAATAAAGGACACAAATATTAATCATTAAAGTTGAAGAATTGAAAATTTGAAATTTAAAAAAAAAAAAATTAATGTACAAACTGGCCGGTTTAAACCGGTTTTCACCGGTTCTATTGCATATGCGGTATAACATATGTACCATACCGGTTAGGGTCCGGTTCACCGGTTTTCCAATTGAACCGGCCGGTACGGTTTTTATAACATTGGTGTTAACACGTTGCTTAATGATATTAAAAAAAGATAATTTCGTATTTGAAAAAAGTATTGTGTTTAGTAGTTTGGATTTGAATTTTTGAATTCTTTAAACAAAATCTTTATTATATTAGACTTTGATGTGAGAAATGTTTTTTTACCCAAATGATTGAAATATTCTAACCATGTAAGGTAAAATGTTAGTTAAATAACAGTGCAAACAAAAATAAGGTTAGTGAATCAAAATGTGATATACAATTTTAATTTTTAAGGACAAAATAACATTTTTATCGAAATATTACTTCCATGTCTCAAGAATTTAATAAAAAAAGTAAAAGACAATCTTTTCTCATGTGTGCTCTCAGAACATTTTTAAAAAAGTCAGTAAAATCTGTATTGAAAAATGTTAGTAATGAACATAAATTCTATAAATAAATGTATCAATTCCTTAATCCTAATGCAACTTATCAATTAAGAATTTTGTAAAAGTGTGCTATGACACACATTAAAAAAACAAAATAAACACTTCTTGACAAAGGAAGCTGGACTTTCTTATCTATGTCGAAGTGATGTGACCAAAGTTTGATTCTATCCAAATTCAACGAATTTACATTTCAGTCCATGTAACTTATATATGGTTATGCTGACGGTGCCCTTAGAGTATTGGTGAAAGAATACGAAGGTGGAAGAATACAAATTTGGTAGTGTTTTATAGGTGAAAGAATACAAAATTGGCAGTGTTCTATTGGAAATTTAAACTCACTATTTTTTATGTATTAAACAACATTTTCTTCGATGTATAGTTGATAACATAAGGAAACAAACATGGGTAACCAATAGTGAATAGTTTCATGTATTGAATAACTAATGGTCTCATATTAACTAATTGTAGTATATAAAATTAGGGAAAAATATATATGCACTGTTTTTTACACTGTCACAACATTATCTAATATTAAATGATAAGTAATATAAACGAATCATAGATGATGCACTGACGGTGCATAAATCTTAACAATGACAATGCATAGATATTACTCGGCCTCCACTACCCAGATTGAACATGCCCAAAATAAGTCTTCTATGTTTATAAGTAACTACTTCGGCTACAACAACAATTTGAATCCCACCCTCTAAATTATAGATAAATAAAGGATTCACTGGTTAGGGTATGATAGAGTAAATCATTGCATCTCCTCAATTATGCATTTGCCTTTGGTTGCTGTTTTATTGTTCAATTTTTCAGCCTTGTTACTCCTTTGAGATTCCATGATTGATGTCTTTTCAGCAATCACAATGGCTGCTAAAGAAGACCATGCTTCCTCTGGCTGATCATGAACCCAACACATGATGAAATATATCTTCCTTTCTGCCAGCTTCATAGTACTTCTGATCTCATTCCTCCTCATCTTCCGTCGATTTTCTGATTTGGCCTCCTTTCCCCCTTCTTGAATCAACCGATGCATATCACAAAGCGCGCACACCAACGCAGAACTTCCCAATGCAAGGAGGTTGATCACATCATCAACAACACCCAAACCAAATTGCAGTCCACCCATGTGTCTATAAGCTGGAGAACAAATCTGCTCCAAGCAATGCGAGAGAGATTCCAGTGCAGTCTCCGGCTGTCCACCTTGACCCAATACTGACGACACACTCAGTACAACCATGACTGACCCTAAGGCATCTGATTTCCAATCTCCATTGTAGAGGCGAAGAGTGAAGCAATAGCTATATAAGATATCAACTAGGTGAACAGTTAAAAGGGGTGATGGCTCCTTCAAACTAAGCCTGCTTAGGGGAGGAAGCCGTGTTTCAGGGCCACGAGGAATGTCGCTAGATTCATCCTCTGGCAGTTCCTGCTCTGAAAGAGGTTGAACAAGTTGAGTTCCTTCCCTACTAAGACGGATTTTTCTTGCAGAAGGCTTTGACCACCATGGATCCCATGGTTTGATCATCTTGCTCAATTCCCCATAAGCAATAGCTCGATGAAATCGTTTCTTCTCTTCTAGTGATAAATCATCAAAGCTGATTTCTTGTCCTGTAGATAGATAACATCAAATCAGCCTTACCCAAACAGAAGTATAATTGAAAAAACTGCATAAAAGACTAACATTTGCATAAACCTGTCGTACTAGTACTACAGACGCAGTTAGAAGGCACAAGCAATAAGGAATAAGCATTATATAGGAACAATACCAGACAAGACTTTTTCCAGTGTCTCCTCGGCTAAAGTTGAATCTGCAGAAGCTAAGAAAATAACCAAATAGAATTTTAGGTAGCCTTCTTTAGCAGTACTTTGGGTAGCTCAGTGATTAATAATTACAAAGTCAACATCTCTTTCAAGTAATCACCATTTCAACACAAATAATTTTAGTTCATTTCATGCTATAAATTTTCAAATTCTTTAATTAAATGCCTACCAATGTTGGGCTTCATTAATTTTAAAACAATTATGAGTTGCCACCTTCTAAAACAATAACATTTACACCAGCATTTAATAGTCCTATATCGAATAGTAAAAGCGAACAGATTTCTTCCACTGAAAAAATAAAATAGAAAGCAAACAGATGCCACCACCCTTTTCATCCTAGTATGGGAGTAACACTTATCCATATGATAAAGCAATGAGTATTCCAGCACTAAATAGTAAATACAATTAATACAGATGGTTCACTGCAAACTAAGACCACAGAAAACCCTCCCAAATGTATGTGATGTTTTTTTGGATGTTCCTCCACTGTCCTTCTACATATATCTCTTGCATAGGCTGTTTGGGGTCCTACAAGTTTGGATGTGGTGCTGTTAACTGGAAGCCATAACAACACCATGGAGGATTTGCAGTAAATTGCTTTCCTACAGTGGCTGCAATGGGCATGATGATATGGTCGGATGACAGTGCTATGGCTGCAATAGCAGAGGGTAGCCTATGTTATGGTTATGAGGGTATTTTGGCTTCTGTTTTATCTCATCCAGTCAGCCCTTGCTGCTTCTCTCTCATGGTGTCCAACTACTCTGTCAGGTATGGATGTGAAAGCCCAGTGTCTCCCTTCTTCCCCTTCACTGAAATTTTGGTTTTCTATAGAGCCCGATACGTCTAAAAATCGATGTACCAAACCTACCAATTAGGACAAAGTTTGGTTGTTGTTGTCTACGTCATTGCAAGTAAAAAATATGCTTAAAAAAGATTCACAAACATCAAAACTTTAAAAGCAAAGATAAGTATCAAACACAAGACTACAAAGAAACAATTCTGAAAGATTGGAAAACAAGAGCAAGAATATGGATAACTTACAATCCTCATCCATGCTATCCATTTCCTCTTCTGAATGAAATCTTTTCAGTATGTCCAACATTTTATGTTTGGTTTGTTCCTCAGGCTGCATTTGCTGAAGCTCCTGAACTACATTTTCTTGCATGAAGGATTCAGTACAACGAAGACTATGAGACTGTCAAAATTACAACAAAAAGATTAATATCCACAGCAGTTTATAAGAACCAAGTATCAAGATTCAGAGTTATCTATAGAAATAGCATGCAAGCAAAACCATTTCGCAAAATCATACACATCCAATTACCGAAATTAAAGGCTTGTCATAATATTTTGACTACTTGCCAAAGTAAAGTAGGAAAAATAAATGCACATGGATATACATATATACATGCAGAGAAACAAAGTACACTAGAACAGTACCCTAGCTTGATAGCCTGTTCAAAGTACATACAATGTCAATTGGAATATTATCTTCTTCAAACCTTGTTAAACATTTTTAGATGGAAGGAGAAGAGGAAAAATGCACTGTTCAACCCAAATAATAAAACTTATCCTGCAAAATGTCCGTTATGGTGCTAGACCTCAAAAGTATTAAGTGAATTTCCAAAGAGAGGGGATCCACTTACTCCAAGAGTAAGTGGAAAAAACCTACTCTACATCTTAGCTATCAATTCTTGGAAAATCTAATGGTTTAGATCTACTCACTAATTCAAACCATTGGATTTCCCAACAATGAATGACTATGATGATGGAGTAGGTTTTTTCCACTTACTCTTGGAGTAAGTGGATCCCTCCCCATTTCCAAAATACTAAAACTAGTTTAAGCATATTTCCTCACTAGTAAATGCTTTGCTCCAAAACATTTGTGGCATATATACTATCAAGTCTTGACATGCCAGTGGCACATAACATGATAGAACATCCAAAAGTTAGTAAATGATGGGCCACATATAGGGGCTTGCAACACATAATTTATCAAAAGTTTATGTAACCAGCTCAAACCAGCATATAAGTAAACTTACTTTGTAACACTGGAGAGAGCAGTATCTGGAATTGCATCGAGGACATGTGTACTGGGAAAACTGCTTCTGACACCTGTATTTGTATGAAATAAATAAGAGAGACTTAATCAGTTGCTCACTAAACTAGTTCTTCGGAAAAATAATCTCAAGAAAAATATTACTTTAAGCTGCAAATGCAATAACAAAAAACAGAACGTGCAAGCAAATGATCCAAAAATTAAGGTTCTCAAATCTTTGTTAGCAGGGAAAAAGTGCTTATAAGTTTTAAAAGTTTTTCCTGGAAGCTAACTATACATCTCCTCATGGACAACAAGACAAAAACTATCCATCTCCAAGTAATCCTCACAAGTTAACAGCTCAAATCCAAGACTTAAGACTTGTATATGATATGCAGCACAACTCCTTATCAAGGCATTTAGATTACACTCTTAAAACTTATGAAAAACATGACTAAAGATCAGCTCATTAGTCCTCATAAATTCACCAACAAGAATAACTAACAGAAGAAAAAAAAGTAAATTATGCATCTCTTACATCCAAAACATGAGGATTAGAAAATTTAAAAAGAAAAGTCAAAATGGATAAACATTTTTCAACCTTGATCTCGGTATATTAAAATCTTATTTGTAAAATAACTATCATGAGTTGAGTTGTAGATGAACATACACATGACAGATTATTCGAGCAGGGTTCAGCGAGGATGAAGAAGATTGGTCAGATGTAACTATAGTATCAGCCATAATTGAAACACCAGGGCCAGCAAGTTACTTTCCTTTGATTACCGAATAGCAGATGCAGACATTTGGTTATGAAGTAGATTCGGAAAATATTTGACCCAATTCAAATTGACTCAGTGCATAGGCCTTGACTCAGCCGTGGAATTCACAATGTCAACCATTCTCCAAGCAAAATCACAGCATGATCAGCATTCTAGTAAAAAAAAAAGAAAAACAAATCAGCTGACTACACCTAATGGGATTAAGGATTGGTTGTTGTTGTATTCTAATGATCTTTTTAACCAAAATGATAAACATAATCAAACTAGTGGATATGTACACATAGATCGCAACAGCGAACGTGGCAAGGGAAACAGAAAATTTAGTGGGTAAGAAAAACAGCACAGCAAAGCCACCGGAATGGAGAAGACAATTAACTTTCCTCATATGCTTAATCCTAACAATAGATTTTCTTCATTTATCAGAAAAATCCTAAAAGCCCTTAAATACCCTACAAATGAAATCTCCATTTCACCATTGCAGCTGCCACACATCCATCTTCATGGTAACTTCCCAGTAAAACATGCAACCCCATGCAAGTTTTACAGTAATTGTGCAAAAGCCGCCCCAACACAGGGTTCCTTTAATAAAGGGACCCAATCGCTCCAAGCACCACAAACTGAAACCCATTCTATAAAACCTATATGACTGACAGAATTTGAACACTCCAATTCTGATTATCGCGCAAACAAATATTTGATTATCATCATAAAACCTTACAAGCTATAAGATTAAAAAATGAAAGCTGACAGCCAGGGTACTCATAATTCAATCAAAACACTATCAAGCCCAAGTTAGCATTTCAACAAACACGTGGTGGGCAAATAAAATAACCGCTAGACCATCAACCAATAACTTACCCTTGGTCTAAATTAACACTCCCATTAAGCAAGAAACGAGCACTGAAAAGCGTACAATAAGATAAATGATGAAAGTATTTCATTTTCAAGTTCATCAAAACTCACTCAATATAAGAGGTTAAGTATGGGTTTATGAACATGCTTACAAAAAGGAGAACAAAAGGGAAGAGAAATACCTGAGAGTGCGGATACAAATAGGGAAAAACGAAGATTGTAACATAGCTTATGTTATACTGTGAGTCGGGTATAGATGGCAGCTAAAGTTGCTTCTTGAGGTTTGTAAAACCCCTCACAATTGTTGTGTATAACAATTTGGTGAAAGGGAA
Source organism: Lupinus albus (assembly GCA_009771035.1). Classification (NCBI taxonomy): domain Eukaryota; kingdom Viridiplantae; phylum Streptophyta; class Magnoliopsida; order Fabales; family Fabaceae; genus Lupinus; species Lupinus albus. The sequence goes on from CM020015.1 coordinate 7,646,845, forward strand.
AACCAGAATGAGAAAAATTAACATATGTGCTAGTGGTACCTATATTATATTGATCGTAAATTTAATAAATATTTCTTCCTTAAAAAGTAAACAAAAAGTTCACATGTCATTCTTTAATAGGTCGCATGTATCACTTTACCTAACTTTTGTCTAAATTAAAAAACTCAAAATTGTTTTATCATTTTTTATGACATATTATAGGAACTATAAGTAGTAATTTTGAGATCAAATTGGTAAGTATAAAAATTTAAGTATCAAAGTAAGTCATTCTTTCCTTTATTTTTCCGGCTATTTCTACTTTTTTTTTTCATTCTATGAATTTAATTAAAATTAAAACCTTACATTATTAGGATATATGATAATATACCACATATATTTTAGTTTAATGATGTAAGGTTTCATTGAATTATATAAATTGTATTGGTATCAAATATCAAAGGTTACTTTTTGAGAGGAGTAAGGATTTGTTTGGTCACAAAAAAAAAATAAGATATGCTTCTACGTATCCTGTTAAGGGAATCAAGGTTAAGTAGTTCTTTAGTTTAAAAATGATTGTTGATTGTATATTAATTAGGAAAGAAGCGGCATAGCGCAACCGTCCAAAGGATGAGTCAAGGAAAAGAAACGCTCAGAGGCAACCATTTCTACATCCTTGATATTGTTTGATGATTCGTTATTTTGTAGAAAAGATATTGACCTTTATTTATTTATTTATTAGTGAAAAAATGATTTTTTTATTATGGTTAAAATATGTATTTCTTATCAATTTTGAGAATTAATCGAGTGAAGAGAAGTGGCGTAACGCAACCATTCGAAAATGATTTGAGGACGAGAAGCCTTTCCACAACCCTCCTCCATCCTTGATTAACCCCAAAATTATATATTTGATATGTAGTTACAATAATATGGTCATCTAAAATTATCCATTGGTGAAAATTATTATTATTATTATAAAAAAAACTTAATACCTATTTTAAAATCCAGACAGTTGACGTCCCATATTAAAAAAAACGTCATTGTACTTTTTGTTTCGATTTTTTAACTACTACAAAGAAAGTAAAGGTAATATAATTAATAATAATAAAGAAATAAACATAGGTGAGATACTTTTCCCTATAGAGATGAATGAATTCACAGGTGGATAAATCTTTGGTGTAAAGGTAATGGTTTCCTCAATTCTTGATATTTGAATATCCAGACCCAAACCCATGACATTATAGTCATGCTATCATGTTGCACCGCGCCTTAGCAATAATCTCCATGATCATGTCTTTGTAGAATATGAATTCATGTCCCATGTCTATGACTCATTCCCCCATTGCCATTGTTGGTTGATTCTCATGCCTTAGCTTTACTTACTGCGGAATTTGTTGTTCTCAATCTTTTGTAATTACTTCTTCTTCCTCCAATCTTTGTATGTTAGTGTGTCCTAGAAAGCTTGTGAACCTTGGAACCGAAAGTGAATAAAATTACTCTGTTGTTACTTTAATTTGTGGACTCTCCCTTCACTTTTCTTCTTTATACTTTTGTTTCAGCATCCTTTTTTATTGCCATCCTCTTCTACCATATACCTCTCTTTCATTTTGGATTTGTGCTGTTTTTGTTGGATAAAATGTGGTGTTCACAAGTTGTTTATGCTACATTTCTATGTTATTTCTATGTGGCACCAATTACAAACTCACAATTATGTTTTGTTAACTTTTTGTTAGTTATTAGGGTACAACTTTAATTGTTTGTAATCGATAGCACATTGAAATGACATAGAAAAGTGGGATAGACAACTTGTGTTCCTTATAAAGTGAGTCTTTTTGGTAAGACAATGGGATATAACATAATGAAGGAAAGATTAATAAGGTTGTGGAAACTAAAGGCATGATTCGAAATAATGGATATTGGTAATGGATATTGTATGGACAAGTTTGAGGAAGAGGTGGACCGTACTAAGGTGATGGATGAGAGTCCATTGATGATTTTCGACCATTATCTCACTGTGCAAACATGGACTCCAGACTTTGTCTCTCATAAGGCCAAAATAGGGAGGACAATGATTTGGATAAGATTTTAATGGGTTGGACGTGTTCTTATATGATGAGAGTATTCTCATGACATTGGATGCAGCTGTTGGAAAACCGGTGAAGGTTGTGATGGATATTTCCGATTAATCCTAATCGTATCCCCGAAACAGAATGATTAGGACATTGTTCCGAAACCAAATGTTTATGCCCATACATAAACCCTAACGGAACAATCCTAATCTAGACTGAAGAAAACCCTAATTGGTTTCATAGTGAAAAAGAAACGCATACCTTGGTTAGCCATTCCGAATGCTCTGAAGTATGTGGGTTGTAGGATGTTCCGGTTGCTAGAGCCTGATGGTTTTCCGTTCGCTTCGCTAGAGGGGAATCCAGAGAGAACGAGAGTGCTCCTGATGTTCCTTTTGTCAAAGTGAGAATGAAAAGTTCTTAGCTTAACTTATGCCTTTCTCCTTTTCTTTATATATTGGTTTTGTGACATAAGTCACATATCCTCATAAACCAATCCTTATAACATCAATTACTCAATAAAACCCGTTGCTCTGCAACTGGGGACCATAACCCATAAAGGTAACATTAACGGTTACTACTTAAGTTGCAATATTCTAATTCAGTCCCTTCATCAAACTAGAAATTGCCCGAAGATATCTACACTCATAATATTTCATGACACATATGCCCTTAGCCACCAAATTAATCCATAAGACCATTTTATATATATTGGCTAAATACATAATGGCTATAACACAATTATAGAATTATATTTGTGACCCATAAATTGTTAGAAATTCCAACAGGTTGATAGGAACACACTTGATGTGAAGATGGGGCGCTTTGGAAGAGTTTATGTGAAAGTGGATATAAACAAACTAGTTATTCGTAAGGTTTGGCTAAAAGGTTTTTGGTATGATGTGGAATATGAAGGATTGCATCGCATTTGCACTATTTATTGTTGTTATGGTCACCTAGCCAAAGAGTGCAAGAAAACTCTAGGCCAACCAGCCATGACTTCAACTAGAACTCCACCACCGTCCAAGGAGACTCCGTTGTCTACTCCACTAATAATTAAAAAACCACTGAGTAGAAATGTTGAATTGAATGAGGAGAAAAACTGGGCAGATATCTTGGGAGGACATTATGAAATTTCTATTAATGAACACCAAGAACATTTAGTAGGTGATTGGGTAATGGTTAAGAAGAAACCATGTAAAACTAGTAACCATTCAAAACTGAAGGTTCTTAATGGTTTCAAAGGAAAGGTAATCAACAACAACAATGTGACATTGTTACCGTAGCTTGCAGCAATTCTAAATGGCACGAAATAATACTTACTGACTGAGTCACGACCAAGTCGCTCTCTTTAAGACGTTTCGTGGTACTGCTCAAAATGTGCAAGCAGACTATCAACCACATCGTCCCGAGGATAAAACAGTCCAGTTCTCTGTTATTGAATTCTTACTGCACTTACAAACCGATCTTAAATACACCCACCACAATATGGCTACCACTGCCAATTCTTTTCCCATAATCTAACTACCAATGTCAGTTCTCGAAATTCTCACAATTTGGCTACTTGTGTCAATTCTTTTCCCACAATCTGACTACCAGTGCAGTTTCCGAACTTCCCACAATATGGCCGCCTGTGCCAATTCTTAGTGTCACGGAAAGAAATGTGGAGAAGTTTGTCGGAAATGCGTCGGCGGAAAATATGATAAGTTTGTCGGAAATGCGTCGGCGGAAATGTGGAGAAGTTTGTTGGTGCATGAAGGGAGGAGATTTTTTCAAAATCTTCCCATGTGGGAATTAGTGAGATTTTTTCAATTTCACACCCAAAAGTCCTTCAAGTTCCAACAATCCCCCACTTGAAATTAAAAAAACGATTTTCGAGAATTTTTGTGGTCTCAATAAGATTGTGCGTAAACAAATGTGACATTAGACTTCAACCTTTGCATAGTGAATAAGATTCAAATTTTACTAGAGTGACTCGTAGTCTTGAAATCTATCTCTGGCATCGAACCACACACAACCTTTTCAAAGGTGTACATTAAAAAAATAAAAAAGGACATGTAATAACCAGAAAACGTTTATAGGGTACACGTTTTCTAAAAAGTGAAAAAAACGTTTATGGGATTAACGTTTTCTGTAAAACGTTTATGGGTCCACGGTTTATGGGTAATGAAAATATAAAAAAATAAAACGTGTTCCCACCATAAATTTTTAAAAATTTGCCTCATTCCCGTAATATTAAAGTCAATCAGCCTCACCCCAGTAAATTTGCCAATTTGCTTTGGATTACTGAAGTTTATGGCGATATTTTTTTCATCTCTTTCATGTGTTACAATTGGTGGTTTCCGAGTCAATAGTAAGTTTTTTAAACACACTCCCTTCATATCTTAGTAATCAATTCTAGGGAAATTTAATGGTATTTTAAGAGTAAGTTTTTCCTTAGAATTAATAGTTACGATGTAGAATAAGTTTAAAAAATAAATGAATTTATCCTCGTAATTACTTACTTAAATGACATAGGCACGTAATAATAATATAAGGAGAGTCGTGAATAAGTAACGAATGATGGATGGGATGGAAAATTGGTATCCACAGAAAGTGTGAGATAAAGCATTTTCCTGTTACACGAATCAATGCCTTTTGTAGTTGGAAATCACCAAAACCAACCAAAAAGCCTAAGCAAACAAAAACTAACCAACACATAAGGTGTGATTCACTATTCGTTTCTTCTTGAACTCAGATTAAATAAATTAATGTTTACGACATTGATTTTTCTAAAATTATATTTGGATATATTGTTTAAGACGGTTTCTCTCAAAAGTCACAAGATCGGACACTAGTGAGAATGTATGATTGATGTACTATTTGAAAATAAGTAATGGTAGTATTAGGGGTCAGAAAGATCCTACCCGCTCACCTATTGTGACCCAGTTATGATCATACCTAAAAAAATGTTGGCTCTAATTGGTTTTAGGGTCAGATTCAGATTTAAAAATTAAACATAGTCAATATTTAGGGTTGGGTATGAACCAAATATAATCTGACCCGACTCTATCCGCTCATCTAGTATGACCTAATCATGACCGACCCCAAATAGGTTTGAATCTCATCGAGTCTAGGGTCAGATTTAGCTTTACAAATTTGATTCGGTCAATATTTATGGTTGGATAGAGACCAAACATGACTCATCCTGACCCGTCCAATGGTCATTGAATTATCATGTTTGTATACATCTCTATTTAAATATGTACAAAATAATGACATATTTTTTGTCGAAAGTATCATTGATTCTTTAATTTTTTCATCATATACATGATTATAATATATGTGTCAAATTATAATAAATAAAATTTTGAAGACTTTATCTAAGATGAGTATGCATTATATTTAATCGGGTCTCAGGTTGAATTCGAGTTTAAAGGCTAACCTAATCGATATTTAGGGTTGGGTTGCTTCGGGTTTGGGGTCGAATTCGGGTTCAAAAAAATTACTCGGCCAACATTTAAGGTCGGATAAGATACAAGTCTTAACCCATCCCAACTCAGTCTATGTTCAACCCTAGATAGTATGATGCTTAATACTCGTGTTGATGTCATTCGCTTATCATAACAAGTTAACATTTTTCATACTATATATATATATATATATTAACAATGAATTGATCTAACTTGATATTCGTTCGAACTCGATTGATTATTTATCTCGATAAACTTAGTTTATAAACCAAATGAGCCGAACTTGAGCTAAAAATTAAGCTTATTAAATAAACGAGTCAAACTTGAGTCAAATACAGTTTTACTCATAATTTCATGAGGTAGCTCGATTATATATATGTATATATGTATATGTATATATGTATGTATATATCTATATAATATATAAATGTGTAGAGAATATTTAATTATATATATATATATTAAAAAATAACCATATTCGAGATGACGAATTGAAGCAATTCGAAATGAAGAATCAAACCAAACAATTAACAAACTTTTCAATCGAGCCAAATTCGAGCTAGAAACATAACTCATTTCGAACTTCGATCAAATTTTTAAATGAACTGAGTCATGCTCTGGATCGACTTAGTTCATTTCCATACATATATTTTCCACCCCGGTCAAATAGTCATCATCATGATCAGGGACATGTCAGTAACGGGGCCCGAACCCAGCTCTACAAGCCAGTAACGGGGCCACACCTCTCTCACCCATCTGCCACACTACCAACACAAGGTTGACACACCGCTTGCAACTCTCACCTAACTTCCTGTTATATGACAAGGACATGTCACATGTCTACTAAGCCTATTATTGGCTATAAAGTCAACTACATTCAAACTATGGCCTCGCCAGGCCGCACGAATAAATAAAGTAGCCCCCAGATCAGCCAAGACAGACCAACAAGCTCAAATGGTCGACCATACCAACATCATCATATAGATAATATTCGACTCACCTTCACTATGAATAGGGAATCCACCTAATAAGGAAGTATCATTATTCCATTATATCTTGAGCTATTACTCTTGTTATTTGATCTCTCAGTCACATAATGACTTGATTGTCGAAGCACCATTGCAAGTACCTCCACTGGCAAGTTCAAACTTAACCCAAACAACATTATGAAGATCCAACCCAACTACCACCCGACCCAAACTTAAATCAATCTTGACTAGAAGACCTCGAGCCTGGCTATCGCCTGACTAACGCAGGAGAAAAATATATATTAGGATATATGGATTCCTCCACCTCATCCTCTTTCAATTATAATACCTAAAGAAGATGTTCTAACATGCGTTGAAGATAGTGTAAGTACTGATAATCCTATAGTAACATAACATTATACATATTATATTCTACTCTCCTAACATGCATTCAAGATAGTGTAAGTACTGATAATCACATAATAACATAACACTATACATATTATATTCTACTCAGATCCTATTCTATCACCAAATAAACCAAAAGGGGATAATTAAAGGATACCTAAAAAAATTTGTGCCAAACAATATGGAAAAAAATAACTACAGGTATGAAGTGGCCGGCTAAATTATGTGGCCAAAATAAATAGGTTTTCAAAATCGAATTTAATACTATAGATCAAATCGTGAATTTCATTCTAAAATAGAAAAAAAAATGATTATATGTTTATTCTTGATTTCATTTGATTTAGTACATTAAGATTTAATTCTATCAATAACATATTTGATTTGGGAAGGGATCTATCTACTTAGAGTAAGTGGAAAAAACATACTCTACATCTTAGTCATTAATTCTTGGAAAATCCAATAGTTTGAATTCATGAATATATATAAATCTTTGGATTTTCCAAGAATGGAAGGTTGAAATGTGAAATAGATTTTTTTCACTTAAAGTAATTAAATCCCATTTGATTCTCTAACCAAAAGATATAATTAACTTGTAACATTAGATAAATGTGGCTTTTAAGGCTCCACCACCGAAAATCAAGTACACTACAAAATAATTTAAGGGCAGACACACTATCCCTTTTAGATTGGTTTTCTTTTACCGTAACTCAATTGGATTTCCATAATAATGTCATGCTAATATTAGCTAAATCCTACATAGTTGGTAAAAAATATTATTGAAAAATTAACACATTATTTCTTAATTGATTAAATATATTCTTACAACATTACTTTTCATAACATTTCGTCTTTTATTGATTCTTAAATATTTATTTAAGGATAATAGGCAATAAAATCATTCTAAAAATAGTATTTTTTTTCTTCATGCTAGCAATTGAGTTGATTCTAGAATATCTAGAGCATTTCCATTTTTTGAATACTAAATCCGAAAGCTTTACAAGGATTATGAATACATTAATTAACACATTATTTGAACACTTTTTAAGCTGACAAATTTATTTCCTATTAAAATATTCTTAATTATGAATATTAAATTAAATTCTATTATACGTTCTAAACATCATATTAAATCATTATTAGCAATGTTGTGAAACCCGAATCAGACATCAAACCGGAAAAGATCTCGTATTCGGTTTAAACGGCTAAACCATTCGATCAGATCGAGTGATTTCATATATAATTAATAATTTTATCTATAAATATATAATTATATATAAATTAATTTTTTATATAATTAATAATTATATTGAAGTAACATTTCTCTATCTTTTTTGGATCAAATTACAAAACATATTACAAAAGTGTTTCATTTTTTAATTTCAAATAAATCGTCTAGTTCACTTCCCATGTTAACCATAATTATTTTCAAGTCTGGTCAACGATCAGATAGATCGGTCTAGTTCTCACAACACTAATTTTTAGATATGTTACTGTATGAGAACTATATGTTTCTACTATTATTTTAGTTTTGCTATTTTCTATTAACATTATTATCAACTTTACAAAAATATTATTTTCCACAAGTTTGTCTTATAATAAATCAATTTGAAAAAAGAATATTTTTGTAACTAAGTTATGGGAATTGGTAAATACATTATTTCTTTTTTGAATCAATGTGGACTTAAATGACGGGCATGGTTTCATGCTATCTTTTTATATAATAAGTCTAATCATGGATAATATGTGTCTCCTATTCTCTCAAATAATGAAAATAAAGTTTTGCCAACTTATATAACACAATTATCAGGAGGACTAGAAATTGTTTTCTCTTCCCCCAATGAAAGAGAGTCTAATACCATAAGAGATAATAATATATGACCTTATAAAAAATTTAACAATATAAAATTTAAATTATTTTTAAATAAACAATAATTATAAATGGTGATTGAGTCTAATATATGGAAAGATCACATCAGGTATAAGGGATCCTCTCTATTAATGGAGAAACAAATGATATTTTTACACTTAACTTATTAGCTTAAGGATGAAAATATCATTACATGTGTAAATAGAAAAACATGATTGTCTTTTAATTTTCTTACCTTATTTTAGACATCACTTACATCTACATTAATGAAGATGATTTCTGCTCATACAAGGAATGATTCCCTCTCTTGAAGTTCCTATTTCTCGGTCCAGCTTAATTAATATTTGTCAACAAATAAAATAACACTTCATTTTAATTTTATTTTAAAAAAAATATTATATTAAATCCACATGACTAAAAATAAGTAAACGAAATAAGTTTGAGGACACCAATTTATTATCGATCCCCAAGAGAAAGCTAGAAGGAATAAGTTAGAAAAGCACTTAACCACTAACTATTAATAATTCTCCTCCCTCTCTTTGCATCAATTCCTTTTCGTTCATCTCTCTCTTTCTCTTTTCTTCTCTACTCCATAATCACTTCTCTTCTCATAATCACTTCTCTTCTCTTTTTCAATCTCTTTCTTTCTATCTAGCTTATCAAACATACATGGCCACCTTAACTTTTTCCACCAAAGACAACAAAAATCAAGAAGGTATCTAAAATGTTGTGTTTTCTTTCTTCATTTATTCTGTTGTTAGAACATTCTGGCTTAGTGATTTTGTTTTGTTTTTAGTTTCAATTGAATCCTGATTTTGAGGCACATATACAGGAATTGTTGATAAGAATCCAATAGCAAATGATCAAACGGTTCTGCAAAAGCACGTTACATTCTTTGACAGAAACCATGATGGGTTGATTTACCCATGGGAAACTTTTCAAGGTTTTCTTCTTTCCTTTTCCTTCTTCATGTTAATATTTTTTTCTTATATATATTTTTGGATGAAAAAAAGTTGTGAAATTCTAGGAATAAAAATTAAGAAAGACTATTGAATTTTAAATAAATACTTCCTATATTTCTTATTTACTTTTTATGAATGGTTTGGTTCGTTTATCGGCAGATATTAGTGTGTAGTTGTAGGACATGAGATTAGAACCACATCTCTTTCTTTCCACCTTATGATTCTTTTTTATTTTTTAAATTTATTATGGGTTAAACTCGAACCATAACCCACGACTACCTCATTCATTTCATTCAATTTAATTGCAGGATTTCGAGCTATAGGTTGTGGGTTTTTATTGTCTACAGTTGCTGCTGTTTTGATCAATGGTAGCCTCAGTCGCAAAACTCGCCAGGCATTTCTCACTTTCCTTTGAAGAGATTATTAGTTACTTTTTCATTTCATTTATTTTGTATTTATGTTATGTGTGTATAGAAAAGTTTCACTTGACACGCTATGATGAAAAAATAAGAAAAAACCGTTAAATTTCCCATTTGTGAGTTGGTAAAATTTTCAAAATGAAAATGAGTTTTCTAATGATATAAAGTTTTCTACATCCATTTGTGGAAGGTTTAGATCTACATTTTTATAGTGTGATTTGATGACGTGTAACGAGTTACTTTTCCAAAAGTTGAAGTAATAATAGAATAGAAATCTTTATACCATGGTTCTATGTTATTATTATCTTTTGTCATTAATAAAAACAAATAATCATTAAATATTTTAAAACTTGTTTTTAAGTTACTTTTTAAGCAAAAGTTGTTTTTTATTGGTAGTAAAAATAGTGACATAAATTAGTGGTATAAAAGATTTTTATCCAACAGGTCCTGTACAATTTATTTTGTTTTTAATTAAGGATATATAAGTTAACTTTTTTGGTTTGGGTATATTACTGTCATTTGGGATTGAAATTCTATAGTTTTATAAAAATTACAGTTTTAGGGAAATTATAGGGAATGTAAAGTGTAAAAAATCTTCACACTATGAGAAGATTAAAATTATATTTTGTAAAAAGAGATTACACTAAAAACCTTAGAATCAGAAGGTTCTAATGCTGATGCCATTCAAAAAATAAAAAACCCTTTGATGACAACTGCATTTTCCTGCAATTATTTTATGAGTCTTGAAAATCCAATACTTTCCTTTGAGTATAAGCCCCCACCATCTCATTACAACTAAGAATAGTAATACATGATGACTAAGTTCTAACAATTAGTCTTTTTGATAAGGTTGATGAGAGTTATTTATAAACTAAATTAAAGTATATTATTGAATATTGAATTAAGGAAAGTCATAAAAAAGTAGCTAGTAATGTAAAAGTCATAACCACTATTAGGAATTTCATATTATGTGAAACCTAAACATTTTTTGATATTAAGTTTAAAATGACAACCACATTTTACTCCTTCTCACACCAGACATGAGGTAACTTGTTTTTTTAGTTTCTTATTCTTGTTATTAATATTATAGATTAAATATTATTAGAATTTATTAGAACATCTTCACTCTTGGGCTAGTAAACATCTTCACCTATAACTTCGAGGTATTAGGTCTACGATTTCATCTCTTTAACTAATTCACTCCTTCGTAATGTGTGAGTTCTTCTTCAAACTTGGAATATCCAACATATCTCCCTGAGTTACTCCACTTCCAGTGTTGGATACACTAGAGATCAGCTCTCCATCTGCTTGTACCGTCATTGGCTTGTCTTGTCATCAATGGAACACATCACCTGATTTCTCGTCGGGAATACTTTCGACACAAAGACCTCGCATAGATCTATCGACCACTTGTCACTTTAATAAGCAGTTAAGTCGTCGACCCATATGCTCTTGTACTATTTGTTGGAAGGTCTTCATCTATGACCTAGTATTTTTCCATGGCCTAAGTGAAAGAACGATATAAGTGAGGTCGATTCCACATTTTGACTAAATACCTTAAGGCATTAAGTTTACAAATTCATCAAGTAAAACTTAAAATGATCTTTTAAACAAATAAGAAGCTATTGATAGAAAAAGGGTGAGTGATTTTATTATACTTCAAAACAAGGAGTAAAATCTTGAACCAGATTAATTGTTTCCCCGTTACTATCTACTGCCATGACTTACCGACTCTTACTGCTTATGGTGCTGTAGGGAAAGTTCTCTATACTATTTCCAATTGAAGTTAAAAATATCCATGGAGGCAAACATGGAAGTGATTCTGGTGTCTATGACACTGAAGGAAGGTACATGATATGTACACATATTCTGTTTGTAATTTTTATGCAGTTTTAGAAATAAATTAAAAGCTAACGAATTATTTGAGCTTTTCTGTTTGCGGTTTTCATTTTTCCATATTAATTTGTTTGACCACTAACAAGGTATTGGTCTAGTGGTGTAAGGTCTCGCTAGATCTCTAGGAATATCAAAAGATTAATGGTTTGATTCCTGATAATGACACTTATTGGGAGGGACAGTTACGCACCCGAAAGAAATTAGTTGAAACCTTTGGTAGTACCAAAAAGAAATATTAATTTGTTTGGCTTCATACTACTTTAATTGACTTTTGAATTGCCAAATGACTTAATAATTTGTAAAGCAAATAAAAGTTTAGGGTAAAATGTGAATAAGATCTATATTCTTACTCAATGATGTGATTTTAGGTTTGTTCCTTCAAAATTTGAGGAAATTTTCAGCAAGCATGCCAAAAAACACCCGAATGCTTTAACATCTGATGAATTGATGGGGATGCTTAAGGCAAATAGAGTTCCTAAAGATTATAGAGGATGGTAAGTTAGTCATAAATCATCATATTGAATTAATGTGTTAGTTCTGATTATTTACAAGTGAATGTATGACCAATAAGTTGCTACCATTTGATTTTTAGGCTTGCTAGCTATGTAGAGTGGAAGATCCTATATGTTCTTGCCAAAGACAATAATGGTTTACTTCAAAAAGAAACTCTTCATGCTGTTTATGATGGGAGTTTATTTGAACGAATGGAGAAAGAACACTCTGAAAAGAAAAATAAATAAATGAACATTCATAGAACTTTATGTCATGTGAATTGGGGACAGAGATCACTTGTTCCAAACAGTATCTTATTTTCTGTCCCAAACCAATGAAAATGTTTCATTTTGTTTTTAATTTTTTTTATTCAAATGATAATATGTTATTGGTTCGGGACATGGAATGAGACATCGTTCGGAACGGGTGATCCTCATCCATGAATTGGGACCTATGTTATTGCTTTCTAAAATTTTATTTGAGTTGTGATTTTTTTTATATGTATTACCAAATATGTTTTGGATTGTTAAAGTGGATGATTATGGATGTAAATTGTAAAGGAATGGATTGTTAGGGATATATTACTTGCTCTAATTTTTTTTTTTGAAAGTGCAAAGCTTTATATAGAGTCATTATATTATCTACCTTTGTTTGAATTAATTATTTTAAAGAATGAATAATAATTAAAAATAAATAATGGACGATGCAGTGACAGTATAAAAAACTCTTACATTTTTCAGTGTATATATATTATTTTTTCTCTTTTTGAAATAGTTATATCAATGGTTGAATTATGTTTTTTATTTGGTTCATTAGTTCTTGTCTAAATAACTACAAATTTTTAGGTGTGCTTTGATGCCCCATCTTATGTAGACCATAGATTTAATCAAATGTTTATCAATTCCACACTTATATCTAGTATTGCAAACGAGCCAATCCAAGTTAAATAAGAGCTCGACTTGGTTCAATTTAATAAGTTTGACTCCAAATAAGTTATGTTTCTAACTTGAATTCGGCTTGATAGAAACTGTTCGATTTAACTCATTAACTCGAATTGATTTGGTTCATTAAAAGTTCGTCAACCATTTAGTTCAAATTAGTAACTTGATTGGTTCAACTCTATTGGTTTAGTTAACTAACTTGAATGTTGATTATTTATTTAATGTATAAAATAATATATATACATACATATGTACACAATATATATATACATACAATATGTATAGAAGTAATCGAGTCATTTCATTAATCTAATGAATCGAATTGTATTTAAGGCATGTTTTAAGAGAGGATGAAGGAAATGTGTTGGAGTTATCTCTGAGATTAATATTGCAAGCTTGGGTGTGTACCAGTTGCCAAAGGTGGATCCTTTAGTAAAGACAAATGTGACTCTTCTCATACTTTTTCTGTCATCAAATATGCAATTACAAATATACCACTCCCTTTTTCTTCTAATTTAGTTTCCATGGTAAAGTGTGGAAAAAAGGGAGAAAACTAATTTGTTTTGTTTGTAATTGATGCTCTTTGTGAAACAACATTTATCACTGAAACTTTGAAAAATTAGATTTTTTTTATCAGCAAAAAAACATATAGAATAAAATGAGAAGATTTTAAAACTATCCCCATCTCAAATATTATAACAGATTTTATTGCATTCTAAAGGATTCATATCATATTTAGCATAAGTGAAATTTACATATGCAATTAAGGATCAAGATTTAAAAATATTATCCCTATCACTTTATCCAAAAAAAAATTGTCAAATAAATATTTTCTATAAGATTACCAACAATAAGGAAATTTCTCTTCTTCCTCTGAAACATGTCTTCATGACTTCAAAGATGAAATGTGGTTCTCTATGCAATAATAATGAAGAAACTCAAGTTCTCCATTGATTCAACCCAAGAATAATAAGAAAGATGAAGAAGAAAAGACAATGTAAAATATTATTTTATTATAATTGAATGAATATACAAGAGTACAAGATGTGTTTATATACTCAAAAATAAAAATAGAAAAATTGTTTTAATTAATTTACTACTTTCAACTAACTTGGAAACCCAAAATGGAAACTACAACTAATAACTAAAACTAGACATAGGTAATTGGCCCATTATGACCCATTAACAAATCTTTTTGGATTATGATATTTATAATTTGTGTGGCATTTTTTCTTGTATCTTTTTCTTCCATTCTTCATATTGCTGAGATATGAAAATGAGCATTTCAAGCTTGCAAATGAGAGAATGAAAATTTCTTGATGATAAGGGTTTAGTAAAAACATAAGCAAATTGAGAAGATGGATAAGTAGGCATTACATGTAAAGTATTATTATGAACTCTTTCACAAACAATATGACAATCAATTTCAATGTTTTAGTACGTTCATGAAACATAGGATTTACAATAATATAAAGAGCAGTTTTTTGTCACAATATAAATTTATTGGAGTATTATGATATAATATGTCAAGATCGTGCAACAAAAATAGAAGCCATAGTCAAGGCTTTTTACTCAGCTTTTGCTTATGATTTTGATACAATAGTTTGTTTCTTACTTGTCCAACACACAAGTTATTCTCCTAAAAAGAAACACTGAATTGTATGAGACTTTCTGGTATCCAAGCTTGCTCCCCAATCCGAATATGAAAAACCTTTTATAATAGTGTTGTTGTTTTTAGATGATAAGAATTGGCTTAAATGACTAACATCATATCTAATGTCTGGTCTTGTGTTCGTTAGATAGAGTAGTTTGCCAATTAATTTTCTATATGAAGAAGAATCTTGAAGAGGAATACCAGATGTGTTATATAGTTTGTTATCATACTCCATAGGAGTTGGAGAAGGCTTACAAACTAGCATGCATGTTAAGGGATCTAGAACATATTTTCTCGATAGAGAGAAATTCCTTTACCAGATTTGAAAATCTCAAGAAAAAACTGAGATTTCCAAGTCATTGATGCTAAATTTAGTATTTAATAGATGTTTGGTTGATTTTATCTCAGATAGGTTGTTGCATGCTATCACAAGGTCATCAACATAGACCAAAATCGCAGTGAAATTAGAATCCCGACTCTTGGTGAAAAGAGAGTGGTCTGCATTTAATCTATGGTAGCTAGAGGCAATGAGAACTTGAGTGAGTTTCTCATGTCATTGCCTACTTACTTGTTTTACTTTAGAAAATAATTTCTTTATATAATTGAAATCTCTTGTTAATTTGCTAGCAACAGCAAATTACATTTAAGTCTGGGAACATAAAGCATTGTATCTAAAATGGTATTCTCTGAAATGCAATGAGAACATTTGATATTCCAATTGTTGAATGATTTGTTGGGTTATAAGGGTTTTGAGAGGGAGAGAAAAATGTTGTGCGGTTATTTGACTGCTCCAATTAACAATTTTCGCTTTTACATGATCTTAATCGATTAGAAAGAGAAATTAAGTTTATGAAACTCCAGAAAATCAATTATGTGTAATGAAGTATCAATTAAGAATATTAATTTTTAGTTAATCGATTATAATAGAAACTAGAAATCACAATTAACTTCAAACATGGGTTATTGACTTCAAGAATGTTGTAGACAATTATAATATCAAATTCTATACAAATCATACACAAAACAATTTGACATCGAATATTTTAAATTAGTTCATGTTAAGAATAACGCTACTTTCAGTCCCTTGGTTGATTTGCAGATTTTTACTATTAGTGATATCATTTGATACAAATAGATCAACAACGACTCCCTTATCTTTCTTCACAAACTTAGGTTGATTCCCCAGAACTTCCTAGCTTCTATGTATACTATAACAATCTCGATATCCTAGATAGAGTATCTCTCACCCCTAATCTATTCCTTTTATTCCCTTAACAAAAACATCAAATTTTGTTGTTTGATGAACACCTTCTTGTGTAGAAAACAATAAAAATCTAGATTGAAAAAGACTTCATTCTAATCTTTAATCAAATTGACAAACTAAGAGCAAATAGAACATAATTAGAGAAGATGAGAAAAAATTCGAAAACTAATATGGTAAGTTTTACTTTCCTCCAAGATTCTCACATGTTCTTTCTTGATTTAAGAAGTTAGAATATGATAAGCTTTCATTTTTTTATTCAAGGTGCTAAATAATCTATTAAGGGTTAGTCATAATTGATTATTGGTTTGTCTAAACCTCTTACTCGATTACAATAACTAGTTAATCGATTAATTGATGCTTAGTATAATAAAATTTACATCTTAATCAATTACTAGTCTATATTATGAGGTAAAACTCGTACTTATAGTTTAATCATCATATCTATGATTATACACAATTGACTCGACAAGTGTCCTTAGTGTTGTCCAACTTTCCTGCAATGCTTACACCATGGGAGATTCTTCTTTTATTGAAGTTTTAGTTGATATACTCAGTAAGGGGTTGAGGTGGATTTTGAATATTGTAGATTGGGGTAATCCTTTCCTTGTTTCTTGGATTCCCATGTAATATAATATACCTTTCCTTTCATTTTATGATACACTCTACTTCATTAGAATCTCAGATACCAATTGAGGTAGCAAATTGATACAGAATTGTACCATTCCAATCTCTATGAATTCCCCCAATTCTAGACAAAAACCACTAATAATAACAATCATATTTGGGTCCAAGAGGCATTATATATGACCATCAGAAGAAACTAACTGTAGAACAAAAAGTAAATCCAATATTATGAATGATAACAGCACCAAACTTGAGCATTTAACATATCCAGTATTTAGAACTATACATATAATTATGCATAATAATGCTGTAGAAACATGATACATATATCAACAAGAGCAACCTATGCATCCTTTTATCTGCATTTCAATCCAATCTATGCATAACTCTTCCTATTTGATCAACACTGCATAACAGCCATAAACATTTGTTTTCAGTTGGTAGTGTTTTCAGATATAAGCTCACTACTTCAACAATATATGACATAGCAGCATTTTTACAGCAAAATGTATTCCGAATATTCGAATCCCCCACATACCAATATGAAACACGACACATGGATAACAACGGTATTGCAAATTTTAGTACTCTCCTCAACCGCACCTGCATCACACGACTATGTTTTCCCACAATTACAAAAAACATAACACAACTGCAGCCACGGCCACAATTAAAATCCATGGTTACCAGCGACACAGATCATAACACAATGATTTTGTTGCACACATCATAGATAACAAATAGGGCTTCCAAAATTCAGTTTCATTAAAAAAAAGCATACCTACTACGTATTTTACAAAATTGAAGCAATAAACAAAAAGATAACATCAAATCCAAATGACAAAGAAAATAAACAAACAAAAGCCACTCTCATTCACTCCAATACTTCTCATCACCATCTTTACCCTCACCCTCCTCACTATCCGACCCATCATCCCCAACCAAACTCGACTTGAACTTACTCACATCCTCAACAACCGCACTTCGAAACAAACCCACATCAACAGCACCGGCCACCATGTGATAACCACGCGACCTCAGATACTGTGGTCCATCGTGCGGCATTGCGAAACCGCACAAGTAAGCCCCAACACCATCCTCATCCTTACTATCCAACACTTTCTTCTCAGCTTCATACATCATCTCCCTCACCTTCTTGTTCCATGGGTCCCACAAATGCCCCATGCTAGCACTCAGATCCAACGGTCCCATTTGGACACAATCAACTCCATCAACGGCTGCAATCTTACCAGCATTCTTCACCCCTTCCTCCGATTCAACCTGGCACATGATCAACAACTCCTCCATATAATTCCCTAAATACCCTTCATCGATGCCGTAGCCCGAAGCCCGGACCACAGTATGGGCCGAGCCTCTGGCCCCGGCTGGCGGGAACTTACAGTAAGAAACCGCATTTTTAGCCAATTTGGCCGAATCAATCATGGGGAACATGATCCCCTGTGGGCCCAGATCAAGGGCTTTCTTGGCCCACGTGGCGGAGGTCTCCGGGACACGGAGGATTGCGGCGGTGTTGGTAGCAGCGAGCGCGTGGAGGCACGGGAGCGCGTCGGAGATACCGCCATAGCCATGTTCCATGTCGATGACGACATAGTCGTAGCCAGCGAGGCCAGCGATCTCGGCGAGGGTGGGGGAGAAGGAGAGGAGGAAAAGGCCGTAGAGGGTGTCACCGTTACGGAGGCGGGATTTGAGGTTAGATGGGGAGGAGAGGGAGGAGGTGGCGGCGGTGATGGGGTTGTCGGAGAAGGAAGAATTGAGAAAGGAAGGGGTTTTGGGGAATGAGGAAAGGGAAATGGGTTTGAAAATGGGAATGGAATTGAAAGAGAAGAGGGAATGAGGTTTAGAGAGAAGAGAAGAGAAAGATGAGAATGAAGTTGGTATGGGTTTGAATCTGAGGGAGGTAGTGCTACTGCTACCCATTGAAACGGAACAAAGAGAATAAGTGATGGAGGAGTAAATGATCAATCACCGCGCTTTCTCATTCCCCTTTTACAATATTTATTTACACAATTTTACTCATTTATTCTTTAAAAATCTAATGAGTATTCATTCAAATCATTGATTAGATGTGGATTAGGTTTTTCTCACTTATTGATCACTTCCTTTTATTTATATATCTACTTACTCCAAGAGTAAGTGGAAAAAACTTACTCCATATCATGATTTTTCATTCTTGAGAAATCCAATGGTTTGAATTGGTAAATACGTCTAAACCATTGGATTTTCCAAAATTTGATAGTTAAGATGTGGAGTAAGTGGATCCCTCCCTTTTTTGTGTGACCTTCTTCTTATAATAGCTTTTTGCAGCCTTCTTCATATAATGACTAAACTTAGGTACAGTATCATATGTATTAATGGTACTTGCACCCAATCATATTATGACATGTGTGAAAAAATTCTACCTCATCATCCACCTAGTTAACATTGTTAATACTGTTAACTCACCGTATTCTTCTTCATTCAAACTTGCCTCTTACACCGCCCTCAAATCATGATAGGTGACGCCATGGACAAGGAGTTTTACATAATTTAACGAGTTTTACCATTTTTATTTCTCACTTCAAAATATAATTTGTTTTGAGGATTTCTATTTGAAAAATGTACACAATAAGAACAATTCTGAGAAATTTTTGAACATTTTCCAAGTTTTAAGATTGGTCATTGAATAACTATAAACTGTGGGAACGTTCAGAAAAATTGCACAATTCTATACCTTTATGGTATTTTCCTTTCTATTTTCATTAAAACCAACATTTTTAATAGCAGTTTTATCCTAGGCAGTCAATTGTGTGGCATAGCGCTGCAACCACGGAGTGTAGAATAGTTGATTTTGTTGCCACTCCGGCTGGTGGTGCGACTCCGGGTGCAACCCCTGCAGGGACTTGGGTTAACAGTGAGTTGGATGGAGAGGAATGCAGTGAGTTAACAGTGTTAACAATGTTAATTAGGTGGATTTTTTTTACACTGTTATGATATAATTTGGTGCAAGTACCATTAGTACCTATGTTACTGCACCTAAGTTTAGTTCTTCATATAATAGCAAGTTTTTCTTAGCATACTTGTTAAACATGGCTTCCACTCATTAGTCTAACCGGTCTCACTAGGTACCTGACTAATTCAATCTAATATTTGATTAGTTTGAAATACTTATCTGATAAGTTATTTATCAAAATTGGGTATGAATTAATTCGATATAGTCATTTTAAGCATAACATTGGTGATTTAACTAGTTTAGATCGATTTGACTTGGCTAATTCAATCGTAAAAGGAGATTCACTTACTTCAAAAGTAAAATTTTAAAATTTATTCCACATCTTAGCCATCAATTCTAGGGAAATTCAATGGTTTAAATTGATGATTAGATCTAAACCATTGGATTTTACTAGAATTGATGAATAAGATGTAAAGTAAGTTTAAAAAACACCAAAAATACCAAAAATAATTATTTTGATAGAGAAAAAATTATAGCGTTTCAATTTATTTGTAATTGTGTTTGTCACTGTTCTAGTTCTATTTTTTCTTTATTAGCTCGTGTTAAAAAATAACCTTGGGTCAAAATGGTGCTTTCAACTTTAGCTTGTTACTTGTTAGGAAAATAATATATCATCTTACTAAATCCTCATATTAATTTTCATATCCATAAAAAAGTGATGTATGTCATAAAGTGATACTTTATTTATTAATGATTGATTTACAAATGACATATGTCACTTTCTTGTAACTTGTAAGTAAAAAAATCAATAAAAAAATTTAGTATGAGGATATAACATTACTCCACTTATTAACTTATAAGAGATTTTAATGTTACGATCATATTTTATTAACCTAATATATATTCTACAACGTAATTAAAACCGTACCGGTTATCAAACCGGTCAGGGTACTGGTATAGTGGTACAGTGGTTCAGTAATTAAACCGCATGCCGGTTAAACTGGACATACATGCTTATATATATATATATGTAAACCTATAACAAAAAATTTCAAATAAGTAGATATTCATATTTATAATCCATATTCATAATTTACTTCAAATTCACAAAAACAAACATCATTAAGTCTTTAATAAAATCAAAGTCTAAAGTGCAAAACATATATTAATCCAAAATTATCACTTAACAAGCGCAAAATACAAATAAATGACCCAAGTATTAATCATTGAAGTTCAAGAATTGAAAATTTGAAATAAAAAAAAAAATTAATGTACAAACCGACCGGTTTACCAGTTTTCAACCGATTTTGACCGGTTCTATTGCATATGCGGTATAACATACGTACCGTACCGGTTAGGGGTCCGGTTCACCGGTTTTCCGGTTGAACCAGCCGGTACGGCACGGTTTTTAAAACATTGATATTCAATCTCATATCTTGTTAATGGTGCTTCCCCTCCGATTCCACGCACATAAGATAGAAGTTTATCTACTAGTGTTCTTACAATATTCTATACCTCATGGCATCTTTATCATATCCTTACCACTAAAGGAGCCATAAAATCATGGATTTTTTTTTTAAAATAACCCCTCTAACCAAACGATGCCATTGACTTATTTTTGTTCAAATATAACCATAGAAATCAAACCAGTGACATCACAGAACTTTGTTGAGTCTTCCAAATTTAGTTGCCAAATACTTTTTTAAGCTACAAAACACTTTCGCTTTTGTTAAGGTTTCATCTCAAAATCAATTAGCAATGGAAGGAGTGACCTAATGAATATTTAAATCATTCTCAATACAATGAGGTATGCAATGTGATACTTACTTCCCAACAACTTCTCCCTACAAACATATATAACTCGTCCAACATCTTAACACTACAACACATTTTCATTCATAACGTATAGCATATTAAATATATAGCCGAAGTCCAAAGTATATAAACATTGTATACATCGAAAAAAAACCCACCACTCTGACAATACGTGATCCAAATTTTACAATCACTTCATTCCAGAAACCATCTAACTAGCAACCAAAACCAACTTAGATTGATTAAATACATAGCATCTCCAAAACAGTGGTGTTCTTATAACAAAATAGTGTGTTCTTATAACAAACCAGTGCTTCCAAATGGAGTGTTATGCTGTGGGTGAGAATGTGAATTCACAGGAAATGCCCCAAATCCTGTATCCCCAAAAGGATTTTCTGGGTTCATCATCATATGTGGCTGTTGTAGCTGATAAGGTTGGTACGAACCGAACGGGTTTACCTGATGTTGAGGCATCGCTGCCATTTGGGTGTTGTTTGACAAAGCAAAAAGATCTTGCACACCAAATGGATTTGGGGCTGGTGCTCCATATACTGGTTGCTGTGCAGATCTATATGCTCCTTCATCATATAAGCTGTTAAGGGTGAGAGAATCTAATCCACCAGCCTGATATTCAATGACAGAAATATGATAAAAATGTTATTTTCAACATTTATTAAACAATCTGGTGTGTGTTCATAACCAAACAGGTAAAACATGTTACACGAAGAAGAAATTCCAGCGAATTATTAGTGTAGACAACCATGTGAGATAAATGAAATACTCTTCTTGATTCATGAATGTATGGGTATTGATGTCTTTTAGAACAGTACATTTCTCTCCAAATCATATACATTGTGAATGCATGCAGTGTATGCAGTGTATATTGACACAAATAGAACTTCTAACACAACCACCAAAAATTAGTTTCTTGTAGTGGTAGATATGATTTTCTTTGATCCAACTGAATGGTCAATCATGCAAGCTAAATTTCTAAAATAAATTGAATACTCGCACGCATAAAATTACCAAGTTGAAATGATTATTTAAAAATCATATGGAACATAAATATTGTGTGAAAAATCTAGTATAAAGTAATATCTTAATAACATAATATCTCGCAAGTGTGGTTGGTACAAACCTTGAGATAACCACCCCACACAAGCTATTATACCCACACACTAATTGGAATCTTTTTCTTTGATAAAATTATCCACAATTCATCATCCAAGAAAATTAAATTCATTCAAATCCATCCATTAGAGCTAATGGATTTAAATGGATATAATCCAATGGATAAATTTACTAATTGATGGATTTGAATCCATCTATTATATGGATATCCAATCCATCAAAAAAAACAACCATTAGAATCGTGATCCAAATCCATCAATTAGGATCCAAATCCATCCACTTACCACTCTTAATGTTTTCTCATACTAATTTTCAATCGCGATCCACTCACGTGCAACCAAGCCCACATGTGCTAATCGTGCGCTAGTCCTTTGACTAGTTCCAGCCGAAAACGACAAAATGTCGGCATCACCCTCTGTGCCACTGATTGGAAAATAAAGGCATGGTGAGAGGCTTTGATACCAATCGGTACAAACTTTAGGAGAACCATAACAAAAAAAGGTAGCTCTTGTCGCGGAGAGCTCAAGTCCATATAAGCCTCGCAGCATAAGTATGGATTCTGATGGGGACTCAAGTCCAAATTAGATCTTAATAGTGGTCTAAATGATGTCAGCTTTTAATCCAACAGGATTTCACAAATGGTTCTCAATCACATAACTTTGACTTTAACACTGATGTTAATTTATACTAGAAAGGTCACATGAAGGACGTACCAATTGTCTCTCATTGACTGAAGAAATATTGGCACTTGTAGAGGTAACCAGAGCAAGCTCCCATCCGGATGGATCAAAATCTGTTGCTTGAGAAGCAATTGATGTTGTTCCTATAAATGTGCAGAACAATCACATTTCGTAGTTAAGCAAAAACCATCCACCAACCTTTATTAAGAAGCAAAATTTCAGAAGAAAATGAAAAACAAAAGCTCACCAGTTTCAGAGGGGATAATAGCTAAGGCGAGAGCATTTCTTTCTTCTATAGATGAAGCATCAGGAGTATTGTCATTCAACCCCTGAACAGAGGACAGGGATGAAGAAAGTCATAGAAAAACATAACCTGAGATAATTAACCTTGAAGCAAAATCTTACCAATAAGTCTCCAGTTTCAAAATTGTTGTGAGGAGGCGGAGGAGGAGAAGGAGGAGCAGGCTCAGAGTTAGAGACAACAACATCATCAACAGGCACCGATGGCTCCTGTTCTTCAACAGATGATTTTGTGTCTTCAATTGTGAGAACATCATCTTCTGGTCTATAAGTCAACTGCAGCTGTTGATAAAGATGATTAGTTTAGTTACTAGATCTCAAATCCAAAAGCAACCTTGTGCATAGTTAAAGTATTTGACTGTGAAGGAACTTAGTAGAGATCATAGGTTTAAGTTTTGACAATGACTCAGATTAAGGAACTTAAATCTACCAGCAATGATTTTAAAAATGAAAAAATAAATCGATGTCAAGCTAATATCAATTAGAACTGAAACAAACAAGAACTATAGAAAAGGACTTATGACAAGTACGTTGTTTATAAAAATATGATGTACTAACCAAGGGCTCAGTTGGAACCATAACAACTCTTGGTGCCTCCCTTATGTAGTCCTCCATAGTTGTAAGAAAAGATTGTGGAGGCTAAAAAACACCAAAAATACAAAAGATGGGAATAAATTGAAAATGAAACATTGAGGAATTGAAACATCAAATTCAGATGCAATAACAAAGACACACCTCTCTTAAGACAGGAAACTGAAAATTCCTAGCAAGTTCCAACCCTTTGCAGCTTTCATAGAAATCAGAGAGACTTGCTGCCTGCAACAAATTAAGTGGATTCAACACAAGCATCCTTAATATAAATTGCAAAAGGCTTCCAGTTTACAGCATAAAAATACAAGTCACAAAATGTTACATTAAATACTAATGCAAATAGCCACCTGCTGACCCGCACGTTTATAGACATCAAGGGCTGTAATAGCCTCATGTCTTGTCATCTCAAAAAACTACAAATGAATCAAGAAATAATCAGTTTCCAATATAAAGCACACATTTTTTTTAAACTTGTTACTCATAGCATGCATAACCACATGCCAATTTACCTTATCAACAAGATTGATAATGCCATCATTAATAGTGCAATAGATCTTAAAGCTTTCTTTTAGTACCTAAAATGAGCATAAGAATCAGATCAATGAAAAGAGTAAGCAATGTATATAATACATCTTATAAAATAAAGTTCAAAAACTGCAGGCCTCCAGTACAAAGTGAATGTTACAGAAGGAGGACTATATAACACCTCACTACTCAGGAGGGTGATCAGTGACTTGGACTTTGCAAATTTACAACTACTAATGAAGATGATGATTGAAGACCAGTTCTGACATCACCAAGAACCCAACACGGAGGATATTACCTGGTCTCCCACCACCCTTCAATGAATCGGTAAATAGTCATAGACTCATAGGTATTGGAAGTTGCTCCACTTTTGGAGGACCTTCCCTAACCACCCTCAATCCAAAATTGTAAGAGCAAATTGTTACACCAAAAAAGCTTAAATTTCTAAGGCCAACAATATACACTTTTGTTATTATTTAATTTTTTTTGGTGAACAAAAGTTTAGGTGACTGGGGCTCACGAGGGCCAGGAAAAAAGTATTTAAGGCAGTTGCATATTCACGTCCCCTTATTATTATCATTATTCTTATTATTATTTGATAAAAGAAATTTATTAAGATAAAAGAGAAAAAAATATGCAGATTGAGAAGGATTAGGAATCCTCATAAACCAAAGAAACAAAGCATAAAACAAACATGAAAAAAGGAAATCAATGTAACAAAGCTTCCCAACCCCTCAACATACCTGTTAGAGAAACCCCATAAAAGGCCATGAACTTTGAATTAAGTACCAATTACTTAATCTTGTCCCACATCAAGTGGTTGTCAAAGAAACCTAGGGCTGACAATAAACCGAATCAACTCGGTATTCGTTCGAAATTCAACTCGTTATTTAGCTCGATAAACTTGGTTCATGAACCAAATAAGTCAAACTTGAACTACAAATTGAGCTCATTAAATAGACAAGCCGAACTTGAGTTGGATACAGTTTGACTTGTTAAGTTTATGAGTTGGCTTTTATTTTATATATATACTAATTTTTTATGTTTATTGTTATTATACCATGACCCATGCACTATTTTTTATGTTTATTGTTATTATAAATATAAACAAAGTTATATATTTTATATATAATTATATATATAACATTTTCTATTATTTTTTAAAAATGAATTAATTATTTGAGTTGTCCAAATGAACCAATTCGAACTGAGCCAGACAGTTCGAGAACTTTAACCAAGCCGAACTTGAGCTAAAAAATAACTCGTATCGAACTTGAGTCGAGTTTCGAGTTGAGCAAATCTTTATCGAGCTAAGCTCTACTTCGACTCGGTTCCAGCCCTAAACCTACTTAAAAGTGAGAATTATGCTCTAATCTGTGTTACACCAACATTAGTGCGTACGGGGTTCAACCTTTTCTCAAAATCTAGAGTACAAGAACGTTGCATGAATAAGATATACATGTTGCTATGTTGCATAATGACGGTACAGCAACTGCAAATATATAGTATTATGTGAAGACTTGGATATCTAATTATATAAAATGTGAAGATGGGAGACTAATTGTGTGACCATATTTAGTAATATGATGTAACTAAGAAGAAAATTGGGAAAATCTTAAGCTTCCAGCCCAAAATGACACAACTTTGAAACAATTTACATCAAATGGGTATCCATGTGTGCCCAAGAGTACCGGTACATACCTGACACCGGTACATCACCTTCTTTGAAGTACCCATGCAACATAGATTCTAACCATTATTGTAATCCACACAAATAGTGTTAACTATTAAGGTTTCATCTCAAAACCAATTGCCAATAAGAGTAGTAACTGAATAGGTATATAAACCATATGCGACTTCATACACCCCCTCCTCCACATAAGCCTGGCGAAATAGACGAAGGGCTATTTCTGCCCATGACGCTGAACCTCGAGAAGTTGGGCTCTGGTTTTGATACCATGTTAAGGTCTCATCTCAAAATGAATTGAGAATGATAGGAGTAGCCCAATAGGTATAAATAGAAAGTAAAATGTTTCCTAACTTATAAGATCAAGTGATCAACCAATAATGTTTCAATAAACTGCATAACCCTCAATCATAAGTACCCCAACCTTGTGGCATAAAGTCACTATTAGAATTCTACTGTAAATGTTACATTAAATGTTTTGACATACACAAACCAAAAAAAATATTCTAGCCTCTCGGTTCTGAATGAATGGCTTGACACAAAAAGAGTTTATAGATAACAGAACTAGATACATACCAGAGCTAGGGCATATTGTATCACACGGTTTCTAAAAGCTGCCCCTTCTGGCTGAAAAGTTGCAGCATACAATCAATCAGTACTATTTCAAAAATTAATACCACATAAAAATATAGTAATAAGGTAATAATAAAAAATTAAAAAACTAATTAAACCAAATTGACATGTAAGAATTAAGGTAAACTGGTAAAAAACAAAGAATAAAGGAAGCAGGTATTTCACAAATTACCCGACAACCAACAAGACGATAAAGCAGCTGTTGCAAAGCAGGCAACTGCTCCAATAGCTCCTCAGTATCCAAATCCCTGGTCCTGCTGTACCCCTGCTTGTAAAACAAAAAACATGAAAACTTCTCCCAAAAAAGGTTTAATAAGACTAAAACCACATGTTTGAACTGAAAAAAAAACAAACTTCAATAATAACAAGTAAGACTAGGAGAATGAATAAGAAGCTGGAAATGGAAAATGGACTTGCAAGAAAATACAAAGTCCATTCTACAATTTGGATTGCAGGAGAGGTGAGTGGAAAAAATTATCTCCAAACTAAAAATCCTGTTTCTACCTAAAACTACCTATCAGGAAAGGGAGTTTACCTATTCAATTTTCATGCAAACACTTTCCTTAATGAAAGTTTGAACTTGATTGGTTATCATAAAAATATTATAATCACAGTTCAATGAAATTACCTTTTCCTGCCCTGGGGCAGGCTTGGGTAGACGCTCAGCTTCTATGTCATATTTCAGAATCCGGAAACATTCAAGTCTTTCTTCCAAAAATGATGCATAAGTACGTACCCAGGCAGAACAATCCCAAGCTGCAGGTAAATGATATCATACAGTCAAACAAGTTATACATCTTAATGGAGTATTGAACCCAAAAAACATTCTAAAATCACTTGTAAAAAACATCTAACAAGGGGAAAAAGAAGAAAATTAAAAAATAGGTTTGATTAATCTGTAGGTCCCTATATTATTTGCAGATTTTTCAATTAAGTTCCTTTATGTTCAAAGTTTGTAATACTTTATTTTTAAAAATTCTATTTGGATCCCTACTGTTAAAGCGCAGTACAGTAAACTGAATTCAATGACCCATTTAAGAAAATTATGAAACTATTAGTGCCAACTGCCAAGCTAGGGTTCTAAAATTTTCTACTTGGGTCTCACAATCCAGCCTATCAAACCTAACTGAGAATCTCAAAATACTAGAAACCTACAGATTAATTTAAGCAAAAATATATACATGGTCATAGATCTAACCAATTGGACTAGAATCATCCTTGAAATTAGAAAGCTGGAGAATGCGTCCCCTCTGAGAAAAATTAAGAAGCTCTTCTCTAAAAGTAGGATCACCCTCCCTCAGCAACCTATGGATGACTATTAGTGCTTTCAGTGCCACCTGTGAACAAGACAAAGGAAAGTGAAACATAAATATATCTAACCTTTAGAAAATTATCAGCTAGATGATTAGAGTCAAGCAAGCAACTAATGAAAAAATACGTTCGAATGCATAAGAACAACATTGCAAAGGACCACGAGTAAACTCTTCATATAAATGTCATATTACTAAAATTTAGTAACAGTACAATGACTACAAATATTCCAATAGTAAAGATGACCTGGAAAGAAGAAAGCTAAAACAAAAAATTAAAATGAACCTTTTTTCTCTTATTCAACAGGGGCATGGATGAGACACTAACTAGATTTGCTCATGCATTAGAGACTAGAGAGGCAGAATAGAATAGGATTTTGATAATTTGGGATTTTGAAGAAAATTATGTTATTCAGGGATTATATACAACAACCAAGCCTTTATCCCACTAGATGGGGTCGGCTACATGGATCGAACAATACTATAACGCTCTATCATAAATTATGTTCATTGATAAAGCATTGATCTCGAAGTCTTTCTTAATCATTTTCCCTATGGTTTTCTTGGTCTCCCTCTTCCTCTAGGAATTGGACTAGTTTCCATTTGATCTACTCTCCTTACAGAGGCTTCTATTGGTCTCCTCCACACATGTCCAAATAACCTAAGGCATGCTTCTAGCACCTTTTCTACAATTGGAGCTACTCTAACATTCTCCTTAATGCATTCATTTCTAATCACATCTTGTCTAGTGTGTCCACTCGTCCAATGCAACATTCTCATCTTTGCTACATGGAGTCTATTATCTTGTTGACATTTTATCACCCAACATCAGTCCCATATAATATTACAGGTTTTATATTTCCGGAATATTTAGTTTTACAAAGAAATCTAGATATTTGCCATATTTATATTTCTCACCCTTCAACTCCAAATTAATATTCTAAGCCACCTTAGACAATTCTTCCCATCTTGCCTCAATTATAACTAACTTCAAAAAAATCTTCATCATTATTCTCTTTCAAACTGTTAGCATTTTTTCCCTTGAAAAAGTGTTCACATTTTTCTAATGAATAAAAGTTTAGGTGCTCACCTATGTGTTAACATTTTTTTTTACATAAATATCATTTATATCAACCTAATATTTGATAGCTTCACCAAGCCTAACCCAAGAAGTTATGAGACAAACAATCACAAGCTTCAGAGCTGCACAATAGCTTGGTATATTCAAAATTAATGGTGACAAACAATACTGTTTCTACTCAGGATTGGCATATTCTGTACAAGTTCTTGTACAGAATTTGAAGCAAAGATATTTACATCTTGAGGGGTGTTTAGGATGAAATTGCCATTGTAACTCTTTTTTGTGCAAAGATAATACTTCTTTGAAAGTGCATGTCCCTAATGGACCCTAAGAAATTTGTAGAGGCTTAATGTTAGGATTCATTGCAAGGTATGAAATTTGGTCCCATATCGGAAGTATGGGATACCGATGTGGGGTTTACATAGCCTTTAGCTATAAAACCACAACGGCTAGCTTTAGTGGTGTGGTTCTCCCAAAGTTCTTATCAATTGGTATCAGAGCTTTCCATCATGCTGCAAATGAGTGGCACGGGTGGTAAGGTTGACATTGCAATGTTTGCCTAGGACTAGTCAAAGAGCTAGTGCGTAGCCAGCCAGTGTGGTTGTTGGGGCTGCTGAGCATGGTGGGATGTTGGAGGATTGAATTGCAAGGGGCACATGAGTTCCACATCAGAAGTATGAGATTTGGTGTTGGGTTTATATGGCTTTGGCCTCTCCAATGACACCGGCTACCTTTTGTGGCATGGTTCTCCTAAGGTTCATATAGTTTACTAGTTTCTTTAAGTTTTGCCATCTTGATTTTTGTTACTTTTTTCCATCTTAGGAAGTTATCTTATCATCTACTTTATACAGTTCTATCTCATTTTATACACACACAAAAACATTTTACTAATGATAAAAAAGGAAGAGTATCTCTGCAGCTTCGAAAAAGACGAGATACACTCCAAAAAAAGCCCAAAATGCAAATGTTTATTTGTTTACAATCCCTTGCCCCCTAACATATATAGTGTGATGTTCTTGTTCGGAAAACGAGAATCATCTCTTCTAGCATTTTTCAGCTGTAAATTCTCTTTGAAATAAGCGTTTTCTGGCATCTTTGAGACAGAAATTAGTCTTCCCTAAGGATTTGCAGCAGTTTATTCTTATTAACTTCAGAGGTTTTGGCATCCATGAAGATGCTAAAACTCACATAAGTTATTAAACAGTCAAACTAAATAACAATTCCAAGTTCCAATTATATCAACTGTTCAGGAATGGATCTCTTCTATCATTTATTTCCCCCTCGCCTCATGCACTCAGCCGCACTTTTCTATTTATAGAGATAGACACAAAAGTTATAACTAAAATTTCACAAATCTTTCCGGATCCTACTAATAAATTAATTCCATTACCATAGGGATCACCACAACAACTGGATCCAACAACATACCGTCCAATTCCGCGTCTTGGCCAATCGACGAGCAAGGGAATGAATGCAATAAACAACATCAGCTCTTGGCCGTATAGCAGATGTGGCAAAATGAATTTCTACATTGAAAACAAAACAAAAATAATGATGCATTTATATCATTCAATTAATTTCTTCATTTAGAAATATGGATCATCAATTTATAGATCTAGAAATAGGAAAAAATAATAATCGAATCAAACTCACTTCTAAGGTGTCTATCTTTTGGAGGACACTCAACGTGATTCGTAGCTTTGACTATAGCAACATCCAAATCCTAATAATAGAAATCAAGAATCAACAAATTTATGAAATATATATAAAAAATAAAATGAAAAATATGAAGATGAAGAAGAAGAAAAATACTGCATAATCGCTGTTGACATGAGCAAGACCAACTTTGGTAGTGTCTTTGAGAGCGCCATAGGCTTTTCTCCAAGACTGAAGAGTAGCCATTTTTGATTCTCAGACCTTGATTTTCTCTCACTTTCTCTCTCTAGATTTTTTGTGATGTGTGTGATGGTGAATGAATGGGAGAGGAGAGAGAAAGTGAGGAAAGTTTATGAGAGAGTTAGTTGTTGATTTTTTGTATTGTGATGTGTGACTCAGTTTCTGGAATTTTCTTTTCTTTTACTTTCGGAAAGGAATTTTGGCGGCTGCTACTTCGCTGTTACCATGCGTCATCATTATTATTTTATATTCCATATAATTTCGTTTTTTTAACATTAAATTACAATGATACATGAGATTTAAATTAGGGAAAAGTGATTTTTTTTGTGATAATCGGGACCGGACGACCCAATCAGTTGGATCGCTGGTCGGCTTAAAAATGATTTTGTTTTGTAGTCTTAATTGAATGAGTAGTTGCACCGCTTTAAACCGGAAAAATTTCAGTTCGATCGTACTAAACTCGGTTAAATTGGGAAAAAACCAGGCGGATCCCTTAAAATTTATAAAATGAAACATTAATTTAATATTTTGTTTTATTTCGGTTCAAAAAAAGATAGAAAGATGTCATTTCACTATAGTTATATAAAATTTTATATTCATATATAATTATATATTTATAGATAAAAATATTAACTATATTTAAAATCATCTGATCCGACCAGACGGCTTAACTGTTTAAACCGGTTAAACCTAATACGGAAGTTTATCCTGCTTGACATCCAATTCGGGTTTCACAATATTGGAAAATTGTATATTACCTCTTAAATTTTACACCTTATATAAATAAAATTATCTACTTTAATTTCGTCTAAATCAAGCCTTAGATTATTCTCATTTATAAAAGAGATCATTGTCTTAGAAAAAAAAAAAATTATTTAACAGTGAAATTTGATCTTGTTAATTTGTTGATTTAAAAATATAAAGGGAAAATGTACTTTATGTGGTGAGCCAGAAAATAAAGATAATTAATTAGAAATAAAATTGTATAATATTATCCATTAGATTGAGTCACTACATCCAGAAATTGATTATGCACCTTAACAATAAAATTGAGTTCATACAGAAATAAAAATATTGACTTTATTTGGGGGAAACAAAAAATAACACCACTATTCATTTTTTTTTTTGACATTTTCCTCTCTTAATAAGACTTCATTGGTATTTTAATTTGTAAACCTCTCTATTTGGATTTAAGGGCATTATGCATGTTTTATAAGTGTGTCCTTCCTTGCTGCAATTGCTAAACTTCACTTTGTGCATTTCTTGTTGATCCTATGCGGATTGGAAGAATCTCCCTCTTCTCTAATTCTTTTCCTTTTTCGCCTACTTGGTGCAATTTTCACATTCCCGGGCAGTATCTCATTAAAGGGTTGAGAGATCATCTTCAATATTGGATAGTTCAGTACTGGAATGTGAGATCCAGATTGATTTTAAAATAACTTAAAATTTGCACTATTAAAAATTTTAAACAACACATATCACCATCTGTACATGTATTGGACCATCCGGTACATGAGAGGATCTGTATTCCTCATTAAAGTCATACCTGGGCCATTTTTCCTTCAAATAAGATGAATGTACTATTCATCTCTCACTTCATATATATATATACATGTTCTCTCTATAGGGTTGACTACCTTATTCTCATCAACACAATGACTAACCTCAACATTTTCATGTACTATACAATTTGTTGCCTCTTTTTGGACACTTCTAACTTTTGTTGCATCCTTGGGAAGATTGATTGATTATAAGATAATATTCAATCTCTCTTGACATGAAATCAATTCATTAAATGTCTTCAAATCATCTCCAACATGGTAATGATAACCTTGTTTCTTGCCTCCTTTATACATGAGTTGAACGTCTCATATATATTAATTAGAAACATGTTACATTTCAATTGAGGATTGTGAGCATACCTACAACAAAGTTTTGGTTACTTCTTTTTTCACCAATCAATTCATATGTCATTGTATTAATCATTTTAATCTCCTTCATATTGATGACAACTTCAGGGGGTGATTGCCTTTTTGGTAATTCTCCTTTTTGAGAGAATTATTGGGACCGTTTCTTGCGTGGAACTTTTATACTTTAATTGAATTATACTTGAAATTTTAAGGCTTTTGCGGAAGTGTTTATGATTTAGCTTTGGTTTGATAAGTGTTTAAGGTCTAGAGAATAGAATGTGGATGGGGGGTAAGAAATGGTGGGGCGCCACAAACACTAAGTGTTTGATAAGCCTGCGAAGTTCGCCACAAGCCACCTAGGTAACTTGATAAGAACGGGTCCTTGGCTTGGCCAAGATTGCTAGGATACTCACTCACTAACTCAGGGAATTAAATCCAAAAATCAACTCTAACTTTTATTAATGCATAAATGAAATACATATAGAAGTGGCAATTAGGATTAGGGTTGAAGATCCCGTTGCCGCTGCTTCTAAGTCGAGGGAGAAGGAGAAACCACGGCAAGGTTGAAGATGAAGCAAGGGGAATGGGGTTAGGGATTTCTTCCCTTTCTAATTTCATTGTTTCAAGTTTATGGGTGCAACCCTTTGTTGGTTTTTTTTATATTTAAAATTTATTTAGTTTTTCATGGTTTTATTTATTTTGCATGCTACCTAGTATAATAAATATCAAATATTTTAAATCTATTATATTACTCAATGATTTTATAATGAAATTTTATAGTAAGATTATGGTTCGAGTCGACTCTGACTTCTCTGAATTTTATACCAACTCTAAACTATTAATTTCATGCTAAAATATTTTAAATAAAAATCACCTTATTACTTAAACAAATTTTAATGAAATTTTCATAGTAAGGTTACGGTTCGAGTTGACTCTAACTTCTCTGAAATGGGACTATTAATTCCTTATCAATGATATTTTAGAAAAAAAATCATATTGTACTTCAACATATTTTAAAACTACCTAAACCAATTTAATTACTTCTCAAACCAGAAGTTAGACCTGTCAAAACGGGCTACCCGGACGGGTTCGGGCTAGCCCGCTTTTGATTCGGGCTAAAACGGGTCGGGCTAAAAAGTCCGGTTATATTTTATGTTGCTAAAAATGAGGCTCAAACCCGCCCAAAGCGGGTTGCGGCGGGCCGACCCGGATTATTTTATTATTTACACACCAATGCAAAAACTGATGCTTTTAATATGTTGTAATCGATTACGAGTATATTGTAATCGATTACATCATGTAAAATGCACAGGTCTAATTAGTTTATCAGCATGTAATCGATTACCAGGATTGTGTAATCGATTACATTGTTTAAAAAACACAAAAAACTGATGCTTTTAATATGTTGTAATCGATTACGAGTATATTGTAATCGATTACATCATGTAAAATGCACAGGTAAGGAAAGCAAAATGAGAGGGAAGAAAATGAGTAGACAATGGCCCGAACCCGAACGGGTAAGCCCGGCCCGAGCCCGAATTTATTGTGGTCCGGCCGGGCTGGGCTAAAAAGCCCGGTTTAACTAAAATACTCAAACTTTAGTACCCAAGCCCTATACCTTTTCGGGCCTTGGCGGGCTGGCCCGCTATACCCGGCCCATTTTGACAGGTCTACCAGAAGTAGCATTGATTTCCCTATTGCACCTAGGGTTACGTAGGAGCAAGATGAACTCGCACAACAATAAAACGGGGAAGGTATTAACACCCGTCCGCCCATAATAAAACAGTACCCTCGCTAATAACATGGACTTTTTATACCCTTAAAATTTATTTATTAAAATTCAATAATTAAAGTGGTGTGTGCAAGTGGGGAAGTGTAGATCTAGGTCTAGAAATCAGAGGTGGAAGGTGAACTTCTGGGGCTTGAAATGGGGTGCCATATATCATATTTCAATTTTGTGTTTGATGTAGTTGGAGAACAAGAGAAGAGTAAGACGATGAAACAATATATTGAAAAAAATATATTCATTTCTTTTCAAATAAAAAACTTAAGACATTTGATTATAACTTTAAGATACCTAAATTTTTGTTTAACAATGAATAAGGATATAATACTATGTATGTATAGAAGTGTAAGAATTTTTTATATTATTGAGTATATATCCACAATTCATATGTTAATCATTATTATTCTCTTAGCCTCTTTACTAGAATAGAATTAGAATGGATAGAAAATGGTGAGAGAAGTTAAAGAGAAAGATAGATTTTCTCATCTTTAATTGTGAAGAAAGAAATAAAGAATAAAGTGAAAATAATATAAGACCTACCATAAATCGAAAGGGGACGATTTTACATAAAATGTGAGAAATATTATTCAACTCTTTTATTTTCTCTACTTAGTTTCAAATACTAGTAACATACATATCTCTATTTTTTATATAAAAATTTAATTGAAACTATAAGAAATATATAATAAAGTTCATAATTTAAAACGGTAACCTTTATTTTTTAATTAATAATAAAATAACATTTATTTATTTATTTTAAGAATATTCTTATTATAATATTATCTTTCTGCTAACATTACAAATAGTTGGTGAATACAATATTTTGTAGCCATTAGCAATGAGTAAGTATCCTCTCCGTTAATGGAGAGGCAGGTACAATGTTTTCTTTATATTTTAAATGAAAAAATTGTTATTACATTGTGTATAAAATGATAAAAATATTTTCTCATATTATATTTTATTTATATGTTTGTGGTATTTGTTTCTCCATTAATGAAGAAGATTATTCTTGGGCAATCATTCTAAAGGCCGAAAACAACGTTGATATAGGAGGATCACATTATCTATTACCCGCCAAAACTGATACTAGCCATTAATTTCTTCCCTTTCAGTTTTCCCATTTTAACTTTTTGTTTTGAATCAGTTAAATTCGGACACGTAAAAAACATCGTACGTAAACAACAATGTCCTAAGATTCCTTTTGCTTTGGCTTTCATATCATATGTTAAATAAACTCTACCTTCATTTGTTTTATTCAAAGCAAGAGTGATTTATAGCGCCCACAATCAACAACGTTAAGTTTTGATTCCATGGATAAGTTAGGTCTTCTCAAACTTCGTGTTAAAAGAGGCATTAATCTTGCCATTAGGGACGCTCGTACCAGTGACCCTTATGTCGTTGTCCATTTCGGTGATCAGGTTACAACTTTGTTATTTCTTGGAATATTTCAATCCTCTTTTATCTTTTCTTTGAAGATGTCTTTGATGAATAAGGATTTTTTTTCTTTTTTAAGTTGAGAGTTTGTTTCAACTCAATGATTTAAATCACATCCGACTGGTTGACTCCGAATCGCAATAATGTGGTCACATTGGGTCGCAACGCAATCGGGTCAGATCGGATTCAAAAATGTTGTTTTAATAACAAAATAATTCACACCACAATGGTCGCAATCCGAATCGATATATCGAAATGACCACAATCGCAATAACTGCAATGCTCGCAATCCTATTTGCTGCAGTTGGCGATTTGGTTCACAGCGGTTTGAGAACCGAGGCATGGATGCTTCACGTAGAGAACCGATTATTAACATTGAATAAAGTGAAACAATTGATCGTAAGAATTATGATAGAGCATTATTTATCCTTTGAATATTCTCGACTGTCATTTAAGTCATAGTTCTTTATAAGGAGCTATTATTAACGGATCGTGTGGTATACATAGGTGGAACCCTTGTGAGAAATATAGAGGAACAAACAGGACATAGTCCCATTCCCTTTTATGTATGGCATTGTTCCATTATTGAAGCTGAAGGAAGGTTTGGCATAGAGATTTTATGTAAAGAAAACCAATCTAGTTATTCATAGGATTTTGCTTCTTATTAGAAAGACATGTTCATTTATTTATAAAAAAAGATAAAAAAATTGGTTTTCTCTGCATAATATGATGGATATGTACACATAACTTCGATATATTATAATTATAATGGGTTGTCTGGAACTCGAAACCAAAACTAGTCGGGTGGAGTAGAAAATTTATTTGTTTGTTGGAAGCATTTCTTGTTCTTTAATTTAATTGGTTTGAATATTTATTTCATGTTGATGCAGAAGCTGAAGACCCGTGTCATTAAAAACAACTGCAATCCTGAGTGGAATGAAGAATTGACCCTTTTTGTTAGGGATGTTAAAACTCCTATACATCTAGTAAGTACCGAACCCAAATTATCTCATGTCATCTATAGTGTTGCAAAAAATGGATTCTAATCCTTATTAGGGCTATCAACATACCACCCATGATATAAGCAGTTGCAATTGCAATTGTGGAAAATTACGTAATAACATGTCTGATAGAGCCACAATTTTAATGGTGATGCAGTTGCAAAGACTCCAAAAACTTAATATTGTTGTTGCAATTGTAATTGTGATGCGGTTGCAATTGCAATTGTGGAAAATTATGTAGTAACATGTCTGGTAGAGCCACAATTGTAATCGTGTTGCAATTGTAAAGATTCCAAAAACTTAATATTGTGGTTGCATTTGTAATTGTGGAAAATTATGTAATAACATGTCTGATAGAGCCACAATTGTAATCGTGTTGCAATTGCAAAGACTCCAAAAACTTAATATCGTGGTTGCAATTGTAATTGTGATGCAGTTGCAATTGCAATTGTGGAAAATCATGTAATAACATGTCTGATAGAGCCACAATTATAATCGTGTTGCAATTGCAAAGACTCCAAAAACTTAATATTGTGGTTGCAATTGTAATTGTGGAAATTTATGTAATAACATGTCTGATAGAGCCACAATTGTAATCGTGTTGTAGTTGCAAAAACTCCAAAAACTTAATATTATGGTTGCAATTGTAATTGTGATGCATTTGCAATTGCAATTATGTAATAGCATGTCTGATAGAGCCATAATTGTAATCGTGTTGCACTTGCAAACACTCCAAAAACTTAATATTGTGGTTGCAAATTCAGTTGTGAACTGCAGTTTAAACTAGGGTACCACTTTAATAGTCTAAGCTTACATGTTGTTGGCTTTGCATATATTTTTTCTTTCTATGCAGACAGTTTATGACAAAGACACTTTCTCAGTGGATGACAAAATGGGTGATGCAGAAATAGACATAAGGCCATACATGCATAGTGTGAATATGGGGTTGAACAAGCTCCCAAATGGTTGTGCAGTGAAGAGGGTTCTACCAAGTAGGAGTAACTGTCTTGCTGAAGAAAGCAGTTGCATTTGGCATAATGGAAATATCACCCAAGAAATGATTCTAAGATTGAGAAATGTTGAGTGTGGAGAAGTAGTTGTTGAACTTGAGTGGGTTGATAATCCAAGTTGAAAGGGTTTTTTAG
This sequence comes from Lupinus albus, assembly GCA_009771035.1. Classification (NCBI taxonomy): domain Eukaryota; kingdom Viridiplantae; phylum Streptophyta; class Magnoliopsida; order Fabales; family Fabaceae; genus Lupinus; species Lupinus albus. Next base: position 7,685,709 of record CM020015.1, read on the forward strand.
AGGTAGACCTTTAAGTTAGCCTCACTTATATCCTTTTGGTATGTTAAAGCATCAAAACCTTAAAGAGACTAGCTCCACTTTTATATAGTATGTGGTAAATGTAATTTGATGTTACCTTTGTGATACTATTCTTGTGTGTATAATAATATATCCTAAGCTCTGGCTGGTTTTAATATATCCTATGGAGTACAAAAACATCAAGTTATTAAGTTGCAGAAATATTTGCATGATGACAATATCTCTGCAAGTATTATATTGTAATATTACTATCAAGGAGTCTTGGCCTAATAAGCCTCATGTATGTAGGCATTGTAATATCTCTTCAATGAATCTTGGCCTCATAAACCATACGGGTCTATTGGGAGTTGGTTTTGGAGGGCAAGGGATAGAAGGGGGAGGCTTGTGAGACCTGAAATGAAATTGTAAGATGGTTCGCAAACCTTCCCCTCTAAAAATCAACTCACAAACAAACCCTAAAGTTTAACGTTGTCCAGATGCTCAAATGCCAACAATGCTAGTGTTTCAAGAAGTGGTATAGACCTCGATGTTCTTGAACATTTTTGTATCAACACATTAGATGGTGTGTAATGTATCCCCGATGCATGAGTCATTTGAGACACAAGAATCACTGCACATGGAAAAGGCTTTAAATCTGTATTTTAAATTGCGGATGCAATCACAATTGAGGTAACGGTTGTAGTTACTATGATTGTGGTCATTGTGGTCATTAAAATATATATATTTGAATTCAATGTGGCCCGATGCGGCTTAATGCGGTTCAAATGTGGTCTGATGTAGTCATGTCATTGTGATTTGAAGTCACACTACAATTGTGCTTTGATGCAGTTATGGCGGTCACCGCAACCTCAATCTTGTGGTCGCATCAGGTAATGTGGTTCACAGTTTAAATCACTACATCAAATATAGAAACTCAAAGGCTCTATAGCCTGTTAGTTGATTACAGATATTACCCACTGTTTTAAATTGCGGTCGCGGTAGCATTACTAAGATTTCAGTCATTCCAGATTGCATTTATTGTGATGCAGATTATGATCGTTCAAGTGTGAATTATTTTGTTAAATTTTTTTTTTGATAGCAATAGGTTTGATGTGATCACATTGCGGCCTGATATGGTCCAAATACAGTTGCGTTGCGGGTGAGTGCACATTGTCCTTCATGGATCTCTCATAGGACATACTTGTCCTTGTATGGAGTCAAACATTTTAGCAAGGGTGTACCAGGCCTTGTTTGTATAACGGTCCATTATAAATGGTTTAAGAAAACTGACTTCCTGATTTTGCTTATTGTTTCTTCTCGGTTTTCTGGGACTCATACCGGTCTCTTGGACCACCATTTTGTTACACCCGGGTTCTTAATAGTTGTGAGCTTGGTGAGTATATCGACTATGGAATTCTCCTCGGAAGGGAACCACTTTGCCGAATGCTAAGATTATTTCCTCGACTTGCTCTTTTGAGTGTAGGGCAAGTGCACCACACATGACCCATAATTAATAGGAGCTCAAATATTATTTTTACTTCATTACAATTAATTTTATCTCTTTATCACAATTATGTTACTGTTTTTATTCTTTTTAAAATTATGTGACCGAAACAAAATATTAGAATAATGTATCTCCTAGTATAAAAAGAGAAGTTATGTCCTAGTACAAGAAATTAAGAAGAGAATCTATCTCATGAACTCACTAAGAGAGTAACATGTGTTTGTTTTGTTTTTAATGTTTATTCTATTCTAAAAAATAGGGTTGAGTATGAGTTTGAAAAAAATTGTCTCTTAATTCACCCTAAATATAGATCGAACTAATTTTTGAACTTGTATTGCCCCAAGATCTATAGACTTACCTCACCCTAATTGTCCATTAGACTAACTTTTAACATAGTTATAAAAATCGGTTTGTGTCGGCCGGTTCAACCAGTAAACCAATGAACCGATCCCAATACGGATACGATAGAACAATTATATCAGTCACACAATTATACAGGCTGATTTTCAATTAAAACGTACCAGTCATACAGATTGATTTTTATTTAAAATTAAATTTTTAATGAAAATAAAAAATTTATTATTTTTTATTGATTTTTCAACATTAATTTTAATATATTATATATCTATATCTAACTTCACCGGTATGCGATTTAATTAGTGAACCATTGATAAAACTGTTATATCACTATATCAATACCCTATCGTTTTGATGGCTGGTAAAGTATTAATAATACTACTTTTAAATATAAACTCAATTCTAGACTCGATTAAGTATAATGTATTTCTCTCTTTATTTTAGACAAATTCTTCTCAATCTTATTTATTACTACATACTTTGACATTTTAAATGATATTTGTGAAAATTTTGAATATATGTATATATGTTTAAAAGATTATAGAATCAAATGAAATATGAAATGATATACGTACACAAATCATTTGCACAAGATTGTCCTAAATTTCTAACAAAAACAATTGAAAAAACATAACTAAAAGATGAAATTATATTATTAAATGGGGAGGGATCCACTTACTCCAAAAAACACTTACTCCAAAAAACACTTACTCCAAAAAACACTTACTCTTCATCTTAGCCATCCAATCTTGAAAAATTCAATAGTTTAGATGTACTCACCAATTCAAACCATTGGATTTCCAAGAATGAATGGTCATGATGTGGAGTAAGTGTTTTTCCATTTACTCTTGGAGTAAGTGGATCCCTCCCCTTATTAAATATATTGTTGAAATCAAATGTACTATCTATTATGAGATATTATTATTTCATACACAATTGAAAAAGCACATATAAACAAAATGTCATATAAACAAAATGTAGGAGTCAGCATAAGCTAGCTTGCAAACCCTTACCCAAATCTAATTTTTGAAACCAAACCATACCCTAAACTCAATAAGACCTAACCATATGCAAGTTAAATTAAGATTGAGCCAAATCGGGTGATCAAGTTTGATAGAGTGTCATACTCAATTTGTTGGAGGTTCCTGTAGTCAATACACTCCTACCATAATTGAAATCAACTCACAATAATAGCATTATAAGCACAACAAATAACTATGTAACATTCTGATTTTTCAAGGGTGGCGGTGTTATAAGTAACAGCATGTTTATGTGCTCTTGATAAGGAATTTCAAATGAGTAATTTTCTTGTATCCTCTTCCTATTTCATCATTTCTTCAATAATATTTTAGTTATGTTGTATATTAAAAATGGGCTGGTTTTCTCTTGTACCCAGTTTTGGTGAAAATGTTTATCATGACCTTGGCAGATGAAATATGCAATATGAGAATTAACAAGTCTAATTCTCTTAATAAGATGAAGATTGTTGGGTTAGGGAAAAAACAAAAAATAATTAGACAGATGTAACAATTTTAGTGGAACAATGAAATAGCTTATCTCCTGTTATATACAGATACATTATTCAGATAATAAAAACTAAACTATAACTAATTTATGATTGAACATTTTAGTGCTAAAAGTGACTTATTTATAATAAATATTGGCATGAACAATGGGCAAAAAAACAGTAGTGAAGCAGTGATTTTCTCAGTATTAAAACCAAAATAGTAACAAAAAATCAAGACTGAATTTTCATGAACAGATAAATGAAGATATGTTGATGCTTCTTCCACCAAAGAAAATACTCTAAACCTAACTACTAACACAACCAATGTTGAGAAAACTCCAAATTAGTACATATCTTAGTAATCAAGGATCACATAGTACATTTCATAAAAACATTGAACAAAATCATCAAATGTTGTCACTAGATTTTAGAGTAGTTAATAATAGCATAACTTATAACAAAATCTCCCACTTGAGCAAAAAACTGAAGATTGTAATTACCTCTTTCTCTTCTTATTTCCTTGGGAAGAGCTCTTCTTAGATCCATCCAAACCATATGTGGTCTCAGCTGTATTCTGTTTCTTCAATCCCTTTCTTCCGCCGAAACCAAATTTGGAATCCCTAGACTCCCGTCTATTCGGTTTTTTTCCTTTTGCAAAACCTTGCTTCGCTCTCCCACCTGATCGATCGCCTGGCAATACCCCAGGCCTTTTCTTCTTTGACCTCTCGAATACTTTTCCATCCTCAAAGTCAAACTCGGCATCATTACCACCACTAGCAAAGCCACTCTTTTGCCTCTGTTTCCTCCATTGCTTAACAGATTCTATGTCCTCCTTTTTCTGCTTAGCCCTTTCCTTCGTTTTCTGGGCTTGAATCTCCTTGGCTAATTTCTTGGACTCCCTCGCCTTTCTCCTCTCATCGGCCTCTTCCATCTTCCGCTTCTCTGCTAACAGCCGGCCCTTAACCTTTACCATGTGGGTATCTGTCTTCACCATTTCAGCGTAGTAGTCTGGAGGTCTCAGAAAAGGTTGACCTGTAGAATGAAGTTTCTCAAATGCCTGCTTCGTTCCCTCCAATGCCTGTGTGTAAAAAGCAAGCTCCCGTGCCAAGTCATCGTTCACATCTACTTCTTGCTCTTGATCGATATCAACGGCAAGTTTATGTGTCCATTCCACATTATCCGGCCAGCTTATGTCACCGAGTTTGTCTAGGAGAGCATCTCTATTGTTTACAGAAATTTTAGATGGCTCAGTCAATTTTACGTCTTCATCTCCTTCAGATTCAGACCCAGATTCAGATTCTGAAACCTCCTCATTTAAATCTTCAACTTCGTCATCATCACTATCCTCAGTAACAAATGGTGCTCTTTTATTCGGAACCCCCATCGGAACTATACAAATATGAAATAAAAATCACTTCAAAGAAAAAACAACACACACTAGCATACACAATGTTTTCTTTCATCATTTTTTGGTCTTGACAAAATTCCAACAACAAAAAAACATAAGCCCAAAAGGCTAAAACATTCAAAGCAGAAGCAAATAATTGGAACATGAATCAAAATGACGATGTTGGAAAAATAATATTACAAGATCAATAGACAGAACAAGGAAGCATTATGTTCAAACATGCTTAAAACACAACAACATATTCTTGTTGTGCTAATAACATTGGGAATTATTGCACAGTACCTACCACCCTTCAAAATAAATAAAAAGTGTTACTTTATACAAAAATAGTTGTTTTATGTATATTGGGCATCAAGAGAAACAGATAGTGATGATCCTAGGGTGGAAACTAATAGAAAAAAAGATTAAAAAACAATAACAACAAATCTTTTTAAAATAATACAAAGGAACTAGTAAACATTTATTAAACCATTGGAATACCCTGTGTTGAAATGCAAGACTGAGAATAATTAAACACTCTTCTCATAGCAATGTTTAAAAACTTTCAGTCCCATCATATTTCATTCAAAAATGGATTATTTAGGAATAACAAATCAACTAAAGAACAAATTTTTATATTAATTTTGTACATAAACATTAAAGTTATAAGCATCAAGTTGCATTAAAAATTACCAAAGCAAACAAATAAACATTCATGCCTACTTCAACTGAATAACAAATACCCTAGTCACTCATAATAAAAATGACCAAAAGCTAAATATAAAGAACATGAGAGACCAAATACCATGAAAATAAAAAGAATATAGAGATTAGAAGAAAAGGGTAGTGAAGAATACCAGAAAGGAGTTTGGTGTGAAAATTGAGAATGAAAACTAGGTTAGTGTTTGTGTCAGTGACAGGTTTTGTTGGTTAGAAACTAGGTTAGAAAATTACACTGGACTATGATTGGGTTTGGGCTTATTTGAATTTTTGGGCTTCTCAATTTAATATTTAATTTTAGTGTGGGGATTGAGGAGTATTTAGTAAATAAAAGTAATTTTAAATCCCATATTTTTAAATTCCAATATTACTATCTTCTTCCTATAGTTACTCAATTCTATCATTCAACTTCTATTTCTCTCTTTCTCCTTGTCTATTTACTCAAACCTAAAAATCTTAAACTTTATATGACTTACCTCCTCAAAAAAAAATTAAAAAATATATAATATATGCCCCCATAATATTAGATTTTTATATATTGACAATGCATTATTAATTCATGTATTAATTATCACCATTTTAAATAAAATTAATATGCATGAATAATAGATGATGTATTGATTATATAAAAATATTTACATACAAAAATTACTAAATTACATATATGTGGCATTAGATCAAGGGGTAACATGCATATCTTGTTCTTTTATGGGTAAACCATAAGTGATTTTAACTAGTGGTATAAATAGTTTTTGGTTTAAAACGCGGAATCGACCTAACCAAACAAATTACAAAATGTGTTTGATTAAATTTTGCGGTTCGGTTGAGTTATTTTCTGGTTGATTGTAATTTATTTTTTATGATCTAAAATTTTGAATAATTATATCCAAGTAAATACAAATAAAGTATTTATTTTTACGTGACTCTGTCGACCCACATTCTTATTTTATAATATTAAATTTTTAATTTTTATATATTTCATTTTAGATAATTATATCAAATTTTTTGTATTGGGTGTATGTGAACTATAATTTATGTAATAGAAAAATATGAAAATGAATTATGATATTATTAAAATGTATATTAAAAATTATATTAGTGGTTTGATATTTTTGATATATCTTCTAACTTTCATTGATATTTCTTTTATTGTGTGGTAAACATTGTAATAATAGTTAATTAGAATGGCAAACTAGACAACAAAAATTACGCCATGTGGATAGTTATAAGATGTTTTAAATTTATATATAGTATAGAAGTATAAATATAGAAGTATAGATAAAATATAATGATAAACTCTAACCGAATGTAACTTAAAAAATAAGTAATTAAATATCGAGACCAAGAAGACCATGTATACAATGCATCATGATATTGTAGTTTAATGAACATGGAAAGAGTGAAAGTGTTACTTTAAAAAATGATTATATGACATCAAACACATTCAATGAACATGAACATGGACAAAGTTAAAAGGTTATTTTAAAAATAAATATATTTTTCCATAACGATAATAAACATAGCACAAATAATAATATTATAATTTAATCGATGATTCAATGTGTACAAAAATGGTTGGGGAAAGAAATGCATGTAATCAATGAATTTTCTCAGGAAAAAAATATATAGAACATATAATAACATTATAATCTAATTGATGGTTCAATCTATATAACAATGTTGAGGAAGAACAAAATGCATGTAAAAAATGGAATATATGATATCAAACAGATTTATTGAACATGCAAAGAGTGAAAAAATATTTTAAAAAAAACTTTTTGAATCTATGATATATATTGAGGGAAAATGAAAAGATATAAAATGAGTTCACTAGGTTAAAGAGAATGATGACTTTATGTAGCCTGAATAACATTGAAGAAGAAAAGAATATAGATAATTAAGAGATGTATTTGAAGAAAAAAGGAAGAAAGAAATGGTGCAAATATTTGATTTGTTTAATAGGAAAGGAAAAGAGATGCTACAAATTGTGAAGAGAGAAACTAACAGTGAGAAGTAATGTTAGTTAGAATAACTGAGGAATAATTTTGTTTAATATTTTAAGTCATTGATGTAATTTTATGAAAGTAATTTTTAAATGATAGAAATACCCCTATATTTACACGTATCCAAAAGTGAACATTGAAATATCATCGGCCCATTTCATTAATAATAAAATAGTACCAATTGTATCCTTACTCTATGGGCAAGGAATTAATATATTTTAAGATATGTGTTTATCTCTTTCCAATAAATGTTACTTTTAAAAATTGAATCTTAAGATTTTGATTATTCTAAGATCTAACAGAACTTTTACTATTAGATCAACGTTTTGTTGATAAAAAATGATTGTTATTTAATTTAATGTTACTTTACCATGTTACCGTTTAATATACTCAAAGAAAAGAATCTCACCTTCTACTTTTCTCTCTCTTTATTGTCATTGTAATTGCATTTTACATAACACTTGCAGAATTAGTCATGCACCCATAAAAAAATACATATACTAACAATAATAAAATAATTTATTTATAAGATAATTTTCAAAAAACGCTAAGCAACAGAACCAGCGGAATTTATTATGAATGATTCATTTATCAACAAATTTTAATTAAGAACTAGCAAGATACACGTGTACATGCATGGGATAGTATTTTTTGCCGCATGATTGATAGTACATATTACATGTGTATGGTTAAAAACATATATGTTATTTATATATTCACATGTTTAAAAATACATATATTACATGTGCATTCGTATTGTTAAGAACAAACATGTGACCCGTACATTTTAATGGTCAAAAACACAAATGTTACTCATACATTCAAATTGCTAAGAATAGTATATGTTACATATACATATGTTACTCGTACATTCGCATTACTCGTACAAACATGTGTCCTTTAAACCATATATTCAAATGATTAAAAATACACATGTTACATATGCATTTGTATTGTTAAGAACAAACATGTGACCCTTTAATGGTTAAAAACATATATGCTACTTGTACATTCACATTGCTAAGAAAACACATATTACATATACATTCGCATTGTTAAGAACACTTATGTTACCCGTATTACCAATTCAAGAATAATTTTATAAAATGGTTATATTTTCATCAATAAAACTATTCAACTCTATTATTATTATTATTATATCTTATTAAATAATATATTGGGTAATAAACAATGTATATGTATATATTTTATCCTATGTGAGAGGTTCTACAAAGTGTTTTGTCTTTATTGTGGGTGTCATTTTTATTATTATTATATGTTATTAAATAATATAATTGGTAATGAATGGATATTGTGTATTTTATCTTATGTAAGATATTGTATATTAACAAAGTGAGGTGCTTTAGGAGGGAAATTTTTTTTTGAAGTTGTGACACTTGTCATGAAATGATATGAGAGAACCTTTTTTTCTTATATAATATATATATGTATCATAAATAAAATATGAGTGTAATATCACGCTCGTAAAAATTTATACACATTCAATACGTTATTTATCATTCATAATAATAACTAAATATGAATAATAGTATATAAAACTCATACACCGAATAAATACATTTTTTTTTCAAAAAATATATTACATTACTATTAGACATTAGTCAACTTTTTCCTACTCATTTTTTATTCTTAACGCACTTCACAGTTTATTTTTCACTCAGCTTCAATTTGTGGTTTTAATTTTAATTATTAATTCATCACACGAACCAACGACTAGTTAATTCAGGTAATACATGTTAATTTCTCTTAAACAATGCATTAGTACATGAGAATAAAAGAAAACCTCATGTCAGAAGGTAATTTATCTCCTATCGTCATTAAAGTATGACATATGTCTATTTTGTCGAGTTTTTAGAAATATTTTTATACGAAATGATTAAATATGACACGGCATAAATTTAGTGTCCAATAGAAGCTACCCCGTTTCAGAACATATTTAACTTTCATTTAAAAATATTTCAAATATTCTATTATAATCCCTTCTACCCAAAATCCCATCCTCCACAAACCTTAGTTCACTAACCATGATACCAAGCATTTAGAATCATATACCAAACAGTTAATCAAGATTGATGTCACCAATTAAATCCCTCAAAAACTAAAAGATTATCATGTTAGTCTTTCTGTTTGACACAGTTTGAGAGCAAGCTAGCTACTTTCTACATGGTAGTTAACTTCTAAAGTGGTTGTGAAATGACCAACATGGGACACATGATTGCAAGGACAAACCGATGCAGCCTGATGCGGCCCAAATGCATTCCGATGCGGTTGCACTGTGACCCGATGTGACTATATCATTGTGATTCACTGTCACACCATAATTATGCGGTTGCAGCGGTCACCGCAATATTACAGTGGCAATACATAATGAAGTCCGCAATTTGAGTCACTGATCATTATGCGTCAAACTAGGACTACTGCATGTCAGAACAAGAATAATTTCACTTTCATCTGAGATAGGGAAAAATAAATACTATGTTGGGTTAAATAAATACTATGTTATAGCTCTTCATTACAATGACAATTGACAAGGCAGAGTCTCAAAACTTCATTACAATGATTCAATGAAAGGGGGAAAATGGAGAATGTGTACATTTGAAAGAATACCTCTACTTTCTAAGTACAACAATTTCATATGCAAATCATCCCCTGCTGTTGCAAGAGAAAGAGATTCCTCCAAAAGTAAGGACACTCTTCTATCAGGCTGTATGCATAATAGGGATTTGGATTCAGAGGGGGGCAACACAGCTGTGTCATTTTGTTTACCCGGCCGTGCAATTTTACCGACACGGCCTTTAAACATGGCCGTATCATATCTACACAGGGATGCCATGTTAGAGGACCTGGTAGCACTTTATTGACAGCTACACACAAAAAAGCATTGTAGACCGCTGATCATCTCGCTAAGCATCCATATGTAGTTGACCAGACTCACGACACGACACGTTGGTGATACCACTACTTGAAAAAATCAGAGGCATCATCCTTTCTTGATTTAAGGAGTATTTGAGACGTAGACAAACCTTTCTCTTCGCCGGAAACAATCAGGTCGTCACCTTTCTTACTTTGTTTGTTACCTTCATTAGAATCACTGGCTGCTCCCAATAGCTGCACTGTCAAGCTTCCCCCTACAAAAATAAATTAAAATGGAAGTCAGATATTCACATGTGTGGAGTTTCCAACCTAGTCACAGCTCAACTCATATATAAACAATACTACATCTGTGTCATCTATAAGCAGAACAGTTTGTATACAAAAAATGATGTGTCCTTTTGTAACCACAAAGTTGTTGCAATAGCATTACTCGGCAAATTTACGTGGATAGTGTAGTCAAACTACACTATCACACGTTTAGTATATGTTTTAAATTTTTTACCAGAATAGTGTAACTTTTAGGGGAGTCGTGGCTGACATCCACGATTTATGGGACTCGTGCACTGGGAATACGATTCCCTGCTGCAAAGTCGTGCACCATGGGCACGACATTGGTCATCATAAAATAACTCGTGCATAGGGTGCACGAGTCCCTTAGTCGTGTATGATACACACGATTGTTTATTAGTTATGTTGATTATTTTGTATAGGTTTATTATATTTTTAGGGTTTATTGAACAATTTTAATTATGTAATTTCCAAAATAATTGTAAAGCAAAATAAAAACAGAAAACAATAATTTGAAAATGAAAACATTAAATTAGATGATTATGAAAACATTACATTAGAAAAAAAGAAATTGAAATTACAAAAATTAGAAATGCATTTCCTAGTGACGTCTATGAGATGATGTATCACATGAAGGTGTATTTCTCCTTCGAGGTTGTTGGACTCTTAGTTGTTGTTGTTGGCGTTGTCTTGGTTGTCCGATACCACCTTTAACTAGTTGTGGCTCTTCCTCATCTTCCTCGTCATCATCTTCCTCATCCAAAAAGTTACCTTGTTGAACTTGTGAAGGCATTTTAGGATGGTAGTATTGTTGAGAGTTAAATGTCGACAACGGTGTTGTTGAAGTAGTTCCAAAGATAGACGGTAACGTTCCTTGAAATTGTGATTAAGATGCGAATTGTTGATGTATGGAATAGTCACTCATTGCTCCAAAACCTTCATAATGTTGTTGTTGTTGAGGAGTGGATGTTTGAATATATGCATGTGTATGATTGTCCGTTTGAGTTTGACTGTCATATTGTTGCTGGAACTCAGGTGCAATACGCATATCAAAAGTGTGAGTTGGAGGAGCTTGATAATTGTTAGTGGGGAAGACAGTTGGAAGTAGTTGAGCAAAGACGTTCATCATCTCATTGCATTATAAGTAGACGTCATTAAGTGTTTGCATCAGATTGTGAAAACTATTTCACGGAGCACAATGATCTCGAATTAATTTAATAAAATTATATTGAAAAAAACATTTAAGTAAAAATTATAAACATGTATGTTAAAAAACATTTAAGTAAAAATTAGAGTGTTATCGACCAGGAATTTTTGTGGTGATCAAGTGTTGCAACCACCTATATATTAATTACATTAAAACTAATAAATAATAAATAAATTAACTAATAAAAAATGCTATTAAATAAATAAATGAACTTATAATAAATATTAAATATATATTTACCTTCTTACTGAAGGAAATAAATGTGTAGTGTTGTCGTGCAATCTTGGAGCGATAATTGGAATTCGGTCGTATGCCCAAGACTGCAGTAGTAAACATCCACCGATTTCAATTTGCCGACTTATCAATGCTGCACGACATAGGCATCGATAAAGACAAACTAAAATAGCGGATCCTCAACTGTATTGAAATGTTTATGATAAGTACTATAGCAGTGGCAGATACATAAGGTGAACTCTTGCCCCGGATGTATCTGACATAAGAAAACCGCCAATCATCCTCAAAATGAACGCCCTTGCATGTTTTTGAATGACAATCTCATTTGCATCATCGGGGAGTTGTTGAAAGGTTGAGTCAAACCAACTCATTTGAATCTTTTGGTCAGTAATTTGCCTATCGGTTGGAATAGCTCCAACAGCTTGAGACATACAATTTCCCAATCCATACTAATTGCTCCCGAAAGATGGTGAAGATGATGACGAGGAAGATGAGGAGGAGCCACAACTGGGTAAAGGTGGTAGCGGACAACCAAGACAGCGCCAACAACAACAACTAAGAGTCCAATCACCTCGAAGGAGAAAGGCACCTTCATGTGACACATTATCTCATAGACGTCATTAGGTAATGCATTTCTAATTTTTGTAATTTCAATTTCTTTTTTTCTCATGTAATGTTTTCACAATCATCTAATTTAATGTTTTCATTTTCAAATTATGGTTTTCTGTTTTTATTTTGCTTTACAATTATTTTGGAAATTACATAATTAAAATTATTCAATAAAACCTGGACCCTGAACCCTAAACCCTAAACCCTAAACCCTAAACCCTAAACCCTAAAAATATAATCAACCTATACAAAATAAACAACATAACTAATAAACAATCGTGTGTATCATACACGACTAAGGGACTCGTGCACCCTATGTACGAGTTATTTTATGATGACCAATGTCTTGCCCGTGGTGCACGACTTTGCAGCATGGAATCGTATTCCTAATGCACGTGTCTCATAAATTGTGGATGTCAGCCACGACTCCCCTAAAAGTTACACTATTCTGGTAAAAAAATTGAAACATATACTAAACATGTGATAGTGTAGTTTGACTACACTATCCACGTAAATTTGCCAGCAGTACTCCTTCATAATATTCTACTGCAGATTTTAGTGTGCTTATTATTATTCCTTGTGGTGGTTGAACTGTATGAAGGTTGCAGACATGCATATGTGTGCAAAAAATGTGCATGTATGTGATTAAACATTTGGCATGCACATTTCATACTATAGGTGATATGTCACATGACTATTCAAAATGTGTCATGCTCATTGACAAATGTATAGGTTCCAGATAAGTGACATTGATCAATGGAAAAGGAATAAAAAAAAGAGAGCGTTGTGCTTGTGATGACGAAGTTGTGCCATTATCAATACTAATTTATAATTCATAGTAATCTACAGAAATGTTACACTTTGATTTTGACATGTTAGTTACTAGTGCTTGAAGGGGTTGATCTGTATGAGGGTACACACATGTGAATATATGAAAGAATTAGAACATGCAAACAAGTGAGCATCTCAAGCACAAGTCATACAATAAATATTCATCGGATTGACATTGTTTCAATTTTGTATCACTTTCACTCTTTAACACATCCAAGTATGTCAAACCTTAACATTCACTCAAATATCTTGTCAAGTTGTTGGTCATAGAATTAGAGGATAATAAAGTATCAAATAATCTATTAACATGACTGATATATAAATGGTATTTACCTAGCACAAGGGCAGCACCAATCCACCCTGTGGGACCCCACCTTTCACCAAGAAGAAACCATGCAAAACCAGCACCCCAAACTGGCTCCAGACTATAAATTATAGCAGTTTCTGTGGCTGATACATCACGCATTGCAGCTATCTGCAATTAAATCTATCTTAGAAATCCCTATCAGAAAAATGAATATTCTTATATAAAACACAATTTCTACAAGGAAACGTGAAAAAGGAAAATTGGCAGCCGGAAGCTAAGTAAATAAAAAGGTGTTACGGAAAAAAGAATTTACGAAGAAAAAGATGATAAGTAAATAGAACGAAAGATAAGGTAACATTACAATGGAAAAAAAATAAAAAAAATCTTGAAAGATGGACAATCCTTTTGCCACATTGAAACATAGTATAAAGGAAACCACAGCCCCTACCACAGAAACCAACATAAAGAAACCATGAGCCAGTGTTATGAAATCTGACCAAGCATTGAACCTGCAAAGGGAGAGGTCGAAGATCTTGACAATCAACCAGGTTGAGCCAAGGTCAAACCACGGTTTCATGTGTGTCTGTGTGTACAGTGTGTAAGAAAGTACTGTATGTTAAGTGTATAAATATAATTTTTGAGTCAATGATATATATTTCTAGCATTATTAAATTGATTTATGATTTATCACATACAATAAGTATTAAACTATTATTGCAAGCATCATTTTCTAACTTAAATTAGACCCAAACCAAATAAGCAAAAAAAAAGGTTAAGCTTCTTATTGTGTACTAGTTCTACATTGAATAATTAAAGGGAAAAGAGGTGAAGCTTCTCATTATAAATTGAAGTCAAACATATATTGCATTATAAGATCTTATCCCACATTGGGTAGAACTTCTGGCAAATATTTGAGAAGGAGAAAAAAATTAGATTGAGGTCGTTAGGATAAAGCAATACATGTGACAGCGTACAATAACATGTTTGGTGATGTGCAGCAGACAAAAGACATAAGACAAAAAAATATGCCATAGAAAATATTGCCTTCACCTCAAGAGGTCAAGGTGGCAATTTTGCAATTAACAATGAAATCATATCAACTAAATGAAAACAGAAAAGAAACCAAATACCCATAAAGGGTGTCAATAATGATAACATTACCTCTGCCCACAAGCATAAACTAGTTGAGAATATCCCTGTATAAATTGCAGGTATCCATGGAAAACAAACCATCCAGTTCCTCAACATTGGCATTGTCCAAGATGATGTTAAGGGGTGCAGGGTACCATTAATGCAACCTCCAACGAGATACCATACGGTAGAAAACAAAGCAACAATGCAAATCTGGAATAAAAACCCTGATACAATTAAGTAACACAAAAGGTAGGAAGGCACTGATTTTGAATCATGGAAATATGAAGATGCATGGACAAGTATCTAACCTCATATCCTAGGAGAGTCAGAAACTTCTCTTTACCTATGCTTCTTGATATATGTTCAGTTCTTAACATATGAATGCCAAAAAACACTGCACTTAAAAAGTTCAAAAGATCTCCGACCTAAAATTTGGCAAAACATTCAAATAAGTTGTATGCAATAATAGTGCCTAACTCCACCCTGAAAGATGTGGGACTTAAAATGCCCCCCACCCCCTTATCACGCGCTCATGAAGGACATTTGTGGGTGGTCCAACATCATGGTAAGCTTAAGATTTGATACCATATCATAACAACAAGGCCTAACTCCATCTCAAAAGCTAGCTTAAGTAGAAGGGTTGCCAGTAATTATAAGGGGTACTTTGCTCTAAGGGTGTAAATGAGCCGAGCCATGCTGAGCGCTTGACTTAGGCTTCGCTCGTGAAATAAAAAAGAAGCTCAAGGTAACATTTATCCATAGTCCTCCATCATATTAATTATAAACCCCACCACGAATGAGAATAATAATCAGGGAAGACATAATAAAAAAGATTACACTCACACTTGGGGGTGAACCACTGGATTCCAGCATTCCAACTCCTATAATGGATACGATAGCTCCAAACCAAGTTCTCATTGGAACTACTGCTCCTAACATGCCATCGAGTAATGGAACCACAATGACCTGTTGTTTACCCGAAATATTCAAGATTGTACTTTCAAGTATTCAAAGTTACTTAAATTCATTCACATAGTATATAACATTCAATAATCTCACAGTGAACGCAGTTATAAATGATGCGCGACCAGCATCAGAGGTTTGCAGTCCTACTGCCTGCATAAGATATCCAACACTAACCCAGAAACCCAATTCTATGCCTGCATTTCTGGTATGAGAATCTCTCCATCCTCGCAATACAAATGGAATGAAAGGAATGACAGCAACTGCGAATCGCACAGCTGTGAAAGCTTCTGGACTTGTAATTTGCTCAACCTCTTTGACAATTGGAATGTTACTAGCTATACATAAATTGAAAAGAAAATAGTAAGATAGGGAAATATCTAATGCACAATGACCACTACAGAAACTACAACAACTTTCATTAGGAAAAATCTCTATTAAATAGAAATATCATAGAGATTCAACAAAGTTTTACATTATCTGTCGACTATCTAACATAACCTTCACCTTTTATCCGGGCTTATGACCGGCTATGTATAGTATCAAACAAGAAATAGAATTGCAAATAATATACAGATCTGCGTGAAGCACTCGTACACAAAAAACAGAAAATAGTTTGTTAACAAAATACTACTTGTTAGTTTTAACTCAGCTATTGTATGTATAGTAGATCATAAGTTCAAAACTTCTACAAGGGATAATATCTTGTGTGTTTTGAATTTGATGGAGAAATTAGAAATTTCAGATCATTTTAAAAATCTATAAATCAAATTTGTCTATATGTGCTTGATGTTATACATACTCGGGCTTAAGCATAGATGATAATAGGTGAAAGATGTGTTAGAAAGCCAAAGCCAACGTAAAACTTTGTCAAAAATCTCTATGATATGGATCAACAATGTGATAATGTTAATGCTAGGCCGTTGCTCGGAAGTGGCACACTATATCGTCGGGGTGCAGTGTCAAAAGGGCTGCTGCATCGTCGCCTGAATGTAGTAAAAAATACGTAAGAGTTCTCGTATTTGTGTGAACGAGTGCGGATAAAGAAACAAGTTCACCAGTATAGGATATGAATCGATACATGGAATATAAGTACTCTTACATGTATATCAATGGAAATAGCAGACACAATGATTAGGAGTGGATCAATTTTATTTGCATACAAGATACTAAGTGGGTCGGGGAAAAGGCAAGGGAATTAGATGCTTCACGTTTCAAGTTGTGGTTAGTCCAATTTCTAGAAGAATGGAGAAGCTAAGAAAAACCATAGGCGAAACGATTAAGAAAAATTTAGAGATCAATACTTTGTCAACGAATAGAGCATTATAGCATTGTTCGTTCCATGTGATATACCAAACTTGGTAGGAAAAAGGTTTGGTTATTATTGTTTTAAAATTCTAGAAATTAAAATGATAAGATTTGAAATACAAGGATATATCAAATATCTGGTTTGGTTATTGCAAAATGCAAAAAAAAAAATTATTAGGTCATTTAACAAAATAATGGGCGCAAAGCCCAACTCACTCTCCAGTATCACCACCCAGTACATACTCCAGTATTGCTATTGTAGTAATGCAACCATACAATCAAGTAATCTATGGCAGCAAAATTACCTTGTGAAATCATGTTCTTGATGATGAAGAAATTGGTAAAATGAAGAAAGAGAAATAAATGGTAGAGGAAAGAGAGAAACATGGTGGAGGGGAGAGAGAAATAACTTAGGTGAGAGGCCATGGATAAAGAAAAGAGAAAGAAAAACAAGAACAGGATGCTGTAACAAGAGGAAGAGGATGGAAGGATTTGTGAAATTCAAACTCTAAAGACGGTGTTTTGAATTCTTAATCTTATGAGTAAAAAATGCTTGCTATAATTTCTCTAGAATTTCCAAAATGTACCCATTCAACATGCAACAAGTCATTTCTCTTTTGTTTAATATCTGCCAGTTGCCTAAGCAGAGATCCTCCAACTCGTGTTTTTACATACACATGATTCTCATGCTTAAGTAACTTGAGCCCCTTCCACTTATAACAACACACATTGGCTCACAAGTTAAATTGTTATCTCTGAGAGTATTTTTAGAATTTGTTAGCATAACTTCAGAACATATTTTGTAATATCTTACAAGTTCAATGATCAGCTAAGAAAATTTGTAGATTTTGTACAATATATTGTGGAATCAATTAGTCCTCCAATTGTGGACTTTATCTCCTTAGTTTTCCTACTTCATTATATCCCCAGAAATAGCCTATTCCTTTGTAGGGTAAGGATATGTACATCTAACAGTAAGACTCACCAAGTGGGAACCCCATACACTAGGCTGCTTGCTATAGCTTAGAGGTAACGACTAAATGGAATACGTGACTATAAGTCCCTAGGTCATCACATGTGACTCCTATTGGCACATGAATTTACTGGGCGTGCGCTACCCTTAAGCTTAAATACTCCAGCAGTATTTTATCCCTCTAGAAGCAGCTTCCCACAACTTGAACCCATGACTTTAGGGACTTATAATCACAGATTCTATTGAGTATCTACCCAGTGATTCAAATTGCGGACCACATCACATGACGCGGCCGCAATATTAAAGTTATGGTGACCGCTGCAACCGCATCACACCACAATTGCGGTGTGACACCGAATCACAATGATGCAGTCACAAGGACTGCATTTGGCATCATCAAATTCAAAAATATATTTTTAATCACAAAATGATTCATGCCACAACAGCCACAATCACACTAATCACTTACCCTTTACTTTGTGAGTTCTACTTAAAGTTTCATTTTTTAAATTTCATAATTTTCACGCATAACACGAACCCGAAAACACAAAGAAGGTTAATGTTACCGTAGACAAGAGTGATGCCATTGAGCAAAACGATGCTTTTGACTTTCTTAGACGCGAAATTGATCCTCCGCCACAGGTAACGCTTTCCAAACAAAGACTTCAAATTTGGTCTTTCTTCACTAATCTGGGTCGGGTTTTGATTCAAACGGGTCGGGTTTTGATCCGGTTGGGTATCATCCTCGGAATCATGATTAACGGCTAAGATAACGGGCTTGCCAGAAGTGGATGAAGATTGACGGTGCAAAGAGAAAGGAACAAAACGATGACGTTTTAAAAATAAGGAATTGCAGGAAGTGGAAGAAGAAGAAGAAGAAAGGGTTGTGAATGGATGAAGGTAGGTGAGTGTGGTCCACGCGCAGTGAGTAGTAGAGTGGGAAGGGAAAAACATGGTGAGGGATAACGAAAGAATGAAGATAAATATGTTTGGTGAAGAATGAGTTAACTAATTTGAAGAGGGTTGGTTTTGATGTTTACTCATAATTATGTTTGGCCTGTTTCAAGAGAAACATATTTTAGGATATAGTTATATGATTGGCGCAGTCCAATCTTATGGGTAATGTGTACTGTGTACATGAGCTAAACGAGGAACATAGTTTATAATCATTTGAATTACTTCATTAAGTTGTGAACTAGTAGGT
Organism: Lupinus albus; assembly: GCA_009771035.1. NCBI lineage: Eukaryota > Viridiplantae > Streptophyta > Magnoliopsida > Fabales > Fabaceae > Lupinus > Lupinus albus. The sequence goes on from CM020015.1 coordinate 7,705,137, forward strand.
TACCAGGCATAATATATTTTGTATAAATTTATTTAAACTATATAAAATGATGAATTAGAGTTATAGTTAAATAATATTGTGTATGACCTCCTTCATTAAATAACATGGCGGAGAACCTCACCAATAACTTTTGAATTTACAAGTTTTCTGATCTAACACACTCTAAATTAGGTAGTCACTCATTTACTTTATTAATCACTCTTGCATTATTTGTATCTTAGTTTCACCATTATGTCCAAAGCTAATAACAAAAATTAATTTATTTTGTGATTTATAAAAAAGAATTCAAGTCATACATCTTCTATTGAGAGCTACAATTCAAACTTTATCGATAATATTTCACTAATTAATCACTTAAATTTCTTATAGATGTTAAACTAAACATCAACATAAATAAATAAGAATGCAAAATAACATTGGGGTATAAATTTACTATCTTTTCATGAATTGTTTGATTTATTATTAATTGATCATTTGCAATTAAGAGACAATTCAAATCTTGTTTTTTAGAATATGTATATGTGATTAGGTAGGGAAGTACATGGATATGAGAAAAGAAAATCATAAAAAAATATAATGCTAGTATTTTAAGTTTAATGACAATTTGGGATTATGTTTATAAGTAATATTCGAAGTTATAAGGACTTTTTTAGCATATCTTTTGAATGATTATGTTTTATTTTAGATTGATGTTCATTGTGTATAAATATTTAAATGTCCTTTAATATTCACATATAATATAAGTAATGTTATTTAATTTGATTATATTTTACCTAATAATCATTATTTGAAAATTACTCATAAATTGAAGTTCTTTTTCTATTATTTAGAAGATGTATTTTAGAGTTGTGATATTTCTATTATTTTTATAGCGACATATAACTCTAACATTTTACTATATATCATATAAAAAATACTTCTACATATTTTCTTGTAGGATAAAGATAGAAAAAGACATTGCTATGTTTTGCATTGCTCTATTTGAAGATGAAGAACATCAAAATTTATAAAATATTAAGAAACACATAATAATCCTAATAATTAAAAAATTATCAGTAAATTTATAACACAATATTCTATGATTCCAAAATAAGATAAACTTTCAAAGTACATATTATTATTATTATTATTATTTGAGTTTAAATATCTACAAATAAATAAAATTATGAATTCAGTAACATTATAATATTAGAATCAAATTTAAACTTTAAAAAATATATATCCAAAATGAGCATGACCTAAATTAAGGAATCGGACATAATTCAAATCAAATATGTGTTACAATGCATAGAACTTTGTATATGTTATGATTGATTTTAATAGAATAAATGTACAAGAATCAATTTCATTATCACAATTAAATCAAATCAAATATATGATTTATTTGAGCAAAAAATATTGTTTTTCCTGTATAAGGATCAATGATCCAATGTCATTTTTAGAGTCTTTATTACAAAAAACTTTAAAAAATATTATCCTCAATGGATACAATATTATTATCTTTATCACAATTTCATTATTCAGTAACTTCAGTAAAAATAATAATATCACAATATTTTATTTTATATTGAGGCTCATTATGTTTTATACCATGGATTTGGTATTTTTAATATTATGAATTCATACTATCTTAAATATGAATATTTAAAATTAATTTTAATATATATAACGTTAATAAATAAATGTTTATATATGAGAGTTATTATTATTGCTTACATTATATTTTTCTAATATAAACTCTAACTTTTATACTAAACTTATTTGATTTAATATTTTCGTTGATTTAATTTAGTTAATTCATCTACGTTATTGAAGTTTTATTTCCATTATTTACAATATATATTTGTTATAAGTTAAACATTATTTATATTAGTATTTTAGAATTAAATAAAAATAGTTACAAAATTATATATATAATGAGCATTGCCTAATACTAAGGAATGAGAAATAACATTGATTGAAATTGTAGCAAAATATAAGTGACATTTTACTATATATCATATAAAAAATATTTGTACACATTTTGTTGTAAGGTAGAGATAAAAAAGACCTTAGCATACTTAGTATTGCTTTATTTGAATATGAAGAGCATCAAACTTTATAAAATATTAAGAAACACATTATTATCTTAATAACTAAAAAAATCATCAATAAATTTATAACACATTATTATATGATTCTAAAATAAGATTATTTTCAAAATACAATAGTTATAAAAACCAGTTTGTGACGAACGATTGAACCGGTAAACCGATCAAAACCAGTCATACCGCCTGATTTTCAATTGAATTGTACTGGTCAAACCGATAAATTTATATTTATATTCTTTTTATGATATTTTTTTTATTGTTACTATTTTAATATGCAATAATAACATTGCATTATTAGAATCAAATCTATACTCGGAAAAATATATTCACAATGAGTATTGCCTAAATTAATGAATGAGATATAATTCAAACCAAATATAAAATAAAAATGTGTCACATTGCATACAAATTTGTATGTCTTATGTTTAATTTTAATAGAATAAAAGTAGAAGAAACAATTTAATTATCATAATTAAATCAAATCAAAGATATGATGTTTTTAAGCCAAAAATATATTTTTTCTATATAAGGGTCAATGATATATTATGACTTTTTTAGAGACTTTATTATGAAAATGACGTTAAAAAAAATTGAAGTTTCGTTTCTATTATTTGGAAGAATGTTATCCTCAATGGATACAATATTATTATATTTATCACAATTTCATTATTCAATAACTTCAATAAAAATAATCATATTACTATCTTTGTTTTAGATTGAAAATCATTATGTTTTATACTATCAATTTGATAATTTTAATATTATGAATTCATAAAATCATAAATATGAATATTTAAAATTAATTTTAATATCAATAACCTTAATAAACAGTTACTATTCTTAATAATTTTTATTTTATAATTTTAAGGTTATAATTTTTATTTTATAATTTTAATGTTATAATTTTAAAGTTAATACATATAGTCATTATAAACAATGTATAGAAAAGTAGTATATTATTATTAAGAGATAGTAGATTGGCTAAGAAATAATATACAGTTACTACTTATGCATAATTCACAATTATAGTCAATCAGGCACAAATAAGGCAACAAATATGCAAAAATGAAAAATAAATAAACCAATGTATAATTAAACACTCAAATTACATGGGAATTAATCAGTGTGATCATAAAGTGGCTTATGGCAGACCATCTGTGTAAGCATATATTGATATATATTCAATCAAAATTAGTGTCAGTATATGTTAACATAGACTACCAGAAGTATGACAAAATTTAGCTCACTTATTCTAACATGACATCAAAGAGATAAATATTAAATCTTTGACATTAATAATATTTTCTTACTATTAAACTATATAAGATTTTTTCAGAGTCATTCTAGGCAGATAATGCAAGGTAAATAGTAGCATTAAAATGAAACGTAAAGGGTGTCACTATAACAGGAATTGCATTGAACATATAAAAAAGGTTGTGTGGTACTCTAACTCGGGATACAATCTTGGTGTTTGTGTTTTTCCTTGCACTTGAGCAACCATTGTCAACCTAGAATATATGCCAATAAATACAACAAAAAGAGCGGTTGACTGCAGAAGTGTACTCCAGGGATTCAATCAATTCCAACAATAAGCAAGCCTACATGGCAGTGCACTACATGATTATACATCTATATGAAAAAATAAGATGTCAATTATTCACCCATATGTGTTTAGACCAAATGTAATAAAAAAGTTATGTTATTTATACTGATATGTACTAAATTTGGTGTACAATGTACTTTAACATGGTTACTTCTACAAAGTTCCAACCAAAGAGTTTTGTGCAACTCAGTCTGTAAATTCTCTTTTACAATTCTACATTCTAAATACTCTTATTTTTCAGATTGAGTACATACCTAATGAGTTGTAGGCTTGATATAACTTTTTCCCCTTCTCATTTGGATGATAATGCTTCATGTTCTAATGGAGCAGTAATATACTAAACCATGAAGACATGTTGAATGAGTTATGAATAAAAGCATCATCTTTGAAATGCAAAGTTATCATCTTGGAGAAAAATATTTAGCTTTTTCCTTTGGTATTGTGTTGTGACATCAACAAAACAGAATATAAAAAAAAATACTTTTAATTGATAACAAATTCCACAGCCACTTACACCTAGTTTGCTTATTATATGCACATTGGTAGAAGCACATCTTGCTTTTACACAAATATTATATAAAATTAAAACATATCTATCACATATAGGTCATAACAGTCATCATATCATATAAACTATTATATCACAACTTTCATTATCTTATTAGAGTCACCCTTTCATTTTACAAAGGAGCACATATAATCTTCAAGTAAGAATATGCTGACATTCCATATCACGATGTTAAAGAGAAAAATGAAAAAAAAATGTAAGAATGAGTTTAATGACTTTTATGAATACATCTTCAAAACCGAGAAAACCCTAAAATGAAAAAATGATTGAAAATAAAATTATAAAGTTAAAGAAATCAGAAGGAAAAATATATATACAGAATGTTGGAAATTACCTTAACATTCATATCTCCCTCTGTGGAAGCACCATCTACAATCAGAGTATCACACAATGGAAGTTGTATAATTTATGAAAGGAAAATGTATTATTCTTACATAAGGAAAAATAATCAAATTCTCTTCAAAATTCTATTCTCACTTTTCCTTAAGAAATCTAACTTTTTTAAAAAGTGATAGGATTAACTATATGAGAAAACAAATAATAATAAAGATACAATAAAATAATCTAAATACAATATATACCTGAATCATATCTCAACAGTTATATGATTCAGTCTATGAGGTTTTAGTTGTTATGTTGTTATCTTCGAAGAATATTGTTTCCTTTATCTTTCAGTTTTTCTTCATAAATACATTTTGTTTTCTATCACGAAAAAGTTCAATATTGTAGAGATTATCAGGAAGAAACAAATGCAAAAAAAATTGATAGAGAAGGAGATTGAAAATGGAGAAATAGTGGGAGAGTGAAAATGGAGAAAGAGAGTGAGAGTGAAAAAAGAAGAAACATAGATACTAAAATGATAAATGTAAAAAATGAATAGAACCGAATGAGAGAAATATGAAAATGGAGAAAAATGGATATTGAAAAGGTAGATATTGAAAATGGATACTTTGAGTTTGAATTTTGAAATGTGAGGTGTCCCTTCAATAGCCACTTTCTTTTCATCTTCATAGGTCATTTACAATTATAGCTTTATTAGCATAACTTCAAATTCAAAATGTTATATCCTTTTTGGTAAAAATACACGGCCAAAATTAAAAAATAAAAAAAGTAAAAGAAGATGAAAAGTTGCACATCAAAAGACAATATAATGTCTATTACTTTATTGTCCTCAATAAAATTCAAGTACATAGTTATGGAAATATGTCTATTTTGTAGTATCACCATATGAAGAGATTAGATAATGACAATTTTAGCCCTAAAAATGTCAAGGGTCAGCCATATGCTATATCTACTTTTGTAATACCACTAGTCATTTGTATTCTTATGTAGATAGTAGAAAAGTAGAATAGTATATAAGAATGGAATGTGCTTTGTTCATATACAAATTATCGGGCCAATAGGAGGTAAGAAATTTATGTTTTTCAATTAACAGGCAAAGCCTTAGCTAGGATTTATATTATTGGTATATTAATAAGTTATCAGTAAATTTGCACGTATTTTAAAACTAATAGGTAATGAGAAAAATATCTCAATAGATATTTAAATATTAATAATACAATAGGTAGGTGAAGTGTGACTCATTTCCTAACATGTCATTCTCCACATAAGCATGTTTGATTAGATGAAAAATTATTTTGACTCTTAGCTAAAGTGCATCTTTTTCCCGTGACACTAAAGAAATTAGATTTTAATTATCATATCATATTAATGTTTCATCTCAAAATCAATTAGTGATAACAAAAATAATCCAACAAGTATTTAAATCATGTCTAAAACAATAAGATATATATATATATATATATATATATACATAATATTGTTAGGTTATGTTTGTGAATTATGAGGGGAGGGAAATGAGAGGGATCGGATGGCTAAGAATGAGAGAAAAAAGAGAGTAAAACCTCAAACTTGTTTTAGAGTATAAAATTTAGATAGAAAAGTGTAAAATACTCATAATGTAATAATATATTTTATTTTTATTTTAAAATATAATTAACAATGGTAAATGAACATTAGGGTAATTATATAATTTTATTAAAAGTAATTACATATTTTCACTTTTTCTTCTTCTTTTATATACTACTAGCCTTGCAATTATAGTTTACCTTTGTTAATTGTTTTTCAAAAAAATGTATAAATTGTTCTTTTTCAAATTTGGAGTATTTCTAGTTACATAATATTTGTAGTGGTCGTGGTGGCTTCATGACACTGATAGTCAGTTGTTGGAATAGAATTGGCATGAGAAACCAATATTGTGGGTATTTGGAATTGACACTGGAAGCCATATTTTTGGATGTATTCGAGAGCGATTCTTACAGTGCAGTAAGATATCGTATAACAGAGAGTTGGGCTGTTTTATCCTGGGGACGGCGTGGTTGATAGTTTGCTTGCACCTAGAGGCAGTACCACGAAACGTCTTAAAGAGAGCGACCTGGTCGTGACCTCAGCCAGTAAAGATTATCTCATGTCATTGTTGCGGGCTACCGATACAACAATTTTAAGACGTTTCTACTGCAATGGCACTCGTAGATAATATTACTGGTCCAAACAGCTTCGACCTAAGCAAACCATTCAGGTTTGACGGGACTAACTTCAAACGCTGGCAAACCAAGATGGAATTTTCCCTAACGGTTAAAAAGGTTGCCCATGTTTTGAAGGATGATGTCCTAGTGGTCCCCAAAGAATTTTCTTTGGAATCTCTGATCACTTGTCTTCCCATTGAGGAAGAGGCTCGTAAGCAAGATCAAAATGAAGAAGTGTTGACTTTATCAAGCAATAGCACTAGAAAGAAATTCTCAGGTGTGATTTTGAAGCCTTCGGGTAGCAACTTTAAGAATCAGAACCGCAATGGGAATAAGGCTAAGATCACCGGCCGCAACAAGAATTGGAACCCTAAAAAGGTCCAATATGCTAAACCACCTACTAAGAATGACTCTGGCAACTTATTTATCTGCTTCAAGTGTGGGAAGCCATGTCATATGGCACGAAAGTGCAAGAACCAACCAATGGATCATCCTCCATAAGCTAACATGGTTGAGGATCCACTTGTGGCCGTGTTAATTGAGGTCACAATGATTGGAGGAAGTGATGAGTAGTGGGTAGATACTGGTGCATCCCGCCATGTCTGCTATGATCATGCTATGTTCAAAACATACACGAATACTAATAACAAGAAAGTGTTGTTGGGAGACTCTCACACCACTACTATTTCTGGAACTGGTGATGTGGAGCTGAAGTTTATATCTGGGAGGACTCTGATTCTCAAAGGTGTGATGCATACTCAAGAGATGAGGAATAATTTAGTCCAGGTATTCTTCTTAATAAAATTGGTTTCACCTAGACTATAGTAGCAGACTTGTATACTCTTACTAAGAATAGGTTATTTGTAGGGAATGGGGACGCCACTAATGATATGCTTAAATTAAATGTTGATTTTCCATGAATAAAATTTCTAATTGCATTTACATGTTGTGTGCTTTTAATATTTGGCATTCTAGACTTTGTCATATTAATAAACGTGCAATTACAAATTTGAGTAATTTAGGATTAATTCCAAGTTATCTAAAAATGATTTTGAAAATTGTGAATCATGCAGTCAAGCTAAAATAACTAAAAAATCACATAAATCAATAGTGCGAGAATCTGAGCCTTTAGATTTGATACACTATGATATATGTGAATTAAATGGAGTGTTAACTAGAAATGGTAAACGATATTTTATAACTTTTATAGATGACTGCTTTGATTTAACTTATGTTTATCTTATGAAAAATAAAAGTGATGCACTTGATATGTTTAAAGTCTATGTAACTGAAATTGAAAATCAATTCAATAAGAAAATAAAGAAACTCAGGAGCGATAGAGGCACTGAGTATGATTCTAGCATGTTTAATGATTTTTATAAATTAAAAAGCATTATTCATGAAACAACTGCACCATATTCACCTGAAATGAATGGTAAAGCTGAAAGAAAGAATAAAACATTAACTGAATTAGTAGTAGCTATCATGTTAAGTTCTGGTGTTGCACCATCTTGGTGGGGTGAAATCATATTAATTGTTTGTTATGTGCTAAATAGAGTCCCAAAACTAAGAACAAAATATCCCCATATGAACTCTTTAAGAATAGACAACATAATTTGTCTTATTTCAGAACTTGGGGTTGTCTGGCTTAGGTCCGGATACCAGACCCCAAGAGAGTTAAACTCGCTAGTAGAGCCTATGAATGTGTATTCATTGGGTATGCTATAAACAGGAAGGCGTACATGTTTTATGACCTTAACGCTAAAGTAATCATTGAGTCAAATGATGTTGCCTTTGATGAAAAAAAATTCCCTTTTAAATTGAGGAATAGTGGGGGCACATCATCTAGTCACATACCTGTGATTAGAGATAGTGATGATGGGTTAGAAGTAGAACATAGGAGAAGAGAACAAGAACTGTTAGAGAGTATGGACCTGATTATATGGTCTATACATTGGAAGATGATCCATCAACTATCCAAGAAGCTTTGACTTCCTTGGATGCTGATTTATGGCAAGAAGCCGTAAATGATGAGATGGATTCTCTAGAGTCTAACAAGACTTGGCATTTGACTGACTTGCCACCTGGTTGCAAACCGATTGGTTGTAAGTGGGTTTTGAAAAAGAAATTGAAACCTGATGGCACAGTGGTAAATACAAGGCTCGCCTTGTAGCCAAAGGTTTTAGACAAAGGGAGAATGTAGAATTCTTCGATACATTTTCATATGTTACTAGAATAACATCCATTAAATGGTGATTTAGTAGTACATCAAATGGATACATGATTTAGTAGTACATCAAATGGATGTTAAAACCACTTTTTTAAATGGTGATTTGGAAGAAGAAATCTACATGGAACAACCTGAAGATTTTGTAATCCATGGGCAAGAAAATAAAGTCTGCAAGTTAGATAAGTCATTGTATGGTCTTAAACAAGCAACTAAACAGTGACATGAAAAGTTTGATAACTTAATCATAACGAATGAGTTTAAGGTGAATGAAAGTGATAAATGCATTTATTACAAATCAGAAAATGACATTTACACTATCATATGTCTTTATGTAGACGACCTACTCATATTTGGTTCCAACATTCATGTTGTGAATAATGTGAAATCAATGTTGTGTAACAACTTTGATATGAAAGACCTTGGAGAGGCAAATGTAATCCTTGGTATAAAGATTACTAGGTCAAAAGAAGAAATTTCCCTGGATCAATCACATTATGTAGAAAAGATCCTAAAGAAATATAAATATTTTGACTGTAAACCTGCTAGCACATCATATGACCCAAGTGTAAAACTTTTTAAGAACACTGGTGAAGGTGTAAGACAAACAGAGTATGCTAGCATCATTGGCAGCCTTCGGTATGTCACTGATTGCACTAGACCCGACATTGCCTATGTTGTTGGACTATTGTGCAGGTTTACCAGTAGACCTAGTATGGAGCATTGACATGCTATTGAAATGGTAATGAGATACCTTAAGAAAACTATAAACTTTGGTTTAGATTACCAAATGTTTCCAGCTGTCCTAGAAGGATACAGCGATGCTGATTGGTACACTCTTTGAGATGATTCCAAAGCAACCAGTGACTATATATTTAGCATAGCTGGTGGAGCTGTTTCTTGGAAGTCAAAGAAACAGACTATTTTGACTCAATCCACTATGGAAGCTGAGATGATAGCACTAGCAACAGCTAGTGAAGAAGCAAGTTGGCTTAGAAGCTTGCTAGCTGAGATTCCCCTATGGGAAAGACTGATACCAGTTGTGTTGATCCATTGTGATAGTACCGCGGCTATTGCAAAGATTGAGAACCGTTTTTATAATGGTAAGAAACGACAAATACGTCGTAAGCACAGCACCATTAGAGAGTTTCTCTCTACAGGAGTTGTTAGAGTGGATCACGTACGCACTGAGAATAACTTAGCAGATCCTTTGACGAAAGGACTAGCTAGAGAGAAATTCCATAATACTTCTAAGCTTATGGGACTATTGCCTTTAGAACGAAGATCACTCACGATGGTAACCGGACCTAACTGACTGGAGATCCCAAGAAGTAGGTTCAATGGGTAATAACAAGTCGTGAAGTGATATGAGAATGAACATGCTATGAAATTATGAGAAGCATGATTCCTGCAGTATATGTAAGGATGAGTTAAACTTTTAATGAGATCTATACTCTAATTGGAGTGGAGTACCTAGACTACAGGAGTACTCTTGATAGACTCACCTATGTGAATGTGAAAGTGGGGGCCGCTTTCTATGAAATTTAAGGGGCATAAATTTCTAGAGCGTTCACTAAACTGGGATAGACGTGCATAGCCTTTAACGCACGAGCTTTATTGAATACACATTTGAAAAGGTTGTGTGTGGTTTGATGCCGGAGATAAAGTTCAAGACTACGAGTCACTCTAGTAAAATCTGGATCTTACTCACTATGCAAAGGTTCAAGTCGAACGATACCTTTGTTTATGCACAATCTTAATGAGACCACGGAAATTCCCGGAAATCGTTTTTTAATTTCAAGTGGGGGATTGTTGGAACTCGTGTAGTTTGATGTCATTAGTGTGGACCTTAAGATGTGAAATTGAAAAACACACAAGTCCCACATTGGAAGTTTTTGTAAAAACCTCACAAGTCCCACATTAAAAGATTTTGAAAAAATCTCACAAGTCCCACATTGGAGGATGCAAGAGTAGTGACAAAATCTCATTCTATAAATAGAGGCCTCCCCCTTCATTATCTTTTGCACCTGAAGCTTGTACGCTTATACAAGCTTCTTTCTTTCTCCCTCCATAAATTCAGCCGACGCAATTTCGGCCTCCTTTCTCTCCCTTTCTCTCTGTGGCACTAGAGTTGGAACAGGAATCCAATATTGTGGGAAATTCGGAATACTGACACTGGTAGTCAGTTGTTGGAATAAAATTGGCATGAGAAGCCAATATTGTGGGTATTTGGAATTGGCACTAGAAGCCATATTTTTGGGTGTATTCGAGAGCGATTCTTACAGTGCAGTAAGATCGTATAACAGAGAGTTGGGCTGTTTTATCCTGGGGACGGCGTGGTTGATAGTCTGGTTGCACCTAGAGGCAGTACCACGACGTCTTAAAGAGAGCGACCTAGTCATGACTCAGCCAGTAAAGATTATCTCGAGTCATTGTTGCGGGCTACCGATACAACAGTATTCAGTCTTGATTTAACGAGTAGTACTGTGAAACTTACAAACCAAACGCATGGGCTTGTTTAAGACCATTACAAAGATGAAATGCTTTCTGAGAAGGACAAGTGTTACCTAGGATTGGCATATATAGATTTCTTCAAAAATCACTATGTACTAATATCCATCTTATTAAGAGTACATTTCTTGGTGAGGACAATGGCAAGAAGTATTGCAACAAAAGTGATATGAGCCATGGGGGCAAAAGTCTTTGCATAATGAATACCATATTCTTATGTGAAACCTTGTGCTACAAGGCATGCATCTACCAGAACATGTCTTGGCTTTTTACACCCAATTTATACCCCACAAGTTTCCTACTAGAGGGAGGATCAAAAGGTCCTAAGTGTGAGTGTTATCCAAAGCCTATAATTCATCTTGCATGGCTTATTGTCTATTAGGATCCACAAAAGCTTATAAAACAATGACAATAACAAAGATCACTGTTTGGAGCAGGATCAAAGGTTCAAACTGTCTCATCATGCTGCACAATGGGACTTTTGAAAGGTTGTGTTTTCTCATTAAAAGGACATGTAATAAAATTACCAGAAAAAAGATCACTAAAAGTAAATAAAGATGCCAAGATAGAAGGAATTGTCTTGACCTTGTATATGGAGGTAAATATGGCATGTTCCAAAAGATAACATGATGAGATATATATACATACAAATACATTGAGAGATAGGATCCAACACATGTTCAGTACTATACATAAGAAAACAACAAATACATGCACACATCTCAAGTTTAGTGTACTAATGGGGTTGGAGAATAGCAAAACAAACACAAGCAAGGATAATTGTCCTTTCTATTACACTTTCTATATGGTATTAGTTATATATAGATCAAACAGCACCCTATTAGACCAAAAACCAACTCTTTCAACAGCCATTTAAGTTTAGATCTTCCTTAATGGTTTCCTAACTGTTACTCTTATCGGTTTTCTTCTCGAGTGTCCAAACCATCTTATGCATTTCATCGATCCTTTTCACAATAACTATCGCTTCTACTTTCTCTCTATATGCTTATCCTTGTCTCTATTATACTCTTCTAATATCCAACTTTCAATTTCTATAAACTCGTTTTATTTATCTATTATAGTGCAAAAAATAGTCTATCTTCCAGCACAAAAGGCATTCTATATTCTGATAAAAAATCAATAGATGACAATCTGACCAGTCCAACAATAAACAAGAAAGCATATTCCACTTAAATATTTCTTCACCAAAAAGAAAAGCACTAGAACAATAATATTATTTCTATCATCCAGAATGAATGTCAGTACAAGAATATTGTTTACAGACCAACAACTTGTATCATAAATAATGGCCCAAAAAACCTGCGTTTATTATCAGACGGTATCTAAGCACTGTTACTGTGGAGTCAGGGATCTTTTTGGATGCATATGCTTAAACAGTTGCGGAGGTCCACATTGGTAGCTTATGCATACAAGCCGAAGTTATTAACTACGTGAGAGGACCCCTTTTGAGCTGCACATACAAAAGGACGGGTAATATTAGTCGGCTAGTGATATTCACACAACCCTCACAGCCCTTTTTACAACTACTTTATAATCATTTATCTTTTCTCATTGTTATTTCCAAAGCAGGCATCTTTCGCTCATTGGTTATAAAGTGTAAAAATAGATGTGGGGAAGAAGAGTGTCAGAAAAACATTTTCCATATTAGTTTTACATGACACGCAGATTCAAAAAATTGCGTGACAGTATTCTGCCTATCCAACATGATGATCTCAGCATTTCTATTATTCCGCTTTGTATATAATACAATTGCAGTCTGCATCTCAAGAAGATATGGTAATAGTGATTTTAAACGGTGCAACTTTTTCCATTATTTTCAAGTCAAATTGATTATTCTATCATTTGAAGATAAACAAAGTACTGAACATGTGATACTAGAGCAGAGCGAATATTTTGTTATCAAGAAACAAGGAGGGAAATGTAAATGGTCTCTGGGTACTAACTACTAGGAAAAAAGAAGTAGTTTGAGTTTCAAAGATACCAGACCTTGGCACAGTTCCACGACGACGTAGATCATATTCTGTTGCTTGGCGAAGAGCCCTAGCAAAAGCTTTGAAGGTCGCCTCAATAATATGATGGGAATTTGTTCCAGCAAGCTGTGCTCAAAGGAATGCATATATATCCTGTTAAAAGGTTTTCAAAATAGGAATAAAAAAACATAAACTAGAAAATCATAAACCCCAGAAAACTTCAAGTTTGAATTTATATATAATAATACATGAGGAATATAGAAAGAGCATCGCATATTTGTAACCTACATGACCATGGAATAGTGCAAAGAGGCAAGGTACAACATCTATAACATTTACAAAAGAACTAGATTCTGGTTCTACATATTAATACCTGCCGAATGTGAAGTGTCATACCAGAGGTATTCACTAAAGACTGGAAAAAATGTTCCACCAACTACAAATGCGGATATGCAGATGTTTCATCAGTAAATAGAAGAATAAAGAGAAAATGATTCACATGATAACAATACCTGGGCTGGCCGAAGGTAAAACGCTATATGCACAAATTCTAAACTCAATAATGAAGTATATAAATATGCATGCACTACCTGTGTGTCATATGTCCCAACTCTTTGAGTAGGTATGTCCAAATTATAACCTAGATATGGTCGGCCAGATAAATCCTGGAAAAGACAAGGGAGGAAAACTACAGTGAAGTATATAACACAAATTAATAAGCATATAAATGTGATCATAATGGACAGTGGAACATTCAAATTTCAATTCAACAAGCTTGTGCATAAGAACTGCTAGAATTAATGAATGAGCCTCAAGCCCTAATGCCCTATATACGAAAGCTCATGGTGCAACCTAGTCCGACAATAACTGAACTTTAAGCAATGCCAGAATTTATTGATGCTCACTAATCATGATAATTTATGATTGTTCAAATTTCAAATATGATGCAAAAAGTTAAAAATTGTAGCAGTTTCTTTAATCTCATTACCATATTTTGTAAGCAAATACAAGTCACACTCCCCCAAACACACATGTTAATTTAACCCTTTGCCCAAAAATTAAAAATTATTTCTACAAAGTATAAACGTTATGCAAATTACCAGCGAAACATGTATTAATGCTTCATCGAGTGAAGCAGATAAGTCACCAAACCGGTTAATACCCTTCCTATCACCAAGAGCCTGCAGCAAAGCCTGAAAAAGATCAAGTAATAGAAACCTCTTAGTTTTATTAAGATGGTAGATGAATCCAGAAAATAAAATCTAACATAATTACAAATTCCTATTAGTAAAAGATTAGAATCAATATTATAAATGTTTCAATTAGACGCCATTGTGCATGGAACAGATGAAAATAAATGTAAAGAAATAACTCGTGGATCAATCTTTAAGAAACATCTTGAATTTATGATAATATTAAACTTTTTTTTAGTTTCAAGCCACACAAGTGTAATACAGAAGACCAAAAAGAAGAAATATCCAGCTCATGCAGCTGTTGGCAGTACCGTTCCAATAGCAAGAGCAACATCTTCATTCGTGTGATGATCATCTATATGTATGTCACCTGTCGCCTTAACATGCACATCGAACACTCCATGTGAAGCAAGTTGCTGAAAAATCACACACAAAATTAGTTTTCATAACTTTTACGCCCAATTTACACTTCTAAATCCCCCGCAAACTTAGCTTTTAGTTTTCAAGTTAGAAAACACAAAACAAAAAGTATCATGATTTATGATCACATTCTAACAATTCAGATCATTCTGGATGGGCACATTCTTTTATAGACAAGTCTATTATTCATCCAACATCAGCTTGGCCCCTTTCATCACTTGTTCCAAATTCCCAACCTTTTCATTCAATTATAGCAAGAACTCCAATTGAAAAAGATAGGAAAAGTGGAAACCAACAAGAAAACAAAGCAAATAAATATTAAAGCATCGAAAATAAAGTATCTCCTTATAACAGTATCTCCTACCGCCAGTAAAATTATGACATGTGACATATTTAATCATTTTCTACAAAAAAATATTTCTAAAAACTAGAAAAATAGGACACACGTCATAAGATAAATTCTATTCTGCTATGATGATATACTTTATTCTCTAAAGCATCATCAAAATGAGGTACAACAAAAGATTTCAAAAACTAACATCTAGCATATGATCAAGGAATGGAATTCCAGTACTACTATCAGCAACTCCAGAACCATCCAAGTTTATTTTAACTGATACATTGGTCTCCTTGGTGACCCTTTTCACCTCTCCAATTCTAGCACCTGGAAATGACAAATCACACATTCAAAATCACTTCAAAATCAAATAAAAGTTGAAATCAACATCTGAAGAAAGATATAATAAATTGACCTGAGTCAGAAAGTGGCAAAGTTGTTGGAGTAGAAGTGTTAATGTCTCCCACCAAAGCAGCATAGGAGATGTTTCTGGGATTACAAATTCGGGTGAAATTGGTTGAAAAGATTGAAGCTTGGAAATTTTTGAATGTTGGGTTGAGTGTTTTGTGAAAAACCCTAACCCTAGATTTCAGAAGAAGAGAAAAAGGGAATTTTGGAAGACATGGAGGTGCATATAGCTCCATTCAGTTTGTGAAACAGAGGATTAGGGTTTGGTGTGAGTGAATTATGAAGGAAACCAAATTTTTTGAGGTGAGTGAATATCAACCAATGATTAGTATATGAATTAAATAATGAGGAATTGTCTATTTAATGATATCAAGGAAGACATGTATATCAATCTCAAAAAAAAATTGTCTATGCACTAGGACCCTTGTTTATAAAGTGTAATATTTAAATATTAATGGTATAAAGATTTATACACAAATATTATCATCCATCGTTTATTTATATTTTTTTAAAAGTCGATAATTATTAAACATTAATAATGAGTGATATTGTATAAAAAGAGTATATTGTTGAGGGATGGGGATCATATGTCCCATTTAGTGTATCAAACCAATCAGAAAATTTCATTTAAGTAAAAATATAAATAACAAAATCAGAAATTAATATTTTAATATTATTTTATGAACTTTGATTAGTTATGAACATGAGGACAGAGAAAAATCTTGAAACAAAAGATTTTTGTCTCATCTTTATATATTAAGATGAAATTAATGGTAAACTAGTAAAGAAAATAATAAGTATGAATCATTTTAGAATGTAAGTAACATGAAAGTGTTGTTCTTTAATTTAATGGCATCACATAATTGTTACATTGAAGTTGTCCCATAGAGAACATCAAGACACATTAATTAAAATTAGGCTAGTTATTATAGTTTTTAAACCATTGGTATAGAAGGTGTTGCGAGAATAAAACAACTAAGAATTTTTGTCATAGCCGCTATTTAAAAAATATAAGGATCAAAATCGAAAAACATAATAATGTATATACAGCTAATGTATGAGTTTTATCAATTATCATTATATCATTTATTATTTATATTTTTTATCATTGACTCTTCAAAATAATATAAATAAATGATGAATGATATATTAACTCTGTATAAATTTTTACAATGATAGTACATAAATATTACACCGCCACATCAAGACATTAAGTTTGTAAAAATAATATGTACAAGCGTTAAAGAGTATTAAATGAATATATGAAGGATATAATCCCATTTTTATCTCAGTTACCATCCAATTAGAAAGTCTCGTTTAATTAAAAAAAATCATAAAAACATAAATTAATATTTTTTATATTATTATGTGAAGTTTGATTAATTATGAATATCAGAACATGACTTACTTATTACAAAGGATCCTTGTTTTTATAGAGTCTAAATCATCTC
Source organism: Lupinus albus (assembly GCA_009771035.1). Classification (NCBI taxonomy): domain Eukaryota; kingdom Viridiplantae; phylum Streptophyta; class Magnoliopsida; order Fabales; family Fabaceae; genus Lupinus; species Lupinus albus. The sequence goes on from CM020015.1 coordinate 7,722,461, forward strand.
CATTAGTGGAAATGCTAGTACATGTGTCATTTTTCAAAATTGATTTAATTAAAAATATATTATTTTATATTTTAACATCCTAACAATTAAAAATTTAGTCTGACACATATCATAATCATAAACATGTATTGGCCTCTCCAGTAATGGAGAGGAGTCGTTCTTATATGTATACACCATCGAGTCCATGCTACTCTACCATTGGGTATCAAGTTGTGTTCATAATTGACATAACAAATCAACAAGCATTGGGGTATCAAGGTAAACACTATGCATTCCAAAGAAAATATATGTTGAGAGTTTTTTTTGCAATAGCTAGTTGTGAATCGTGAATTAATTACATTCACTGGTATCATCACTCAAACAATGGGGTACCAAGGTAATACAATAACAAAAATTCTCGGACAGATATACAATTAACAAAGAGCCCCACAGTATAAGGGTAATAATAAGGGCAAACAAAATACAAAATTTGTAAACTACAAGGAACCAAAGCAGAACTAGAAAACAGTAAGCAAAGACCCAGAATTTTTTAATGTACACAAAACAATCTATTGTTACAGTCTTAATACACTGATCATTCTCAGGTCATGTACATGAAGGGTGTGAAAGAGGAGTATTAGTTTGTCTTTTGAGTTAGACACAGAGCAGTTAATAATTCAATATTCAATACACTAAAGATAGCTGAGTCAATGTTCTGGGAGAGAATCCTGCAGTTGAACTATTTTTCCACCTGTCAATCAGCATCATGATTCATTCCCATGATATAATCACATTTATGAGACCTGCAACAAAATCTTCTTAACCTCTAAAATTAGGGTTTACGCCCTCCCACAGGATGCAAAGGGGGGAAATGAAATAATCAAAATACCAGTGGAAGGTGTCAGAAGAGCAAGGCATGCTCACAAAATCATAAGAAACAGAAACATCCATCAAATTTTGTCAGTACATTAAGTTGCTGATGAGGGTCTTGAATCGTCAGTTCTATTTGTGCGGCACATACAATCTGGGCATGGAAAGCTGTATATTGAGTCATTTGGTCTTTTGAGCTCAACCCCCTTGGAATCACTGTGTGACCTCATGTTCAGCAAATGACGCTTGAGACTTTTCCATCTGTGAAGTAATTAAAGTAAATGAAACGGAGACTTACTACCTATGCGATAAAATTCTATATATTAAAAACTAGAAACATCTAGCATACTGTATTAAGAGGAATACTACGTGATGCAATCTCAACAGAGTAAAAATGGGTTGATCTCAATTTAGATTGGCCTCAGATAGCTATTCCATGCTAAACTCAAATGCATCAGAGGTACAGTTGGCATGTAAGATTAGTATTCTATAAGGAAATAATTGTTCGTAGCCAAGATTGGCATTGTTCCTTACTATCCCCATATATACAATAAATTTTCATTTTATGTCCCTCAAAGTAAGTGTTTATAATAAAACATCAAAATATAATTACTTCCATATAAATTTTGAACAGGAAAAAACCCACAGTGGGAAATTTGTTTTGCACTACTTTCATAACAATATCAAACAGAAAATAATATACACACGGTCCACAGTACATACCCAATATTGGGACTATCAAAGAGTAATGCCAACTTCCGCTTATCAGGCTTAATTGTCTTAGAATGTCCACCATACATGTATCTTCTGTGGCCTAGTAGAAAATGAGGGAAGTTACCACCCTGAGTTGTGACGAAAACCTCACTATGAAGGCAAACAGTGTAGTCTATGGCAGCCATCCTAGATGAATAATTCTAGAAGTAACTCAAGTCAAAATCATAGCACTAAATCAAGGTTGAATGAGTAGGGTCAAATATGAATCTGTACCTTGAAAAGAGAAAGTTCCTCTTCAGATGCTAGAGTCTCCTTAGTATGTAAATTAGGAAACATCTCCAGTAGGGGGGCCATGGTTTTCTCAGCATTATATATTTTTCCAGATGCCAGATAGATAGGTGTGTTCTTTGTGAAACCCATTCCCCTCAGCATAAGGCCAACCTAAAGATATGTAAGAAGGCACTGATCATAGTTTAAGCAAATCACAGTGGAAAAGTTTATCATTTTTCTGTATAGATAGCTGACATTAAAGTGATGAAGCAAAAGAGCGCCTATCAGGAAACTTTTGGAGCTCCCGGTTGGTCAAACAACTTTAAAAAGAAAAAAATCCATTAAATCTTATTTCACTTCTAACAGAGCAAGATAACTTGACATTTAAGGAAATAATACCTCTAGTGGAGTGAGGGGACACTTCCCATTGATCCTGATTGCTCCAGGACGTATGACACGTCCAGGTTTTGTAAATTTCCCTTTCCAACCTATCTCTCTTGCTGCGACCATGTCTTGTCTCTCCTGTTTTCCACCATCAAAAACACAACAAGAGAAAGCAACCATATCCTGCACATCAGGCAGAAAATTACAACAGTTGCTGCGAAGATTATAATGTCATGTCACCATTCATGCTTTAAAGCAACAATCATATCTGATCAGAACCAACCTCTTCAAAACGAAGATGTATGGATACATATTTTCCTCCATTCATCTCACTATGTTTCCTCATTCTTGCCACCAAAGACTCACCCATGGTCAATATAGGACTTGAAAATCGTAAAGCCTCATAGTTTGCTAAGCATCTGAGACGCTGAACAACTGGAGGAGCATCAAATGACAATCTATTTGCAAAAGGTGAAATCCTAATGACCCTGCATGATTGGATAGACAAAAGTTGTAAAGTAATGCAGAAAACATGGTAGTTTTCTTCTTGCCAAATTATAACCATGATATGGGATCATCATGCATCATAGAGTAAAAATTGAATCTGGAAGCCGAACAGCTATGGTCACATTTTGTCAGATGCCAAAGGTTATTAAAGTGTACAGTCATCTTTGGATCAGGAGGGGAGTAGGATCGTAGAAGTGGTGGAGCTAACACATAGAGTAGCTCCACCTAAAATACAAAAGTATATTAAAAATACACACATATATGTATACCCACAGAAAATAACATAGATAAGAAATTAGCAAATCATAATGATAAGACAGATTAAAGATTTTAGTTGAGATGAAGGCTGACGAAACAGTGAGGCTGAGTGGAGTTGCTCCAGGCTGGGTCAAAGCTGAAGGAGCAATGACCAGCTGCTGAAGGTCTTGGGCATTGTTAAAGAGCAGTGAGTGAAGCTGCTGAAGTTGGATTTTGACCAAAACATTTTGCACTCCATCCTTCTTACAAATGGTAAGAACTAGTAACAATTACTTTGAACTGTCTAACTACGACTATAGTTCAATAAGACACTCAAATGGGTGGGATGCCCATGCTGCAGTTAATGTTATGCATGCTAGCCCTAGGAAATTTATCTCTCAATGTTATGCTTCTTCTAGGTCTCTTATTTTCTCGGGTTTGGAGAATGGCTTTGTATTAACTTTTGGGTGGGTAACGCTCCCCTTTCCATTGCTTTACCTAGAACTTTTATCTCCCAACTTTGCATAGTGCTCCTATAAGTCAGTTCTATTCATCTTCTCTTTCTAATATTTCCTGGAATTTTCACTTCTTTACGAATTTCATGACAGGGAAATCTCGAGTTACGGACTCTTTTGTTGTTGCTAGAAAGAGAATTTGGTATCTTCAAATCAATTGCCCCCTCTAATTAATGTCCAAATCTCGAGTTACAGACTCCCATTAATGTCTCTTTCCTTTCGGATAAGCCTATCTGCAAATCAATTGCTCATCTAAGTTAAATTCTTTGTTCGGACTGCTTTTCTTAATGGGATGAATACAAATGATTTACTACAAACTCGGAGACCGCTAACTGCTTTGTCTCCTAATTACTATGTTATATGCAAATGTAGTTCCGAATCTGGTTCTCATATGCTTTTGCATTGCTCAGAGGCTTCCTTTCTCTAGAATTACTTTGGTGTCTTTGGAGAACAAGTTGCCTCACAGATTTACAGTAGTTCATGAGTATTACTTTTGGGGGGTTTGGATATAGCAAAGAAGCTAAAAAGCTCTTGCAATCCACTTGCTTTGCGGTTCTTTGGTGCGTTTGGTTGGAACAGAATGCTAGAATCTCCACAGGGCGTTGGTTGTCTCGAGATCATTTGAGATATTGTAGTTTTCTAGCTTATTTTTTTGTTTTCACGACCTTTTTGGGGGAGTATCCCTGATAGACCTGCAAAGAGACCAGTGTGCCCTGTTGCATGTTTCTAGTTGATAGATTTTTGTTTCTACTAGAATTATCGGGTTTCGTTTTAGCTTTTACCTTGTCTTTAGTTGAGTAGAAACACAAGAGAAAGAGAAAGGGACCAGAGAGGTTGAAGACAAACACAAACTTTCTCTTCTTTGGTTTAGCAGAGAAATTGGGAGGGAAGAAAAGTGGCATGAGGCCCACACAAAATCATTTCTCTCCACTGGTGCAAAGAAAGCTTGGGACAAGAGTTACTTTGGTCTGAAATGACAAAACTATCCTTCAACTTTTGTGTTTTTAAGCTACATTTTCTTTTTATTGTATGGATATTTGTGTCATTAAAAAATTCATATCTACCTTTTCCTCTTCTGTTTCTTTTCTCTATCCCTCATACCAAAAAAATACGCAAATCTATTCTATTTCTCATTTCTTTCCTTCTCCCCTCTCTCTTTCTCACTTCTATCTCTTTTCTTATTTTCCACTCTTCAACCAAACAAAGCATTAGTTCTTGAGGATTTCTTATCCACTTGCTTTTGTACTTCTCTCTTAATGAACTCTTCTTTTATAAATATATATTGACAATTATCATATACTCACTTTTCTTCAAGTAACTTTGGGAGTACCACGTCTTTGTAATACTGAATGGAAGACCATGCCTTGATCCTGAAATTGTAAACATTTGTCATGTTGCTGCCAAACCTTTCCATCAGGTACTCAGGGATCTCTTCAACCACCCGTACATCATTTTTCAAGGTATTGACAAAATATTCTTCATCATAAATGTCACTGAATTTGCTGGAAAATTGAAACATTACGAAACAATTTAGTCAATTTGAAATAAAAAAAGCTTGATCGGCACTACCAAGAAACTCGTTAGTCATTACAAATTAAAACAGTGTAATTTCATAAGAACCATAAAGAGAAGGAGAATACAAAGGAGGAGGATAAGAAAGCGTCCTGAAAATATAAAAAAAAAAAAAAAAAAACATAACACGCAACAACAAAATCAACAGCAAGCCTAACCAGCCCTTCAACATATCTGTGAGGGGTACCCCCTTAAAAACACCATGTGCTTTACACCATATTGAAGCCAAGCGCCTACTGTTCTCCCAGAGAATACAAACTGAAGTCCTTAACCAAGAAGATCAATGAGAAACTTAGCCCACAGTTCTATGGACCATTTGAGATTCTACAACGGAATGCCATTAAGGTTTACAAGTTGAACCTACTTGAATTTTTTATAATACACCCATACTTTTATATCACGGTCGAAGAAAAACATTCATGCTACTACTATCCCTGTCAGAAGTGTCCTTTGTTTAACTGAAAATCTTGAGCTGCAAAAGTTAAACCAGCAGCTGTCTTGGCTGTTCATTACTTACTAAATGAAACTATGGAAGCCTTAATTCTGTGGGAGCATCTGCCAGATCATGAAAACTAGTGCATATCCTTTTAGGGAATCCAACTCCAGTTTCCAGGTTTCTACAATAAGGAAAAGTGGTCCTTTTTTGCTATTGGAGAGGGAGGTATTCACAGGCCTCCAATTAAGAAGGAAGGGCGTGTACGTGTAAATGTGGGGGGAGAAACGGAGAACTAATCAAGACAGAAAGAAGTGAGCAGGGCTGTGGCTCAGAACTATATCTGACAGGGTGTTTCTATTCTGCTTTTTCCAGTCTTCAGTCTCTATTTCCCTTTGTAAGGGCAGTTCTCTACAGTTTTCTATCTATTAATCCAGAAATCTATCATAAGTGTACTATTTAAAATTTTAAAAAAACTTTTCATTTGTATTTCTGAACATAATAAAATAAAACGCAGATTGGCATACACTAACAGGTGTCAAGATACCTTTTTCTTTCAATAAATTTTTTTACTTATGTAGTTACTTAAAAATTTTACAACTCTTTATTATTAAAATTAATAAAATAAAAGCACAATTAACACACAAGACCTAGTTAATAATGTACTATACCAACATAAATCAGTAGAATCCGCTAGTACTGAAAAACTAAGATTAAAAGGTAGGAAAACAGACAGACCTAGGATCTTTCCATATGCTGTGATAATGGAAATTGGGGATCACAAGTGTAGCATTGAGATATCCAGCTACAGCAACAGCATTGCATATCTACAAAGAACGACATTCATCAAATAAATAAGTCAAGAGTAGTGCCAAATTAAGTACACTTAGAGCAAACAAAAAGAAGGAATGTACAGAAAACTCAAACCGATGTCCTTTGCTGATTTAAGCCACCATTAGCCTCTACATATATGTACCCATTTGATTCAGGAAGGCCTAAAAAACATAAGAAACTTACATTAATATGTTAAAGGAATACACCATACTGTCGGAAGACACAAACATAATTTCCTAGAACCCCTCCTTTTATCATTCCAATTCAATATGTTCTGCTTCTCTCCCTAAATTATGTTGCTTAATTGCTCAGAAAGGAAAATGAGATTATTTACTGTATACAAATACCATTGATATTATACCTCCTGAAGATCCGTTTACACAAGGTCTCCACTCACCACCTTTATATGCACTCTTCCATATTGTTGATATCTGAAAGGGAGTAACTTACTTCTGTCACTAAAAGTAGCCAATTTAACGGAAAAACAAAAGTAGAAGTGAGAAGTTTGAAAGATCTGTAAAATTCTTTCTCTTCCTATAGGAAATAAGAGGGCAAATGGATTTAGAACCAATTTCCTCAACTCTAAATCTTCTTGTTACAGTTTACGGTGCTTCATTAATCATCTACTCAGTTTGCTGCCATTTGAAGTTTAACAACTGGATTCCAACCACTTCAACAGTTTGACTAGAAAAGTTCATTGCAAAACTTAAAACCTGCCCTTCCATTATTAAGTTATCAAAACTCAGCAAAACACCGAAGTATAAGTATAACTAGTCCATGGATGAGGTACTATTGGCATGTCCAATTAGCTATTCATATTCTTCACCGACCGATGATAATTTTGTAAATAAAAACCTAAATAGTGATGGGTTAATAGGGAGTACAAATATTTGGAGTATCAATAAAATCACCCTGACTCAACATGTATAACACAATGGTTTCAAGCCATATCTAAGTAAGCTCTAAATTAGAACAAACAAAGATCTTACACTAGACATTCCAAACCTAGAATGTAAAATGCAAGACAACTAATGCATCATCCAATCTTTCTTCCTACTCTTAAAACTTTCCATATATGGAAATCTCAATCATAATATCCTCATAATACAATGTTGTGATTCAAATAACAGCCAAGAAACAATAATTTTACGAACTCTTGATATCTGAAGATCACAATGGACTCCGAATAATCGAAATCGAGCACGAAACACTCATTTAAGGAGACAAAACTATCTCTGCGCCTTTTTTATTTGAATTCACAAAACTCGAGACTTCGATAATAACTAACTATAACTGATTAAACTAAATAAACCAGAAAAGATAAAACAAAACACAAACCGCATCAACGGAAGAATCATCGGAATCCATCTCATCTCGGAGCTTAGAATAAAGCTCGGGGCTCCGGTAAACGGAGCCAGGAGCAGGGCGGTGTTTGATAATCGGAACAATATCGAAGGAAACAGAGCCAATATAAAGGAGCATACAAGAGATGTAAATGAGAGGAGCAAAGAGGAACACGCCCTGGCGGCGAAGAAGAACCGAGATAAAAAGCCAAGCGAGGCGTTGCGATACGGTTCGAACCGGCGGCGGTTGGTTAGGGGAGAACCGACCGGTCTTGATCCGGCCAGGGAGGAGGCGGGGAGAGCGGAGAGGAGACGACGGAGGTGACGGCGTGGAGTAGCCAGTGGAGGGAAGACGGTTGTATGGGAGCATTTGAAGAAAAGTGGATTGTCTACATCACATCACATCGTAGTTACCGTGTGCCCGCATCTCTCTCACCTTCTTTCAGAATTTTGTTTTCTGGAACATGAGAGAAGGAAGATGAGAAGTGGCACGTGCCACGGGGTGTTGAGGAGGAGAAGCACGTGATATTGGAGTGCGTGGGGAGCTAAACTCCTCTCGATTCAATGTTATTAATATCGTCTTGATTATCAAATTGGTAGGGGTACTGATATAATGGTATAGTGGTTTAACCTATGATTCACTAATTAAACTGCATACCGGTAAAGTTAGATATACATATATAATATATTAACATTAATGTTGAAAAATCAATAAAAACAATAATTATTTTTTATTAAAAATTTAATTTTAAATAAAAATCGATCAGTATGACCGGTACAGTTCAATTGAAAACTGACCGATATGATCTTTTTTCAAAAAATTTGGCCGGCTTTTACCGGTATAATTGCATGACATATAATTATTGTATCGTACCGATATTAAAACTGATTCATCAGTTTAACGGTTCAACCGGCCGACACGAAACAATTTTAATAACTATGTCTCAATTATTAGAGAGAGAAATTATGAGAAAAACTATGAAAAAATTAAAGTACATTGACATTTTCATTTACAATGAAGATATATTTTTAACCTTCAAAATAAAAGAAATAGTATTACACTCCCAAGAAAGGGACAAGAGTCTTAGGTTTGCGTGTCACCCAGGAAATTCTGAATGGCTTGTGCTCTTATCCCAAATTCAGATTAAAATGAAAAATCTTGGAAATTACACATATTATCATATTGAGATAAAACAATGAAATCATTAAATTATTGTAAATAGAAGAAAAAATGTTTTGTACCATTTTAGTTTCCAACCTTTAAAATTGTGAGCACTGTTAGTCAGTCACTTGCGTTTATAAATGGTAATAAAATGGATGACATGAAACAATATCTGTACAATGTGACCATATTTGGCTTTTCCATGTGGAAATTTTCAACATATTCATCAAAACGAAGTCATTTCTTACTCTTTTTAAAATAAAATAAAACAACTTCGAAAATTAAAACACAATTTTTTTGTTGTTGATTGTGTTAAATTTTCTAGTATGACATTGTCACATATGGATACATGTATACATAATGTGTCACATCACTTACCTTATTGTCCATGACAAACACAAATTAATGAAGGGACTAATGTGATTTTTAAAGTTGGATACTTAAATGATAATTTAAGTTTATTATAGACCAAGTTTGTCTTCACTAAAAACATGAACAACACACAACCTCCTATGGGCATTGATAAATAGTAAAAATTAAAAAAATTATAAAATTAAATAAGTAAGTTGAAGAGAGAAAACAACAACAAAAATTAATATATTATATAAACTTGAACAACACATTATATCAAAGTAGAAATTAAAGTAGAATGATTCACTAAATACATTTTTTAGGACAAAATATATGATATCAATTTCGTAGGACCAAGCTTTCAACACTAAATATATGATTTCTATATCTAAAAACCACACTTTCAAACTAAATAGATTTCTATTTCTCAGAACCAAATGCACTAGTTTACTATTTTTCATATTTACTCTTGAGAAATATATTTGCCTATGAGGAATATTTTCTCTTTCATTTTACTCCTTTATATAGAGATCAAGCAATGAACAACAGCAAATGAAGACACATCATGTTGGGTTATGGCCCAAATAATGATTCCTATCTGTCAATTTATCCTCTTAATATAGAAAGTCAATAGCTACGTATAAAAAACTTATTTTATGAGTTTTGTTATAACTTCCCAATATATCTTTCTTATGTTAAGAAGATATAAAAAACACTTTTCTATATTTAATAATTAGGAGGATCTTTATGTTTTGTGGGGGCAATGATTAAACACTCTATTTCTTAAACCTTCTACTCTAACCGAATTGAATATAAAGACACGACTTGGTTTAGTTTGATCAATGTTGTAATTTTGTGTAGGAACCAAACCGGACATAACAAATAATGAATAATTTTGTTCCACGATTTACTTGGTTTTTTTAGAAAAAAAGTACACAGTACTTCAATTTATATTTTGTAGGCACATTTGTCTATTTCAACTACCATTTTAGCTAACAAACTTACATATGCACTCAAAATTAAAAATATAATTTACACACGTAACTGAATAACATAAATCAAAATAAATCATATCGAGAAACTTGGCAAAGATTAGTACAAGTAAACCTAAGCTCACTCATAACAAAATCAACATATCAAATTGAAACAATTGATTTCACACTCACTCAAGTAAGTAAAAAGCAGGGACTAGTGAGTTACAATAATAGTTAATGGGGATAACCTTTTTTCTTGCTTGGAAATTTAATTGAAAATTGAGATGATGTCGGAGTATCCCATATGGTTTTGTATCTTTTACACTAAGGGAATCTCCCTATTTTATGAGTGCAAAACTAATAAATCTCACTAGTGAGCGTAACCGCTTATTCTAATAAGTGTTGTTTATAGGATTGACTTTTAACTTTATGCAATATTGGTGACCCAACATGTTTTTACACCATTATAAAGATGATGATGATGAGTAGCAAGACCCTCCAATACTCGTCGATAATACTTGTAACTCGTCGGGTCTTGGTCCATGTTTTTGGACCCCGAATAGTTGAGATTGAAGATTTTGAAACTCATTCTTGAACAGGTTTGGGTAGTGAGGTGCCGAGACCTTCAATTATTAAATCTACCTATATATACGCATAGTGGCAAAACTACAATACATTCATATAATTGTAATGTTATATTGTTAAATCCATAATTGTGATGTTATGTTGTTAATATGTGATATTATGTCGTTAATTCATAATTGTAATTAATGTTATTTTGTTAATTCATAAATATAATTTAATGTTATGCTGATTAAATAGTTCTTATTAAATAAATTTCCACAATAATGTTGAAATAGTGACAAACTTTTTTTATGTTCGTTTGTTTGATAAAAATAAATTATGCTTTTATCATATAAAATGAATTGTGTTTAATCGTTAATTTATATTATGTTTAGTCAACAATTTATGTTTTGCATTTTTTACGTTTTTATTGCCTAAAATAACATATAAGATTATAAGGAAAACTGGTACAAATGCATAAGTTGTTCACAATTATTTTTAGAGTAAAGACTTATTATGGTCTTTCAATTTTTTTTATCTATACCAATTTGATCCTTGAAAATTTGAAGTGCCCAAAATGGTCCTAAAATATTAAATATAAGTCAATTAATCATTTTTAGGATTCCTTATGATACATATTAGAGACTATTTTAACTTATATTCATGAGCGGAAAAAGGCCGAGATTACCTTCAGAGGTAATCGAATAAGGCCTTCACCTTGACTTAGAGCGTAGCCAAACAAGGCCAAGATTACCTTCAGAGGTAATCGAATAAGGCCTTGACCTTAACTTTATATAGGGCTTCACCTTAACACCTACCTCCGTTCTCCCCTCCGAGGGTCTCGGAGACCCTCTCCGGGGCCCTCACAACGTCAGACGTTGTTCGGCTTCGCGATGTCAGACATCGCTCGTCCCATTCTATGAGCACTAGTTTGGTTTTTATTCATTTGTGATTAAATTGATACACACGAAAATTTATAAGGATCAAAATGAATATTTACTCTTAGTTATAATATATTTTGAATTTTTAGGTACCCAAAAACCACTAGTTGGGCAAAAAATGAATGAACATGATAGTAAACTACCCAACCCATTGCTAAACAATGGTGCAATTACTTGTTGGTGGAGATGATATTAGTGATGAGTCGGACTCCTCTCAATTATAGGAGAGGACAATGCATATGTATGATTTTGACACATGTTAAAAATAAAATTTAAATGGTCTAGATTTTTTTTAAATTACAAATTTGAAAAAATCACTCCCTCTCACATTCCTGGTACTGGAGGACTCTCAAGTACTAGAGATAAATCATTTTCATTAGTGATACCTCTAAGTAGTAAATAGTTTAAGTTTTAATGAGAAAACTCTATAAATACAACTTAAACTTTATGTCTTTTCCAATTAGTTACTTGAACTGTTTTTTCTTCGTAATTATTTTTTAAACTTTAATTGTTGATAAAATCGGTCACTGCATAAACATATGTTTTTTAAACTTTAATTATTGATAAAATTGGTGAGCATAAACATATGTTAAATCAATAACAATGAAATATTATAGCATATGTATTTTCTATTGACCAATTATTATTATTTAAATTTATTATATATATATATATATATGAAATATAACTATATTAACTATTTTTAATTCTAAAATTTGCTTATTATTTTTTTCAACAAATTTTGTATTTTTGTCCACAATTTTCTCCAAATATCAATGTTGGGTAACTTGAATTACCTTATTAGTCTATTATTAATTTACAATATTTATACATAACCAACTTCTTTAATAGATAACTAGCAAGATACCTGTGTATATGCACGGGGCAATATTTTTTGTCGCATGATTAATAACACATATTACATGGTTAAGAACATACATATTATTCATACATTGTCATGTTTAAAAATATATATATTACATGTGCATTCATATTGTTAAGAACAAACATGTGACTCATACATTTTAATGGTTAAAAACACAATTGTTACTCATACATTCACATTACTAGTACAAATATGTGTCTTTTAAACCATAAATTCAATGATTAAAAATACACATGTTACATGTGCATTCGTATTGATTAAGAACAAACATGTGATTCGTACATTTTAATGGTTAAAAACATATATGTTACTCGTACATTCGCATTGCTAAGAAAACACATGTTACCTAAACATTCACATAATTAAAACACGCATGTTGCCTGTATATTTGCATAGTTAAGAACTCTCATGTTACCCGTATTACCAATTCAAGAATAATTGTATAAAATAATTATATTTTCATCAATAAAACTATTCAATTCTATTATTATTATTATTGTATCTTATTAAATAATATATTGAGTAATGAACAATTGGTAGATATATATTTTTATCTTATGCGGGAGGTTGTACAAAGTGAAGTGTCTTTATTGCGGGTGTCATTTGTATTATTATATGTTATTAAATAATATAATAGATAATGAATGTGTAATTTGTACTTTTATATTGTGTGAAAGGTTGTACATTAAGAAAATGAAGTGTTTTGGGAGGAAAATTTTTTGTTGAGGTTGTGACACTTGTCATGAGATGACATGAGAGAACATTTTTTCTTATGTAGTATGTAGATTATGAAGAAAAACAGTTCACAATGATGATTACTTACATAAGACATTCAATTTAAAAGGGATTTACCCATTTTCCCTAATATTAAATGAGAAAAGAATATATACACTAACAGTTCACACTGAAAGGTTATACATTATGACTACATCATTCACCATTTATTTTCAATCATCAATAACTCTTCAAAAAAGTAATTCAAATCAATGATAAATAATATAGTGAGTGTATATAAATATTTGATCCAAAAAACTATATTAATAATCACAACATCTACCCGGATGAGTTTATGATTTAATTGACAGCAACGTATCAATTAATTAGTCTAAAGTATCTATTCGGATGAGATGTCTTTATGAGTTTATGATTTAATTCACATAAACTTATGAATTAATTATCCTAAAGTATCTATAAAAAAGAAACAATTAAATGTGAATTGTGGAGTGGGTTGAGTATTATAATACTATTGCCCAATGTGGATATTTTTTGTGGTCACTATTGGTCTGGTCACTCTGGAGTAGTGTTCATGAGTCAACTATTTTTCATGTATTTCTCTTTATTATTTTTTCTATAATAAACTGAGCAAATTAAATACTGAAAGTCAACGCCTTTAGTGGTGGTTCCCACTGCTTTTATTATTTCCTTATTTTGTTGCTTAGTGCTTTCCCTGCGTCTTCATCTCATTGACTCTCTCCCCATCAGTTCACATTTTGCTTCGAATGTGAGAGATAAAGGTTTTTCTTAAGCTTTTAATTTGAAAAATTAACAAATCTAAACTATTTAATTTTTGTTGTCATTTGTCAAAATTATAAGTATGTACTGCTCTCTCCTGTAATGGATATGAGTCGGCTTTTATACCATATGCTATACCTTACCTTATTCAACCAATTTCATCTCTTTTCAAATATTCAACTTTATATCTAAGTAAATCAAATTTCATTAAATAATATAAAAATTATTTCTTAAATATGTGTTAACTTTCGATATAAATAAAACTGTAAGTTAATTAAGTTATATGAATTAAATTTATGATTTTTTAAAATTGACTTTAATGATTGATTTTCAATATATAAGTCAAATTTTAATTTTATCACAATTATTTTTTTTAAAGTATATAATGTTATTTGACAAAACAAAAAATAGTAGAGTTGATTTTCAAAATGGAACTTTTCTCCATACACCATTAAGCTAATATTAAATTATGAAATATTTCCGATTCCAATATTTTTAATTTAAATTTAATTTCTGATTACATTTGTACTCGTTTCCTCCGAGTTTAATCAATGAAACATTGATTTAGTAATATAATAACATATTTGATTTAATACATCAAATTAAGCTGAATGTTTCTAATCATGTAAATTGGTAGGAGTGATAACTATACATATGCTTATTCATAGGGAATAAGAACAGAAAAGAAAGAGTAACTATCATCTATATTAATGAACATACAAATACTACAAAAAATAAAGAAAACAATAACATGTTAAATATATTTTTATTCTTTTATATATAATGGAGTAATACTTTTGTCATCCAAAACACAAGTAAAATCAAGTATTTTTCGTATCACGATGGAGAGGGTGTTTCTTCAATTAAAAATTGGTTGGTAAAAGGTGGTGGGGTTGGAGTGCGCACGTTAAGGAGTTGCAAACATAACTCCATAGATCCACTCTCTCTTGTTTCTTACTCAACCTTTTGTTTTTATCTTAGTCAGCGTGCGTCACTCACTCATCTTATTATAACTCAACACTTCTTCTTCCACTCTTTCTCTTCTAAAATCAAAGCTTTTCATACCCATTTCTAAGTTTAACAATAATAAAAGCTTTTCATTGTACTATAATCAACTATGAAGGATCTTCCCCAAGGTTACCGTCCTAACGTAGGTGTTTGTCTCATCAACTCTCAAGATCAGGTTCTCTTTCACTATTTTATTATTACCTTAATTTGTAACATTAATATGATTTATTCTGCATGTTATGAAGTGATATATAGCAGCTTGTTAAAAAGGGTAATAGACTGTGATATAAGGTTGAACATTCATGGTTAATGCGTACTTATAAGAATTGATAAAAATAAAATATTTTATCATTAGATCTTAGAGAAAAAGTACTTATATTTGATAATGTAATTATAGCAACAAAAAATCATTAGGCTGGCGGGTACGATTATGCATCAGTATTCAATGAGTTTTCAATTTTAATTATATTTTTATATATTTTGCAATAATTAATATATACAAATAATTATTACTTGAATAATATGATACATATATCATAATTTTATAATTATAGTCATATTACTAAATTTTATTATGAAGTAATAATAAAATAGACAAATATAATGTTAAAATAATAGTAATTAAGTATAAAATGTGTAATTCAAATATATACACGGGTACACGCAGGGCGAGTATCATGATATATATTCTCACACACTCATAAGCTATTTTTGCGAGTAGTTATTTTGAGGTTATTTTTGCAATCCCTAACTCTAGATTTTAATTCAAAGATGAAGGCTAAGTTTAGTGGTCATGCAACATTTAAATAACTTTAACTCTTAGTATAATGGAATGGTTATACCCTTTTATTGTTCACACCACAAGAAACTCCTATATATATATATTCATCGAACTATTTTTTTTAGGGAACAAAGATGTATGTACGGGCATACAAGTTTTATACACGGTTGCATCAAGTAGCTACACTTTTTTTTTTTTTTTTTTTTTTTTTTTTTTTTTTTTTTTTTTTTTTTTTTTTTTTTTTTTTGTTAGAATTGAAAGATGATTTAGATATTAATCTTCATAAGGTTTTTAGAGATGATGATATTAAGTAGTTTAGTTTAGTTGTTGGGCTTCCTGTTAGGCCCACTCTTTTCTTGTTTAAGTATTTTAGTTAGTTAGAATAAGAAGTCTAACTAATTTGCTCTTTAAATAGTTAGGAATTCTTCATTCCTTACTATCAAGTTCTTCTTTAATTTTTCCTATCATTCAATCAATAAAATTTCTTGAGGTTATTCATTGAAAATGGGATACCATGTTCTTTAACACTTTTAAATATAACTAAAAGAAATACTTATATATTACTTTTTTTAATCCTGATTTCGGTAAGAAAAGTGTTATTCTTACCCTCCTCCCATTTTATAGGGGTAGAGAAGAGATTGATTTGATTGTTGTGTTTTAAGCTTCAGTTGAAGTTAGGTTGTATTTTTTTGGGTAGTATTTCCTCACTAATTAATTAATCATTTTCGGTATGTCTGATGTCGTGATTGTTCATCCCAACAAATATCAGTCACATGAATTGAACCATTGACCCTTTAGTCATCATTGGATCTAGCAGAGTCTTACACGACTGGACCAATGTCTTGTTGGTATTTATCACGGAAGAAAACTGCCAATAAATAGTGAATTAATGTCATGATGCGGTTGTGGAGACTTCATACAACATTGTAACAATAATGTTGCAACCATAATTGCATTTGGTAAGGTATAAAAGGAGAGGTGTGTAGGGAAAAAAAACAGTGAAAGGAGAGGTAGGGTAACCACAGTGAGATCCTATACTGGGTTCTGATTTCTTTCAAATCTTTGCAGTGGTTGATGAGCATTGTGAAGTGAGCTTGAAATGTTTTGTTTGCTTTCAAGTTTCAACCACAGTAGAATCTTTTTGTTACATGATTGCAATGTGTATGAGAAAATGCATGACTTCAGTTTTGTTTTTCAGGTTTTTGTGGCTTCTAGATTGAATGTTCCAGGAGCATGGCAAATGCCTCAGGTGAGCTCACATTATGTACTATATGGTATCATTTTTTCTTAACTCGAGTTCAAGCAAATTTATGCTTAACTTGAAGGAGAGCCCGGGGTTGTAAACCCGATACCAGAATCTCATGCTTCCGCTGTGGGACTCAGCTCTTCGAGAATGTATCACTTTGGGAATTCCAACGATTTCTTTAATCGATACAAATTGTGACCCGGATCTCACAGATATTTCGATTCCAGCTAACGATGATGCTATAGCTTCAATCTGATTAATTCTTAGCAAATTAGTATTTAAGTCCCATAGCCATCTAACAAAGAGACTATATGTCGAATGTTTTTCCTTTCCATTAGGAATTCATCTATAAATGGTGCCATATGGCTTACTTAAAAGGAAAACTGTTGCCCTTAATAACCTTTTGCATTGTTAGGGGGGAATTGAAGATGGTGAAGAGCCCAAATCTGCTGCTATTAGGGAACTTCGAGAAGAAACTGGAATAACATCTGCTGAAATAGTTGCTGAGGTTTGTGCAAAATGTTTTCTCCTTTGGATATAGTTTATTTAGTATCTTCTGTAGATGCGTGATGTCGTGTTACAGCATTCAACGATTAATTTGAATTTGAAGTAGTCTTATCATTGTATAATAAAATGAACAAAACAATGTCAGTTTAGCAAGAAAATGGAATACTCTGAATCCGATTCAGGAGAAGCAATATTATGCATCTTTATGATGTGGAACATTATATCATAAATTCTTCGAGCACTCTCTGTTAATTTGGCGGATGTTAATCTTGTCATACATTTGATAGAGCTTGTGCGTTGCAGGTTGATAATTGGTTGAGATATGACTTCCCTCCTGCTGTGAAGGCTAAAGTCAGTCGTCTCTGGGGTGGTGAATGGCATGGACAGGCACAAAAGTGGTGCGTATTTTATTTCATTTGCATAACAAAGCATTAGTGCCGATATGATCGCACTAAGTGGTAGCCTCGTGCGCTGTGCCACCCACTTGCATAACATAGCAATGGGCTTGACATCTTAGATAGAACATGCTAACTTCTGAAAGATTTAATATTTGTAGCTAAAGTTCGACCTATATATGATGACGGATTGATGGTTATATTGTTACTTATTTGAGCATTTCGACTGATGGAAGGATAAATGAAATTAAATCAGTTTGGTCTAGAATAAAGTTGATGTTATTAAATTAGTTAATGCAGTTTTTTTATGAGTAGGTAGTCAATTTTCTATTTCTATAGTCCCAGTCCCAAGATCTGCCGTACCTTCTCTATGTCTAAATCTTATGATCATGTTCATTCTCTATCATTGCTTTATTTCCCTTTTAATTTGTTCAATTGGAGTACAGATCTGGGGAAGTCATGACACTTACCTCAACAGCTCAACTCATCAACATATATACATAATATGTAAAAATAGGTAATCAAAAAATTGATAGATGATATAGATTAGGTTTGTTGAGCCGACAAGAATGTTTATCGACATTCTTACTTCGCTTTTAAGTTAATGAACCAATTTGTGGATTAGGATGTATCTATGTTCGTGTTGCTTGAAAAGTCAATGTCAAGTTCATAATGCTGGTTAAGGAATTTTATTAGAGTTTGCAAACATGCAAAGCATTATATAATTGGATGGAGGATAGTGTTGAAAAAGCGTTGCACAACTTACATGGCTGCCAACTTAATATCTTAGCAGTATAGAAAGAAAGATGAATGGTAAGTCTACCTGACCTTGTAAAATGAAAATGAAATGAATGAGATAAATAACGCAAAATTTGAAATCAATATGGAAAGTTTCACTTGAGAGTTTTCTCCTTGGCAAAAAAAGATCCGAGCAACCATAAAAGGGAATGCTCTTCAATGATTGACTTAGAAAGGCTGAGAAATGGCAAAAAAGACTTGGTGTGAGTGAAGAGAGACAGTTAAATCCATAGAATATGGAGTTTTCCCTGTGGTCTTTTATCTAGTAAACTTTGGTGTTTGTATTGTGAATTCTAATTTAGGTAGGAGATATCATCTACCTTTTGAGGTTGAGAACCTTGGCACAACGATTGCTGCCTTGTGTTCAAATCCTGCAAAATGCTATCTTTGCTTGACCAAGTGAGAGCCTCGTGCACCGGATGTCCGGGTCGCCCTTCATATCATGCACTTTTCCTAATAGGTCTATCACGACTCCGGATGATTACTCCTGTATACTTATGACATGCCAAGTTACTTAAAAATATGACATAACTTGCAAGTCGGCGGATAGTGAAAAAAACTTGCTACTTTCCACTAGTAAGGATGTGAGTTTTCTTCAGTATCCAGTTCTATGATTGTACTGTTAACAAAGCATGTATTTCTAATTGGTGCTTTGGGTTACTAAAACTGTTTCTATTGATATTTGATTACGAATATTTGATAGGTTCCTCATGAGATTAACAAAGGATGAGAGTGAAATTAATTTGGCTAATGGTGAAGCCGACCCAGAATTTGCAGAGTGGAAATGGGCGAACCCGGATGAAGTTATTGAGCAGGTTAGTTGAAAAACACTTGTTCCGAAAATAAGTACTTTTCTCTTTTCGAAAGACTAATTGTCGATAACCGATTGCACAGGCAGTAGACTACAAGAGACCAACCTATGAAGAAGTTGTAAGAACCTTCAAGCCTTACTTTCAAGGGAATGCTATATCAGCCAAATGTAAATCAGCAAAGTGGTGAAATTTTATGAGTCTGCATTGTAGTTCAATCCATTTTCTTATGTAATTTAACTCTGACTATGGATAACAGTCAGTTATTTTTGTAAATGGATGATAGTTAGAACTTAAAACTTCTCATTAGGTACTAATTGCCTTCTAGTAATAATAAGATATATGTGAAAATGCCTTATATCTTTTCTAAACCCTGATTGTTGAAGGAAGATTGTGAATTTGTATAAAACTGATTAATAAAGTAGTATGTTGGAATCACTGTGTTGCAATAGGGCTCATGGTTTAGTGATGAAGTAGCATGCAGGAACAACTTCTATGACAAAACTGACTGATTGCTTCTATCCAGTGTTATAATAACGTGACCGTCCATCGCTGACCGGAGTTGAAAACGGCTCTGGTTTGTAATCTTAACCGAATGAGTGGTTAAACAGCTTTGAACCGGAGAAATTATGGTTCGACCGTGCTAAACCCAGTTAAACCGTAATAACATTGGAAATGAACTGGACCGTTTACTTAAAATTTAAAAAAGTAGAACATTACTCTAATATTTTGTTTTATTTCGGTACAAAAAAGATGAAGATGTGTTACTTCAGTATAGTTATATAGAATTATTAATTATATAAAATTTTACATTTATATATAATTATATATTTATAGATAAAAATTATTAATTATATTTAAAATCAACCGGTCCGACTGGACGATTTAACTGTTTAAACTTAGTATGAAACCTCTTCTCGCTTGATGTCCGGCTCGGGTTTCACAACATTTCTTCTACCGGCCTCCAACACATTGAGGCTACTGATATAGGTATAGTGAAATAGCGGTTCAACCGGTGGTTTATTAATTAAATTGCACACTGGTGAAGTTAGATATACATATATATATATATAATATATCAACATTAATATTGAAAAATAATCGGTCGGTATGACTAGTAAGATTCAATTGAAAACTGGCCGGTTTTGATCAGTTTTGACAGATATAATTATATAATTGATATAATTATTGTACTGTATCGATATTAGGACTGATTTACTAGTTGAACACGCATCTATTTTTTTCCTAACTAGTCATTACTACACAAAATCTGAGTTAAAATCAAAGTATTGTTTCCTCACTACTTATTTCTTTATTTGTATAAGACTGATTTAAGTCAAACTCGATACCTGATATATAGTACACGAATTGATGAATTTAGCAAACAATACCTAAAGTTAAAATAAGATCATTAGATACTCTAAAACATTAGATCTTCATCTTGTACATGCTTTAAATTCTAGACTCATACATGTATGAAGAACAAGAATGTCCTGGTTTATATAACTATCATGTTGAATAAATTAAGACACAACATTATTGAAAAGGTTTTTAAATTCATCTCACAATATTATTAATTGGTTATGTACCAAAATTGGGGTGAATTGGTTCGTTTCCACCAATTTAAGTTTAAAAGTCATTGGATAGGTAGTTTTATACGATGTATTTTTAAAAACTACACATCAATGTTGTTTTGAGAAGAGAATTTTTTGTTGTTGATATTTTTAACTTATTTATATTTATGTTTAATTA
Source organism: Lupinus albus (assembly GCA_009771035.1). NCBI lineage: Eukaryota > Viridiplantae > Streptophyta > Magnoliopsida > Fabales > Fabaceae > Lupinus > Lupinus albus. The sequence goes on from CM020015.1 coordinate 7,743,805, forward strand.
CATTTTAAATTTATTTGCATGTTTTTGTTGTTGGGATTAAAGCATAAAATATGGTTGAACAAGAAGTTGAGAATTTCATACCCCATAACTTAAAGGCTTTGTTTAGTTGAAGAGTAGAAAATGAGAGAATAAAGATAAGGGAGGAAGAGAGATACGATAAAAAAATGTGAGAAATATAGTAGATTTTTGTTTTATTTGATATGAGAGAAAGAGAAAATAAAGAGAAAATGTAGATGTAAATTTTTGAATGACAAAAAATATCCTTAAAAGAAAAATAATATTAAAGAGGTTAAAAATGTTGGTTTTGTCATTTCACTCTCCCACATACTTTCTCCTCATATATGTGGGAATTAATTTTGGTGGGTCTCATGCACTTTTTATTTTCCCTCTCCCTTACTCTCTTCTCAACTAAATAAGAGAAAAACCCGTTTTCTTTACAACTCCTCTCCCATCAACTTATTTCCTCTATTTCTCTACTCTAAGAAAGAATGCTAAATATATGAAACATCTAATGTTTAGATGCTAACTCATAATGTTTTGTAAAATATGTTCAGAATTGGAGCTCCACTGATGATCTGAACCAAAATGTATACAATGTCTGTGTTTGATTTCTATGTATTATTAATCATTAATAATTTTTTCAAATAAAAGTAATTAAAATAAATGATAGACGATTTAGTAATTGATTTAGTAATTGTATATAATATTTTACACCACAATACATATATATTAGATATTACACTCAATTATAAACATTAATCCATTAAATAAATGTATAAATGACTAGTGCACTAATTTTATATATTATTAATATTTAATAAATTAACTTTTATAAATGGATGATAATTTAGGATGACAAAATTACCCGGACTCGTGGGTATCCATCAAAATATTCATAATGAATATTCATAAAAATAGCTTATAGGTGAGAACGAATATCATGATATCCGACATTTGAGTATCCGTGTATATATTTTAATTAAATATTTTATACTTAATTATTATTAATTTAATATTATATTTTTTATTTTATTATTACTTCATAATAAAATTTAGTGATACATTATAATCGTAAAGTTATCATATACATATCATATTATTTAACTAAAAATTATTTTTATAGATTAAAATTGTAAAATATAATTATAATTGAAAATATTAAATATCAGCTACGGTACGGGTACCCACAAATAGATTCCATTCGCTTGGAGCAAATGACATGTAGAAGCATAATACTAAAGTTCTGTTCTGATGGCATCTAAATATTTATGAAACTCATTTCATCCTCGCATAAACTCACACTCACTACGTTGGTGAACTTTATGAAAAAAAAGCGAATAGAATCTCAACTTTCTATATACTTTCGTTCCAAAATAAGATTAAATAAAAAACTGAACCCAATTTCTTCAACCCTCAAACCAAATTGTCTTTGATAATTACAGCTATGAGCTACACTAGCTTAGGGTATTTGCCACAATATTATTTACACATCAGAGAGAGAACCCTAAGGTTATTTTTCTTCTTCTTTTTTCATTCTATATATTTTATATCTAATCACTTTCAATCCTCATTTTTATTCTTTTCATTTTCTCTGGTTCTCATATTCAGCAAATATACATTTTATTTAAAATTTTCATACCTCTTTTCAAAGTCTTATGACAATTTTGTAACCTTAATTTGTTACAGCTTCTCACTTAAACTGCAACAGCAATCAAAAGTTAGGTAAATCGCTATTTTAATAATTTAATTAATTAAGTTTATTGTTCAATTATTTTGTCATTGCACTATGAATTTTTTTAATTCTATTTGGAAAATGTGTTTATCTTCATGTAGTTAGCTGGGAAACTATACTATTGTTTCCATTGAGGTTTGAGTTAATTATCATTGGAACCCCTCTTGTGTTTTAGATATTACACTTCTCAGTTGCGGAAAGGTGTTGAGCAACTCGAGATTTGTTCGAGACTCCACTCGTTAATTAGCTCGATAAAATTATTCTATGAACCAAATGAGCTAAAATTTTAGTTCGTTAAATAAACCAGGTTAACTCGAGCCAACTATAACTCGACTCATTAAGTTTTTGAACAAGCTTGATTAAATATATATAGCTTATTATTATATTCATGTATCTAAAAGCATATACATATATGTGATTTTTACAAAATATTTGTTGTTTATCTGCATGTGTGTGTGTATATATAAATCACCATTCGAGCGGATGAGCTGTGTGAATTTGAGTTTGGCAGCTCGTTAACTAGATCGAAAGTTCGTGAATTTTAATCAAGCTGAGTTTGAGTTGAAAAAATATTTGGCACTGAGCTCGGCTCGAAACTTGACTCTAGGCAATCCTTATCTAGTCGAGTTGAGCTGTGCCAAGTTCAACTTGACTTATTTCCATCGTTACTTGTCATTATAGTTACACCTTGAGGTTTATGTTATCATTACACTTACATCCCTAACAACATAAACCTTGAAGAAGGGTCTTGTGATTTTTGAAAGAAAAGAGTTTCTTGTTATACTTAAAGCCAAACTTCAAGGAAGGTCAGTGTAGTTTCCCCAATTTCTTTCTACGCGCTACACTCTTTATAATCAAATCCTCCATCCTTGCTAGTGTGATTTGGTAGTATTTACTTGCTAATGCTCTTTTGGGTTCTTTGTAACTTGCAACATTTATGTATATTTATGTCTAAATTAATTGCTGGTGTTTTGATTCGTATTGTTGGCTTGAGAAAAAGCTGACAACTACTCAAACGATTTATGATTGAATCTTGGCATTATGAACTAAGTAATCAGTTAAGCATGTAATTGATTAAATGCATAGAAACTCATTAAAAAGTCCATTTGTTGTTCATAGAGTATAAAGCTAGGCAGCGATATTTCCACGTGACACAACTACACAAGATGAGTGTAATATATAATATGTTTTTAATTGTGTGTAGCTGCAGGAGGGCTGTTAAAATGTCTGCAACTGAACTCACAAACTCTAAGATATCATATGAGTCCTATGCAATAAAGCCTCCCATGCACCCAACATATGATTTAAAGGGCATTATCAAGTTAGCCCTTGCAGAAGATGCTGGGGATCGAGGTTTATGTCTAAACTTTCTTCTAAGTTTTTCGCACAAGCTGAATGTTTCTTCATGAGTTTTAATTTCAGTTATACATGTACTCTTGAGTTGCTATCTTTTTTATTGTAATTTTTACCCTTTTGACAGGCTTCTTCAAAATAAATAGCACTGCTACATACTCTGTTATTTGGTAATTATATTGTAAAGATGGCATTGAGTAGCGAAAGCGCTTCATTTGTAGGTGATATAACATGCATGGCCACCATTCCATCTGACATGGAAGTGGAGGCTTATTTCTTGGCAAAGGAGGATGGCATCATCGCAGGAATTTCACTAGCAGAGATGATATTTCATGAAGTTGATCCTTCTTTGAAGGTATGAAAGCAATGATCAGTTGTCCTTTCATTACATGTGTGGTTAGTACATGGCTGAATAGGAGGATTACTTTCAAATATCAGGTGGAGTGGTCTAAAAAAGATGGAGACTTTATCCATAAAGGGCTACAGTTTGGAAAAGTTCATGGTAAGATAATTTTTGAGGAAAACATAATCTCAAAAGCAAGGGGGAAAGTGCGTTATTTGTTTCTAAGTGATTTCTTGGAAACTGCTATTGATCCTTGATGATTTGTGTGTAGGTCGGGCACATAACATTATTGTAGCTGAAAGAGTAGTGCTAAACTTTATGCAAAGGATGAGTGGAATTGCAACATTAACTAAGGTACTTATGTTTTATTGAATCTATTTCTTTTGTTGAATTTTCTAATATGCTTACAGCTAACAAATAGATTGGCATGAAATTTTAATAAGCTTAGTTAGGTAAAAGTTTATGCCCTTATTAAATGTCCTTTAAGGCTATTGAGAATTTTGATGTCAATTTCTCGTAATATGGAGAATTTCTGCTGAATTGGTTAGATCACAATATTAACACTAAGTTTGTCGCTCTTCTGTCTGGAGCATTGTGAATGCCGTGTCATAGCAACTAATACTGAGTTTATGGCTTGTCGTGGGTTCTTGCCCTATGCTAAATGTCTAGCATGGCTATTCTGGGTTGCTCAATAGGATAGCAGCTCTATCTACAGTTCTGCACTAATGCTCTGTCAAAATAGTCCACCAGCAAACAAGCTTCAAGCTCAAATGGCCACTTGCCTAGGTCAAGGCTCGGATATTATGATTATGTTGGATGTTTGATCCTCCACAAGGCCACCTATTCTATCCTCTATCCAGGTACTAGCACGGTTGCACCTACAATGTAACCGAAAAGGGAAGTGTCTGTCATCATTGTTAACTGTAAAACAATGCAGCTCTTCCTGTTTTTATTTCGAGTCTACCCTAAACCAATTAAAAATTTCCCAAACAAGGTCATTTGAAGTTGTTCCCCTTCATGTTATCTTAGACCTTGTATCTCTTTTGATCAGACTATCTTCCATTTGATCCACTTTTCTATTTGGAGTTTTGGTTGAGTATCTTCTCACATGATCAAATCACCTTTGGCTTCTTTATGTAATCTTCAGCAACTGCTATTCTAACTTTCTCTTGGATACCGATATCCTTTCCCAATCTTAGTTTTTCTTGTATGTCTACTCATCCACCACATCATTCTCATTGTTGCTATACTTATTTTTTGCTGATGCTGGCACTTCAGTGCCCAACATTGACTACCATATAGTGCATAGTTCGTATTATAGATGTCCAATTGTCCAGTAGAATTATCATTTTTTGAGTATGATAAGCACTTTGTGATCATAAATTGAATCAAATTCCAGTGACACATTGTCTCCATTAATTTTGTTTTTGTAAACATAATGAACAGCTTATGGGTCAAATATGAATAATTAAATAACTTTATATTATGAATTTAGTTGGATGTAAAAATGGTACAATGGGTTGTCTCACTAGGCCTAGTGACTAACGGAATTATCATTTGTCATCTTTGTTATATTTCTCAACTGAGTTACAGTTTTCATGTTTTTCCACAGGCAATGGCGGATGCAGCACACCCTGCATATATATTAGAGACTAGAAAAACTGCTCCAGGCTTACGTTTATTGGATAAGTGGGCGGTCTGGACTCTGGATCTCTTCCTTGCTGTTACTTATAACTACTTTGATTTTGAAATTTTCTCACTGCTGCAATCTGTTTTATAGGTATTAATTGGTGGAGGTCGGAATCATAGAATGGGTTTGTTTGATATGGTAATGATAAAAGATAATCATATATCAACAGCTGGAGGTGTTACAAATGCCATTAGAGCTGTCGATCTGTATCTAGAGCAAAAAAACCTACAAATGGAGGTTGAGGTAGTGCTCTCATTAATTGTATTACACATTTCTTTTCCTTGTTTACTTCATGTATTTATTGGTCTCCTCACAACTTTGAAAGTATATGAAACATGTGATGCCTGCCAAGTGCTAACTGATTCTTCGGAAATGTTTTAAGAGTTTCCAAAAATGATTTTTTGTCCACCTTGCAACATGATAACCATTTGCATAATAAATGAGTTGGTGATGGCGTGATGCAACATTAAGATTTATCGAATCATGTTATTTATCTCCTTGTTTGTACATGCACTAGCATTAGATGTTCAAATGAACATTGCTTTGGCTTTCTAACTGTATTGCTTGTCATAAAGTCAAGTTGATTTGTATGTTAGAGCTTACATCATCTTGTTGTGCATGCATGTAAGCGACCAATTCTTGTTGCAGCAGTGATGTTTGAAGGTGTTGTGTTTTTCCTAGGTTGAGACCAGGACACTCGAGGAAGTGAAAGAAGTATTACATCATGCATCCCAAACAAATACCTCTTTGACCCGGATAATGTTGGATAATATGGTTCTACCTCTACCAAATGGAGATGTGGACACATCTATGCTGATAGAAGCTGTGCAGTTGGTGAATGGGAGATTTGAGACTGAGGTATTCAAGACTAAATTTGTTTTAGTTTAATCTGTATCATATTATTCGGATTATGTGTTGACTAAATGCTATAGAATATTTTGCTACTGATTTCATTTATATTCATTTCTATTATTGTCTCGTTTCTGTAATTTTTTTGATAAAGTAGCATGTATGGTTGGCTGTGTAATTTTTTAAAGTAGATGGGAAACCATTGAGTAATATGTAACGAGAACTCGAAAATTATGTGTTTATCTTCCAATGTTATCTCTTATCATGTCTCAAGGTCATTTTTATGTAATGGCTATCTTTATAATGAACATGAAGCAAGCAGTGAAATATGGTCCTGTAACGGTTTTGGTTGTCATCAGTTTGGTAGAGGTGGAGGTTATTATCTTGCTTCCGAAAGTGTATTCCCTTTTTCTCTGGACTTGTTAGCTTTACTTACATTATTGTGGTCATGGTTAATCGGGGTCATTGGGGTGATTTTAGATGTTATGTGGATATATCGGAATTTGTTATAGTTGACTTTTGTAAATAACTTCATCTTCATAATCTTAACTAATTTCTAGCGTATAATTTTTGTGATGCCAGGCTTCAGGCAATGTTACACTTGATACGGTACACAAAATCGGTCAGAGTGGAGTAACCTACATTTCTAGGTAAACATTTTGTTCCACAGCACTTCATATTCTCCAGTGTGTGTGGTTAAGTTCATTATATTAAACGGAAATTACTTTTATCCATTTGAAAACAAACTAAGATTGTGCGTTCATTCATGACCAAGACATAAAATTATCTTTTTCATGGATTTTTTTAATCTTTTTTTTGGGAATTGAGTGCCCAAAAGTAGTGGTATTTCAGGAAAAAAACATAAGAATTTCTGTATCTCAAAGAGGATTTCAGAATTATGGTTCTCTTCTTTTGCTGGATTTGTTGACGTATTCTGTATTTCTTAGACTATGCTAAATCAAACCACAAATTAAATGTTGAAGGATAAACCCTTATTGAACAGATTGTTTTGGTATCTGATGATGCTTTGAATTATTCAGTAGTTTTTTCTTCTAATCAAAGAAATTACAGTTAGGTTCACGAAAAATTGTTTAACGAAACTGTACATTTTTTAAAATATGAGAAAGCACAATTTATGTTGATTCTTTATGTTTTTAGGTAGTGTGACCCTCAAGTTTTGTATTAAGTTTTTCCTCTTTTTTTATTATTGGGAAAACTGTAAAAAGATTTCATTTCCCTGTAGAGTTAACCTATGATGGAGAGATGAAAAAGCTCACTTAAACGCCATCTTCTAGGAAGAGTTCCTTTAGATGATATTCCAGCCTCTTCATAATCAGCACAAAAAATCCTGACCCCCTTTGTGTATTTACATAAAAATTCAATGAAAACATATAATTATCAACCAGTCAGTTTCCTATTCATTCAACACCACACCGTTTCAAAAATTCTATATCTACTGATCTGATTTTTCCTAATATGGTGCCATGTATTCCCCACTTAACTTACATTTTGACTTTTTGGAACAATTGTATTGTTTCTCTACCCCCCTTGAATTTGTGGTTATTTCTCTCACACCATAAGTTGTATATGACTGTTGCAATAACTGGAAATAGCAGCTGCCTCTTTACTTTGTTATTTCTCCATGTGTAGTCCAATGTGAATATGAGTTGGGGAAATTTTCTACCTTGGGCCATTGTATTGCTAATTTCAGCCAGATCATCAGCATATGTGAATTGGAAAAATAAATGGTTTCAACTTCAGGAATTGTCCATTTTTCCCATATAAATGTGTCTAGGGGCATGCAACGGAGATTACCTTTCATCCGTTTATAGCCTGATTGGATAGAATATGTACCATCTGCGTCTGCTAACCATTTTGTGTTATTAAAACCAGTCTGGAATTGCTTTTTAATTCCATTGATTTCCTTCCAATGCCATGATGATTTGGCAGGAGTTTCGCAAACAATCCGCCTGCTCGATATATACTCTGTGCACCAATATCACCCACAAGTTGTCTTCTTTTTTAGCTATAGACCAGACTTGTTTAGCAAGGGTTGTTTCATTCCATTGTTTAACCCTTCTGAGGTTCATGCCTCCTTTGCTTTTCTGTTTAGAAACTACTTCCCTACTCACTAAGGGGTAAGCTCTCCCATTTGTCTTTGTACTCCATAGAAATTCCCTGCATCTCTTTTCAATCAAGTATCTAACACTCTGTCGCATCATGAAAATTGTAGCCCAGCCTGTATGTGATGCTAGCAAAACAGAGTGTATTAGTTAAGAGGAAAGTTATACACCTCTACCTGCATATGATGGGTGTTTGCTGGATCATCACTTTAATCTTGCTGTTTATCTTATTGCTGATGGTTTACTATCTGGTGCTGACCATTTTTTTTGGGGATAGAGGAACCCCTAAATACCACATTAGTAGCTTTCTTTAGGGACATGCCATGTTTAAGATAATCTACTTCTCGTCATATCTATATATATGTTGGACTTCCCGATATTTGCGAGTTGGTTATTGGAAGGAAATGGAGGAAAGGGATAGGTTTCGTAGCCATGAAATACACTTGTGGGATGACTCTCAAGCCCTCCCTTTCCCTTCCCTTCCCTCTAAAAACCAACTCGCGAACGGACCCATGAACTCTTTCATGGAGTTAAAATTTTACCCATTCGATAACTAACTTTAAAAGCCTGGACAATACCATATAATTTAAAAGATATAATCTTTACAAACCTGGATAATATATTTATGTACGGAATGTTTATTCAGTGGCATTATTGGGACATAGCTGCTAGTTACTATCTATATGTACTTATGTAGGATAACTATACGATCCCGTGCACACAATAAATATTTAGTGTGTATTACACTATGTTAAGGTTCCATCTCAACCAATTGGCAATGAGAGTAGTAGTCCAATAGATATTTAAACCATTCATCAGACAATGTGGGACTTACTTTCCAACATGTCCTCATCATAGAAGCCTGCCGAACGAAGCGAAGGGTTACCAATGACTCATGACTAAAGGACATATATTGACCCATGATAACATGAGAACCCGAACAAAACGAAGGGTTACCAATGACTCATGTCTAAGGGACATATATTGACCCATGATAACATGAGAAAAGTTGACTCTGATACCAACTTGAAAAGAGAAGGATTATAATCTTATTGCTTGAATAAAACTACAACCAATAACTACAATTTATAGGCTAGGACTAGCCTAATTAAGGAAATAAGTAAACATGTAAAAAATCTCCTAATTGATGTAAAATCTCCTAATTGATACCATGGAATCAGATAATAATAGAAGCACACAGAATATAACTTTCTAACAATGTTAACAAACGCATAAACTAATCTCTTGTTCTTATAATATTCTGCACAATATGTAGGTATCCATTTTGTTTTTGTTTTATTAATTCTCAAATGGTTATCATGTTAAAGAAGATCCCTTGCAGTACTATCTCTTGTAAACATTACATTGATTTGGCTTTTCTGCAGTGGATCATTAACTCATTCTGTGAAAGCACTTGACATTTCCCTCAAAATCGACACGGAATTGGCACTAAAAGTTGGAAGGCGCACTGGGCGCGCTTGATTATCCTTCATAGCGTATTCTGTTACATTCTTTCTTGCTGGTGCTGATTATTATGCATGAAGTAACAGAAACCAACTCAAATAAAAAACATAATGCAGTAAATGAATATTTCATCTCTGGTAATAAGAAAACTTGGAAATATGAATGAATTGGCAAGATGGTGGTAGCTGAGTTAACTCTGTAGTTCATGTAGAATATAAGCAGGGATGACATGAGTTGTATCCTTCATCTTTTGATTTCTGTTTATTCTTCATGTTTGGTAGATGTAACATTTTGAACTGCTGATAAATTGAGCTTGGTGTATTGATTGAAGGAAATTTGGAATAGATATTTCTGTGTTCTGATAGTTTAAGTATGAAAAATATTCTAGATGTTAAATTTCTTCAACAGTTTTTTTCATGGAGAAATTATAAATTGAGAGCATTTTAAGTTATGTAACTTAAAATAGTGGAATTTGAGGTACTAGATCCTATGAAATAAATTGTTTTTATATGATTTGATTATAGGTTAATCATACTATTTATTATGTGCAATTATCATAGGATTCCATTTGAAGCTTCAAAATGGACCAACTCACCCTTTTATGACCACACAATGAATAAAAATGATTATTCACATTATCACTACTTCTATACTTCTTGTACATCAACTTTATAACTTTGATAAAGAATACCCAAAAAAATCTTTTTAAAATCGATGAAAATTATTTTAGAATATATAAATTGGTAGTAACAGATTCCATTAAAATAATGAATCTCTTATGGAGTATCACTATGATTTTGAAAGAAATTTTACACTCTTAAAATGGTCTCCCACTAAAATAATGAAAGCTCATATGGAGAATCATTATGGTTTCGAAAGAAATTTTACACATTGAATCAGGGCATCCATCATTTCTAGATACACAACAACCAAACTCTACCTTAGATTGGGTTGTTGGATTTTGATGTATCTAACACCAACAAGACCTTAATCCTTATTTATCTTATTAGGTTAAATGTGAGAAATTCGATTATTTAAAGCGATACTCGTTGGATGACAATTGTTCGAATGAACAACAACGAAAGAAGATTAGTTCTGTGATATCATTTATTATATGAAAAAACATATGATATTATATACGTGTGAAATTTATATATATATAGCTTTTATATATATATATGTGTGTGTGAAATGTATATATATATATATTTTATATATGTATTTATGTGTAATTTTATATATATTAATCGGGTTCGGAGTAGGGTATTAACAATACCAAACCCGAATCCGAATTTTGAACTCGGGTAAAACTCGAACCCGAACTCAATCACATTGGGTTTTCCCCGTTAAATTCAGGTTGGGTTCGGGCGGGTACCCGCGATTTCGGTTTTCATTGTCATCTCTAGTCCAAAGGCTCCAATTAACTTCACATGTCATATTCTTTAATTTGTTTTGGGTATAATATTGATTGGTAGATTTATTTAATTCAACCTGTATTTCTTCGTAGGCTTACTTATTATATATTGAACTCCTCGTTTATCAAGTTTACGATTTTGAGCCATACAATAATCTAGTAAGATTTTGGTATTATTTGAATCGCAATTTGCTACATTTGTTTTTTTAAATACTTCATTTGATATCCTCAAATTGCAATGTACTACAAAACATATCCTTTAGCTAAAACACCTTAATTATTTACAAGGTGATGACATTCTTTAGTAAATGTATATATCTCTTATGGATACAAAAAACAAAGCAATGAAAGCATTAAAGAGAGAAATGAACAATGTTATTTGAGTGTGACAAGTTATCAAAAACCTCACAATAAACAAAGGTGAAAAAACAATGAAACCTCACAAGATCAGAAATACAAAGTGTGATAAAAATAATTTTAAAATGGAGATGCGGGGGATCGAACCCCGTGCCTCTCGCATGCAAAGCGAGCGCTCTACCATTTGAGCTACATCCCCTTTTGGGATTTAAGTTGAAGAACATACTCACTAAAGATCAGAACAACAAATTAACAAAAAATGATAAGGAAAAAAATATTACCTAAAGTGGAGAAATATAGGAATAGATATTATTTGAATCATTTGGTGTATCATAACCCAATTAAAAAGTTATACTTAATTAAAAAAATTATAAAAATACAAACTAACATTTTCTATTATTTGTTGTATTTTGATTGGCTAATACATGTTATTGGGATGTTTGAGCACAAGCTCACTAGTGAAGATATTAATATCAGACATAGAATAATAATTCACTCATCAATCAAGTTTGAAGATTATGGTTAAATTATGTTTTGAAGAAATAAAATCTTATTCATCTTATTTTAAATAAATTGGACTTAGGTTTAAAGGTCCATAGCCTCCTATTCAACACTATTTAAAGTATGTTAATCTTGATTAAAAGACATGAATAAAATTGTTTTAGCATTTAATGTTTTATAGTCTTTTTAGAATCCTTATTTTCTTGACTGCAAGGGTTGAACCGCAACATTGGTACTTTCATTGTTGTTATTCATGCCTCCTAAACCTCAACACTCCTTCTTCTTCGACTCAATCAAACATAAATGACCACTTCAAAGTGGTTGTGTTAGAAAAACTCTCTTTCGTGTGTGATACACAAGAGAAAATGGAAATGTGTGATACAAAGAGAAAATGGAAAATATCCTAATCTGGTTAGTGGACATATTAGCCCAATTCATCACTGCTAATTCACAATTTCCATCACAATCACCTCCCTATGGGTCTTAACCATGACCTCCACACCCTCTTACATATGGATCTGGGTGTTTTACATCACTATGTAATATTAAACCTCCTAAATTATAATTATAGTCTTTTGACGGTTCGGATCCCCAAGATTGAATTTTTCAACCGAACAATATTTCAATCTATACCAAGTAGCACTTTTTCAAATGATAGAATTGATTATTTTTCTATGAAATAAGATACTTTAAGCTGGTATAAATAAATGGATGTTCCACACTAATATACTCAATAGTTGGGAAGGGTTCACTAAAGCTCTCCTCATTCATTTTGGTCGATCTACTTTTGCTAATCCACAGGCAGAATTGCTTAAATAAAGACAAACTAGCACAATAGGTTGTTTTCTAACCAAGTGATAGGCTCTACACCAAAGATGACTTTAAGTTATTTTCTATCAGTCTTGAATCCTGAAAATTCGAGTATATTAGCAATACAACAACCTTTTTCAGTGACCAATTGGGTTAGCAAAATAAGTAGAAAGTTAAATAGTAGCATATGAACCAATCACATGGCTTTCTGCAAGTCCAAATATAGATGTGCCTACTACACCAACAGTCGGTTCGGATCCCCAAGATTGAATTTTTCAACAGAACAGTATTTCAGTCTATACCAAGTAGCACTCTTTCAAATGATAGAATTGGTTGTTTTTTCTATGAAAGAATATACTTTAAGCTGGTGTAAATGGATGTTCCACACTAAAATACTCATTGTAAACCTAAGCAATTTCTATTGACTAATGTTCTGATGGAAACTACTATCTCCTATGATACTAATATAATAGAGGAGCACATTGATTGGGGACCGCATAACACAGATTCCGCCGGGGTCATTCACATTCACCTATCAGACCAACTACAACCTAAACTAACATGAGGACACAGTAAGAATAAACACAAGCAAAATTTTCAGTCAAACCTCAAGGACAAGGTTGCTCGCTAAGAGATGTGAAATGTTGGGTCGTCCGAACATAAGATTACTATTGAAGATATTAATATATCAGACCTAGGAAAATAATATAATTCACCCACCAATCAAGTTTGAAGATTATGCTTTGAAGAAATAGAATCTTATTTATATTATTTTAAATAAATTGGATTTTGGTTTAGAGGTTCATAGCCTTTTATTCAGCAATGTTTAAAGTATATGTTAATCATGATTAAATGACATAAATTAAATTGTCTTCTCACGTAATATTTTATAGTCTTTTTAGAATCCCTATTTTCTTGATTGTTAGGGTTAAACCTTACAATATGTGAATGTAAATTAACAGTCAAAGGTAAATCCATCATATTATTTGATTATATTTGTAAAGTTCTTATTTTGACTTGGCAAGATTACTTTATACAGTATAAAAAATGCCAATGTTTTGTTGCATTATATGCATTATCTCTAACACCTTATACACAAAAGGCAAAGAGTGAAGTTGCTGCAGTAACGTTGTACCCATTAGGTGCAGTAAAAAGGCTACGTCCCTGACCCACATAAATGCAACCATTGCTAATTGAAACACCACCAGAGATAGCAGCATCAGATTCAAAAGACCATAGAACTTGTCCACTATGTGCATTTAAAGCATATATTGAACCATTTGCATTTGTGGATCCAACAAATACAACACCATTAGCCACACTCACTGGGCCACTTACAGAAGTTACATTGTTAGGGTTTTCTATGGACCATAAAATTTTACCATTCCTTGCATCCATTGCTACCCAACCACCACTGGTAGTGACCCTTTGAGATGGTACAAGTGTGAAGTTTTTAGCATCAGCATTAACAATGTTAGTGTAGACATTTTTTTCATCAGTGGCTGCTCCCCATATTCCTCCTCCTCCTACAGCACCAGGTCCTGCTTCCTGTATACATGCATATACATCATGATCAATTCATAACTTCATATTGAAATCACTTACTTTGTTAACCTTGGTTGATTCAAGTACTTGAAGTGGTTTATATAATAATTTTCACAAATTATCTTTATTGGTAATATTGCAGTAACGGTGACCGCCGCAGCCGCATCACACCAAAATTGTGGTGTGACACCGAATCAGAATGACACGACCACATTGGGCCGCATCGGGCTGCATTTAGGCTGCATCAGGCCACAACGCAACCACATCAGGTCACATTGATTTCAAAAATATATTTTTTTACACACAAAATAATTCACACCAACGATCGCAATCCATATCGCAACGACCGCATTAACCACAATGACCATAATTGCAATAATAGCGACCACAATCATGACCCCAATTTAATTCAGTGACTCTTACTTGACGGATAGCATCCAAAGGTTCTTTTTTCTAATATGTGTTCAAATGCTAAGAATGCTACTAAGCAGTCATGCTTACTTGTAGGTGAAGCTAGCTCTCCAACCGATTTTCTTTCTCTTATATATACAAGAGTCTAACTCAAGAATAATCAAGACTTTACTTAAGGAAAATTAGACATATACCATCTAAACTAACTATTTGTGGCTATATTGTAAGATAAACTAGAAAAGTATTTGAAAATATCATTAATATTAATATTAAGTGAGGTCTCATATTGGATATGAGTAGATGCATTGAAGAGTTTATAAGTGAAAAAGACTCATAGAACTATTATTGCCTTAAAGTTTTGGTTTAAGACATATGTCTCACGCTCTTCACTTTTCCCATATCTCGATAACAATGAGACTCCCCAGTAGTTAGATGATAGTGAGGTCCAACAAGTATATTTGCCAACAAAAACCTAAGTTTTTAAAAAGAAATACAGGGAATGTAGTTATTACCGTAGACCAGATGAGGGCACCATTGTCCCGATTTAAAGCCCATGCAAAACCACTTTTCTGGACAGCAACAATGATATCTTGCATGGAACCATTTACATGAATAGTAAGCATCATTGGTGCCTCACCAAAATCAGCATCAGGGTTTGGACCTGGAGGACAATTAGGTGTTGAAAGATTGTTACATGCAAGGAACCAAACATCATAACCTCCAAGTTGGTGGTACCATTTGATTTTCCCATAATCCAAATCAAGGGCTAGTATTGATTCAGAATGGTTATCAGGCTCAACACACACATCTTCATGGGTAGGTATTGTTTGATTATTTTCTTGTTTTTGGCATTGACTTATTCTTAATGGAACTGAGTATAAGTTACCAGTGGCAATATATATCAAGTTTCTTAATGGATCAATTGAAGGACTACTTCCCCATATAGCAGAACCAGCATATTCTCCTTTATTGCCATGATTATCTGGTATCATATAAGTCTGCCATAATATAGCACCAGATTTTATGTCCAATTTGGAGAAGCTGCCACGAAATGTGCAGCATTGTTCTACACTTAATACTTCTTCTGTTGAAGAAGTTCCAACGTAGAAAGCCCTGTCAATACATTATGTTTGAAATAACTTAATTAAGATGTTGTTTTTCTGATAATAAAAAAAGAATTAACAAACAAGTAACTACGTTATTGTTTTTATCTTTGCATGAAAATATATTTTATTGTGAATTATTATTACTCTAGTCATGTGCAATACTTTGTTGCTAGTAATAATTTGTTTTATATTATCATATAAATTATGTGAAATTGAAATAATGGTATGACCTAGAGTGAAAAAAGTATGAGACCGTTTAACGCTTATTAAAACATGAGTCAAAAATTAAATTGGACTCAAGTTTCTAATAAATAACAATATTTGAATGGTAAAGAAAACATATCTAACGGAGACTTATTTTGTTCAAAATATGTTGTAAAAGCACAATTTTTTTTAGCTCTAAATTTGTATAGTTAAATTAGAGACCCATAAATTGAAAGAGTCATAGAAAATGAAAGATTCATGTTAATAAATTGCAATTTTGAATTCTTTATATAAATATTGATAAATTTAATAAGTGATATAGTTTAGGAGGGTCTCAATCACTCACTTGTTCTATCTCCTATACTTATTTTTGGGTGCATTATCTCATACTCATCATAATATCATATGTCTTTAGACAGATAGGGAGAGAACATAAAAAAGTATTAAAAAAATAAAAGAATGTCAAACACATTTATCATTTCATTATTGCAAGCCGGTTACTCATTTTATAAGCTACATTATTATAAATTGCTACTTAAAATAAAATAAATTAAAATACTATGAAGTGTGAAGATTTCAAAGGCGGACTTTCAGGGACTTTTTATATTATAATTATCTTCATATATTCTAATATTCTTGTAGTGTTTGTAAATCATATGATCCACCATTTTCTTAATGTTCTGTGTGTTCTGTTACATAAAGATAATATAAATATATGATATGTATTGTCTATCCAAAAAACTTTCATAAACTCTACTTTAATGAAAGTCTAACATTATAAATATATGTATTGAGGGAGTGTCATATATATTAATACGTCAAACTTAACATTTGCCGTTACAATGTTAGGGTGAACATGATTTCAACTATCCATTTATTCGATTTGGCTCAATCATAATTGACTCTGAATATGGTTGGATTTCACTGAGTCTAAGTTTTTTTCAAATTCAAAATTTTGACTCGATCTATATTTAGGATTAGGTAAGAGACAAACATGACCTAATCCGATGCATCATAAGGCCACTCATTCGCCATATTTGTATGTGCGTATTAAATTATGTACAGAGTAATGACATATCTTTGGTCCAAAATATCATTGTTTATCTAATTTTTTGTCATATATATATAAATAATTTACAAAATATCTACACATATATCATTTCATATTATCAAAATCTGTAGTGACGATAATAAGTAATATTGAAAAAACTTTATCTAAAATGGGTATGCATTACATTTAATTGATGAGTCTAGGCTCGAGTTCAAATTCAAAGATGATATGATCAACATTTGAGGTTAATTTAGCCTCGAACCTAGGATCAGGTTTAGATTCAAAAAATAATATACTAATATTTATAATCGGATAAAGAACAAACTTTACCTCACCAAGCTCACCACTCATACTTATATGTATTCCTTTTCACATTCTCAACTATTCTAATTATATATATAATATGAATCATCTCTTTATTTGAGGGTCAAGTACTGATAGATATAGTAACATGTAACTTTTAGAAAATTTTAATGGAACATATTTTAAACTGTTTTTAACTAAAAATAAATAAATCATCATATCATTATGGGCCTCATATTCTAGTACTGAAGTTTCTCCTATATATATATATATATATATATATATATATATATATATATATATATATAGATATATATACACACATTTATGTGCTTATATGTGCTTGTCCCCACAATTGTACATGAATGGTAAGAATTATATGCATTGGAATTTAAAACTAAGCAGATCAGATATAAATGTTCTAAGTTTGATCATTTTTTAATAATCTAATTTTGACCATTGGAATTTAATAATAAAAAAGTATTGGCATAAGAATAAGTAACTATACAGAATTTGATGAAAAGGGAGATTGTAAAAGCATACTAACCCTTTGTAGTATGTTCCAGACATGGTGATAACACTTCTAGCATTCTTATCCAGTTGAGTCATCCACACAAGCTCACCATTGTTTCTGTCAAGACAAATAATCACAGCAGGGCCATATATTCCAACAACAAGTAAATCTTCACCAACTAAAGTTGGTGTTGATCTTGAGAATGTTGAATTAACATTAGAAATAAAACCATTGTAACTTATTCCTGTTAACTTCTCAATGTTCTTTTGCCACACTAGAGATCCATCTAATGCTTTCACAGCATAGATGTTACCATTCCAGCTTGTAAAATAAATTGTACCATTGAATATTGCTGGTGTTTCAGTTATTTCTTTTCCTGCATAGAATTTCCACTTCAAACTTAGGTTTGAAACTGATTTTAGGTTTATCTTGTGTTCTTTCTTGGCATATCTTCTGTTAAACAAGTCTCCACCATGGTTGAACCAGCTTTGTGAATTTTCTTCAAGCCACTGAGAAATCATAAAAGAAAAAGTTGTTATAGCTTAGAGAAGAAATAAAATAGAGGGTTGAATAGACCCTCTATTTTATGATGCAAGAAGATTAGAATAAACCCTAATCTATGTATTCACTCTTATGTTAGGAAGAGCAAAAAGTAAATTTCGAAAGAGAATAAGTGTTGTTGGTTTAAGAATTGTGGGTTTTTTTATCTTGTTATACTATGTTGTGATTGAGAAAAAAGTGTGAAAAGATGCCATCCTAATTGGAGTTGTAATGTGGTTGTAAAAAGACTCCATGAATCATAATGTTACAACTTACAAGTAGAGGGAGAAGTGTGTTTAGTTTTAAGGATAAAAATATTTTTATAAATATAAATAAAAGAATATAATTGTCATTTAATTTTACTTTTTACGTTTGTTTTAAAATAATGGTTTGTAATAGTTTAGTGGTAGAGAGTTGATCCTTTTATATGGCACCATTCCTTTTCAATGGAATACTCTCTAACCCATAGTTCCTCACCTTTCACTTCGTCCTCACCTTTCACTCCCTACAAAAGTCTCCTATTTTCCTCAAAATTCCAAGTTCCAATTTTTTGGGCCTAGTAGACATTCATCGATCACTATATTTTCATACTAAATTCTTCTACCAATCTTTTTAGCCATAAAAAAGTAATATATATAAATATATATTATTAATAAACTAATTATTAATAAATAAAATATTATTTTGTAACATATATCAGATTCAATAGAGCATGTAAAAGACCGTTCTGATTAAGCTGTTTATTTATCTAAAATGAATTATTTGTGGCTAAGTCAAGTCAAATCAAGTTTTTTAATGGAAGAAAAGTTAAATTATAGAACTAAGAAAACAGAAAATTAATGTCTTGAATATAATGAATAGCCCCTCTACAACCTTTCAACTTAAACCAGCTAAATTTTAAATAAAGTCTTTTCAATATTTTATTATTATTATTATGAATATATAATTTGACATACGAAATGATATATATATATATATTAAGAAAAATTTATATAGCACCTCTGGCTAGACATATGCCAATTAAAGCTGGTTAAAACCAGCCTGGTTTGGTGTAAATTGGTCTCATTGTTTAATTCTATTCAATATGAGGAATGATTCACTTATTCTAAGAGTAAGTTTTTTAAACTTACTTCACATTTTAGCCATCAATTCTAGGAAATCTAATGGTTTAGATCTATTAACTGATTCAAATCATTGGATTCCCCTAGAATTAATGACTATAATGTAGAGTAAATGTTTTAAACTTAACCTTGTAGCAAGTGGATCTCCTCCCATTCCCATTGAGAATTGATGTCTTTTTGTTTAATCATTCAGGCTCAAGTACTAACTGAAAATTTCTACCCTAATCCTTAAGTGATTCAGATCCTCTATGGAGAATCATGCAGAATGACAAAAATTAATTTGTAACTAACATAATTCTAAGTTATTTTTTAATAAAAAGAAATTTTAAAATAAAAAAAAAATCTTTATCCTCACATTCTAGTGATACCAATAAAATAATAGTGTAAAGTCTTACTAGACAAGTCGATTCTTGTGAGCATCACTTATTAACAGTAACAGTCATACCTTCAGAGCCGATGTAGTGTCGACTTCTTCTTGTCTCCGTGTTGATTCTAGACTGAGACTCACAGTGTCTATTGAGGTAAGTTTCACCTACTCTCACCTTTCTAAATATTGAAACACCAATTTTAGATTATGGCAATCTGCCCTTAACGCTTCCAGTTTCCCCTATTGAAAATTTGTGTTATAGGTCTATTAATATTTAAATATAATCATTTTTGTCCATTTACTCGTCATTCGGTTTAATTACTAAATCATCGGTTCAACCAGTATATCGCTACATATAATATTAATACTCTATCATTCAACAACAAAAAATACAGAGAAGCAACTTAGAGGGAAAAAAGTTTGAGAGCGGTATACCTTACTTACATTTGAGGCTGATAAAGGTGTAATTATGTGAAGGCAAAAGAATAACCAACAAAGGATGGAAGTTATGTAGTGTTTAGGACGTGTTGCCATGATTATGGAATTTCTTTATATTGCAAGATGCTTCTTTGCATTAATTTGTTGAGAAGTTCAGGTATAAATAAAGACGATATAATATTTTAAAATCTGAGTTTAGAATAAATAAATAATGCCTTTATACATCAATTATAGTAATGGCACAATAAACGGAAGATAGATAACTATACAGTATCATCACCCTTATGGGTAAGGAATTAATCTCTTTCGGAGTATATAGTTATCACTTCCAACATATAAGTATCGTTTCCAGAAATTGAACTCTTAACATTTTGATTAATCTAATAAACATTAACTACTAGACTAACATATTGTTGATAATAGTTAGTGTATTATTTAATAAGCTCATATTTGCGGAAACAAACAACTAGTGACAAACCATACATGGGTTGAGGAATATGAGAAATTACAAAGGGGGTGGATTAAGGGATAATTGGGAATTTGGGATTAGAAATGCATTAGGGTAAAGGACCAATAAATAAATTAATAAAAATCCAATGAGAAATAAACCCTGCATATTAAGCCTTATTTAAAAGTTATAATTTTAAATACATCTAGTTTGATTTGATTGTAGTTCATTAGATTAAGAAAAATGAAATCGGAAATTTGAATTTAGAGTTTAATATATATGGGTCGTTAGATATAATAACAAACGTAGTGACAATATAAAAATATTTAATAGTATGAACATACATATAAATAAATAAGGAGAGAAGGTATAAATGTTTATTTTCTTTTTGAAATAAAAAAATGTGCAACACTCTTCCTCATTTCAATATTGCAAGCAGATTAATTATTTTATAGTTGACATTATTGTAAATTGCTGTCTATGTACTGTCAATGTAAAAATTTATATATAGTTATTATATCATCATGTTTTAATTTGAATTATTTTTTTAAATAGTTAATAATGATTAAAATGAATGATAAATTATACAATAATATTATATTAAACTCATTTACTACGATATATTTTTTAAAATTGTATAAAAATAGTCTCCCTCATATTCCCAGTAGTCTAGGGTCCAACTCAATTATTCTATACTAAAAATCAAACAAAATTGTATCTAAAAAATCTCCAACAATATTATTTTTTAATATTGTTTTTTATTTGTGTGTATCTTTTACTAATTAAAAATAAATATTCTTTTTATATAAGCATATTCTATATTTAAGTAGTGTTTGAATCATACTAAAAATATCAACCTAAGTTAAATTTCATATATATATGTAATTTTTATTAAATTAAATAAAATTTAATGAATTGGGATTACGTATAGAACTTCAATTTATATTATAAATTTATATCCAATTCAAACATAGAATCACATTGTTAAATAAATTTCATTTAATAATAATACCGATGCAGCACGCCAAATTGACACTTATTGACAAACAAAATCAAACAATATTACAAGAATATCAATGGTGACATACAATGATAAGGATGGTTTAACTTGTTTAAGTAACCTTCCTTTGGTGGACATGACCCAAGTTAAAGCAACAATAAAATAGACAATCATACCAGAAATATACGAGATTATGGATTATATTGCCAAGAAAAAAAAATGTATGCACTGACATTAGTTTTATATATTATTATTGTATCATCTACTATTTATATTTAATCATAATTGATTCTTCAAAAATATATATATATATAAATGGTGGATTATATACTAATTGTGCATAAATATTTATACTGACAACACATAGATATTACACTAAAATATTATTCTTTTAAACTAATATCATAACACAAAGTAAACTATATAGGAAAATCTTATGATAACAACATTGTCTCAATTTTTAAACAAGAATTACTCAAAGAGTTTTATCTCATATTTGGCTTTGAGTTCCATGTTTTTTCTTTGTGGTTATTGTATTACAAATAAATAGAAAGAAGGGAAGTGCAAAAGATTTAACAATTTAATATCAATCTCAATAAATGAACCAAATTAATAGGAGGAAACAACCAAATATGAAAGCACACTGTGATTAAAGCCCATCGTTATGTATTATTTTATTTATGATATATATATATATATATTTGGGTTTGATAATTCTAGATATTTTAAAACAAATAACCCACGAATAAAACAAACAACACAAGACTACATGATAGGGATGATAATGAGTTTAGATGGGGTTCGGATATTACATTACTCAGGCCTGCCTCATTGCTTCATTTTTGGATTCAGACCCGCCACAGACTCGTGTTAATACCCAATGGGTATACTACCCGTGGGTCTCTGGGTACTCATAAATTCAAAAATATTAAAATAATTGCAAATAATTTTTAAACACAACTTAGAATATTAAACACAACTCAGTTTACTCAAACAAACATTAAAAAAATTCAAAATTATGATGAAAAATTTATTTAGTAAGAACACTTCAATTAACATAATATTATATCATACATATGAATTAAAAATATAATAATATTACTTAACAACATAATATCACAGTTTAACAACATAACAATCACATTTATAAAGTAATATGATATTATAATTATAGTTTAATATGACATTACAATATAGATTAACATGATATTACAATTCCAAAACATGGGTACCTATTGCCATCCTTACTACATGAGGAGGATGAGATTTACAAATTTCAACTATTTGAAGTTCTAATCCTTTTGGTATTGGAATGTACAATTATTAATTTTATGTGCATTACTTTTCATTTAATAGTCAATAATAATTAATATATGAATAATGAGTTTACAGTATAAAAAGATTTCCATTGTCGGTACATAAATATTAAATTAAAAAATAATATAATGATGCCAAAAAGTATATGGGTAACTTTTATGGTAAATTATAAAAGCAATGGTGGGGTATTGAAATAATCCATATTATAATTGAATTAGTAATTGGATTTCCAAAAATTGGTAAAAAAAATTCCTGATTTTAAATAGGATTAAAAAATACAAACTTAAAATTAGATTTCCAAATATTTGTAAATTTTTTGATAATAGATATTTGAAAACTAATAAAAAAAATCCAAATTAAAAATTGGTTTTTGAGAAAAAACCAATTTTAAGAAAGGTTTCATCGGTAAACCGTTTTAGAACTGGATATGGTCATGAACCAATCATGATGCATTATGCTGAGCAAAAAACCAAGCAATAATATATATGCGCTGTTAGTGTAAAGATTCATAGACACTTATCATATCATACATTCATATTACTTTTTTTGAAGAGTCAATAATGATTAAACACGAATGATGTATGATGTAGTGACAGTGTATCACAATTATACATTTTGTTTTTCACTTTAACTAATAATCCATGAATATCCATAAAGTTAAAGAAAGTGGTATTCCCTTACCTTGTGCATGGCATGTGTTCCCACAATTTAACCTTCTTAGCCAAAAAAATCTAAGGCCAAATTGGTTGAAACCAAATTTTGTTAACATGATCTACTTTGTATTACAGGGTAGTTAAAAGTTGAAAAATTACTACCTTCTAGGAAATACATATAAGGCTCTAAGATAATAACCTCACTATTTTCACCCTACTAATTCCTCTAATGGTTTGTGTATAGCAATTGAAAAATGGAAAACACTAATATAGTATCATTAAATCCTGAACTTTTTTATCAGGAGATGGATCTTTATCCTGAAATCAAGTGCCCATTGACTGGCATAGAAGAAGTGCACCCAATGTTTCGAATTTTATTTCGTCTAAGCGAAAATGGATCGATCCCGGCCTTGTGAGCTGCAATAACTCCAATGGCCTCCCAATAATTTGAGACTTGCAACTGCAGAAGGGGTAATGTCAATGTCATCAACCAAAATTGTTTCATTAATAAAAGGGTGGCCTAGTAAGCGAAGAGACTGTTTCTATGATTATTCCAGTAAGCGAAGAGGTTGTTTCTACGATTTGAACTCGTGACGTCATGGTCACTAAGCAACAACCTTACTGTTGTGCCAAACTCGCCCTCTAAAATTGTTGCATTTCGATGCAATAAAAAAGGAGTGTTCAGATGGTGATTATATTTTAGTCTAGATCATGGCTTCTAAGCATAACATATAACAAACTTGCTCTTGAATGGCCTAATATGGTAATATTTATTTTACTTGTTTATCTATCCAGCTTCAATCTATAGTCTATACAAACCCCATTTTATTGCTTATTGAGCAAATTGCAAAAATGTAATGAGTGAGATTTTATCGATCTAATAGATGTATAAAAGGAGAAATCGCATACCGCTTCAAAACCAAGTTCATCCGGGGTATCATTGAGAACAGTTTCATTTTCATCCACAGTAATTATAAGTGGCTGCAACAAATTTTTAAACCAGTCATATATTGAAACAACAATAGTATAGAAATTGCAGGTTAAACAGTTTCTTGTGCAGAGTCGAAAAAAGCTAAATTGACATCAGGAAATAAATGTTCTTGCAAGACGAAATCGAAAAATAAGAAAAAAGAGAAAAATTTAATATGGTTTGATTTATACCTTGTTTTTTTTACTTCTTGAAAAAGCAAGAGTCCCATCTCCACCACAAGCATCTTTGGGGAGGATTATAGAATCCACATCACTTGCTAATATGCAACCTTTCTCCATTGATTCCGAGTTCTTGGTTAAGTATTGTGGAGCTTTACTTAGGCCAGCAAGCACACATGGCAGAAAGGTGTACCCAATCTATTTGACAAGAGCAAATTATTCACACATACTATTACTTATGCAAATGCAGAGAATAAGAAATATCTAATTCATAATGAGAGGAAAATCTTTTTAACTTAATATATGTAATGTTAAAACAGCATCTTCTAAACATGATAAGTTTCAATTTCGCATTTCCGCTTCAGCATTCAAGCATTTGATTTTTCATAATGGAAATTTTTATAAAGTGAAAAGGGCACCCGGTGCACGAGGCTCTCACGTAGTGAGGTTTGGGGAGAGTAGACGTACGCAGCCTTATCCTCATAAGCGAAAAGGTTGTTTCCAAGAAGTTTATATAAAGTACTGCATATTAAATTTTCAGAACAGTGCGGTTCCAGTTTAACTTCTAAAGAATGCAAGACGGAAAGGCATTACCCTATTTTGGATTGTTACTTGTTCTATCTGCTAATTTGCGGAAAAAAAGAAGAAGCTAATTAAGAAAGTTAAACCAAAATTCAGATTTGATTGACTCTAAACCTCAGGTTGCTAGTTATGTTTTTCAAACATTTGGCGCATACTGCATTTTAATATCGCTGAAACCAAAGATCAAATGATTTGTGGTCTATAGTTTACAAACCTCCTCAGCTGCCGATTTCGGACTTAGAGATAGGGTCATTGGAAGTGGAGACATTGCAGGAGCATGTGCACAAGGAATCTGGAACTCCTTCACCACTAGATGGCTTATAACTGCCTCAACTCCGGCCAACACATCTATTCCCTGAATAAGGACAAAAAGAGGAAAGCAAATATCGGTAACCGAATGATACAATAAGAACTATTCCTGAACTACTGACCAAAACAAACTGCAGAGTAGAAGTATGACTGAAAAAAGTTCAGAAGAAAGTAAAAGAAAGAACAAAAGATGTCATCATCGTTGGAATTTAAAAGTCAGAGGCCAGAATAAGATTGAAAATCTTTTAAAAATGAAGTTAAATCTCAAGAACAAATATCAAAGAGCTGATGACTACGTTTTTAACATAGAATGTTGAAAAGGAAAAAGAGAAAGAGCAACATCATCGAGATTTCTATTAGTCCAATAAGTTACACAACTAATCAAACTCTTCTGTATTTCATAGATTATAATATCATTTCAACAACCATTATCGCCATACCATTCCCTGCCGATAGTCATCTACGTCATCAGTATCGTCATCTGGGAAACGTCCAACAACGGCAATGGCATTCACTTTTGATCTATTCACTAAAGTTTGCACAGCTCTAAGTAAAGAATCAGGGTGCTTAATCCTCCCTGTTGATTGCCCAGTTTTTGGATCGACCCACTTCTCTACCTGAAAATTTGACACAAGTCAAACTCTTAGATTTCGATGTATACTAAACTTAGAGCTAATTTAGCTAGGCATTTTAATTTATATGAGATCATGATGTTAATTGCTGGAAATTATAGACGTGCCTGAAAAATTACTTTTACGCAATATAAAAAATAAGTCCAAGTGGTGAGAACAAAATAAATACACTTTTAATCATATCTGAAATGAGTAGAAAGCTGTTCCGATGTTAAAGTTACAGAAAGAAAAGGAAAACACATATAACATCAAGATACATTTATTTGAATAGTTTTTATCATGGCCTTGCATGGTTTAATACTCTAATCCCATAACAAAAAATTGTTGTTCTTTCTAGTCACAACACAGTTTGCCAAGTGTTTTTACACATACAAACATAGAACTTTGTTAAGCGATTATAACTGAGAAAAAACACAATTACATTAAAATAAAACAAAAATCTAACATGATAGCCAATCATATTTATGGAGCATCACATGGTTTATATAACTTCAAGATGCTTCCTAAAATGAGATCAATGGCAATCACATTTCTAGTAGTTAAACTGTCCATTATCCTTCTGCAAGAAACCAAATTATATATCGTGCAGTCCAAATTGTAAGACTCTATAAGTAAAGATATGTTTACTACAACGAAAATTGGCATATGGGACAGTTAACATTTCATTATGCTAGCTGAATAAAAAGAAACACGTCACCTTCAGTGGAGTATCCGTGACAATATATTCTACAACAGGCAATCCAAGGGAAGCCCTTGCGGCATCGGCTACTTGTAACTGGCGAATCCGTAGCTCCTCCTCTATTCCAGCATCAAGAACTAATCCCACCTGTTTTACGCAAAAAACAATACTCTGTTGCATAATTTGAGGTCGAAAGAAATAAGATGATGAAGAAAAGCACCTAGTAAGTTGCAAGCTGCAACAATGAATGACGTAAACTAGTGAATGACACAGCACAACGAGAATATATATTAGAGTCATACCCGGTTTTGGTGAACAGGTTGTAAAGCCCATAACCCTTCTGCAAAGCGGTCAAGAGCATAACCTTCAACATATAATGCATTAGGCATGGGCCAGTATAGCATTGCTGCATTAAGCACCTGAAAATTTGGATAAGTCAAACAATAAAGAAAATTAAATGCGCGTTTCTTCATCATTGTCATTCAAATGAACTATGCTAAATGCCACATTTTTCAATGAGGAATTGTACATTCAAATCACAATCTTATCACTTCAACCAAAGAAAAATTGAACTAGCTAAAAGGTTTTTGTTATCAAATACTCCAAAGACACTTTTGTAAGGAATCATACATTTAAAATATAAAACGCTATTAAAATATAATGTAAAATGTATTCAATATATTCACTTGAATAAAAAATGTTTTAAATATATTAACATTTCAAATAAAAATATTTTATTATTAATTTCTTAACAAGTACCCAGAAAAGTTCAATAGAAAAGAGTAAAATCTACTCACACTCACTTCCACTCACAATCTCACTTCCTCAAATTTGTATAATTTTCATTATTAATCAAACTTCTTCACACATACTATTTGAATCTATGATTATGCATTTGTCAAATTTTTCGGGCCGCTATTGCACTCACAAGGCCCAAATATCACTTTTGTTCATCATTTCAACCCATCACAACCAGGAGAAAACTTGTGTATATGTACATACAACAAATAACATATTCAAAACACATTAAAAATTTAATTCTAATTAAAATTTAGTCCTAAATAATAACACCAAAATACATACGGGCAAAACTTAGGTAAAGTACCATAGGTGCTAGTGATACAAGTGACCTATTAGAGGATGACACATGGACTTTTTTGTTTAATTTCAAAGTCAAAAAAATGCTTGATTGTAAATCTAATAAATGTTCATTCTTTGAAAGTATAAGAGTCTAAATAACATAAATGTATTTGTCTTTAGATATGACGTATTGTGTACGTCTCCAACTCTCCATACAAGTTTTTCTCCAACAACCAGTGTATTTATTGTTCCCTTACCCTATCATCAAAAAACTATAAGAGTCGGCCGAGAGTGCACGAGTCTCACACCTATTGGGTCTCGCAAAACACATATATGTAGCCTCATTCCGGCAAAAGTAAAAGATACTATTTCCACGATTTGACATGCAAACAACCTTATCGTTGCATCGAGCCTAGTCCAAAAATAATAAAGATGGCTAGTTTTCAAAACAGGTAAATAAAACAACACATTGGGGTTAATGAAGTAATTACATACATTAGGGTGAGTGATAAGGCAATCCACAACATTAGAGAGAGCACGAGCAACAGGTAAAGCATCACCAGCGAATCCACCAATAGCAGCACCAGTCCCTGTTGGTACTATCATCACACTCGTGTAATCTCTCTTAAACTGCATTCACAAACACACAACACAAACCCACTAATTAAAACTCATTTTCCAAACATACCCACTAATTATTTATACTTAAAACTTAGTAAAAATTGTTTCTTTTAATCTTTTATTGAAGGAAAAGAACCTTATAGGATGAGGAAGAAAAAGAAGAACATGAAATGGTTGGTTTGGAGCATTTGGTGAGGAAGCGGTGAGAGAAAGAAGGAGTTTGAAGAGTGAGAGTGGGAAACATTTGTTCAGAATTCAGATACAAAGAGAAGAGGAGAGTGAATAAATTTCTCTAATCTTGAAAATTATATTGATGTTATCTTAAATTTCAAATGCATTTTTTGTATGTGTATTCTAAGGGTAAATGTGTAATTATTTTTTAAATAAAAAAGACAAAAGTGACATTGCATCTTCCATTTTCTTTGATTTTTTTTTGTATTTGTCTCTCCATTAGTGGAGATGAGTGGGAATAAGGAAACATACCCTCCCTCCTCTTCAACTCTTATCTACCTTCTTTTACATTATTATTTTTTTAACTACTAAAGGAAAGGTATTTCACATCATTTACTAATAAATTAATCTTTTTCGGGTTGTGTGATTGTATTTCTTTAATAAATGTTGTTATCAGAATTTGAAATAGTGAGACCTTACGATACTAGATTAATATATTAAAATATGATAATAATGTATCTTCTGGTATAAGGAGATAAGTTATATCCTCCAGCCACTAAAATCGTGACATGTGTACCATTTAATCATTTTCTACAAAAATATTTCTAAAACTAAATAAAATGCACATCTCATTTTTTTTAAGTGTCTTTTCATTTTCTCTTAATAGATTAATGTTTTTCAAGTGACTTTTCATTTTCTCAGTTTTTCAGTCACCCTTTAAATATTTGTCCATCCTAGCTTCTTCTATTTAAAGGGTATTTTAAAAAATTATATCAGAATAGTAATTAAAAAATCAAACTATGTAAATTCCCCCCCTTGTTACTCTCTCTTGTTTTCTGTTTACATCCACTGATTCCACCCCTCAAACAATTCATCTTTTTCTGTCACAGGAATCATTATATGAACAAGAGCATTTTAATTTAATTAGTGGAAAAAATGTATAAAAATACTCTAAACTTTGTGTCTTTTGCAAATAATGATCGTGAACAAAAACACTCTAAACTTTTTATGCACCTCATCTAGTAGATAGTTAATAGTAAAAACAACTAGAACTTTTTAACATTATTAGTAAAAATGTTTTCTAAATGTTTACTTCACATATATTATTGTTGAGGGAAAATAGAGGGAGATATAAATGATAGGATTCAAATGAAGTAGATAGAATGACATAGTGCATCCGATATCATATGTGATAGAAATGTGTTACTCAATCTTTAGGGATCATACAATTATTAGACTCGCAATGTCATATGAAACTAAACGTTGAGTGGTAAAATGCCAACAAGAAAATAAAGTCAATGTAGGAGAGATGAGAATGTTGCATTGGATGAGTGAATATATTAAACAGTGTAATTATGAATGAATGCATTAGACAGAAAATTAAGGTAGCTCATATTATAGAAAAAAATGGTAAAATCATGTAATTGTGTCTTAGATAATTTGAGCATGTGTGAAGTAGACTGTTACATCAATAAATAAAGTAGATCAAATGAAAATTAATCTTTAAAATGTGTTTCTTAAAAATTGAAAAACACTTTTTCAAGTTTCTTTTCTTCTAAAAAGTACAACTTTTAGTTAAACTATGAAACTGGTACCATACCCAAAACGAGATCAAGCTATTGCTTGTAAATGAACAAACTAATATACTATATTTACTTTTAGTTGACCATAGTCTTAGACAACTAAGTTGGGAGAGAAGTTGACATGAAAATTTACAAATTAATGGCTATGCTGAATTTTATGACTAATACCCATATTATAAGTATTTGCAATATCCTATGTACTAAATCATTAGTGATTGAAAAGTTCACACTATAACTATGACATTCATATTTTGAAATATTCTGTTAATGGGTTTGTTTGCATTCCTAATAGCCTCTGCTACACTGCAAAGAGTGAGTGAAGCAAATGCTCTATTGAATTGGAAAGTTACCCTTAATGGCCTCATGTCATTAAAATCACTTTCTTTAAAAAATGTTTCTTAAAAATAATTAAAAAAAAATATGATTCTATTGATTTTAGAAATTGATTGATTGAAATAGTGATTTTTTTTAAAAAAAATATGATTTTCTTTAAAAGTATTTTAAGTTTCAATTAAAAAATCAAATGTATCAAATATTCATCTAGACTATTAAAATGGATTCATGGATAGATTGAATGAATTGGAATCCATCCATTAAGTTTAGATTTAGATAGATTAGATAATTCAAAATATAATTTAAATAAATTTATATGGATTGATGGATAACTTTTCATTCATCTATTAAGATCAAAATTCAAGTTAATCCACCCGTGAGGAATGGATGTAGAAATGTTTGCATGGTTTATAACTACGGGTTTCAAATACATTTAAATAGTTGATTTATATGTTTTTTATTTCTATGAGCCAATAATAAATTTAATAAATTGAGTAAAACAACTAACCTCTTTAAGTTATCACCAATAGGTACCCTAAAAAAACACAAACCGCAAGCTATCACAATGCTAATGTTGTAATGTCTCTTCTACAAACAGTGGTTAAATATTGATATCAAACATGTTACTTTTATGAAAAAAATGACAGATAAAGTGAAAAGAGAGAAAATGGTGAAAAATAGAGTAGATTTTAGTGTTGTTTAGTTGTACAGAAAAAGAAGAGAAAAAATGAATGTTTTTTCCTCACTTTTCCTTGAACAATGATTTGTCGTCCAAAATTATGTCCTTGATTAATGAAAACATTCATGTCAATTAAAATAAATTATAATATTCATTATTTTTTTATTTTTTTTGCTTCAATATCATTGCTATGAGATATGATTTGAGACACAGTTTGAGACAAGAGATTTTGATCACTCTTCTCTTCTCATTTTTCCTCGATAAATAAATTTGATGGGTCCCACCCCTTTTGCCTTCGTCCCCTTCAAACTCCCTCCTAAACCAAAGGGTAGAAAAACTCTATTTCTCCCCAACTTCTCTCCTCTCATTCTCTTTCTCTTCTTTTTCTACTCTACCAAATGATGGCTCAGAGAAGTTAAGTTTAAGCCACAAAACAATAGAGTATAGCTTTCATAGTCCAAAGGTTTTCCCATGATGCATCACCAATAATCACCATGTTAGCATATTAAAGCAAAGAAACTTCAATAGTTGACACACCAACATTAGAGAAGGTCATTGCTTACACTTGAAAAAACATTGAAGGCCTCAACAATATAATGATGAACTGGCTATGTTGTTCTTTGTTGCAAAACTATACTATACTTAATATGTTCTACATGCGGTAAAACGTAAAAGGTCGTGTTACACAACCAACTAATGTAAAATTTTATCGAATCATAATTAAATGAATCAGCCATATCATGATGTTTGTTGTATATAAAAGTTGAACACTATACATGCGCATGCAGATGCAGTGACTTGTAGTCAAATTCTAAGGAAAATCCATGTGCATGACATGTCCAAGCTACAACATATGATGAATTTAGTTATTAATGTAACACAGTTCATGGAAGATCCTCCTGCAGCAAGTCCTGACTCATGTCCAGAAAAGAGATGAAGTTGGGGTTAGCTTAAACCAAAGTGGCAATCTACCGAAATAGGACGCATGCAACTAATAGAAAGCTTCATTCAGGTTTCTTCAAGTTCAAGCAATTATCTGATGCCTGACTAAACAACTCTCGCACTTGATTTAGTTCTTTCTCTGACATCAACAACCCATTGATAATGTTAGTTAGTCTGCAACAGTTATCTTACATCTTTTAATCAAATTGAAGAACCAATGCAATTGCTCAAAACATCCTAATATCTACCAACAAGGCGTTGGTCTAGTAATAAGGTCATGCTAGATCCTCAGGATGACCAAAAGTTCAAGGGTTCGACTCCTAGGAGAGACACTTGTTGGGAGGGGCAGTCACGTACCCGAAAGGGATTAGTTCCTTACCCAAAAGGTGAGGGATACCCATGGTAGTACTAAAAAGAACATCCTAATATCTAAAGTGGCCTGAAACTAGTTTATTGTTCAAAATCACTTACAATAAGTTAAATCACAACACCCTGTTACTTTGAGAAGCTTAATTTAAAGGAAAATTACATACAAGGCTAACCATAGGTGCATGCTTTTTATTTACCATACGGATCACTATAACCTAGAAGAGGCTCTATACAAAAAAAAAAAAACATTTTCCATTTTATTATTTCAAAATGAAGCATATATGTTGTTTGTTGTGTTAGGAAATTACACCTCAGGACACTAATCGTACTCATTATATATCTCTGTAAATCCTATTTTTACTATTTAACAAGAATTTACACTTTCATATGTTCTAAATAAAAATCAAGTAGAAATCTGTCAAAAAATGGAAGATTGGAGATAACCTGCAGCTTCCAATTGCTTCTGGAGTTCTTGTCCTATTGCATCATTTTCAGCCTGGAAAGTGAAGTACAGAAATAATGTAAGAACTTCAATAGTTTTTGTTACCAGTGCACATGCAGATTCATATGAAGTTTGTTTCAGTTCTAACTAACTAATTCCATCATCAGAATACCCTTTTAAACCATAAAAATAATAGAATCACAAAAAAAAATAGTTGGAGAGTTGTGTGCTCTGTACCTGCAGTTTAGCAATTCTTTCAACCTGTGCATCTTCATCTCCCTCAGATATTGGAAGTGCTTCAACCAATGCATCAAACTGCATAAGAAACAAGAGCATGATTCGATGGACCACTTGGGATGATGTAATAAAATCTCAATGTTATATTAAAGATGAGGGGCAGAACAGGATACACAATAAGGATTCAAAAAAAAAAGGACAAGGACAAATTATATAGGCTAGGCTCTAATTGCTGATACACTGATATCAATTGTTGATAAAAAGTTCCAAAACCAGTATTCTACAAGTAATCCTCCAACGGAACCATGCAACTTGGTTCAAAACCTTGTTTCCAACCTATCCTGGGAAAACAATCACTTACTGCAGCAGGTAACATTAATACTCTTTCTTTAAGAAAAGACTCCACGTCATACAGCTGTGAAATAAGAAATGGTGAATCATTTGTTTCCTGGCATATGCACCAGGTGGGAAACCTTCTTCCCATTAAAAGACTATCCATTCAACTTTTTAAAATACGTTCTCAGCACTTCACAAATGGCGGCATGTCTGAGCCTAATCAGTGTAAAACACTGACATTCCGTCACATCTGAGCTGGCAGTATTGATTTTGAAAATGAGAGAATACAAAATTCCATACGTTTGATGCTTTGAAAATTCCAAAAACTTTTTACCCTTAATTCTATCAATATTTTTTTTATATAATCTATGCGTGTCTATCCTATATCAGGATGTTTTGTATCCTTTGTCTGTCTAGGCTTCATGGTCTACAAGGAATATATCATATTCTTTCTCCACAAAGGTATAAAAAAAACAACTCAGTACATGCCTGCTTAGCAGCCTTTACCAAGGCAGTACTCATCTGCTTTGCCTGTTCTGCAAAGCTTGCACCATCCTCCGTAGGATGCGGTGGTGGTTCAGGGTAGTTTGGAGAGAGCCGATTAGGAGGAGCATCCCTTTGCAACGTCCCAATGGTATTAAAAGTTAGTTGTGCCATCAAATTAACTTGTTCTTGTAATTGAGAAATTATATCCATTACAAGAGCCACTTGCTGGAGGGAAAATTGATCTTATAAAATTTAACTGCAATGTCAAATGCACAGAAATTATATTGTTGTTTGTAATATGTCAATATATACATGGATAAACAATAACATACAAATTCGAAAGCCAACAGAATATTGATGAGAATGTGTTATTAAAGTACCCTTTTATGAAAAATGACATCACATACCAAAAGACTATATATTTTACTATAAAGTCTGAATTACATATGAAACTCCAAAATAGTTACAGGTGAAGCAAGATACTGCCGACCAGAAACTCCCCTGACAGAGGCATCAGCAGCAGCAACACAAAGCATGGCAATTCCAGTGTGCTGATTTACTTTTCCAACAATTTCATAGCTGTTCTGGGAATACATTGCATGAGCTCACCAGAAAGCCTTATCTGACAACGTATATTACCATGTACAGTAAAAACTAAACTGAAAAGTCATACTATAATAATTACTTCAGTTAATCAGTTGATAGTGACATAGTTAGCCACTTAAAAGTTTGCTACTCTAACTGCCCACGTATACAACTAGCTAACTAACCAAGTGAAGTTATTAATTTTAACTAACTTTCCAGTTCATGTTTTGCTACACACAACTAATTACATGGCAATAACATATAAAGGCCTATTCCAGCCATATATTGCTTCCAACAACTCCAATTACAAGATCAAGCCAAAATTTGGTCCCTTTCAGCAACCTGGTTCTGTTAGTCGTTTGAGACCTAGGAACATTGTTTGTAAATGAGCTTGTTTAATGATAACGATAATTTCGGAGAATTTTACAATCATATGAATCACATTCCATCAGTGATTTTGAAATTGAAGGGAATTATACGGTTTCATAAATAATTATACAAACTGATGAATTTGGTAATCATTTTATTTAAATTGATTCAATTTAACTGCTTTGCATTTAAAATTCACTAGCCCTAGCTCATCCAAACACAACCTAAAAGAACATTATCACACCCCTAAATAACTATTCATTCACCTTCTCACCAAACAAATCATTGATTCAAACATAAAACCTAGAATCAACCATCTTATAGAGTATACAAACAAATCTTCATCATATTGATAGAAGCCAAATGAACATTGCTGACATCAAAACATTTCAAAAACATAGTAGAAATGCATAATTGTAAAAAAAAATTGAACAAAATCTGGAATCAAACGAAAAACTCAAAGCTAAACAAAAATTAGAAGTGTATAATAACAATAATAATTGTTCTTGGTGAAAAAATCAAGTAATCGAAACGGAATTAGTAACATCATGTAGTTCATAGTGACAGAATGCAAATTAATATCAAGTTCTAGCATGTGTATATTTTATTTGAAGAAATTACATTAGTGCCATCGTATAAATGAGAGAGTGAGAGAGAAGAAAATGAATAACTTATGTGTAAGTTACCTTAGTGAAATCAGAATTCTCAAGATTGCAATTGTGCGAAACAATGAGCGAAGAGAGTGAGTGTGAAAATGTAATTGACAATAAATGTTTGTGTTGATGGGCCTTGAATGTGTGTCTAGTCTTAAGCCCAAAAGGTTTTAGCCTGCTTTATAAGGCTGTATGTTAAACAAGCATCCAAGGTGGTAATGAAAATTTGTTGGTAGCAAAATAAATATGTTCTTCGTTCAAGTTCACCACCGGAGAGGAACCGTTCTTATTCTTATTTTCCGACGGTAAGCTAAATTTGCACAATTGGAGGTGGAATATAAATGTATGGTAGGTTTGTGAGGTCCATTTTAGAAAGGAAATAGAGTTTCACAATTGGATGTGATTTTACCTTAAGTTGTTGGAAAGTATAAACAAATATAAATTAATCAGTAAGGCACATTTAAGAAGAAAAAAAGTGTTACACTATTGTGGATGCTCTTAGACATCATGAGGTCATATTAATTATAGTTGGAGTAACTATCACTTCACAAGAATTTCATTCTATGTAATTTAGGACTCTAATTCAGTTTTGGTTAAGGGAAAACAATTATATAACACTTAAATCAATCATTTGTTGGTAATTCATATTTATTTTATGGATTTTATCCTTTGTTTTTATAGTTTACTCAATGAGTTGTTAATTAAAATAAATTAACCATTGTAATTGTTGAAATTTTTGCTCCTCGAGAATGTTGCATGAGTATTTTATTAAATTCTTTAAAATTGTCAGTTTTATTTAGCAAAGAAATTCATTTTAAATTAAAAAATGGAAATATGAAATGAATTAAGTTGAACTTCAATTGAAAACTAAATACATGAAATAACTAAACTTCAATGTCAAATTATTTTATAATTTTATAAACTTATAAACACTTGTGTAATGAGTGTTGTACCTAATTAATTGTAGAGAATAGTTATGTCTATTTTTCTTTCATGGTATCAAGAATGTTTTTTTGAACAAGGATATAAAAGTCTTCCATCCTAATACTATGAGGAATTAGAGGTCAACTAACACATATATAAAATGTGATCTACATGACTATTGATCATAATAAGATTGAGCAGTTTCAAATCTGCTGACAAGCCCGATAATGACCATGCCATTAGACTGGAGGCAACTATTATATCATAGTGTCAGGATGAGTCATATGCCAACTATCACACATACAACATCAGGTCTACATGACTGTATATCAAGTCTACGCAGACAAGATTCGACCTATACGACTATCAGTCAAGCCCCAACAATCGGCCTAACTAAGAGAAATGACGATATCAATAACATGACATGTTAGCACTTCAATACACTGCCTCATTAGTAGATAGATTCATATTTTCCACACGGCAAAGATGTTCCAATTTCACAACACTGTTAGTTTGATATGTTCTTAAAAGGACAAAGTCATATCGTTGGCAATGATGACACTTCCCCCTTAAAGTGTAATCAGTTCTACCAATAATATAAATAAATGAATAACTATTATATTATTTCTACTTTCTCTCTTGAATATTATTGTCTCTTTTTCAAATATGTACCCAAGATTGTCTCCGATTCTACCCAAATCCCAAGCTAACTCTCCAATAATGGCTGCTACCCACATCAAACAAGGCAACTCACGTTTCCCCAGTCCCACCTTAACATAGAAGAACATAAAGTGAATCAAATATTGATTATAGGATTTAAAAAACATAAATGATTTTGAGGTAGGTGCTATCAAACTCATTTAAAACCATATATAAGTCATGAACAGAGCAGAAAACCCATCAAAGTCCCAAAAATTTAGCTGGAAATATTGTTCAATAACATTGAAGTATATTTCGTGGACAAAATAGTGTTATCTTGTATTTATTTGTCCTGAAATTGATATAATATTAGGATAAAAAATTGTTGATGTATTTATACTCCCTATTAATCGATCACATCTTTTTTATAAAAAAAAATAATCCGTTGTAATTGTTCAGTGTTAATTTCATTGCATCCTTTGTTTATTTTTGTTATTTTGGAAAATGCTTAATTTTATGAACAAGTAATTGCAAGTGTTATTAATATCGTGATAGATTATTAAACCTATTATTGGTATACTGATATAACGATTTAACTATTGGTGCATTAATTAAATCGCATATCGATGAAGTTATATATATATATATAATATTAAATATTGAAAAATCAAAATTTTTTATTTTTATTAAAATTTAATTTTAAATAAAAAATAGGTCGATATGACTAATGTGGTTCAATTGAAAATCGTCCAATATAACCAATTTTAACTATTTTGATCAATATAATTATATAATAGTTATAATTAGTGTACCTTACTGATATTATGATCAGCCAGCACGGGTTTTTACCGAGTAATTGCTTTATCTACAAAGGGTCATTTTCGTCATTTAATTAAAACCGTTTAACAAACCTTCTCCAACGGAAATTGTAACGTATTTCCTTCTCCACAAACCAGAACTCTCCACGTGTCAATTAATTCCCGCCAAAAAACAAAAGCCATTCCCAATTTGCCATTCTTTTCCTATAACACACACTCACTTCAAAACCTGAGAGTCACCACCATCAATGGCTTCCACACTCATCACTTTCTCTCTCTTCCTCCTCCTCTCTCTCTCCACCGCTACCTCATCCTTCACCTCCACCTCCACCACAATCTTCGACGCCGCCGAGATCCTCTCCGCCTCCGGCTTCGAAACCATGGCCTTCAACCTCGAGCTCGCTTCTCAAACCCTATCCCGTTCTCACTCCCTCACTATCTTCGCCCCAACCGACTTCGCCTTCAGCCAAATCCCTCACCTTCCTCTCTCTCTTCTCCGCTACCATCTCCTCCCTCACGCCTTCTCCCTCCACTCCCTCACTTCCCTTCCATTCGGCGCATCCATCCCCACACTCCTCCCCTCACACTCCCTCACCGTCACCACCAACCACCGCCATCGCCACCGTCACCGCACCCGTCTTTCTATCAACAACGTCACCGTCAATCCTTCCCCTGTTTACAACGACGGCACAATCGTAATCTTCGCTATAGACAACTTCTTCGATCCTTATTTTGAGCTTCCCGAGAAATCTGTAATAAGAACGGAAACAAACGGAAAGTCCGGTTCGGAGATAGTCGCCGATCTGGACGCGTGTTTGTCGGCGGGGAAGAACGAGGTGAAGTGGTCCTTTGGAGAAACGAGTAGTGTTATGAGATCGAGAGGTTTTTCTGTTATGGCTTCGTTTCTTGACATGCAGTTCCTCGGTAACGAAGATCGACCGAAACTAACGCTCTTCGCGCCGATCGATGAGGTGATGGCAACTCACGCGCTTAACGTGAGCGATTACTCGTCGATCCTTCGTCAACACATTGTTCCTTGCAGGATCGGGTGGAGCGATCTGGTGAATCTGGAAGATGAAACGTTGATTTGGACTTACGAGAGAGGGTTTACAGTTTCTGTTACGAAGTCGAGTAATGAAATGCTTTTGATCAATGGCGTGGCGGTTATTTTTCCTGAACTGTATTTCAGCGATTGGCTTGTTGTTCATGGCGTTCAAGATCTTCTCTCTGTTGCGAAAGGAGCACAAGATTCTTCGGCTCAGAATATTACAGTAGAACACAGAAATGGTGAAGAATCACAGTTTGGTGAGGAAATAAATATTCCTGCTCAGCATTATCACTTTTCTGTTTTTCATTAGTTCATGATATGATAATTGATGTTAGTTTAGATTCTTAGTATTGATAATTAGGGTCAACTTTAAGTTCTTCAAGTGTTTCCTTGCAAGAATCATTAGGTGTTACCTACGGAGTATTGTTTTAAAATTTAGGGTTCTAGCTATACAGGGAAGTGTAGAAGGTAGGAGATACCACTATAATAAATTTTCCATGTAGAAATGATTTTGAGCTATAATGCTGTAAACTAGAGTATGTTTTGATTTTTTGAAATGGAAATAATGTGTTCATATTAATTTGTTGTATTTGTAGCAAGTTGAAGATTATCAAACATGATGCATTAGTTTGGTGTATTTGTAACAAATTAAAGATTATCGAACATGATGCATTAATTTGCAGGGGAAAGGGCTTGTTTTGTAGATAACGAAATCATATATCCATATACTCTTATTGTGTCACGATAACTATCAACAAAAGGAATAAGGATCCTCTCTCCAATATCATAGAGAGAAGTGCTATAAAAACAAAAGAATATGTTACAACACATTTATCCTGTTAATTACAATGAAATAATACTTTTATCATTGAAAATAAATAAAAATTGAATCACTGGCCTCTCTGGTTTAGGACAGGATCCTTATTCCAACAAAAGGTTATCAAGGATAACATAAGTATTAGGAAGCGATGCATGCTTTTGTTGTAGAAGGCAAAGTTGTAGTTCCTATAGTGCATTGTTGATTATAATTACGAAGTTGCATCTGCATGAGAGGCAACTTTCTATTCAATAATTATGATTAGTTGCCAAGAGGTTTGATAAAATGTAGTTTAGTTAAATGATCATAAAGTTGAGATTATTTTAATTGATCACGCATTATGAAGATTTTTAGCATGAATAACAAACTTAGTGGTAGAATAATCGATACAAACTAGGGGGGCAGTTGCAAGCACAAGGTAATTGGTTGATTCCTTCGTAAGTCTGACCATAGCTTGATTTACATGCCTCTGAAAATATGACTGAAGAAGAATAAGATTGTAAATATATCTAGTAAAAAATTGAAGAATCAAGGGACCCAGTGTGTTTCCAAATGTGTTTGCAACTAAGGTTTTATTACCAGCATGTCCAGCAAAAATCAGTAGCCACCTTTTATTACAAAGCAGCAGTTACTTTTGTAACGCCTTGTAGTTATTAGATGTAAACAAATTTAACTGCTACAATTATTCCTTTTTTCTTCCTCCCCTCAACTATGTTCATTTTTTTGCATAAAAAAAGTGCATCATTTTCTCTCTATTAACTCTAGTGACAGCATACACACTTTTGCACTTGACAGTCTTATTATATAAGTTAGGCCCCTCCACTAAATTACAAGACATAAGCTTAAATAAGTATTCATATTTTGTTTAATGTCTTTATGACTAAGTCTCAAAGAAAATGGTGAAGTTCCATATCACTCCTTTTTAGTTTATTTCTGGCAGGCCAATTATCAATGACACTAGCCATACCAGATTCAACTAAAAAAAGAGGTGCAGGACACACTCAATTGGCAATACCTGATTGACATCAAATACTGGAATTTTCATGAGAACCCAAATCTTCCCCTAAAGAAGTTTTATTTCATTTATAGACTAGAACTGAAAAGCATCCAGGTTGATAATAAGAGATGCAAAGAAAAAGGTGAGAGCATGGAATATGACAATCATATCTTAAAAAGAATGGACTATGCTCTAATAGACAAAGAGTCCCATGTGGTCTTAGAGTACACATACATGATAAAAATAGAAGCAGGGGTAATTCCCTCAAATTGATTGAAGGTATTGGAGGATCCACCAAAAATATTTCCCTTCCCCTCTCCAAACTCTGCTGATACCAACACTCATTTGCAAAGACTGCTAGAGAGGAGCCCCTTCCATCCATTAACCCCCTTCCAAAATTGAAATTAAATTGGTGACCATTCTCAGTAAACAGCGACTCTTACTGGCCCATGAATCATGTGGTGCAAGACACTGCACGACTTCCTTAGATGTTTTTAGTCTTGTGCCTATTCACTGGAAGTCTGGCACTGGTTGGTCTGTGATTTCCAGTCATCAAGAAGCGCTGAAACGGACTCCTCAAGCTTCTTTGCTTGAGAGCCTGGCTTCAGAATATTGACATCACCCCACTGGGAGCATGGATCCACCCACCAGCTCTTCCGGCCAGAACACCATGCCCCTGGGACAACTTGATTACGCCCACGCTGGAGAATCTTTTTATCAATAATGTCCAGAACAGGGTCATTGGTATCAAACTGTCTAGCAAATGCAGCTCCACTTTCAACCATCTGGCCATAAACAGAGACATTAAGGGCATGTGGTTCCATCTGTGGAGGATTGTCCCAGATCATATACCGCAAATCACCATTTACAGTTGTATTCTTGAATTCTGGTGCATTACAAATGACCGAGTGGAAGTAACCTTCTTGGGATAGCTTAACATTTGTAAAATACATCAGGAGTTTTCGAGGTAGATTATCCCAGCCAAAAAGGCAAAACTCCAGGAAAGATCGGCTCAAGATGACCCATTGTGAACCTGCAAGGAAAAGAAAGCATTCAACATACAAGTCCTCACAGGCATAGAACGTATAGCATGGACTGCATAAGAAACCATATATTTGCCTGTGAAGAGTTTGAATGCATCAGGTGTCTGCCGCTTCTGCGTAGCTTGAAAAATTTGACTTCTCCTTGCTAAATATGTTCCTGGGTCAACTACAATAGGCTGGAACCTATCACTTCTGCACGATTAAAATATATATATATATGATCTAGTTCTAAATGGAAAAAAGTGACAGAAGTAGTAGTTAGAATTAGCAGTAATTTTCATTACTCTTTCCATCCAAGATCACTGGTGTGCTCAATGAAATTGAGGTCCCTCCTAACAGTAGAGAAAACATGGGACAAATCTGATACATATGAAAGAGATTAGCATGTTGGATAAATATGCGTAAATAAGACAGGTCATTTTGAGATATATGAAAATTAGTTCTCTTTAAAAGAAGCACAGCACAATTCAGTGAATAAAGTTTAGAACAATATAGGATAATATAAAATAAAATAAATGATGGTATATAGAGCAAAACCAGTAGATGCACTGTTTTATTGTCAT
Source organism: Lupinus albus (assembly GCA_009771035.1). Taxonomy (NCBI): domain Eukaryota; kingdom Viridiplantae; phylum Streptophyta; class Magnoliopsida; order Fabales; family Fabaceae; genus Lupinus; species Lupinus albus. The sequence continues at coordinate 7,786,545 of CM020015.1, forward strand.
CTGTGGAATGTCAAAGTTTATTTACAAACAACATAGCTATGCAACACAGACAACAACAATAACTCAGTCAATAAAGAATGTAGGATCCACCTGCCCTGAAAATAGGAGACAGGGATCTGAGAGTTCACTTGCGTCGGTCTTAGGACACTCTTAAAAACATTAAGGGTGGCCTAGTGCATGAGGCTCCCACCTAGTTGGTTTTCGGAAGGGTAGATGTACGCAATCTTACCCTCGCAACAGAAGAGGCTGTTTCCGGGTCTTGAACCGATGACCTCCAGATAACAAGGCAAACAACCTTACCATTGCATCGAGGATCACCCTCTATCTTAGGGCATTCTATTAACAAGATAAAAAATTACATATCCAATTTGAAATGTTTTACGAACACTTTAGCACCGACATTTTACTCTACTTTACAGTTGCTTCCTCGTATACCCCCAAAGAACATTTTAGAGGTTAAATGCTAGCAAGATACTCTTCAACACAGTCTGTTATGGGTTGGGTTTCATATAAGATCAACTCTTTGTATGGTGGATCCCACATGAGATGCACCTGATAATAGAGTGTTAAAAAGTGTGTTAGAGAGTGTGCTGGTAGCATTGCTCTACTCAATTTGGTCTTTTCTTGCTGCTTGTCTTATACATATGTCATTCACATGGTTTTCTAAAGGATTCATGTGCTCTATTTTCCATTATCAGCTTTTAGGAGATTCCATGCAGCTCTCAAGTGGTCTCTAATCTACCCGTTTGAAGATGGACCATGTTCATAAGATTTGGTAGTAAATATATATCAGAGAGCATATGTAATTGTTTCCTTTTTAACTAGAATCATAATGATAGTGTTTCAATTTAATACTTCAACTTCTATATACATTTGCAGCACCTACTTGGCTCAAAACCTAGCTTGAGCATGTTACATTAGATCCTCTTGTAACAATATCAGACTACTAACTACTTGATACTTCATTCAAACTTAAGATTCCAGTTTATAGGGATGCTTAAGAATGCCCATCCAATTAAAAGTCCATACCAATAGTCTCCTTGTCTTACTAAATCTGTATGATAAGATCACTCTTTCGATTTATCAAATCGTGACAAAATAAGAAAAACTACAAAATTGGAAGCTATAACATGCTCCATGATGAAATTTTGGCAATCATAGACATTCAAGATATTCAATCGCCATCCATCTAAGCATAATACTAATACTAACAACTATCGTCTAACAATAAATATAAGGGCGGCCCATTGCACGACGCTCTCATTTAGTGACTTTTGGGGAGGGTATATGTATGTATCTTTACCCCCACAAGCGGAGAGACTATTTTCAACCCTATTAACTAAAAGTTCTATCAAAAAATAACTATTAACTAAAATTACCTTACCATTCACTCTTTGTATGGGGAGCTACTACCAAATAAAAATGGTGACCCAGTGCATGAGACTCCCAGCTAGTGGAGTCTGAGGAAGATAGATGTATATAGCCTTACCCCTGCAATCGGAGAGGCTGTTTCCAGGATTTAAACTTGTGACCTCTTGACCACTAAGCATTAACCTTACTATTGTGTCAAGGTTCACCCTCATCTGGAGTTACTACCGAATATGCAAATATATTAATTAACAAGTTTGGTGAAAATATTATCTAAAATAATTACTACTGAAATTAGTATCTTGGCTCATCGCCCCATCTTTTATTTACTTTTCCTTTCTATTCCTATCAATTTCATAACTTCACATCCAAATTTTGGAAATCCAAAATACAAGCATATAGTAAAGAAATAACGGGGAAACAATAATTCCTTTTGCAAAAAAATTATGATTACTAATACAAAGGTCATGAAAATCATATAAAAAATTAAATAGTAAGAACATCAACAATGAGAAGCCATTATTCCTTAATCAAGTAAAAATTAAACAAGAATACATGCCTCTCATTTTATATAACGTTCCAAGATTCCAAAAAACAAATAAACCCAAAGCAAACAAAGGAAACCAAAAGAAAGCTTCTAAAAAACTATAGAAACTTTCAAAATATCACCATGCCACTTCAGAGATAACAAAAACCTTAACACTGATTCATTGTTAATTTGTTACTAGGAACGCCACATTCGTTCATCATTATTTTGCATTATTATTACAAGACATTCTTTAAGGTGAACCTAACACACATTATGCAGAACAGAAAATTTAGCACATGATACACGAGATTAATGTCAGAAACTATTAACTATGCATTGAACTACCCGAAAAATAATCAAATTCACAGTGCAAACCCATGAACCAAACCAGAAATTACCATATTGGCATTACCATCCTGGGTGATGAGGGGATAATCACGAGCACTCAAAGTAACAAACCAATTCCAACCACCATCCAACTTCATCATAATAGCAGCAGCTCTAAGAGTGATAGCAACATTAGATGACCCTAAATGAGTAACATAGTCAGCATTCCCCACAACATCTGCATTCCCGAAAGCCCGAATCGCGGGCACGGAGATAACAGCAGCAGCCAGCTCCTGCCTCTCTTCATCACTGGCATCCATTCCAAGATGAAGCAGATAACGATTCCTCGGATGATAAACTGCGAGCAACAACCGGAAGATCCGGTTCTTGTCTCCATTTCCACCAGTAATGAAGTATGCAAATGAAGGAGGGTAGTGAGAACCATGATGAACAAAAGAAGGTAAAGGCTTTGGGGAAGTGAAGAAAGATAATGAAGAGAGAAAGAGGAATGTGAAGGAGAGGAATGCTACTGTGAAAAGGGTGAATAACCATTTCCTCTCAACACCCATTAAAACTGCTACTTTTGAGAATGAAAATGGAACCTTAGGGCATAAGGGTGTGTGTAACTATGGCTTGTTCTTCTTGTGTTGTGAAAAAAGGAAGGATTTTGAGAAATGGGTGGGGCTAAATTCTGGATTTTGAGAAGTGGGTGTGGCTAAATTATGGATTTTGAGGTTGATTGGGTTAATGGGTCATTGAAGATCTTGCTTTTAGCACTTGATTTTGATGGGAGTGGGAGCTATGAAAGTAACAAGAGTAATAAGACAATGTTGATTGAAACATAAAAAAAACAGATCAGAAAGTTCCAAAATTTTCTATCAGAAATGTTCTTTTCTTACTAATTATGTGTTATTGGGAAGGCTAGGGTTTCTTCTCAGGTGAGATTTGCATAGTTGGGGTCACAAGAATGGAGATCATAGTTTTTTTCTTCCGAATCTCATTCAAAATAATTGGAAAAGTTTATAAAACGGATTAATAAATTGTGTTGACTATTTCTTCTTCATAATTTGAAAAATTACTAACACTAAAAAATTACCACTTATGTATTTTTTTAAATTTTGACTCTTTTTATTTAATTATAAAAATTTTATTAGGTTTATATGTTGATATAATCATAATGTTCTTTTTAATTTCTAAAATTTACTTGTCTTCTTCACGATCAAATTGTATTTTGACAACAGATTTATCGGTCATCAACTCTCACTAACATTCATTATTGCATTGATTGGGTTATTGCTATTGTTATAAGACTAATGAGAATGATTTTCTTGATGATCCTATTAGTAATTTAACATTATGGTTATGCAAAAAAAAATTAAGGGGAGATTAGAAAAAAAAATCTAATTGCAAAAAAGAAAATGATAATGGTAACTAAATACAGTTATACACTTTTCCCAAAATAAATAATCACACTATTGCTTAAATTCCTCATAAGGGTATATATCATTAAGAAATGTAATTATTATTTTACTCTTATTGAGTTTTTATATTATTTTTTATTTACATTCCTCATAATGTTATCTAATCATTGAAATGATAATTTTGTAGAATTATTGTAAAAAATGTAAAACATATTTTTAAGGTTCGTGAATCATGATGCAACATTATAACTTATTTGTCATTTAATGAAATTAAGGTTTGATTTTATTTTTTAAAATATATTTTAAAAAGAATAATTTAATTCTATTAACTATCTATACTATATATCTATATCTATATTATTTTTCTATATATATATTTATACTATTAATAAAGTCTAAACAAAAAGTAACAATTATTCCATAATTTTTATATCTCAAACTTATCTTTTCGTAACTTATTTTATTAATAACTATTATAAACTTTCACACATTGATTTCATTCTTTAAATCAATAAATCATTAGTATTCCACACATTCTCTTATTTTTATATTCTCATATTCTCAACCCAATAAGAACACACACAAAAAACATTCAACAACTCTATAATAATTATTAAAGACATAAAATAAGAAATTTGCAAAACTTTTCTCTATATCATACCCAATATCATATGTTATATTCTTAAATATTCACTCTATTGAGTTTATATATTTCGTTTCTTATATTTAAATTATTTTTCTTAAAGGGTATAACATGAAAATAATATATTCTATATTAGAAAAAAAAGTTAATTACACTGACACTCATTGAATTTTAGTGAAATTACACAAATTTTATCTTTACATGAATCACCCCTAATTTTGTACATATATTACACTGATCACCCCAGATGAAATATAAGTGAAATATTTTAAACAAAAAAACATGTGATGTATGTAATTAAGTTAAACAAAATATTGTATATTGTGTAGACAAATCCAAATAATGTATCTTCATTATTTGGTTTATTACAAAAGAGTATAAGGGTTATATAAACATCTCATAGAATTGTTAATATATTGTGTAATGAAACAAAAATAATAAAAAGACATTGAGTTTTGTACTATTTGGAATTGTTTACACAATATATAATATTTTGTTTAACTTAGTATAATATATATATAAAATTAGGGGTGGTTTGTGCAAGAGAGAAGAGTGGTTCATGTAAAGATAAAAAAAAGAATGTGATTTGTGTAATTTCACTAAAACTCAGGGGGTGTTAGTGTAATTAACTCTAGAAAAAATAAGAATTCGGGTTGACCGACTCCGTGCCGGTCGACACACTAGTTGTATATAAAACCGAAACATGGTGTAACTATCACATGATATAATTTAACTTTCCTATTTTACCCTTAATATTTTTTAATTTCTACAAATAAAAACTATATAATCATACGTAACTATCACCAAAACATTAATTGCAAGTTGAAACTCCTTCTCTCACCTTAAATTGACATTCTAATAAAAAATATAATTTAAAGTATAACCAATAAAATATTACAATATAAAATACCCAAAATACAAAAAATAGATTCTAATTATATAAAATGAAATATATACAAGTTAAATGTTAGTTGTATAAAATAAAAATTTAGTCCGACAAGTATGAAATGTTTATGGACATACTAATAATATATATAAAGAAAAAATTTCTCCCTCATTTTTTCTTTCACTTGATGGTGAATAAGTTTGGATGTGTATGTACATGTAAGCTACACAAGTTGTATCCATGCTTCCCACATATGCGGAAGTTGTGTTTGTGTTTGAAACAACCATTCTACTTTTGTAAAACATCAATGATATAAGAAATTATATGATTTAATATGTTTATATGGACAATATAACTCTTTTTACATTATTAATACATAATTTATCATTCATATATTAATTATTATTGACTCTCAAATAAAAGTAGTAATAATCAATGATAATAGTGTATTGTGAATATAAAAAGCTTTACACCGAAAGTGTATAATATTAAACTCAAAAAATTAATGTTCTTTTCGCATGTCATACAACTTTTGATGTATAGTGTTGTGGTATTCTTTCCGGCTCATATACCTTTCATTTTGAGGCACAAGTTTTTCATTGTAAGTTTTTGTTGGGTATTCCAAGTATGAATGAAGAAGTTTTACATTGTGCAAAAGTTGATGAGTTAAAAAACATATAAGTAGATGAACTCATAGACATAATTTCTTAAGGTTTTGGGTCAAAATGTGGTGTCAAACCCATTTATATGCTTCTTTCACTTAGCCCATGAAAGAATGATATAACTCATGGATGAAGATTACCAACATGTGGTATCAGAGCCAATGGTATGACGGCTCAACGGAGTACTGAAGCGACAAATGGTCGGTAGATCCACGAGGGATCCTTGTGTCGAAAGGATAAGCCAACGGTGGTCCAAGTGGATAAGAGAGTTGACCTCTGGTGTATCCAATACTCGAAGATGGAGTAACTCACACTTAAGGAAGAGATGTTACATATTCCAAGTGTGAATGAAGAAGTCTCGCATTGTGCAAAAGTGGATGAGTTAAAGAACATATAAGTGGATGAACTCATAGACCTAATCCTTAAGGTTTTGGGTCAAGATGTGATGTCAAACTCATTTATATGTTTATTATACAATAACAAGAAAAAAATGTTTCATTCCCTTGTTGATATACACATGTGACAATGACAATTAATATTGTCGCCCTCATCTTTTCTTCAACCTATAGGGGTTTTGTATGTATTATTATATCATTGAGTTGTTGACATTGTCCAATAAAAATGCTTGTAGGCTTAACAGGTAAATGAGTCAAACATAACAAGTAAATCAATTAAATTTATATGTCCTAGCCGCAAATAATTATGAATAATGTGTGCATCCATTTTGTATCACTATTTTTGAGGCTAGATATCTATTCTTTTGTGTCTACATCATGCATGTATTATTATTTTTATTTAAAACATTGCATATATGTTTTGAACATGTTTTTCTTGTTGCATGTATGATTTAGTCAATGTCTTTTTTTATCTTGTCATTGGAATTTTCTTTTTATTTTAGATTCTCCCTTGCTTTATGTAAGTTTTCGTACCCTATTTTTGTATTTCTTATTTTTGATGATTTTGTGATCAATATATTTTACACTCTCAAGTCAATATGTTTATTTTCAGGATTACAATTTATATGCTTATACTTTTGTACATGAATCAAAATGAATGTGACTTGTACAATGTATATATAACTTACTAGTTTTTATATATAAGTATGTTATTCATACTAGTGTAATGTTTCCTTGCCCCTAATTCCTTAGTATTGTTTATTTTATTTAAATAAAATATACATAAGCAAATTTAATTCAAATCGTATATGATAAAAAAAATTAGTATTATATGAGTTATTGACTAATCAAAAGTAACTTGGTTCGTATACTTGTTTAAATAAAACTTTTATTGCACTATTAGTTGTTTCTCCTCATATAATTAGTTTTTTCAAATAAATAAACGAATCAAACAACAATTTTGATAATAAAATAAACATAATTAAAGTTTAATTCAGATAACAAACATTTCTTCATGTGTGCGGTTGAGTATTATTATTAGAGATTAATTTTGTATAATATATAATAAGCATAATTAATTTTTAATTTGTATAACAAAGATTGCTTAATGGAAGGGTAAGCAATCACCCATCTTGTCTTGAGTTATTACATTATTATTGTAGTACGTAGAAATAAAATAATATAATGCAATGAAACAATACGAGATTATAGTAAAATTTAAGTTTGAGGACATTCTAATTCTAAGCAAAGTACTTGTTGAATGAAAAAGAATGTGCATTCATTCTCTTGGAAATATAAAGAGTAAATACTTAATTTAGTTGGATATATTTTTCCAGCCTCAAAAATTGAAAAATCTAAAATGATCCAAAAAAATTAAATGTGGATCAAATTAGTTTTTTTTAGAGTCAAATTAATCTCTATTAGATGTTATAAAATATGCTAAAAATGATTAATTTAATTCACATTTGAAAATTTTAACACAAACCATTATTTGATTTATTGAACTTGGAGAAATTAGGTGCTTAAAGAATACTTATTGTTGTAATTAGTGTTGAATAATAGCAATATCTTATTGTTGTACTTTTTAATATGGGGAATTTTGATTTTGTGCTATTAACATATTCTTTTCTCAAATTTTGTTTGAATATCTTTTTTTATGTGAGAAAATAGTGGTCCAAAATCATTATGAAAAACACGGGAATCAATTGTATGAACTCTTTTTTTTATATATCAAAATCACTGTCTCTACTAAAAAGGTTTCAAAGTTTATTTAAACTTCGAATATGATTCAACTCGCCTTCTTTTAGTGCTACTTTGTTATTTTAGAAGAAGCTTCCAATCAAGGGCGGATTATATTTTTAGTTTTATAAGATTATAAACTGTGAGATTATAATCTGTTTATGTTTGAGTGTTTTAGGTAAAAACTGAATATAAACTAATTTATTTTGTTTGGGTAAAGTAGAAATATTATTTTTACATAGTAAATTACAAAAATGTGTATGAGGTTATTTGTTTATTTTATGATTATGTTGATTGTTTTTTACACTATTTTTAACTATACATTTTTTTAATATTTACCATCATATATATTTTTTCTATAAATTTTTAATACCACATAACAAAGGATAAAAACAATATATTAAAATAAAATGCAATATAAAAATTAATATCAATATTAAAAAATAATATAACACACAAATAAATATAAGTTGTTAAACTTGAATTACATAATTCACAAAATAAATAATACTAAAATTTTATATAAAAGTTTTGGGTTTATACATAATTCATAAATTTTTAATATTGCATAACAAAGTTTTATACATAATTTTATGTCTATGTATAGCTAAGGGAAAATGTTACCGTAAATTATAGGTTTTGGTGATGCTATATGGAGTAAATGAAAGTTATAAAGTTTGATTGTGATTATGTAAAGAGATAAAGTATTTGATGGAAGAATAAAAAGTATGAGAAAAATAAATTTATGACGAGTTAAAATGGAAAGTGAAAAAATTAGAAAAAAATAAGTTAATAAAAAATAAATCAACCTCCATTCAACTCAAATGATTCAACTCCCGTTCAGTCACTTTTTGTTATTTTAGAAGAAGATTCCAATCACGGGAGATTTTTTTATTTTTTTTATTAAAATATTGTTTTACATTTTTATCTATACTATAGGAATATATTTGTTGTACTATAAAGTATGTCGCTCTAATGAAACTTTTTTTATAGTTGAGTACTTAATTATTAAACTCTTCAATTATAAAAAGTGACAAATAGAATTAAATATTTTTAGATAGATGTATTATATTTTATCTACATCTAAATAATGTCTTTATGGAGAGAGTTCAAATATTTCTTTAATTTTATATCTTCATAAATAAATATAGTACAACTTGTGTGATCCTTCTAAAAATTATACATAATCGATCAAATTCTCTTATACGTATAGATGTTGCTTATAATAATATGATTTCGTGTGAGCTCTTGATGATTTTACACTTAGATAAAAGAAATCATGTATGTATTGATAATACATATACTAAAGTTGCTTATAAGTCATTTAATATTTATAATACATGTATTTTTGCCTAAAAATTATATCCTATGAATTTCAATGAGCAACAAAAAATTAGTTTGAGATGTCAAAATTTTGTTCTTGGCAGTCATTCAAATTTGAAAAGTTATCAAACATAAGTCGTTAGTCATATATTGTTTTATGAAGTTATTTGTCTTATCATAGTTATTGTGGTTCAGGTACTAAATAAATATTATTTTCAGCATTGAAGATAACCAAACAAAATTATGTAGTAAGATAGGAGATGAATTTCTTGCATACTACATACTGATTTATATTAAAAAGGAAATAGCTGAAAATTTTATCATTTATGATTCTTTATACTCTTCGTTAATCAATTAATTTTAGTTATAAAATTATAATTAAATATTGTCGCCTGTAACACCCTTTTCCTAGCGTTAAAACAATTACAAACGAGACCGTCGTTTACGATCTTGGTTAATTATATATATTTTTTGAAAAATAGCGTATGAATTTTTTTCTTTCTTTTATAACATATGAACATATGGTTCTCTTAGAACTCACCACTTAAACTATAAACTAAACAACAACATAACATAGTAAACATACATATGTCTATATATATATATATATCATTAGTTCAAAAAGCGTCATAGTCCAAAAAGAGTACATCATCCAAGTCATGCCATCCACATATACACTCCAGCATAATAGGATATATATACATAAATATACACACGCAAAAGATCCTATGGATGGGTGTACACTGAACTCACAGCAAGTGCACCAAAAGAAAACTATACAGTCGCACCATGCACAAACAAACCGTCAGAATTTCGACCCAACATCATCCTGCCACTGTCCCTCAGAACTACCCTCCTCAGGGTCTTCCTCTGGATCCTCCTCATCACTAGAAATATATATAATATTATCCCTAACCATAGGCTCGGCTGGCGCAGGGGAGTATGATGGTGGAGGAGATAGTCGGGGCCTCCTCACTGGGCCACGAATATCAACCCCGTCATCCTGAATCCTCCCACGTACCCCGTGAGAAGAGGATTCGGGAGCAAACTCCAGGTTCTCTCTCACAGCAATAGCGGGTGAATCCATATGACTCCCGTACAGAAAGACACAGGGTACATTGACAAGTCTAAACTCCCCGAGTCGACTCAGTACGACTAGCCGGGGTCACAGGTGGTCCCCCAGCAGAACATCTCGCCGAGGCTCTAGGTGTATACCGGAATGGCGCAACCCTACGTGTCCGGGCATGATAGGATCCAGAAGATAGACCAAGAGGAGTAGTAGGAGACGAATATACCTGACAGGAGCAAGAGGATGTGTGCGTCGTAACTCATAACCGTCTGGTAGGTGCATGATATAGACCGCTGGAATGGTGGAGCGGCGGGGGAGTATCACTCTATGCCTATCCGAGTACGAACACCAGATTTCTATGCCTCCCCTAAACACCGCCCTGGACCGGTCCACCTCAACCTCCCCCGACGGGAGAGGTATGATCTCTACTAGACAAGGAGGAACCACAAAAGAAGCCTCTGAATCCATCACTACATGTAATGTGAGATTAGAGAGTAAGCATCTCTATATAAGATAAGCAATCAACAATTTATAAAGTCATAACATAAAACATATCATACAGGTATTAATATAACAATTTAATCACACGTATGAGAATGATGTCATGATGAATGCACTCGTTAATCTAGTGAGACCAACTATTTTGTAGAGGAATGCATGGAGAAAACGTTTCCTAACTGGGCCCTAACAATACATCAATAGCAATGGTACCAACTGATCGAGTCCGACCAGCCATTTGCTGTTCATAGGAAGCGAACAGGACAAGTACAACGTTGTGCCAACCATTGGTAACCAAAAGGCATATAACTATCGTGCACTCAATAGCGCCGGAAATACCCTCCGGTCGGCAAAGATAACCGCTGCATCATCCTGAGCACGATACCTTCAAGGGGGTGTCAGAGGTCACTGTAGTTACCGCGAAGAGTTCTGTCGGCTCAAGGGAGCTACCCTATTCCTGACAAATCAATCTCCACCCACAATGTCCCCTCAACCAAGTCACACAGACAAGGTATCCCTCTGGGTTCTCAACACAATCTCAGTGTCGTATCTTCCCGCAGACTATGTTACAAACGGTAAACATAGTGACATGAATCTTTCGATTCATACAAAGCATATCTTTCATCCTTTTAAAATAAGAATCAGGGGAAAACTTTTTAGGGTAATAACAAAACATTTTTCGTTGAAACTCAGTTATAACATATTTTCAAGCTCTAACTCACTGGCTTATTAATCAAAAGGATTTTCTAATAACTGTAAAAATACGCCACTTCTGATAACATTCATAAAAAATATTTCCCCTTCATCCTTTGTCGAATCTTTCATAAGCAAAACTTTCATTCTTTAAGTTTCATTAAGAATGCTCATATGCTATGCCATGAGAATGTTTGATGACAGTTCAATAGTCAACTCAACAATATGTCACAATTCAAAATTCAACAGAATATTTAGTTAAATCAGTATTTTCATAATCAAACTTTCAGTCATAATCATCATTCACATCAACAAACATAGTCATTCAATTCCATTGAAGCACTTCAACCAAACATACCCATCATAATTTAGAGTTAAATTAATTTACGAACAACTAAGTCTCGATACTCAATTGTTCGCGGCCACAGAAATAGTTTTCGACTATATCCGCGCATGGCCTAGCTTAGAGATGCACAAATATCTTTGGCATCATTTCTAAGCACATATATAAAGACACTTCTCTCCATACCTTTACCCTTACTGAACTTAATGTTCCTTTGTTGCCGTTTGCCCGAGTGCCGAGTACCTGGTTAGGTCGTAAACAGTTAATTTCGATATCACTAAGTTTATTCGGATTGTAAAGAAAACACCTTAGTGGGGTTCTAGACATTGGAACATTCCCAAATATTTAATTTGGACATGATTAGGCACGAAGAGATTTTTCAGAGACATTGTTGGTTTAAAACTCAGAATTTGACGTAGGAAGCTCGAATTCGCTTTAGAAAAATCTCAGAAAATCATTATCTTGAGATACACACTTTATCTTCATAGAACAAAGTACTAATATAAGTTTAGGCTCATAAAACTCAGAATTTATAAACCATAAGGCAATTTGAAACATAAGCTAACATATAGTAAAAAATTAGATAGTTTGGAGTGCCAACTAGGGACTGTTTTCGCGTTTCCCTTTAAACAGTGAGGATTTCAAAAAAAAATTATGTCCCTGAAAGAATGATATTTAGCTATGAATTTAAAATATGAACACATGCCTATATTATACGCAAAATTTGGACGTTAGGAACTCAAGTTATCAAGGAATTAAGGTATTAGGGTTTCCTTAACTCTTGAACACTTGGGACCGAATTTGCATGGCTTCTTAGCCTTCAACATTTTCGAGTTTTAACCTTTGGAATGAGTTAAAAATCATGGGTTCAATGTGTTAAAAAAATCTTATAACACATGCAAGAGTTTTTCAATCCTAAACACCCTAGAACAAACACAACACCTAAAACACTCTTTATAACCTAACAACAACATAAGGAAGTGGGTTAGAGTTTAGGGACCCTTAATCCACATTTTTCAGCAGCTCCAACCTGCGAACAGAAAGCTCTCCAACATGCAATGACAATTTAGCATAGCCACAACCGTTTTTTGCTCAATTGGAAGCCTAGAACTCAACTACAACACCTAACAACAACAATCTAGCATCATTTCACTAACTACACTTAGAGCAGAATTTTTGTAACCCCCAAAACAGTGTTTGCATGACATTTTTTCTACAATCAGAGATCAAAAATGGATTCCTCATACCTTGAAATGGTTGACTACCTCATTGGATGAAAATCTAGAGAAGAAAATAGAACAAAGTTACAAACAACTCATTCTAGAATTTCACCTAAGTCATTGGTGATCAAGAGGAGAAATAACCTATAAGGAACCTAGAGATTGAAGAAATGAGAACATAAACATGATCACCATACCTTGGGGAAGAGATTTGGTGGCTTGCATGTGAGTTTTGGTGGAGAAGATGGAGGTTTTCTCCTCCCTCTTTGGTGCCAACGTGAGTTGGGGAGAAGAAGAGAAGGTGAGTGAAGGTGGTGTTGGTGAGGAGGTGTGAGAGTGAGAGTGTGACAATTTTAACCCCCACCCCTTAAGGCTATATATATAAGTGTTAGGGATGAGTTAGTGGGGGAAGATATTTTGGGTTGGGGTGTCATTAAGAATTAAACAAGGATTAGACATTTAGCAAAATTTTAAGTGTATGGTGTGGCATTTGGTTTGGGCAATTGGTGTAGTGCATGGATGTGTTTTTCTTGTGCTCTAAGACACCCTAATACAATCTTAAACAATGTCTATGAGAGTCTAGATGATAGTTCAAGCACTCAAAGAACTGACAGAAAGATTACGGGCACTCTTGAGCAATCCAGTTCAAATGTACATTAACACTACCACTTTTCTAAAATTTTTAACTAAGTTATTTATCATAGTATAACACTAAGATAATAACTTTCTATCCTCAAAAATCAACATCAATAAAACATTATAAAATCTAATAGGTTAGGTGGTCACTTAGACCAATTCTAATTAAAATTCTAAGATGTACATTACCCGATCACGGTTAGACCTTAAACTTGGACAGCTTTGAAACTAACTAGATTAACTTGTTTTCAAAGAAATTATTAAACATATAGAAGTCTAATATCAATAAAAATATAATCACACACATATATATAAACACATGAATACACATACACACATATAAAATGGAGTGATTATGGTGCATTTTCCAATTGTAGACACATAAAAATAAACAACTCTATTATCTTCATTCTCTAAGAACTAACCGTAGAAGTAGTCTACAATTAGAAAGTCATTTGTATGTAATAAGTTTATGAGAAAAGATCCTTTAAATTTACTTTACATCTTAACCATCAATTTTAAGGAAATTCAATAGTTTAAATCTATTCGTTAATTCAAACAATTGCATTTCCCTAGAATTGATGACTAAGATATGGAGTAAGTTTTTTAAATTTACTCTTGGAATAAGTGAATCTCTCCCTAAGTTTATTACCTTACGAAATAAAGCTTTATGGATCTTCCTCAACTTTAATATGTGATATATTTTTTGGATAATCAAGAATATTCTTATAAGTAATTAATCTATTTTGATTACGTGATTGTTTAGTCCAACAAATATAATGTGTAAGTAAAAAAAACATCAATTATTAGTTTATTACAGTGAACATCAATACTTATCAATTGGCTCCCGATTTGGATAGCTCTTCCCTTTCTTGTTGGTGATTTTGAGAACTGATTCCTATCTTCTTTGGCTGCAGAAAAAAAGGTGAAAACTTTGTTCTTTAATCAATTGGGTCTTCAATTTTTATTTGTAAGTTCTCTCTTTCTCAATCTCATCCCTTTGTGTATATTCTTCTTCAATTTATCATTTTTCAATGAATTCCCATTTTTCTTTGAATTTTTTGAATCAAAACTTTGGTCACAGTGTTAGAAACTTATCATATTTTCAATGGTTTAGTTCCTGCTGTTGTAATTTATACTACCCATGTATTCTTCTAGAGTCTAGAAAATTCTGAATTTGAGTATTTTCTGAAAACCTAGTATCATTTACTTGATTTGGTTTTTTGCTGTGATAGCTTGGAATCAATTTTGTCTTTTTTATGGATCTTGTCTTATAAATTTTGATGGTAGGTAGGTCAAATTTTGTGCATTTGACTTTGCTTCTATTGTTGAAATTTGAGTTTTATATTTATAGTAATAATAATTTGAATAATGTTTAGTGATTTTTTTCATAGGGTAAGGAACTTTCACTTATGTGTTTACTGTGTGATATTGTAGAAGTTTGATTTTGTTTTTTATCTTCAGGTTTGAGGTAAAAACATGTCAGGAGATTTTGCTGGTTCTTATGAATATAATTCGAGTTCGGGCAGCGCAAAAGTGTTAATGGCTATAGTGCCTTTGTTGAAGCTTCTCTGCCTAACAGTTATAGGACTAGTTCTTGCAAACCCAAGAAAGCAGTTCATCCCTAAAGCCACATTTAAACTCCTCAGTAAACTCGTGTTTGCTTTGTTCTTGCCCTGCCTTATATTTACCGAGCTGGGAGAGAGCATTACTCTTAAAAACTTCGTGGATTGGTTGTTTATCCCTGTTAACGTGCTAGTAAGCACCGCTATTGGTTGCTTACTTGGGTTTCTAGTGGTGCTCATATGTCGCCCACCGCCGGAGTTGACTAGATTTACTATTATTATGACAGGATTCGGGAACACCGGAAATCTCCCCCTTGCTGTAGTTATATCTGTTTGCCATACTAAAGATAATCCATTTGGACCAAGTTGCTACACCAGAGGGGTGGCTTATGTCTCTTTGTCTCAATGGGTTGCCGTAATTCTTGTTTACACCCTTGTTTATCACATGATGGAGCCTCCAATGCAGTATTACGAGATTGTCGAGGAAGGAGCTGAAATTGTCGAACAGCAGGCACTTAACGATATTAGCAGACCTCTCCTTGTAGAAGCTGAGTGGCCTGGTATTGAGGATAAAGAGGATGAACATTCTAAGACACCCTTTATTGCCAGGATCTTTAAGAGCATCTCAGGTATCTCATCAACAACTCTTCCCGATCTTGAAATCACAGCAGAAAACGGTGGGAACAGTCCTAGGTCCATTAGGTGTTTGGCTGAACCTAGAGTTGTGAGGAGGATAAGAATTGTTGCTGAACAAACTCCAATTCACCACATACTTCAACCCCCAACAATTGCCTCTCTATTAGCTATCATCATCGGCATGGTGCCTCAGCTTAAAGCTGTGTTCTTTGGAGTTAATGCACCGTTATCTTTCATTACAGACAGTTTGGAGATACTAGGTGGGGCAATGGTACCTTCTGTGATGCTCATATTGGGAGGTATGTTTGCCGAAGGACCGAACGAGTCTAAGCTTGGACTTAGAACTACAATTGGCATTACTGTGGCAAGACTCCTAGTGCTTCCGCTTCTGGGAATAGGGATTGTGGCATTGGCAGATAAGCTCCATTTCCTGGTTTTGAATGATGCTATGTATAGATTTGTGCTTTTGTTACAGTACACAACACCAAGTGCTATTTTATTGGGAGCAATTGCCAGCCTCAGGGGTTATGCAGTTAGTGAAGCTTCAGCACTTCTCTTCTGGCAGCATATATTTGCTCTTTTCTCTCTTTCCCTTTACATTGCAGTCTACTTTAGAATAATCACATATGTCTAGTATTTGTTAGATATATTTGTATTGATAAAGAATAATCTTATCTAGGATTTAGTTACTTTTATTTTATTTGAGTTTATCCTGTTAGTTAATGTTTGAGTTTATCATCTTATCGTCTGTAACAACTCCTACTTATATCATAAATTGTTTGGACTAAGTCATACTTGAGTTCGACAAATCTACCGTTGATAGATTTTTCAGGAGATTGTGGCCATTGTATTGTCCTCTGGAGTAGGAGGTATGATGCAGATACAATTGTTTCTTTCTTTGTATGTTGTATTATTTTGCACTGATAATGGAATAATGGATCCATATTAATGTTCTTCTTATGATTTTAAACTGGGTTTCCCAAGTCAATATGTTTCACTTCTTAAAGTTTGTCTAATAGAACCAGCAAGCTTAGTTTCTACAGTTTTGGAGTATATAACAATAACAACAACCACAAGTCTTTATCTCAATATGTAGGATTGACTACATCGATAGGACGATGCCATGATGCACTATCATAAATTATGTTCGTTAACAAAATATTGATTTCTAAGTCTTTCTAAATTAGCATACATGTTACGTGCTGATATTAGTAACTGTGTGCCATAAATAGTATTTTAATTCCCTACCGTTAACTTTTTCTTATTTTAGAGAGAAGTTAAAAGATTATAGAATATATGACAATATATTAGAATATATGAGAGTATATTAGACTATTTTTAAGTTATATTATTGAGAATATTTAGTTGATACATAAATATAAATATATATATATATATATTAGATTTGTTTAAAGTATTTTAGAAGATTTTTTAGGATATAATTTTTTAAGATACTTAAAACAAATATAAGATATGGTAATATGAAATATTATAATGTTATTTTTTTATTTTACTTTCTAAACTTGTTTGCCAAGTATATGTGCCAATTTGCCAAATAATATTGTGACCAAGTGGACATTGATAAATGCATCAACATGTTAAGTATTCAAAGGAAACATCAATGAATTTTTACTTAAATAGAAATCTTTTCATTGGTGAATAAATAAAAATCTTTAACATATATTTATAGATACACATTAGAAAAAACTTGATGTTGCTCATTCTTTTCTATATATAATCTATTAGTTTGGGTATATACGTTGTATTCACTTGTTCAACTCTTCATGCATTAAGTTCTTCCTTTATTATTCTCTTAAGTTCTTGCTAAATATTTTGAGTGGGATATGAAGATAGTATCTAATTTTGGTAGGTGGGATGATTTAACATTTGACATATTAGGGATGATCTTCATGAATCTTTCTCTCGAAGAAAGACTCACAGTGATCCCTTGTGAATCCAAATCATGGATGCAAATCATGGGCCGAAGTAATAGTTGGACCTTACTGTTGGCAAGAGATAGACATTGGAGAATGAAGCATGTATTGCAATCCTGAAAAACTTGACCGGATGATTGAGATGTTGATCACAAGAAGTCGTGGATCCCTCCAGAAGTTGCATGTATTTGAAATCCAAACTGAGAAGACTTTCACTTTCATTGCTGAAAATGTTAACTCCCTCAAAATTTTGCGTCTCATGAGATGCAATGTGACTGATCATATAGTGGAGCAGATTAGCCCAAAACTTTGTATGATTTCTTTCATGGATGTGAGCTATTGTATTAAGATTGGAGCTTATGCCCTAGAGATTAGAGATTATTGGCAAGAATTGCAAAATGCTAGAAGGATTGAAAAGGAACATGCATCCAATAGATACTATGGACAAACCTTTACAAGATGATGAAGCATATGCAATTGGCTCCTCTATGCCTAACCTCAAACATCTTGAAATGACTTACAATCTTATAGGCACACTTGGTGTTTTTGAAATTTTTTCAAAGTGTCTTAAGCTTGAGATTTTGGATGTGAGAGGGTGTTGGGGTGTCAAACTTCACAAGGTTATGGTAAAAAAATGCCTTTCTATACCGGAAAAAGATCATCTCCATTACTGGAGAGAGAAATTCTTTATTCATGTTACTTTTGAGAGTTGAAATATAATTTCATCAAAAATAAAAATGACAAAAATAATATTGTATCTTCCACTTTCTTTGGTTTTTTTGGGTAGTTACTAATGTTTCAATTATTAACTTTTTATATTGTCTTATTCATTCATGATTTTATCCTTGGAAATGAAATAGTTTGGCTTGCTTTATTAGAATTTTTTTTTACACACGTTGCTTATATTTGTTGCATATGGAACCTCTTGCATAAATTTGAAGCACTAAGTTGAGTATATTAGGGTTATTTATTAATTAATTGATGAAGTTAATTAAATTTTGTATATTTATTAATGAGTTTTCTTAAAATCAGTAGTCTTTTCATATTGAGGATCTGAACTCATAAAATAATATTTTTAACGAAAATTATGCATTTAAATAATTAAAATGCTTGTGTATATATTTAGGTTATAATGAAGGTGATTCTCTTATGTGTTCTTTTTTATGTCCTTAAGACCAAAACTATTAATTAATGGATAAGATTATAAAAATAATATTTTATATCATGTTGATTATATTTTAAATTTGCTTAAATTACTTAGAAAATCTCTTAGATTTCTTAAGATTGAGGTTAATTTATCTTTTATGATTTGTTTCTCACTAAAAATTTAGTATTAATATAAATAGAGAATAACATCATGTGTTTTCTATTATATTATAAACACATGATCATATCGTAATATTATCAATAAGTCCTTTCTCAATAATCTGCAAAATAACACATTATCTTACTACAAATATTGAGAAAGTTTGGTAAATTTTACAATTGACTGAAGGAGAATGTGATTTGATTACACATTATAAAAAATCACAAAATTATCAAAATAGAAGCAACATCAAAGAATCAAAGAAACTATAATATGAGAACAGAAACAACTTATTCTATCATCATCTTTCAGATGTTAATCATGTGTAACTGTAATCAGACATCACATGAAAAATTGAATCTACAAAGTATACTCATTCTTTTTTTGGTACTAATTATGTGAATGTGATGTAAGAATCTTCTCTATTACCGAAAAGTGCATTCCTATTTTTTAATATATTTTAAGGTTAAAAATATAATTTCAATGCAAGTGTTAATATACTTTAATTTTTTAATATTTTTCTCATAATTGTCTTCTATAATAATTGTTAAAATGGTAGAAGTCATGCATGAATAAGAAAGAAAAGTTTGAAGAATGAAGAAGGAGAAATATTAATTTTTCTCATTATTCTTATTGTATTTAAAAAGTATGGGAATCACCATTTATATAGTACATCACCTAACTAACAATTAATCAAGTGAAGGTAACCAACAATTAATTGATTAACTATTCTGTTAATCAATTAATGAATACAAAATGACAATTATACAATATCTAGATAATTAATTAACCATAATGTTAATCGATTATATAGAACAGAAAACACATGTATCATTATAGTGTGAGTCAATTACATGGACCTACATACAACCTTATGGCTATATAGGATTTTGGTGATATCATTTCTAATTATTTCTTAGTCCAATTCAGAAACCAGCAACACGTGTTCAAATCTAAATGTTGGTAAATTCATGTATTGAATTAAATGTTCTAACATAACCATTATGTTTTAATTCGATCCAAAAACAAAATCAATTACACTACTGAGTGTCAATACAACTCCATTTTTTCAAATAAATTCACCATTTTATAATGAATAATAATCATGTTATTCAGGAAAATTCAATTATTCATTTTATAATGAATAATAATAATTACGTTTATTTTATAATTCATGATTAATAAGATACATATATATCATTACTAACATATATAATATTAACATATATAACATTACAATTCCTAATTAGTAACATATATAACAAATAATACATGTATAAATATTTATGGTATATGTTAGTTTCAAATCCAATACTATAAAAGTTAGAAAAAATGTTACCAATCATCATGACTAATGGGGAAGTATCACACAAATATAAGAGTAATAATATATATAACACTAACATAATAACAATTTAGTAAGTAGTAATATATAAAACATTAACATTATAATTCACACAAAATTGATAATTTAAGCTATAAAATTGATTGAAGAATTCAAACAACAATTCAATATTATCCTCTAGTATCTATTTCTTTAATAGGGGTTTCACTTCGATTCTAACGGTTCCTAAATTTATAAAATCATGAACTGAAACAAACATAAATAATCTCTTGAAAAAATAACTGAACTGAATCACGAAACTGAATCGAACTACATTTTACGGTTTAATTCAATTCCACTAGTTTCAGAGTTTAAACATTAAGCACTTACACCTCTAATATTATCATTGCATACAATATTTTCTCTTTTAAAATTGCAATTTCAAGCTTAAAATCAAGACAAAACTATTGGATTAATATTCTAAATTATTTTTTATTTTATAACTTTTTTATTTTATTTTATCTATACGGATGGATATTTTTCATAACTTTCCTAGATTCTCAACTAAAATTCACAGTTTTGGAGTCAATGAATTCAGAAAGAACAGATATATAAAATTCATCTCATTGTTTCCAAAAAATTTAGATTACAAATCTAATGAAAAACAATTCAAAGACAAATTTAAAATAAAAAATAAATTACAGGAACTAACTAAATGGGACATTTTAACAACATAAAAATAACTAATTTTGCCTTGAAACTCAACTTCTTACTTTCCCATAACAATCGCCTTAAAATTTAGACTGAGACCATCTCTAATACTACAAAATCTAATATTAAACTAAAATTCCATCATATAGTATTAAAAAAAGTTGATATGTGTAACTTTATAATTATTTTAGGATTTATATTATTTTATCATCTCACATTGAAATAACCTACGCTTCAAACTGGGACAGCATGTGCAAGTTTAATTTTCTTCTCATACACGTCTTCTTATTACTAAAGAAGCAACCAAAACAAAGTCTTTTTTTTTTATTTTCTTATTCGATTCTTCTGGAAAGGTCCACACGGTGCCAAATGACAGCATAACATTCCATATATCCTCACTACTTTTCTAAATCCATAATGTTAAGCCACATAATTGGTTGGACAAATTTGCACAACATTAATCTTCTTTAAATTGCAAAATAAGCAAAGTTTCAAACATAAGATTAAGTGTCTTAATCTATAATTAAAATCACTACTCATTCTAATCTATCCCAAAAATGTCTTTCTCATTCCGTGAAACAAAAGAAAGAGAAAAACTTCACGTCTCATCTCATTCTAGTATATATAACTTTCAAACCATTGGATTTTCCAATAATGAATAATCATGATGTGAAGTAAGTCTTTTCCACTTACTCTTGGAGTAAGTTTCCACTTACTCAAGAGTAAGTGGATCCATCCCCATAAAAGACACCACCATGTCCAATCAAACTTTTTTGTTTTTATGTAATGGATCAAATGTGTTGCAATATCTCTTCAATCTAAAATCATTAAAAGAGAACATACCAACTAATTCTTATATGAATAATGATAATGATATACTAATCTAGCCCACTAACCTATGTTATGGGGATGAAAAGATATGATATCCCTTATCAAGTTTTATATATTATCTCGGAAAAAGAATAGTGGAGCAAAAACAACAATAATAATAATAAATATTTGAATTTTTTAATTACTATGATATGTTTTTATTGGCCTAAGATAACATACGGGAGATGACAGAACAGATCTTTGATCTACGTAGAAATATAGTATCAAACTCTAATTGTAATTGTGATATTGTTTCAACAATAACAACAATTGTAATCTTAATTCACCTTACCCAAATAGGTTCCTCCTTAATAGTTTCCAACACAGGTTTCCTTGACCTACAATAACTTAACCTATTATGAAACAACCCTGACTCATCAACTCCTTCCAAACTCAACCGTGGAGCATCATTTTCAACACTCATCTCATGAGACTTCAACTCTGTGGCACCGCTCTCCGGCCGAACACGGCCGGATATCCGTTTTGCCACAGAGTTAGCAGCCATGAAGAGCACCGCCATGTCGGCCGCCGTGACAACGAAATTCAGTCTCCTCATTGGGAAGAAGATGTACACATTACCAAACTCTAACTCTTCATCAGCACCAAGAGCAGAAAACCTATGACCCATGTGAAGGGATCTTGAATTTGTTAAGAAAAAAGTGGGACACTCTAGCATGAGTTCTGCTACGTTCACTTGTGACTTATATTGTTTCACTTCACCTGTGGGGAAGATAACCCTTGCAGCCCTTGTATTCTTCATCATAGGAGGAGCCAAAGTGCATGTAATATAATTTCCCATAGGACAAGAATTTTCTTCCTAGGAAGAGAAAAAGAAAGGATTGTGGTGTTGATGTGTGAAAGGTATATAGGTAATAGAAATTATGTGGGTCTTAGTTAAGGATTTTGGTTGATATGAGAGAGGATGTGAAGGTGGGTATGTATATATATAGGGGAGAAAAGTTTAATACAGATAGCAGGGATTTGTTGGGTAATTGGAATGATAACGGGGTGGGTCAGAGTCGGGTTTGAGTTTACCTATCCAAACCCAAAATCTAAAACCCGAATTCGAATTAAGCGGGTTGAAAACAATGATATCATCCTCAAACCCGTTGGATTTCGGGTAACCTAAATTCTTCAAATTTATACATATATATAGCATTTTTATATATGTATTATTTTACCGTTATTAATCGGGTTCGGGGTAGGGTATCAATTATACCAAACTCGAACCCGAAATTTGAATTCGGGTAAAACCTGAATCCAATCACATTAAATTTTCTTCGTTAAATTCAGATTGAGTTTAGGTGGGTATCCACAAGTGCGGTTTTCATTCTCATCCCTAAATGAAATGTTTTATTTTATTTTATTTAAATAAGAACATTATCAATATGGAAAATGAAGTTTGCAAATCTTAGGGTACCTGAAATGAGACCCCATCTTCTTAGTACTTATTAAAATTTTAATTTAAATATATATTTTTATCAATCAAAACAATTAATACATAAAGTAATACACTTTGTGGGACAGGAGATTCGCTCTCACTTGAAATGTCCTAAATAGGAGATTTAGATGGTTTAAGTGATACACTTTTTTGAAAAATAAAATTAGGTTTAAGCTGTACAAAAAAAAACATGTCGGAAGAGTTATTCTCACCATAATAATGTATATGTTCTTGACTTGAATAAGATTGCACTAAGGGAAATGCATGTGCCTACAAACTAATTTTTTTTTAATTGAAGCTAGTTTTAGATTTCTAATATTGTAAATAAGGAATTGGTATAGTTGTTGATTAAAGTTAGACTCACATACATACATATATATATATATATATATATATATATATAAAAGATTGAAATGTTTCAATTTTTGAAAAGGACACTTAAGCATCAACCATGGTCCATGAAAGAAAATAAGTCTTTCGCCCAAATAAAAAATTATAACTTTGTAATACAGAGATATAACTTTGATCTTTATGTACATCACAATTATTTATCAATGTATACTTCTATAAATCAAAAAATCCCCACACACAAAAAAAAAACGAAAAAATATACTTTCATTTTGAAAAAGTCTTACAAATTTATTTGTGAAACAATATGTATATCAATTAAATAATAATAGAAACGTAGCATGCATAACCGTTATTCCAATTACATCTTATGTTTTTGTTACACATATCACACATGCTATATTTTTCATTTATAATACATATAATAAATTATATATCTTTAGTCTTCCTTTACTTGAGTAGAATATTTCTCTCATTTGGTTAATAAGATAATAACGAGGAGAAAAATAAAAAGTGCATGAGACCCACCAAAATTCTCTCTCCATACGAGGAGAAAGTGTTAGGGAGAGTGAAATGACAAAATCAATATCTTTAACATCTTTCATATTATTTTTATTCTAAGGATATTTTGTTATTCAAAAATTTACATATACATTTTCTCTTATCTTTCTTTTTTCTTTCTCTCATACTGAAAAAACAAAAATCTACTATATTTCTCACATTTTTCTTCCTCTCCTCTCTTTCTTCATTATCTTTTTTTATCATTTTCCACTCTTCAACCAAATAAAGCCCGAGAGAAAAAGATATATATCGATATAGATTTTTACACTGTTATTATATCATCAACCATTCATTTTTAATCATCATTAACTTTTAAATAAAAATAATACAAATGAATAGTAAATAATATATTAGTTGTATAAATCTTTATACTATCAATGTATAGATATGATTGTATAATTAATAATGTGAATGTACTTGATACCCTTTAGAATAATATTTGTGTGTAGGAGTTTGGGAATACGCGTTGGGTGCAGAGTTTATGGCTGTCACGGGAGCTGAAATTTCGCTGTAAATGCGTGTGGGACCAACTCATAACTTTTTCTTTTTTAAAGCTGTAGTAATTAGGTTGATCATAACAAATTATAATAATATTATAAGACTTCATTAGATTTTAGAAAGATTAAAATGTTAAAGATTTTATTTTTGGGAATGACATTTGTTGGGAGAGAAAATCATATATCACAAAAAAGATTAATTCCTTACTCATAAATCGATGATACATTTCCGTTCCCAAAAAACTAGTAAGAATCCATGGTGACTACTTAGCATTTTATGATGAGAAAAAGTATATTGTTTATTAGATTGTGTCATCTAATATTAATTATAAATATAAATAATACAAATGAACGATGAATCATATAATAATTATGTATAAATATTTATATCGATAATATATATATATATATATATATTATTTATTTATTCGATTATTGAGGCCTTTCCTCTTTCTTTTCAAACTGTTAATTATTCTTAGTGGATTAATATTAAAAAATGTTTTTAATGAGATTAGTGAAACACTTCATCTCTTTTCAATTGATTAATATTTAGAAAAAGAAAATGATATATCATCCTACTAATTATTCTATTTACAATAAAGTGATATTTATCACAAAATGGTACTTTGTTTATTATGATTGATTTATAAGTGAAAATATCACTTTATTTTGGATAGGATGATTTGTAGAAGAATTTAGTAAAAATATATAATTAATTACAAATTGTTTCGGACTTTGTGAAATTCATGATAAGTTTATATTTCCTTAAATTTATATAATATCACATTCTAAATTTTATATCACATGCTTAAATTTATATAATAGCCCGAGTTCGTAAAAAATTATATTGTAAGAATTAGTTGGGCATTATAAATAAAAGTCGTGTGAACAAGTGGCCCGAGCCCAATATCAATGGCGTTAATCGTCCAATCAATTCTCACACATTACAATTCATGATTGAAAAAAAATAAAAAATACTTAATAATTAAAAAAATTAACTTAGACAATTAAAGGTGTTAATGGATCTCCACACTCCAAAGTTTCAATCTTTTCAATAAGGATCATCTTCATTAATTGAGAAATAAATACTTGTTATTTCTTATGTTTTTAATAACAAAAATTTCATTTCAATATATAAAAAATATAAAATTCTCTTCTCTCTATCCCTCTCCCTCACAAACATAGATATAAAACTCTCCATTTCACAATGGTTATTGTTCAAAATCACACCACAACCATAACTTACCTTCTAGTTGTGATTCCATAGCCCTTCTTCAACTAATCATTGTCGTGAGTAATGTACCTAATCGATGAACAAAGATCACATGTCTTCAAACCTTTCTCAAGTCAATCACATTTCATCAAATAAGATAAATATATATTTTTTATTTTTTTTATTTATGTGGCAATTTCTAATTGGCTGAGATTATAAATTGAGATAGACTTTATGACAACATATCTTTTTTCCTATAGACTCATAAAGCCATACACTATTCCTCTTAACTTTAATGACCTTATTTTATACACAGCAGAGAAACACGACCCTTCAGATTTCTTGTCTCACAATTTAGTCACTCCATATGACACTTCACAACATATGCCTTTAGCTTAATTGTGATTGATCAAAAAATATGTTTAATAATTAAACTTTTAATTTAAATGATTTTTTCAACCAATCATATATTATGATATATGAAGGGACACAATTTGTGAGACAAATGTAAGAATGACAATGAGTTTGAATGAGTCTGGGTAGTGTATTACTTGGACCCGCCTCATTGCTTAGACTCTGACCCGTGTTGATATTTGTTGGGTCTACTACCCATGGGTCATTGAGTACCTAACGGATATGCAAGTACCCACAAATTCAAAAAACACTAAAAAATATTTCGAGTAATTTATGTAATTATGTGTTTATTTTCTATAATCTTATATATTATTGGACAAAAACCATATGTGCTAGTGGTACACGTGACCTATAAGTTGATGACACATGAATCTTTTTGTTTACTTTCAAGGTAAAAAAAATGCTTGATTGTAAATCTAATAAATGTTCATTATTTGAAAGTAAACAAAAAGGTCTACATGTTATCCACTAATAGGTCACATGTACCACTAGTACATATGATACTTTACCTAAGTTTTGTCCTATATTATTTAGGTAACTAACAAGAGAAAAAATTATAAAGCATGTTTAAAGTTTTAAAAACATTTTAATAATGATGTAAAATTGGTTTAGTAAGAATTGTTCAATCAACAAAATATTGGATTATACATATCAATTGAAAACATAACATCACATCACTACTTAACAATATAATATCATTTTTAACAACATAACAATCACATTTATTAGATTATGATTTATTTAATAATGTAAAACATTTATTATTACTTATAAAAATACAAAATTTAAAAATTCAATAATTGTTATTTTATATAAAAACATATATTAATTATAAAATACGACGAATAAAATCATTATTATTTAGATAACATGGGAATAAAAATAAGAGAAAAGAAATATATACCTACATTTACAGTTATTATTACACCTTTTTTACTAGGCTTGAATGGACATCACGGGAAAAAAAAAGAATAGATATAAGAGATAAATTTTGAACTCTCCATTTAGGATTAGCTCTCTTAAAAACTTGTAAGATTTTTATCCTTTATTTAAACACTATAATATTTTATATGATATATTTATTTAAAACACCAATAATATTTATTATCCAATTGAATTTATCTATTTTAAAGATATCATTCATATTTGTAAAATTATTTTTTCTCCTTTTCACTTTATTTATAAAATTATTTAAATATGTAAGATAAAATTAGGTGTTCACATTCTTCACTCGACCATGACCTGATGTGCATTGCTTGCCATGGCTAACCTTGCCTATTACTACCTTTCAGCCAACCACTGACCACTAACTAGCCAACATTGCCTAATTAGTTGGGCGACATTACACATCAACTATCCAGTAGTACCCATCACTCTGCCTACACAACTCATCAATTAGCCACCAACTCACCTACATTGGCCTCGAGTTAGCCAATGAGATCAAATATTGACAAAAGTCTATACCAACCAATTGAGTAATAAGGTCCAAAATCAGAAATCAAAAGGCTCAATACTGACCCAAGATCCAGACTAGTCCAATATGATCTGGTCTATAGGGTAACTTAAGGGGAAGAGTCCCCTAAAGGGAATATAGGAACCATCATACACCTAGACATAGGTTTGCTAAGACTAACTCAATACGAGGATATGAACATGATTTCAATCATGATATCATTGGACTTTCCTTCAAAGCAAAGTAAACTCATCTCATTCACTATAAATAGAAGACGTCATTTTTTGAGGAAATATATTCTATTCATCATTTAAGGTCGGCTCCAACCTAAGGTAATCAATACAAAATGTAATGCGAAGACAGAAAAATGGACAAATTGCATTTTGACCTTTAAAATCTACATCTCTTTATCGATTAGTGCATAAAATGGTGAAAGATAATGTCTTAAATATAAAGATTATTGATGAACAATTTTCGGAATAATGTTAAATATTTTTTCATGGTTTAAAATTTAAAGGATATTACTCCAATCTAAATTCAAATTTTGGAAGTTATTATTCCAATATGGAAGCCAAATAATGTGCCTTAATTTGTTGGATAGATCAAGATAACTAATATATATATATATATGAAAAAACCAAACCTTAAATTCAGATTTACCATAATACGACATAGGGGTAGGTCACATGACATGGTGAGGTAACCTAAAACACTTCAACGCATAAAAGAATTATATGTAATCAAACATTAGCATCTCAAAATAAAATTAATAACA
The DNA here is from genome assembly GCA_009771035.1 of Lupinus albus. Taxonomy (NCBI): domain Eukaryota; kingdom Viridiplantae; phylum Streptophyta; class Magnoliopsida; order Fabales; family Fabaceae; genus Lupinus; species Lupinus albus. Next base: position 7,815,346 of record CM020015.1, read on the forward strand.
ATATGCCCTCAACAATTATGTATCATTCCAATGACATATAATATTACCTATGATTTCTACTTTTTGATAAACTATTTGCAAACATATATTGTAAATGATTTATTATACATATAGTGTATGCTACTGAGATACTACTTTTTCATGGGTAACCGCTACTTTTATGTAAACATAGTTCTTTCCCTTTACGCATGTTCCATCATTGGATCGATTGAAGATCTCATATCCTGATCTATGTCCTAAACTAATTAAAATGTATTATTCAATTAAATAGACAAATTTTTAGAGACATATAATCTAGGGCCATTCTAACATGCGTACTGAGATACAGTACGCATTGGTGCTAACTGATTTCTTAGCCGTCCATTTCATCTACCCGTTGAGATTATGACCGGTTGCGTGATAGGAGAGAAGTCGGTTTGGGCCTGACACTCTTTAGCCCATACAGAAGTCGGCACCTGATGAATTAACTTAAGCCCACACAGAAGTCGGTTTGTTAGAAACCGACTTCCTAACATGTTTTATTTTTTCAATTAATTTATTTGATGGTCTTGATTGGCTGGCCCATAATTTATTTAATTTATTTTGGGTAGCAAATTAAATTAGTGTATAAAGGATAAGTTAGTGTTTGAAGGGTTAAATGAAGAAGCAAGTATGGGAGAATTAAATTATAACATGATAAATATTTTTGTGAAATAAATTATAATTTTCATTTAATTTAAAATATTCTAACTTTAAATATAATAATTTGAAATGTCCCACTTTATTACAAATTCCCTAAATGACCTCCTGTTCCACACCTAGGAGGTTGCCTAGAACGTCTCGACCTCCCTCTATTTTCAACCGTTGGTTGGTCTTGAGTTGTATCTGTCAGCCCCGTTGGGAAAATATTATCATTAACTACAAAAGAACTTGGTCCAGCACCATCTTGATTGAAGTTGAATTCAATATCATTAAGATGCACATTTGCCGAATCAGGTGTACCGAATAAATTGTTGATGAAGTCGCTTTGGTCGGTAGAAAATGAGTGGCGTTGTGGCATCAAATCATCAACCCGATTGTGATGGTGTTGTGACGGTTCATAATGAAAAGACATTCTCCCTAGTTGAAGGTTATAAGAGCTAGACATTGATGGTTGAATCATCGGAAGTTGTGACGTCATAGGTTGGTTCGTCATAGGTGGGAACATTGGTGTTTGAGGTGTGGGAATTTGATCTGTTTGATGTGGGTTAGTTTGTATATTTATTTGGCGTGGGTCTCGGAGTTGAGTTTCGGAAGATAAGAAAAGTCTAGAATTAGTTCTATACCAAATCATATATTGTGGTGTGTGGACGGGATATTGGATTTGAGGTCCTCGTAAGACTTGATCCCTACGATGACTCCAATATTCAATCCATTGTGCATGTTTGGAAGCCCAGTTTGCATCTTGATTACCCCGTTTGTCAACTCTGTGTAGGGCGTCAAGATTCATCGGTGGTTGTGGCAAATCTTGGACAAGTCCAAACTGTAGTTTTACTCGATCTGTTTGATGCCATTCGATAATGGAGAAACAAATCAAAGCTGTACATGCACTCCACACCCTCTTATCTTGTCGAATTTGACGTTCGAGATTGTTGATATAAGTCTCATATGGCAGCCATTTAAACTACAAATATAAGAATATATAATGTTAGGAAATTGAAAATTTTGTTAGTTGTTGTTGATAAAGATTTTAAATAGATTTAAATCGTTGGCTTCCATATGATCCAAGCGTGACCTATATCTTGTCAAGTCTCCACGTGGAACTCCTTGAAAGATTAAATTTGTTTGACCCCACCTTCACAAAAAGAATTATTAATTAATTATTTAAAAAGTAACAAATTGTAAGTAATTGTCAATGTATAATTATCAACATATATTACCTTTTAGCCAATGGATAAGTTGGTGGACCATCCAATCTTGGTGCAAGAAAAGGTAGTCTATACCATGCCCAAGATTGTAAAAGTATTAAGCACCCACCCATGGCTTTTCCATTTGGTTTAGTAGCCCGACACATCTCCCTATACAAGTTTGCCAAACAAGCTGAACCCCAGCTATATCTGTTAACTCTTGATAGGTCTCTAAGTAAATGTAAGTACATTAGATGTACTCTACTGTTGGATTTGTCGGGGATCAATTCGCCTCCTATAATATATAGGATACGTGCCCTACAATACTGTTGTAATTGTATTTGTGTAGGGTTAGGGGGGAGTTGACTAAAGTTATCAACTAGCCAAGCTAACTTTAACTCACACCCCCTCATATCTTCTTCAACTATTGGGACTTTTCCCAATAATTCTCCACACATCTCATCTCAATCAAAATATGTAGGTCCTGTTACCGGTCGACCGTTAACATTCAGTCCTAGTTGTAGTGAAACATCTTTTAGTGTGATTGTACATTCACCACATGGAAGATGAAATGTGTGTGTCTCTGGCCTCCATCTTTCAACTAGAGCAGTTATTAAAGATGGGTCTATGTTGAAACATCGGAGCCTAGAGAAGTTAGAAAAACCAGTCATGTTTAGTAATTCATCCAATAACGGTTCTTCCGCAAATAAATTTGAATGTCTCACTCTTAGAACATTTTTAGACGGTTCCTGTAAAAAATACAACACGTATTATAGTTATATAAATAATTATATATGCAAAAATATGAGGAACAGTGGTGTAATTATGTTTAAGCAAAAATATGCAAAAATATAATTATAAATAAATAATTATGAATAATTATGTTTATTAATTTAAGCATGAATTTTGCATTAAGCAACTTATACGTGTAAATGAGATGTCGGTTTGGGCCTATGCAACATTTTAGTGGCCCAAACCGACTTAGCGTGGAACAGTGGTGTGGAACAGCAAATGAGATGTCGGTTTGGGCCTATGAAACATGTAAGTGGCCCAAACCGACTTTATTATATTAATATAATAAGAATATTCTTACTTTATTCTTCGTATTATTCTTAAAATAAAAGTTCTCATATAAAAGAATTTTGAAGATTATTTTGAGAGTTTATAATACTTTATATACAATTATAATTAGACTAGTACATACCAATAAGAATAGTTACCGTATTTTTTTAGACGGTTTGGGCCTATGCCGTGTAGCGTGGAACAGCAAATGAGATGTCGGTTTGGGCCTATGAAACATGTAAGTGGCCCAAACCAACTTTGCGTGGCAGTAAATGAGATGTCGGTTTGGGCCTGTGCAACATGTAAGTGGCCCAAACCGACTTAGCGTGTAGTAAATGAGACGTGGCAGTAAATGAGATGTCGGTTTGGGCCTATGCAACATGTAAGTGGCCCAAACCGACTTAGTGCAATGTAAATAAATAACGAATAATTCAATTGAGAACAAATAATGAATTGAGAACAAATAATAGATATAACAAATAATGAATAATTGAGAACAAATAACGAATAACGAATTATTTCGCAGAACAAATAACGAATTATTTAGCTAAAATGATATAAGTGAATAATTTTATTGTAGATATAACAAAATAATCAATTATATGGCAGTGTAACATCTAATTAACAAATTAATTAATAGAAGATATAAATAAGAAAATGAAGTAAAGGATAATAAGTGAATAATTTTATTGTAGATATAACAAATTAATAAAATTTAAACTAAATGATTAACCAAATAATTTATGAATGATGATCTATGTTGATCTTGAAGTCTAAGCAAAGAATCAGCCATTCTAATGTAGTCGAAGTTAATGTAGTTGAAATTTTTCTTTGAGAGTAGAGAGTGTATTGATTTGTAAGTGTTGTGAAGTTATAGAAGTGAATTTATAGGAGTATTAGACCAATAGGAATTTTTTTCAATTGGACCTTTAACTTGCCCAATAACCGCATAGTCAAAATGTTGGGCAGTGTTTTTCAGCTTTTCAGAGGTTTTTTCAGTTTGGAAACTTGGGTTATTGCAGCTTGGAAAATTGTGACATGCAAAAAAAATTTAATTTGCCACACATAAGTCGGATTGGTTCAAAACAACATATTAGAGGCCCAATCCGACTTCACTGCCCATGTGTTTGAAAGTCGGTTTGGGTAAATTTAATTTTTCATAGGCCCAATCCGACTTCATTATTTTTTTTTTTAAAAAAACCTCACATAAATCGGACTGGGCCATTACAACATAAGAGAGGCCCAATCCGACTTCACTGTTGCTGCAGCCAACGTCACGTTGTTGCAGGTTTGGCTGGTGTTTGAAAGTTGGTTTGCCTTATTGGAACTTTCCAATGGGCCAAACCGACTTCACTTAATTTATTTTTTTTATTTGTTCACCTCACATAAGTCGGACTGGGCCATGACAACATATGAGAAGCCCAATCCGACTTCACTGTCGCTGCAGCCCAGGTCACATTGTTGCAGGTTTGGCAGGGTTGGTGTTTGAAAGTCGGTTTGCCTTATTGGAACTTTCCAATGGGCCAAACCGACACTGATACATTATTTATTTTTTATTTGTTCACCTAACATAAGTCGGACTGGGCTATTACCACATATGGGAACTTTGGGCCAAATTTTGGTTTCCAGAAAATATGGTATAATGTTTTATTTACCTAATCTATACTCCGTAAAAAATAATTCTCTATATTAATAGATTTGTTAATTCATACAGTAACCATTTCAATTTTTCACTTACTCAAATATCTCCTCATTCATAGTATGGATTCTCAACAACAAAGTGTAAGTGTATTTAATGTTATTTAATTAACAACATATTATACCTATTTCATTCATTATTACTGGATTAATGTTGGTTGTATTAAATTATGCAGGAAAATGAGAAGTTCATCACTGACTCATTCTACTCAAATAATATTATGAGCAACAAAAATGAAATATCTATAGTTGAGGTAAATACATGCATAATACATATTCTATCCATTTATTATTATTGTTCTCTAATTGTTGTTTTTATAATTAAAGTAGTTATGTTATTGTTAATGTTAATGTTACAGATTGATATAGGTAAATACATGCATAATACATATTCTATCCATTTATTAGTATTGTTCTCTAATCGTTATTTATATAATAAATGTATAATGTTTATATTATAATATAATGTTACTTATTATATTGTATTCATAATATTGTTAACTGTTACTGATTATATAGTTACTGTTAATGTTACCTATTATATAGTTACTGTTAAGTTACGTATTATGTTTATATTAATGTTACTGTTAATGTTACGTATTATGTTTATATTAATGTTACGTATTATATTTATATTAATGTTACTGTTAATGTTACGTATTATATGATTATATATGTTCATATCACAGCTGCTAATTGAAAGGGTAGAAACATTGGAACTAGAGGTTGGAAAAATCAAAAAAGAAGTGGTTGACATCAAAACAGGAAATAATCAAAATAAAAAAGTGAATATAACACCTCCTGAAAATATTGTCACCATATATGATGATGACAACGTGGAGTGCAGAACTTCGAGTAAGTCAAAAAACCCCTATCAACAGAGGAGTGGAAAGGTAATTATATTACATTTGAAGCAATTTTTATAAATTATTAATTATATATTATCTAACAATTTTATGTTTTTAAAGGGCAAGTCAATCATGGAATATAATAACCAATTACCTAAACTTGGGAAAAAATTATTTAACTCACCATCTTCGGCTGAAAAACAGATTAAGAGGATTCGGGGGTCACCATCTTCAACTTCCCCGGGTGTGAAAAGATTTTGCAAAAAAATTCTCACACAAGCATCGAGACCAAGAGGCCATACTATCCCAAAGGTATTATTAGTGATGTAGAAATTATATGTAAATGTAATTTGCATATTAAGACTGTCACAGAATTATATGGAAGTAGAAATTATTAGTGCATTGTGAAGTATAAATTATATGTAAATTAAATCACAAATTAATTATAAATTTAACTTTATTTATTGTAGGAAGTTAAATCTTGCTTCAGACCTAATTCAAGCATGGATTTGACTTGGGAGGAATCTCGTTTATCTGCTTACATTTTCAATGACCAACTAGACTTGGAGTAAATATTATTTTATTTATGTTTCATTATAATTATGTTATATATATGCTTACATTGATTTACACTTATATATTTTTTGTTGTTATTATGTCATTAGCGAGGAGTTGTTTATGATTGGGGATGAAACCGGGACACGACGTGAATTTCTATCTCTTGCAAGTGGAAGAAATATTAATGAGAAAGTAAAGTTCTAACTTATAAAGTCTATATATTTTAATTTAATTATATATTGGAAAACTAATAATATTTTTTAACAGATTTTCATTCTATTGGCGAAATTAAGAACTTATGTAGAAAGACATGGGGATTCTCCGATCACTACTTGGTATCTACCCCCGTCATTTTCGGTAAGGAATAAGATGTAAATATAATTAGATTGTAACTATGACCACTCTATTAACTATACAACTTAAACATATGTAGGTTGAAGTTATTAATGACATGGCTGAACAAGAAATCTTCACAACCTACATGAATTTGTGGATGCCTCCCTCTTCTAATTTGAAATATGTAATAATTTTGTATATTATTTATTATATTTCCTTATTTCATTAATGAAGTCATGTACTAATTAATTTTTTTTATTGTTTTGTACAAGATCCACGTGCCCATTGTTGAAGACAATGTCCATTGGTATTTAATGGTGGTTGATATCGATGATTACACCATCTATAAATTGGACACTTGGGACATGAAATGTTATAGGGAGAGAAGATACTTGGATATTGCAAAGCTGGTTTGCAATTTTGACTTCATTTTTTAGTTGAAAAATAATAATAACTTATCCACATTTAATTAATAACTTATTCATAATTTTAGGCCTATGTACTGGAAAAAGTTATTGACCAACCCTTTTATAAGAGTCAAATGCCATACTTCCTCAACAAGTTGTCAGGTTGGGAAATAAAAAATGGGGAAGGTCAACCTAACTTGTGGAATAGGTATGTATTTTCACAATAATTATATTTGGTAATATATAGTCACCTTAACTTTTGGAAATTATTTCACTTTTCAATTGTAGTCGGAATTCTTCGGTGTGGGTTATGCAATGGCTAGAAATGGAAGATTCATTCATGTCGACTGTGATTGGGGAGGTAAAATTAATTTCAAAATTATCATCTACAATTATAAATTAACATTATTTGTAATTCTAATTTTTTATTTATTGAAGTTACATGATGAAAATGTGAGGATGAAGACTGCTTTGAAATTAGTTAAGCATGATATGAACAAGATGAAAAAGGAAGTGAAGACAAAATGCACTTTGATGTGGTCAAAACTTCCTTTTATTTGAACAAATTATGAACTTTTTTTTTGCTTTTTGGGAATTTTGTGATGTAATCACTTTGCTTTGCTTGTTTGTGGTGTATGTTGGACAAAATTATGGGACTTAATGTGGTCCAACTTTTTTTTGTGTGGCTTTTTGCTGTAATTGGATGTAATTATTTTGATGAATACAATGTTTATGTACTAATTAATTGTATTTTACCATAAAATTAGTATTTGTTTTTTAACCATGTGAGAATTTATATACACTATGGAAAGGTTAGCAAAAATGATAATATGATAATATTCAAGAGCAAAAATTACATCTACACAATCACAAAGGTTAGCATGTCCAACAAATATGATAATATTCGGGAACATACAAATGTAAGGCATTGAGTCCAGAAAATACGACTAAAATTATTCATCATCATTTGTAAAACACTTGCTATTATTCGTCATCGAAAATACGACTACAACTACCAACAACATTTGGACAACTTGCTCTATTGTGGCCAATTTCACGACAAATACCGCACTGATTTCCCCGCTTACCTTTTGTGGTCATCCCATGTGCTCACCCTTTAGCACGTACTTGAATTGGATCTCGTACTTGCTCTTCAGTAACATTTTCAACATTTTCCGTTTCACTAGACTGTTGTTTCAATCGCAGTCTACTACATTCGTTATATATTTTTTCCAACATCTCAGTAAAATCCTCCTCCGTTTTGCAAGCAAAGTTACAGAACACTCTACAACCATCACTCAAAGCTCCATATCTACTACTTTCAACTGATTCTTTACTTAGGTCACATTGCTGAAAATTGAGACGTTGAACATCCTTTGCTTTCTTTGTCCATCTATCAAGAACCAAACAAGATGGCAATTGTGATATGTCCAAAATTAGTAACACAAAAACAGAATGACTACATGGCATCCCAAAAGATTCCATTCTTTTACAAGAACATTTAATGTCCACGTTAGTACCATTGTCAAAATGTGATACATGCCATTTCTTATTAGGACAATAATGCTTTCCAATCTTGTATATTACATGACTCGAGGTTTGCTGGGTAGAAATTATCCTCAACTTTGCAACTTCCAACAACACTTCACAAAATTCTTTGAAAACAGCTCTAGTATATATCGAAGCAGCATAACCCTCTAAATTATGATAAGGAGTTTGTAACAACTCATCACCATATGAAGATTTAAAATCTTACATCACCTCATTGTTCCTCATGTGACTTAGACATCGTTGAAAGTGATGGAGAAATTCAGTAACGTTATACCCAGATTCTATATACCTCCCCATTTGTGAATGTAATCCCTCACAACGTGATGTAGTATGCAGACCAGCATAGAACTTTCCCCGAATGTAAGACCTCGCCCACATACTTCTACAATAAAAAATCTGAGCCACCCATGCATTGTTATGTAGTCCATTCTTGTTAATAAGTTCCTCCCACATCATATTAAAATCTTCAATCTCTACATCCGCATACATCACTTTTTGGAAATCCTTATGAAAATTATTTTTCTTTATATTTTTCCCAGCGTTGTTACAAATATGCCAAGCACACAACCTATGATGGACTTCGGGAAAAACTCTTCTAATTGCATTCTTCATGGACAAATCACCATCAGTTATAACACACTTTGGATGTTTCCCATTCATTGCCTCCAAAAATTTCTCCAAAAGCCATACGTATGTTTCCTCTGTCTCATTTGACACAACAGCAGCAGCAAACACAGTTGTTTGTTTGTGATGATTAACACCAGAAAATATAACAACTGGAAACTTATATTTGTTTCGACCATAAGTTGCATCAAAAGCAAGAACATCTCCAAAAATTGAGTAGTCAAAAATACTACATCCATCTGCCCAAAATAATTGTTGCAACTTACATTCTTCATCTACACTATGCCTCCAATACATTGCACAATCTGATTTTGATTGCTCCTTTAGGTATTGTAATGCAGTTTCCGCATCTCCATTTCCAATTTTTCTTTGCTTCTGGATTTCATTATACATGTCTTTATTAGAAAACCCAATATATTGATAACCCCCACATTGACCAGCAAAAGACCCAAATATCTTTCCTGTCCCAATACCCACTTCTCTCATTGTGTTCATCTGAGCCACATCTGTCTCTGTCATTTTTCGGTTACAAGCTATCATCGCACCATAATATTCACCAACGAGTTCATGATTATGTTCATCAACAAAATAACTAACATACCAATCTCCTTTCTCCTTGTCAATGTGGATTTTCATTCTTGCTAAACAACCACATCTAGTCTCTTTTCTCGGCGCCCTCTTCCGAATCAGATCATTTTTTTATCTCTAAATCCTTCTCTATCACAAAAAAAGGATTGCCACAAAATCTCACCATCCTTGTCTCGCCGAGTATTATATTTTCTAATGCCAAATCCTTTCTTCATACCATACGTCTTATAAAATTTGTATGCAATTTCATTGTTTAAAAACCTATATTTTTTCACTTCATCTTCATTTAGTAATCGAAAATCAATCTCTTCAAAATCTAACCCCTCTATTTCATTCACATTTTCTTCTTCACTACCATTACAATCATCTAATCCCTAAAAAAATATAAACAAATCTACATTCAATATAAAATACATATTAACAAAAACTAAATAATATATCACATTTCATACCTCTAGTGTTTCATTATTCACGTTCAGTTCTTCTTCCATCTAAAAAAATTATTATTAACAGTAGATTTATCATCCAAACATATAAGAAAGAGACTATCATAAACCAAAAACAAAACTTTTAAATTAAAACTTACCTTGTAATGTCTCGAATGTTCTGCTATAAAATAAACTACTTCTTCCTCGTTTTTTAACTAAGCAAAGTCAGTATTAAAGGAAAAAATGAACATTGGAAAGTAGGTACACTATAAACCGACTTGTGTGTGCCAAATTGCAAAATGTTAGGAAGTCGGTTTCGTACAGGCTGGGAATGAAAAAATACATTCGAAAGTCGGTACACTATATACCGACTTCTGTATGCCAAAAATCAAAATAATTAATAAGTCGGTCTCGTAAAAACCGACTTCTGTGTGGGCTGTTGTTAAGTGTCCAAGAGCCATACCGACTTCTGTATGGGTTAAAGTTTACCAGGCCCAAACCGACTTCTCTCTTACCATACAACCGGTCATAATCTCAACGGCTAGATGAAATGGACGGCTAAGAAATCGGTTAGCACCGATGCGTACTATATCTCAGTACGCATGTTAGAATCCGCCTATAATCTATATTCTATTGGATCCGGAGAGTCTCTATTCCAATGGATTGAGGGAGTCAATCTAATTCATTTATCATTGATTTACTTAAATTTGTTATTTAATTTATAAAATATGATATATAATTTCTATTTTTGTATAATAATCATCATTCTCAGGAATAAAGATACTTAACTGAAAAAACATTTTTTATAATATTCTCCTCGTGTTATCTTTAAAATAATATATGTAATATTATTAAATTGACATGACAAAAATTAAATTACATCATTACTTAACAATTCACATGCACCTAGTTAGTTCCTAAACAACTTAAGACATTACATTACTAGGGCAACTAGCTACTCATATAACTTTATAAACATGTAATTCTTTAGATGACCATAAGCTGCATATATATCGATGATACTATAATGAATAGTCAAAAACCTTAATACAAACTTAATGCTTGCATTTCTCGCGACCAAATTATGGGTGGAGGCGAAGTTATCTGTAATTATTATGGGCATTGGCTATGAGGTTTTCTGGTAAGTTTGGTGCAGGGTCTCCCATCCTTGTTGAGCTGATCGCTATTGAGCATGAGTTGTGGTTGGCCTGGGGTCATGGGTACCTGTCACTCTAGAGAGTGATTGTCTTGAGACTATTCACAGCATCACAAACAAGATGGAGATTCGTTTGCAGCAACTGAGACCAGTTATTCAAACCATCGCCGATTTACTAAACAAGAATTGAAATAGGGATGACAATGAAAACCGAACCCGCGGGTACCCGCCCGAACCCAACCCGAATTTAACGGGGAAAACCCGATATGATTGGGTTCGGGTTCGGGTTTGAGTTTTACCCGGGTTCAAATTTCGGGTTCGGGTTTGGTATTGTTAATACCCTACCCCGAACCCGCCCCGAACCCGATTCATATATATAAAATTATAAAATTACACATAAATACATATATAAAAGCTATATATATAAATTTCTCACATATATATATATATATATAAATTTCACACATATACATATACATATATAAATATATAAAAGCTATATATATATATATATATATATATATATATATATATAAATTTCACGCATATATATATATATATATATATATAATATATATATAAAAATATATGTTTTGGTTCGGGTTTTTTTCAGGTTCGGTTTACCCGAAACCCGACGGGTTTGGGGATGGTATTGTTATTTCTAACCCCGCTTAATTCGGGTTCGGGTTCGGGTTTGAGTTTTGAATTTCGGGTTCGGGGTTGGGTAAGTACAAACCCGACCCCGACCCGTCCCGTTGCCATTCCTAAATTGAAAGCTTCGTTTTTAGCATATTTTTCGGAAAGGAACATGATGGCTGACTTCATGACCAAACTTAGTTTGTTTTGTTTTTCTCTTTCTATTTCCATTGTACCAAAAAAACTTAATGGGGGCAAAACCTAGAATTAATGTATATTTGACTTTTCATATTCTCTATCTTCACTAGTTTCTCCTTTGTATTATCCCCCTTTACTCCACATGTTTGCTATTTGTTAATGTGAAAGTAAACTTAAAATTAACCTTTTTATTTTAAATTCATCAAGTTCTTGAACTTACTTTTCTCTCCCTTAATTTTTAGGAACCAAATTAATAGATATGAAAAAGTTTAGGGGATAAAATGATTCTTGAGTCATTTTATTTAGTATGACACATCTAAACAAAGCCCTTAGTTAATTGTTGATTAATTATTATGAACATAAAATTTATATAATTTTAATTTCAATTTTTACACACAATCATTTCATTACCATTCTTCATTTATATTACTTTGTACTTACGAGTGAATGTTAATAATAATTAAACATGAATATGAATATAGATGGCAAAATGGGTCATGATCGCGGGCCCGCCCGCATAGCCCATAATTTTTTGCAGGCATATATATAAATTTTGTCCATTTATCCGACCCAGCCAAGCCTGCAAGCATTTTTATTGGGCAATCCATGAGCATAATGAAAGGTCAAAAAGAAGAAAAATTCAAGTAAATTATAACATAATGTAATTTAATAACTCAAAAAAATCGTGATGTAATATAATTTGTTCAACTTCATATTAAATATCCAAGTTTTTTTTTTTAATTTCACTTTAACTACTTTATTTAATTTCTTTATACATTGCTATGTCAATTTTTTAAATGGTTAATCAATACTCACGGGCTGCCCACATGTCCGTCAACCTATTTTAAAACGGACATAATATTCAATTTTATCAAATTTTTGCGGTCACAAACAAAATTGAGCAAAACTACCCATTTTGCTATATCTAAATATGAATATTAGGTGATGTAAGCACACAAATTTCTTCTTCTAATTATTATTACATTTTAATACTATTTAATTAAAATAGCTATGCAAATAATGTTTAAGCCTTATTATTATTATTATTGTTGATGATTGATATATATCTTACCATATCTGGGTTTCTTTGTTAAGAAGTAAACGACCAAGAATACACGAAGATGACTTGTACTTATTACTATTACTGATATTGACTCAACTGAAATCTGAAATTACTTACAACCAAAAACACTTTATTACCAAATCAATTCTTCATTATCGCCGCCGTCCATGGCCGCGGCCACAACCACCTCCAACACCATGCTCGCCATAATGGAGAAAAAAACAAACTCAATCGATCTCTATCATCCTCTCCGCAACTACATATCCCTCCACTACTCCGAACGCGAAGCCCTAAACCTCGAAGATGATCTCCAAACCTTAAACCGCCACCGCTCCGACATCGACCGCCGCTCCGATCCTTCCCTCCCCTCCCGCCGCGACCTCCTCACGTCCTACTTCAAATCCCTCTGCCTCGTCGAAACTCGCTTCCCAATTTCCCCCGATCCTGGCCACGTCAACACCGTTACCTTCGTCTGGTTCGATGCCTTTAAGCCCAAGCAAAAGGCATCTCTCCAGAATATTCATCTTGAGAAGGCTGCGGTTTTGTTTAACCTTGCCGCGGTTTATAGTCAGATCGGGCTTTCGTTCGATCGCGGCACCGCGGATGGGCGCAGGCAGGCGTTGCATGCTTTTGTTGGTGCTGCTGGGTCGTTTGCTTACTTGAGGGATGGTGCTGCGATGAAGGCGGCGGTTGGGGGTTCTGCGACGGTTGATGTGTCGGTTGAGTGTGCTGGGATGTTGGAGAGGTTAATGCTGGCACAGGCGCAGGAGTGTGTGTTTGAGAATACCATTGCTAAAGGAAGCACTCATGGTGTTTGTGCTAAGATTGCTAGGCAGGTTTGTGAGACATAATTGGGTTTTTGCATTTTATAATATTTGACATTTGATTTTGTGAACGTTTGGGTACACAGTTTAATGAAGCGCTTATTTGATTATTTTTTGCATTGAAACAAGCTACAAAATAAAAACTTATTTTTAATAATTTATGTGATAATTGTATTGAAATAAGTAGAAATAGCTTTTAGGAAGGTTATAAGTTTATATTCATAAGTTATTCTCATGAATCCGGATAAGCTGAAAGAGAGACCACTGGTAATGTGGTGCTAAGATTGCTAGGTAGGTTTGTGGGATTGCCAAAGAATATTCACAATTTCATAGTTCATATTGCTATTTGCATATCTATACTCCATGTCCCTGCTAACGGTTGGTGATACCTACAAAATTATGATTGATTAACAATGAGTGTGAACAAGCAATTGATAGTGCTGCCTTGTGAGTTAATTTGGGCACATGTCTCATTTTTTATTTGAGATTTGATTTAAGGAGGAATCATGGCATCGTTTGATTCATGTAGCCGACCCCACTTAGCCAGACTAAGTCTGGGTTGTTGTTGTTGGTTTAAGGAAGAATTCTTGTATAGAGTTGGACCACCTAAGTAGGTTTGTGAGTTATAGTCGGGCTTGCATTTTTAGGTTATATTTGGTATTAGATTTAGGGAGTGTTTGGGTTGGTAGCTTTAAGTAAGCACATGTTCGATTATTTTTCTTCAAACAAGCAAGCTAAAAAAGCTTATTTGTAATAGCTTGCCGGATAATCTTATTGAGGTAAACTGAAAAGAGCTTATAGGAAGGTCAAGAACCCCATTGAAATGGGAGCACCACTGATATTGTGGTGCTAAGATTGCTAGGTACATTTGTGGGTTGGCAAATATATTCACACTCCTAATTGCATATCTATACTCCTTACGAACTACTTGTGATATTAGTTCTTAGTTTAGAAAATCATGATTGCTTAACGAGAAGTGTGAGTAGGCAATTGAGAGTGTCAATTGTCTTAATATTATGAGTAAATTTGGGTATGCATCTTAAGTTTTATTTGATGTTTGATTTAAGAAGAAATTCTTGTATAAAGCTGGACCACCTAAGTAGTAATTGGCCCAGTGCACCCAACTCTTAAGTTTTCTCATTTCTTAGTTTATGCAGAAATTTCTCTTGATTTATGTTTGACCTTTCTGATGTATTGGAGTTAATTTTAATCTAGCTTTTTTTGCCATCGTATAATCAGTTATTGTCACATGATTTAAAGTGTTTGATTATGTATGACAACAGCCACCTAAAACTTATCACTCCACTAAACTTCCAACAAATGAAATGGAAACTTTAATTAATTCCTTCATTAATTATCCAAAAAAGTTTATGGAAACTCTATGAGATTGCATCCCATTTCATTCTGAATTTCCGACTCACCTGCAAGTTAAACATAGTCTTAATTTTTCAATGGTGACCAAATGTTATGCAATTGGTTTTAGCAAGTAATAAATGCTTGACACTCATCCTCAGTAAACTTGAAAAAAATATGGGTACTGTGGTAATCCCCTTCAGTTAAACTTGTCAATATCATCAACCCTAGTTTTGTTAACGAATTGCTCTTTGTGGATGTAGGAAAAAATGGTCTGCTCAACTTTTTGATTTTGCATTTGATTGGTGGTAAAGGTTGTGCTCTGAATCTTGGGCATATCTAGAATAACATCTATTTGGCATTTGTGTTTTTGTATACTTGATTGCATTTTGGGTGCGAGAGAAAATGGCATGAGTTGTTTTCTGCTCCGAAGCATGTTGGTTGATGGTGAATAACATAAGTACTGATTGAAAGTTGATTACTTGTAGTATATTCTTTTTCATTTTACTTTTTTTGGCACAACCGGTAACACATTGTTACCTGTCTGTATGGTGCATGCGAGCTCATAATATAGTAACTGGCGACACAAGCTTAGATGCTTCATGGTTATATATTGGAACATAGTAATTTGTATTGTATCTATTTTAAATATGTGTTCTGACTTGTTACTATCACATGTTGCAAAGGCTACTTCTTTAACAGCTTTGATCATTGATCTGATTCTTCACTTAAGTGCACTATTTTTGAGCTAATTTCTAACATGCACTTGGAATCTTGTAGGTTGGGCTGTACTATGAGGAAGCTTTAGCTGCACTGAATGTTGCACCTCTAAGCCATCATTTTGAGAAATCATGGATAGTTCATGTGCAGTTAAAGGCAGCTTTATTCTATGCAGAAGCTTGTTATAGGCATGGATTAGAGCTACATGAGAAAGAAGAAATAGCAGAGGAGATTTCACGACTGAGGAGTGGAATTAATGCATTAACTGAGGCAAAGAAAAACACAAAGGGTGCTGCAGCACAAATTCTAGATGCAATTGGCAAGTTGGAGTCCAATATGAACCGAAATCTTGAAAGGGCTGTTAAGGAGAATGATAGGGTTTACCTCATGAGAGTTCCTTCCCCCAATTCGTTACCACCTCTTCCAGCATTTTCTATGGTGAAGCCAACGGCAATGAGTGAAGTTTTAGATGCAAGCAAAGAGAAGATGTTTGCCAGTATTGTTCCTGACAGCAGTACAAAGGCCCTCTCCAGGTACACTGAAATGGTAGATGACATTATAAGAACACAGGCTGAAAAGTTGCAAGAAGCTAGTGAGCTAACCCGAGTTAGGCTCAAGGAAATGGAACTGCCTGATTCTATTCTTGCTTTGGAAGGAAATTTTTCTTTGCCAACTCATCTCAAAGAAGATGTGGAGGCTGTGCAGATCAGTGGAAGCCCTTCTGGTTTGGATGCAGAATTGCAGCAACTTAAGGACCTAAGGAGGGTAAATCAAGAATTTTTGGTCCAGACTGAGGAGCTGTTACAGAAGGAAGCAAGAGAAGATTCTCAATTTAGAAGTCAATTTGGTATGAAGTGGACTAGGCCTCAATCAAGCACTTTGACAAAGAACTTGCAGGATAGATTGAACAGATTTGCAGGTAACTTGAAGCAAGCTGGTGAAAGTGATGGTCGTATTGAGCGTTCAGTTAGAGAAAATTCAGCATTTATGTCAATCCTTGATACTCGTCCGGTAAATTGTTGATCTAGATACAATGTTTCATGATTTACTGGTTTTTTATGTTCTAAAAATTAGGCCTTACTTCATGTGATAGTGAAACATAGAGTTTGCATGTGGGCGTTCATTTTATTTTAATTTTATCTGCCATTAAACGAAAAGAAAAATGTAATAAGTGCACCCTTGTACCACCTTTCTTTTGCTGAAAACTCAGTGTGAAGGTTCAAAATATCAAATTAACTGTTTATTATTGCTTTTGCTTCCTAGGTTTGCTAGAGTAGTTTTTCCCCATTATCATAACTTGTGCAAATTAAATTATTTAACTATCATGGGATATAATTAGTTGTTAGAACTTGGAACAAGCTGATAAAATAGTTTGAGTACTTTGGCATGTCAACCTCTCCTCTCCATAGCAAATGATGTCAATGTTTTGGTATGATTTGTTTGGTTCATGGTGTCTGAGTATATTGGTAACTGAACGAATCTCCTTTGTCTTTTCCAGATTGAATCTGCACTTCCAACCTTGGCTAGGCCAATAATGTCTTTGGATCAAAATGAAGATGCTGTTTTGGGGTCTCTCAAACTTAGTTTGGTATGTTGTCTTTTATGCAATTGTTATCATTATGTTATGTACAAGGAATAAATCTATTACCACTTATCGAGTCAATTAGTTATGGTTTTAATTTCAGTACCTTGTTTTACACTGGCATTCAATCACGTTTTGCCACATCATTTCAGATACTGGACTTATAATAAAAACCTCAAAAGTCAGGCATATAGTAATATATGATTGGTCGATGTTGTAAAAAACTTAGCTTCAGTGCATAAAAATTAAGTTAATTTAGTAGGTTTTCTTTTCAAGTATGATTTCTTTTTTGGTACATTTTATAATGTTCTAAAAGTAGTTGTGGGAATATACTCAATATAGGATAAAGTTGGGGAACATGTTTTTTGGGGTTAGCATCATAGTTCAAGTATAATGGTATATTGCTTTTGAAATATGTAATGCGGCTTATTCCCAGAATTGGTGATTTTGCTTTCATAAATTTTTCGAGTTATTTTTTGTGGAAGTTTTAAGCCAATATACATATTTGGGCAGGCTTATGTTTCCAAACGTTTAAAAAGCTGGAAATTTGAGTTTACAATGCTAAAGTTATCACCATCATCACATTCTTGTTCTTTATAATTTTTATGGGTTAGTGTTTGTGATGGTAGACGTGATGTTATATTGACATGTCCAGCTACCCTTTATAGTTTTATACTTTTCAAAGTTCTAGCATTTTTGGCAATGTTTATAGGAACTGAGAATTGAGAGATATTAATGGTGTTAAGCCAGAAAAATGGTGCCCAGCTCATTACAGCAGAGGAAAGTTCTCTAGAAAACCAGAAATACACCATCAAAATAATGAAAAGAACAATAAGGATCTACAAAATGAGAAGTCCTCCCCAGGCCAAAGACCACCCACAACTTATTCCAATTCCAGTGATGCCCCTCTCACTCTTACTCTCCCCTTAAATCAGTTGTCATGAGTCTCTAATCCTCTCCCCCATTCTCTACTTATCAGATGTCTATTCAGTTATTTACTCCTTCTTTCCTCCAACTGATACCTTGACTCTTTTGCTCCCTTTACTCATTTAAGAGTTGGGAAAATTGAAGTAGGAACAAGAATTACGATTGTAGTATCTGATGAAACTGAAACTATAACATATGAGTATATGACTGCTAAATACAACTCTGATGGGCTATTTCTACTATAGGCTAAGCATATTAACACTAAACCCAGCCCAAAATAAAGTCCCAACTCCCAACAACTCAACCCTATAGACTTTTAAAAGCCAGACAGTACTTAATAAAACAAAACACAAAGGAAAAAAGGAAATAACATATAGAAAGAGCTTTATTATGCTTTTAGTTTTCTTATTCACTACTTACCGGGCAGAGATAGCAATAGATGACATTATAATGTGCATTTGGGATGTTTGTAATACAAATATTGATTATTTGGTAGGGCTGTAATATTTAAACTGAATGTTTTTTATTTTTTATTTTTCCTTCTTCAAAACGGTCATCTTCTGTTCAGATTCTTATTATATTCTTGTTTAATAATACAGAGGCAACTAGAAACTCTGGGAGCTCAAAGGGCTGGTCTTGAAGACATGCTTAAAGAGATGAAAAGAAAGGTATGTCTGATAATTAAGTGGACTATGCCCAAAAGGTTACTCAACTTTTGTACATGTGAAATGCTTAGTACAAATGTGCCACCTGGATCTTTGTGCATATATTACACACATTGAAAGAAAATTGTGTTGGCTCATATTTCTATAAATATAAATATCTTCAGGATGATATATTACCCAAGTTGATGACATCAACTGGATCTTATGAGGATCTTTTCAAGAAGGAGATAGCAAAATATGACCATATTTGTGAAGAAATAGCTCAAAATATCGAGGCACAAGAACAGTTGTTGCTGCAGATCCAGGTATTTCTCTCTGTAGACCCATCTAAGTATAACCAATGCATATAATAAGAGAAATATGTCCCAAATATCTGGTATATATTTTGTTTGGGCCCTTTTTATTTATTACTTCGATTGCTGCAAACTTTTTTTTTCCTATTAAGTGGTTAGTCACATGAGACTATATTCTTGAGATTATTGAGTTATGATGTGCCTGACTACCTCTTGTACATTGTCTGCGTACCCGACTTAGCTGCAAAATGCAAACTTGTTATATTTATATTTTAGAGAGAGATTAAATCATGTCTGTTGGGACGGAAGTGAAAGATTATACATAAAATTATTCGTGTACAAGATAGGACAAACAGGACATCCCTCTCTCGTACTTGTATTGGTGATTGCAGAGATTCTTCAGGTGATTACTGCTGAAAGTGATGGCAAAGGAAGTGGAAATTTAAATGATGTCATTATCTCTCTCACTTTTGAACCTCGATATACAATGAAAGTGGACAAGACAGCCTCACAAGAAAACTACAAAAAGAGAATAATTAGAATCTAAAAGATTGAATCATGTAACAAAGCATGTCAATCTCGTTGCATGGCTAACAAAGAAACACCTCTAAAAAAACCATTAGCAGGACACCAAAGGGAAGCTAAAATAACCATATCCTAGATGCATGGTAGTCAAATTCGCGATCTTACTCGTGAGATCGCACGATCTTATGATCCTTGAGCATCACTCCGTGCTCGATCTTAGTATTGGGCACGCCTTCGTGGGATCGAGTGGGATCGTCGTGTGAGTGCGTAAAAACGGTGGAATCTACGAGACCACCGACCCCTAAACCTCTTTTCTGCAACATTCAACACTTTCTCTCTCTGTCTGTATGCTTTTGCCGTCGGGGTGATAGAGAAGAAGCTAACCAGGTCATTTGCGACCCAGTTTGTTAAAAACCCTAATTTTTTTACTTACAGAAAAATACATGATGGGCTTTTAATCCATAAGTCTAATAATGTCTTTTTTAACCCATCACCCATGAATTAAAATGGGAATACTGATGGCTGAAATTTTAATTTTTTTTACTTGGAACTTGTGCAGTTGAGATATTTTGCTATTGTGATTTATGGGTTTGTTGAAAACCCAAATTTTTTATTTATAAAAAACCATATGATGGGATGTTGTTAACCTAGTCTATTAAGCCCAATGTCTATTTTAACACATGAATTTGATTAAAACTTGAACAAAGTAAATAAATGGAAACCCTATTTTTTTTACTTGGTACTCATGTAACTGGGTATTTTGCTATTGTGACTTATGATATGTATTACCTTATTACTTGAATTTATATTATTCATATACTATGTTTATTATTATGAATATCTTTAATATTATAACTTATGAATTGCTTGCTATTCATATATATATATATATATATTTATTTATTTATTTGTAGAATCTTACGAGCCATGCTACGATCCTACGTTTACGATATTTGGTTGTCTTCCTGATTCTAAGTAAAATCTCGATTTTAACTACCTTGCCTAGATGAAGTCTATAGTCAAACAAGTACCCTTAGAGTCATAGCATTCTTCTCCAGCCATAAACACTAGACAACCTCTAATGATCGAGCACTTACAGAATGCTTAGCTAATTTTAGATGAGTCAAAACTTCAAAACTAATAAGGAGAAATTGGTGCAAATCCATTCCGTAGGGAAGACCCGTACTCCAAAAATCCTAACTAGCTTATTCCAAAGAAAATATGCTTCAGAACTATGTGAAAAGTGATCAGCTCCTGTTTCCAAACTTGAATAAAACATTATGCACAGTTTTAGAGACAAAGCAGTGAGACATCTGTAATATGTTATTAGTGTTAATCCTGTCAAAGAACCAATTGTCCAAATAAAAGATTTGACATTAGAATAAACTTTGGATTTGAAAATTGCTTTGTCCAAAAGAATCCCATGGCTATTAATTTGTGTGATTCTAATAATTGTTTGCCATTATTCACAGGCTCAAAATGATGATTTCTCTGCTATCTTCAATCTTGATGATTACAAAGGTTGGTTGGTCTTGTTTGGTTCTTCTCTCCTATTATTGTACTAAATATGGTTTTAATACTTTATCACCATGGAGATAAGGTTATATGCTTAGTGATGTCCATAAAATTGAATTTCAATATGCTCTCTACTCATTAATGGGGAGGAGATTTTTTATGTTTTGGTCATTCAAGCGGAGATTAAGATGGTAGTTTGTAGGGTGTAAAATTCTTACATAATGAGCCAAAGACCTTGATTTTTAGCTGCATCCCTCCTTCAGGGTGGAAGTGCCAGGCTGCCAGCCAATCATGATTCTAGAAACAAATGATTTAGTTTAGTGCGTCTTATTTGGGTGATGTTCAATAGCTACCTGTGGTGCTATTTATGCTTTTTATAAGCACGTATAACGTGTTCATCAACGTGTTACGACTATTACACATGATGTGGTCTTGTTGGAAAACAATATCACAGATACCCAAAGAAGATTCAAGTTTTGCCCTTAGTTTAGTTGGTCATTCATTTCATACAGAATGCACTATTTTTTAATCGCACCCTTATGTTGTTTGATCTTTTGATGTTTCCCTCTTAATTATTCCAGCTTCACGTGAAAAATCATACAAGCAGATTGAAGCTGCGATAGCAAAGTTCAGAGAAATAAAGGATAACATCAATGAAGGGTTAAAATTTTATGTTACTCTGCAGGTTAGAACTTATGAGATATGTCTAAGTCTTCGACATTGTTTTTATTCTCATCTGATGGGGCTAGCTAAGCACTTACAACTTTTTCATTGATGTTAATTTTAAATCTTCCCTAATACTTTATGCCTGTCTTTGGATGACACTACTACAAGCAAATAGTTATGTAACAATATGCAATTTCTTGTTCAATAGGATGCTATAACAAATGTAAAGCAGCAGTGCAGTGACTTTGTAATGACAAGAAACATCCAGTGCAGAGAAATGATTGAAGATGTTCAGAGACGAGTTGCTGGTCTCAGTTTCCAAGATAACAGAAACACTGGTGCTTTCAACAGCAACTACTCTTCAGTGGGACAACAAAACCAAAGGCCCAATCCGCAACAAACAGATACTCGTCCACAAACACCATATGAGCAGCCACCGGTGTCCGGTTACGGTCACCCCCCTACACCATATGGTCCTGGTCCTCCACACCAGCCTCCACCGCCGTACCACATTCCACAAACATCAGGTGCTCCATATCCACCTCCTCCTCAGGCCCATCACCCACAGGCAAGTCATGACTACGGCCAACCTGCATATCCAGGATGGCGTGGTCCATACTATAATAATGCACAAGCACAACAACAGCAACAATCTGCATCTGTACCTCGACCTCCTTATACTGTCCAATCTCCATATCCTCCTCACCAAAGTGGCTACTATAATCAGCAATAGTGTTCATCCCGTGTCGGATAAAAGATAATACTCTTTTTGATGTTATTGCTACTCGATGAATAAATCGGATTCAGCCTGATCTAGCCATCGATCTTAATATTCCCTTTGATCTTGTCTATGTTCTGTTGGATTGCATTATCAATGGATTCTTAGTAGCTTAGCTTATACAAGATTTTTCTATGTAAAGCCTATTTGTTATAACTTATACTTTAGGAGAGGGATTTTTCTTTTTCTTTTTGAACTAGTGATGAATGTCTTATGATAACATTGGCCTAATAAAATAGTTATTTGTAGTCAGTGTTACAACAAAATTGGATGGTTAAGGTGTTCACTTACTTCACTGACTCTGCAATTAGAGATTCTGAGCTGTCATTTGGGCTACTTTTGATTTTCTTAATAATTTAAATTAAGGTTTGCATTTTTTTTAAAGCTTGACTATCAAATTCCAACTCATGGTACACAATCTTCTTATTATTAGTCTTCTAGAAAGAAGTTGTGTCATCCCATTGGTCATTGCGATTGTCATGATGGTTAGTCTCACAAATTACAATAATTTAGTTCTTAGCTCATTTCCTCAGTATAGTTGGGATCTCCAACTAGTTCCTCACGACCACAATTATGATTCAATTGATCACATGTGTTTGCAGTTATTTGAAATGTACGGTTTTTGATGTTCTCAAAATCTTGACCACTATTTAAGCACGGAACGACATAAGAATAAGAATAATGTTTTTGAAGTTCTCAAAATTATGACCACTATTGATAAACATAAGAATAAGGTCTTTGAAGTTCTCAAAATCATGACCATTATTTAATGCAGGGCTATCTCATTTGGTCCCTTTTATCATTCCTAAACTAGTAGAATAAGAAGTGCCAAACATTCTATTATTATTTACGTACATTCTTCTTTTTAGTTTTAAAAAGTTTATATAGTTTCCCAATTATTTTAATTTTGGTCTTGACATTTTAAAAGTTCAGTATTGAGTTGTTACATTTTTATTATATGGCCTCATGTTGGATGTAGAATTGTTAAAGTGTTTCAAACCGTCTACTTAAAGATAGTACTTATGTTCTTATGTTAATCAAGATTCTTCTTGACGATCTTGATGTAATTCTTATTATTGGTTAATTGAAGATGGTTTCCGGTTGGTACTACTTTTTATTTCTTATTGAAGATCAATTCTCAAATTTAGTCTCAATTGTTTGATGTTATTGTTGTATGGCTATTATTCTTGTTAGTTGTGGATAAACTTGGAGCATCTTTCAAGAATAGATAAGCTACATTTGCTTCTTTACACCAATGGTTAAGATTCTTTGTTTGCTTCCATTTATTTTCTTAGCAATAATACATTTTGTAATTTACACAAGAATTGAGGAATATTACAAAGCTGGTATTATTAGCTTGACTTCAAAAGCTTGTTTATCTATTTATTTCATAGTTTGTATAAATAACAACATTTGAGTGAACACATTATACTTATCACTTGCTACATAGAGTATTATGGAGACTCAACCCTATTACAACTTGTATGCTATCAATAGAACAAAAGAAGTTTTGCCTCTGAAAGGGTACAAACAAATCAAACCTTCAAGTGAAAAATTAAACTTGAGGTTTCTGTACTATGTTTCTAATATATGAAGTATATTCCAAAATTGTTTTTATTTTAATTTATTTTTACATTCCAAAATGAGATGCTTGATCCTCAGCAATTGGAATGAACAAATAATTGCCAAAATTATACTACAACAATGACAAAAATTCATCAGGATGATCAGAAGTTCTTCAATATCTTCTCACCTGAGACCCCATCAGCCACAAGAATAGATGTAATTTCCTGAAACAAATAACATTGATTTGGAAATGTCATGCATTAGAACCAGAGCATTGTAGAAATTATAAATTAACCATGGATTCTTAGCAGACAATGATAACAGCTTTTAATTATTTTAAAAACATGAGTTGATATATAACTACCAAATGAGAACTGCTTATAAAGTAGGATGAAAATTGGCCAAGGCCATTCCTAAAACATTAATCTAAACCTTCAGTCAGTCAACAATGAACAGCTTAAATCTTGTAAAGAAAGGGGTTCAGAGTACCTACAAGTCTCTGTCGATGACGCTGTGTAATTAGAATATTTTAAATAACTGTTGTTACCGTAGCTTGCAACAATTCTAAATGGCACGAAATAATATTTACTGGTTGAGTAATGACCAAGTCGCTCTATTTAAGATGTTTCGTGGTACTGCCAAAAATGCGCAAGCAGACTATCTAAATAAAAATATTAATTCCAATTTTCAAGCTGTTTCAAATAATTACTAAAATAACATAAGGACTTCAAACTATCAACAAATATAGTTAGTGATGAAGTCTGTCTTGATCATTAAAAATTTATCTTGTGTATTTGTTGCACAAGTCTTGCCAACTTTGAAAATTTTAAGTAGTGTAATTTTATACAAGGATGATGGTAAGGGAAAGGAAAAAGATGACCAGTGGATTGTGATTTACAGCAAGACAAGTTAAGGTTACCTTGTCACCCTATCACTCAATTTCGAGTAAGTCATTTAGTTGACTCAACAAAATATTTTATATTTTATCGCACTTTCTCAAGATAGTTGATCAAGTCACCTTCTAAAGATGAGCTTTATTTTAAGTCTACTGCTCAAAGAGGAAGCAGTGGAAGGCCTAAGTACTATGTGTGGGAGGTTCAGTTCCCTCCAAGCAACCATTATCGGTATCTATCTCTTGCTATTTGATCAAAAATAGGATAGGGAAGACCTATCTGCAGACCACTAGCATCAAAGGTTTCTTAAATACTTAGGTACCCCTTATGATTTAATCTCTTCCTATAACTAAATAGGACAATCTGGTGACTAATGACCTGAAGGTTGTACACAAAGAGGAAATTGATCTAAACAGAATATATTTTTCATAACGATACTGACAGAAAACACAAACAAGCCAAACTAATTTTAATAGGCACACCTCAGTCATCTGTCTCTGCCCACAAAGCACAGCACCGGTTGAAGAAGGGTTAGAAATTTGCTTCGCTCTCGTATAAGCAGCCTGGGAAAACAATCATGTATGAAACTGTAATTTCCCCCTACCAAGGTTAACGGTGTGAAAATGTAACCATACATGTCTGGACATTTTACCTGTACATAGCCACGTTCCCCTATCCAACCATCATCAGGTTGGAATAATACAGGCACAATTTTTACACCAGAAGATTCCCATTCGTTAAATCTATCCTATAATTAAGAATAAGAATATTGTAGTTATTAGAATAAATTGTAAATGAATATACAGAGTTCCAGATTGATAAGCCAACAAACAACTATACTAACCAGATAAGCCATTCTCCGCAGGTTTGTAGCCCCGTAATATAGCCTCACATCAGACCTCTTCCTTGCAGCAAATCCTGATTCAATAAGTGACCGAATTGGACTGCAAACAGAGAAGTAAGTGGATTAAAGTGCATACCACAGAAATGAAGAAAAATACTAGGATTAATAGCACACTGCATTACTGTCTAGTAGATATAATGCAAAAGTATTGATGAAACGCCATTTGATTAAGTAAAGAACTTAAAAGTCCCACATTTAGATACAAGGACTTCAAATAAGATGGAGAAAACAACCAAAGTTCATAACAACGAAAATGTGTTCATGAAGACACACCATTAAAGCACTCCTGACTCCTTAGTGAAGCTAACATTGGACAAAAAAACCAAATAAGTATGACAATCCATCTTTCAAACGCTGGGTAGTCAACTGCGAATAGCGGCCAACCCCAAAAAGACTATAGTGAGATAACTGGTAGTGGGAAAGCCGCTACAGAAAGAAAAAAAAAAGTAATTTATAGCCTACACATATAAATACACAAAAATACTAAAATAGATTATATCGAAGACACATTCCTAATTAATAATCAAGATAAGAGTATTATAGAGGTAATCGAAGTTGGATGCCATAACATGGTTATATTTCACAATTTAACCAAACATAAATGATGTCAAAATTGGGTTCAGTCAGTTTGATAAGAGAATCAATAAAGAGATGATGGGGTAAACAATCAGCGGCCAAAGAAAAATCCTATTGATAAAAAACGAGGTATTTTCGTGAATTAAGAAGCCTTGCAAATTTGTTCTATGCTGATGAAGAACATGAAAGCAACCGAACATGTATATTTGGTAGGAAGAAGAAAGAAGAAAGAAAAAAGAAGAAAGGTATTGCCGAGTAAAAAACTCAAGGCCTACGAAAATCAACGAGTTAAGTAGAGGGGAAAGAAGGTGAAGGTTAAATTATCTAAAACCTAGGAAAAAAACCTGTCATCTATTAAAAAGTGGGTCAAAAAGGACTTTTCCTCTACAATTAGGGTTCCACTTGCAGCAAAACACGTAGCGGGCCGTGACTCGCTTTTTGACCAGCAACTCACCCGCTATTTGACTTGCTATAGGGGCTACGGCCATATGCACCGCTATCCATTCTGGTGTCGCAAGGAACGACCGAAAACCTGCTACACACCGCTATAGTGCGCTATTGACTGCCTAATTAAAACGCACCACTAATACCAGATCAAATTTAAGATTACAATTACTCTATTTGCACACAACTTCTCTATACAAATTTTACTGTAATGGATGGAAAACTACACAAACACTCCTCACACGAGATGAACACACAGAAGAGATTGCTTCACACTAGGGGATGAAAACTTCACAAGGACTCCAATGCAGAGTGAACCTTGACAAAAGATACTATTCAACCACATAACCAGAAAACAATGTCCAACACAGGTATTAATACCCTACCCCATCAACAACCCCTATGATAGGAGATTATTCTACAATTAAACAATAGAACTATTAAGATAATGTTCTAACTAATAGACAATTGAATGACATGATATCCGAGCTATAATAACATATATAACCTTTACATCTAGCTATTTATATACAAATATACAGTTAACTATAATGTGCATAATTCAATGAAATTCAGTGTAAAAAAGCAGGTACAACAGGCCACACCTCTTGTCATCATTGTCAATCCCCTTTTATAGAACAATAACCCGTTTTCAGTAAATCACCCTGTTGTCGTTTTGCTATCAGATCACTAATCCATTGTATATGATCACTAACTTGGTAAAACAAATAGAAAATTAACAAAAATGGGATGTGGATGGGCAGGACCAAAATGAAGAGCTACTCTGAGTCAACACATCTTGAACCACAACCTAAAAACAAAGGTTCAATGGACATTTACCACTTATAAACTTTTTCACTTGTCCCCTCATATCCAATGTGGAACTTCACACTTGAATATATCCAACACGGTGATTTAAATTGTGGAGCGCATCACCTAATGTGGCCACAATATTGCGGTTGCGGTGTGACTCTGAATCACAATGATGTGGTCGCATCAGGCTGCAACACAACCGTATCGGACCACATTTGGACTGCATCTCAGGCCACATTGGATTCAAAAATGTTGTTTTAATAACAAAATAATTCATACCGCAACGGCCGCAATTCGCATCGTAATGGCCGCAATGACCACAACTTCAATAGCCGTAATCGCGACTGCAACCGCAATTTAAAACACTGAATTTCAACCCAATAAACTTGTCATTTGTTATCGAACATCAGTATCATTTTCAAGTACTGAAACTAGCTTAGAAAAATATATAAAAGGGCGGCGAATGGATGTACGCAACCTTATCCTACAAGTAAAGATGTTGCTTCCCGGATTTGTATAGACCTCATTGGTCACTAAGTAAAACTCACCCTCTAGCTCAGAAAAATATTTATACACAGAATAAAAAATTCCTTAAAATTTTCACATTAGAATCACTCATCTAATTAGATAAAGATAATCAACATTTCAAACATTTGCATCGAATTGAGAAAACACTCACCTAATTCCTGAACCGGTGGCAAAGATTAGAACCGTGTGGAATTTCTCAGGTGGATCGATTCGACCAATATCAAATCCACTTCCCATGACCCGGCTCAGTTCAACCACATCCCCTCTCCTCAACCGGCACAGCGCCTCGGCGGTGGATCCGGCGACACTCTTAACGAGGAACTCAAACGCGCCGCGAGTATGAGCAAACTTCGGCGGAGACGCGATGGCCAGAAACGTGGGCCATGTGACGTCAGGAACCCGAAGCCGGAGGTACTGGCCGGCACGTGTGTGAGACGCGGCAAGGTTTGGTGAGTCGGAGAGGTCGACGGTGACGTGGAAGAGGGACTCGGCGGCGGGCTCGACGATTGAGAGCGGGGCAGTGGTCCAGACGGCGGGTTCGTGGCGTATGGATGCGGCGGCGGATGAGGTGACGTTGCGGCGGTAATGGTTGCGATGAACAAGGTGGAGGGGTAGATTTAGGCGGCGTAAAATAGACATGGGAAGGGGGGAAGGGCTAAAGTGCGCATGAGGGGTGCAGGGAAGTGAAAATTGAAGGGAGTTTTTTGGGTGTAAAACAAGAATTGGACGGAGAACAAAAAGCACACTAAAGAATGTTGCGCCTCTCTTTTGTTTTCTGCATGTTATGTCCAATTTTGTTATACTATTTTTTATATTAAAACTATTTCGTGTTGCCGGTTTAACCGATTCCAATACTATTATGATATAATATTTATATCAATTATAAAATTATATTGGTAAAAGTCGGTCAAAATTAGTTATACTGATCAGTTTTCAATTGAATCGTACCGGTCATATCGGTCTATTTTTATTTAAAATTATTTTTTTAATGAAAATAAAAATAATTATTGTTTTTTATTAATTTTTCAACATTAACGTTAATATATTATATATGTATATCTAACTTTATTGGTATGCGATTTAATTAGTGAACCATCAAGTAAACCAATATAACAATGTATTGGTACCCCTACCAGTTTGATAACCGGTACGATATTAATAACACTATGTTTAACAATTTTTTGATTAAAAATATATTAAATATTTAATATTGTAGATAAAAATATTCAAGGGTTGGGATTATATTCATTTATTTTGAAAATATAGAGGAATTGAGCTTAATAATAATCCATTGATTTAATCTTTGACAATGGAATGTAATAACCTTATTGAAGTAATATATCTCCATTTTTTTGGACCGAAATAAAACAAAACATTAGAGTAATGTTTCATTTTTTCTTTTTAAATTTTAAGTGAACTGTCCGACTCACTTCTCGGGTTATTCCGTTTAACCGGTTTAGCACGGTCGAACAAGAATTTTTCCGGTTCAATGTGGTCCAACCAACCATTCAATTAAGACTATATATCAGAACCATTTTCAAGTTCGGTTAGTAATCGGACCAATCGGATCGTCCAGTCTGATCTGATTATCACAAAAATTGATACTATTTTTTTGGTTTTACTTAAGATTGAGTACAAAGAAATAAGATTACATATTCCATCCAAAATTCCAAACCTTATTTTTGGTTTCACCGGCTTTGGAAGAAATATGATGGAACAACCATTTTTTTTTATAATTATCAATTTAGATTATTTAAGTAATATTTTACTTCATTCCAAATTTAGCTATATAAAATATTTTATGGCATCATAATACTATTAGTGATGTCATGAGGCAAGCAAAATAATTACATAACATATGATGGAGCATATTATCTGTAGTAAAAAATGTTAATTCAAGTATCACGACAGTGACACATTTTTTGGACGGCAAATATGGTCCCAAAATATGAGGGATTAGGAATTTCAAAAATCACACCTAATAATATTGTATGGTTCTAAAATAATAAAATATTGATCTAATGATGTAAGATTCTGTTAGATCCCAAAAAGACCAAAAATTTATGGGTTCGATTTTTAAAAGTGACATTTTTTCAAAGGAATAATGAGGCACTCCTACAAATTTGATTGAATATTTGTTTGGAAGAGTCCTATAAAATGTTTTAGCAAAACCCCATTTGAAGTGGCAAGAGTGGCAAAATAGCAGTGTGAAGAAACGGTGAGTATAGGTCGGTTTTGCATAAAATAAGTTTTCTCTATTTCCTTATCCTAAATGTTCATTTAGTTATTTTTTTAACCCAACTCCAAATGCTAATTATGTAAACCTAACCTTATATCCGATTAAATATAAAATATATCATTTTTAGATAATGTCTTCTCAATATTATATATATTTAGATATGGGGAGAGATTCACTTACTCCAAGAGTAATTACTCCACATCATGATCATTTATTCTTGGGAAATCTAATGGTTTGAATTGGTGAGTACATCTAAACCATTGGATTTTCTAAGATTGGATGGCTAGGATGTGGAGTAAATCTTTTTCACTTACTCTTGGAGTAAGTGGATCTCTCCCCTTTAGATATTTGTTAATCATTTACATATATGTTTTATATTATATGATACTTTGATTGTCAATTCTCTGTATATAATTGAATAAACTCATACAAATATGACGAAAAAGTGCTCATTAGACGGGTCGGGTCATATTTGTCCTTTATTAGACTATAAATATTAATTAAGTCTAATTTTTGAACCATAACCCGATTTTAAACTGGATGAAACTCAACCATATTCTAGTACGATCATGAACAGACAAACCAAATGATTAGGTAGGTGATACACTTGTGAAAGGTTCGGAAGCCTTATCTTATTCTTCCTTCCATTTCAAAACTCAATTTGCAACCAAACTCTAAAGCAAGTTCAGGGAGGATTGTTGATTCAAATAATTAGTAATGGCTTTAGATAGTTTTATAGAATGTTTCTGCAAAAATTGAAGTCATGAATGTGCTACCAGCTAAGGCTATAAATCTTAGCTTTGATGCTAGAATTGAGGTTGGATCTTGTTAATCAAATATCTAAACACTCAAATGGATTAGCATCACCTTCTATTTCCTCCCATTTTAATACAAAGTTATCACTTTCTACCTACTCTATGCCTAATTCATGTATCGCAAGTACTAAATTTCACATCACAATTGTTTCACCCAATATAAGCAATTTACCAACTTATGAATTATTACTATCTTGTTATGGAAGACTAAACGAGAGAGTTAAATTTTTCATGTGATTAAGATAAACAAATTTAAATTAGCATTAAGTTGGAATTGAGCTAAATTACAAAGTAGAAAAATAGAAGATAAACTAACAAATAAAGAAGCAAAGAAATTGGAGTTAGACACCATATATTTGCTAATGATAATAAACAAATCAAATTAATTCCCTTTGAAACAACCGTATATAAAACATGCCCAGTATGATTTACCGTAACATTCTTAAATAAGGGTACAAACATTGAAGATGAGCACAACCAGGAGCATTACTGCATTAGCAACCATGTTGACTGTGTTCAAAGTCTCAGCACAACAATTTTGTAACAAGAGTTTAAGTAGTGAAGCAGAATTTGAAAATCAGACACTGCAAGTTGGTTGGAAGTTATCATCAACTTCCCATACCCAACATCTTCTCCAGTGTTGCCTCAAGTTTTCCTGAACATCCCAACACTAATCTTCAAATATTTTCCAAAGATAAATTAAAGATAGTCTTTACATGTCATAAACACAATACAGTTGAGTTACATTTTCAAGGCCAAATAGGGAGAAAAATCGCCAATTGTATATATCACTGCTTCACAACCATATCAACAAGTTTGCTTGTTTATAACCACTTCCAAGATTTAGCATTTATTTCGAAATTATGCAAACACTCTATTGACCATTCCAATTAATTAATATCATTTGAAAATCTTCCTGAGTATGTCTTGGATAGGGATGGCAAAAATACCCGCACCCGTGGGTACCCGCAAAAATAGCTCATGAGTGGGAATGGGTATCATGATACCCGCCCTGCGGGTACCCGCGTACATATTTTAATTAAATATTTTTTAATTAGTTATTATTAATTTAACATTATATTTGTTTATTTTATTATTACTTCATAATAAAATTTAGTAATGAGACTATAATCATAAAATTATCATATACATGTCATATTATTTAAGTAAAAAATATTTTTATAGATTAATTATTGTAAAATATATAAAATATAATTAGAATGAAAAACCCGTTGGGTACCCGCGGGTACCCGCAAATTGTGCGGGTACGGGCACGGGTATGCAATACCCGTGCCCGCCCGTGCCCGTTGCCATCCCTAGTCTTGGACAGAAGGTCCTTTTCACAATTCAAAACGATTACGAGGTTTTGTTAATCGACTTCTGGCAAAGAATTTCTGAACCATTAATATTGTTAAGTTAAAAAACTTAACATTCAAGAATTGGCATCAGTAAAACTGTTACTTCACCTCATTTAGTGCTCTTATCATCCTTGCCATTGGTCTGTGGAGTGTATTGGCTGGTTGAGGATGGTGAGTAGCCAGGTTGACTTGGTGAGTACCCTCCTGTACTAGGACTGCAAATGATCAAACAGGGATAACAAAAACAGACCATGGTCAGATATATCATATATGATTTCAATAAAATTTAGTAGTAAAAGAATAACCATATAAAATTTTAGCATACCTAAAATTTGGGGAAGTTGGGCTATAGTCCGGGCTAGAGGAATTTAAAAAATCAGTCAAAAATAAAAATAAAACCTCTTGGAATTTAACATTATAAGAAAAGTTCACTTACCTGCTGGGGCTGTATGTTGGGCTTGTTGGAGAATAAGATGGAGAAGTCGGTGAATATGATGGAGATGTTGGGCTGCAAAAGGAAGTTAGACATGTTTGGAGTAAAGAATTATCACAAAATTAAGCGTGCAATTAATAAACAAAAACACTAGACAATAATCTATATTAAGCCACCCAGCAAGCTAATCGTTAATAACTCCCAATGCAGAAACCAAGCAGTTGACAGGAAATTAAAGGGAATGAGATTTGAGCTGTTTGCATCTCATAACAGCCTTTCCACGTTCCACCATTATCACATTCAGTACTGAAAATAAATACTAATAAAAAACAGAATGACTCACCTGTAGGTGGGGGATGTAGGACTATATGGACTTGGAGACAATCTTGGGCTGCTTGGTGAATATGCCAGTGAAGGGCTATACTTCGCTGACTGTAGGTTGTAACTAGGTGAAGTAGGGCTGTAGCTAGGTGATGTAGGGCTGTAGCCAGGGGAAGTAGGGCTATACGCAGGTGATGTAGGGCTATATGATGGCGATGTTGGACTGTAGGAAGGGGATGTTGGACTGTAGGAAGGAGATGTTGGACTGTAGGAAGGGGATGTTGGACTGTAGGATGGGGATGTTGGGCTATAGGATGGGGATGTTGGGCTATAAGCGGGAGATGTGGGGCTGTAGCTTGGGGATGTGGGGCTGTAGCTTGGGGATGTGGGGCTATAGCTTGGGGATGTGGGGCTGTAGCTTGGGGATGTGGGGCTGTAGCTCGGGGATGTGGGGCTGTACGATGGACTGGTAGGTGAATATGAAGGGCTTGTTGGGCTATAACCTGGAGAGCTAGGGCTGTAAGCCGGAGAGGTGGGGCTGTACCCAGGTGATGTGGGGCTGTATCCAGGTGATGTGGGGCTGTATCCAGGTGATGACGGACTATAGCCAGGTGATGACGGACTGTAACCGGGAGATGAAGTAGGTGAAAATGGTATTCTACCAACATAGGGAGAAAACTGGGCATCATTGGTAGGTGACAGCCGTAGATTTGGGCTCAGCAAATAGTTTGGAGACATCAAACCTTCATGATATGGAGTCCCAGAAATTGGTGAACGAGCAGGCGTCATACCAAAATCAAGACCTTCCATGTAACTAGGTAGCTGCAGCTCAATAGCATTCTTCAGCATCTCATCATTCAGATACAGGGCACATTCTCCAGTGCCAATGGGGGCAAGCTGACCTAACATAATATTTTCAGTGACACCCCTCAAGTAATCAGTCTCAGCATATACTGCAGCATCAACAAGAATATCGACAGTCTCTTCAAACGAGCATCTCATCATTGGCCCAGTATCATTCCTGTTGAAACCATGACGTGTAATTGCCATCAAATGACCGCGGTAAGTCATGGTATCACAAAGAATGGCCAGATGCCTGTAATTGACATAAGAACCATCAAAAGAAATGACAACACGTAATTCATCCAGAAGAGCCCGACGAACTGCCTCGATACCAAGAACTTCAATAACTTCAATCAAATGATTGCTTGTGGTCCTGGTTGCATCAACTTCTTCATGGCACATTACAGCTAAAAGGTTGACACCTTCGGTATCAAGCATCCACTCATCATGAGGCTTAAAACCTTCAGTCTCATCAAACTTCTGAACTTTAGTATTTTTAATAAAAACTTTATTGATGTCTGGGATACCTCGCAAGGTCATTTCAGTCAGCATGTTGCCTTCTATTTTCTTTAAGAAAACATCATCTTCAGCCGATTCATCCTGAATCTCTCCTTTGGGGGCTTCATCATTCATAATACGGATACGAAGAATAAGTTTTTCAGCATTGTCATCATTAAATATGCAGGTCAGATCATCATCAAACTCAAGGTTAATCTTTTCAGCAATGTCAGCCATACTCAACTTCTTATCCACCATCATTTCACGATTAAGTTCTATGCGAAGCAACCAAGGTGAGATTTTGTCAAGAGCAACTTCTTCATCAGGCATTTCGTAGTAGGACTTCACAAAGTCAACGTCCTCTTCAATTATTGTACCCATTGGGTCAGGATCATACCACACCTCTGTAGCCTGAGTCACACTCCTAAGAGTTGTATATTCTAAAGCACACTGCACATTCTTGGCCCTCTCTTTGGTCTTACCAACCTCAGGTTTCAAGTACACAGACAGAGAAGGTGTTTTGATTCTCTTTGCCACATTAATGATTTCACGTAACCTTGGAACACCAAGTGTAACATTCTTAGCACTGACACCAGCATAGTGGAAGGTGTTGAGAGTCATTTGGGTGGCAGGCTCACCGATTGATTGTGCTGCTACACAACCAATCATCTCTCCAGAGGCTACTTGTGATTGCAGGAACCTTGATTCTATTTCTCCCACAACCCATTCAAATGCCTCACGAGATAGCCTGTATTCCTCCAGGACCCTTTTACTGGCAAAAGTGCTACGAAGCAGAATATTGAACAGAAGAGTTGCATTTTTCTGAGCTTCTTGACTCAAAAGATCATCACCAGGAACAACTTTAAGTCTCTCCTGGAGCTTATCAATTGCGTCCACAATTTCCATAGGATGAATATCAGAAGTCCTTCGGAAGTCAACCTTGAAGGTCTTTTGAGCATTCCAGATAAGCCTCTTGAGGTTAACAGGTAGTGGCAGAGAACTGTCACCAGTAGTGGCTATCTCTGTTGCAAGTTGAAATCTGTCAGTTTCAAGCTTGTGAAGTTCTGCCTCAAACACACTACGAAACTCTTTGAAGCTTTTCAAATCTTCTACAGACTCTTCAAGCATGTAATTAGGTTTCCAGTTTTCATCATCAAAGTTGTGCCGAAAAACCCTATCAAATTCTGTTTTCTTCATTTTTAGGGAATCCAGCTTCTGTGTTTCTATCCAAACTGCATCCATTCCGTCTTCCCCATATAGAAATTGTATAACATCTCCCAAAGAGTTCCTAACTGTCCCATCATATTTACACATGATATCCTCCATAGCCTTCACAAGTCGCCTCTGAATGTACCCAGTTTCTGAAGTCTTCACTGCAGTATCAATAAGACCTTCCCTACCACCCATGGCGTGGAAAAAGAACTCTTGTGGGGTCAATCCTCGGAGATACGAGTTCTCCACAAAGCCACGACTTTCAGGCCCATAATCATCTTTTGTAAAGTGGGGCAACGTCCGATCTATGAACCCATATGGAATTCGCTTGCCCTCGACATTTTGTTGGCCCACACAAGCCGTCATCTGAGAGATGTTGATAAAACTTCCTTTGGAACCGGCTGTAACCATTGCTTTTAGATTATTGCTCTCAGATAAACTTTTCTGTGCACTATTTCCGGCGTCGTCACGGGCTCTATTCAATGTCTGAAATTATCAAATGAAAAAATACATCAGATTCAGTAAAAAGCAAAAGTCTATAAATATAGCACTGTCACAAACAACCTAATGTAAGCACCTGGTTCACTCTATTTTCAAATGAATCCATCATAGTCCGACCCGGTTCAGCCTCCAATTTCTTTTCTTGAGCATCCCTGATGAGTTGTTTCACTTTCTCCTTAGCTTGTGAAATAGTCTGATTAATAACCTCCATAGTCGACGCATCAGCAATTGTATCACCAATTCCCATGCTAAACGCATTCTGCAAAAGCCAATAGTTCACAAGCCACTGAGTATGACCTAGAAATTTACGAGCTGCGTCAGGTCCAACCTCTTCCCTGTATTCAATTAGAAATTCAGTGGGGTAAGTGAATGGGGAGGGAACTGTTAACAGTTTCCAAAGTCACAAAATGTTAACGACCATAGTCAGAAAGTACTACATGACATCAAATTATTTAATAATATCACTTGAGATTTAAAATTCTGAATTTCTGATCAACCATTCCAAAGTCACACAATGTTAACGACTGAAGTCAATGATTTAAATTGCGGGCCGCATCACGTGATGCGGTCTCAATATTACGGTTAAAGTGACCGCCACAACCGCATCACACCGAAATTGCGGTATGACACTGAATCACAATGAAGCGGTCATATTAGGCCGCAACGCAACCGCATTGGACCTCATTTGGGCCGCAACGCAACACATCAGGCCACATCGAATTAAAAATATTTATCTAATCACAAAACAATTCACATTGCAATGACTGCAATTGCGACCACAACCGCAATTTAAGACACTGGTTAGAGAGTACTCCATTACATAATCAAATTAGTTATCAACATCAATTAGGATTTACAACCTTTTCAAAAAAAGTTCTGATCAACAGAACATGATCCCCCCTTTTAGAAGTGGTTGTAAAGGTAAATTAACAATAATAATATGATTAAGCTGGTAATTTAAAGTAGAAATCTTTGTATAATTTGCATACCAAATGACATGAATGAGACTTCCAGAAGATGCTCCAAGTGTCTTTTTGCAAAGTGTCCCAGTCAGTAGTTCCCCTTTTTCAATTCTGACCACAGTATCCCCAGGGGTTATGGTTCCCCTTTCACTCTCATTGTGCCAGCTAGAATATCTAATAAGATTTATTGCTTTAGGAATGATGAGATTGAAAACTTGTTTCCCGGTCCACAACGGCTCTGGCTTTAATATTGCAGGAGCGGGAACTTTCCCATCAAAATCTTCCCACCACATCAAAATGTTCATAAAAACATCCTGGAAAAAATAGCTTTTATCAGACCTCTAAACAGCTTTCACAAGAACCATGACACTTAAGCAAACTGCAACAAGAGAAGAATTCACCAAATATAACCTTTGTGATGAAGGTATCTCTCTTGGTGATTTTTCTGCATCCCAAAAGTGAATCTTGGACAATTCCCATCACAGGCCTGTTTGATTGAGGCGATACAATGCATTTAGGCACCATCATCAGCTCCAACACCTCTGCTCTGGTTTCAAATGACTGAGGAACATGCATATTCATTTCATCCCCATCAAAATCAGCATTGTATGGTGAAGTAACTGACAGGTTAAGACGAAAAGTAGAATAAGGCATGATTTTGATTCTATGACCCATGATAGACATTTTATGAAGACTGGGCTGACGATTGAATAGAACAAAGTCCCCATCATTCAAATGACGCTCCACCTAAAACAACACCATTATGAGCTATTATAAAAAATTAAGAGAAACCCTAAAAGAAAAAATTATCATTGTCTAAAAAGAATGCCTTGTATCCAAGCTCCAAATGGTGATCGCTACTTTTCTTTAAATATCTGAGATCAAGCCTTTGCCCATCATCACGAATGATGTACTTGGCACCAGTTTTTCCAGGTGGAGGATGGGGTCCATATTCAACAAGTTCCTTCAACCTGTTTTTTTTATTATGTCAAGTACTTTTTTCTAAAAAATAATAGGGAGGGGATCCACTTACTCCAGGGGTAAGTTAAAAAAACATACTCCACATCGTAGCCATTCATTCTATGAAAATCTAATGGTTTCAGATCTACTAACTAATTCAAATCATGTGAACCATTACATTTTCATAGAATGGATGGCTAAGATGCGAAGTATGTTTTTTAACTTACTCTTGGAGTAAGTGGATCCCTCCCAAAATAATAAATTTAAAAGACAAGCAACATGAAAATGCATATCTAAATGACAACCTTTCAATATTATACGGAGTCACAGTCTCAGGGTATGTAAGATTCAAAGCAATACTCCATGGTACTCCCAATTGATCTATGTTGATGGTTGGATCAGGCGTAATTACCGTTCGAGCAGAAAAATCAACCCTCTTCCCCATCAAGTTACCTCTAATTCGACCTTCTTTTGCCTTAAGCCTACTACATATTGATTTGATAGGCCTTCCTGATCTTTGAGTGGCCTGTATTAAAAAACATAAAAATCACTGTAGGCTTCACCAAAACCA
This sequence comes from Lupinus albus, assembly GCA_009771035.1. Taxonomy (NCBI): domain Eukaryota; kingdom Viridiplantae; phylum Streptophyta; class Magnoliopsida; order Fabales; family Fabaceae; genus Lupinus; species Lupinus albus. The sequence continues at coordinate 7,854,649 of CM020015.1, forward strand.
ACAAAGATGAAAGGAATCATGGGATATATTATGCAGGTTTTTCAAGACAATCATACCCTTGGCAGTCCAGGCAACTCATTATCAAAATACGTGGCTATGTGGAACTGCAACAACTGAGCAAACTCTGAAATAATATGTGCAGGTGATCCGTTCCTCTCCTGTTTCTTCAGATTCTCATTGTGCCTAATGATCATGGCCAACTGATGAGTTAAATCATCCTACACAAAACAGAGACAGTGAGTCAGCATTGATTAATCACAATCACAAGCAAAATATAATTAATTAAATGAGAAAGGTTGCAAAACATGTAAAAAAATCACATAAGACAGTGTTAGAAAAAACTTGCCTCACTCCTGGAAGATGTGTCCATCATTACAGAAGGTCTCACGGGTGGAGGGGGGATTGGAAGAACTTGTAAAATCATCCAATCAGGACGGGCATACTTTGGATCCAAACCCAACAATTGGCAGTCCTCATCACTTATTCTTTTCAAGACCGCAAGAACCTGCGAAAGTTTTAGCAATTCAACAACTACACAAGCTTCTGCAATAAATGAACATACACAGCAAATGTACCATAAACCTCATATTTAAGATCGATCAATAATTACCCTTTCTGCGGAAAGAGTCTGTTTCCTTTCTACAGGTTCGGGAAGCTGTTCCTGGTCATCACTTTTCTTTCTTTGAGCTTTATACTCTGCAATCATTTTCATCCCATCAATACTAATCCTAGGTTGCTGAGCACCACAACCACCGCGACTCTTCTTAACCGCTTCCTCAGCATCTTGACCACCAGCAATGTCAATCTCATCTCCACCTTCACACTTGTTTTTATTTTTGCAAGCATCCAAAATTTTCTTAAGCCTATTTTTCGGGTTCCTAGTTCTCAAAGCTTGTTTAAACTTATGGTCATTCTGCATTAAACACACACCAAATTTAAAACACATAACCAACAGATCTCATTTCCGCGCCAACTTAACTATCAAAAAAACCAAAGTTACACCCACCTCATCAGCAAGAATTTTAGAGCAATTGAAGCAAACACAACGCATTATATTGAGTACAGTTTTCAAAAACCCTATATGAAACATTGGTTTGGCAAGCTCCAAGTGCCCGAAGTGACCGGGGCACTCAGCCATACTAGCAGTACAAGTCTCACATTTCATCTTCCGATCAATAGTTCCAAGGCGAGGATCACTCAATCCTCCAACTTTCGGCTTTCCTCTCTCCGTGGTTTCGCCGTGCTCGATTTGCACCACTGACATTTGCCTCTACAAAACAAAACAACAATCACTCAACATATATATGCATAAATTCAATCAATAACAATGTGATTATCGAAGCGAGATCCGGAATCAATTACGATCTCATCGGGGCTAAGAATTCCGAACTGAACCCTTCGAACTTTTGCAACCTCCGCGGGGGAGAAAGGAAATCTGATATCCATTGATTCGAAGTTTTAGGGTTTCAGAGGAAATGTTTTTCAGTTTAGGTTTTGATTCTATGGAACTATTAGAAATGCGATTCAAATTTTTTGATTCAGTTTCAGTGTAATGAATCCAACAAGTTACGAATTCAGCGGTTTCAATCTCAATCGCCGCAGAGGAAAAATTATCCTCTAAGGTACACTTAAGCGAAATGAGACCCCTAAGGCTTTATTTATAGACAAAAGTCGTGCGCATCTTTTCTATTGTGCACCGGGTGCACATTTTATCAGCGCAATGTAATAATTAGCCCAATTCAATAATCCACTTATTTTATTTATTTATTTGGTCAATATAATTTGTTTTTTTGTTATATTAACTTATTTATTTCCTAAATTCTTATGCAAAATCTTATTTTTAACCATTTTTTATTATTTGTATTTATTTATTTTTATTTGTTTTAACATTTATTTTATTTTAATATTCCATCTTGAAAGTAAAGGCGAAGTAAAGAAGAAAATTAAAGAAGAATTAGACAAAGTGAAACAACTCCGAGTCCGAGTGTATCATCATTAACTATTATAACTACTACATCTCTAATTAAATATAAGCGGGTATTCCAATATTATTAAATATAATAAAATATAAGGATCATGTCACATTTTATCAAAACTATTTTTATTAAGTTTTTATATTTTTGTCTCATAAATATAGTCAAGTGAATTTAGTTCCTATAAAAAAAATTAATCATTTTTAGAATTGTTATGACCTATGTTAAATTGAAATTTGGTAAAATATATGACCAATTTTTATTTGCATCATATAGGTTTGATTGTATTAAAATACGAAAAAGAATAACTTAATTTTAATATTAATGTTTGTATAATGTACATTTATATTTAATGTACTATTGTATCACTGTTCTTATAAATTTGATGTCCAACAAAACATTCATACTGATTTGTATAGATTTGAATAATTTTCTTGAAGGGTATACAAAGCCATTACTTTAATATAAAAAACTAACATTGTAACTTAGGAAGATAATTCCACTAAACTTGTTTTACAAAGTTTACTAGAAACAAACTCTAGTACATTATGAAATAAGCACTTATATTAAGAGTACATCCTTGTAAATTTTCATTTGCACCAAAGTGATGTATAAGAGGGGGGAAATTTAAATTATTACTTAAAAATTAGGAATACATATGGGTCAAAATAGTTCATGTAGGTATTGAAGTGTCCTAAAAGTAATCATAAATAATGTTAAAAGGAACCATTTTGGATTTTCCAATTTTTTCAGGTCCATATTATTACGCAATAAAATTTTGAGAATCAAGAATGCTTGAAATATGTTATTACATTAGTCTCACATCATATAGTATCGGAATATAGTAGAGTAACCAATGTTATATATTGGACTCAGGTCCCTTGTTGTAATGTGCATCAGATATAAGCACCAAATAGAAACACCTCATGGGCAGTTGGGCCCATGAGTGTGATAGGGTTTGTAATCCTTATTCTCTAATAATATCTTGGTAGCCGCTCAGCGCTCCCGATGACGTAGGCACAATTGGCCGAACCCCGTTACCAAATTCTTTGCTTATTCTCTTCTATTTATTTCATATACATTATTTGATTGTTTTGTGACCAATGCTGCGCATCGATCGCTTCCGCTGCACCAACAATTAGTATCAGAGCCAATTGGTTGATGACTCTTACCCATATGCTAGATAATTGCAAAAGAGGGTGAATGCATGTTGGTTAGACAAGATGAGTCAAATGTATTATGCAAGGATAAATGAGACGAGTTGAGGAGAAGAAAACACGGCAGAACTATGGTGGGGGCGATATGTGTTGATCCAGAATCCTAGAAGTCCATGTATTGGATTAGGATCAAGGTGGAGATATGAAATCAGGTGTTGAGTTTGATCCTGAGACAGGTGCTGGTTGACTTTGGTGCAGGGTGGAACATGAGCATTGGCTTTGATGCAAGATGTAACACGAGCATTGGTAGAGATACATGGTGTGACATTGGCATTGGCTTGGATGGAAGGGTGTGACATGAACATTGGTTAGCATTACGCAAGGTATGTGTTGTGGGTATACTCTTTATGGTGGAGTATGATAGTTCTTTTGAACTATGATTGTCGGGCTAGACAATAGTGGTAGCGGTTGAGGCTTTCCATGGAAGCTCCAAGGTTCAGTTTGACTAAGTATTGAAGAGGATGGTTGTTGGTGAACTTTTGTGTAGAAGTTCCATATATCGAAAGACTTCCTAGCAATTGATGGCTAGGCGGCGTGTTCCATTAGATGACGATACGGGAAGCTGCATTAAAAGTTTGGAGAGGTAGGCTCTTGGTAACATCGTCAAAGATACTCAGAATTTTTATGCTGAAGGGGAGCAGTTTGTTAAAGAAAATTTTGCATTGAGCAAGGTGGAGTCAGATATTCGCTAAAGTAGAGAATCTTGTGTAGATTTCCTAAGGAGCGAAATATTCGTCTATTTCAATCAAGGTGGAGATTGTTGTGAATGCTTGAAATATGTTATTACATTAGTCCTACATCATGTAGTATTGGAATATAGTAAAGTAACCAATGTTATATATTGGACTCAGGTCCCTTGTTGTAATGTGCATCAAATATAAGCACCAAATTGAAACACCCCGAGGGCAGTTGAGCTCATGGGTGTGATAGGGTTTGTAATCCTTATTCTCTAATAATATCTTGGTAGTCTCTTAGGGCTCCCGAGGACGTAGGCACAATTGGTCGAACCCCGTTACCAAATTCTTTGTTTCTTCTCTTCTATTTATTCCATGCACATTATTTGATTGCTTGTGACCAACGTTGCGCAACGATCACTTTCGCTGCACCAACACAAAATGAGTCTCTACTCTCATGTTAATTATATTTGAGTATGCAAATGACCTTGCATTAAAAAGATATTCTTATAAAAATGATTAAAGCTCTAAGTCGTTTTATATTTTAGGAAGATTTAGAGGATCACACATGGGTATAGATGATGATTAAATATGATTTATGTTCTTTGGTGTAGAAGAGGTTACTCAGGAATATCAATCTCTCTATTTTATCTTGACAGAAACTAGCTTTGAATTGCTTTGAGTGGGTCCTAAAAAGTCACAGCAATATAATTGTTTGCTTTAGAGATATAAAATGGAGTGATAGTGTCTATGAGTAAGTAAATCTTCTTTATAGAGGGTACCTTCTATTTATAGAGAGGTACACTAGTGTACACTCCAAGATATATGATCTTGTCATTATGGATGATGTTGCTTTATCTTTGCCCACATTAACATTGTTGCATACTTGGTCTACCTTCACTATGTGGGCAAATTGAACATGCACAACTCATGCAGCGCGGCTTAGCCTTTGACATGTATGAGTATTTTGTTACTTTGCTTGTGCTGACTAGACCATGTCATGTCATTATCATCATTTTTCATAGCTAGGTCAACTTTAAGGGTATGATCAACAATTATGTGGACCAAATCTTGTAGTGTCGGTTGCAAGTCTGATTCCTAATGATCAACCGATGTTTACCAACCTTGATGTTATGATGGAACACCTCATTTATTATCAAGAATTGTTGATGAAGGTATTATAAGGTCTTGGGAACAAAAAATAAAATGAGATCATAGGTCTGGGTATTGCTGAATCTCGTAAATAGAAAGTAAAACCAAGAATTATAGGTCGTGGTACTTTTAGATCATGGGAACAACAATTTAAATTTAAATAAAAAATATAGTGTCGAGATAATGTCACAACTTGGGAACAACATATAAATCGAGATCGCACTTCAGAGTACTTCCCAATGTCGTGAACAAAAATTCAAACCAAGGCGACCATGACTTAATATAGTACTGTTTTTGTAAGTTTAGGAAATGATTGAGTTGAATTGAAAGGCCTAGGTTATTTCGCCATGAGGACTTTGAGAATCAAAGAAAAGGAATGACATATCATAATCATTTCAAAGGCTTGTAGGAAAGAAGTAACTCATCACGACCACTCATCTAACATTTAATATAAGTGGAGTCTTTAAATGATTATGCATGAATGTGAAATATGTAATATGCTTATTAAGATGTAAAAATGAGCTATAAGTGCACATGGCAATATAAGATTAGTGAATGCTTGTAATTTACTAAATTTGGATGCCTTGTTATCATCATTGGTTCACAACACCCTTACAACTTAATATCTCGATTTTGTCAAACCGACTTGGTCCATATTGACAAAGCTCTTTGAGCTTGATTATTTGAGATCTTAGACTCTCATCATTGTGAATAGTCTATCTTATATGTGTGAGAATAGATCATTTAAACATTTCATGCATGAATATGAGATTAAATATATATATATATATATAAGATTTGGAAATATATATTGATATTAACATATAGGATTAGTACAAGTTTTTTATTTTGGAGCTAGGGTTGGAGTGAGAGGATGAAATTTCCATCAGCTATACTAGAAAATGACATTGTTAACTACTACTCATAAATATCTGATCAATCTTACACTTTAAGATGATTTAAGTTTTGAACCTTCAAATAATATATTCTAGTATATTAACTAGGATTGGTGTGCTTGTTCCTTTTCAGAAACTTGCTCTTCCTTGATGATTCTTCGAAGAACATGAGCCATCCAATATTGTACAAGATTGAGTTTGAACACATTTCTTTCTGAAACATTTCCTAAATGTCAACTCTTTCTCTTACTAAATCGAAGACATGATTGAAAGGCCTCCTTTTTATTTTGATATCTACTTTTGCTTAACTCGTCCCCTTAAGTTTTAACTCAATCGAGATTTTTCTTCCTTTTCACTTTTTTATTTGTTTTTAGTCAGGAAATATTGATGTGATGATCACAATGTACATATGCTGTTTTAAAAACAAGTGAAGGTAAAATTTATTTGTTTGGAGTTAGTTTGCTTTTTATACGAATGTGCTCCAAAAAAATCATTATTAAGCAAAGACTTTTAAACTTGTATGAAGGCCTAACTAAATGAATAGGGATCATTTGTCCCAAATAAATTACGTCTCCTTTTCCTAATTCAATAAAATTGCATTAAATAATGTAAAATATTATTTTATATTTTATAACTTTTTTATTCTAATTAAATGACACATTGTGATTGGTTCGGGATACCATTGGGGACACCAAATGAGACAACATATCTTCTTTCTAACTAAATGGTTTCTAAAATAAAAAGAAAATAAGGCTGAAAATGATGTGTTTCCCTCTCCTCTTCATCTCTTTCTTCTTTGTCATTCTATTTCAAATGATTTTCACTTCATACTCTAAAACCGTATTTCAATGGTTGGCCATTGATGACAAAAACTGCTTAATAATTAGGGTGCAAAAATATAATGTGGACACACACTTTCTACTGTCTAATCTATGTTTAATTAAATTCACAATAATTCATTATAATGTTCTATTAAATGATTTTTAAATTTCAAATATATAAAACAAAATTGTTGGTAATTACTTGACCGTATCTCCATTGATTACGATTTGAATATTTAAAGTTGGATAAAATTAGTTTGGCTACATCTAAAAAAGATGTATTTTTCATGATAAAAATATTTTAATAATTATATAAAATCCTAAAAATTACTGTAATGCCCATAAATGAATAAAAATAACTTTTTGAATATATAAAATTACAAAAGTGATCGGGACGCTCCTTTTAAGGAAACCCATTAGTGATTTTATAAAATTACAAAAGTTAATGAAAATTTCAGAACTATAAATTACACTTTTCTTTATTTCAAAATACATTTCACAAACGAATCTCACTCAAATTCAATGAACAAATATTTTTTTTTTTTTTGTAATATTAAAGGTATTCTCTTACTCTTTTTGTATAACGAACTAATTTATTTCTATGTGACTTACTCTCTCAATAAACATCATTTTCAAGAATCAAAATATTGATATTTTAGTCATCCTAATGATCTAGCAAAACCTTATACTGCTAGACCAACATTTTCTTGATGTTGAATGAAGATATAGATATAATGAAACTTTTCTTAAAGAGACGTTTTTCTTTGATAATGTTTTTTTAAAATTGTAGAGAGTGATTAATTGAAAATTTTCTTTAAGGGCTTGCACGAGTTCACAGGTTGACGTCAAGGTTCCAACACATTAATTGTCAACAGTGGTAACCTTATCACTGATCAAATTTTTTTTTGTTATATTTTATTTTTTATTATAACATGTAATGTCAGTCTAAAGATTTATACATTATTATTGTATTATCTATCATTAGTTTACTTTTTCGAAGAGTTAATGATAATTACATGAATAATGCAATAACAATGTATAAAACTCTTACATTATAACATACATTTTCCTGTAATTTTGTTTTTGTTTTTAATGTTTCTTGTGATATAGAATCTCTGGCTACCACTAGGGAGGATTATTATATACAGGTCAAATGGAATTACTAGACAAAAAAATAAGCCTATAGCCTTATTTATTAAAGGAGATTTTCAGGAAAAAAATCAAAGATTATAAGCATTGGTTTCAAAGTCCCTTGACTTATGACTTATAATCAAGGACTTGTGTTTTTCACACTATTTTATCATTTTTGGTTTGATATTTCAATTTTCAATTGACTTTTTGTGCCTTCAGCACACGTTCTAACTACTTAATATATATATATATATATACATCATGTCGTGTTTGGAGACAAATGTATTTATATTTTTTGTAATTTTGTTAATAATTAAATTTTATTAAAATTAAATATTTAAAATGTTTAAAAAATTTATTAGTTATCTCTATATACATACGTAATTATACAAGTCTTTTTCGGTTAGTTTATTGGCTATCGCTATATAACATGTCATTGATATAAATTATGTTTTTAGTTTTAATATATAAACTATGAGATTATAAACCACGACATTATAATTTATAAAAAATATAATGATTATATTTTTACATCTTAAATGAAAATTAAACATAAACTAACTTGTTTCGTAGGTACACAAATTATTTTTATAAAGCAAATTATAAAGTTATTTGTTTATGTTGTGATTATTTTTATTGTTTTTACATGTTTTTAATATTTATCATTATATATTGCTATAATTTTTTATTTTTTATTACTACCTTGCAAAGCTAAAAAAATTAAAATAAAAAACAATATAAAAATAAATATGATTATTTAAAAACAATATGACATTTTTAATATTAAGTTTGGTCAAAGACAATTAGAAGGAAATAATCTTGAAATTAAAGGTAAATTGAGAATTGACATTTCAATTTTGAAATAAATGGCGGAGGAACTTCAATTTTTGGCTTTTTCCCTCTCAAACATAAGTTGAGTACTATGTATCGCTACTAATGATTGGTTAGAAAAACACTGAATTATTAATTTTTTAACTTAAATATATTTTTTCAACATATTAGATTGAGTAGAATGTATTAGTTAAAAAGAAAATAAATTTGTTATAATTCAGTTTTAAGTGTTTGGATTGTAACGGAATTTGTTAAGTTCTGTTTTAGATATTTTTAGTTGCAAGGGCATTTTTGTCTTTATGCCCTCACTATATAAATAGTTTTCAATTATTCTTTGTAACTAACAATTCATTTTTGAATAATACATTCATTCCAGAAGCTTCTCTCTCTATTTCCTTGTTCGTTTTCTTCTCACTTTTATATGGTATCATCGTGCTATGGCGGCAACAACGAATACCGCTACTGATCCTTCTTCTTCTTCTCATCTTTCACCTTCTGCTGCATCTCCGATACAAGCTGTCTCATCTCTTTTGGTTCTACCTCTTTCTTCTGTCAAACTCATCGAGAAGAACTATCTTCTGTGGAAACACTTCATGCAAGCTACTCTCACTTCAAATCGTGCAAATAGGTATGTGTTAGGCACCGAAATTCCTCATCGATTTCTCACTGATAATGATCGGTTGATTAAGCGTGTTAATCCGGCATATTTGCAATGGGAGGAGGTTGATCAAATGATTTTTTCATGGATGACGAACTCACTCTCTGAGAGTCTTCAACCTCGTGTTTTTGGCTACATGCATTCGTGGCAGCTATGGGAAGAGCTAGATTCATACTGCAATTCACACACAAAAGTTCGTAGTCGTCAACTTAGGTCTCAACTTCGCTCAATTTCTCAAGGTGCAAGTTCGATTTCGGAATATTTCAACAAAATCAAGAGTCTCGTTGATGCTCTAATATACATTTGAACTCCAATTTCAAGCTCTGAGCACATTGACTATATCCTAGACGGTCTCAATGAAGAATATCAATATGTCATTACTTCAATTGAAACTCAGGTTGACACTCCACCGCTGCATAATCTTGAATCCTTTTTGTTGACCTATGAATCTCGGCTTGAGAAGTACAAGCACAAGGCTCTCTCTGATGCCTTGTCGGTCAATGTTGTTTCAGATTCTACATCGAGGTCTTCGCATCAGGTGAACTCTCAATCAAGACCTCCTTCAATGGTTCCTTCATCATTCTATGCACTTAGGTTAGATTTTCAAGCACCTAGTTCTAACTTCACTAGCTTTTGTAATTATGGTGGTTATTGTGGTGGAAACCGTGGTCGTCAGAGAGGAGGAAGACAGTTTGGACGAAATACGTCGTCGTTTTGCGTCTATTGCAATCGTCATGGACATGACGTCACTATGTGCTATTATGCACCGTCTCAGTTTGGAGGTCAACTAACCTACGCTGGTCCACCTGGACAAATTCAGCCACCTCATCTTGCTGCTTATGTGCCACGTCAATTTCTTCCACATCAGTCTAAGTCTACTTTTGGACCTTCCACCTATCCGGCCCAAATCTACTCACAATATCCTCAAGACTTCTACACAAGTCAACAAGCAGCATACTCTCCTCCTCACTATGGAGACTCTCTGCTTGGGCCTGACCCACACTCAACAAACAAATACATTCCTCCTCCTCATCAATCCTTTGTTATGAACACACAAGTTGATCACAGAGAAGCAGCAGCACCTAAAGAGTCGAAGAATGCGATCTGGTATCCAGACTCTGGTGCTATGAATCATCTCACTATTGATCCTTCTCTTGTTTATGAACCTACTGAGTCCTTCAACCGCCAACAGATTTTCATGGGCAATGACACTAGTATTGGTATACATTCAGTTGGACACTCTTCCATTGCTTCTCATTTTAATTCAAACTCAAATCTCTCTCTAAATAATATTCTCTTAGTTCTTTCAATTAAGAAAAATCTAATCAGTGTTTCGCAATTTACAAAAGATAATTGTTGTTATTTTGAATTCCATTCTGATGTGTGTTTTGTCAAATCTCAGGTTACTAATGAAGTCTTACTTCAAGGTTATCTCACAAGGAACGACTCTATGCCTTTCATGGTGTTATGTCTGGGTCTAAGTCTTCTAATTGTCCTTTATCTTTTACTCAAACTGCATTGTATCCTGGTTTGCAAACTTCTGGCTTTACTGCTTGTAATAAATCTAGTTTTCATACTTGTAATAATTCTAGTACAATCTCTTCATTTTCACTATGACATTCTAGGTTAGGTCATCCTCATGAACATGTTGTTAAAATTGTTCTTACTCAATGTAAGGTTCCCTATACAAATATATTAACTTCTGATTTTTGTTCATCATGTTGTATGGGTAAAGCACATAGATTGTATGCCCCTAGTTCATCTACAATCTATGATAGTCCTTTTGCTTTAGTCTATTTTGACATGTGGGGACCTACACCTATGCATTCAGCAACAAGTTTTAGGTACTATTTGTCCATTGTTTATGCCTTTAGTAGACATACATGAATATTTTTGTTGAAATTGAAGTCTGAAACACTTAATGTGTTTCAGTACTTTCTCAAGTATGTCAATACTCAATTCCATCACTCAACAGGGCTTGGTATTGTACAGAGTGATTTTGGTAGGGAATTTAGATCTTTTAGTGAAGTCTTAAAAGGTCTTGGTATTGTTCATAGGATTTCATGTCCTCATGCCCATCATCAACAGGGCACTGTAGAAAGGAAACATAGGCATATAGTTGAAACAGGGCTTACTTTGTTAAGTCATACACACTTGCCTATGAGTTTTTGGGATCATGGCTTTGTTACTGTTGTTTTTCTAATAAACAGACTTCCCTCTACATCCCTTAAGCATAAATCACCTCATGAACTTCTTCTTGGTTCAAAACTTGATTACACCTGTCTAAAAGTGTTTGGGTGTGCTTGTTATCCTCTAATTCGACCATTTAATAAGCACAAATTAAGTCATAGAAGTTCTGAGTGCATCTTTTTAGGTTACTCACCAAGTCACAAAGGCTATAAGTGTTTATCCAAAGATGGCAAAATATATATTTCTAAGGATGTTATCTGTAATGAACATCATTTTCCTTCTGTTTCTGAAAATTCCTCACCTAGTTAGTCTTTTGATAGTCATCTCTTGCCTACTGTCCCAACAATGGTTTTCTCTCCACATTCTAATCCTGTTGTCACTGAATCACATTCCCAAGATGTTCACACTCCACACATGTCTCAAAATACACCTCTTAGTTCTAATCCTTCTCAATCTGAGTATTCTCCTACAATCCCTTCTTCCAATACTTCTTTGTCTCCTTTAACAACTACACAATCTTGTCATCCAATGCAAACAAGATACAAGTCAGGAATTTTTCAGAATATTCTTCCTAGAGTTAATTCTACTCAGATTGAACCTACTAGTGCCAAGACAGCCCTGTTTGAACCTGTGTGGTAGCAAGCCATGCAAGCATAATATGATGCACTCATGGCTTTAGGGACATGGTCCCTTGTTCCTCTTCCACCTCAAAAAATGGCTATTGGATGTAAGTGGGTTTTCAGAATCAAAGAAAATCCAGATGGTACAGTTAATAAATATAAGGTCAGACTTGTGGCTAAGGGATTCCATCAAAAGTATGGTGTAGACTATAATGAAACCTTTTCTCCAGTTGTCAAACCTGTCACTATTAGAATCATTCTCACTCTTGTAGTTTCTCATCAGTGGTCCATATAGCAATTGGACATTAACAATGCATTTCTCAATGACATTTTGAATGAGGAAATCTATATGACTCAGCCAATTGGTTTCCAACATAATGATAAAACTCTGGTATGCAAGTTGCATAAAGCCATTTATGGCTTAAAGCAAGCACCAAGGCGGTGATTTGAAAGACTAAAGGGTTCTCTTGTCTCCTTAGGTTTCAAAGTCAGCAAGTGTGACAACTCCCTGTTTATTCATGTTTCATCTAGTCACAGATTGTATGTGTTAGTTTATGTTGATGACATAATAGTAACAGGTTCCTCCGTTGCCCTTGTTCAAAAGTTGATAAGGGATCTTAGTCATACTTTTGCACTCAAGCAACTAGGTCATTTGGATTATTTTTTGGGTGTTGAGGTTAAACACCTGAAGAATGGTTCTCTTTTTCTGTCCCAATCAAAATACATCAGAGATTTATTAGCCAAAGCCAATCTTTCTCAATCAAAGGCTAGCAGCACACCTATGGCTACAAACTGCAAACTTACTAAGCATGGTTCTGATGATTTTGAAGATCCTACATTCTATAGGTCAATAGTTGGTGCTCTGCAGTATGCAACAGTGACAAGACCAGATATAACATACTCTGTGAATAAAGTATGTCAATTTTTTGCCAGACCATTGAATTCTCATTGGACTACTGTCAAGAGAATTCTGAAATACCTTCAAGGAACGAAGTCCTTAGGTTTAACCATTTCTGCAGCCTCCATATCATCTAACATTCCTATTACAGCCTACTGTGATGCAGATTGGGCATCTGATATAGATGATAGAAAGTCTATTTCTGGTGCATGTCTTTATCTTGGACCTAACATTGTCACTTGGTGGTCCAAGAAACAAAACATTATCTCCAGGTCCAATATTGAGGCAGAATATTGAAGTTTGGCTTTAGCCTCTCAAGAGATCATGTGGATAGAGTCCCTGCTACAAGAACTCAATGTGCCATATCAAACTCCTGTTATATTCTGTGACAACAAAAGCACCATTGCTATGTCACATAATCATGTCTTACACAGCAGGACAAAAACACATTGAGCTTGATCTCTACTTTGTTAGAGATAGGATTCAAAGCAAAACTCTTCTGGTTCAACACATTCCTTCTGAGTTTCAAACTGCAGACATTCTCACCAAACCTCTTCCTAACAACTAGTTCATCACTCTCAGAAATCAACTTCATGTGTTTGATATTCACTGATTTGCTTTCCTCCTTTGCCTAGTCAAAGAACCCTCTAATTTAATGGGGGTATATTAGATTGAGTAGAATGTATTAGTTTAAAAGAAAATAAATTTGTTATAATTCAGTTTTAAGTATTTAGATTGTAACAGAATTTGTTAAGTTCTGTTTTAGATATTTTTAGTTGAAAGGGCATTTTTTTATTTATGCCCTCATTATATAAATAGCTTTCAGCTATTCTTTGTAACTAACAATTCATTTTTGAATAATACCTTCATTCCAGAAACTTCTCTCTTCTCTCTAGCTATCTCTCTATTTCCTTGTTCGTTTTCTTCTCACTTTTATACGACAAGTCATGACATATGAGTGATACACTTTTTGGAACAGAAATGTGGTTCCACGATAAGGAGTGATGATGTTGCTTTCTACCATGATCATGGAATCTTGTAGACCATGAAGTTGGACATTGGATATTGAAAGCTTGGTGAACAGACATCATGAAATTACATAATTACATCGCTATATATATCATATTATAAATCAAAGAATAACAAAATGATTTGTGTATTTCATTGATTTAATAAACTGAATGAATATTGAATGAATGACAATATTATAATGAAGGTCTCATATGAAATGAAGGAAAACTAACAATCGAAACTAACTAATCAACAAAAATGCATGTTAATTTAAACTAATTACTAGCCTAATACATTACTAACCTAAAATATTAAAACATATTTCAATACACCTAATTAGTTAATGATAGATACAGAAGTCCATTACACAGGGTAACGGTAAACAAGCACAAAAAAAGAGATCTCAAAAACATGCTTTGTTTTCTCTGATGAAGGTGTTAGTTAAGGTGAAGAGTTCCAAGTACTAACCATTCATTTCAAAAGAATTTTTAGCACAAGTAGAACATAACATGAAAGTCTTGTCCATAAAAAATGGAACACTTGCAATCTTTAAGCTCTCTGAAGATAACAGTTTTATTTCATTATACATTGGATTTTATCTACAACAATAACTCACCACTGAAGGAAAGAAAATAGTTTTTTATTAAATGTGGGATCCAAACATACTTAAAAAATATTACTAAAAAGTGCATATCATCAAATCTACTAATATGTTAACTTATTACCTTGCAAAATTTCGAGCTAACTCATATGGTGCTTTGTAAGATCGGAATCCAAGGCCTAATGAAGCCCACTACTTTCCTAGAGTGGGACATATCTCCCTGTTCTTAGTTGTTGTTTCTTTTGTTTTTTATAAGAGAAGGGATCCACTTACTCCAAAAGTAAGTTTTTTAAACTTACTTCACATCTTAGCCATGAATTCTAGGGAAATCCATGGTTTAGATCTACTCACTAATTCAAACCATTGGATTTCCCTATAATTGATGGTTAAGATGTGAAGTAAGTTTGTTAAACTCGCTATTGGAGTAAGTATAGCAAGGAAATATCATAAATAGTGTGCCCAAAACTAGATCCATGTATAATGATGTTTCAATTGTAAACATTGTATATCCTGAAGCATATTGTATTAAGACCAACCCAAAATGTGGACATTTTTACATAACAAAAGACCAACCCACTTGAAAGAGAAAGGCTATAAAACAAAACAATAGAAAATATGGGCAAAACAGTGAAGTTACTTAAACCCCTAATAGGGTATATAAAAATATCAATACCTATTGGTTTCAGCATCCTCATCAAGTCACGGCCATAATAAAATTCAGAATGGCCTTAAGTTACCTTAACACTCTGCACCTTTGAACCCATGATCACCTTGATTTCACATGAACTTCAATAATATCACCGTCTTCCATACCAAGGCTAGCTGGGGTGTCAGATGAGCCTACTTTATCACCATCAAAGGATAATGCTATTTGATTCAGGTCACACCTCACTTTATCTGCATATATTTTGACTATGCGTTCAAATTTATCATCCTACAGACAATAAAAAAAGGAGGTTAACATTTCAACCAAACACGTTCTTTACTAAGAACAAGTGGAAAGGACAGAAGAATGAGAATGTGTGTAGCCATATATTTGCAGAAACCTGAAAAATGCTTCTGGGTTATCCAAAGCGTTTTCTTAAAAGTTCAAAACTAACTTCATCAATAGCTGAAAAAGCAGATAATTTGGTGTTTTTTGAGAAGCTGCCTTGTATAAGAGCTTGTTTATGTAACCATGAAATAAAGAGCTTATTAACTGGAAATTTAATGTTTATTCAAAAAGATCAGTATGACACTCACAGTAATGGAAATGTTAATAACAAGGGTTCCGCAACAAAAGAATGACAGGCAAAATGACTGAGTATATTAGATTAGTATCGCTCTCTGAAGTGTCAAACCTCTAGAGACTTGGATAAAATTCAAATAATAGATTCACTAACCTCATGTGAGTTAAATTTGGTACTGCTTAGTGTTTATTAAGTGGATAAGCATGCATGAAAAAGAAAATACTCTGACTTCTTTTTTATAGAACTGGTACTTTGAGTAGTAGAATGGGGAAACAATATAAATGAACTGTCCAGAATCAATGTGATTCTGCACTAGAGTATTGTATTTTCTTTCTTTCTTGGAAACAGCGAATGATACTAGTTTATGAACAGACTTAACCGATTCCAAATGAATCAATTTTCCAACTTCTCAAAAATTACCCATTCCCAAGTATACCCCTCTTATTTATACTAGCTAATACCAGAATTCCTAACTACCACTTAGTTAGTTAATTCTGTTTCTTGCGCCTAAGCTATACATTCTTGATAGGGAGTCTAAACTTATTACAAAACCTATCAGTTTTCTTGTTGGTTACTTGGTTACACAATACAAAGCATACCACCGAATCAGATAATTTCCTGAAACATGTTTTCATGTAGACAGAGGCAGAAACTCTAAATATAAAGGGCAGAACAAGTTTTAAAAAATTAAGTTAAGATTGGTCTACAATTCAACATAAGTGTGTTGAATAGTTTAACATTTCAACAATTATTTATTTAGTTCACCAAATGGAAAAAAATAATAAATTAGGTATCCCTTTGGAAATAAATTAGTATATAATAAAAAAATACAACTTTGAAAGAAATAAGTAATATAAGAAACACAAATCCCGCGATGACTCTGAATCCTAATATGTAGCAGAATATATTAACATAAACTGACTCCACAAAGTATAGGATGTGATGGAACTACATACCATGAATATACGAAACTGCTTCACATCATCCTTATCTTGAACGGAGATGAGGATTTTAGGTCTTTCGGGAGGTTTTGATGTATTCTCACTCACATCATTGATGGAAGTTTGCAACGAATCGCTAAATTCTCTTTTTGCAGATTCTTCAATAATTTCTATAAAGTTTTTTGCTGATTGGGTGAATGAGACAAGCTCCTGCTTCTTCAATCTACACACATGAAATGAACTTTTATCAAATGGTAAAATATTGGGGGAGTGGGGGGTGGTATGTTGTAAATGAAGAGCATAATAAATCATATCAGCACAATGCTGCCAAACCAAGAATTGCCTCTGTTTTTTTATAGAGCACATATTGAACTACTCTAAACTCCTACATGCCATTGACCTTTAGGAGATGGAGTGGTCTAAAAACCAGACATATAAAAATCAAGGGTGGTCTGAAAAGGAGGCTATATCAAGCAGCTAAAGTTTGGCATAAAAGCAAGCTCAATGCAGGTTAGTAATGATCTAATTGAATAGCAACATTGAAGTAGAGTCTTAAGTATCTCATTTCCCTATTTATGTTCTCAAAATATAGGATATTGCACTAGATAAGAGTCATTTGCTGAAACCTTCCAAATTCACTTTTCTGCAATAACATTATGAGCTATGATTTTTGTAGGAAACAGAAAAGTGCAGAATCAACAACACAACCATTGAAGAAACATAATTTCTTTTTTCTTTACCACATTGAATACCTCAATACTGAAGGAAGCTAGACAAATTCCTAAAATATTTTTAGTACGCATAATATGTCATCACTAAAAAATTGGGAAAAGTTAAGCTTTTTTTAGGAATGATCTTTTTTTTTCCAAAATCAATGAACAAATGTTCATTGAAGCACATAATGAGCAAAATAAATAGAACAGATGGATCCCTTTTAAAGGTTACAAAAGTAGCTTGCTGCTGAAAAAAAGAATACGGAACAACCAACAAAAGAAAAAAACTGAAATTTCTATGAAAAGGTAAAATGCTCAACCTCAACTTCTTTAAAGTAGAATCCTCCTCAATCAGCCTCTCTGTATCACAAGATACCTTTGGTGGAGAAGGCAACCAATCATCGTCATCATTGTCTTCAATTTCCACAACGGGAACACCAGTCTTCCCCTTCTTAACCTAGACGCCATAATAGTTTCAAGAACTCAGATAACAAACATAATCAACTAGGAATATATATTTTTTCACTTGTGGGCCCAATCAATATTTGTAAAATATAATCCTAAGCTCATTGTTTAAGCAATCAAAACATAAAACATATGCATTGACTAACAAGACGTTAGTCTAATACTGTAAAATCTCACTAGATCCTCGGGCATCGTACTAGGCTAGAGGTCAAAGATTCAATTCCTGATATCGATACGAGGCTGCCACATAACCCGAAAATGGATAAGGGATACCCTTGGTTGTACAAAAAAAAACATGCATTTGAAAGCAATTCAAAAAATTGATTTTTAAATTCTTAAACAATGTCTTTAACGAGTTAGACTCCTCTCCAGTAATGGAGAGGACAATGTTTTTTCCCCTTGAATTTGAAGGGTTAAATTGTAATCTCACTTTAAATAATAGGGATACAATTGTAAATGTATATTGCCTTTTGTTTGGAATTCCACAGCACTTTCCTCTCCAGTCCATTACTGGAGAGGAGTCCCACTCGTCTTTAACGCATTTATCATTATCACTGAAATATGTTTTATAAACCTTTGTATCTATCTCGAGTCCATCAAACAAATAGAGATAAAATTCTTACTACATGCTGAGAAACCTTCTTCTTCCTATCAGCAATAACTCCACCGTCCTCGTCATCATCATCATCTGCCCCAGCAAAAAATTAAAAACACTACATTCACTAGTAACAATTAAACATTAAACAATAGAAACAAAAAAAGAAGATAAAACGAACTTTTCATATCATGAATCGGAAAATAAGTAAAGAAATCAACGAGAGAGAGAAGAAAGAGAAATGAACTGTCAAAAGAGGCGACGTTAAAAGGCTGAACGCGGGTATAGTCAAATAAGGGTTCGAATTCTTCGGTTGATTCCGCCTACAGGTAAATTTGAGAAGGGAAATTAGAGAAAGCGATAGAACTAGGTTTTACAATTTCAGTAGAAAGTAGAAAACTCACCATTACAAAATTGATGCACGGAACCTTTCTCAAAATCTTTGTTTATCGTTGATGGGATTCAAAATTCAAAATTCAAAATTCAAAATTCAAAATTCTAAGATTACAGTGTTCGGTGCAATACCGTAGAATAGAAACAGTGTTTGCATTAGTATATAATAAATAGGTAGCTTTTGACACACAAAATTAATGTCGCTTTTGTTCATCAAATTTTAAGCAAAATGATTGGTTTATGAACTAAAAATAGGTGATTTGAGTCTCCACCCCAACAAAAGTTTCATCGGGTGGTGAGAATTGGGTCAAATATGATGATACGATGTTATTAACCTTTATATATGTAAAGTATGTATGCGATAACTCTTCTATTTAAATCTATTCATTATTTTTATAATATATTTTAAAATAAAAACTATGAAAGAAAATAAAATATATGTTAAATAATAAGTAGATTTAGGAAGACAAATTATCTAGTGATATAATAATATATTTTATTGTAAAATAACAATGGTCTTTCCCAGAGTATTACTTTCCTTACCATAGATGTATGGAGTCAAGTCCTATCACTCAATGGGAGAATCCACTAACTTAATGATTAAAGATGTTAACATACAGCAGAAATAAACTTTAAGAGTTCATTTATTTATTTATTTATTTTTAAATTAAATAATTACAAATATTTTATTCTCAATATCTGAATGTATTGCAAATCTAAGTATTTACAAATTAGTAAATAAGAAGATAATCATGTGATAAGGGATATCATGACCTACAAGCATCCATAGGTAATTCACACAAATATATTAGGTCTAGGTCCTTGATTTTGAACACATGATAATTGGGATTGGAGATTTTAAAATCGATTATTGAATAGAGTCTGAATAATGGAGTACCCAAACTCGCATATAGTTAAACTAGTAATTCCTAAATTCCTATATTCCTATATGTATATAAGTATAATATCATGTTTGTCATAATTGTGATGTTATATTGTGAATTCAAAATTGTAATATCATGTTAATCCATAATTGTAATGTTTAAATTGAAGTATGACTTTGCTTTTATGTGCGTATTTTTTTATTATCTTAAACCGACAATTTTAAAGTTATGTGCTTGTTTTTTAATTATGTTTCATAATTATTATTATTTTTCTCATTTTCATTCTCTAAAATAACATGTTTTTTATTATACTTGTTACTTTATGTTGATGATATGTTAATTGCTTTACGTGACAAGTCTCTGATCAGGAAATTGAAAACTCAACTCAATAATGAGTTTGAGATGAAGGAATTAGGTGCAGCCAAGAAAATTCTTGGTATGGAGATTCATAGAGACCGTGTGATACCTTAAATTTATATTTCCTAAGTTAGAGTATCAGTCCTAGAGAGTGAGGCATACTGTCAGATTCTCGCTTGAGCGAAAGGACCTTGCCCAAGCGAGAGGGTTAGAGTTTCTCCCAGGATTTTATCTTGAAATCTCGCCTACGCAAGAGAAGGCTCGCTTGGGCGAGAATGGCTCACCCGTGGGAGTGGAATATTGGGCTATACTGAAGGATTTTTGCCTGAGCGAGATTTGGCTCGCTTGGGCGAGGAAGAGTTGTAGACACTGAAGGATCCTCGCTTGAGCGAGAGTGTCAGATCTGAGTTTTTAAAATGGGCGGGATTTTTTCGCTTGAGCGAGAACCCGACGACTTAACATTAAAATAGAAACCCCAAACATTTTTAGGGTTAGAATTTTAGAGAGAAGAGAGAGAATGAAACATTTTCAAGAGCTAGGATTTATATGAATCATCTAGAAGCTTGAGAAGAGATAAATCTCTTGATTCTAACTCTCTTTCTCCCTTTCAAACTCGTTTTGGGTGTATGAGATCTCTTCTCAAAATGTGGGAAACCATGGAAACTCTTCCTTGGAGTTGGGGTCTGTTTTATGTAGTTTTTCTCTTGTAAACTCTTGGTTTAGAGTTGTTATTCGTAAAATGGAAAGGGTTTGTGGGTTTGTTCATGAAAACCCCAACATGAAAATGTGGTAAAAGGGGGAAAATGGTGAAATGGTAAATGAAGAAGATGAGTATGTGTTATAATGTAAAATAGAAGATGAATATACATGTTTTAATGTTTGGAAACTTCTAAGGAAAATAGTTTTGGAAACATTGGAAATATGTGAATATCATATATGTTGTTGTAAATGTAATATGAGTTATGTGTATATTATTGCGAATGAAATATTGACTTTTGTTGTTGTTTGGTGGGGATGAGGAAAGATCCTAAGGTTGGAGGAGGTAGCGAAGAAAACTTGTAAAGTTACCCAAAACTGACCCCAACACTCACCAAGGTAAGGATAAGTCTTTAACTAGCATATCGTATTGAAAGAATGTGTGGAATTATTGTTTATGAGTTGATTGTGAATCAATGAAAAGGAAACATATTTTTAGCCGACCATGATTGGTTAGCGACTTTGGCTCAAGTAATGTAGCAAACTTTGGCTCAAGTGATGTAGCAAGCTTTGGCTCAAGCTATGTAACAAACTTTGGCTCAAGTAATGTAGCAAGATTTGACTCAAGCTATGTAGCGACTTTGGCTCAAGTAATGTAGCAAACTTTGGCTCAAGTAATGTAGCAAGCTTTGGCTCAAGCTATGTAGCAAACTTTTGCTCAAGTAATGTAGCAAGCTTTGGCTCAAGCTATGTAGCGAACTTTGGCTCAAGTGATGTAGCAAACTTTGGCTCAAGTGATGTAGCAAACATTGGCTCAAGTGATGTAGCAAAACTTTGGCTCAAGTGATGTAGCATACTTTGGCTCAAGTGATGTAGCAAACTTTGGCTCAAGTGATGTAGCAAAACTTTGGCTCAAATTATGTAGCATGATTTCAAAAATATAAACGGTTGAAATGGTTTTAAGTATTAGGATTCTAAATTGCTTACTTAACATTATTAAAATGTGGATTAATGTATATTAGAATTTATTGAGTTAACGACTTACTCCTTTGTGTTTTCCTTGTGTATTGTCAATGTTAATCTCATTGTTGTCTTGGTTAGAAGCTTAGAGGCTTTTAGTTCCGAATTCTTTATCTTCATTTTTGTAACCTAACTAACTATGTGTTGAGCTGAATATTGTAACCATGGGCGTGATATTTGGACATGTTTGTCACCATGGATATTTGTATGTTGGAAAACCATGACTCTTGGTACGCCATAAGTGCTGAGAGGAATTAAAATGAATTATGTTTTTATGCATTTCTGATTTTGTGTATGAACGATGCATGTTAGCATGATCATGAAATAAATAGATTGGTTAACGGAAAGCCTTGAGGCTTTCGATTACAAGGATAAATAAAAGGAAAGGAAAAAGATACAAGTATGAATGTATTAAAATAAGAGAAAAATTTTCAAGGTAGAAAATTGGGTCCTTACAATATGGTATCAGAGCATAGTTAATTTTGCGGCCTAGGATATGGCCTTACGTGCTTCTTTGTGACTTTTATATGACTGAATTATTTGGATTGTATGAACGGTTGTATGATTATGCGATCCTTGTTTGGTTAAAACTTTGGCATACTGACCAGCGAATGAGTACAGGTACCCATGGCTGGAAGAGGAAGAGCAATGAATCAGAGCGTTCCAAACGACCTTTTGGCTCAGATGGTGGCTGCACTGCAACAAGTGAACCAAAATTTGCAGGCTCTAAATCAGAACCCAGCTCCAAGCCCGAGTTCGCAACCCTTGGTCCCACCCGGACCGCAGAGTACCGAGGTCTAGATGAATTCTACAGGAGGAACCCTAGTCAGTTCCACGGCGGATTCGCTCCTGATGCCGCCATTGAGTGGGTCCAAGGATTGGAGAGGATCTTCAGGGCCATGAGCTGTTCTGATGCTCAGAAGTTGGCATATGCCACTTATATGCTAGTGAAGGAGCCCGAGAACTAGTGGGAATTTACTCGGCGCCAAATGGAAGCTGAGGGACAATTGATTTCCTGGGGTACATCCAAGGAGAAATTCCTTCAAAAATATTTTCTTGCTGATCTGAACAGGAAGAAAGAAATGAAGTTTTTGAGGTTGGAACATGGTAACATGTCGGTGGGAGAATATGCGACCAAGTTTGAAGAGTTGGCTCGATTTTGCCCCTACTCTGAATTGGAGGTGGACGGAAGGTCCAAGTGCTCTAAGTTTGAATCGGGTTTGAAGCTCAAGTTTAAAATGATGTTTGACATCAAGAAATCTCTGATTTCCCTACATTGGTCAACAAGTGTAGGATTTATGATGAGGATATGAAGGCAGAGGAGGTGGCGACACCCAAGTCAATTCCTCCCAAGAACTTTGGGCCTCACAGGAACTTTATGCACGGAAAGGAGAAAGGTAAGGTGTTTCAAGAGGAACGAAAGCCTTACTCTACACCCCCTGGTGGTCGGGGGTATACTTCGCATGGGCCGAGGACTCATGTCAATGCAGGAGGGTCACAATCAAACTATCCATCCTTATGCAGCAAATGTTGCCGAATTCATGTCGGTGATGTGTGCCCCGGAACGACACTTAACTGTTTTCACTGCAAGGAGACTATGCATAATCCTGGGAAGGATTATTGGAGTGCTGTAAAATGGATTCTTCGGTATCTAAAATTTACTACTAGCATTAGCTTGGTATTTGACAGAAGCAAGGCTACAACCGATGATGTTGTAGCTTATGTTGATTCAGATTATGGTGGTGACAATGACATAAGGAGATATCTTTCTGGTTACATCTTTACTTTCTGCAATAGTGCTATCAGCTGGAAAGCTACTCTTCAGTCCATTGATGTATTGTCTACGACTGAAGTAGAATATATTTCAGCAACATAAGGTGTAAAGGAGGCTATTTGGCTCCGAGGTTTGGTAAATGAACTTGGTTTAACACAAGGTATTCTTATAGTATTTTGTGATAGTCAAAGTGTCATTCATTTGACCAAGAATAATCGTTACATGACAAGACCAAACACTTTGATGTGAAACTTCACTTTATTCGAGATATTGTTACTGTTGGTGAAATTATGGTGGAAAATATTCACACATCAAAAAATCCAGCAGATATGCTTACCAAGCCACTTCCAAATACCAAGTTCCAACACTGTCTGGACTTGGTTGGTCTCTACAATATTTAATCTCCCTTCGGGGCTTTATTTAGCAATGAGCAACTTACCGAATTTAAGCCAAAGTGGGGATTGTTGAATATGTGGCTTGAAATTTGGCCACATATCCCTATCTATTTTTGTGGCCAAAATCAAACCTTAGTTACTAAGTTTTGTCTGGCAAGTGGCTCCTATGCAGACTTGCTAATCTTCGTCATTAAGAATGCATGGTTCTTTCATAATGCTTTGCATATAAAAGGCCATTGTTACAACATTACAAAGCATTCAAAAACAACACACAAACTAACATTGAGCATAAACAAAATTCAGAAACACAACTACTTCATATTTTTAGTGTTTGTTATTTTGTGTGAGTGATTTTGTAGTGAGAATTCTTGTTCCATTTAAGAAAGTATTTGTGGAAAAAATATTCTTCTTTGTCCTTATTAATATTAGAGGATTTGTTGTACTCTCCTTTTACATAATGAAATTATGCTTTTGAGCGCCCGTGATTTTTTTACCTCTCACACTAAGATTCCACGTTAAATATTGTGTGTTATTTTCTTACTCATTTATTTACTTCTCTTTAGTTCTCAATTGATTCGATCTTGTGTTTTCGCATAGCGCTCTATTCCTAACAATCATAATATTTATACATTAACAGTATATACAGTTATATATAGTCAGGATATCATCCATCGTTCATTTATATTAGTTTTATTTAAAATTCAATTATTATTAAATATGATTAGTGAATGATGCAGTAACAATATAAAAATATCTTACACTCTTAATGTATACATCTTTTTCTCTTTTAAAAATGAGTTGAAGATCTATTTTTCAAATAATTTATTCGTGTTCTGTGGTAAAAAATGTCCTAGACTTAAAAAATTCAGCTAGCATTCCTAATCTCACTAATTTATCTCCATTTAAAATATTGTTTTTATATCCGCATGAGTTTATGAAAAAACTTCTCATGCATGTACTTGTTGCTCTCTAGGTTTCCTTGATTCTACTGTGTCCACTTCCTTCTTATACTCCTTATCCATTTCATCACTATAGTGTATTTTTTTTGTACTAACAATCTTTTCACAATGATGACAATGTTATCCCTCTTTAGTTAAATGCATAATGAGTTTGATACTTTGATTGGTATATCAATGAAAGCTTCAATAAGAATGTGGTGTTGCTAAATAGACCTTCAACAATGACTACTAATGTTGAGGATTTAGTTTGTACATGTCTCACAAGATGATAGAAGAAAAGGAGATGAGAGCTGGGTAGTGACAAAAAAAAACATACTCGTAGTAAAATTCATACGGATATTGGTTATAAACACGTACCTCGGGTTTTACAAATGGGTTAGACATGAGTATTATAGTACAAGTGTTTGCGTGTATCTGTTATTTATGTGATTATTATATTACATTTAATTAAAATACAAAGCACGTTATCCTAACCTTCACTTACACTATGCATATTTTTATTTTTACTTTGTTAATATTTTTTATCTTGTTTACATCTTTTATTTAATTTAGTGGTGAAACACCATTCAAATATCATTATATGGGCCGAAAAATATAGATATTTGGCAAAGAAATCTATATGTTTTTTCTTAAGGAATGGGAACATCAAATACACCAATAGAAAACTCTAATATTCATAAATCTTAATTATAGATTTATCATTTTTGTCAAATATTCAAATCAAAGGACACAAAAATAATTAAGTTTCATCTTATGTAAAATATAATAGAGGTAGAAAATTAGAAATTCATTGATAATGCATGAAACTTGGGGATATCCATTTTATCTTCGGGTGCCAAAAAAGTACACCCGAAAAATCAGCATGCAGGTACCTACATGAGTATGGGCAAGTATGAGTAATGCTCCCAAATTTCAAAATGGGTTGGGGGTCGTTCTACCCATGTCCGTTCGTGCCCATTTGCAAGGACCCAAATTTTACTTTTGAAATTTTTTTCTTATTTTATTCATCATTTATACATTTTCCGACGACTTTTAAATATAAATGCCAATAATTTATATTAAATCTCAATTTCCCGCTCGTATCCATTTCATAAGTCCAAAACATAACATACACGTTCGTCTAGCAGAAAATCATAATTCATTCATACATTCTGGTAACTATCGCATACAATTAGCTATGGGATTCCAAAATACTCACAGCTACGAATATCCAGAGTTACAAATATTCATGTTCAAAATACAATCAGTCATATTACAAAAGAATGAAGATAAGAACTTCCAAAAATTAAAAGCCTCTAAGCTCCTAATCAAAACGTCCTTACATCTTCCACCTACCTGCAATGGGATTAACATTTACCATACACAGAAAACGCAAAGGAGTAAGTCGTTAACGTAATAAATGTCAATGTACGTTAATCCACATTTTAATAAATTTAAGTAAACAATTTTGAGTTAAGTAGACTTAAAACCATTTTCATCGTTTATACTTTTTGAAAACCATACTACATAACTTGAGCCAAAGTTTGTTACATCGCTTGAGCCAAAGCTTGCTACATCGCTTGAGCCAAAGCTTGCTACATCGCTTGAGCCAAAGCTCGCTACATCGCTTGAGCCAAAGCTCGCTACATCGCATGAGCCAAAGCTCGCTACATCGCTTGAGCCAAGCTTAATATATCGCTTGAGCCAAAGCTTGCTACATCGCTTGAGCCAAAACTTGCTACATTACTTGAGCCAAAGTCGCTAACCAATCATCGTCGGCTAAAAACGAGTTTTCTTTTCATTGACACTCCATCAATTCATAAACAGTAAATCCCCGACATCATTATTACAAACACACTCATATATGTTTATAATAAATAAGTGGTTCACAACTTGATTCATTATCCACAACCAGAAAATCCAAACATTTTCTAACACAATGCATAAGTTAAGACTTATCCTTACCTCAGTGAGTGTTGGGTTTGGTTCTTGGTAACTTCACAAGTTCCACCGACACCGCCTCCAACTTTAGGATCTTTCCTCATTCCCACCATGTAACACAATGTTAGTCATTTATCCCAAATAACATATAAACAACTCAATTTGCATATTTAATCATACAAGAGATTTAACACATTTCCAATGTTTCTAAACTACTTGCATTGTAAGTTTACAAACACCTAAAACATACATATTCATCTCATATTTCAACATTAAAGTGCATACTCATCTTCTACATCTAACATTTTACAATTTCACATCTTTAACCACATTTTCATTTTAGGGTTTTGGGGTTTTCATGAATCAACCCATAAATCCTTTATATTCTCGAAATATCACCTCTAAACCAAGAGTTTACTAGAGAAAAATAACATAAAACGAACCATAACTCAAAAGGATGAGTTTCCATGGTTTCTTACACTTTGAAAAGAGATCCACCATACCCAAAATGAGTTTCAAATGGAATAAGAGAGTTAGAATCGAGAGTTTTACATCTTCTCAAGCTTCTAGATGAGTATCAAAGCTCTTTGCCCTTGGAAAAGCTCTCTTGTCTCACCTCTCTTCAATTTCTAACCCTAAAATGTGTTTGGGGTTTCTCATTTAATGCAACTCGTCGGGTTCTCGCTTAAGTGAGCTCATTCTCGCTCAAGCGAGCCCATTCTCGCTCAAACGAGAAAATCTCGCCTGTTTTAAAAACTCAAATCTGACCCTCTCGCCCGGGCGAGGAAATTATCGCTTAGGCGAAGCATCTCTCACTCAAGCGAGGATCTTACAGCCTCGACAGGTCCTGAATGCCACTTTTCTCGCCCAGACGAGACAATTCTCGCTCAAGCGAGACCACTATCGCTCAAGTGAGGATCCTCTCGCTCAAGCGAGAATCCTTCAGTATAGCCCAGGATTTCACCCTCCCATGTGAGTCTCTCTCGCCCAGGCGACAATCTCTCGCTCAAGCGAGAATACCAGGACTTATACTAAAATTTTAAAAACTTAAATTAAGGGTGTTGCACCATTGCCATCCCTAAACATGGGTCCTCCATAACTAGATCCACTACAAGGTTTTTCATGTGTGAATAAGATCTTACCCATGACCTTGACACAGTTATGTTGAAGACATTAAGATCACCAAAAAGAGAAAATGAAGACTACCTTGAAGACATAGAAGACCAAGCATCAAGAACAATAATGTATAAGTCTTATATCTAGGTACTTCTATCCTTAATCTTTTATATATTTAGTAGCAATGATAAAAGTGGAAAAACTATTTTTAAAATCAATTGGAAACTTAAAGTCAAAAGAAAACAATTTTCAAAATGCTAAATAACGGGTTACTTAACCTCAATAACATGTTAATGGACCTAAGTAAAAGGTTACTTGAAGTGTGATAGTGAGTAACAAGTTATTGTGACTGAGTAACAAGTTAGTGTTAACCGACAAAAAGGAGTATACAACTATCTCAGTGTTGCAAACAAGTATAGAGTAAAGGGTTGTCGTATCCACAAGGGCTTCCTAGATACTAGCCTTTCAACTAAAAATTATCATTTTAAGTTATGATTTAAAGAGTTGTTTGATCGGTGACACAATAAATCAGAATTATAATACAATGATAAAAGAAGTTGGAATTGCACATCGCACTTACTATGCGTACACACCTGATTCTTAAAGTAAATTTATTAAGTAATAATTATTTCATACAATGAACTTAAAATTACTAAAAGCTAATGTATTAGCCAAGTTACCAACTTATGCAACAAAGCCATATGTCTAGCAACTTTAATTCATAAGATTAAGATATATGACTTGCAAAATCATACATTTATATCTAGTAGTCCATGAATGCAAGCTGAGTTAAAATACAACACCTCAAATGTACTAGCCGCCAATGTCTTAGTCTATACTAGCACTTTACCAAAAGTAAATCTATGTCCAATAACTACATTGATAAAATTAAGTTTTATGAACTTTCAAGTACATCTCCATGTCTAATAACACATGCTATTAAGTTTGAGAGTTATAAAATCACAATATTAGTTCTATGTCTAGATACTAAAAAGTGAGATGCATGAGATGACATATAATGCAAGTCTATGTTTAGCAAATGTACTACTTGTTGAATTATGCAAATTTAGAATAATTGAAGTAAGAACTAAAAAAATTATTAAATAGTCATGCAAAAAGTTGATTAAACTCAAAGCAAACATAAAGTAAGTATACAACTCAAATATAATCAAAACTTCATGAATAAACAGTGAATCAGTGTGTACATCAAGCTCAAGTTACATTCAAAACCAACAAGGATTTTAGGTACTCATGTTTACAAGGTGTAAGTTGGATAGAGATAAAACACAACTCGTTGGGTGGTGGAACCATACACAATTGTGTATAGATTAACTCCTCTAATACTTACACTTCGATCTCAAAACAAAATTGAGCTAAACTACCCTAGAAACTCAGAAAATAAGTATGACAAATCAATATTACACAGTGTGTGTCAATGAAGTGGCAGAGAAGCCTATAGATATTGTTCTGAAGCTGGCATCTACGCTCAGCACATTGTTACTGCACTGAGCGTGAGATCCAACTGGTTGGGTGCGACTCTTGGACGGACCAGGTTGCACTGAGTGCACCACCACTGTGTTGAGCATGGAGATTGTGTTGAGCGTATTCCACGCAGGGGCTAATTGTTGAATTCCTCGAATTTAGACGCTCAACGCAAGATTTGCGTTAGGCGTGGCTTTCCTTGTGCTAAGCGTGGATCTGGTGTTGAGCACATTTTTTAGATGTTGTCAAATTCACTAAACGTGATCTGTGCGCTGAGCATGGTCGAATCTAAATCAAAAACTTCAAAATTTATGCTCTTTTGCCCACTTTAAGCCTACAAAATCAATTGGGACGGTACTTAGCCAATAAAATGTATTTTAATTATATATTAGTACAATTTCATTCATTTGAGTTGATTAAGTAGTTAAAATGTTGTAAAAATGTGTATAAAATATGATTCATTTGGCACTTAATAGTTACCAAACTAAGTAATGAGTTACCCATCAAAAATTACATAGAGTAACCGATTACTTTATGGAGTAATGATTACTCAGTTGGACAAAATGTTTGGGTAATCGGTTACTACCTGTTGTAAACGGTTACAGAGAGTTGTTCCACCAGATTTTCAAATCCAAACTGAATAGTTTTCATGCGAATCAAATGGGTTTCATTCCAAATGATTCCTACCTTCACCTTGGGGTATGATGGCTGGTTGAAAACCTATTTAAAAGCCAATAGACACTCATTTTGTGACACACAACTTAAATAACTTTCATATACAATTTTCGGTACTTTGTTCATGCAACTTGAGTTTTAAATTTCAAGTTTTTCTGAAGTTGCACATAAGTGTTTTGCCTATAGTTTTCATAACTTAAACACTAAGAGAATTGTTTATTGAGTATAAAAAGAATATAAGGATTATAAACTAATTCACCTCTCTTAGTTGTCATCTTAGTTATTATCTTTACCTTACAACATCCCAATTGCTCCAAAGGGAAAAGAGAATGAGCATTTATTTTTCTTTTAGAATTTTATCAACATTATTTGACTAAAGGAGTGGGAGAGTAGTTGATCCCGAGGAATACAGATCCTCTGTCCCAAAATATTTGTGTTCTCATGATTCTAACCAACCAAATTTTATAAAATAATATAAAAATATTAGTTTATGTTTTTATAACTTTTTAGTTCGATCGAAACACCAAATGAGAACACCAACTTAATCCATAATTAATTTAAATTACATTTTTGGTCCTCAATTGGTTCACATAAGTTCTTTTGTTAACTTGGATCTCTTAACATTAAGAGAATCACTAACATGACAAGCTAATTGCACACGTAATGATTCTATGTTGGAAAAATTTGCTAACTCAATTAAATGTTGTGTCATCTTCTTTCCCTTCCCATCAACTCCAAAAAACACTCATTTTAGTCATTCAATATTTTGTAAGTATCATATTAGTCCTTAATGCTAAACAAAATTTGAGTCCTAAATCAGGTTCTTCGCCCGTAAATCTTCTTATTAATATTGGCACGACTTTGTCATAGTACTATTCATATACACTATAAAGACAAAATGTCACATTTCCAAAACTTTGTTCCAATAACCATGTTAATATAAACAAACAAACAACTATCATATAAATTTTAAAAATTACTATATCAAAGACCATGATTATTCATAACAAGATGTTCACATTAAAAATAAACAATTAGATATATTCTCAATTAACATTGATTTCTTCATTCATTGTGATTGTATTATATATGAGAATTGAGAAGAAAACAAACCTAACAATTTAATTATACTTATCAAAAGAAATATCATCTGTAGAGTATAAACATTTTACATACATGTGAGAATATATTGTTTAATGAACACATTTTTTAGTCATATAAAATGAATATTACTAAATCTATCATATGACTAGTTGATTGTTGAATTTGCATTCTAGTTTGTTTCGGAACATTAGTGAAGTGTTAAAAACTTGAGTGCACAACTTCGTCTATGCGTATTCCTAACAAACCAAATAAATGTGGTCATGTTTGAATCAGTCTGGTTCATAGAGTTGGATCCGAGAATCGAATCGGACCGATCAGTTTTTAAAAAATTCATCCAACAAAATCCAATTAAATTTGATTTTTGCAATTTCAACTTATTTCTAGACCAATTTTTTGGTTTTATTTTTGGACCAATCTGAATTTTAACATCCCTAAAGAATGAAGTTCAATTGAGAGGTCCGTGAGTGATAGAACAGAAAAATAACTGGAATTATTAAAACACTCTTATTATCTAAAACATTTAAATAAAATAGTAAGACTATTTTTATTAAATAATTTTGATGTATAATACTAACATGTTCCTTCATTAATTTAAAATAATTTATATATTATAAATTTTTAATATTTCAAAAGTATATATTATATATTTTATTACTATTTCGTAATGAATTTTAATGTTATTGAGAATCGTATATTAATAAAATAATGATTTTTATTGTTATTTTATTTTATTTCAAAATTTTATAATATTTATTTTGGTACAAAATGTTATTTAGTATATGAATTTTAATAATTAGTTTATATATGTATTATTATAAAATATATAAATGTATATTTAAACATAAAAATCTACTAGATTTCTACAAATATCGGGTACGTACATAGACCCAAATAGTATTAATATGAGTATGAGCAATCATAAGTGACACTCCCACCTTCTTATCATCCTACCTATTAGATACTTGTTTTTGTTGGAGATTTACTAAAATGACTAAACTTTTATAGAAACGGTTAGAACTTTTTATTTTTTTAATCAAAAGTAATTAACAGAACCTTCCGAAATAAGTACATTCTATTCTTACACCTCATATACATATAAACAATTCATATAAACCTTAGTAATCCAAATTATCTACTTGGTTCCATTATTAATAAGGAAATAATATATGTCATAATAATGTACCAAAGTTTATATTGTGAATGTAATATCCATGTTATTATTAATTTATAAATACAAATGATAAAATGAATGATAAATAATGATTATGTATAAGTTTTTATATAAGTAAACATATAGTTTTTTATAGTGTCAATGCATCACTCACTATTTATATTTA
The DNA here is from genome assembly GCA_009771035.1 of Lupinus albus. Lineage (NCBI taxonomy): Eukaryota > Viridiplantae > Streptophyta > Magnoliopsida > Fabales > Fabaceae > Lupinus > Lupinus albus. The sequence goes on from CM020015.1 coordinate 7,887,377, forward strand.
ATCATGGGAAAAATGTATAAAATTCCTATAATTTTATGCGTTTTGTGAGTAGCCACCATGAATTATTTTTCTTTCTAATTAACCCTTAAAGTTTAATTGTTGGTGAAGTTAGTCATTGTATAAATATATTCTTAAATTATTAGTAGGCAAACAAGGAAATCATTGGAATCACACTTACAATAGTACTAATGGAATAATGCAAGTTAGTCCATGTTTATATATGAAGGAAACTATCATCAAAATATAAAATTGATTGAGAATATGATAAGTAAATTTGAGAGGTAAAATGATTAATGTATTAATAGTATATATATAAAAATTAAATAATAACAATATAACAATATAATTTAAAATATAATGCATCAAATAATTTTTCGTTTATATTGATTTAATATTGTCTTTATGAAATGATCACTTTCATCAACAATTAAAGTTCATTGAATAATTAGGAAGAAAAATAGTCCATAATTATCATTTGGAAAATATATAAAATTTATGATATATTTATAGATTTTTCCTTTAATCATTATTAATTTTTGAATATAATTGATATAATAAATAATAAACAATATTCTCACTATATATAAAATTGTATGCTCTCAAGTAACCATGTATAAATATTATAATCTATTAAATATTTCCATAAAATCCAAGTAAACCAAATAATGACACCATACTAATTACATTGCTAAAATATTTAGAGTTAATTATACTCGCACTTCCTGAGTTTTAATGAAATTACACAGATCACTCCTCCATTTTTTACTCCTACAAAAAACTCATGTTTTTTGCACATACATTACACAGATTACCCATGCATGTGAAATAAGTGTATTTTTTTACATAAAAAATGATGATAAGTGTAATGAAGTTAAACAAAATATGATATATCATGGAAGCAAATCCAAATAGTATATGAGTCAACATATTTTCAATATTTTTTGTTCGTTATAATATCGTATGAGAGTGATTTAAATAATATCTCATTATAATTATTGATGCATTTGTAATGAACCAAAAATGATGAAAATGTATTGACCCGTATACTATTTTCACTTGTCTCTACAATATATTTTGTTTAACTTCATTATACTTATCACAATTTTTATGTAAAAAATCATAATTATTTCACATGCAGAGGTAGTCTATGTAATGTATGTACAAAAATCAGGGGTTTTTTGTATGGATAAAAAATGAAGAGGTGATATGTGTAATTTCACTAAAACTCAAAGGATGTTAGTGTAATTTACTCAAATATTTATTATCTCCATTACCTCATCTTTGGCCGGATAGAAAAAATCAAGATGAGAAAAAAATATATAAGAAAAAGAATAAAAATATAGAAAAACATAGATATAAATGAGTTTTTTATATTATTACTATATTAATTATTATTTATATTTAATTATTATTAACTGTTGAATTGAATGTAAGTAATAGAAAATAAACAATCAATTGGTTTTATATAAAATTTTATATTTTTTTAATTATGTCCTCTCCTAATTTCTTTTCTCTTCTTCAACTTCTCTCCTATTATTTTGTTTCTCCTCTCTTACTATGTACAAAGTGAAGCATTAGTGACGTATATATATCCTAACTTCGAAGTAATACAACCCTTATTGTCTCCACTAGACAATAATCACCACAACCTCTTTCACTCAACCACCCAATGGAGGCGCAACCGCAACTGCAACCTACTCCTTCGCTTCTATCCCAACAACCTCCTGATTTTGTCGACTCATCTCTTCGCTCCAATAACACCAATTCATGGGACAACTATTACATATACTCGCAATTGACAATGATTTCTTTCTTTATTTTGATTGTATTGTATATTAGAAGAAAACAAACCTAACAATGTAATTATACTTATCAAAATAAATATCATCTCTAAATGTAAACATTTTATATTCATGTGCAAATATATTACTTAGGAAACACATTGTTTAGCCATATCAAATGAATATTGTTAAACCTACCATATGACTAATTGATTGTTGAATTTACATTCTAGTTTAGTCGAGAACATTAATGAAGTGTTAAAAACTTAAGTGCACAACTTTGTCTCTGCATATTCCTAACAAACCAAATAAATGTGGTCCTGTTTGAATAAGTCTGGTTCATAAAGTTGGATCCAAGAATCGAATCAGATCGGTCAGTTTTTAAAAAATTCATCCAACAAAATCCAATTACATTTGATTTTTGCAATTTCAACTTATTTCTGGACCAATTTTTTGGTTTTATTTTTTGGACCGATCTGAATTTAAACATCCCTAAAGAATGAAGTTCAATTGAGAGGTTTGTGAGTGATAGAACAGAAAAATAACTGGAATTATTAAAACACTCTTATCATCTAAAAATTTAAATAAAATAGTAAGACTATTTTTATTAAATAATTTTGATGTATAATACTAACATGTTCCTTCATTAATTTATTAATTTATTAGAAAAATAACTTATAAATTATAAATTTTTAATATTTCAAAAGTATATATTATTAATTTTATTACTATTTCGTAATGAATTTTAATGTTATTGAGAATCACATATTAATAAAATAATTATTTTTATTTTATTTTATTTCAAAATTATATATTACTTATTTTCATACACAACGTTATTTAGGATATGAATTTTAGTAATTAGTTTTTATATATTGATTATTATAAAATATATAAATGTATATTTAAATATAAAAATCTAATTATATGTGCTTTTTTTCTCGTAGCCGTCCATTCTCCTCTTTTCTAACGGGTCGTGGCTATTGAGAACGAATCAAATCAAATGGTTCTATTTCTCAATCTTTTCTACCTCGGTTCCGTCATAAAGATTGAGAAAAATCGGTCATTCACAACCACTGATGAAGGATTTCTCGAAAAGTTAAGGATTAGTAATCCTTTTGATTTTGCTCACGTCTCGAATGAATTCAAGGACATATTCAAAGAAATTCTGACCGAAAGTGGGGGGGTTTCTACAAATATTCGCTACCTATATATGGATAACTGCAAATAGTAGTAATATGAGTATGAGTAATCATATAAGTGTCACTCCCACCTTATCATTCTATCTATTAGATTCTTGTTTTTGTTGGAGCTTTAGTAAAAATGACTAAACTTTTATATAGAAACAGTTAAAACTTTCTTTTTTTAATCAAAAGTAATTAATTAAAACTTTCCAAATAAGTATATCCAATTCTTGCACCTAAAATATGTATAGTAATCCAAATTATCTACTTGGTTGCATTATTAACATGGGAAAAGATCATCAATAATGTAAAAAAAATTATATTTTCAATATAATATTCACTATTCTTATTTATTTATTATTAATTTTTAAATATAAATTATAAAATGAAAGATATACGATGTACTGATTATTTATAAATTTTTATATAAGTAAACGTAAAAAAAATTAAAGTGTCAATGCATCACTCACTATTTTTATTTAATCATGGGGAAAATGTATAAAACCCGACCCTCTAAGCTCCATGTGTTTTGCGAGTATTATTTTTTCTTTCTAATCATTGCTTAAAATTTAATTGTTGATGAAATTTGTCATTGTATAAATATATTGTGAAATTATTATTACCGGGCCAACAAGGAAACCACTAGTATCACACTTACAATAATAACAATGCAATAATGAAAGTTAGTGGGCGTTTATATGTGGAAGAAACTACCAACAAAATATAAAACTGATTAAAAAAATGATAAGTAAATTTGAGAGATAAAATGATTAATGTACTAATAGCATATATAATTATATATAAAAAATTAAATAATAACAATTAAAGTTCAATGACCATTTATAACATTTAAATAGTCCATAATGAACACTTATAGACTTTACCCTTTAATCATATTTAACTTTTAAATATAAAATTGTATATTGTCTTTATATAAATATTATAATCTATTAAATATTCCCATGAAATCCAGGTAAACCAAATAATCACACCATACTAATTTAATTACATTGCTAAAAGATTTAGGATCTCCATTATCCTCATCTTTGGTTGGATAGAATAATTCATGATGAGAAAAAAATACACGAGAAAGAGAGTAAAAAATATAGAAAAAGATAGATATAAATGAATATTTTACATTATTATTACTAGCGTGTTGACCGGTACTGCCGTGCCCGTTAACCCACTTTCTTATCGGTTGTAATGTGTGTTTTACATGTAATAAATGAATTATATTAGATATTATAATTTGCAGTTGAATATATTCAATAAGATAATTGTTCGATCTTATTGAATGAATTGATTGTGAAGAATGAGAGGAGAAAGAGAATGAGAAAGAACATGAGAGACTCACTTTAAGAGTTGTGGATAAATGTTACTATGAATGCTAAATTAAAATTAGGAAATTATACTATTGGGTTATATGAATTTTTTTGGTAGAAATTAGAATATAATCAAGGCAAAATAGGAAATCATTAATTATACCATGATGAATAGTTATTTTGAGTTTTGACTTTATTAATAGTACAAAAGTATAAATATCAACTATCATTTATATTTAATTATTATTGACTCTCAAATATAATTAAAATGAAAGATTCATTGACTATTGAATATAATTTTTAGCCATCAATTTTAGTAAAATCTAATAGTTTAATCTCTTCAGTAATTTAAATGATTGGATTTCCATAAGATTAATTCACTCGATATAATTAATTTATAATAAATAACAAAAATGATTATATAAATTTGTGTTTCTTTTTTTAGTTATGTCCTCTCCCATTCTCTTTTCTCTTCTTCAACTTCTCTCCTCAAATTTTCTTTCAATTCTCTTACTATATACAAAGTGAGGCATTAGTGACGTATACAACAACCACCACAACCTCTTTCACTGAACCACCCAATGGAGGCGCAACCGCCGCCGCAACCTACTCCTCCGCTTCTATCCCAACAACCTCACTACTCTGATTCCATCGACTCCTCTCCTCGCTCCCGCAACACCGATTCCTGGGACGAACCCTATCCTCCTCCAACCGCCACTAAGCTCCGCCTCATGGTCAGCTACGGCGGCCACATCACCCCCCGCCCCCACGATAAAACCCTCTGCTACATCGGCGGCGATACTCGAATCGTTGTCGTTGACCGACACACTTCACTCTCGGAACTCTCCACGCGCTTCTCCAAAACCTTCCTTAACGGTCTCTCTTTCGTTCTGAAGTATCAGCTCCCTGATGAGGATCTCGATTCTCTAATATCAGTCACCACTGATGAAGATTTTGATAACATGATTGAAGAATTCGATCACCGAAGCTGTAATTCGTCTCCGTCGAAACCCTCACGCATCCGTCTCTTCCTTTTCCCGGCTAAGCCTGCTTCGTCCGGGCCCGTTTCTGTCTTTGACGGGCCCGGCTCGGGCTTGGGCTCGGCGAAGTCAGAGGATTGGTTGACGGGATCTGGGTTTCTCGACGGCGGACTCTCGGATTCCGCCTCGGTGAATTGCCTCCTCAGACTCGATGATGAGGTTGGTGCTCCCGGGAGCACCAACTTCGTTTTGGGTGTCGAAGAGGCTGTGGTGCAAGTTGGTAGTGTGAAAAATTTGAAGCCGGGACATGATGTTCAGTCTGTTCCGGATTCGCCTATCCGAGAGACAAATTCGTCCTTTGGGTCTACTTCATCGTCGGTCGCGAATTTGCCATCGATAAAGGTTCGTGTGGAAGATGGTGGTAATACTGGTGGCGTGGTTAGAGGACAGGATCAAAAGGTGGAAGGGGTTGAGGAAGGTTTTGCTAAATTGGGTGTTGGACAGAAGCAAGATGAGGAAATTGTTGTGCTGGCTTCACCGGTTAATGTTTCACCGATGCCTGTCAGCTCTGCTGCTGTGGCTGCTGGTGAATACCAGAACCGGGTTTTATCGGATGATGAGAGATCTGACCATGGGGTGCCTGTAGGTTGTAGAAAACTACCAAACTCTGAACAGTCACAGTCTCAAGTGCAGGCTCTTACTCCCCAATTTCAACAGAAGTCAACTGTTATTGTTGATTTGCCTTCCCCGGATTCGGTTTCAAGGTATTTCAAATTCATTTTCTTTCCTGTTTGTCTATTTGGTTTGGTAGGGTGTTTATCTAGATTAATTTGAATGCTTTATTTGTTTCTGTTAAGTGTTAAAGTCCATACTGGACGAATAGATCAGTGAAGTTCCGTATGAGCTAGCTTGCTAGCTTTTCGGTAGAATTAGCCTTATTTTAATATGGTATCATAGTCTATATCCTTATGTTTGAGCAACTCAGCGATGTCCAGTTCACTCTTGGACGTGGAGGGGGTGTGTTAAGTGCTAAAGTAGCGAAGTTTCTTGTCTGCTGAATAGACGAGTAAAGGACCATTGATAATGACTTGGGCAACCCTCCAATTATGAGCTAACTTTTGGGGTGGATTTAGGGTCAATTATTTTGATAATATCTTGTATGGTTTGATTGCATATCTGTGGTGCTAGTTTACCACTATTCTACCTCTATCTGAATTAGAAAATTGATGCTTGTTTGTATTCTGCAATGATAGTAGTCTTAATTGGTGATTATTTTAATTCTGCAGTGATAGTATTTCAAATGCAATGTCACGCCCTAAATCCGTAAATGCAACCGATGAAGATCTAGACCAAGTTCAAATTCAATCTGGAGCTTCACGGGTTGCTATTACCTCTGGTGATCCAAATCATAGTGTGTCTGATCCACACAGTCTAGTTCAGATCCAGCAGCATGTATTAGACCCGGGATATGTATTGCAACCTCCATTTGGTCAACAACAGCAGGCATTGCAACATCAATTTGATCAACAGCAACATCAGCAGCAGCAGGCATTGCAACGTCAATTTGATCAACAGCATCAGCAGGCATTGCAACATCAATTTGATCAACAACAGCAGCAACGGCAGAAGCAGCAGGCATTGCCACATCAACTTGATCAGCAACAGCAGCAACGGCAGCAGCAGCAGGCATTGCCACATCAACTTGATCAGCAACAGCAGCAACGGCAGCAGCAGCAGGCATTGCCACATCAATTTGATCAACAGCAGCAGCAGGCATTGCAACATCAATTTGATCAACAGCAGCAGCAGACGTTGCAACATCAAGTTGATCAACAGAAGCAGCAGCAGCAGGCATTGCAACATCAATTTGATCAGCAGCAGCAAGCATTGCAACAACAATTTGATCAACAGCAGCAGCAGGCATTTCAACAACAATTTGATCAACAACAAAGGCAACAGAAGCTGGTATTGCAACATCAATTTGATCAACAACAACAGCAGCAGGCATTACAACATCAATTTGATCAACAACAGCAGCAGCAAGCATTACAACATCAATTTGACCAACAGCAGCAGCAGACAATAGAACAACAATTTGACCAACAACAGCAACATCACCAGCAGCAGACATTGCAACGTCAATTTGATAAACAACAGCAGCAAGAGGCTCCACAGCCACAACAGATAATACATGGCACACATTTCATTCATCAAACCCCGGCAGGGCCTGTGTCAATCCCTGCATATTATCCTGTATATCCTTCCCAGCAACAGCTCCATCCTCAGCATCACTATCAACTTGATCAGCAATATCCAGTTTACTACTTGCCTGCAAGACAGGCCCAGGCATATAACTTGTCCATGCAGCAGCAGGCTAATCTTGGTGAATCTGCCACAACCATCGCTTCTAGCCAGCCCCAGATTCCGTCAAACCTAGCTTCAGTGGTTCCACCATCTGCAGCTTACATTCCCACGAGAAATGCTCCATTGCCAAATTCTGAAATGGCAACAGCAAGCGCATATAGAACAGCAGCCGCTGGCACCCCTCAATTAGTTCAAGTTCCTTCTAATCAGCATCAGCAGCAATATGTTGCTTACTCCCAAATTCATCATCTTTCTCAATCCACAGTCCCTAATTCTGCCGCACCTCCAAATTATGCTTATAACTATGCAGACCCCGCGAATGCTCAAATCTTTTATGCTCAAAATTTGGCACCAACAAAGCCTTCACAGTCCAGACCATGATAGTTGTTGTAGTGCTGCCACAAGCTTCTGCTCAGCATCCCTCGGAGAGCATGAAGCAGCAGGTAAGAAATTCCAGCCCTTATAAACCAATCTAAAAATGAAAGAATTTTGAAGAAACAAATATGTCATCCCTTTAATTTTTCTATTTGTAGTTCCTTTCTTCTTGATGGTAACTGTTTGTGGTATGTATTTCTGATAGATAATAAAGGAAGTGTGATCTTGTACACTTTCGAATTCATATGTCTAAATTTATAGGATAAAAGTTTTATGTTTCAAATATTGTACTCTGAAGTTCAAATATCAAGTGTTGGAATGATTGTCATGTAAATTAGCTGGCCTTGTTTATATCTCTGGTCTGTAATTAATGGTTCGTGAAAAAACTTTTCCTATTGAATACTGCACGGTCTGTGGTCATGTGGTGTCTATGACTAGGAGCTTGTATTTCATCTCTTATATGACCTCAGCCATGAAGCACTGGACCAAAAGGTATTCATTCAGCTTTCATTCTACTTGTTTCTTCTCCTTGGAAGTTATATACTATATTTCTTCTTGGAAATTATATCCCATGTTTCTTCTCATTGGTGTCGTTTTGCTGCGTCTGCGCGTGGTCGAACTTCTAAGATTTAAATGCATCACATAAAAATGTCTGTTCCTTTTTTGCTTGTGAACAATCTTGTGGATATCATTCCACACCCAGTGGAGTTTTACTTTATGCAGTATTTAGGTTATATAAAAATTAATCTCACAACAGCATGTCACACTATCTGGCTTGTTTAATAACACATATTTACCAAGTAACATGAGCATAGGTGTAATTCTTATAACATTTTAAAGGTAATTTTCGGTGTCATCGAAATTCAAATGGTTTAAGATGCATGTGGAGCTGATTTAAATTGTAATACAGTTTGGTTGGTACTTAAGGAAACATAGGCTAAATTCATGACCAAGGTACGATGGATAACCCAAAAGTGATTATAAGTGCAAAACTTTGACCTTTAGTGTGCTTTAAGATTACATAAGACCTGCAGTACACGTCTCTTGTATTGGTTTTACTGAAAAGCTCACGTTAACTTACTGGTTAACTACCACTTTTTGTATAACCAAGTATTCCATTGCCCAATCCCCTTTAGGATGTGTGGTTGTCCTTCCCAACAAGTGTCAGGAATCGAAATCTTGACATTTTGGTCTATGTAGGGATTTAGTTAGCCTTACACTATTAGAAGACCAATGCCAATGCTTTGTTGGTATTGGTTAACTACCATTTGATTCAAGTGTTTTAATGATTTAAGTTACTCCTATTTATATACGTGGTTTTAAATTAGGATCAACACTTCTGCAACCTGAAGCAACCTACACTCAAATATTATTATCTTATTGAACTTTGAAAACAACAACATCCCTTTCAAATTTCAATGATGGGGTACATTATTTTTATTAATTTAGCATCAACCAATAGCTCAGAACGATAGAGTTGTAAATTGTCAAAGCCTATGGGCCCCCTTCATATTAATAAATTGGAACTCAGGGCCACTAACTATATCCAATAAGTTGCTTCAATCAATGCTACTGCGACAATGCACACTTTTGGCGCACATTATTTCATCACTTATCTGAAAATTGAAAATTTTGGACAATTGGAATAAAACAGATTACTCTCCTTTTCAAATCTTTTGATGATCTAATTCTTCTTCTTTTTTGACCAAGAAGGTTTTGTCTAGTTGTATAAGACCATGTTAGATCCTAGGATGTCCAAAAGGTAAAAAAATTAATTATCGGGAGAAATACTTATTGGAAGGAGTAACTACACATCCCAAAAGAGATTAGTTTTTTATCTATAGGGTAAGGTGATACCCTTTGTAATACAAAAAAATATTAAATTTGTTGATGTTTTAAACATTCAATATACATTTATATTGTACTTTTTTTAATGGAGTTTGCAGCTATTATTTTTGGGTACTACTAAAGATATCCCATCATTATATGGGTAATTAACTAATTCTTTTCGATGTGTGTGATTGTCTCTTTTAATAAATGTCGCTTTCAGAAATTAAATTATTCACCTTTTAGTCATCCTGGAGATTTATCGAAGGCTTATAATATTAGATCAATTCGTTGGTAGTTTAATATTATTTATTTATGGAGACACCTTGAGTCTAAAGTGAGTGGAGAATAAGAAATCCGCCTTATATGGTGGGGTCGGCGTGCGTGTCCGTGAGGATATGTATTATTGTGGTTGTAATCGCAAAGAAGATACTTTTGTTAATGTTTGGAGAAGCAATAAGCAAATAAGTACGATATTCCTTGAATGCATAATTTAGTTATCTACCCAATAATAGACATCGTGCTACTTTACTTCTTCAGCTGATAGCTTATCATAACATGCGGGTCTGGTCCAGCTCGTATCTTCCAAGATGGTTCATATATGCATGTTTCAGTTCTCCAAAACGAAGATCCTTTGCCCCTTAATTTTCCTGTCTCTCCATCCCGGATCAATCAATGTTTGCTAACAAATAAAAAATAACACTTAATCATATATCCATTAATATGTTTTGTTGGGTATGTCAAAGCTATTATTGTTAGTTATTTATGAGATTGTCATGCTCACACTAAGCATGTGGATCCAAGGACTACAAACATGAGTTTTTTTAGGTGATTTAGTTGGAGCGGGTAGTTGAGAAGTGATTTTAAATAATTTTGACTTTTCTATAAAGGAGTTATGAATCTTAAATATTGAGCTATGAAACTCAAATCACAATTGCTAAACTGGAAGAAAGCCCTGATGAAGATTTTGTACGAGCCTTAATGCTTATGAAAGTTAACTTTTAGAAAAATTTGATAAATAAATTTGTGAGGATTGAAGCTGACATAACCATAACCCAAGAAAGAGTAATCCAATTCTTGAAATCTATTTTTGCTTTGGATCTATTACAAGATCAAAGGTTGACCGACACATTTCTCAATGTTCTATCTCAAAACTAATTGGGAATGAGAGGAGTAACCCAACAGATATTTAAACCATTCATGAGACTAGACGATATGAGACTTACTTTCCAACATGTCCCCTCCATATAAGTTTGTCGAACCAGATAAATGATTATTACCTTTGATCCATAATTAAAGGGCATCTTTTGGCTCATGACAACCGAAAAGAAGTTGAGCTCTGACTCTAATATCATGTTAAGGTTTCATCTCAAAACCAATTGACAATGAGAGGAGTAGTCCAATAGATATTTAAATCATTCTCGAGACACTAAGTTAGGCGATGTGAGACTTACTTCCCAACAAATTCAATGCTTAAGCTGAAATTAATCAATTAAGTATAGATTAAATTCAAGTTAATTCTCTATTGATTAAAGTAACTGGAATTATCCATGCAAAAATTCCCTCCCTTAATTAATTATGTTTTTCATTCACTCTAATCTCAAAATTTGTAGCACAATGCAGAACATCACCTAACATTTATAGAGGTAGCCCAAATCATAGAGGGTTGGGCTTATGGTAGGAAAGTGTATGTACCTGATCATGGAGGCTACTCAAGCCTAGCAATCCTATCACAATACAAGTTTGGTATGTCACAGAGGATATGTTATGCAAGAATTTGTTACTATTTTTATTGATCAATGTAATTAAAATTATACCCATCATTAAACCAGTCAGGATATATGGTGGTATGAGAGTTCAACTAAAGTTTAATAATTAAATTGTATATGAGAGAAATTATATATATATTATACTAATAATATTAATGTTGAGAAACTATTAAGTAATGTCATAAATAATTTTAATTACATCATGTGTAAAAAGAAAATGTGTGATTGGTAGGAAATTAGGAATGACAACGGGGCGGGTGGGGGTGAGTTTTGCTTACCCAACCCCAAATCCAAAACTCGAACCTGAATTAAGTGAGGTTGAAAACAATGATATCATCTCTAAATCTGTCGAGTTTCGAGTAACCCAAACCCGACGAAAATCCGTTCGAAACATATTTATATATATAGGTTCTATATATATATTAATTTTCTATACGAGGTTTTATATATGTATTTATATCCAATTTTATAATTTTAAATATATTAATTGGATTTGGGACGAGTTTGGAGTAGGGTATCAATTGTACTAACTACTAAATCTGAACTCGAAAGTTGAACTTGGATAAAACCTGAACCTAATCACATTGAGTTTTCTACGTTAAATTCGGTTTAAGTTCGGGCAGGTACCTACAATTCAGTTTTAATTGTCATCCCTAATGATTAGATGGTAGGATGTGCGTTTGATCCTCCACAACAGTTTGATAAAAAATAAATTAATTTCATAAGTATTGTTATAATTTTAAATAAAAATCAGCTTTTATCATTAATATAAGAGTAAATTACACTCACATCCCCTGAGTTTTAGTGAAATTACACAAATCACATCTCCCTTTTTTGTCCTTACACAAACCACCCCTACATCCTACACGAATCACCCTAGTTTTATATATATATTACATTGACTACTCTTGCATGTTATAAAAGTGTAATATTTTAAGCAAAAAATGTGTGGTGAATATAATTAATTTAAACAAAATATTATATATTGTGTAACATTGCAAATAATACAAAAGTCGATATTTGTTTATTATTTTTGTGTCATTACAAAATAAATAAATTTAATGACACAAAAATAATAAATTTAATTCCAAAGATACTTTTAAATAAATCTTATAATATTTTGTAACGAGCCAAATAATGAAAACACATCGACTCTCATATTATTTGAATTTTTCTACATAATATATAATATTTTATTTAACTTAATTACACACTACACATTTTTTGTTTAAAATATTACACTTTTATATTATGCATGGATAGTCAGTGTAACATATGCACAAAATTAGGGGTGGTTCGTGTAATGACAAAAAATGGAAGGGTGATTTGTATAATATCACTAAAACTCGGAGGTGAGCATAATTTACTCTTAATATAATGTAAATGAGAATGGGGTGTCATGACTAGTATAAATTGACCGTTTATATAATTGCATGAATAGAATAGTCCAATTTGATAACCGTACTATCAATTACTAGTAATATGTTTACTTTAATCTATTCAAGTAGTTTCACTTCAATGAAGGAATATTGAAACAATATTAAATTTATTAACAATTATATCATAATTACTAAAGGTATACTTATTTAATAGAACTAATCATTTTTCCTTTGTGTTTGGAGAATATACATCAAACTTTGAAAATAGTCCAATAAATTAAACCAAAATAAAACTCCTAGAGTAATCTTATCAAAACAATTAGATGTATTATTATTATGTCATCATAAATATGTTCTCAGTCCATCTAAATTTTATCTTGTTTAATTTTGGTCCTCATATAGTTAAGGTTCTTCATTTGTTTTTTATTTTAGTGTATGTCTAGCTAAAGTTAAGTGTTGATGTGAGGATAATCAATCCAAAACTCAAATACATTACAATAACTAAATCCAAAATTTTAATACATTATAATTAGCAAATTCAAAACATTAATATATTACATGAAACAAACCAAAAAACACAGGAACAACTAAGGCATAAATTAAAATAAAAAATAAACCAACCAATTTACTGGACGTTAACTTAATAGAACCAAAATAAAAAAGTTGATAGGGACCAAAATAAAAAAGTTGATAGGGACCAAAATCAAAAAGTTGACAGGGACCAAAATAGTACTAATAATCTTCATTAATAGAGAGACAAGTGATATGTAAAACAATGTAAAAAGGAAAATAAAAAGACAACTATGTCATTCTATTTACACCAGTGTTGTGATAATCGGATGGTCCGATGTGTTCGATCGCTGACCGGACTTGAAAATGATTCTGTATTGTAGTCTTAACTGAATGAGTAGTTGAATCGCTTTAAATGGAGAAATTTCGGTTCGACTATGCTAAACCGGTTAAACCGGAATAACCCGGGAAAACCCGGACGATTCACTTAAAATTTAATGGAACATTACTCTAATATTTTATTTTATTTCGGTCCAAAAAAGATAGAGAAATGTTACTTCAATATGGTTATATAAAATTATTAATTATATAAAAATTTACATTTATATATAATTTTATATTTATAGATATAAATTATTAATTATATTTAAAAGCATCCGGTCCGACCGGACGACTTAACTGTTTAAACCGGTTATACCTAATACGGAAGCTCTTCTGGCTTGACGTCTGGCTCGGATTTCACAACATTGATTTACACATATAATAATATTTTCATCTTTAAACTAAATGTAAAATTATCATTTGTCTCTCGATTAAGAAAGAAGTACACTTGTTGAACGTACTCATTGTTCTACAGAAGACATATTAAGAAGTTAATGAAATTGATGTCCCACTTTATAACTTATTTTTGGTAGTGTACCATCACATTGATTCTTTGACAACAAATTAAAACAGTTAATGGTTCAACTTTTCCACTTTTTCACAGCACATGGTTTTGTAGTAGTCAATCATTGATTGTAAATTCTAAAGTAATGATTAACATTCCTGTTAGTGATAAAAAATATTTCATTTCTTAAGTTTAAAGAAATTAAGTAGATATTTTAAGGAACAAATTTAGTTAAATCTTCACTTTGATATACTTCTTTACCTGTATTCCACAACCGGATGGGTGGACATCTTCTCTCACATAAAAATGTACCATTCAATATACCAATTGATTAGGGATAGCAAAAATATTCGCTCTGTGGATGACCATTAAAATATTCAATATCGGTACCCGTAAAAGTAGTATGTGATTATCCGCATGTAGATATCCGTACATTTATAAATTTATTTTTTAATTAAATAATTTATATATTACACTTTTTATCGTTTTATAATCATATATTATATATTTTATACTTAATTTTAGTGATAGAAACATAATAATAAATTTAATATGTAGATAAATTTTACTATTTATGTAATAGTTATTTTTTATATATTGATTATTACAAAATATATAAATATATATTTAAAATTAAAATTTCGTTGGGTAGCCGCGAATACTCAATACTCGTGCAAGTACTCATAACTAGTATGGGTATGGGTACGAGAAAGCACTATTCGCGCCTATTCTACCCTGTTGCCATCCATAATATTGATTCGTGAGAAAAATATTTCATTATTAAAATTTTAATTTCAATACATGTTTTTCAATCAATCACAAATAGTGGTAAATAGAGTGACATACTTTGTGAGACAATATATGTGCCCCACAACCATACATGAAGAGAATGGTTACATAAAAATCCTTAGATAGGATTCTTGCTAGAGATGGCAAAACGGGTTGTCTGGCCAGTTTTGTCTGTACCCGCAAATGCCCATGAAATTTTAAGTGGGCATGCCCACAATGTTTTAACGGAGAATTTTTTAAAACGGGCATGCGGGTGACCCATGGACATTGATAAATAATATAAAATTTAATAAAATAAAATATAAAAAAAAAACGGTTGAAGAGAAATTTTGTTAAAGAAACTTTGATAATTTATATGAAGTTGAACAAATCATATCACAAATTTTTTGAGACATTAAATCACATCATAATTTATTTAAATTTTTCTTCTTTTCTTCTTACACCACGCTCACATTGCTCAATAGAAATGCTTGCGGGCATGGCAGACAAATAGGCAGGGCTGAACAAGCAAAATGACAAATTTCGTATGTCGTGCCTACAAAATTTTTAGGATAGCGGACAGCCCCGCAGGCTTTACCCGTTTTGCAATCTATAATTCTTGCACATTATATCTTTCAAGTTTTATTCGTTATCGCCTTTGAGTCAAGTTTTGGATGGGAATGAATGAAAATGAAAGACTTTAAAGTTAATCTCAACTCTCAAAAGATATTTTATAACTGTCTAGCATTTCCCTTCACATCGGTACCTAAGAGTGAAAATAGGTTAGGTCAGGCTTGACCTTGGCTTAAACAAACCTAACATATTTAAAATAGTGCAGTTTAAGCCTGATCTTTTTTGTGTGTTTAAGTTTTCCCCAATATTTAAGCATGAAATGTTAAAAGTCTAGTGAGGTTTGTTAATCTATTTAAAAGTCTCTTATAATCTAATACATTTAGAAATGCCAATATACCTTCCAATAGCTTATAGGTTTGCCTTTATATAAGCTAATAGACCAACCTTATTTGATAAATCAAACTTCCTCATGTCAAATTATGTATATGATTTATAAATTTTTATATTTATTTCATCTATATTATATAAAATAAGTAACTTAAATATATAATAAAATCATATAGGTCAATTGTTCGATTTAATATGTTTTTTTTGAGAAACTTGTGTATGATTTATTTAGGTTAAATAAGTTTTTTTTGAGAAACTTGAGTTTGTTTATTAAAAAATTCTACTTACATGTCATATGCCAGATATTAGGCCTCTTCTAGAGGAGTAGGGATCCTCTCCATTAATGAGAGACAATTGATATTTTTATACTTAGCTTGAGAATGTAAATGTCATTGCATGTGTAAATAGAAAGACATAATTGTCTTTTCATTTTACTTTTTACCTAATTTTACACATTACTTATATCTCATTTAATGAAGAGGATCCTAGCTAGAGTGTCTAATCTTCTTTAAGTACCCTTAAATAATGGAGTTTTGTTCATCTCCATTACATGAGAGACCAATGCATACTTAAGATTAAAACATGTGTCATAATTTTTTTTTCAAAGGTCCAGATTTAACATTTTTTAAATTAATTTTTTTTATAAAAAACATCTCCTCTCACATATCGAGTACTGGACTTAGTATTAGAGAGGAATCCAATTCTAAATAATGATACTCACACAATACTGCACATTTGTTACACTACGGATGTGGTAATAAATTTTGAAGTAAAGATATGAGTTCTTCTAATGTGTGTTTGGCAAATTTTTATTTTAAAACTTAACCACCAGATTGCGATCGGAGAGCCTCCAACTATCGGAGAGTTCCATTGTTACCGGGTATGGAAAGAGTGCAGAACCACAAGTGAAGCACCACGTCTTGAACTAAAACCTTAAGGCATTAGTTCCATGGACATTTTCTCCCCCTCAAGTGTGGGTACCACACACTTTCCAGTCTGCTCCCCCTTAAGTCCACCATGTCCCAGTTGAACCATCAGCTCTGATACCACTTGTTGGACCAGACTGCGACCGATGAGCTTCTAACCATCGGGGAGTTCCATTGTTACGGGGTATGGGAAGAGTGCAGAGCCACAAGTGATGCATCACGTCTTGAACCAAAACTTTAAGGCATTAGTTTCATGATGATTTTCTACTTATAAACTCTTTTACTCCTCCCCGCATATTCTAATGAATTTTTTTATTAGGAATCCTTATAATGCGTCCAAGTCACTCATTAGAAAATCTATAAATAAAATTATTCTCTATTGTTTTGATGTAATTAATTTGACAAGTTGTTTTCACTTTTAAACATGATAATGACATGTCTCCATTTAGATCCAATTTATTCACCATATTCTTATAGTTTAACAGTATGGGGATCTACCTTTATCCTCATCTTATTTATTACTCGTAGGAAAAAGATGAAATTAAGAGCCTTAAACTTTTGTTTATTTTTATAGCATTTGGGTTTTTCACTTTTACTAGTATTAGGTATAAAGCAGATATACAAAGTTTCTAATTGGTCAAAGCATGGGTTAAAGAAGGTCACAAATAGAACAAATGTGCACTCAAAGTTTACATTTTAATATAGAAACCATGGCATTAAATTCATAACAAAGAAAACTCAAAATGGTGGAATTGTTGTCTCTTTTAAGTTTCAAAGTACAAAAAGAATAATGAGATTTATTACCATTAAAACCACTACAACAAACAAAGATAGTGAAATGGTAAGAGTTTTATACAATTTTATTTTATTGAATCATTTATCATTCATATTCATAGTTATAAAAACCGGTTTGTGTTGGTTGGTTCAACTGGTAAACCGGTGAACTGGTCCCAATAACGGTATAGTACAATAATTATACCGATCATGCAATTAAACTGGCTAAAACTGGTTATACCGGTCGATTTTTAATTGAATCGTACTGGTCATACCAATCGATTTTTATTTAAATTTAAATTTTTAATGAAAATAAAAATAATTATTGTTTATTTTTTATTTTTCAATAATGTTAATATATTATATATGTATATTTAACTTCACTGGTATGCGGTTTAATTAGTGAACCACCGGTTAAACCACTATATCACTATATCAGTACTCTTACTGGTTTGATAATCGGTACGGTATTAATAACATTGTTCATATTTAATCATTATTAACTTTTAAAAAAAATGAATGTTGAATATTATAATAATTGTGTATAAATCTTTAGATATTGTATTATTCTTCTTTTGATAAATAATGTAGTGTGTTATAAATTCATAAGTATCTTATCATTTGTATATTTCAAATGAGAAAGGTATAACAGTATAGGGTGAAGATGTTGTTTAAGGTTTTCCCCTTCAAACTACTGTTATGTTACAATTTCAAGGTCTGATAAAAAATTCATTTCTATCATTATTCAATATGATTGATTAATTCTATTCTCTTCTCTTACAATATAAATATTCTAATTAAAGTATAACTATCTTATATAATTTCATAATTTGTACATATAAATAGAGTTTCTTTTTTGAATTGGTTTTCTTTAAAGACAATTAAATGAAGGTAGAGAATTAATAATCATAAAATACACTTGTGAGATAAAATAAAGATATATTATATTTTTCTCTCCTCCAAAAACCAATTTACAAATAGACTTTCTTTTAATAATATTAAGAATATTTCATTGCCCCATGCATAAGGAATTAATCTATTTCAAAATACATAACAACAATTATCATTCATAATAATTAAACTCGGTACGTTTTAATCATCTTAGAAATCGAGTAAAATCTTATAACACTAAAGTATTGATAACTTAATTGTAATGAACAAAATTCAATAATTGTGCAACAAATTGCTGGAATCCATTCCCCGAAATTAGCGCCACATGGTTCGGTCATCCCAAAAAGTTGAGTTACCCTTTTAGTACGTGTAAATGTGGTGGGGTCCTTCATTTTATCTGTAAAGTGTAAAGTTAACAAGCCATTCCCTGCTCTTTTTTGGAGTATGGATATTCTCATTAATCGAGAGCAAGTGAGGTATAAAACAATGTCAAATGAAAAATAAAAAAATAATTCAATTTTTTATTATATTTGTAATGACTTTTTTATTCTTAAAACTAAGTGTAATAATCTCACATGTCTCTCCATTAATTGAGAAAATCTCTACATTCTTTTTGGTGGCCAACGTTAGCAAAAAGTGAGAACAATAATTTTTCTTCTTCTTTTCAAATGTGAGATTAATAAATTAATGCGTAGGTAATTAAAAAAAACAACAGGTTTTAAAATTTGAATAAAACATCAGTCATAAATTAGATTTGTGTCATAGACTAAATTGGCCATTTAAATAAAGGACTGAACTTACATACAGTACTATAATAAATACCAATGGTACACGTAACCAATAATAAATTAACATGTGGACATTTTTCCACCTTAACAAATTCAAAGTGTTAACTTTCTAACTATGTCATTTTTTCTCATTTCTTCTTCCACCATAAACATTTTTCCTGAGTACCTTCCAAATTATTCCACAACTATGGCTTCCTTCAAATCGTGTTCCATTGAACTATCACTTCCCACAAGTGAAGGTTCACTCCTTAGAGTGAATAATGGTATTTTTTGAAAGTCACAATTTGTCTTGCTTTGTGGGTTTTAATTTCATTTCATATTTTAGGCTTTTAGTCTCCTTTCCCGTCAATTTTAAGGAACAATTGATGTATTGTGGTTTAATTAAATTTTTCATTATCAGTATTCATCTTCTCTTTGTAACCCTAAAAGGGTAAAGTATTGAGTAAGGAAGAAAAATAAAATTCATGAGGGGAAGTTGAAAGTTGCAATACTGTGTGAAAATAAGAAAGATGGATAACGGATGGCGTTAACTTTTTTAAGTGGTGAGTTAAAGAAATATCCACATGTGAGTTTATAATTGGGTACAAGTACCACTAGTATATAATGTATTGTATGTAAGTTTTATCCTTAAACAAAAGCATTAGTTTTCCAACTATATATAGTAGCATGTTGATTGTAATTGATTTATATAATTTTATTATACTTTTCTATAATTATAACAAAATCAACAAAACGTGATTTGCAATTTTGTATGTTAAAAAAATGAAAAAAATAAATTGTCGTGTCCAAATATTGCATTTATCCATGTGGAAAAACTGTTCTGTTCAAATAAAAAAAACTGTAAAAGTTACATAAATAAACATAAACATAAAAGGAGGAAATATGTTATATGGTTTTTGATAGAAAATATAGATTAGTAAGGGCAAAATAGGAAAACACAAATTACACCATTATGAGTAGTTATTTTGTATTTTCCATTTATATATTGGTATAGATACTAACAACTAAATTGATTCTTACTAATAAGGTGTCAGTCAAGTAATATAAGATCTTACTAAATTCCTATAATAACTAAAATGTTAACAGTTTGATTCTTAGGAGAAACAATTATATATGTAAAAATGAATTAGTTTATTACCTTGTAACAATAAAACAAAATTGATTCCTAATGTTTTTAATGTAGGAGAATATCAAATGACATAGAGGGTAATGTTTTTCTTCTTCTTTGAGTATAACATTAATTTAGTCCTCAAAATTTGGTCCTATAACCAATTTCACCAATCAAATTTTATGCCATCATTTAATTTGGTTTATAAATTTTGATCTAATCAATCAATTTAGTTCCTCCTCATAGAGGTTGATGAAGTGACACTTAATATGGTATGCCATATTTTTTACTATTAAACTATTAAATAATATCCATAATACCACTAAATTGATTGATAATATATAAAGTCAAAAACTAAATTAATATTCATGTATTTATAATGTGTCTGGAGATGACACTGAGTCTAAGTAGTGTAATACCTGGACCTGCCATAATCAATTGTTTCTTGCCTCAAACTCGTATTGATATTCGTTGGACTTGTTACCCGCAAGCTCTTGGATATTTAGTTACAAACCTACGGTTACTTAGAAATTCAAAAAATAATTAAAAATAATTGCGAACAACTTTATAGAATTGTGTGTCCTTCCTATATTATTTTAGGTAATCAAAAACATAAAAAAAAAAGATAAAACATAATTTAAATTGTTTTGATTAAACACAATTTTTTACTCAAATAAATATAAAAAAACAAAATCACAACTTCAATATTAAATTAGAAATTTTAGAACTGTTTAATCAACATATCACTACATCATATTTATGAATTAGTAACATAACTCCACTAGTTAACAACTTAACATCATAATTATGATGACAAATTTATTTAACGAGAATGTTTATTCAATATAACATCAAATCATAATTATAGATTAATCATTGTTTTAACATGACACTTTTATGATTAACATGTTATTTCATACACATATATATAGGATATAAGAATTGCGGATCTGGATTGCTGCGATTTGAATATCTCATTTTTTCCGGACTCAAACGCTCAACGTCTTTCCAAAAATAATCCAACCGTTATCGGTATTCTTACTTGGTACCCATTGTCATTGTTAACTAGGTGCATGTTTACCTTAGTGATGAACTTGACGTTTCATTATTTAAATTTTTTAAAAATACAAATTAGCGAATAACAATTTAATTGCTGAATATTATGCTTTTAAAATTTTCTCACCCGAGAGATTGAGAAAAACTGAACTTACTAAAACATTTAAATTAAGAAGAGAAAAAATTGTCCAATATTTTTTCCCTGGCTTGCTCCTTATTTGAAAATAAAATATTACCCACCTAGGCCCTAGTCACATTACAGTGATTACACTTTCTATATTTCTCTGCTTTATATTAAGTTACTAATTGTCTTTATGATAACCGTAGTAAACCAATTAAATAATAGAGTTATTGAAATTTTAAATCAAGCCTCTATAATATTCACCATTAGTTTTTCTAGAGCGTCCAAAATGAAGCTTGATTAGTTTGCAATAAGTAAATAATAAGGCTACAAATACATGACAAAAAGTTTGGCATGAACATAGACTACTTTGTCCTATGAGGCTTGCTTTTATACTTCAAACAAATCAATCAATGCTAAAAGATAAAATAGGATTGGTGAATCATAAGCATTTACCGTGTTACAATAATGATCTAGAGGGCTTAAGACTAAAACGTCGCGTCAGATAAATAATAGTGTGGAACAATTATTGCAAATTTGTGATTTTTATTGGTATGTTTTTTTTCCTTTTGGAAAATGTTTTTATATGATTTTATTAGAGGGAAATTTATGTGGGTAGTATAATTTGACTACACTATGGCACATATAATGCCCTCTTTTTGAATATTATTGAAGTAGTAAAACTTTTTGAGAAATCGTGTATGTCATGTATGACTTTGATAAAGTAGTAGACCAACTGTGAGTCCTATCATGCACGAGTCCCCCTCGTGTTGTGCAGGGACGAATTTTGATGAGTTATGTACTGCTTTGAATTTCTCTTTGTGTACTTTATGGGGTTAATTTTAGGGTTTTAGTTAGGATTTAGGGTTTTATTAAGATTTATGATTTTCGTTAGGGTTTAGGATTTAGAGTTTTAATTAATGTACCGCATGAAAGTGTCTTTTTCCTTCGGGATGATTGAACTCTTAATTGTTGTTATTGACACTGTCTTGTTTGTTTGGTATCACCTCTAACCAATTGTGGTTCCTCTTCATCTTCCTCGTTATCATCTTCATCATTTTTATCATCACCATCACCAACTTGTGTACCATAAAAGTTGGCTTGTTCAACTTGTGAAAGCATTATATGATGATAATATTGATGAGAGTTAAATGCCGACAATGGTGTAGTTGAGCTAGCGGCAAACATTGACGGTAGAGTTCCCTGTATATGAGATGAAGATGTCAATTGAGTGGAGGAATAGCCACCTAGTGCTCCAAAACTTTCAAACCCAAAGGATTGTTGTTGTTGAGGAGCATGTTTTGAGTTTATGCTTGAGGATGAGTATCTGTTTGAGTTTGATTGCCATATTGTTGCGGGAACTCAGGTGCAGACATATCAAAATATTGAGTCGGAGGAGTTTGAAAATAATTGGTGGAGAATGTTGTTGGGATTAGTTGAGCGAAGACATCCATCCACTTCAATGTCTCATCCACTTGAAGGATTGGTTTGCAAAATCCAAATCCTCCGATGCATGGGATATCAATGAAGAATTCGTGCATCAATTAATGTGAAGCGTGATATTTGGGATGTTAAAAAATTAATGAAACACACTTGTGTATCCACTAATGTTTCCCACAATCTCACGAAATTGAACTCATCATTCATTACAAGCTATATTATTCAGTTAGTATCTAAAGATCCTAGTATACCAATTAAATTACTTGTGAAAGAAATAGTCACTCGTTTTTGGCTATACGGTAACGTATAGGAAGACTTAGACTGCAAGGAGTTCGGATCACGTAGGTGCCATGCACGACTATGGATCTCGTACTGTCAAACCACGACATTGGTTTGGAACTCATTTATCTGGCCCACGAGTTTCATGTTGGAGTGACAAAATGTAGGAGACTCATGCATTCAGGGCACAACTTTCCTCTGGAGTTGCATTCCTCATCCACGACTTCACCAAAGTCGTGCATGACCTCCACGATTCCTGAAAAAATTACACTACTTCGATAAATATTTCAAAAGTTACAATATACGTGGGATATTATAGTCA
This sequence comes from Lupinus albus, assembly GCA_009771035.1. Taxonomy (NCBI): domain Eukaryota; kingdom Viridiplantae; phylum Streptophyta; class Magnoliopsida; order Fabales; family Fabaceae; genus Lupinus; species Lupinus albus. Next base: position 7,911,187 of record CM020015.1, read on the forward strand.
AACTACACTACCCACATAAATTTTCTTTTTATTGGGTGGCTTCATATTTTTTCATACCTAGAATCTAGGGTGGAAAAATTGTTGTGTAATATCTGTGTTTTTAGTATAAAATTTTATATACAATCAATATATAACATATCATTTATGTGTATTACTTAAATTTAAAAGTTAATAATTATTAAATGTAAATGATAAATAATATAATCATTAGTGTTTACATTTTTCCTCAACAATTTACATGCTTGAATTTGAACTCAAATTTTGTGTCATGGTACCCGATGAAGTCACTTCATATCTCTTTATTTTATAATATTTAAAAAAATAATTATTTTAATATTTGGATGTCAACATGGTGGATTGAGATTGACTAAATGTTTAGATGTTTACCTAACCTTAGAATATGAAATTACATATTCAAACTTTGAACATAGTGGGGCTATAAAGTAGAGTACTGTTCTTACCCTCTGTGTTTCTAGTAACCCGGATATATATCAAACTTGACAGAAACATGTCCTTTATTATTTAAATGGATGTATTTGTCTTTTAGTATTATATATATATAAGAGACAATTTTACGATTTGACATTTATTATATAAATTAAGTTTGGGACGAAGTATCACCGATATCAAACTCGAATTTATTCAAAATGGAAATTGAGTTCAGACAAGTACCTATTGATTTGGGTGAGATTGTCATTCCTACTTCAATCATACAACTCAAATAACTCTTAGAAGTTATTTCAACTTAAAATCAAAAGGATTAACAAAAAAATGAATTAAAATTCAATATAAATTCAATAATCATTCATTAAAGAGTCTCGTAAGATTCCTTTGCAACAGTTGCATAGCCGTGTAACTATTGCATTCACCATTTCACCTCATTAGAAAAATTGGGTTGTGTTAACAATTAACAAATGCTCTTGTTTAAGGCATGAATACACTTAACATTGGAAAACACACCTCTGAATATATTAAAACATTTATTTTTTAGTAAACTTTCTTATTTCTTTTTTTTTTTCCTTTAGCAAATACCTTTATGTACTTGTTAACTTTCCAAAAAAAGTACTTTTTCATCATTATATTTGTTTGCAACATGCAGTTTCTATACGACTCTGCACACTCTTAGTACTTGTGCAATTCATTTCTCACATTGGATAAAGTTTTTAAGAGAATACATCTTTAATAAATCACGCCAAAGATCACAAGTTTCAGATTCACTCCAAAGGTGCCCACTTTCATAAATTGAAAAGGACAAAGGAAAGGGTGAGATATGGATGCATATTACCTGTCATAAGTTGGTGTCCTCAATCGTGTCCGGCTCAATAGTATAATACCACATAATGTTATATTTTTGTTACTACAAGAGAAATGAAGGAACACATAAGAATATATATTCTTTAATGACATACGTGGCATTATACCATTATGCGAGACATAATTCGGGCAATAGTATAATGCCACATAATGTTCTATTTTTGTTACAAGGGAAATGAAGGAACATATAACAATATATATTCTTTAATGACATACGTGACATTATACCATTATGCGAGACATAATTCGAGCAATAGGATAATGCCACATAATGTTCTATTTTTGTTACAACAAGGGAAATGAAGGGACAGATCAGAATATATATTCTTTAATGACATACGTGACATTATACTATTAGGCTGAATAAGATTAAGGACACCAACTTGAGAGAGTTAATCTTCCTTCGTGAGATATCAAAAAACAAAATGCTCTAGTTTTTTTATCACCGCGTGGCATAATAAACCAATATTACGATTTTATGACTAATAAAAAAGATGACATAACGCACGAGCTTCACCTAGTAGTGTCTCGGGAGAGTTTTATGATTCATGAAAACAAAAATCAAGGGTCTCTCTCTAGCATACCAATGCTATGTACTGTAAAATAACAATGGCTAGAATCTTTAGATACATTGCTTTTCTATTGCTCCAATACAAAAAAAGATTCATACATGTAGTGAAATTCTTATTGACAATCCTAGCAGCTACAAATAAAAACTAGATTCATAATTCAAAGAGTAAAAGCCTCACAAATAAAAACTAGATTCATAATTCAAGAAAACATCATAAAGCTTCTTAGTCAGTGGACATGGACACTCTATCCAAAACATCAAACACATGCCTCATTATCGGTCTCTTTTCCGGGTTGCTATTGACACAAGCAATTGCAATCTTTAGAACTGCAATAATCTCTTCTTCCTTATCCACGTCGTCGGCTAAATACGGGTCTAAGACATCCGAGAGCGGCTTCTTATCGTCAATGCAGAACTGAATCCATTGAACGAGGTCCATTTCCGAGTTACCAAGTTGGATAATCGGCAATCGTCCCGTGGTCATTTCTAGCAAGATCACACCGTATGAATACACATCCCATTTTTGTGATGGCTTAACCACTTTCATTGTCTCTGGAGCCTGATAACCATTGCCCAAAATATTAGCTGTGACTTCTGCGGATGAGCTATTTTGTTTTTCTTGTGGTTTCTCTGCAGCCACTCGGTTCGATTGCAAGGTTGGAGAACCTCCTCCGGCGATATTTGCAAGGCGTCCAAGACCAAAATCAGAAATGTGGGGTTCCATGTTATGGCCTAGTAGTATCTTACTCGGCTTCAGGTCTCCATGGACATATTTTTTGGGGCTAAACTCATGCAGGTATACCAATCCTTTTGCAATTCCTTTCATGATTTTCATCCGATCCGACCAAGATAATGGCGTAAATGTGACAAGTCCAGCTTTCCCTTAAGACATTAAATGGAACCACACAATCAAATGAACAAAGTGTTAGACCACCAAAAGAAGACAAAAAAAATTGTCAGTATAAAAAACATAGATTCCCCTTAATGAAAACTTACCATGAATTGCCGTATCGAGGCTTCCGTTGGGAATATAATCATAGATGAGAAGTTTCTCGTCAACTGACCAATAATAAGCTCTCAAAGTAACAATATTAGGATGCCTTAGCTTTCCTATTGCTTCAATTTCAGTTTGGAATTCTTTAAACCTTTGAGAACCTCCCTCACCCAATCTTCTGACAGCTAAAGTAAGCCCATCTTCAAGCACCACTCTATAGACAATCCCGATTCCACTCTTTCCGAGAACAAAAGCCGAAGCCTTAAGAAGCTCATCCAAATCAAAAGCCACTTGAGTATCCAATGGGACAAGATCATATTGCTCAACATGATCAGATAGGGTCTCAGATTCACCCTTTCTGAAACATAACCACTTTTCCCTCACTCCCGTTTCCTTCTCGATACCACCCTCGTCCCGTTCCTGATTAAAACCACAAACCCTTGAATAAAAGTAAGAGAATAGCAAACCCAAAATGCAAATCCCAATTACATCACCAACAATAATGCCAACCACAGCACCCTTACTTAGCCCTTTGTTTTTCTCATTCTTCCCCAAACCGTTACCTTGAGATGGGTAATTACCGGGCAAAAATGGAAACGAGGAAGGTGAACTTGCAGAACCAGGAGAATCCAATGCACATGGATTCTTCAAAGGGGGGCCACAGAGACCAGAATTACCAATAAAAGCAGTTGGTCCTCTATTCATTAAGGCACCAATTAAGGGTACAGAACCACTCAAATTATTGTAAGACAAATCAATGTAAACCTTCTCAGGCAAATTTCCAAGGCTTGGTGGGATTGAACCACTAAAATGATTATGAGACAAATCAACAGTTCCTTGCAAACTTGACAACTTTCCAATATCACTAGGAATTGAACCATTGAACTGATTGAAGGAAAGATCAAGTTTTTCCAAGGAAAGTAAATTACTACCAAATCCATCATCTGGCAAAGTACCACTAAAATTATTATGACTCAAAACAAGTGCTTTAAGCCTCTTGCATTGAACAATTGTAGCAGGCAAAGACCCATTAAAGAAATTTTGTGATAAATCTAGAGTTTGAAGGTACCTGAGCTTCCCAATCTCATTTGGAACAAACCCAGATAAGGAATTTCCATAAAGCACCAAACTTTGCAGCCCCTGAACTTCAAAAAGCTCACTAGGCAAATTCCCAAAGAGATTATTGTTTCTGAAATTTACATGGCGAAGCTGAGATAGAGATCCTAGAGTAGAAGGTAGAAACCCATAAAGTTTCTTCATTGGAATACTAATGGAGATAACACTCTGGTCCTTGCATGTGACCCCATTCCATGAACATGGATTTTCATCAGAAGAGTTCCAATTACTCATAGACCCTTCTGGGTCATTGGTTATGGAATTTTTCAGTGTTAAAAGTACAGAACCTTCAATGTTGAGAGGGGTCACAGGTGCAACAAAGAAGTTGCATAGAAGAAAAAGGAATAAAACTAAATGCAACATGATTTGTGTACAACTTTGAGGAAAGTTCAGATAAAAGATAAAGGAAGATAGAGAGAATTGAAGTTAGCTTAGTTTCTTTGAGAAAGGTAGAAGAGAAAGACAATGGAGAAATGAGAGTGATAACAGTGATGGAGGACAAAGAAAAGTGTAGAAAAAGAGTAATCAAGTGTGGTTATTACACTTAGTTTTAACAACAAAAAAAGTTAAGCTTGATAGAATGATTGAATTGTGTTTTTATTTTTCATTGTTTTATTCTCACTTGCATATCCATTAATGGAGAAGAACCCTATTCGTAGAAAAATGGGAAAGTTACGTTATTTTTTAATCAATGTGCACAGTTATCGACATGTATATATTTATTTATTATAAACTTTATGGTATGATAATATGTCAATGCATTTAGAATGATGAAAAAGATGTATGTATTAGTAGTCTATGATATTATATAATGTAATTGTATTATGCAATATTCATATTTAATATTATTAAATCTTAAAATAAAATAATTCAAAAAAATGATAGATAATGTAATAACTGATTAAAATTTTTATACTGGATTATATAAATACCACTTTAGTATTTACATCAATGAAATTTATTTTAAAAAATAAAAATTATAAAGGGAAAAGATGAGCTTCCACAAGCTTCTAGATCATGCATTACTATTAAAGGAAAGGAAGATAGAAATGAAAAGATTAAAAGTACCAAATGTGTAAAATAGTTTGGAATAATAGCATATGGGAGATAATATTATTTTCATTCTTATTTGGTCACTTATAAAGCATGTGTAAAATAGTTTTATAATTTTATATATCTTCATAAATTAAAATTAATATTTATTTTTTCATAATGTTAAGTGTCATTCTTATAGTTGGATCTCATAACCTATTTCAAATTTTCTAATAAGAATTTGAAAAAGAATATTATTATATAAATAGTATTTTAAAGAAGTAAGAATGACACAATAACAAATGAGAGAAAAATATTTTACTTTAATAAGAATAACATCAAAATGGAGATGCTCTTAAAGAATGATTACTCTTTTACTCAATTGTTCATATGTAAAAGAATAAAGACCTATTTTGGTCATTAAAATTGAAAATTAGTCAAAATGGATCAAAGAATATCAAATGTGTGTCAGTATTTTTGTGACTTCTGTCATGAACTATTATTACTTACATTCATAATATTTGAGTACTTTTTGAATTTTTTATTTTTTGAGATTTAATTGATACAAATGAAAATTTATAAGGAAAAAATAAGTATTTGTGATATAAAAATACTTATAATTTAAAAATAATAAAAAATGGTGCACTACCACCAATAAATTAGGCACACACACAAGAATGAGTGCATCATCAAAGAAAGTGAAGAACTCCTTCAAAGATGGATTATAAATCCAATAAGAAAATAACAAAAAATTATGAAAATGATGAAAAATACCTCAATATTATTGACTTGAATGAATAGCACATGAAAAATTGATTAAAATCAGCCATCTAAAACACCTATTTATATAGTAGAAATGATAAACAAATCCTAACACCTATTTCCTTGATATTTTGGCCATTGTGTATTTCAAAATTTTTGGTTTTCAAGCAAAAGTAGTCCACCGAGATATTATTTTAGTTTAATCACATCACAATTCAATTATATGGGAGACATTTCTTCTTTCCGTGGAATTTTAAGAAATGGTTGAGTTTAATTTATTATTTTATAGTTGTATTAAATAATTAATAAATAAAATTTTATCCCTAATAATAATCTTACCCTATTCAAACATTATTATCCCATCAATAGAATGTTTTTTTAAAAAAAAGTTACTAGATCAACGTCTTTTTGGTTCAAACTAAGATATATGATTGATTGTAGTAATAATAACGTAATATTAAAGGTGTTGTATTGATCATTGTTAGAGATGACAATAAGTCTGGATGGGTCCAGATAGTATAATATCCGGACCCGCTCCGTTACTTCATTTTTGAACCCAGACACGTCGCAGACCCGTGCTAATATGGGTAAACTACCAACAGGTTATTGGGTACCCATAAATTCAAAAATATTAAAAATAATTGTAAGTAATTTAAACACTTGTGTATTTGTTTCCTAGATCTTATATGTTATTTAGGTAATCAACAAGAGAAAAAATTATAAAACTTAATTTAAAGTTTTAAATGCAACTTAATTGACTATTTAAACACAACTCATTTTACTCAATCAAACATTAAAAACAACTTCAACATTGAGATGAAAAATTCTTTCAGTAAGAACTCTTCAATTAACATAATATTATATCATATGTATGAATTAATAACATAACATCGTTGCTTAACAAAATAAAAACATAATTTAACAACATAACTATCACATCTATGAATTAATATGATATTATAATTATAAACTAATATGGTATTACAATATAGATTAACATGATATTACAATTATGTTGATATATATATATATATATATATATATATATATAAATTTAGGAAGAAATAGAGGGTTCGGCTACCCACGATTCTGGGTACCTCATTATCCGGACTCAGACACATCTAACAGCGGATCTTAAAATTGCGAGTTTCAATTACCCACAGGTCCAAAACATAAACCCGATCCGACCCGTTGCGGGTATTTTTAGCGGGTACCCGCGAATCCGGGTACCCATTGCCATCCCTAATCAATTACTATAAAAGCTAAATTGAAGCAGAGGAATGATAGAACATGAAGTTCATGGATAATGGTTAATGCAAACCCTACAACATAGAAGAAGAATGAGGACCACTACGTATGGTTTGGTTGTTTGAGATTTTTATAAGGAACATTGCAAACATTAGGAGGATTAGGAACAATGAGAGGAAGAGGGATGGGGTGGAACCCTAGTAGAGGCAATTTTTGGAATTTTTTTTGAAGAGTTGTAAACTAAACCAACAATATTTCAGTTTTTGCATATTGTACTAGGGAGTACAATATGATACCTAAAGTATTATACTTATTGTGTAATTATATTTAAATTAAGGGGAGAGATCCACTTACTCCAAGAGTAAGTGGAAAAACACTTACTCCACATCATGACCATTCATTCTTGGGAAATCCAATGGTTTGAATTGGTGAGTACATCTAAGCCATTGAATTTTTCAAGATTGGATGGCTAAGATAAAGAGTAAGTGTTTTTTGGAGTAAGTGGATCCCTCCCCTTCAATTAAATGTATTTTATTCAACCAATTACAACTTATGATACATATTGTGTAATAAAAGATGATAGAAGATGTGCTATTATATAATACTTGATTATAGAATAGTACCATGGGTCAGGCCCATTTGATTAAAAACAAGGAAATATAAAACTAATACAAAATTTTAGAGTAAATTTCGAGGTTTCCCTTCCAAATAAAATCCTTCAGCCTTTTGGGTGGGTAAATAATTCTTTTGGGTTATATCTGCACAAAATTGAGAATTGATACTTGACCCAAAGGATACAACAAAGAGGATGAGGAGCACTATAATTGGAGGAATGTTTGAAAGAAAAAACTAAATCGTGTATTAACATACCCAATACGAAAAACCAACAACGTGTTGGTATAATAGTGTAAGGTTTAGCTAGATCTCAGGATGAACAAAAGATCAAATATTCGATTTCTGAGAGCAATACTTGTTGGGAGGGACAATCATACACTATATGATATTAGGGTGAGAGGATACCCTTAGCAGTACAAAAAACCTGATACCAAAAATGCTTTCTAAATTGTGTAAAAACAAGCCCAATGTCAAATTTGTATTTTTCATAAACTATCTACAATTCTACATGGAGTCAAAATGAGTTTAATGCGAAAAACACTTTTAAATCGAGTTGGGCAAACAACAAATAGTTTTTACAATAGTCGATACTCAAAGTAATTAATTAATTTCAAAATTATCATGATATTTTTTAAAACAACTAAGGTTGAATCTCAATTTTAAAAGTCTATTTTTCACTAATGGCTAATTATATTGTGGTTAGTTAAGTACTACTTCTTAACACTTAGGTTAAGGATGATATTTACTAAATACAGAAGTATACGATAGTGTAAAATGATTATTCGATAATTGAATAACTGATATAACTATTATATCTTATTGATATTGAGACTGATTTACTGACCAACATGAACTGATTATAAATAAGGTTCACTTTTTTAATTTAAAAAATGAAGAGAGAAAATGGATTACACATTCCTGCACATGGATTGAGTTAGGAACTGTAGTTCTACACTTGTACTAGATGTTACCTTCAAAATTTGTGGAGTATATTTTCTGCCAATATAATTGAAAATTTTCTATTCTGCTGGAGATGTATGAGTTGTACTTGTATATTTGCATTGTCATATGGTTTGTGATACATAAGAAAACCACATTAGACATTCATGATTATTCTCCATACTTTCAGAACCGTTAGGGAGACATTATTATGATTATAGCCACTTCATGCTCCTCATCCTTTATTTTACAAACCAAGCAGTGTGTCAGAACTTTTCATTTTAAACATATATACTCATTATTAGAAAACATGGTAGAGCTCAAGAAGGAAAATAATAATAATTAAGAGCAAATCTTACTGAATAGTTTAAACATGATAAAATGAGAAAATGATTATAAAGAGTGTACAAAAAATATGTATGTTAGCTATGTTCTCCTTCTAAATGAATGTGCTACGTTGAAATTAATTATCATCTCCTTCAGACAAGAATCGATCTTGAACTGTGTTAGGTGGATACCTAAAAAGACACTCTACGTGAGATGTATTCTAGAGTGAGTACCTTAATCCATTGATAGATCTTGATGCAAAGTTTAGGAGAGACGCCAATATTTAATTACACTTTATAATGAACATTAATTTAGTAACAAAAAAATATGAACCAATATAAGTTTCAGAATAACATTAATTCTAAATAAAAAAAACTAATAATTGAGTTAATTACACTGACATCCCATGAGTTTTAGTGAAATTACTCAAACCACTCATCCATTTTTTGTCTTTACACGAACTACCTCTCACTCTTACATGAATCACCCCAAATTTTGTACAAATATTACACTGACCACCCCTGATGAGATATAAGTGTAATATTTTAAACAAAAAACATGTGATGTGTATAATTAAGTTAAACAAAATATTGTATATTGTATAGACAAATCTAAATAATATAAGAGTCAATGTATCTTCGTTATTTGGTTCATTACAAAATAGTACAAGAGTTATATAATCATCTCATTAGAATTGTTAATATATTGTGTAATAAAACAAAAATAATAAAAAGACATTCAGTTTTGTACTATTTGGAATTATCTACACAATATATAATATTTTGTTTAACTTAATTACATTCACCACATATTTTTTGTTTAAAATATTACATTTATATCTCATCAGGGGTGATCAGTATAATATATGTATAAAATTAGGAATGATTTGTGTAAGAGGGAGAGGTGGTTCGTGTAAGGACAGAAAATGGAGGGGTGGTTTATGTAATTTCACTAAAATTCAGGGGTGTTTTTCCTGCTAAAAATGTGTACTAATTTAAAGTGATGTTATCCGTTCTTTTAAAGACTTAAACTCATTAATGATTGAATTATGAGTAAAATTTTAAGCTATTTCTTTTTCAATATAAATCACCATGTTCTCTATAAGAAATTCATCTCATATCTTACTACATAATTTTGTTTGGTTGTCTTTCCTGCTAAAAATGATATTTTTGTAGTAATTAAACCATAATAGTTAAAATAAGATGAATAACTCGATCAAGTAAATAATATGCGTTCACTTTTTTCGTATTGTCAAAGTTACACTTAATTCAAAGATGATTGAGAGTTTTTCACACATGAATGACTAGCAATGTCAACAATAAATTGTTGGCAATGACATCTCAAGTTAGTCTTCTCTTCCTTATTGAAATCCCTAGGATATAATTTTTGCAAAAAAAAAAATATGTTATCAATATTAAATAATTTTAAAAAAATCTATAGGATCTTACAACTTTTGGTGCAAAGTTTGACAAAGACAACTTGTGATCCCCATAATCTATTTAGTGAGTGTAAAATCATTATGAACATAAGATTATAAAGAATATCAACATCTACACATGTAAAAGAATTTGATCAATTATCTATAACTTTTAGAAGAACCACACAAATTGCACAAAGTACACAAAAAATGGAAAAAAATATAAAAAATATTGAATTAAATTTCAAAAAAAAATCTCAGGGGCAGTTGCCCACCACCTTTAACTATATTCTACCACTGCCTTAATCATGACAAGCCACCCTACCATGCCTTTGCTCGGAGTGGCGTGAGCTTCTTTATCTGTGTCGGGCAACTCTGATGTATTTGTATTCTAAGTTGACCACTACTTTATCCAGGGGAGGTAGCCTTGTCGCTTGCCTAGATTGTCACACTCGTATATTAGGTTTGCTCTTGCTGCATGGTAGAGAATAGCTCGTAGTGCTCAGACAGTGTGTTCGACTTTTTGACATGATCTTGATTAATACTTTAGTGGGCAATTATATTTAATTACAATTTATAACTAAAATTAATTAAGCAACAACAAATAGGGATGACAATGGGTCCGGATGAGTCCGGGTAGTGCATTACCCAGACCCGCCCCGTTGCTTTGTTTTTGGACTCAGACCCATCACAGACCCATGCTAATACCCGCTAATATACTACCCGCGGGTCTTTGTGTACCCAACGAATCTATGAGTACCCATAAATTCAAAAATATTAAAAATAATTGCAAGTAACTTATGCATTTGTGGATTTGTTTCATACGATCTTATTGTTATTTAGACAATTAACCAGAGAAAAAATTATAAAACTTAATTTAAAGGTTTAAAAACAACGTAATTTGACTATTAAACTCAACTCATTTTACTCTAACAAACATTAAAAACAACTTCAACAGTATGACGAAAAATTCATTTAGTATGAACTCTTGGATTAACATAACATTACATCATGCATATGAATTAACAACATAACATCATAGTTTAACAACATAACAATCACATTTATGAATTAATATGATATTATAATTATGAATTAATATGATAGTTATAATTATGGATTAATATGATATTACAATATAGATTAACATGATATTACAATTAGGTTTGTTATATATATATATGAAGAAATAGCGGGTCCGGGTACCCACGGGTTTGGGTACCTTATTACCCGGACCCAGACCCATCTAACAGCGGGTCTTAAAATCGCGGGTCTCAATTACCCACGGGTCCAAAACATGAACTCAGACCCGACCCGTTGCGGGTATTTTTTGCGGGTACCCGCGGATCCGAGTACCCATTGTCATCCTTAACAACAAATATAAAGAAATATAAATGATTGGATTAGAGGTAAAAATTTAAGCTATTTTCTTTTCAATATAAATTATTATGTTGTCCGCAAGAAATTTGTCTTTCATCTTATTACATAATTTTGTTTGGTGATCTTCATTATTGAAAATGATATTTATTTAATAGTTGAACCTCTAACAAATGAGTTTAGGCTAAGGAATCTCTAGATCTTGAAAGTTCAAATTCTATGCGGGTTGAATGGAAAAAGCTAAACAACTTCACATTCTCGGCACATCATAATTTTATAATCCAAAAAAATTAGGTCATTAATGTAGTAAAAATAAACCATGGTTAGACTTTGAAAGGTTAATCAAGATCCCATTATTAATAAGAGAATGAATAGAAATGTAACCTTGAACAGAGCCGATCTCTTTCTTAACCTTAGCTTGCATCTAGCGCAGAGCGGGGGATTCCTCTTCCATCTCCTTCAATTGACGCTTCATCTCGTCAAGCTCTTTCACAACGGTGTCATCATCGGCGATAGACATATTGACATCAAGATTATCGTGATCTCCTTCGATGTCAGGGATCTATCCTCCTTAAACCTCATGCTCTTCCTCATTCGTCTTTTCTTCCCTTCAATTCAACCTTTCTCGTGCACATACTTCTGTCTATGAGGAAATATGGCTTCGTAAAGAATCGATCCCAAAGGTTATGTATTTTAAATTAATATAATAATTGATATAAATATTATACTTCTGTCTTTGAGAAAATAAGATCGAGACATAAGTAGATCTAAAAGAAAGGTTGAGAAAGGTTGAGTTGAAGAGAAGACAAAATGGATGAGGAAGAGCAAGAGGTTTATGGAGGAGAGATCCTTGACGTCGAAGGAGATCAAGATATCTCGATGTTGATATGCCCGCCATCAATGATGGCACCGCCATGAAGGAGCTCGACGAGATGAAGTGGCAGTTGAAGGAGATGGAAGAAGAAGTTGCCGCTTTCCGCGACATGCAAGCTAAGGTTGAGAAAGAGATTCGCTCTATTCAAGGTTTCATTCCTATTCATTATCTTATTAATAATCGAAACATGGTTAATCTTTCACTTTCTAACCATAGTTTATAATTCTTATCACCTCAATGGCCTAATTTTTTACGAATTGGAAATTATGATGTGATGAGAATGTGAAGCTGTTTTCAACCTGCATAGAATTAGAACTTTGAAGATCTAGAGGTTCGTTCATCTATCATCATACTATATAATTTTGTTTGATGGTTGAAAATGATATTCATCTTGTGTCTTCTATCTTACTCTTTTTGGGGTTCAATATGTGTTCTCTCCTTTTTGGACCATTACAATTTGTGATTGTTCACTTTACATTTGTGTAATAGTGTGAGGTCATGGCTAGATCAAATGGATGAAAGTGGCATGTCAAGGCAATCTTCAATGCTCCTATGAGTTAAAGTGACATGTGATATGGACTCTCTATGTGAAGAATCAAAGTATTGTGAAGGATCAAAGTCTCTGTAATTTTGTGTTAAACAACTACTCAACCAAAGTTATCAACCTTTAGGGGCTTGTAATGGGGACTTAGGATAGCAATGGATAAAAGGCCTTGCTTATTTGATGATGGAGTTTCAAACTCACAAATTCTATATAAGGTTTCTCATGAAATGTAAATGTATGTAATCTTATTCCACAAGAGGAAATGTTATTTTCAGGATTTGAATAAAAAATAAATAAAAAAGCTCATTAAAGGAAATTCAAAATTGTTTACGATGACTATGTTTTTCTGAAGTAAATATGAAATACATGCATAAAAAAAGAGTGAGTGAGATAAAAATAAATGTATATACTATCATCATACTCAAAATTCAATGTTCAAATTACAAGACTCCTTATTGAAAAGGAAAAAAAATGAATCTATATCTTTCTAGCATAGTACTGAGATGAAAATCATGAGGTTACTGGCACATTAATGAAAACATGAATAGTATTGGGCCAAGGGATTTATTTGAGAACCCTTATAAGCATGTGAACTAAAAAGAAAAAATACATGAAAATTAGTCTAACATAGACAAATCTCTATAAGTCTTTGGTATCTTTTAGAAAAAGTGAAATCACTTTTCTCTTAACTTTTTGTTTATGGCAAAAGCAGCTCCTGCTACAGCCACAATTATAGCAGAAATTATAATGCCTGATTTAAGTGTTTGCAAAGTATCATTCTTTTTCCTTTCCTTTTTCTTCTGTTTAGCCTCTGCTTGTTCCTTCAACCAGTATAAACATAAAACCAATAACTACATGATATACAGTTATACACAATAGAAAAAAGATTTTAGTTCAATGAATCGTCCGTCTCAAAACCAATTGACAATGAGAGGAGTAGCCCAACAGGTATTTAAATCATTCCCAAGACAATGAGGTAGGCGATGTAAGACTTACTTCTCAACATGTCCCCTCCACATAAGTCTGCCGGACTAGGCGAAGGGTTACCTTTAACTTAGAGACATCTTTTGGTCCATCACAATCGGAAAGAAGTTGGGCTCTGACTCTCATACCATGTTAAGGTTTTATCCCAACATGTATTTAAAACATTCGCAAAACAATAAGGTATGCGATGTATGACTTACTTCCCAACCTCTTATAATAAATTCTTCTTAATAAAGGAAAGGAAAGAAAAATGAGAGAAATGTTTTGAATACAACTATTCTAAAAAACCTTGCTTATTTTAGTATTGATTTGTATGCATTTTTCATCTCTAAACTTTTGCTTACTTGTGAAATTCGTACCATAACTTTATTCTACAAGGTGTTGATCATCAAACTTCTTAATAGATCCATCAAATTCAATTAGATTTTACCACCTACAATTAGATTTTAGATGGAAACTTAATGAAGAGACTAAAGTTGCATAACTTGATCAAAAACACAAATTTAGGACTCCTAGTTCACATATAAGCAAACTTTAATAGACAAAAAAATAAAACCTAAAATGTTTGTGCTTTGCATTATAAAAGAAATAAAGTTATTAGAAAAATTGAAAATTGACCAATTTATCATGTAGATAATGAAAGAAACATCTTCTCCAATACTAGACACGAGAGTCCTGTTTATCATTCTATTTTCAATGATAAAAGTGTCATGACATATTATTCCTTTTGTTTTTGTAACACTTGTTTCTGCCAAGAATCGTAGAATATCCTTACTCGGAGATAATTACATAAAAACAAGGTCAATATTATTACCTTAGAGGCAGCTACCTCATATGATATAGGATCAACTTCAACATGAGAATTTGCCGCAGGATTCAGCTCTCCATCAACATCAGCTGGTGGAAATGTTGGTGAGCTTGTCATTTTTGTTTTCTAGCTTTCAAGCAATGTGACTATGTAACCTTGTTATTATTATTATGATTAGTGAATAGTGAGAGAGAAAAGAGAAGAGAAAAAAAAAACACATGCATTATCAAGGATCCATGGTGTAATCAATACCAAGAAATTGTTCTTTCTCAATTGCCACATGTAAGCTTCTCAAAAGTTAAGGTTGTTATAGTTTTATGGTCTTCACGAAATTGCATTCCTGTTCTCAAACTTCCCTATATACATGTTTAGACTTCCTAAACTTTAGGTAAAAAAAATTGTAAAACATATGAATGAGTGCTTTGAAGGGGAAATTACCTATTTGGTTCCTTCATAATAATTCGAGAAAAAATGTATGCAACGATAATATATGAGTTTTATATACTTTCATTACATTATTCATTATTTATGTTTAATTATTATTGACTCTTCAAAAAACAATACAAATGAATGATGAGTGATATACTGACTATATGTAAATCTTTATATTAACAGCAGATTTAATGCAAATAAAAAACAATATCTTACTTCTGGCTGCTAAATATTGTTAGGTTTGTTTATATACCTGACATTTCGAAGAAACTATAAACATTAGTTAGAATAGAAGTGTACTTATTAGCCAAAGTGCCCAAGCCAGAAAACCCAAAACTGACCGAGACAGAAAACTTGTCTGGCTCGGTCAGAAACACTCCTCTCTCGGTCACAGGCCAAGGCCAGCACCAGCCAGACCAAAGCCAGCCTCGGTCATAAGTCACGCCAAGCTCGGTCATAAGCCAAAGTCAGCCTCGGCCACAAGTCACGCCAAGCTCGGTCATGTTGATTATAAATACCATGCTTGATTATGTAATTAATCAATTTTTTTCTAATGAGAATAAAATCATGTTGCACCATGTCTCATAGCTTCATCAATTCCTTTCTTATTTAATATGGTATCAGAGCTATATATAGCTCTGCCACATTCAAAAAATTCTTCCATAATTCACAAAACCTCTCCACTTTACAAAAACACCTAAACTACTTTCAAGAATCAAGAACCATCAATGGATCCTTCACAAGATCAAGCATCTCATTTCTTTGTTCATCCTTCTGAAAACCCATCAATTTCTTTAGTGTCTCATCTGCTCAATGGGGAGAATTATCATCAATGGTCAAGATCTATGCGTATGTGCTTAATCACAAAACAGAAACTAGGCTTTGTAGATGGAAGCATCCAGATGCCACCAAAAACAGATCCCTTGTATCAAGCATGGGAAAGAGCCAATAACATAGTCATCTCATGGATCTCAAGGTCAGTTTCACCTTCAATAGCACAAAGCATACTTTGGATAGATAAGGCATATGAGGTATGGGATGAATTAAGAGAAAGGTTCTCCCAAGGAAATCTGTTTAGGATTACAAAACTTCAAGAAACCATAGCTATCATCAAACAAGGAAGCCTAACAATGACTGATTATTTTACTGAGTTAAAGATCATGTGGGACGAATTGGATAACTTCAGGCCACTCCTCAAGTGTTCTTGTGAAATCCCATGCTGTTGTGATGCACTCATAAAGGTGAAGAATCATAGGACAGAAGATAGAGTGATCGAGTTCTTGAGATGATTGAATGACTCCTATGCTAGTGTAACATCTCAAATCATGCTAATTGAGCCATTACCCAACATGAGCAGAGTCTTCTCACTAATAGTCCAACAAGAGAGGCAACTGAACACTGAGCCAGAGAGAAAAACACTAGCAACAGGAACTGAATGGAGAAGAGGAGGAATCCTAGGCATAAACACAAATGGTAGAGGATCTTCCAGCAATTATGGAAGAGGAAGTGGTTCTTCCAACAAATCATCTTGGAACAAGAATGACAAGTTCTGCACTCATTGTAAGAAAGCAAGACACACCATTGAAGTCTGCTACAGACTCCATGTTTTCTAGCCAACTTCAAGTTCACAAGGAACCAACATGTCAATGCTGCAATGGTTCCTGAATCAGATGGCAGAGCAAATCAAATTGGATTAACAAAATAATATTATAAAGGCTTGGCAAATACAGCCGAACAATCACAAAGTGACAATAACAATGTCACCATACTCTCAACAGGAACAATGTCACCTAATCTAGATGACAATAGTGACGAAGGTATCTCTAAATCTAAATGTCAATATGTATCTTGGATTCTTGATAGTGGTGCAACTGACCACATATCATCTTCCTTGTCTCTTTATTCTTGCTATTACAAAATTAAGCCCATCAAGGCCAGCCTGCTAAATAGTCATACCATCACAACTTGCATATCAGGGTCAATATCATTAAATGATAGCATCACTATTCATAATGTCCTATATGTTACTAGCTTTGCATTTAGCCTTATTTCTATTCCTAAGGTCACTCTAGATTCATCTAGCACCTTACTCTTTGATGCATATCAATGTACAATTTAGGGGATAAACTCTTTGAAGAAGATTGGTTCAGCTAGAATTTCCAAAGGACTATATGTGCTGAAGGCTAAGCATCCAACTAGGAATCATTTCTCTATCAACTCTGCTACTGTTTCAAATTCAGAATTATGACATCTTAGATTAGCTCATGCATCTAAATCTTGTATGGACATCATTAGAACTATATTTCCTTTCATATCTTACAATAAGGACACTATATGTGATACTTGTCAATTAGCCAAGCAAAAGAAGCTAAGTTTTCCTTTGAGTCAAACACATTCTTTAAAGCCTTTTGACATGATACATGTTGACATTTAGGGTTCAATTTATGTTGTTTCCATACATGGCTATAAGTATTTTTTGACAATCATTGATGACTACTCTAAATTTACACGAGTTTATCTTCTCAAAGCAAAAAGTGAAGCATCACTTGTGCTTCAAAATTTTATTGCCTTAGCACTTACTCAATTTTCTGCAAAAGTCAAAACAGTGAGAAGTGACAATGGCTTGGAATTTTCCATGATACAATACTATTCACAAAAGGGAATTCAACACCAAACATCTTGTAGGTACACTCCTGAACAAAATGGTGTGGTGGAAAGAAAGCACCAACACCTATTAAATGTCACAAGAGCTCTAATCATCCAAAGTCAGATCCCTCAAATTTATTGGTGCTATGCTCTAAAGCACCCTGCCTACATCATTAATCTGCTTCCAACACCTGTTCTAAAAGAACACTGCCCTCATGAGATGCTATATGGCACCAAACCAGATTTAACATCACTAAGAGTCTTTGGCTCTCTTTGCTACACAAGTACATTACCACATGAGAGAACCAAGCTTGATCCTAGAGACCATAGATGTGCTTTCCTAGGATATAAGACTGGAATAAAAGGCTTTATGGTCCTAGACCTCAAAACCAGAGCCTTATCTATGAGTAGAAATGTAGTGTTTAATGAATTGCTTTTTCCATTCCACACCCAATCCTCAAGCATCACCCATGACCCTATACCCCATACCTCAACCATCAACCCCCTCCTATCTCATGACATATTCTACAATTACCCTCTAGCCATCCAACCTGAACCTACCACTGCCACCAGCCCTGCTCCACCTTTTATTCAGCCATCTTCCATAAGAAGAAGTACTAGACCATCTAGACCTCCCACTTACCTCAGTGACTATCACTACACACTTCAAAACAATACATGTAACACCCTAAATTTAAGTCTTTAAAATTATAGTATTAGTCCTAGGAATCTCGCTTGGGCGAGAAAGGCTCACCTGGGAGGGTGAAATTCTGGGCTATACTAGAGGATTCTCGCTTGAGCGAGAGTTGTCTCGCCTGGGCGAGAAATGGCATTTTGGGATTGTTGAGACTGTGAGATTCTCGCTTGAGCGAGAGAGTCAGATCTGAATTTTTTTAAAATAGGCGGGATTTTCTCGCTTGAGCGAGAACTTGACGCTGTTACATTAAATAGGGAACCCCAAACACATTTATGAGGGTTAACCTAGAGAGAAGTAAGAGAATAGTGCATTTTCAAGAGCAAGGAGGCTTGTGAGTCATTTAGAAGCTTGAGAAGAGGTAAAACTCTTGATTCTAACTCTCTTCTTCTCTTTGAAAACTTGATTTGGGTATGTTGGATCTCTTCTCAAAATGAGGGAAACCATGGAAACTCATCTTTTCGAGTTATGGTTTGTTTTATGTTGTTTTTATCTTGAAAACTCTTGGTTTAGAGTTATTATTTCAACAATGGAAAGGGTTTGTGGGTTGATTCATGAAAACCCTAAAACCCTAAAATGAAAATGTGGTTAAAGTGGAAAATGGGTAAAATGCTAGGGGTAGAAGATGATTAAACCTTCCAATATTGAAATATGAGATGGATATGTATGTTTTAGATGGTTGTAAACTTATGATGAAAGTAGTTTATAAACATTGAAAATATGATGAATATCTTGTATGGTCGAGTAATGCATTATAAGTTGTTTATGTGATATTTGGAAATAAATGACTAACATTATTGTTATGTGATGGGGATAATGAAAGATCCTAAGGTTGGAGGAGGTAGCGAAGGAACTTGCAAAGTTACCCAAAACCAACCCCGACACGTACCAATGTAAGGAGAAGTTATTAATGGTATATGATAATAGAAAATGTGTGGATTTTCTGATTACGTATATGATATGTGTATGACTTGCCCGGTGTGGTATAGCGAATGACCTGTCCTAGGTGACATCATGTATGACTTGCCCTATGTGGTATTGTGTATGACTTGCCCTATGTGGTATTGTGTATGACTTGCCCTATATGGTATTGTGTATGACTTGCCCTATGTGGTATTGTGTATGACTTGCCCTATGTGGTATTGTGTATGACTTGCCCTAGGTGGTAATGGAAAGGTAAACGTACAAGTGGAAAATAATGATTTGAAATGGTATTGATGAAGGAGGTGACAAGGTATGGTAGAGATGAACGGGTAAATTCAAAGTGTTGGATGTGGTAACATGAGATGGACAAATATGATATGTCGATTTTATCTTTTAATGTCAAGTCTTCTATTAAAACCTTAAAAGTGTGGATTATCGTTTACTGATATTTATTGAATTGATAACTTACTCCTTTGTTGTTGTGTATATCTGTCATGATAATCCTATTGCAGGTAAACGAGGTAGTTGAGGATACTCGGTTCGAGGCATGAGGAGCTTAAAACTCAGAATTCTTATTTTGCTTTTTGTTTGATGTAAACTGTTAATTGGATGATTGTAAATCCTAACTGATTTAGTACTATATCTTTGTAATGCTGGATATTAATAGCTATGGGCATTTTGGAATCCCATAGCTAGTCATATGCGGTACTTACCGATAAGGAAATATATGAATTATGTTTTCTGCTTTATGGGAAAGGGTCATAGCATATTACGATAACTGAATTTGAAGTATTGAATGTTGTTTAACTAAAGAGGAATAGAGATTATAAGAATATCTATATTAAAATGAGAAAAATTTTCAAGGGTAGAATTTGGGTCTTTACAATACAACCCAACATACTTCCCAACCCTATCCCTTATGCAACTACCTTTGCTATGACCAACTCTCATCCAAACACAAAACAACCCTACTTTCCCTTTCAACTCACATAGAGCCTACGACATTCTCCCAAGCTATCACTGATCCCAATTGAAAAGAAGCAATCCACAAAGAACTCACAGCACTTGAACAGAACCAAACATGGCTGCTCACTGATTTACCTAACACCAAAACAGCTATAGGATGCAAATGGGTCTTTAAGATTAAATACAAGGTTGATGGCACCATAGAGAGATATAAGGCTAGACTTGTAGCCAAAGGCTACACACAAACAGAGGGAGTGGACTATCTAGATACATTTTCTCCAGTGGTTAAAATAAGCATTGTTAGATTGATCTTGGCTTTAGCATCAATCCACAATTGGCCACTAAAACAACCAGATGTCAATAATGCATTTCTCCATGGTGATCTCAATGAAGAGGTTTATATGAAATTGCCACCAGGTCTTGCAGTCACTTCATCACATCAAGTATGTAAACTTCAAAAGTCACTATATGAGTTAAAACAAGCAAGCAAACAATGGTTTGTGTCGCGACCCGATTTTCGGTTGGAAGACCGGCCCTGCGACTTTGGGAGAGGCGAACTCGATTTCTACCTCTTCCAATTGATTTGGAGTCGCCACTACGTTTTTTGCGGTTAAAACGTAGAAAACTCTAAACATGCCCAATTAGGATAATTTGGTCTTTAACTAGAGATTCTGAGCTCGGGAGTCGATTACGGATCGGGGAAGGTATTAGCACCCCTTCCGCCCGTATTAAAACGGTACCCTCGCTAATAACATGGACTTTTATACCCTTAAAATTATTTATTAAAATTCAGTAAATAAAAACAAAATGTTTTATTCTTTATTGTTGTGCCTGACAAGAATTCAACTTGCTCCTACGTATCCCTAGCTGCAATAGGGAAATCAAGGCTACGTAGTTCTGGTTTGAAAATTAATTGGTTGATTTCATTGATTTGAAGGTATCGATTTGGTTGAGTAATAGAATAAGTTTTTACTAAAACATTTTTGATGTGGAATTTAATAGTTTAGAAACGGCACTGGTTGTAGACCTCCTTCCCATTTTCAGAGAATTTAGAGACAACACGGACCATAACATTGCTATAAACTCCGTTTAAAATCACTTGAATAAATAATGATTATTTTTAAAATATTTGATATGGAATTAATAGTTTAGAGACGACACTGGTCGTAGACCTCATTCTCATTTTTAGAGAATTCAGAGATAACACAGGTCATAACCTTACTATAAAACTCCATTTAAAACTTTTGAATAAACAATGATTATTTTTGAAATATTTGATATGGAATTTAATAGTTTAGAGACGACACTGGTCGTAGACCTCATTCTCATTTTTAGAGAATTCAGAGACAACACGGGTCATAACCTTACCTATAAAACTCCATTTAAAACTTTTGAATAAATAGTTAACTAAATATCATACCTAAATAAAGACTACAAATAAGGGATAAAACATAATTAACAAAACATAATAAACAAACAAAAAACAAAAAAACATGGGTTTGGTACGGGCCCAATCAAACAAAACAGGCTTGAAAGGAGAGGGGTCAGATTTGGGGTTTCCATTTTCATTTTTCAGGGATTTGAGTGAGATTAGAATAGGGTGAGAAGAAGAGAGAAAACCGCGGAGGTGAGAAACGAAAGCGATTCGTCGCGATGAGAAGACGAAGGCGGTTCGTCACGGCGGGAAGACGACGGCGGTTCGTCACGGCAGGAAGACGAAGGCGATTTGGTTCTACGGTCTTCTTCTCCGATTATCTTCTCCGTTACAGTGACGCGGTGGTTCCGACGAAGGTAAACCCTTAACCTTCTCTCATTTCAATCTTCTTCGTTACAGTGACGCGGTGGTTCCGACGAAGGTAAACCCTTAACCTTCTTTCATTTCAATCTTCTTCGTTACAGTGACGCGGTGGTTCCGACGAAGGTAAACCCTTAACCCTCTTTCATTTCAATCTTCTTCGTTACAGTGACGCGATGGTTCCGACGAAGGTAAACCCTTAACCCTCTTTCATTTCAATCTTCTTCGTTATTCGTATGTATTTGATCCCCTAATCTCTTGCTTTTTCAAACACTTTCAGTCTTATTACTTAATACATAGGATTCGGGTTCCCTCAACATGCTTAGACAACCTGCTTTTGTGCTATGATATTTCTTATAGTATTATGCTAAGAATAGTTGAGTCCCAGATGCTATTTTAGTATTGAAATAGATACTCACATTTCGGCATTTCGGTAAGCATTTACATACACTAAATAGGGAAAAATTAGACGGTGATTAACAACCAACAGAAACATATGCTGTTATGATTTGAAATTTGCATGCTTTTTGATTGATTATTATGAATACAGTTATGTGATGGTTAAGACGTGATTCCATATCTGTAATTACACAAACATAGTGAGTGCCGAACCTGTATATATACCTTGTATTTGGCAATGACTCCCTGTTTGATGCTTGACTGATGATAGTCGTAATAAGAAGAGATTGTGTATGCGGTCGTTTACCTGAGAAAACCAAAGCTTATTGCCTTTTCTGATTATTGTGGGTGATTTGAATGTGGTTGGGGATTTATGTGTATGTGTGATATTGGCTTGTGGTGCGGGTTATGCTATTGTAATGAGCGTTCTCTGTTTGGGCTGCTATTTGTATTATGTGTTTTTCCTTTTGCACAAATGCTGAATGTACGTATCTCTCCTTTTGGTATGATCTGCTGGTTGCTTCTTATAGCTGATTGAAGTTATTGTAGAAAATCCCTTCAGTTGCTCATAATCACCACTTTGATTTTCGACAAAAAAAACTGCCTGTGACTGCTGCCATTTTATGATTGACATAACTCTGACTATTCTCATTTAAGACTGAAAATGATCACAATTTATGCTAAATGTGTAACTGAAAGGAGGGCTGCTGATAACTATCATTCTATGCTTATCTGCCTTTTTATTTTCTGATTATTTGCCTTTAGAAATACTTATCACTGCTGCTTAATAATTTTGATTGTAACTGAATTCCATAATGCTGCCTATTGATGCTACTCATAAAGCTGAAGTGTAACTGCCTGATTTTCTCTTATGTGCTATCTGTGTGTATGATTGGCTTTGTATACCTATGGTGTGTGATATGTGTGTATGGACTGCTGGTTATCGGAGGAGGGATGGCTTGTGTGTATGAGAGATAGCAGAGGCTGGTTATTGCATAATGTGTGTCTTTTTTAGACTAAGGAACATGTATATGAAGAAGATGAAAGTAAGAAGATTTTCTGGTGGTTATGTTATGAGTGTAGGTCTCTGGTTTGCTATGTGTGGTGTCAGTACGTCCCCCCTGTGTAGTATGATGGCTGTTTATAAAGGATTCTGAAGGAACCTTTTGCTTTCCCAATTGGACTTAGTAAACAACCCATAACCTTCTAAATTTCCAACTGTTAGGCTTTTGAGTGGCTTCTGATTATATTTTGATGATTATTATTTACTATCCAGCTGATTCCATAACTGAAAAGAGGGCTGATGATTACTTCTCAAAACTGCACATAACTAACACTATTAATGCCTATTATGCCTAAAGTGTAACTGGTCCAAAGGTGTATGTATGGAGTCAATAATTTAGTGCTTCTTGGGCTCTTCTAATTGCATTTCTCGACTGGTCACCCCTTCTGTGTTCTCTGCTTTTTTGTGCCTTTCAAACTAGTTATCAATGCAGTGTTTGTAACTGAAATTTGCATATCCCAATAGGCAACCATCTGATGTATATTTCTGGCTAGTTTCCCTTAGGATTTATTATGTGATTGATTTGGCAGTGAAGGCATTTATGTTGTGTATGTAACTGAAAATAAATAAAAAGTGTCAGCCTTGCATCTGTTGATTGCCTCTTACACGTCATACTTGACTGATTACTCAGTTATTGGCTTGACTGTAATGTGCATGTTGCTTGTCATTCTCCATAAATTCCTTATTTAATTATTGCTTTGCAACATCTATCATCATGTTAATTCAGCCACTGATTAGTGAAACTTTTTGCAGGTAGTTGCAACCATCATTTGGCATTCTTTAACTTTTTGCAGGGAGTAGTAAAGCATATTGAGTAAGGAGTTGTAGGTGTGATAAATCATAGCTGCTACAACCAACATCCCCCCGTGTTGTGCTGAAATCCTCCTCCAACCAATGCATAATGTCAGTGATAGCATTTGGTACTTCATCATTCGGAACCGTTCTTGAAGTTTCCCTTGATCCTATATTAAGCTCTCCAGCCTATACTTTGTGATGGTAATAGGAGTCATGGCGGACAATGATCTTTTATTTGGTTGAGTGAAACTTGTTGGAGCAGGACTGCTTTGGTGCACTCAATACAACAATATACCCACATATCACAAGGATATTTGTATCATATACCCACATAATCATTTGTAGCTTTGCGTTTTTGATATAGTGCACTTAATGTTTATCATGAATTTAATCCAATCCTTACCATTTCTTTCTTCTTTTGGTAGCTAATCTGGATTGTAGTGACTATAAAAAATGGTATCCTTTAGCCTCCAAAACCATACCTTCAAAACCATAGTTTGAACATCGACAACTTCCGACATCTATGAGTTCAAAATTCTTGCTACCTTTAGCAACCAACTAAGCAATTTGGATTTTTATCTTTCTCTACAACATTCTCTAAAAAATTTAAAAGCTTTTTCTAATAAATTACGAACCGAATAATCATCATAAAGTTGGTTTGAGACGCCTAAATATTGTCCCTTTTTTTGAAATTTTTTATTGTTTTAAAATCTTCATATTCTTTATTTTATAAATAGGCCGGACAAAATTAGGTGTTCACAGCTGCCCCTCTTTACTTGTTGCTTACTTGAAAGCAAGTAAACTGAAGTTTGTATGTTATCATAGTAAGTAATTAGTAAAGAAATGAACATTAATTTTGTCAAGGCCTAGGAAATGGACTTACACGGCTCAAGACAAATAAAATAAATTTGCGAGCTCTCAGTGGCTCGATGTGGAAAATAAATTGCGAGCTCTCAGTGGCTCGATGCGGAAAATAAATTGCGAGCTCTCAGTGGCTCGAGACAGAAAAATAAATTTGTGAGCTCTCAGTGGCTCGATGCGGAAAATAAATTTGCGAGCTCTCAGTGGCTCGATGCGGAAAATAAATTTGCGAGCTCTCAGTGGCTCGATGCGGAAAATAAATTGCGAGCTCTCAGTGGCTCGAAACATAAAAACAAATTTGCGAGCTCTCAGTGGCTCGATGCGGAAAATAAATTGCGAGCTCTCAGTGGCTCGATGCGGAAAATAAATTGCGAGCTCTCAGTGGCTCGAAACATAAAAACAAATTTGCGAGCTCTCAGTGGCTCGATGCGGAAAATAAATTGCGAGCTCTCAGTGGCTCGAAACATAAAAACAAATTTGCGAGCTCTCAGTGGCTCGATGCGGAAAATAAATTGCGAGCTCTCAGTGGCTCGATGTGGAAAAATAATTTGCGAGCTCTCAGTGGCTCGATGCATAAAATAAATTGCGAGCTCTAAGTGGCTCGATGCGGAAAATAAATTTGCGAGCTCTCAGTGGCTCGAGACATAAAAAAAATTTGCGAGCTCTCAGTAGCTCGAGACATAAAATAAATTTGCGAGCTCTCAGTGGCTTGAGACAGTAAAATAAATTGCGAGCTCTCAGTGGCCCGAAACGTAAAAATAGATATGATGTTTGTTTAAAAAACGTTCTGGCGTCTGATACCAGCAACGTTATAACATTTCGGCATCTGAGTCCGACAATGTTTTTTCTTTTGTAAACGTTCTAGCGTCTAAGTCTAGCAATGTTATAACATTTCGGCGTCTGGGTCCGACAATGTTTTTTTTTTTTTATTTAGAAATTTGATCCACCACTTTTGAAGGTGTGATTATGCAAGAATGATGCATGTTTTGCGTTTAATCGTATAGTAGTATGCTTTGTGATGCATGAATGCATTGAATTGTTTGGCTTAGACTGATGACTTGATATGTATGTTTGTGTATAATGAATGAAAGTATGTTATGTTTGTTTGATGAAGTGGTGTAAGAACCACAATTATTTTATGAATTGGTCAAAATAACATTCAGCTTTTGAAAAACGAGATTTGATTTTTTTATTCACTTTTTCTTCAAAATTTCCCTTCAGCACCCTCACAACTTTTGATTTCAATATCTTTTTCGGTCTTTGGTTGGCAGAGCTGTTGTTGAGTTGATTGCTTTTTGAGATCACCTTGATCCTTTGAGGAACTGCCCCAGTTTGCAGTAGGTGAATCAATTAAATGCCTCAGTGTCTTATTAATTATTTATTGGAAGAGCATGATCTCCAATAAATTGCCCCAATGTCTTTAAGAATTTATTGGAAGAGTTGGATCTCCAATAAATTGCCCCAATATCTTTAAGAATTTATTGGAAGAGTTGGATCTCCAATAAATTGCTCCAGTATCTTTATCATAGACTTGTGGGGAATCCTTTCAAACATAGGTTGTGACTCAGGCTTTGAATATTCGCTCCAATTTGCATGGTTGCAAATGAGCATTAATGAGTTTTCACTTGAGGGTGTTTGTTTCTTTCCCTAACTTTTGCACAGAGTACCTAGCGTAGGTAGCTGTCGGGAATTCTCTCTTTTTATTATGATACTAAGTCGCCATTGAAGGTTTTCAACTTAGCACCACTCTCCTTTTCTTAGGTTGCCCTTGTGGGTTTTCAACCTAACACTCTTTTCTTATTTTTTCGTTCTTTCTCTTTCCTTTTTTTTTATTTTTATTATTTTGCTATCTTTGAACACCCCTAAGTGTGACAGTCTTAAATGCATCGGAGCATCGGTAACCCTTCAAGTTTAAAGGCAAGAGTACAAGATCTTGATTCTGTTTAGTTGAGGGATTTTGTACTAATCCATGATGAGCAACTTCAGCTTTGCCCCAGTTTCATATGTTGGATTCCATCCCACTCTTCATATATTCAATTGTGGGCTTAATTAAGAGAATCTCTTCAAAACTGCCCCAGTTTGGATTGGATGTCATCATTTCTCTTGATTTATTGCACCCTCCTTTGGTTTTCACTTGTCGTGTGTTCT
Organism: Lupinus albus; assembly: GCA_009771035.1. Taxonomy (NCBI): domain Eukaryota; kingdom Viridiplantae; phylum Streptophyta; class Magnoliopsida; order Fabales; family Fabaceae; genus Lupinus; species Lupinus albus. The sequence goes on from CM020015.1 coordinate 7,938,832, forward strand.
GATGCACAACTCTTTACAAATAAATACCACAAACATTGATCATGTAAATTTGATTTTTTTGTGTTGATGTGGTGGTGATGATGGTAAGATATTTGGATTTAATCTAATGCATTAAAAGTGAGATATTCTTATCAAAACTTAATGAGATTTATTGGAGTCAGCATTTCTCCGCCTAAGTGCACACCTTAGGCAAATCAAATCTTCAACAAGGTCTTTTAAACTTGAATCTTGGCATGGCTAAGGGTTTTCAAGGAAAATGATATAGGCTCAAATAAGTATTTCCCATACCTCTTTCTGCATCTGCCTTTCTCCATTGACCTAATTCAATGGTTTTCTGACATGACATTCAACTACTAAAATTTTGTTGGATTTTTTTGTGATGGAATATATTGAAAGCCTAAATTTTAGGCGATAATCTCCTCGATGGGTATTTGAATTGTTCCATTTGATGGTCATTGATAATGCATTTTATTTGACCTAAATTTTGCTTGAGATTTTTATTTTGAAATCTCAGCGGGTTTGTTTGCAATTTTTTTGTTATTTCACACTTTGACCAATGGACATTTTTGTTTGGACATTTTGGTCTGGCCTTTTTTGGTTTTCACTCTTCGGGTAAGATATGGAGAATGGTGTAAATGTAGTGTATTTCTTTTTTCTTTAATAGTTGAATGTCAAGGAAATCAATTGAACGACTACCCTACCCAAGATTATTGATATTTTGTGGGTCATTTAGAAGAAATCTCCTTTCATAAAGTCTAAGGCTCAAATTGGGTGACTAGGGATATCTTCTTTGTGTTTGATTTTTTCAAGGATGCCTTGTGTCATTAGAAAAGATCTGCCTAAGGATCTGCACCATTATGGGTCTTACATTTGCATCATCCTCCATTTCATTCAAATTATTGAATCGAGTATCTCATATTAATGCATGAATTAATTTGGTTTGACTTGTTTGTTTGTTTGAATGAGGTTTGTGGAATGAACTATGATGTGATAATTTGCATGATCAATGCAGTAGTATGTAATCATTAAAAAATATGTGCACGAGAAACTAAACTTTTATTTATGATACAATAAACATGGGTGCCCCTTTATTTCATGACACTATAGCCTTGGGGAGAGCAGTAGGGATTGCAAAAATACACTGTCAATTTTGTTGTATTTCTTGGTTGGGCAGAGAATTTCCCTCGACATTTTCCTATTGCCTGCCCGAAATCCAACAACTTGGAATCTATCAATTCTTGTACCTTGTATTTGAGGTCTCTGCATTTCTCTATAGAGTGTCCTGTAGTGTTGTAGTGATATGCGCAACTAGCGGCAGGATCATACCATTTAGGATAAGGTGGCTCAAAAACCTCTCCTTCTACTGGATTTAACATTCCTTGGTTTTGAAGTTGGTCAAAGAGTTCAGCATAAGATATTAGAATAGGGTCAAAGTACAGATTTATTTGGGCGTAATTTGTGTTTATGCTCTAGTAATTGTTTCGGGTTTGTTGAGGAACATGTATTTGGTTTGTGTTTGGTCTGTGTTTTGGAAATTGTGAGAGTATATGGTATGGAAAGGCAGTGTATGGATATGAAGTTTGATAAGCGTATGAGGCTTTGGAGTATGGGTTTTGATGACGGTGTTTGGGTTTCTTGTAATTTCGCCCGTCAGCCAAGAAATTTGTTTCCCATTCCTCCTTTATCATGTTGGATAAACTCTTCCCTTCATTTGCACTTAGCTGATCGCCTGCTATTTTCCCACTTTTCAAACTATGCTCAATTCTATTTCCAACCTTAATCAAGGCATTAAAATCTGGAGTTACGTTCCCTATCATACGATCAAAATATGGGTTCTGGAGAGTGTTGATGAAAATGGCAAGCTGCTCGTCTTCCTCTAGGTTAGGTAAGACTTGTGAGGCGACTCCCCTCCACCTTTGAGCATATTCTTTGAAAGACTCGCTCTGCCTCATGGACATGTTCTGAAGCTGAGTTCTGTCGGGAGCAGAGTCTTCATTGTACTTATATTGCTTGATAAAGGCATCTGAAAGATCAAGAAAAGTTTTGACCTTTTCTTTCTCCAAGTGGATATACCAAGTGGTAGCAATTCCTACCAGACTTTCCTGGAAGCAGTGGATCAATATATTGTCATTGTCATGGTACATCGACATTTTCCTGTCATACATAGGTAAATGGCTTTTGGGACAAGTTGTTCCATCATATTTGTCGAATTCTGGAACCTTGAACTTGGGTGGCAAAACTACATCAGGCACCAGACACGTCTCAAATATATTTTTTATGTCAGGATAATTAGTCTCTTCCACAACTTTCAATCTTTCTTTAATTGAATCCCACTTGTTCACATCTTCCTTCTCCTTCTCTGTAGCATTGTGAACAGGGATGCTGCTTCTTTTGTAAGCTTTGGTGGTCTGTTGTCTCATGTGAGAGTTTGTAGTACTATTCGTACTAGCTTTCATCTCTTGCATGACTAAGATCATATTCATCATTTCGGTCATTTGTTCCCTGAGCTCTGCCACCTCTGACTTATTTACTTCTTGGTCTGCCATCATTCAATCTTAAAATAGCTTGAGGTAGGGGTGCTTTAGAGGAATAATGAATATATCTGGATAACAAGTCATTTTGATCATATTAGAAATGACTCTTTTTTAAGAAATATGTTCGATGTTTATGAAATGATTATTGAATGTTATAATGATATGAATGCTTTTTCTCTTTAGAAAGTGATCTTTTAGAAAGAAACACAAGTCCTTTTCTATTGAGACAAATTGGCATAATAAGGCATTTCACCCCGCATTTGATTACTATGAGGCGTACCACAATAATTTCTCCTGCGTTGATGACAATCTAAGAGGAAACACAAGGCCTCAGACCATGATTGCATCTAGATCGTTTCTTAGCATCGCCTAATAAACATCTTGTCCTACATTTGGAGTCTTGGGAGCTTACCCCGCAAGGTCGCCTGTAGTTGATGACAATTTCAGAAGAAACACAAGGTTTCAGACCTAGATTGCATCTATTAAATACAAGTTGTTTTTACTTTTTTCAAGTTAGTTTTGGTAGCAAGGTATTGTCATAATGCTAAGAACTGATGTATATATATCTTTACCAAATTTCTCTCAGGAAAGGAATTTGATCATGAATTTTTTATTTATAGATGGTATGCATTGTGTATGAGATGAGATTTTTTATGCATGTGATGCATGAATGAAAGAAAAAGTCAAAACACCTTTATTTTATTTTTTTTGCATGCATATGAAGTGCATGAATTTACTTATTTTTAATTTTTATGGTAATGCATGAAATGCATGGCATGTTATGCAAAGTTTGAATGATTTTTTATTTTCATATGTATATGAATGTATGATGATATATATCTTTTTTGTATGAATAGATGAAAGTTTCATTGATGAATTTTTTTTACTTTTTGAATGCATATGTGCATGTGTGAATGATATTTTTTATTTTTGATTCATTATAGATTTTTTATAAATATCGGGATGACAATTTTTCTTTCTTTTTTGATGAATGTTTGAATGATGTATGAATGAATGGTATATATGAATTTTTATGACGATTTTTTTTTTGATGAATATTCGGATGATGTATGAATGTGTGAATGAATGGTATGCATGAACATGATGCAGTAATGTTAATGTATTTTGTACGCCCGTAGGGCGTGATGGACCCTAATTAGTGGAATGTAGCCTTAATTTACAATACAGTAAAATGTCATGGTATATTTGACACTAATTATACTGTTAAGGCAAACTTAGAGTTAAAAGGCAAAACCCCAAGTTTATTCGGATATCGGAAAATTGATCCCTAGGGCGCCTAGCCCATGGTTAGGAATCAAAGTTATCCCTAGGGCACCTAGCCCATGGTAGGGAATAGAAAATTATCCCTAGGGCGCTTAGCCCATGGTAGGGAATGCTGTGATTTAGTCGTCCTTGTGAAACAAGGACATCTAAGTGCAATGACATCCTTACAACACTCAGGCATGAACATTCTTATTTGGGACAGAAGTCCCAAATTATGAGTGACGGATAAAATTAGGTTATGCTTCCCGTGTCCTAAACAATGTACACTTACAAGGTTTTGGATAATCTAAAGGTCACAACCCTATGGTGAGGTACTATATGTCAATTAAAGTGGACTCGATGAAAAATGTTTTGGGTTTATACGTCGCCAGATTGCATCCAGTCTCGAAAGAAAGGAAAACCGAATATTACGGGTTAGAAACGAAAGGAGACGAGCTCCTTAAGCCGCTAACTCATAATATTGGGAACAATCTGGGTGGTTCATCACGCCAATGTAAGATTTGACACGAGGCCAGCACCGACAAGGCAAATGTCCCGTTTTTTTTCAAAAAACCTAATCTCTAATACCCGGGTATAGGGCATATGTGTGTGTAACTTAAGTGTATTGTGTTCGTGTGTTGGGAAGCATGCAAACATTTATTAAAAATAAATTCTCACCCCACAAGATATATGCAATGATAATCGCAGGAATTAAAAAATAAATAAGCAAGAAATTAAAGGAAATTGTAAATAAAAAAAATAAACACAAAAATAAATAAACAAAACAAAAAGGGTATTTAAGCCCACGTGATAAACGGTTTTGAGCCTGACTCTCTTAAGGGTAGTCCCCAGTGAAGTCGCCAGCTGTCGCGACCCGATTTTCGGTTGGAAGACCGGCCCTGCGACTTTGGGAGAGGCGAACTCGATTTCTACCTCTTCCAATTGATTTGGAGTCGCCACTACGTTTTTTGCGGTTAAAACGTAGAAAACTCTAAACATGCCCAATTAAGATAATTTGGTCTTTAATCAGAGATTCTGAGCTCGGGAGTCGATTACGGATCGGGGAAGGTATTAGCACCCTGTCCGCCCGTATTAAAACGGTACCCTCGCTAATAACATGGACTTTTATACCCTTAAAATTATTTATTAAAATTCAGTAAATAAAAACAAAATGTTTTATTTTTTATAATTGTGCCTGACAAGAATTCAACTTGCTCCTACGTATCCCTAGCTGCAATAGGGAAATCAAGGCTACGTAGTTCTGGTTCGAAAATTAATTGATTGATTTCGTTGATTTGAAGGTATCGATATGGTTGAGTAATAGAATAAGTTTTTACTAAAACATTTTTGATGTGGAATTTAATAGTTTAGAGACGGCACTGGTCGTAAACCTCCTTCCCATTTTCAGGGAATTTAGAGACAACACGGGCCCTAACCTTGCTATAAAAATTCCATTTGAAATTCGTTTAAATAATAAAAATAGATTTCCTTTGAAATATTTGACATGGAATTAATAGTTTAGAAACGGCGCTGGTCGTAGACCTCCTTCCCATTTTCAGAGAATTTAGAGACAACACGGGCCCTAACCTTGCTATAAAAATTCCATTTGAAATTCGTTTAAATAATAAAAATAGATTTCCTTTGAAATATTTGACATGGAATTAATAGTTCAGAGACGGCACTGGTCGTAGACCTCCTTCCCATTTTCAGAGAATTTAGAGACAACACGGGCCCTAACCTTGCTATAAAAATTCCATTTGAAATTCGTTTAAATAATAAAAATAGATTTCCTTTGAAATATTTGACATGGAATTAATAGTTTAGAGACGGCACTGGTCGTAGACCTCCTTCCCATTTTCAGAGAATTTAGAGACAACACGGGCCCTAACCTTGCTATAAAAATTCTACTTAAAATCATTTGAGCAAATAATGAAATAAATTCCTTTGATAATGCATATAATTTGATAGTTTAAAATATGAACAAACCAATGGCTTTATGATTAGTACTATTATTACAATGGAAATAAATTAAATGTCATATGTATAAATAAAGAATACAAATAAGACATTAAAACAAAAGAATAAACAAAACCAAAAAAAAAACGAATGGGTTCGGGTCAGGCCCAACAAAGAAATCTGGATTGAAGGGGTAGGGGTTTCTTTTGTTTTCATTCATTTGGTAATTGAAGGAGTTAGAGAGAAGTGAGAAGAGGAAGGAAGTGAGAAGACGAAGGAAAAGTGAGAAGACGAAGGAGGAGAGAGTCGTGAGTTCTCTCGGCGGGGATTACTCCGGTCTTCATCTCCGATGGGTCTGTTTCGGATTCACGTCCGTTTTCGAAGCTCCTCTTGGCACCAAATCGCAAGGTAATCCATTTCCTCTTTGTCTAGGGTTCTTTGTTTATGCTTATCATAGCCACTTTCTTGGTGGCTATGTATCAAATTCGAGACCAAGGTTAAGTCAAGGTCTTGAACTCCTCATCCTAATCTAAGGATTGATATCCTAATGTAATCTTCCCTTTTTAATGTAAAGCCTCAAACTTTTAGCTAAAGTTCTCATCTTTCCTTCACTGATTCACTAAAGTTCTCATCTTTTATAGTTCATACTTACAATGGAGCTTATTTCAGGTTTACCAGATGACGTAGCCCGAGACTGTCTGATTCGGGTCTCGTACCAGCAGTTTGCGGCGGTAGCCTCTGTCTGCAAAAAGTGGAAGACGGAGATTCACTCGCCGGAGTTTCGCCGGAGGAGAAGATCCATCTGTTGGGCTTACCGAAACTAGAGTATGAGTTATAGATGTCTTCTTTTATCTGCTATCCCCCTCTTTGATCCTAGCCTGATGATGCTCGTAATAGAAAGACGTCGAGTATGTGGTAGTTTATTGTGTATGGTGTTTTTTATGGATATTGCTTTCTGGTTGACTCTCCTTGCCCTGAAACACCATTTTGATTGCTTTGATTTGATCCTTGTGGTTATGGATTGGTATTGTCTATGTGATTGCCTCTTAAGTGAATATGTATAGTATTTTGTAGTGGTTATGTAGGCTCTCTTGTAGCTTATTGTTTGTGTCTTTTGATTGTGTGGTGGAGAGGTAGATGATTGTAGAATATATTCTGGTTATTGCATGAGGGATAGTTTGTGTGTTGTTGGAATGTATGAGTGTATGGTCTCTGTTGTATGTTAGTTGATTGCTATATGATGTGTTGTATGGGATGCTTTTGTTGTGTGTATGTGTCTATCTGGTTGTTGTGATATTAGTATGTGTATCATGTGGTGTTTCTCCCTAGGCTCATGTATGTGATGCGAGAGTATGTGTAAGTATGTTTCTGAATGTTGTGTGATATTTGGGTTTTCTTTCTATTGATGGAATTGTGCATAAGAGAGGTGTTTATCTCTATTGTGTTCCTGATTGTATGGTGGAGAGGTAGATGAATGATATCTATTTCTCGATGGTATCAAGATGGGTAGCTTGTTCTTCTGGTTTGCTATGTGTGGTATGTATTAGGTGTGTTAGAATTTCTGAGCATTGATAGGATAAAGAGAGGCAGACATATCAGAGGTTATTAACTTAGCCCCTCCCTTTTTTTGTATATGAGAGATGGCTTCTTTATAGTTAACTTGAGGCTGTTTGTTAACCTTGTGAGGTCTCTTGAGTTGCCACTATGTGTAACATTATTCTGATTTTTCCTTTAAAAAAACTGCTCAGCATTACCATTACTGATACTGATTGTGACTTGGATTGTAACTGCTTTTCTGATTTTCCCCTCTTGATGGCTCATTTGCTGCTTACTTATTGCTGTAAAGATGTTTAATTGAAATGTCCCTGATTATTCCTTCTTCTGTTGGCTGATGAGGACCCTTGGTTTGCCTCTTTAATTTCCGTATTAAGGCTGCCAATTATCACTGTTGCCTGTAACTGAAACTATGATATGATGCTTGGTTTGCAATTATTTAGTACCATTGTCTTTGGAATTTTGTTGATTGATATAGCTGAATCACATATTCTCTTTCCCCTTTTCTTTTAATATTATTTCATCAATGCTCATCCCTGCATTTGTAACTGCATGGTGTGAATTCTGATTTGCTTATGTTTCATGGCTTCCATTATTGTGGAATACAGGTTGATTCCATTTCAATAAAGTTGCAGAGGATGAGTCAAACCCACCATTTGTATGGTAGGGGAATCCATCAATATGCTACCATCCCTACTAGCTATCGTTGATTTACTATGTTGTTGTGGCATGTGAGTATCGAGAAAGCAAAAGCAACATCAGGAACTAGATTATGGTTATTAGTCCCCTCAACTCAAGATCTCATTAGCTCCAAGTCCAATAAATCCGTTTTCCATGTGCTACAGTTCCCTGCATTATTAGCGGTCATTGAACATGTTGATGATCCTCTCTCAAGAACCTCCTTGGCGGCATATCTTCCCAGGCTGAATCATTAGTTTGTGGCAATCACCTCTTGCTTCCATGTTTCATTCATTGATGTTAACAAAGCATACTGTGTGTTATTGGGTTGTAATGTTTATATTCCTTTTTTGTAATTGCCATAACAAAAAGTTCAGCTAGCTTGGGTTGTTTTACTATTGGGAGCAATAAGGCACTAATTCTCGATATGAGACACGATTGTATGACCACTTTGTTGTGATTAATTACCATATTATTATGCAAGTTTACATCACAAAGTTCATAATAAAATTACACCAAAGGTGCCACTTCTTCTTACTTTTCGCATTTTATTTTCTTTTTCTTTTTTGATTGATCTTTTTCATTTTGTGGAAACTGGAAGTTTTTTTTGTAAAAAAAAAACATTACATTTAACCAACATTTTAACTATAATTCAGAGTCAATAACTCGAGCTATAAAATTGGTTCCATAACATTTTGAAAATATGCAATTTTTCAATTAATGTTCCTGTTTTGAATTTTAAGTATTTTTTATACAGGCCGGACAAAATTGGGTGTTCACAGTTTGCCAAGCTTTCTCAACTCCGACTCAAACATGGTTATGCAAAATCAAAACATGATCACTCTCTTTTCATTAAACATATTTCCAGTGACTCAAAATCCATCATCCTTGTATATGTGGATGATATCATCTTGACTGGCAACAATTTGGAAGAAATCAATAGCATCAAAAGTCTCTTGCATAAAGCCTTTCACATCAAAGATCTTGGCAATCTAAAATACTTCTTAGGCTTAGAAATTGCAAGAAACAAAGATGGCATCTCTGTCAATCAGAGAAAATATGCTCTGGAAATCATTTCAGATGCAGGATTACTTGCTTGTAAACCTTCCTCCACTCCTATGACACAAAACACTCATATTTCCAATGATTCATTTGGTTCCTACTCAGATATACAAGGCTACAGAAGGCTAATTGGCAGGTTAATCTACTTAACCAACACAAGACAATACATAACTTTCGTGGTCAATCAACTTGCACAATTCATGGCCAATCCCACAAACTCTCATCACAATATTGCCTTAAAAGTCCTTCATTATTTAAAAGGTACATCTGCTCTTGGCTTATTCTTTCCATCAAACTCTACCATCCATTTAAAAGCATATAGTGATAGTGATTGGGCTTCATGCCCCGACACTAGAAGATCCATCACTGGATATTGCATCTACTTGGGCAATTCACTCATTTCTTGGAAATCAAAGAAACAAAAGACAGTTTCCAGGAGCTCTTGTGAAGCAGAGTATAAAGCCATGGCCATCACCACTTGTGAACTCCAATGGCTTTCTTATTTACTTGAAGACCTCCATCATCAACCATCTTCTCCTTGCACATTATATTGTGACAACCAATCTGCTCTCCACATTGCTTCTAATCCAGTGTTCCATGAAAAGAACAAAATATATCGAGGTTGATTGCCACACAGTTAGAGAGCAATATGCCAATGGTTTCCTCAAGTTGCTCCCTGTTCCAGCCAAACTACAACTTGCAGATGCTCTTACTAAAGCTCTTGGTGCTCAAGACTATGCACTCATTCATATCAAGTTGGGTCTACACAATTTGTGTGCACCAACTTGTGGGGGATATTAGCCAAAAGTGCCCAAGCCAAGCCAGAAAACCCAAAACTGACCGAGACAGAAAATTTGCATGGCTCGGTCAGAAACATTCATCTCTCGGTCACAGGCCAAGGCCAGCACCAGCTAGACCAAGCCAGCCTCGGTCACAAGTCACGCCAAGCTCGGCCATAAGCCAAAGTCAGCCTCGGTCACAAGTCACGCCAAGCTCGGCCATAAGCCAAAGTCAGCCTCGGTCACAAGTCACGCCAAGCTCGGTCATGATCCACACCACGTCTCGGTCACGAGTCAAGCATGATGCGCCACGACCTAAGTCAGACACGATCACGAAGACCCAGCAGCCAAGCAAACCTGATGCATCATGGCCTAGACACTTCAGTCAGTCAGGCACGGTCACGCAGAGCCAGGCCCATGCACCAATGCTCAATCTCCTCGGTCAGAAAGCCAAAGTCAAGTGCAAAGTCAGCTGCACCAAAAGCTAGGCATAGGATTACTTGGCATACAAGCAACTAACATTATCATTATCTATAATCTTTATCTTTGAGATATTTTAGGCTTATCATTAAGCTATTTTAGGATTATCTTAAGATTAGATTAGATTTATATTTTATATATAAATATCATGCTTGGTTATGTAATTAATCAATTCTTTTCTAATGAGAATAAAATCATGTTGCACCATGTCTCATAGCTTCATCAATTCCTTTCTTATTTAATAGTACTATGTAAATGAATACAAATCCTATGTACCACATTCTTATACCATTCATTGTCTCACTCACTTAAATCTAGACATGTAAAGATTAATATATCATTTTTGTAAAATAAAATTAAAATCAATTGTCACTTTTATTTGTTGATAAACTTTTAATCGTCCGGAATAGAGGGAATATGGAATAGATAATCTTCCATGAAAATATGGTAACTAAAATGAAATTGATTCTTTTATAAAAAAGTACATGTAAATTAAGTCGTTAAAACACTTACAAAAATACTTACATATTATCCTTAAACAGAATTTGAAACAATTTGTTTAGGAAGAGGAATAACAATTGGGTTTCAGCTTGATGAAGAATCAAATATTACCACCAGCAGAAACTAACATTAGATAGATTTGTGCATGTAATGCAAAATGTAAAAAAAGGTAGCAGAGACTTTATACAGTACTCTAAGGAAAAATGTAGCACTAAATTAAATTGGAAATCACTTCTTCCAAAATACTAAAGGCAAAAAAAATGTACAACTACTGCCAAAACTCCCATTTTATAATGATTGCCAAAATCTTCATTATAGAATCACTAATCACACACTAACAGTGTAGCCAAGCCACCAATCAATACAGCAGTGTCACTACCAGAAGTACATTCGTCTTGAAAATGGGATCGTTTTCGGCAAGGTCAGATTTACTGGAATGCTCCCTTTGCATGCAAACTAATGTTGTGAAATCCGAGTCGGACATCAAACTGGAAAAGGTTCAATATTATGTTTAACCGGTTTAAACAGTTAAACCATACAGTCGAACCGAATGATTTTAAATATAATTAATAAATTTTATCTATAAATATATAATCTAATATAAATATAAAATTTTATAAAAGTAATAATTTTATATGATTATATTAAAGTAACATTTCTCCATTTTTTTTGGGACCGAATTAAAACAAAAAATTAGAGTAATATTCCATTTTTTAAAATTTTAAGTGAACCGGCCGGTTCACTTCCCGGGTTATTCCGGTTTAACCGGGCTTAGCATGATCGACCCAGAATTTCTCCGGTTCAAAGTGGTTCAACTACTCATTCAGTTAAGACTATAAACCAGAGTCGTTTTCAAGTCCATTCAGCGGTCGGACCTTCCAGTCCGGTTATCACAACACTGCTTCAAACCACGACCATAAATACAGCAAATAGTTGCAGCCATGTGTGCAATTGTGAAAGTAATGTTGAGCAAATAGCATTGTTGCAATATACTCCTTATAACATAAAATACAACTTCATATTACCAATAAAACAGGAAGATAACTTACTAGTGAATCAGCCAACTCCAGAAGCACAAATTGCCAATTGCCTGAGAAATTCTTCACATCATGAGAAGACTCGATAGTAATTTTCGGTGCTTGTCTATCAGCAAAGTAAATGCTTAAGGCAGACAAAACCGATAATTCACATGTCAACATATGAAGTTAGTTGTGAAACATGGATTTGTACACTATGCTGAAACTCCTGCATGAATATTAGTTAACATATTTAGCACTTACCCATATAATAGCAGTTCCCTCCAGAGGAAGAGTTGTTCATGAACATATAATATCATCAATATAGCTCACTATATCTCCAACAAACTCTGAAAGATTGAGACATACCTTAAAAATTGTAATCTCAAAACCAATTGGCAATGAGAAGAGTAACCAACAGGTATTTAAACAATTCTCGAGACATAGAGGTAAGCGATGTAGGACTTAGTTCCCAACAGAAATCATGAGTTATTCTTTCATATGATCTCTTAATGGAACAGTAAAAGTCTTAAAAGGTGAAGCTGAGAAGCACTTCCCTATTGCTACACTATATTCTTAATACACTATACATTAATTTATTATACCAAAAGAAAAATAGCAACAGATAGATGCAAAATAAAAAAATTAAAGCATGCATGTACCTTTGAAAAATGTTCTATAATATGCATCTTTACCCATTGAGTAAATGTTTAAATCACATTTTTTTACTAGACCATCAATTAATGAGATGTTTTCCATGTAATGTATTATCAATGTCTTTAAAGCAAATATAAATAAGTAAGAACTTCTTAACTTGCTGGTACTCCATTATTCTCAATTTCCCACCATTTTTTTTATAAAAAAAATCAATGAAAATGTAATATGAAGCTAAATAAAAAGGCAATATTCAAAATTTGTCAAGATAATTGTTTGAAGAGAGAAAAATTCTCACGTAGTAAAATTGCGCCTAAGTTCTGTTACGGTTCCAGTATTTAAAACATTCCCAAGACAAGCAATGTGAGACTTACTTCCCAACATGTTCTCTCCACATAAGTCTGTCGGACCAGGCGAATGGTTACCTTTGACCCATAAGTAAAGGGCATCTTTCGGCCCATGACAACCGGAAAGAAGTTTGACTATAACTCTGATAACATGTTAATGTTACATCTTAAAATCAATTAGCAATGAGAGGAGCAGACCAATAGGTATTTAAATCATTCTCGAGACAATAAGGTAGGCGACGTGAGACTTACTTCCCAATAAGTTCAGGGTCTGCAATGTGAGTCATCATGTCAATTTCATGGGGAGAAAAGTATGTACACGTAAAGGCTAAAAGATCATTCCTTTATTCTCCTTTGTTTCTCTTCCACATAAATACCAAATAGCCTTCAGCAAGAAAAGTGACACCAAGAAGAAGAAAAATCATAGAACTAGAAGGGAATTGATGCTCTATGTTGATAGATTTTCATTCATGAGTTATATCATTCTTCCATAGGCTAAGTGAAAGAAGCATATAAATGGGCTTGATGACTAAGACATTGCCTAGATGCAAGTTTGAGACTTGCTGTGAGATCGCCGGTTTGGCGGTCACCTCCACATAGTTGTGAGGGGGAGATTTGTTGGGGCTTTGGGCTCCCTTCCTATGTGGAGAAAAGCTCATAAGAGCAAACCTATTGGTGTCACTTATGACAAGTGGAAAGTCAGATTTTTGGCAAGAGAGAGGCAAAAAGAAAGGCAAGAGAAAAAGTGAGAGAAGAGAAGAGAAACAGTTTCCGACATACACATAGCAGTTGCACTAAATCGGCCGCCGCGACTTTGTTCACTGTCCGATCGGGCTCAAATTTGGACTGCGTATTCTTGACATCTGGTTCTTCAATCTGAACAGTGCGATTGGTGAAATGTTGTCTGAGGTGGGAGAAATCGGCGTTTTACAGTATCTGCGAATTTGAGATTTCTAGTTCTTTATTATTCTCATTTTTAAGTTTATTGCTCTATTGCTTTGTACAATTGTTGAGCACAATTTGTGCTACATTTTGAGACCCTCTTGTACCTGATTTGATTATAGTGAAACTCTATTAGGGGTTTGTGCCCGTGGTTGTTTATTTCTCACATTGAGAAGGTTTTTCCACGTTAAAATTTTGTGTCTCTTTGTGTTTGTGATTTTGAGTTGCTACCATATTTGTTGATTGCTCCTCACAGATTATCACAAGTAGGGGAAATTATTATCTGCTGCATATTGCTCTTCTGTTATTTATTGTGTTTAATTTCCCATCAGAGTGGTATCAGAGCCAATGGTTCGATTGCTCAATGGAGTATTGAAGCGACAAAGTAGTCGGTAGATCCATGATGGATCCACGGGAGGTCAAGGCGGCGTATTCAGTTGATGAAAGGACAAGCCAACGGCAGTGCAAGTAGATAGAGAGTTGAGCTCTAGTGTATCCAATACTCGAAGAGAAGAGTAACTCACACTTGAGGGGGAGATGTTGGGTATTACAAGTGTGAATGGAGAAGTCCCACATTGTGGAATAATGGATGAGTTTAAGAGCATATAAGTGGATGGACTCATAAACCTAATACCTTAAGGTTTTGGGTTAAGATGTGGTGTCAAGCTCATTTATATGTTTCTTTCATTTAACCTATAGAAGAATGTGGTGTCAAGCCACATCGTTAGAACTTAGCCTACTTAAACCAGAACATATCTGGCAAACCCAATTTGCACATACATATGTCTATATATATTGATATATAGCCAAAGGAAAATGTTAGCATTACTCATAGCCAAATTCCTCTCTAAACATATATTTTTTTATTGTCTAATTATTTGAACAAACATCTACACTAAAGATTGCTTGTATATGATTACATTTGAGTTACTTAAATAATATTTTGTTAATAGGCACAAAGAGTTATCCAAAATAACAGGATACCCTAGCTTTCAAAAAGGCTACAGTTTTGGAATTATTCAAGAAATGTAATGATTATTTTTTGTTACTATCAAGATTATCCTTTTGGTTGAAGGAACTAATCCTTTCGAAGTGAGTTATCAGAAATCAAGTATCAACAAGTGTCGCTATCAGAAATCAAACATTTGACCAATGATTGATAATAGTAACAAAATAAAGAAAATGAAATGAAATGAAAGGGGAATTGGGATGGCTCCGTCGTCACCTTCCCCTGTTGGCACCGTTGAAGAGACAAGGATGTGGTGTCAAGCTCATTTATATGTTTCTTTCATTTAACCTATAGAAGAATGTGGTGTCAAGCCACATCGTTAGAACTTAGCCTACTTAAACCAGAACATATCTGGCAAACCCAATTTGCACATACATATGTCTATATATATTGATATATAGCCAAAGGAAAATGTTAGCATTACTCATAGCCAAATTCCTCTCTAAACATATATTTTTTTATTGTCTAATTATTTGAACAAACATCTACACTAAAGATTGCTTGTATATGATTACATTTGAGTTACTTAAATAATATTTTGTTAATAGGCACAAAGAGTTATCCAAAATAACAGGATACCCTAGCTTTCAAAAAGGCTACAGTTTTGGAATTATTCAAGAAATGTAATGATTATTTTTTGTTACTATCAAGATTATCCTTTTGGTTGAAGGAACTAATCCTTTCGAAGTGAGTTATCAGAAATCAAGTATCAACAAGTGTCGCTATCAGAAATCAAACATTTGACCAATGATTGATAATAGTAACAAAATAAAGAAAATGAAATGAAATGAAAGGGGAATTGGGATGGCTCCGTCGTCACCTTCCCCTGTTGGCACCGTTGAAGAGACAAGGATGGGGTTTTGAGTTTCAGAATGAGGGTTCCAATGGGTTTGGGTTGGGGGTGTGAGGAGAGAGATTTTTGTATACCTGTCAAAACGGGCTAGCCCGCTTTTGACTCGGGCTAAAACGGGCCGGGTTAAAAAGTCCGGTTATATTTTATGTTGCTAAAAATGAGGCCCAAACCCGCCCAAAGCGGGCTGCGGGCTGCGGCGGGCCGGCCTGGATTATTTTATGATTTACACCAATGCAAAAAACTGATGCTTTTAATGTGTTGTAATCGATTACGGGTATATTGTAATCGATTACATCATGTAAAATGCACAGGTCTGATTAGTTTATCAGCATGTAATCGATTACAAGGATTGTGTAATCGATTACACTGTTTAAAAAACAGCATTAACTAATGCTTTTCATATGTTGTAATCGATTACGAGTATATTGTAATCGATTACATCATGTAAAATACACAGGTAAGAAAAGCCAAATGAGAGGGAAGAAAATGAGTAGACAATGGCCCGAACCCGAACGGGTAAGCCCGGCCCGAGCCCGAATTTATTGTGGCCTGGTCGGGCCGGGCTAAAAAGCCCGGTTTAACTAAAATACTCAAACTTTAGTACACAAGCCCTATACTTTTTCGGGCCTTGGCGGGCCGGCCCGCTATACCCGGCCCATTTTGACAGGTCTAGATTTTTGTGTGTATTACAGAACAAATAAAAGAGAGATTTTTCATTCCTTCTAAATATGTCGTATTTTATTATACTTATTAACTAATCTTATTATAACAACTTATATTCATATTTTATTCTATTAAGTATTCAATTTTTATATTTTATTTTATATAATTAGAATGTTTTTGTATTAAAATTACTTTATATTAAAAAAATGTATTTATTATAATTCAATTTAAGGTGAGATAAGTGGTTAATGTGCTAATGGTAATTACTTAGGATTATATGTTCTTTTTGTAGAAATTAAAAAATGTAATAACAAAATAGGTAAATAAAAATTACACAATGATGATAGTTATTTTATGTTTTGACTTTATATATAAAATATAGATACACTAATTCAAATTTGACGTCCAGATTTAAAAGATATTATTTTTGTCATCTTAAAATTAGAACGAGCTTACCATTGGATAGGTATTACTTGAAAAACTCTCTCCACGTTTCTCTTCTATATTCTCATCTTCTTCTTAAAAGTCAATTTCTAAACTCTCTTTCTTTTTCTCTAATCACCTTATTCATTTTTTAATGAGAAAATCAAATTCATTTTCATTTTTCTCTCCATGTCTTCGTTTTTTGTTCATTAATTGATTAACTTCATAAATATGAACTTAACTTTTTTGTTCCACTAAGCACACACTAGTCATTTTCTAAACTTTCTTTGTATATTCTATTCACTCATTTTCTTTTTTATTTGCATGTTATTCTTTTTTTATCATCAATCAATTAAGTTCATATAACCTATGAAGCATCCATGATGATAAGAGTATCATATATGGTATGTATTCGATACACCAAATCATATTTTCTTGAAAAAGCATGATATGTTAAGCTTTTGGTATGTATATAAAATATTACATAAAATCCATAAAATATAGTAAACATAATTATTGTTATAAATTTACAAATAAGGAACATACTTTGTAAACATCACTAAATAAAAAATGAAATTCATATTGGCATAAGATTATTAATATCGTTTAATCGATGATCCACATTATGCATATACATTTTCTATTTATTCTTAATGCAATGCGCGTGTTTTGTTTTGTTTCTCTTGCATATTATGTTTCTCTCTTCTACTTAATTGATTGTGTTATGTCTTTTTCTCTTTTAAAATGTTACTGTGTGTTATCTCTTTTAAGAGTATTGGGAAACTATCAGATTTATAAATTATTATTTTTTAAATATAATTTTGATACACTATGGGTACACATCGATGAAGTACCGGAGAGTGTCGTATCTGATATGTGTCGGACAAGAATACGTGAAGATTATTGAAGTGTTAGTGCTTCATAAGATACAAGTACATGGATATGAAATAGAGAAACTCTATGAACACTTTTTCACTTCTCATTTCTCATTAGGGATGGCAATGAAAACCGAACCCGCAGGTACCCGCCCGAACCCAACCCGAATTTAACGGGGAAAACCCGATATGATTGGGTTCGGGTTTTACCCGGGTTCAAATTTCGGGTTCGGGTTTGGTATTGTTAATACCCTACCCCGAACCCGCCCCGAACCCGATTAATATATATAAAATTATAAAATTACACATAAATACATATATAAAAGCTATATATATAAATTTCTCACATATATATATATATAAATTTCACACACACATATATATATATATATAATATATATATAAAAATATATGTTTTGGTTCGAGTTTTTTTCGGGTTCGGGGATGGTATTGTTATTTCTAACCCCGCTTAATTCGGGTTCGGGTTCGGGTTTTGAATTTCGGGGTTGGGTAAGTACAAACCCGACCCCGACCCGCCGCGTTGCCATTCCTACTTCTCATCTTCTTCTCAAAAGTCATTTTCTACATTATCTTTATCTTTCACTCTTCAATGAGAAAACCAAATGTATTTTCCTTTTTATTTTCATGTCATCCTTCTTTTGATCATCAATCCACTAACTTCACATGTATAATCTTCTGATTTTTTCATTCCATTAAACACATGTAAATGACTTTCTAAACTGTATTTCTCTATGCACTTTCTTCCATTTTCAAAGAGAAAATCAAATATATTTGCTTTTTTCTCTACATGTTATCCTTCTTTTGATCATTAATTTATTAACTTCACATATATGATCTTCCGATTTTCCATTTCATTAAGCATAGTCAACTCACTTTCTGAATTCTCTTTCTCTATACACTTTCCAATGAGAAAATCAGACTTATTTTCATTTTTCTCTACATGTCATTCCTTCTTTTGATCATCAATCAATTAACTTCACATACCTTGTGGTTTTTTTCATTCCATTAAGCATATGTATGATTTTTTTCAAGCTCAAGTCATTTCTATTTTATTTGTATCTTATTTTTATATTTTATCTAAAAATATGAGTTTCTCTTAATCTTTCTTTTTCTAAATCTTTAAGTGTTATGTTTGATACTTTTTTCTATTTTTGCTTAAGTTATTTTTATGTGTTATGCAATTATTATAAAAAGTAAAATCATTTTAATTCAAAATATAATTATCTATACGACTAAAATGTGACAATTTTGTCTCTTAGAGACATTACAATTAATTAAGTTGTTACATATGAATATAAACCCTAAAAATAATGAGTATTCTATTGAAGTAGATAATAATGTGATAACAAAAAATGCGATAAACATAGACTTAAATAATAATGATGTGCATCTTGAAATTAATCTTATTTTAGAATCAAATAATAATGAATTATACGAAATTTTTAATAACATAATCAATTCTTTAGAATATAGAAAAAATGAAATGAACTAATCATTTCATTTCGTAATCGTAACTAATAAATATATTTTATTTCACCAGGAGTTATAATAACATAAATTCAGAATCATTTATGTTATGAGTTATTTTACAATTAAATGATAATAATATGTACTTTAAAATTAATCTTATTCTAGAATTGGTTATAAAAACCATAATACCTTAAAAATGTAAATAATTAAATGATAACATTTTTAAAAGGGAAATAATTGCACCCAGTAGTGTAAATTCGTAACATTACACTAAAAGATAAAGGATTAATTGATAATGTTTTTAAGGGAAAGAATTACACTCGTGTAATTGAAATGTAATACATAATTAATTTATTTTGTTTTTTTCTTCTTCCTATATCTGTAATGTCGTTCGACACGACTATATTATTCATACTATTTATTTATTATTTATTTTTTATATTCAATTGTGTTTGATAGAATAATAATGATAGAAGAGAAAAGGATTCAGATAATTATTTTAACTTGGAAAAACATTAGATTGGAGAAAAGATCATAAAGCGAAAAAAGTAATGCAATAAAAAGTGAAAGAAACAATTGATAACGTTTTTAAGTGAAGGAATTGCAACCAATCAAATTAACAACCGTACAATAAAAAGAGAAACAAATAATTGATAATATTTTTAAGGGAAAAATTACACTCTATTATTAAATTGATAATATTTGTTTACTATAGAGTACAATTATTTCCCTTAAAATTGTTATCAATCATTTATTTTATTTTTACTACAACTTTATCAACTTACATGATTGAGTGTAATTTTTACTTACAAAACATTATTAATCATTTCTTTCCCTTTTTATCATATTAAGTTTTTTACCTTATGATTTTTCTCCCCCATTTGTTTTAGAATCACCATGCGAGTTTTTTAATATTGTTATTACTCATCAAACATCAATCAATACAAAAGAGAAATAATAAATAAATAGATATTAATAACAAAATCTTGTCAAAAATAGGTAAAAGCATTACAAATATAGGTAGAAAATAAATAAAAAAGTAAAATGTATTAATTACACATTATGTTTACAATTATATGGTTGAGTGTAATTCTCTTCCTTAAAAATATTATCATTTTTTTATTTCCATTTTTAGTGTATTAATTTTTTTATAACTCATTATTATTTAATTTTAAAATAATATCAATTTCAAAATAGATATCATCATCATTTGATTCTAAAATAACTCCTAAGACGTTATTGAGAATTGAATACCCATAATTTCGAATTTAAAATACTTATTGAATGCCCATAATTTCGAATTTAAAATACTTATCAAATTTAATTATAAAAATGATATTTATTGAATTTAGATTATCATAATTTCTAACGAAATAAAATATATATTTATTAGTCATGATTACGAAATAAAATGATTAATTCATTTGATTTTTTTATTCTAACAAAATGATTACATTATTAGTAATAACGTTATAACTCATTATTATTTGATTCTAAAATAAGATTAATTTTAAAATAGACATTATTATTATTTCAGTCCATAATTACCTCATTATTTGCTATATCATTATTATCTTATTCAAAATAACACTCATTATTTTTAGGGTTTATATACACACCATTTATATATCAACTTAATTAATTGACATGTATGTGAGAGATACAATTGCCATATTTTAGTTTTAGTTGTGTAAATAATTCCATTTTGAATTAAAGTAGTTTTATTTTTAATAATTGTATTACATATAAATGTAACTTGAGCCAAAACACATAAAAATATCACACATTATACTTAAGATTAAGATGATTAAAGATTAAGAGAAACCAATATTTTTAAATAAAAAAGAAGATAAAAATAAAATATACATGATTTGAGTTTGAAAAAGAAATCATATAATTCATATATATGCTTAGTGGAACGGAAAAAATCAGAAGATCATACATGTGATGTTAATCGATTTATGATGAAAAGAAAGATGACGTGCATATAAGAAATAAAATGAGTTTGATTTTCTCATTGAAAATTGAAGAGAATGAGAAAGAGAAAGAAAGTGACTTACATGTGCTTAGTGCAGTGGAAAAATCAGAAGATCATACTCGTGAAGTTAATCGATTGATGATAAAAAAAAGGATTATATATAAAGGAAAAAGAGAACAGGTTTTATTTTCTATCCAAGAGTGAAGATTGTGTTTAGAGAATGAAAAATAGAGTTTAGAAAATGACTTATGTGTGCTTAATGAAATAGAGAAATCAGAAGATTGTGTGAAGTCAATCCATTAATAATCAAGAGATGAATGATATGAAGAGAAAAAATGAAAATGAGTTTGAATTTAATAGTGAAGAGAATATACAGAGAAAGAAAAAATAAAGATAATGTACATGACTTTCGAGAAAAAGATGAAAATTCAAAAGGGAAGAAATATGGAGAGTTTTTGTAATAACATGAACACAATCAATTTATAATTAGAAGATAAGAAGATAGTAAATTAATTAATATTTAATTTAATTTGTAGTAAATATCCATTTTTTATAAATCTTTATATTTTGAACTCAATTAGGGATGACAACAGGCACGGGCGGACACGAGTAGTGCATACCCGTGTCCGTATCCACATTATTTACGGGTATCCGTGAGTATACAACGGGTTTCCAACTCTAATTATATTTTACAATAATTAATCTATAAAAATAATTTTTTACTTAAATAATATGACATGTATATGATAATTTTATGATTATAGTCTCATTACTAAATTTTATTATGAAGTAATAATAAAATAAACAAATATAATATTAAATTAATAATAACTAAATATAAAATATTTAATTAAAATATATATGCAGGCATCATGATACCCATTTTCACCCATGAACTATTTTTGCGAGTACCCATTGTGAGTATTTTAATGGATACCCACGGGTTCAGGTATTTTTGTCATCCCTAAACTCAACAAAGTTAAAATTATTTTTAATTGAAATTTTTTCAGAGGGATCCAAATAAAAAAAAACTTACTTGAGTAAATTAAAAACAATAAATTACTTAAAAAATAAAGTTGTTTTATTATTTTCTTGTAACACTCCCAAATTCAAAACCCTAGGAACCCATCTCCCACTTTCACAATCTCATTCCCAAATCCCAATCATTCATTGCACTGCACCCTCCATTCCCACCACCGCCGACCACCAAAGACCGCCGACACCGACTGTTAGCACTTTCTCTCTCACTCCGTTCTCTCTATCCTCTCTCTGTGTGCACCGTTAATTCTGAAATCAGGTCTTGAATTTTGTGAAACGTGGAAATAGTTCCTATTTGAATTAAACTAGTTGATTCAAAATGGGTTTTTGATAAATTCTATTGTTAATGAACCCTCTAATTCATATCTTCACTTATTATTATTATTAGTCTCAGGTCACCCTCAGCAACCTTATTCTATTGTTTGTGCATTTTTTTAATCCTCTATAGTTAATATAGGCACTATTAACATGTATACAATTTTGATTTTGTTTATAATGAAATTGAGTATACCATATAATTTATAGTATATGTAATTGAGGTGATTTTCTTTTGTATATCAATTTGACATCTGCACACTTTTTGTGTGTCATTAAATGTAATTTTTGGGATCTGATTGTGCAATTCATTTTGATTCAGAAATGCCAGAGAAGAAACCAGTGGTTGGTCTCTCATGGAAACCACAGTTACCTATAATATCGGCATCAAAAGCCGCAGATGGGTCTCATACCAAACCTCGAACCGAGGCACCGACTAACACTCTTTGGAAACCCAATTCACAACTGGTTGATGGACTTTTCGTTCCCCCAAGTGATCCCCGGAAATTAAACAAGTTAATCAGAAAACAAGCTAAAGATACTACTGGCAAAAATTGGTATGCAAATTGTCAATACATTAATATTACCCTCTGAAGCAAGGTTGTGTTTCTGATTGCAAGCTTTGTTGAAACGTTTTTTCTTCAGTTCTTTATTGTTTCATTTTTTAAGAAGCGTGGCTGAGTTTGTAGTTGCAGTTAACCTTTATTAAAAGAGTAAACCATCATTTTAGTACTGAAGTTGTTAGCATCGGTCATTGTAGTCACTGACTTTAAGAGGTTAATATCACCTAGCATTTTATTCATGTGATTTCTTATTCCTGTTATGTTTTTCTATGGTTACTCTTTTTTTTATTTATGTGTGAGAGACCATAAAGGGGGATTATCTTGCTATATTTAAATCTTTTTCAGGTTCAACATGCCTGCTCAAACTATCACCCCTGAGTTGCAAAAAGATCTGAAGTTGTTGAAGGTACTTTACATTTTTAACATTTCTGCCTCTTTATTTACTTTTTCTATGTACAATGAGTTGGAATATGCTCTATATAGTGTTCTGTAAATTTAGCAAGGATGGGCTCTTACACATACCCATATTCACATTCAAAACGAGAAGAAAGAATGAAAGACAACATAAGTAGACGATGCTACTTTCTACAAGCAAAATGGTGATACAGTAAAATAGTATGATATAGAAGTGTTTCTATTTTTTGGTTTTTTCAGAATGAACTTTTCTCAGATGTTTTTCATCAATTTAAGTATGTCATTGAGTTTTTTTGCCTCACAACACAGTCTCGGTTTCTTGCTGAGGTACTGTATGGTTTTCAATGATTATTCGCATTTCTGCTTCCTTTTGGCTTTTGCACCATTTAATACCATATAAGTAACAATAGTGCTATTTCGACAATCCAATTGTGACAACTTAAGTTGTCCTTTGGTTTTTAGATGAGTATTTTGAGTTGCGTTTAGAGATAAAAGATGAAAAGTAAGAGAGAGATAGTTTAGTTTGGCTTGTTGTAAGAGAAGTTTTTGAATTATCAGTGTAAGTAATTATCAGTTCTGATCTGTAATGAGTAATGACTGTTTTGTTCGGTGGACTGTATTTAAGATTAATTTTAACAGGCCTTGGTCTAGTGGTGTAAGACCTCACTGGATCCCCAAGTATCGTACTAGGCCAAAGGTTTTATTCTTGGCTGCGATACTTGTTGGGACAGCCACACACCCCGAAAGGGATTAGTTCCTTATCCATAGGTTGAGGGGTGCCTGGTTATAGCAAAAAAATATGTTGTTAAGAATATTTGTGTCACACCATAGAAACCTTCTGGAAACTTTACTGCTGTAGTGAAATAAGCTGCAATGATGTAAAGTATTGTATGCAATGACAAGTTAAACTTTCATGCATTAAACATTAAAACGTTTGGAAAAAGAGGAGAGAAAAAATCTGTCTAGACTTGTACATCGTATTTGCCACAACATACACTTGAATTTATCTGTCAACATGCGTCTAATTCTATTTTGTATACTAGTTCTTCTGCCTTCATTTATTAAGTGGAATAAAATCCTTACACCGATGTGTATATGTTGATGGTTACAGTTGAGGGGTGCCATTGATCCAAAGCGGCACTACAAGAAGGGTGATTCAAAATCGAAGACACTTCCCAAGTATTTCCAGGCAAGTTCATTCGTTGTATACTATATAGATTATAGGCGAGCTTATTATTCAATGCTACTTGTTCCATCAACACGTAAATTTATGTTTGACATCTTTAATTTTTGGATCATTTTAATATGATCAGATGGGAACAGTTGTAGATTCTCCATTGGACTACTACTCAGGAAGATTAACGAAGAAGGAGAGGAAAGCAACGCTTGCAGAGGAACTGCTATCTGATCAAAACCTTGCAGCTTATAGGTAAGTCAGGACATGAAAGACATATTTGTCTTGTTAAATTGGAGAAGGCCTCTAAATAAAATTAGAGACTTGTTCATACTTCTTTCTACGCCTTTTAGGTTGCTTACTCATTCCTTGTTTACTAACAATTTTATAGGAAGCGGAAAGTTCGAGAAATTGAAGAAAAAAATCAACCAGGTGGGAATGAAAAATGGAAGATCAAAGGTAAAAATACCCGGAAGCGTGCAAAGGAAAGGAGGGTTTACTGAATTATCATCCATTCTGAAGATCATCCATGTTATTCTGCCAGGTTTTAGGACTACTACAATAGGTCTTTACTGTAGGCAGTGGTTAATGCTTTGAAAAGTTAAGTTATATTGAGGTAATTTAAAAATACCTTGATTAACTAAAAAAATTCTACTGGATACTGATACTATATCTTGCATTATTTTCAATCTGGCCAATATCTCCAGTCTCATATTTTTCTCCTGAATGAGATACTTTCAACTTCACCCTTTTTGTATGTTAAAGAGTTTATAATATTAGTTGTTAATTAAAGCAGGTCCTTTAATCAATAGTAGCACAAACGTCTCCCATTTCAGTTCACCATTTTGATATGTATAATCAATTGGCCACAATTTGAAACCCACTTATCTAACCAAAATCCAACTTAGTATGACTTCTTAAGCTTTTTCCCAGGGAATGGATTATTTTAATTGCTTTCTCTTGTTAAGTGTTTCAGTGACTGAAATAGACTGGAATATACATCTTTGCACATTTTTATTCAGCATCTTGTTGGGAGCACATTTGCTATACCATAAAGTGTTACTATTTGTGATTGGTTGAAAAAATATATTGAAGTTAAAAATTTAATAATTAAGTAATTTTTTTTATCAATTACAAGTAGTGATACATGAAATAATATACGTTGTCTACTGTTCATTGTTGATGATGGATGACAATGCTATAAGTAAAAAGAAAGAGGAGAGCAAACTCTAGATTTAATATCAATTACTCTTGAGACTTCACTGGAGAGTATGCACCAGGGAGGAGGATTTTTACTTAGGATGTGTTTGTTTCTTAGGGAGTCATAATTTTAGGAATTGCTATTAAAGAGAATAATATTGTTGGATATTTTGAAGAAAAAATGCCTTTGGTTGATGTTTAAATTCTTGGGAATAATTTTTGAATTTTCCTAGAATAAATGCTACAATTATAAAAACATCCCTGATACATAAATACCATCTTTTTATTTAAGTTTGCAACCATTAATTATTAGGGTGAGTTTTATATATATATATAATATTATATGTGTGTGTACGGCTGTCGGTGCACTCTAATAATTAATAAAATAAAATATAAAAATCAAATTAGTTATTATTACATATTTGATATAATTTAATGTTTTTAGTATACTTTTTTATAATTTACATACTATCATCAAATACGATGATATTAACTCATCAAATCATAATATAGTAGTATAAAGTTTCATTGGATTTTCTGTAAGTGTCATAGCCAAATGTCAAAAGTTTGAATCCTGAGAGTAATATGAGAGAGAACAATCACGTATTCGAAAAAAATTAATTCTTTATCTTTAGGATAAAAATATATCATTAATTATACCAATACAACACAAGACCTGAACTTGGTCATGGCGAATGCAAATTATTTGTTAAGTAACACGTATATCTCATGGTGATATGGTTCAATATTTCATTCGTAAAATGGAAATGCCTAATGTTTGTATATTTATTTTCATTTCAGGAATATGCATTCTCTACCTTTCTTATTGGAATAAAAATTCACTAAAACCAGCAACACAACCCGACAAAATTACAGAGGGCCTATACCAAGCAATATCGTGAAACCGTACTGAAGGTCTAGTATTAAGATGTATCCGATTTAAACGATTAAATTCTTCCATCGGATCTGGTCGTTGTATATATAATTAATAATTTTTATCAATAAATATATAATTATATATATAAATATAAAAATTTATAATTAACAATTATGTATAATTATATTGAAATAATATCTTTTGGTCTTTTTTGGAGCGGAATAAAACAAAACATTAGAGTAATATTCAATTTTATTTTTAATTTTAACCATCTGATTCACTTCCTGGTTTATTCTGGTTTAACCGAGTTTAACATTGTCGAACTAAAGTTTATCTGGTTCAAAGCAGTTCAACCCACCATTCAGTTAAGACTGTAACCGATAATCGTTTTTAAGTTTAGTCAACGGTCGATCAGTCTGATCCGATTCTCAAAACACTAATACACTAATATTAAGTAAGAGAATCATTCATTCCCAAACTCTCATTCCTCTGAATGATTTTGGGGCACTTGTTTCATCTTATAATAAAATATTTTGGGGAAGAATAATTATATATATCATATACATGTGTTGTTTCAATTTGTAAAAAAAGTATTTCTATAATAAAAGCCTCCCAAGAAAAATATACTCTCATTCCTCATTGCTTCTCATTTTCATTGAAGAGCTTAAGAATATTTCAATCTCACATCTGCAAATTGCAACTTTCCAATTGTGTTCATGTTTCTCGCTAATTTCCCAATAACAAAGAGCTTTACTTGAGGTTACTATAAGCAACTAAAAGAATTTTTCTATACATCAAACTTAAATGCACAAGTAATCAAATGACATTTTTTTGATTCTATAGTTGTACTAAAGATTCATTTAGCATAAACTAACAAGTTAATATGAGCATTAATATAGTTAAAAATATGTATGTTACATGTACATTCACATGGTTAAAAAAATAAATGTTCTATATGCATTTGTATTGTTAAAAACACACATGTGAACCATGCATTTGCATGGTTTAAAACACACATGTTACCCGTGCATTTTCGTTGCTAAGAGCGCACATGTTACCAGTACATTCACATTGTTAAGAACATAAGTGTTACAGTGTATTAGCATATTCAAACACATAATGAAAATAAATGATAATTTCAAATTTGAATATTCTAAATAATTAAAATAAGAAATTGAAACATACCCCCTCCACATAAGTCTGCCGGACCAGTGGAAATGTTACATTTGACCCATAACTAAATGACATCTTTTAACCCATGACAACCGAAAAGAAGTTGGGTTATGACTCTAATACCATGTTAAAGTTTCATCTCAAAACCAATTGACAATGAGAGGAGTAGCCTAACATGTACTTAAATCATTCCCGAGACAATGAAGTATGCGATGTGAGACTTATTTCACAACATGATGCTCGCTGTAACCTCAATTTCAACTTTCAAACACTCATCGTAGTAGTAATTTTACGGAAAATATAAATAGCAAATACATTTGTTATTTCTGATTTTCAATTTCAATGATAAAATTTTTTCCAATAATAATATATAATAAAACTATGATTTTTGGGGAATAAATTCTTTTCCATTAAGTGCAATAATAGTGATATATCTTATTATAATGTGTGAGACCTCACCATAAGAAATAGACATGTTTTGGAGGGAAAACTTTTATGGAGAGAGTGACATGTGTCATGAAAAACATTTTTTTCTTATATAGTAATAGATATATTGTCTTAATTATATCACATCAAAAAATGTTAATCTTGTTTTTTGAAAATTTGTTCCAAAATGGTGATAAACTATAACTATATAACTCAAATGATGATAGAATAATATATTTTTATATAGAATATGAGCTTTTTGATAATTATAAATATGTTTCTTAGAATATACATCATAAACAAAAGTTTTCAAGTTATTAACAAAAGTTTTCAAGTTATTTTTAGGAATGTGAATAAATATCACCAATAATTATAAATATTGGAGAAATTATAAGTTTAAACTCCAAATCTTAGCCATCAATTATAGGAAAATTCAATAGTTTAAATATACTAATTAATTCAAACTATCGGATTTCCCTAGAATTGATGGCTAAGATATGAAGTAAGTTTAAAATTTTTACTCTTAGATTAAGTGGATCCCCTCCCATTATAATATACCTAAAAATGACATTCATGTTAATAGTATTCCGGTGTGAATGTGATTCTTGAGATTTTAAATTTATACCAAAACAAACTCCCTATTAAGGGAGAAGTTCTCACTAGGATATCCACGTCCAATCTCTTATGCAATAGAAGCAATTATTGCATAACCAATCAAATAAATAACATATGATAAAAAGAAAATAAAAGAATTTGTTAACATGGTTAGATCAATTGTGCCTACATCCCCGATTTTCGGAACTAATGTATTACTAGAAATTAAGATTGCAAGCTCTAGCACACCTACCATGGGCCAATACAATGTATAATTAATGCAATATTATAATAAGAAACTTGGACCCAATATATAGTTTTGGTCTCTATCATTCATTATAATATTAGACAATGTGAAACTTTATGTAATAATATATTTCAAGCATCACCAATAATCTTAACATTGATTGAAATAGACCAATATCACACTTAGGAAATTTACACAACAATCTACACCTTAGCAAATATTTCATTTTTAGGAAGTCTACGCAATAATCTTCACTTTGACGAATATCCTACTCCCTAGGAAATCTACATTTCTCAATCTCTAATTCTCTTTAATGAGCTCCTCCATGAGAGTCTGCTCCCCTCTAGTGTAAGTCTCTCAGTATTCTTGATATGTCACCAAGAGCATATCTCTTCTTTAAACTTATGTGCAACTTATCTAAACTTGTACCATTATCTAATTGGACACAATGTTAAGGTTCCATCTCAAAACCAATTGACATCGAGAGGAGCAACCCAACATGTATTTAAATTATTACCGAGACAACGAGGTAAGCGATGTGGGACTTACTTCCCAACATGCCCCCTCTACATAAACCTGTCGGACCAGACAAATGGTTACCTTTGACCCATAACTAAATGGAATCTTTTGGCCCATGACAACCGGAAAAAAGTTGAGTTCTGGCTTTGATAACATGTTAAGGTTCCATCTCAAAACCAATTGGCAATGAGAGGAGCAGCCCAACAAGTATTTAAACCATTCCCGAGACAATGAGGTAGACGATGTAAGACTTACTTCCCAACATACAACCTAACTATGTGTCGTGAGAAGGTCTTTCAACAAATTGGAAACACTTAATTAGAGTTCACCAATAATCACTCTCTTCAATATTCATCCCAACCAAACCATGATGCTTCTTTTGAAACCCTCAACAACTACCATCATTGTATATATCAACAATCATAGTTTTGGGATTTCAGAACTGTCCCTTCATGTTTCCTTCTCCTTCAACTCGCCTTATTTATCCTCAGGCGCTTCATGCGATAGACATTATCCATCTAAACATCTTCCAAGTTCCTTTGCCACAATTAATTCCTTCAGACTTCTTCATCATGATTCATGAATATAATTATGAGTTAAGAATCATTTATTAATTGGCTCTAATACTAATTGTTGGTGCAATAGAGGTGACTGTCGCACAACATTAGCTACAATCAACCAAATAAAAGCGAATAATAAATAGAAGAGAAGAAAATAAGTTAATTTATTAACGAGATTTGACCAATTGTGCCTATATTACCGGGAGCGCTGAATAACTACCAATATATATTAGATATAAGGATTATAAGTTCTAACATACCCACCATAAGTCCAAGCCGAGAGAGTGGTTCTAATTAGTGCAATTGTCAAGAAACTTAAGTATCCCTAGTACACTTCATGTCAATTTGGTCAAACCAACCCAAAAACTAGAAGAAGAAACTTAACTTTTGGGTATTTGGTTCAGATTCGGTTTTTAAAACATATTCAAATATTTAATCCAAGTTGAATCACATTCTTACAGATATAAGCACTGATAATATATTAGTTTTTACACTATTAATGTATTATATAAATGATAAATAATATTTTGATATGATAATTTTTTACTTTGTCTGTAATAAATGTTAAACTCATATTAAATATCATTAGTGTTTTTCTTATGAGTTTCCTATTCTATCCAACATGTTTTAACCCTAGATTAAATTATGATATGTGTAAGACGATTTTAATTTGTATGTAATTTGTGTTAAGGAATGTGATTAAAATAAAATGTTTTTAAAGGGATTGGATTGCGTATGTTTTTAACCCTCCATTTTTACACCTACAAAAAACCCTAATTTATATACATTACAATGATTAACTATGTATGAGAAATAAGTTTAATCTTTTAAACAAAAATAATGATAAGTGTGATTAAATTAAACAAAATATGGTATATTGTTGAAACAAGTCCGAATAGTATATCAGATAATACATTTTCATTATTTTTGTTCGTTACAATATAATATAAGAGTGGTTTAAACAATATATCCTTAGATTATTGATGCATTTTGTAATGAACCAAAAATAATGAAAATTTAGTGACTGTTATACTAGTTGGACTTGTATCTATAATATATCATATATATTTTAACTTAATTACACTTATCATCTTTTTTGTTTAAAATATCACACTTATTTTTCATGCAAAGGTCAGTGTAATATATATATATATATATATAAATTAGAGTTTTTTTATAAATATAAAAATGAAAGAATGATTTATATACTTTTACTAAAACTCAGAACATGAAAATATAATTTAGTCTATATTATATGATATTGTAAATTCAAATTTAATTGTTTACAACTTATTTTATATTGAGGTTGGATGGTTTTTTTATTAATGAAAAACAAAATCCTTACCCGTTAAGATTCTAACTAGATGACTTATATATTGAGAATGAATAGAAAAAGTGAAAACCAAAGAGCAAATTATATTAACATTTACTTTTAGTGACATTACACAATTCATTATCCTTTTCTTTTTCTATCTTATATAAACCACCACCCGCATTGCACGAAATAATATAATATTATAATTAAGTTAAACAAAAATCTAGTATATTGTGTAGATAAATTCAAATAGTATAAGAGTTAGTGTCTATTTATTATTTTTAATTATTTACAAAATATATTAATAATTCTAAGGAGATGTTGTTTAAATAACTTTTATATTATTTTGCAACGAACCAAAAAATAATTAATACACATGAATTCTTATACTATTTGGACTTGTCTACATAATATACATATTTTGTTTAACTTAATGACACTCATCATACATTATATGCTTAAAAGATTACATTTATATCTCATGCAAGAGTAGTGAGTGTAATGTATTACAAAATCATGAGTGTTGTGCAAGGACAAAATTGGAGAGATGATTTACATAATTTTACTAAAAATAAGGTGGTGTGAGTATAATTTACACTAACATTGTATAAATGATAAATGATACAAATGAATATTAGATAATAAAATAATTGTATATAAATTTTTACACTAACATTGTATAGATATTACACTAAATTTTAAAAATAAAAAACAGCAATATTAGCCAAAATGAAGAGTGTAAAAAAAAGCATTCTCCTTTGGCCACACTTACTACGGTTTCTCACTTGTGACACCTAAGAGAGGATCACAGGTGATAAGAGTATTAGGTATCACAATCCTCTAGGAATGGCAACGAGGCGGGGCAGGATCGGGTTTGTACTAACCAACCCTGAACCCGAAATCCAAAACATGAACCCGAATTAAACGGAGTTGGAAATAATGATACTATCCTCAAACCCGTCGGGTTTCGGGTAACCCGAACCCGAACAAAACATATATTTTTATATATAGATTATATATATATATATATATATATGCAATTAATATATATATATAACTTTATATATATATAGCTTTTATATATATTTATGTGTAATTTTATAATTTTATATATATTAATCGGGTTCGGGACGTGTTTGGGGTAGGGCATTAACAATACCAAACCCGAATCCGAACCCAAAATTTAAACTCGGGTAAAACCCGAACCCGAACTCAATCACATCGGATTTTCCCCATTAAATTCATGTTAAGTACCCATGAGTTCAGTTTTCATTATCATCCCTACAATCCTCATTCAACATTAAACTCTCTCATTGACTGATTCCTTCTACGTGAGTCAAATTTCTCTCCAATACTCAATTCTCTAATAGTAAAATATGATGATAAGGAGAATATTTTTAATTTTTAATTTTCTTATTAAAAAAACTTAAAATCATAACCATTAAAACTTTTTTTCACCCTAGGTCACAATATTACCCATCCCTTCTAAACTGATAGTTGATAACTTAATACTAGTTATTTTCTTGTGATTCTTTTGCACAAACGCATATGAAAGACATAATTTCTTTTCTGTTGCCCTACAAAACAATTTCAATTTTCATTCAAATATCATATAATCATTAATTAAAAAAGTAGAGACATATACAAGTACTCGTAATGTGTCATTAAAGGATGTGAGCCTTATATGATTGCACATTCTAAAATTTTGGGAACCACATTGCCAAATTTGAACATTAGGATAAAAAAGCACGCCAACTTGGCTTATATATTCGATTCATGCATGCTAAGATCTGAAGTTTTAAATTTGGACTTTGTTTCCAAATAAGCAATCTCTTGTAAAAAAAAAAGAGTGGCATGTGCACGAGACTCATATTTGGTAAAGTTTTGGAGATATATGTATCTGTAAGCAAAAATATTATTTCTAAGATTTGAATATATGATCTTTAACTCTCAAGATAAACAACATTTGTTTTGAGCAATCTTTTGTAAAATAGTCAAATTACAAAAAAAAAAAAAATGTATTCACTCTATGATGTATAAATATAAAGCATGAGAGTCTTATAGTTATCTTAAAAATTCCCTTTTAAGCTTATAACAACTAAGTCTTAATCTCATTAGGTAAATTAAATAGATAGACCAAATAACACCATTATATTTTATCAAAAATCTTATTCATTATCAAAACATTACTTTCTAAATCTTTTTGCATATGATTTTTTGCACTCTTTCTCTACCACTAAAAATTAAACAAACCTCTATCGTGGAGCTTTTACTAATCACCTTTACACATGCTAAAACTACCTAAGTAAATATTCTACCAATTAAACAAAAATGTCAAACATCCCAAGTTACTTAAATTGAAAAGACAAGGAATGTTAAGATAGTCCAAACAATTGAAAGATTGATATATTTTTTTCTCTCCTTTTGAAGTTTAGATTGCATCAGCCATAACAACTGAGATTAGGTATATTTATTCGTTAAACTTTCTCTTATGTAAAGGATAGTAGTTTAACAAGATGGGTTAAATATATTTTCCTGCTTTCACAAATTGTTTTAAACTTGTTAAGTGGCTAACATTTTTAATAAAAAGTTAATCATGGGTAGTTCATATCATGCACAACAAAAGAAAAACTAGAAATCAAACAAAAGGACCATGCAACAAAGCATGCTAGTCTCTCTTCATATCTAAACCACTAAAACAAAGCAACCTTATTCTAGGTGTTTGCTAATTTGCAAACTGCTACTTAGTTTGCTTGGAAGCGAACTGCTTTATAGCCGTTGGATGAAAATTTTTGTTTACCGACTATCGTTTCATTGACCTTTTGGAAGTCGGTACGGAGGTTAACGAATTTACTTTAGAAGTCGGTATAGGAGAGTACAACTTCCAATCAGTCTGAAGTTGGTGCGGGTCATACACTTTAGTGTAGAAGTCGGTTTGGTATTGAAGACAATAGAATCTAACAGCTCACAAATTAGTTCGCTTGTAAGCGAATTTGCAAGTTAGTCGTCCTCTTATTCTAGACATAGTTAAGAGACCAAGATGTGTCATTGAAAATTTTATTCTTCCTTTCAAGCCAGATACACCCAAGGATCACAAAACAGATTAATGCCAAAGAATTTTATTATTTTGGGCCACACATTATGCTCATATTAGGAGATAAAGCAGTCAAAGGTTCGCGTTTCTAAAGCATGTAGTTGGTGTTAATCCTGCTAAGAAGACAGGTCTAAACAAAAGCTTTAACCTTTGAAGGATCATTAGACTTCTAAATAGGTTTCTCTATCTTGAAAAAAATATCTACATGTGAACAATCCTGAGGGGTTAAGATCTCAAACTCTTGAACTAGGAAGAGAAAAGAGCCAGATAGGATCGATTAAGACTAAAAGTGATTGAAGCTCATTAACCTCTATATCCTGTACAATCTTGAACAAATGGAGATTGCATGAGAGATTATCTTGTCAATAAGACCGACAAACAAGGGGCTTATGCATATGGATAGACAAAAAAAGCTTCCAAAAAGGCAAGAGAGTGGTATTAACCAATGTTGTGATAACCGGACTGGACCGGACAGTCTGACCAGTTCGATCGTTGACCGGACATGAAAACGGCTTCGTTTCGTAGTCTTAACTGAATGAGTAGTTGGACCGTTTTGAGCCGGAGAAATTCCGGTTCGACCATGCTAAACCCGGTTAAACCAGAATAACCCGGGAAAAAACCGAACGATTCACTAATTTCGGCCTATAAAAGATAGAGAGATTTTACTTCAATATACTTATATAAAATTATTAATTATATAAAATTTTACATTTATATAATTATATATTTATAGATAAAAATTATTAATTATATTTAAAATCATCGGTCCGACTGGACGACTTAATTGTTTAAACCGGTTAAACCTAATACGGAAACTCTTCCGACTTGACGTCCGGCTCGGTTTCACAACATTGGTATTAACAACCCAAGCATCTTGCCAAAATTTAATGTGAAAACCATCCCCTAACTTTAAGGAAGATCCCTCAGAATGAATTTATAAGGACTAGCATGAGTGCCTCCTCCTCTTACAGGGTTAGTGTCTCACCATTCAGATGCAAATTATACTTACTGCAAAATAACTTAATCTCAGTGAGGTTCTCTCAGTAGGAAAGCACGCAAGCCACATAGTAGACAATGCTTTATTCTTGGACATCAAGTTATCAAGGCTAAGCCGCCCTCCTTCTTAGCCTTACAATAGACTTCCGAGCTAACTAGGTGGTAATGCCTAGAGAAACATATGCTCGAACCGAAAGAAAATCCTTCATATTTCTCTAGTTTCTAGGCCATCGCCATAGGAACAAGGAAGAGAGGAAGTAAATAGGGATACTTACTAAACAATACTGAATATGCATCATCCAAACACCCAAGGAGAAGAAACCAGGCACATATGGTATTCAGTTAAGCAGTTATCTCCTTTTATTAATTTGTTGAGTTTGTTTAGTAAAACCCAATCTGAATGTGTTGCTATTTTCTAATTGGGTGTATGTAAATCCAAGGTGTTAGTTTGCACCTAAGAATTTCTCAAAAGAAATGCACATTGTTTGGGGACAAGAATGAGTCTCGACCGGGAAGTGACCTTACTAAAATGTAAAAAAAGAACAATTCCTATTCAAGCGAAAGAAGGGGACCATAAGTCCACTTAACATTTAGTTTGAGATGAAAAGATAACATGGCTATTGTCTCAGCATAAATTATGGTGGAGCCAGCACTAAGAAATACTAATTGTGCTTGTAGACCTTAAAGCTATGTTTGGGAGTTTTGGATGGGATGTAATGAAAAGGGAAGCTTCACAATCCATTTCACTGGCTTCACCCAAAATTGAAGGGAAGCGAATTTTGGGAGTTTAGAGGGGAAAGTTTCATCCCATTCCACTAATGAAAGCGTGAAACAACCCTGAGCAATGGAACACAATTTGACCGTATCCATTTCATCCATCCAAGCAAGGTTGTTAAAGCATAGAGTCAACCTTGGAACAGGAGGGTGAGGTAGGATCGTAGAAGCGATGGAGCATAACACGAAGCGTAGCTCCACTTAAAATACAAAGTTACATTAACAAAAAAGGGAATAGGTGAAAGAGGGAATGAGTGACATGGTTTGTTAAAAAACAGAGGGAAAAAATAGAAAAGAGAGGGTTGGAAGAGCAATAATGTTTTTGAGGAAGAAACAAATAAGGTTTTGGATGAAAGTGTTTTTGTTGGGCGATTTGAGAAGAAGAGATGAATGAAGAAACAGTGCAACATTATTTTTATAAAGATGGGTGAATGAATTTTTGATAAAATAGAAAGTTTCCCCCATGTGGTAACAACTGTATAGAAAGAGATGAAAGGTTTCTGATTTGGGTGGCCGAAAGGGTTAGGGTTTTTTTTTTTAAAAACGAGCTGGGCTTAAAATTAGGTCAAAATTAGGTTAAAAATGGGTTAGGCCAGAACTCGGGTCAAAACAAACCCGAAATTGCAGCAGACATTTCAAACGGTTGTCTTCATCTTCCTCAACTAGAAAACACGCAGCGATTCTGCGATTCGACGCTCCAACACGTCGCTCTGCCACTGGTTCGCTTTTCTGCCACTTTCAACACGGTTTCCACCATGAAAAGCGTTGAATCATGCGATTCAGTGCTTTCGAGCGCGCTTTTGATAACCATGCATCCAAGCATACTATTAGAGTCAATTATTGAATATTTATTACCATTGGGAATGAATCGACACCTAAACTTAATCTAACAAAGACTTTCATTAATATCAAAACTAAACAAAGTACTAAAGTTAATGCAGCTATAAAAACTAAAATGACAGAATTCAGATACATAGTTGGGCAATTCAGACCTGGGTAACACCAACATCTCTCCTAGTAATTTCCCCATGAATTAAAGCCAGGGTCTAAACAGTGACCATCAAGACAGGGAAAATACAACATGTTCTCTATATCATATGCTTACCAACATAAACATAAATATAGTTGGACAAAGACAACAAACTGCTATTGGAGTTCATACTAATCTTAGCAAACAAAACCACCTCATAACATGTAACAGCCATCACTAGAGCTTCTCTTAATCTGTACATCCACCATGATGCTTGTATAGAATTATAGCATAGTAACTTTGGTTTGATTATGACATTTAAAATACAGGTCAAGCTGGTACTGGAAAATAGCTACTAGGCCCACTTCATATCCAAAGAAAAATGGTTCCAATCACCTGATAATCATCTACGGCTGAAAAATGTGAAATCTGGGTGACGGACCTCAAGCAGATTTAACCAATCTTCAGCTGCCTGCATCAGAGTGCTAGTTAATTGCCGCTCATATCCGCCATTAGGACTCCATAGAGATCCCTTGAACTTGTATGTGGCAAGACCAAAGACAGGTAAGGGCATTTTAGGGACACCATCCACCTCAGTAGGATGTGACACTGCAGGATCCTGCACTCCTTGTGAACCTAAAAGAAACAATGCCTCATTAATGCCTATTTAATGGCAACTGATTGTTAAAAACAAAAACAATAATGGAAAACTAGTTATGACTTATGAGACAGGCATACATGGTATTTCACAATAACTGTGCTCCAGAAATCATTATTACGCACCAAGAACTGGCCATGTAGGACCAAGATAAAACATAAGTTTTTTTGTAGAAGTTGAGGACAATTAAAGAACCCAACTAATCAAAATGACACGCTATGAGTTTTAAAGGCAGACAGAGATAGAGCACATTTATGATTATTGTAGGAATAAATTGACCAAAATATTTACTGCACTTGATCTGGACCAAGTGCCAAGTAGATAATGATGCATTGTGTTACTCATTCTTGTGTCTGAAGATCCAAAAAGATGAAGGAAGATCAGTAATTAGGTTGAATAACCGAAATATGGAATATGAATATTGGACAAAGCAAATATCTATGAGAAAGGGAAGGAGATATTCTGAAATGATGGGTATAAATTAAGTCAATAAATAACATACCATGTGCTAGTTAATGGATTACTACTAACAGCTTAATACTGTAACCCAACATTGTTGCTCAAAGTAACAGTACAGTTATCTTTCTGAAACTTCGTTATAAAGTAAATTCTGGTACAGTAAAAATGAAGTCAAACCGTCCTACCTCCCACAGGTGTATAAAGAGAGTGGTACGTCAAAAAGCAAGCATCGAGATTTTTCAATGTTGGACCGGTTGGGATCCTGTAAATTGGATACCTACAAATAAGACATGCTAAAGTCAGTCCCTTATGCGTCAAAATGACAGAAATTGGAGCACAAGAAATGAGAATACCATGCAACAGATATCCAACTTGACGGTTTGATATCACAACTTCTAAGTGTCATCAGTTCAGGAAAGCGAAGTGTAAGGTCCAGTATCTGTTCCCACACACAACAGAGTATAATCAAAGGGCTAAACAAGAAAGGAGTGGTGATAATAAATGACAAGAAATATATTGCACTGAAACTAGGAAGAATGTGAGAATGGAGAAATTAAGAAAGAGAGCGCACTTTATCAGCCAAAGGCTCACGGCTAAAAGGAAGGTCCTGTTCAAGATACTCAAAAAGCAAGCAACCTTTAGAATTGACAGATTCACCCTCATCACTAGAAAAGCCATCTTGAGGGGCAGTATTGTGGTTATTCAATGATAACCGACCCACAGATTGAGATACCTCTTCTGAATCGCTGCTACCATCACTGCTTGAGTCCCTGAAATGATTGTCATTGTCCACTCCTGCTTGCCTGTTAAAGACAATATCATTGTTATACACAACCCTAATAATATGGCAATGTGTAAAATTTAAGAATCACACGGGCAGGATTAAAGAATAACCACCACACAAAATGTTGAACGAAGGAAATCTAACATTAGCTATCTGTTAGGTTAATGAATTCAATTTCGTTAATGACATGGCTATAATCTCGAATCACAACAAGCACCTAACCCTCAAAATGCTATAGTGGGATGGGAGATAGCAGGATAGCCACTCTAACACCCCCCCCCCCCCCCCCCCCCCCCAAAAAAAACTCTAGAATGTAAGAAATTAATCATCAATAAATAATCCTAACCCTAATGGCCTTAGAAAAAATTATAACAAAAACTGCACAAAAACAAAGTTTCAGCAATAAAAAAATCATTCATACTAGTCAATGTGTTATGATTTATGAATAATTTTAAATAATAATGATATTAAGAGCATAACCAATTACGCAAATTGAAATAAGAGTTATTACTTATTATTACTAAAATAGGATAATTGAATGCAATTACTAAAAGGAAAGTGTTGTCATTATTGCTTTTGCATAGTAGGAGTTTTATTAAAAGTAAAAACATGTCCTAATTAGCCAATTAGGTCACAATGAGGGAGGGAGAGGGCTTCTTCTGTTAAAACAAAGCCAACAGTCATTATAGGACTTGACTAGAAAAAGGTTAACCAAGATTTTAAACTATTGAGTAGTATGAGGTAAAAATTTCACACCAAACACAATACATCCAACCAGCCAATAATTGAAACCTAACTTCATATGTCTAAGAAAATCAATCATAAAAAAATAGGGTCAGTACCATACCTAGACTTCAAAGATGGCTTCACAGTCGCACCATAAATTTGAATTGCAGAAAGATAAGGTACATAATATTGAACGACACTATCATTGTCATTCACAACAAGAGGCACTCCAGCGCCATATGCACTCCACTCCCTGAAGGATTCCCAAAGATCACCAAGAGCAAAGTATGGCTGGAACTCCACATCACATGTCGTAAATCCTCTCAGGGTCGTCTGCAATATACAATTTACAATAAAAAAACAAGTAAATACGAAAACCCTACTATTAATTTCACGAACCTCTGGTTCTCATTTCAGAAGGAAGGAAAAAAGGAAACATAAATGCCACAAATTTCTTTTTATGATAGTTAGTTAGTAACCACCCAAGAAATGGCATAGCAAATGTGCTTGTTTCAGACAATTTTGATAATCGTTTTACTAAAATGTCCTATCGATTCCATCATCACAACCACTTTTTTTTGCTTTGAAATCACGAGCCACATGTTTAGTATGAAATTTATTCCATACAAATCAGCATTGCTCATTCCGTTGAAAACAACCGTTACCATGCCACTTCATAACAGTTTAGTACAGACATGCTTAGTAACACACAACATTTCTGCTAAACAACATTGCCAGCTTCACAAAGATATAGCTATTTCCCAACAAAAACACATGCATACAACAGCGTACCCGACAAAGGCATCAACACATAATTGAGAGACAAAATCCGATGCCGTACTTCATGTAACACTCCATATGTCAAATATTTACGATCGATCAATAAGCTATTTTTTTTTAAATTATGAATTAAGTTCATCCCCAAAATTGGATGTTAATAAAGCAAACAGCTTGTATACACAACAACGAACTGAACAAAATAATCACAAATCCTTCACTAATCAACTTCCAACAAATTTTTTTTATTTTCATTTGTAAAATCACTTCTTGCCTCAAATTCTGCATTAAAATCCAAAACTTTACTTAACATGATCAAACTCTTTAACACTGGGACCAATTAAAGCTGCAACTAAATTTCAAATTTCAGACAAAATTTCAAATTTCATAACAAACTAACAAAACAAACACACAAATTTCGCAGAAAAACATGGCAACAAACAAGTAACTATTTCCAACAAAAGAAAAATACAAAAACCTTGGATAAATACTGAGCAGTTACAGCAGGTGTTATCGACTGCAAGAACCGCTCCAGATTACTCAACCGCTTTTCCGGTTCACGAGACAGAACCGGAACCGGTTCACCAGACTCGACCCGGTTCTCTTGCTCCTTTGCAGTGACATCGCTGTGTGCTCTACGAAGTTTATCGTTCTCCATTCTCTGCATGGACCGGCGCACCTGAACCGGGTTTTTGAACCGGTCCTCTCCACGGACTCGACCGAAGTTTAACCCAGTACCTAACATTTCTGTAATTCAAACCTCACAAATTAAAAAATATATATATATATATATATATATATATATATATATATATATTTGAATAAACCCTGAATGTGGTCAACGATTTTATGAAATAAAAATATTATTTTTAAGGTGCAATTAGGATCTGTTAAGGTTTCAATGAATTGGGGTATTGTTTTTTTTGAATGGGGTGAAATAAAAAAAAACTCCCTCCAAGGTGTTATTGGAGGAAGAAAATGGATCTGGTTTGAGAGTGCAGAAGGTGAAGAAGAAGGAGAGAGAAAGGTTAAAAGGGTAATTGAAGAGAATGGAAGAAGAAATGAGAAAAGGGTTGTTGAAAGAATGCGAAGGGGATGAAGTAAGAATTAATGGAGGAAATGAGAAATGAGATGAGTGAAGCAGGTTTGAATAAATGGATGATCAAAGACGAAAACTAATTTTAAAATTAATATATTAAAATATGTATTTAATTTTTTTTGTAAAAGTAGGTTTATTTATATTTAATGTAATTGTTTAATATTTATGGATTTTACATATGTATTAATTTTTATTTAAGAACATTATTAACATATTTTCAAAAGTTCATATTTAATTATTATTGTTAATTTACTCTTTAATGTTAGATAATATAGAAGAGTGGTGAATGACATATTGATTATATATAAATCGTATCACTAGCTTTGTATAATATTATATTCTTTAAAAAAATAAACAAACTTAAAGTTATAATACAAGTATGTTTGACAACATACATATAATATTATAAGATTTTAATATTTATATAATGTTAGTGTAATATTTTTAAACTGTCATCACATTATCTATCATTGATTTGTATTACTTTTGATTAAAAATTCATGATGATTAATATATGAATGGTGGATAATTTGCTGACAATGTAAAAAATACTTACACTGTTAGCGTATATATATTAAATCCATATTATAAAATCAACTTGTTTTTTTGAAAAACTAAAAAATGGAGCTCCACCACTCGGGATTGTTAATTTTAAAGTTGTCCTAGTTCTATATTAAAGTATTAATTCTCATTTTGTCCTTAATTTCAAGCCCACCAATTTCTATATTAAAATCCTGTAACAATTTTTAAAATATTGATTATATATTGTCTTTTATTTTAATTTATTTAGTATTTGCATGAAGTAGTAAAAATTAAAATATGTATATTTAAAAAATATGTTAAAAAATATGTTAAAAAATCAAAATATTTACAACATCAACAAATAACATCATATTATTTTCAATAATTTATTTTGTAAAAATATTTTCTATCATACTCAAACAAAATAGATGAGTTTATATTAAATTTTAATGTAAGGTAATTAAACATAAACATATTATAATGGTTTATAATCATATAATTTATAAAATAAAACTAAAAGATAATGTATATCAAATGCACTAAATATATAAGTTACTTTCTATTAATTTATATACTTTTGATTTTAATCTTTATTTTATTTCTATGATTATTAAACTTCTTTCCTTTGAATGTATAAATCCTTCCTTTATCATATACAAAATTTAATGACTAATATTAATGTTGAATGTTAACTTTTTTATTATTTACCACATCACCACTCACCAACTTATTATAATTGATAATATATTAGTTTTATATGTTCATGTATTCATAATAACGAGTTAATCGTTTTTAGGATGTCTGAAGAAATTTGAGAAAATGTATGTTTGGTTTGAAGAAATATTTCTATTTTTCGTTTTCATTTTCAAAAAACAATTTTCATTTTTAATGTTTTTAAATTACACAAATCTTGACAACTATTATAGTAAATAATTCATTTCTAAATTTTAATTACTAAAGTAATCATTGTTTTATAATTGGCACATGCATTTTATTTTCCAATATATTTTATATAATAATATATTGAACACTTTTAATCGATAGGCTTGGTCATCAGTTACCACAAAGACATATGAAAAATTATAAAGAGTATCATGTTGTTGATCTCATAAAGACGTGCTCTCAAAAAATATTAAAGTTAAAATAAATTAGTAACATATAAGTTCTTTATTATTTAATTCATATTACACTAATTTCAAGATGTAATAATTTTCATTTCAAATTCATATATTATTGCATTCATCATTGAACTATTTGAACAATATAATTAAGAGAATGAAAGAAAAGTTATTATATTGAGAGAGAAAAGGATACATTTTATTATGAAAGTGCATGGTGATGTTAAGGAGATAGATCCCTTGATTGATTTTGAAATTTGTTAATTAATGGAGAAATTACATGGAAAATATATTCCCTCAATTTCTTATCATTGAAGTTTAAGATTATGCATAAAGTTTAAGAAATTATTAAATAACGTAAAAATTTGATCAAATTAACTAAAATAACCAATATTGGAAATTGAATTAAAATGGAGAAATTGAGGTGGAAAATATTGGTATAGTTTGACACTAAAGTAAAAATATGTGTTTGATTTCCAAAATATCAAAAGATTTGGAATAAAATGGAAAATTTAAAACATCAAAATATATGGAACAAAATGAGTAATAAAAGTATTAAAGATTTCAATGTTTCATTCTTGAAAATGTTGGAAATAAAATTTTCCCATTTTCATAATTTCCATAGATAAACTCATATTCTCTAAAATATAAAATGAAAACAACAATACAAAAACATTTTTGTCATCTTTTTCTACCATTGAAAATGGAAAATTAATAAACCAAATACACCCATTATATCTATATTTTTTTGGAGGGACAGAATAAAAGTGACAAGTAGATACAGTAATAATTTAGTTAGTTAATAAACTCATTCAAAATTCATGTAACATTCATACTTATCTATTTCATGCACAATATTACTTTGTAAAATTCATAAAAAGGAATTGTAAGAAATATAGTAAAAATGATGGTATGGAAATTGTTAGAATTATTTTATAGAAAATACAACATTTTCCATATTGTTTATGAAATTAATCATTTCAGAAAAACTATAACATAAAAGGATTTATTGCCTATATGAGAGTGGGAATCAATATGGTTTATATAAGTTCGATTATTCATGAGTTATTAATTAATCTCTTTAAAAATATGTGTGTCTCTTTCTCGCTAAATATAGTTTTTAGGGATCAAACTTTAATCTACTATAATATATGGGGATCTCATGACATATATAAGAGTTTGGATTGAATTATTTTAGTATAAGTATTTATATAAATAATATATTTTTAGTATATGGTATTTAT
This sequence comes from Lupinus albus, assembly GCA_009771035.1. Lineage (NCBI taxonomy): Eukaryota > Viridiplantae > Streptophyta > Magnoliopsida > Fabales > Fabaceae > Lupinus > Lupinus albus. The sequence continues at coordinate 7,983,526 of CM020015.1, forward strand.
ATACACATATATTTATTTATAAATAAGCTCTTAGTGTAGGCGTAGTAAATGATTTGTGTATGATATTTATGTAGTATTAATTTATTAACTTTTATTAAATTATCATTTAATGGAAATAGAGTTTGGTGGGATTATTAGGACAAATTATTGGAATAATTCCATTTGATTTTTTTTAAATTATTGGAATAATTCCATTTGAAGAATATTTTAAAATTATTGGAATAATTCCATTTGAATAAATATTTTAAAAATCATGCTAAATTTTATTTCCCATTGATTGAATTTTTAGTTATGAAATACTATTAGGTCGTTAAGACTTCTATACGACCAAATTATTTTTAAAATTTAGTTGAGAAGTCATGTTGGGTCGACATGACTTTTCGAGTGAGCGATTTATTTTTAAACTCATTTCGTAATTTTTTTTGTAATAATTGTGTTAGGGAAGTGAATTTGTAGGATTTTATGAAAAATATATAAGAAATACAACAATTGAGGATCAAATCACCAACTCTAACATCGGATAACAAATAACTTTAGCTACCATACAAACAGTCTAGTCATTCATGTAATAACAATGTGAACATTAATATCAATAGTAATTTTACATAATTTAATTTTAATATTATATAATTTAAATATGCAGTTTGATCCTACATTATACATACTTTATATTAAAATATTATGCAAAAATTATATCACTTATAATTGATGTTATAGGTACAATATATATTATGTATACTATACATTATACATTATGTATGTTTAAAGGTAATATACATTATATTATATTATATGTGTCTCTATTCAATTGTGATAGAATAATTAATGACACCTCTTTAGTAAAAAATATCATTGACTATCTAAATTTTCATCATATATATGATTAACAACACATATACATATATCATTTGATATGTCAAATTACATATATATAATAATAAGTAAAATATCGAGAATATTTTATCTAAAAGATGTATGCATTATACTTAATTAAGTCTAGGGTTGAGTTCAAATGTCGTCCCATTCGATATTTGGGGTCAGGCTAGCTTCAGGTCTAGGGTCAGGTTCGGGTCCAAAAATTGACTCCACTAACATTTAGGGTCGGGAAAGAGACAAATCTTACTCGACTCATGTTCACCCCAAGGAAAAGTGTCACACCATATTATTTTTCCTTTTACTTTTGATATACTTTCCTCACTCATATTGGAGTCGATCCTCATTCCATTACTTAAAGTTTCCTTTAATTGGAGGAAGAAAATAAGAAAAGGGAAATAGGTGAGAGAGTATGAAAAGAGAGAAAGAAATGAGAAATATAGTGAATTTTAGTGTTATTTGGTTGCATAGAAAAAAAGAAGAGAAATGAGTGAGGGTTTCTTCCTCACTCTTTCCCGGACAAGGATTTGTCGTCCAAAATTATGTTTCAAATCATGTCCCAGATCAGTAAAAACGTTCATGTCAATTACAAAAATTATAATAATATTCATTATTTTTTATTTTTTACTTCAATATCATTGCTCTGAGACATAGTTTGGGACACAGTTTGAGATAACAAATTTTGGTCACTCTTCTCCTCTCATTTTAGAAACACATTTGGTGGGCCCCATTTCTTTTTCTTTCCCTCTCTTCAAACTTCCCCCTAAACCAAGGGAGAGAAAAACTTTATTTCTCCTCAATTTTTCTCCTCTCATTCTCTTTCTCTTATTTTTCCACTCTACAAAATGAAGGCTAAATGTGAGAAGCATTAAGGTCCATTTTCAATGATATTTCTTACAATTTCTTATGTAGCTTCTTCACCAGATATATCCCACCTTTTCTACTCATACTAGTAGAGTGGTAGAGGAGCCTATTACATCTATGATTGTATCATGTGGATGCTAGTGTGAAAATTAGGGAGACTTCATCTAAGAGACACTGGATGATATGGATGAGGATATTGCTAATTCGGATTACCGGAAGAAATGATTACAGTTAATTGTAAGAAAAGGTGGCTCTCAAGTTGGTGTTTTTTGCTTACATTGCAAGTTGCCCATATATCTTAATCATGAAGAATTGCATATATCTTAATGGGGAAGATTTTGAGCCGCTTGACTTTTCTTTAGTGTTAAGGATGAATTATTTATCCATTCCTTCAACCATCCTTTTGCCTATAAAAGGCACTCATTTGGTTGTGTTAGTTCACATCTTCATCAAATATTTACATAGAGTTGTTTGTAGATTTCTCTAATATACACACGAGTGTATTATTGGTGAGAATTATTGTTCCATCTGAGAGAGTATTTGTGAGAGAAAATATTGTTCTTTATCCTCATTACCATAAGAGGATTTGTTGTACTCTCCCTTTTACATAGTGAAATTTTGCTCTTGAGCGCCCTTGGTTTTTTAACTCTCACACTGAGGGGGTTTTTCCACGTTAAATCTTGTGTGTCATTTATTTACTTCTCTTTTGTTCTCAATTGATCCGATCTTGTGCTTCCGCATTGCGCTCTATCCTTAACAAGTGGCATCAGAACTATTACTCAATTGAGAATTTCAAAATGTCTAAATTTGACATTGAAAAACTTTGATGGCAAGATTAGCTTTTCTATTTGGCGAGTCCAAATGAGGGCCGTTCTTATTCAGAGCGGATTAAAGAAAGCCTTAGATGGGAAGTCAAAGAAATCAACTTCCATGACTAATGACCAATGGGACGAGTTGGATGATAAGGCGCTTTCATCAATCCAACTTTGCTTATCCAAGGAGGTTATTCGTGAAGTTGCCAATGAAGAAATCGCTGCAGCTTTGTGGCTAAAGTTAGAAACCTTATACATGACCAAAAGCCTCGCAAACAAGCTTCGTCTCAAAGACTTCAAAGAAATCATGTTGTATAGAAATAATGATTCTTTATCCTTTGAAGATGTTAAATCTAATTTATTTTACAAAGAAAAGTTTGATCTTGAAGTTAATTCTGTGGAGAAGGATGAGAGCTTAAGTATTCGAGGTAGAACTCAAGAAAAAGGGAGTATCAGTTATAAAAAGTTCATATCCAAATTCAGAGGTTGCAAATCCAACAAAACCTGTCGCTATTGCAAGAAACCAGGACATGATATTCCTCATTTTTTCATCTTGAAGAAAAAGCAGGAAAAACAAGAAAGAGAAAAATCTCAACAGTCCCCTAAAGCTGCTAATATTGAAGCCAACTCTGATAATGTTCTTTTATTTGTTGTCTCTTCAAATAAAAGGAGTAAAATAGAATGGATTCTTGATTCTGGATGTACTTTTCATATGTGTCCTTATAAGGACTTATTCACTACTTTTGAACATGTTGACAGTGGTGTTGTTTTGATGGGAAATGATACCCAATGCAAGGTTGCAGGAATAGGCACAGTTCAGATCAGGACTCATGATGGTGTTGTTAGAACTTTGGCAGATGTCAGCTATATTCCAGATTTGAAGTGAAACTTAATTTCTCTTAGCACCCTAGAGTCTCTCGGGTGCAAGTATTCAGCTAAAGGTGGAGTTCTAAAAGTATCAAAAGGTGCTCTAGTATTATTAAAGGCTAACCGAGTTGGTAGCTTATATGTCTTGCAAGGCTCTGTTGTGACAGGTTCTACAGTTGTATCTTCTTCAATGCTTGATAATGATGTCACCAAATTATGGCACATGCGTCTAGGCCATATGAGTGAAAAGGCATGCACCTTCTGAGCAAACAAGGTCATCTTGGTAAACATGGTATCGGTAAGTTGGAGTTTTGTAAACATTGTGTTTTTTGGAAACAGAAAAAAGGTTAGTTTCTCTAATGCAACTCACCGTACCAAAAGTATTTTTGATTATATTCATTCTGACCTTTGGGGGCCTTCTAAAGTTCATTCCCATAGAGGATGCCGCTATATAATGACTATCATTGATGATTTTTCTCGCAAGGATTGGGTTTATTTTTTGCGGCATAAAAATGAAACTCTCTCCACTTTCAAAAAGTGGAAAACTCTTATTGAAACCCAAACAGGGAAAAAGGTGAAAAAGCTCAGAACAGACAATGGGTTAGAGTTCTGTAATGGTGAATTTAATGAGTTCTGCACAAATCATGGTATTGCTAAACACAACCATTCCAAGGAATCCCCAACAAAATGGTGTTGCAAAATAGATGAACAAGACTCTACTTGAGAGAGCTCGTTGTATGCTTTCAAATGCTGGGTTATGGCATCAACGTGAACTTTGGGATGAGCCAGTATCTACTGCTTGTTACTTGGTCAACCGCTCTCCACATTCGGCACTTGACTTCAAAATTCCAGAAGAAATTTGGTTAGGTAATCCTGATGATTATTCTAATTTAAGAATATTTGGATGTCCTGCTTATGCACATGTTAATGATGGTAAATTAGCTCCAAGAGCTGTTGAGTGCATATTTCTTGGTTATGCATCTGAGTCTAAGGGATATCGCTTATGGTGTTCCGATTCAAAGTCACGAAAGTTAATTCTCAGTAGAGACGTGACATTTAATGAGAATGCATTATTATCTTCTGGAAAATAATCTGTTGTGTCTTCTTCTACTAGTAAAGGTAATCTACATGGTACTAGCGAGAAGGTGGAGTTGATAGTAAAGTCTGCAGCTCCTAATGTTGATGTTCCATCTTCCTCTACAAATGAATCAAGCATTAATGATCATTATGTTGATTATGATGACAGTACCACTAGGGGTGAGCAGGACCCGGCCCTACCCGCTCACCTGGTATGGCCCGATCGTGGTCGGGCCTGAAAAGGGTCGGGTCTAGGGCCGAGTTCAGGTTCAAAAATTAGATCAAGTCAATATTTAGGGTCGGGTAGGGACCAAACAGTACCCGTCCCGACCCGTCCCATTTTCACTTTCTCATGATGTTTGTCTGTGTCTCTGTTCAAATATATACAGAGTAATGATACTTTTTTGGTCGAAAATATCATTGACTCTCTAATTTTTCATCATATATACATGTTTAATAATATATATACACATATATTATTTATTATGTCAAATTACATATTCACAATAATAAATAATATTTACAAGACTTTATGTAAAATGAGTATACATTATATTTAATCGGGTCTAGGGTCGGGTCCGGGTTTAGAGGCTGACCCTGTGAATATTTAGGGTCGGGTTAAGTCCGGGTCTAGGGTCGGGTCCGGGTTCAGATAAATGACCTGAACAACATTTAGGGCCGGGAAAGGACAAGCCTTAACCCGTCCCAACTCGACCCATGCTCACCCCTAAGTACCACTTCTCCTATTCATCAACAAGAACATGATTAATGTATTGCCCGAGACAGAGGTAGAAGACTAATTAAAAGGTCAGTTAGTTACAGTGATGGTGATAATTTAATTGCTTATGCATTGTTAGTGGCACAAGAGGTAAATGATGATGTTGAACCTTCCAGCTATAGAGAAGTTGTTTCTTGTGCTGATTCTTCACAATGGCTAGTAGCTATGAATGAAGAAATGGAAAGTCTTCATAAGTGTACTCGGGCCTTGACAGAGCTTCCCAAAGGCAAACGACCATTGAGATGTAAATGGGTCTATAAAAGGAAGGATGACATTCCCGGGGTTGAAGATCCAAGATGCAACACAAGACTAGTTGTTAAAGGCTTCAATCAAAAGGAAGGTATTGACTTTAGTGAAATATTCTCACCTGTTGTTCGTCATACTTCCATTCGTATTTTGCTTGGTTTTGTTGCTTTATTTGATTTGGAGTTAGAGCAACTTAATGTAAAGACAAATTTTCTACATGGAGAGTTAGAAGAGGAAATTTACATGGAACAACCTGAGGGATTTATTGTTCCTGATAAGGATCATCTTGTCTGTCGATTGAAAAAATCTTTATATGGCATTAAACAAGCTCCAAGACAATGGTACAAGAGGTTTTATTCTTTTATGATTGGGCAAGGTTATTGCAAGACTCAATTTGATGATTGCATTTATTTCCAAAAATTTCCACATCGATCTTTCGTATACTTGTTACTTTATGTTGATTGCTTCACGTGATAAGTCTTTGATCAGGAAATTGAAAACTCAACTCAATAATGAGTTTGAGATGAAGGAATTAGGTACAGCCAAGAAAATTCTTGGTATGGAGATTCACAGAGACCGTCAAGCTGGTAAACTATTCTTATCTCAACAGAAGTATATTGAGAGAGTGCTTGAAAGGTTTAATATGAATGATTGCAAACCCGTTTCTACTCCACTTGCTGCACATTTCAAGTTATCTTCAGATATTTGCCCACATACAGAGGAGGTGGAACGTATGTCACATGTTCCTTATGCTAGTGCAATTGGTAGTCTTATGTATGCTATGGTGTGCACTAGACCAGATTTAGCATTTGCTGCTAGCATGGTGAGTCGATATATGCATAATCCTGGTAAGGATCACTAGAGTGCTGTAAAATGGATTTTTTGGTATCTAAAAGGTACTTATGGTATTAGCTTGGTATTTGACAGAAGCAAGGCTACAACCGATGATGTTGTAGGTTATGTTGATTCAGATTATGCTGGTGACAATGACAGAATGAGATCTCTTTCTGGTTATATCTTTACTCTTTGTAATAGTGCTATCAGCTGGAAAGCTACACTTCAGTCCATTGTTGCATTGTCTACAACTGAAGCATAATATATTTCAGCAACAGAGGGTGAGAAGGAGGCTATTTGGCTCTGAGGTTTGGTAAATGAACTTGGTTTAGCACAATGTGTTATTACAGTATTTTGTGATAGTCAAAGTGCTATTCATTTGACCAAGAATAATCGTTATCACGACAAGACCAAACACATTGATGTGAAACGTCATTTCATCCGAGATATTGTTACTATTGGTGAAATAATTGTGGAGAAGATTCACACATCAGAGAATCCAGCATGTATGCTTACCAAGCCACTTCCAAATACCAAGTTCCAACACTGCCTGGATTTGGTTGGTCTCTACGGCATTTGACCGCCCTTTTGGGGTTTTATCTAGCGATGAACAACTTATCGAATTCAAGCCAAGGTGGAGATTGTAAGAAAAGGTGACTCTCAAGTTGGTGTTTTTTGCTTACATTGCAAGTTGCCCATATATCTTAATCATGAAGAATTGCATATATCTTAATGGGGAAGATTTTGAGCCGCCTAACTTTTCTTTAGTGTTAAGGATGAATTATTTATCCATTCCTTCAACCATCATTTTGCCTATAAAAGGCACTCATTTGGTTGTGTTAGTTCACATCTTCATCAAATATTTATAGAGAGTTGTTTGTAGATTTCTCTAATATACACACGAATGTATTATTGGTGAGAATTATTGTTCCATTTGAGAGAGTATTTGTGAGAGAAAATATTGTTCTTTATCCTCATTACTATAAGAAGATTTGTTGCACTCTCCCTTTTACATAGTGTAATTTTGCTCTTGAGCGCCCGTGGTTTTTTAACTCTCACATTGAGGGGGTTTTTCCACGTTAAATCTTGTGTGTTATTTATTTACTTCTCTTTTGTTCTCAATTGATCCGTTCTTGTGCTTCCGCATTGTGCTCTATCCCTAACAAGATATATTATTACATGTAATAAAATTATCTACGATCTACAACCCATTCAAATTTTGTAAAAGTAAATCTATCCAAATTTATCCATTGGAGCTAATGAGTTTAAATGTATGTAATCCAATGAATAACTTTAGAAATAAATAGATTTGAATTCATCCATTTATCACTCATAGATATTCTCGAGGTCATAGATCTTGATTCAAAATCAGAGGATGAGAGGTAGAGGTAGAAGTTTTTAACATTTGTGGATAGTATATTGCAAAGTTGATCAATTGTTGTGAGTATACAAGCATTCAGTCTTCTATCTTAGGTATATACTCTAATTATGGTTTACCTTTCTATTTACTTATATTTGGTTCTGATTTGATAAAATTTTAAACATTACTCTGAATTATTACTAAATTATACTAGATACTTTGAAATAAAGAATAATATCCTCTATTTTAATATATTTAAATCATCAATCTTAGTCCACCATAATATATCAAAGATAGAGCAAAATAGACATTTGGAATACAAAATAAATGTTGACATATCGTTATAAAATAGGAATGCGGGTTGACAGACACGGTAGTTGTAAAGAAGGAGTTTGAATTTAAATGTATATTCATATATTTGTTGTATTGAAACTGTACAAAGGCTATGCTATTTAAACTTACAGATCAAACATGAAACGTAACTATAAATGGAAAATAGTAAAAGATAATCAATTACAATCAAAGGAAGATGGGAGGTGTAAGTTGGATAATCCCATATTGCTCTTTAAATGCATGAATTGATCTTTTCCCAATGACTTGGTAAGTAAATCAGCAATTTGATTTGCAGAACTGACTTTCATAGTAGTAATAAGTCCAGAAGAAATTTTTTCATGAACAACATGACAATCGATTTCTATATGTTTCGTTCGTTCATGATAGACCGGATTTGAGGCAATATGAAGAGCGGACTGATTATCAAAAAACAACAGTATTGATGTAGAAGGAGATAGACCAATATCTTTCAAAAGATAGGAGAGCCAAGTAATTTCACAAGTTGCATTGGCCATTGCTCTATATTCAGCTTCAGCAGAGGAACGAGAGACCACACTTTGTTTCTTTGTCTTCCAAGAGATGATGCTAGAACCCAAAAAAATGCAATATCCGGTAGTGGAATGCCGAGTGGTAGGACAACTAGCCCAATCTGAATCACAATAACCTTGAAGAGAGAGATTTGAAATAGAAGGGAAGAAGAGACCTTGGCCCGGAGTGGACTTGAGATAGCGAATAAGTCGAGTAGCAGCATTCATGTGTGGTTGGCGAGGAGCATGCATAAATTGACTCAAAATATTGACGGGGTATGTGATATCAGGGCGCGTGACAGTGAGATAAATGAGACGACCCACAAGTCGACGATAAGGTGCGGGATCAGTTAAAAGCTTACCATTATATGGAGATAATTTTAAATTTTGTTCCATCGGAAAGTCGATAGGTTTGGTGGCAGTAAGACCACTATCAGATATAATATCAAGAGCATATTGTCGTTGACATAAGAAAAGACCCCTTTTTGATCTGGCGACTTCAATACCCAAAAAATATTTCAAAGAACCCAAGTCTTTAATTTTGAAGTTGTTGTGTAAAAGGTCCTTAACCAAATTTATGAGATGGAGATCTGAACCTGTAATGAGAATATCATCGACATACAAAAGCAAATAAACATAGCCAAATTCACGCTTCAGACAAAAAAGAGATGGATCAGCTGTACTATGTGTGAAACCAAACTCAATGAGAACTGCTGAAAATTTTAAATACCAATTTCTTGATGCTTGTTTAAGACCATATAAAGATTTATTTAACTTACAAACAAGAGGCTCCCCTTGACGCCTAAAACCGGGTGGCAAGTGCATATAGACATCTTCATGTAAATCTCCGTTTAAGAAAGCATTATTGACATCAAGTTGATGAAGAGGCCAATTTTTTGCAACGGCAACAGAGAGAATAACTCTAACTGTAACAAGTTTAGCAACTAAAGCAAAAGTATCAAAATAATCAACCCCTTCAACCTGGGTATATCCTTTAGCAACTAAACGTGATTTATACCGTTCAATGCTTCCATCAGATTTACGTTTAATTTTGAAAACCCAACGGCAACCTATCACTTTTTTTTAGGTGGTAGTGAAACTAAAGACCATGTTCTATTTTCACACAAGGCGTCAATCTCAGATTGCATTGCATTGCGCCATTCAGGAAAATTCTTAGCCTCGGTGTATGATTTTGGCTCAGACTCAGTAGCAATTTTTGATAGAAAAGAACGATAAGTAGGAGAAAATTTATGAGAAGATAAGAAATTTCAAAGAGGATAAGGATTACCAAGAGTAGGAGTCGAAGAAGACGTATGTGATGAGATGAGAGAGCAAACATAGTCATTGAGGTAGTTGGTCCGGCTGCGTGGTCGAGACGAGCGGTTGTGCACGACTGAGGAAGGTAGGGGTGATACTGGTTCATGGTTGGGAGATGATGGTTCGTGATTGGAAATTGGATTAAGTGGATGAATATATGGTGTTGGTTGTATGATGGAGGGAGGATCGTATGGTGGAGGTGAGTCATCAAATGAATACGTGGTAGAGGAAGGTATTTTAACGGGGGGCAATGGTAAAACTGAGGGAGATGATTCAACATTAAGCATCTTATATGGAAAAATATGTTCATGAAAAATAACATCTCTAGTTACATATTTTTTTTTTGATGATAAATCAAGTATTTTGTAACCTTTTTGACAATGGGGATAACCTAAGAAAACTCCTGGAGATGCACGTTTATCAAATTTGTGGGAAATTGGTGTGTTACGACCGTATACTAAACAACCAAAAACACGAAGGTGAGAAAGATTTGGTTTTTTGTTAAATAATATTTCATGAGGTGTACGACCTTGGAGAACCTTAGTTGGTAAACGATTGATTAGATAAGTAGTTGTTAACACAAAATCACCCCAAAAATTTAAAGGCAAATTAGATTGAAAATGCAGAGCGCGTGCAACATTTAATAAATGTCTATGCTTACGCTCAACAACTCCATTTTGTTGTGGAGTGTAAGCATAACTTGATTGTTGCAATACTCCCAAATCTTTGAAAAAAATATTAGCGTGGGAGTTGAAAAATTCACGTGCATTGTCAGATTGAACTTTTTTAATATGTGTTTGAAATTGTTTTTCAATCATTTTAAAAAATTAAGGAATTACTGTGTTAACTTCACTTTTGTGGTGCATGAGATAAACCCATGTGCTTCTTGAAAAATCATCAACCACTGTAAGAAAATTTTTTGCACCGGAAGAGTGAGAATTATTATAGGGTCCCCAAACATCAAAATGTACTAACTCAAAGCATGTAACCGTAGAAATGTCACTTAATGAAAATTGTAAACGAGTTTGTTTTGCCAAAGGACAAACATTGCATGAACATTTATTTGAAAACTTAATGCTAGAATCAAGATTTTTGAATTGGGAAGATAGAGTGGGGGCTGGATGTCCTAAACACCAATGTCACAAATCAAAGTAAGAATCAAATGAAACTGCAGAGGAAATGATAGTTGGAGAATGGTTCATAAGGTAAAGACCTCCATGTTGCTCACCCATCACAGAAGTCTTCTTCGTCTTCTGGTCCTGTAAAATACATGAAGTGGGAGTAAAAATGATAGAAGAGTGAGTGTCATGTGACAATTTGCTAATAGATAACAAATTAAATTGAAATGAGGGAACATGTAAAACATGTGGAATTAAAAGACCAGTGTTCAAATAAATAGAACCAATATGATGTACTGGAACAAGTTTATTGTCAGGTAATTTAACAGAAGTGGATACTTTTTTGTATGAGTGAAAAAAAGAAAGATCAGATACCATATGATTGCTAGTGGTTGATCATTACCAAACTTTATAAGAGAAAGTAATTGCTGGATATGAGTCTGAGAAAAATTAACCAATGGTTGAGAATCCGAATATGAAGCAACAGCAGCAGTAGTGGGATGACCGTGTGAAGCAGAAGGTCTCGAGTTTCGACCATCACGAGAGGAAGGTCCACGACGTGTTTTGTTGGATCCAAGATTATGTTTTCACCAAGAAGGATATCCAATCCTAGTGTAACAACGACTATCTGAATGTCCATCAATATTGCAAATTGAACAATGATAAAGGGATTTAACATTGCCATCGCGAGAATTAGTGGTATGTTGGGCCGCCATAGCAGATTGTTCCATTGCAATGGAACGAGAATCGGATAATGAACGTTGACGCTCTTCCTGCAGCAAAAGAGAGTATGCTTTCGGCACCGAAGGAAGAGGATCCATTAGGAGGATTTGACTCCGAACTGATGAAAATGAATCATTTAAGCCCTGTAAAAAATCTATGAGATGTTCAGTAGCATAAATGTCATTGAAATTGGGTATAACACCACATGCACAAGCAGGAAGTGTATGATAAGAATCAAGTTCATCTCGATAGGCCTTGAGTTGTGTATAATAAGCAGCAATAGAATTGGTTCCTTGAGAGAGGTTTGAAATGGCACGTCGTATTTCAAAAATACGAGGAGCATTTTTCTGATTAAAACGAGTAAGAAGATCAAGCCATATGTCGCGTGCACTTTTGATCCAAAGAATGGAATTTGCAATAGTTGGAATGGTGGAATGAACAAGCCAAGATTGAACCATACTATTGCAGCGAACCCAATTAGAAAAATTGGGGTTGTTTGGTTCTGGTTTGATAATGGTGCCATCAATAAATCCAAGTTTATTTTTGGCTTCTAGTGCCATGGTGATTGCACGGCTCCATGTGGCATAATTATCACCATCAAGGAGTTGTGTAACTAGTAATTGGCCAGGTTGATCAGAGGAATGAAGAAAATATGGGGAGGCTTGATTTGGAATATTAATGGCAGCCATGAATGATTAAAACAATGGAGGATCGGTGGTAGGCTGATACCATGTAAAGGAGTTTGAATTTAAATGTATATTCATATATTTGTTGTATCGAAACTGTACAAAGGCTATGCTATTTAAACTTACAGATCAAACATGAAACGTAACTATAAATGGAAAATAGTAAAAGGCAATTAATTACAATCAAATCCTATTTTAATAACAAATCCTATTTTAATGAAAATATATCCTAATAATAACAAAATCATTGTCAACAGCTATGCATGATTTGTTGTGATAACAGTAGTATCTGTCAACACACTAGTATATATAATTTAACTACATAATTTATACTTACAGTTTACTTATATTTTATAATTTGCAATTGATATCATATGCACGTTATCAATTAAAGTGGCGTAAGAGTCCTTTTGATTGTGAGCTTGAACACTTGAGAGTCTTTGATCACGACATAAGATATGATTATGAATGTCTATATGAGTGATTGGTGGAGATGAAAGGAGTAGTAAACATATATTTAAACCATACCTAGAAGAATGAGGTAGGCAGTGTGAAATTTAATTTTCAACATGCCCCATTTACAAAAGCTTGTCGGACTAGGCAAAAGGTCACATTTGATGCATGACTAAATCATACATAGGAGAATGAGTATACGATATGAGACTTAATTCCCAACATACATTTTGGGTAGGTGGGAAGAGGAATCTAGTAACCATTTTGTTCTTATATTCCATGGTCACCATAGCATTTGGCATCTAGTTTTCACATGACTAGTTATCCATAATAGAATAGTAGAAACTCTATTTGCAGCCTTCTCATGTTTTGGAAATTTATTTCAAATTAATAAGGAAAAGAAATGGAGCTTGTTGGTGTAGATGAGTTTAATATATGTACATTTACAATATAAAACTTTACACAACTTTAAAAGTTGTGTTTAAAGTTAGACCTTGGCTTTTGTCTAAATAGTTTAGCCTATGGAAAAGTTACATTCTTAGTTTAGCCTATGTACATAAGAGTGTACGTTTTCCTTATGAGGGGTTTGTCGATTGAGTGAAGTGTATTTTCCCAGAGTGGTGTGGACGTACTTTATTCGTGTCCAACGACTCTGTTGTGTTTGTGCTCTGAATGACATAATGCTTTATCCAAGGCAGATAACCTATTCGCGAAAGGCATGAAGTGTTTAGAGAATTTTCATTTTGGACTTGTTTCACATATTTGCGAAAGGCATGAAAAACCTCATTTTTTGTGTACCAAAAATAGTGTCAAGTAAATCTGGAAGAATCATCTACTATTACAAGATCATAATAGTTGCCTCCAGAACTTTTTGTCCTAGAAGGACCAAATAAGTCTATATGCAACAATTGTAATATTCTATAAGAAGAAACTACATGCTTGAGCTTAAAAGACATTTTAGTTTGTTTGGCCTTTTGACATGCAGCACATAGTTTGTATTTTCCAAACTTCATCTTAGGCAAATCAACTAGTAGTTCATTCTTAATTAACTTATTCAAATGGTCCATATCAATATGTGCAATTCTCCTACCACACTCATGCATCATCATTATTAATAACAAGACACTTAACTCTTAGAGAAATATCATTTAATGGAATCATGTAAATATTGTTAATCCTATTTCCTATGAGTGTAGCATCACAAGTTACCTTGTCTTCAATGATGCACTTGTCGGGATAGAAAGCCATATTGAAGCATTTGTCACAAAGTTGAATAACACTCAGACTATTATGTTTGAGGCCTTCGACATATATCACTCATTCAATGGTAATATAAGGTGGCTTTCCAACTCGACCAAATCCAAGTGTTCTACCTTTATGATTATTATCTCTGTAGGTGACGAGACCTTTGTCCCCTAGAGTGAGGACTGAAAATTTGCTTATCACTCATCATGTGCTTAGGACATACACTGTCTAGATACCACATTTCATTTGTAGCTTATAAGCACTTCTACAAATCAATTGAATGTTTTTATTAGGCACCCAATATGACTTGGGTCCTATAGGGTTAGAACCTTTCTCAACCCACTTATATCGGCAAGTTGGAACACCAACTTTTTTAATATAACATGAATTAGATGTATGGTTTACAATAAAAGCAAGTAGGTTAATGTATCCTAAATTTTGTTTTAAACAATGGATTTATATGAATACTTTCCTTTAAGGATATTTGTTGCGGTTCTTTATTTGTTCTTCATGTTGTTCAAGTTGGCTTAATTCCAATGTGTATTCCTGCATTTTACCAAACAAAGGAACCAATGACATTTTTGAAAGGCTTTTCTTTTCAAATATGGAAGTGACATTTCGTTGTTGAGTTCTAGTTAAAGACCTAAGAACTTTAAGAATAAGGTCACTATTGGATAAGAATTTTCCTAGAATGATAAGGTGATTGGTAAGATGAGTAAACCTTTTCTGAAGATCGAGGATTTTCTCCCCAGGTTTCATCCTAAACATTTCATATTCTTGTGAAAGAGTATTAAGTCTTGATCTCTTGAATTCTTCAGTCACTTCATGAGTTGTTTCAAGAGTATCCCACATTTTCTTAGCAGATTTATAGTTAGATGCTCTGAAGAACTCATCTATGCCTAAAGTAGAGGTAAAAATACTTTTAGCTTTTAAGTCATTTTGGACTTTCTTTTTGTCTCCATCATTTTAGACACTTTCACATTTGGGTTCCATAACATCATTAATGGTAATGCTCGGAGTGTATGGACCCTCTTATATAACATTCCAAATCCTAAGATTTAATAAAGATTCTCATGTGGATTTTCAAGAAATTGTAACATTCTTCAACAAAGCTTGGAGGTCAATTTTGAGAATGCAAGCATGTGTCATCATATTGGGGATATGGAAATGAAGCATGCATCATTATATTGTTTTGATGAAGACAAAGTGAAGTCAAAGAGAAGACAAGGATAAGACAAGATTAAAGCAAAGTAGATAAGCAAACTTGAAGACACGTGCAACTCAAGAAACAACAAGATCAAAGCTCAAGATCAATCAAGTAGACTTAGGCTAAGATTTTATATTTCTAAAATTCTTAAGATGATTGATTGAATAGAGTCTGGGCTAGGTGAACCTAGAATGGAAGTCTCACAAAGTCTAAAATTGAATATAACTAAAATGAGACTTGCATACATTCATACATGATTGACACGCTCATGCATTTACATATGATAACATGATTTTAGTGCATTAATATGAATTTATAACATATATATTTAAAATCATGTATCATACATATATACATCATGTAGAAGGTTCATCATGCATAAAATAACACTTTTTAACACAATTAATCGATTACAACTTGTGTTAATCGATTAAATGAACATAATTAAATGAAGTTATAGTAGCTGAAATCTTGGATTTCTTGGGATCGTTGATCGATTAAGCTATAGGTTAATCGATTAAGTCAAACTAAAAACAATTTTGTATAAAAGCCGATTTTTCCAATGTGTTCATTAGTTTTCTTTGGTTTTTATAGAGAGATAGGATAGTTGAGAATTATCCATTGTGCTTAAACTTTCACATTCATTTTGGAAAATCAAGCTTAATCACACATAACTTTCTTTGAGTCTTTGTGAGATTTCTAGGATGAGTTTTGATAGGATAAATCACAAGTGTACGATTTTGTCGTCAAGTAATAAAATATCAATCACACAATGACTGAAAATTCCATTAACTATTTCAATTAGTTTATACTTAAAATAAAAATGGAAATAAATCGAATTTAGAACAATGAAATAGTTGACAAAAATAATTGTGAAAATAGTAAAAAAAAGAAGTTGAATTCTAATTTAAGAAGAGTTCCCAGAATAAGGGTTAATGCCTTTACACTCGCAAATCCTTGTTTTGCTCATTTTCATGAACTTTAAGTTGTGAGGGTGAATTGCTCTCTGATATGTGGCATCCTCTCTCGAGCTTTGACATGTGTACTCAGTTGAAGTCACACCTACTGATAGCAACCTCCTTGTGGGGTTGGTGTTATTGCGATCGTTTTGCTTGAAAAGACAAAATTTGGTGCGAAATTGAATTATGACTTAGGGGATTTCGGTTTTGTGTGTGTCCAAGGCTGTTTTGGTTTGTATTTTGGACTAGTTCTTGTAATAGACCGAGAGGGTCTTGAAATGGTTTGGTTGCTTTAGTAGTTGGCCGAGAGGGCCTTTGGATTTGATATTTGACCTTGATTGGGTGGATGAGAGGGGAATAAGGTCACGGTTTGGCTTGGCCAAATGTTATGGAATTGCAATGGGAATTAGGGGTGCGGAATTTGGTAATATGGGTAAGTGATGAATTTTGTCACAACAAAGATGTTGATGAAGAGGAAGGAAGGCACCACACCAATAAATGTGATAAGCCAAGAACACCACAATGTCCTCTAGATCTATACCCGCCGAGAAACCTTTTACAATCTATTCATACATTACAGCTTTTAATGACTAGGCATCATGAACAATTAATTATGTATACACAACTTTTTAGACTTTATTGATTGTCTAAGGATAATTAATTGGTAATAATTGATTAATCACCTTACATGATAGTAGAATGGTTGAGCACTTTTCTGAATTTTTAGTTATTTACACAACATAGCTTATCAACCAAATGCTGTGTAGATCATTTTGACAAGATTTTCAAAACACAGATAAACTGATGCAGACACACAAAAATGTAATAATAACCAACAATGCATCTATTTGTAGCATTAAGACACTGAGACTAACTCCTTCCTATCATGGGAATATTTCTAAAACACCACCAAGAAGGTGCAGTAAACCATGTGTATGTCCAATTGTCTATATCGCCATGAAAGCGAAACTGTTCTTGGTCCTCGTTGTTAAGCTTGAAAATGCCCCAATCTCTTCCTTCGGTCTTGTTGAAGCCGAGACGAGCCGATATACCTTTTAAATGATCAGAATCCCATTCATTCCACCAAGGAGAAGGTTGATCATTAGAGAAATATATGCTGTTTCTAATTCCAACTCCAATTTCCTTTGCAGAGAAGGATGTTGAACAACATTTTCCCAAAAATATCATTTGATCCCCCAAGATCTCAACCTTCTTCCAAGACGACTCGCAACAATCGAATGAATATACCTCGAATTTCTGGGTTTCAAGCAGCACATCTTGTTTAGCACTAAAGTATCTACAAATAAGTAAAATCTCCCCACAAGACTCAACAAGATATCTTAAAATTTGATAGTCATCATGATTCTGTATTATCATTCCTTCTCGCAACTGTAATATCTCAGGACTTTTTACTTCATGAAACTGTATTTCTAGCTTAGACAATGTTCCGAAATCATTTTCATCATCACTAATGCTCGAGTAGATATTTTTAACATCAATTTGCCATACATTAAATCCATCACCCAGGAGATAAAAACTTCCATTAAAAAATACAGCATCCTGAAACGGCTCACCTGCTAGTTTATGTTTATACCATGATTGAGCTCCTGGAATCCAAAATGCGAGCTCCCGGTACTGGCTGTGTAGAAGCATGCAAACAAAGTTATTGTCGGAGGGAAGCCCGGAGAGCACCATCTTGTGGTAGAAATTCCATATTGAAGGGAGACCAATTTGGCTTCGTGAAAACAGATTCAACAAGTTAACTTCAAGATGGAAACTGTCAAGATCTTTTACCATAATCAACCAATCACGAAATGATCCCCAGCAATACTTTCCTTGTGCCTCTGGTAACTCCAACTCCCAAACACGATTCTCAAATATACTGATACAAGTTCTAACCTCTTTGTTCTGCTGACCTGACACCAAGAGCCAAGGAAATCCATGCCTTTGCCAACAAGGAAATTCTTCACCAAGAACAATATTCCAACTCCTACAAACTTTGCTGATGGATAAACAATCAATTAAAGTCATCTTGTCAGCAATCATCTCAAGTATACCTCGAGGAAGACTTGACCAATCCGCATAGTATTTATTTTCCGGTTCTCTTTTTTTATGTCTTGTTCTTCTCCTTTTGGCAACAATTCTTCTATGGATAGCTTCCAACTGAAATGAAGGGAGACTTGACCAACCTGTGTAGTATTTCTTTTTCAGGTTTCTTTTTTTATTTCTTTTTCTCATTCTTTTGGCGATAAATCTTCTGTTGATAGCTTCCAATAGCAATGAAGGCATCCTGCTTAATGTTTATGATTGAACGAGGCATCAAATATGCAATGAAAAGACTGAGATCAGATTATTGGGGGTTGTCAATTTTCTTAGGATGGAAGCTTGTATCACGCTTACTAGCATCAAATATGCTTGGCTTTCGTTAAATCGTATTCGTTCATTTTTCGAAGAGATTACAGATTGTGCTAACACATTAGTAATCCTTATAAAACAATTAAAATAAATACAATTTCATACAATCTGAATGAAATTTATCAACAATTAATTTTGAAAATAATTTTGGGGTTAATAACCATCATAAAAAATCATTTAAGATGCAATCAGTCCTTTCCCTTCTACTACAAAAACTGACTAAATGCAAAGAACAATAAATATAAACCACACAATTACATATTTGATCAGTGCATGAAAATCCCACATAGCGGAGCCTGAAGAGGATAAACATACACAGCCTTGCCCCGTAAGCAAAGAGTCTATTTCCAGAATTTGAACTCGTAAGGCAACAACCTAACTATTGTGTTGAGGCTCACCGTCAAAAACTTAGTATAATGGTGATGTGTGGGGAGTAGTGTTTTAAATTTTGTTTGCGGTCACGATTGCGGTAACGGTTGTGGTTATTACGATTGTGGTCATTGCGACCGTTGCCATGCGACCTGATGCGGCCTGATACGATCCAAATGCAGTCCGACGTGGTTATGTTGAGGTCTGATGCAGCTTCATCATTGTGATTTAGAGTCACACCACAATTGTGGTGTGATGCGGTTGCGGTAGCCACCGCAACCGCAATATTGCGGCCGCATCAGGTGATGCGGTTCGCAATTTAAATCACTGGTGGGGAGGTTAAATATAGAGACTATCTCCAAGATTTGAACTAGTAACCTCCAGGTCACAAGACTATTGCCTTGCCCTTACAACGAAGACTCACATAAACTAATAGTACTAAAACGTTAGTCCAATGTACGAGTCTACCAACTAGTCGGGTAAATGTATGCAGTCATAACTTCCAGCTCAGAAGGCAAACAACCATACCATTGCGCCGAAACTCAGCCAAAAAAGAACACGACCAAATGCTATTGACATGTAAAATACAATAGCATTGACATAAGGTTAAAAACTAATCCTAATGACCTACAAGTGGAATTTCAACATAGTAAAAGGTACTGGATTCTGGAATATGCAGGCATAGTATAAAATGATTCGAAGAGAATATATCGGTTAATTATTGATATAAACAATTATTGCATAAACCTAATCAAAAGTAGTGAGAAATGAATGATTGCAAACCTGATACATGCACGTTAACGATTCGTTCGTTTCCCTTTACTAATTCATCAGAAACTGTGTTACGCTTGGAATGAAGACCATTTGAGTTTCGTAGTGTAAGTGGGCTCTGTTAAAATTGGGCTTAGTTTAAACCCAACCTAGGTTGAGGTCAGGCCCAGTTACAACAATCCTCACACCAATTAGAATCTAAAAAAAGAGTTGAAAGTTGAAACTAAATTTTTTTTAAGGACTTCATAGTTGTTAGTGGTATATGTAACCTATTAGAGGATGACACATGGACCTTTTTGTTTACTTTCAAGGTCAAAAAATATTTGATTGTAAATCTAATAAATGTTCATTCCTTGAAAGTAAACAAAAATGTCTACGTATAATCCTCTAATAGATCACCTTTATTACTAGCACATATGGTATTTTATCTAAGTTTTGTCTTTTTTTTTAACCAAAGCTAAAATGGACCAAAGTTTAATATAGAGAAGGAAAAAAAATTTCTTAACTGAGTTACTTCCTATATACATATATTGAATATCTCCTTAAATTACTTCCTCTATATATATATATATATATATATATTTGTTGAAGATCTCCATAAGTTACTTCCTTTAGTAGGTTACAAAATTATTGAATTATTTGATATTCAAATAGAAATAAATCTTTTTTTCCTTTAACTCTATATGGAGTGACACAATAGATAATTAGATATTATATCATTCATGCATATATGTTTGTAAAGGTGACAAATATTAGAGAATAAGTCCAAATTATTGAATTTTATTTAAGCTGTAATGATCGAAGACAAAAGAAGATGATCATATCTCTACGATTTCCTCTTTGTGAGAAGGGATAACATTTGCCTCTGACGGGGTACTAAAGCAATGGGGTCATGGGGCATCCAATATTTCTTAGATGATTTAAGAAATGTTTATTAATGTCAGTGTAGACCTTTTTCTTCAATAGTCGGGTTGGAAGATCTAATCGAGTTTCGATTATTGGCTAAGTTGGGGTAGTTTATTTTTTTATTAATGTCATATGTTGTATTTTTTAAATAAACCTTTATTGCTCATTTGGTGGGCAAAAAATAATAGACTTCATATATGGGTGAACATCACCAACTAGCTCATTCGACATGGTTTGATTATATTGGGTTGAAATATGGTCGAGTCTCATCAGATTTACGGTTAGATTCAGGTTCAAAAATTAGACCTATACAATATTTCGGGTCTGGTAGGGGACAAACATGCCCCGACCCGTCCCTTAGTCACTTACATATCATGTTTCTATGTGTTATTCTTTAATTGTGTATAGAGTAATGACATCTATTTGGTCGAAAATATTATTGATTATTTATTTTTTTCATCATATATACATGATTAACAATATATATATCATTTCATATATCAAATTACACATAAAATGTACTAAGTAAAATATTGAAAATATTTTATCTAAAAGCGACATACATTATATTTAATCAGATCTAAGATCGGGTTTCAGTTCAAAGGTTGTCCCAATCGATATTTGGGATCAGATTAGCATCGGATTTAGGATCAAATCCAGATTTAGGACTCATGCTTACCCCTAATTGCAATCCATGGTTTCATAAGATCAGATAGAGCTATCTTGTTTGTCAATCCTATCTTGTTAATTATATTTTCTATCACATGTGAGGAACTAAATTAGAAATGGTCAAATGTGCTAGAGTCGTCAACTAGAGGACTAATTTAATTTAGTTAATCATATTTTGTTTGTCAATCCTATCTTGTTTTTCATATTTTCTATCAACTAGAGGACAAATGTGCTAGAGTCGTCATTCGTCAAACACAAATAAAGTAGTTCATGCTTGTTTGGGGCAGACCCGACAGTGCAAGACATTCGGTCATCTCCATGCTTATCTACGAGAGAATATTTCATGGTCATTTCCTCTATAAGTAGAGGATACACCTCATAAGAAAGTTAACATTTTTTACTCTCTTATACTTTTGCATCTTATTCTCTCTACACTCATATCTTCATATAATGGCTTAAGTGTCGAATTATTTTTTTATGTACCCACCCAAATTATACTCAAACAACACTTAAACTACATCTTGCCAAAATTTCAATACTTCGGCCGGACAACCTCCATACTAGAGAACATTGCCCATATGCAAATGGTTTGATAACTTAAAATGTCAAAAGACAAAACTAACTGTAAAAGTACTTACTTGGAAGATGGCATGATTCAATCAAAATTATGTTATAATTTAGAGTTACATCAAAGACCCTTTAGAAATTATAAATATTAGATGCTCTAATTACTTATAATAACAATTTTTCTCATTTTATATATATAATAAAACCAAGTAGTATCACTCTTCATGAAATGATATGTACTTCTTATAAATAATGGGTTATGGTCTTCAATTATAGAACCAAGATAAGATACACTAACGATGCAAAATCAATCTCTTCATCCTATTAGAGGGGAAACTAAGACTAATAGTGATTTACAATTGGAAGGTCAAAGAACCTACATGTTTCATCATAAACATGCTGGACAAAGGATAAATAACATCTCAAGTTCATTTACCATATTTTCTATGAATATAGTAAGGTACACTTCCACTATATTCTTTCTCGATGATTTGATATGAAAGATTTTAGTTATATGATGATAGATATTCATCATCTCCAGTCTGAATAATGTAAATCTCCATTTTTTCGAACCTTAGTTATTTCAAGTTAAAGGTACTTTTTTTGGATTTAGGTAGTGATCTAGGGTTTTAGGGTTTGGACGTGAAAAATGAGAGAACATGCATGACTTAGGCAAAGAGTGTAATATGGGAACTAAGGCAAAAAATAATTTAAAAGGGGATGTAAATAGAATTTTGGTTTTTGTGATGTTTAGTTTAATAGAATTGTCGCAGATATTTTACTTAATTTCTTATTTTTTTATTACTAAAAATGAAAAATATACGCTTCAATCCACTTTCTATTTTGTTTTGGCAATATAAAAAATAAAAAATGTTCAAACTGATACTCCAAATATCTTCTCTTATGATAAACAGATAAAGTGTAAACAATATCATAAGCATTTCATTACACGCTCTAGTTATTTCACTTGTACATGTAGGCAAATAGATATTAATTAAAATCTTTTACATATAACAACACACTACTTGCAACAAAATGGTTACTAGAATTAGAGTGATATGTACAATAGATATAAATTGCAACTATTTCACATATCAACAATTTTTTCATCAGAAACTTCTCTATTTGATCAAGAAGTGCTTTTGCCAGCTTTTGAGCAAGATTTATGTCCTTCTAACCTTGCTTCAAGTAGTTTTCCCATCAATGTGTTTTCCTTTACTCCCTTAGAGAATTTGGTAGAAGACTCAGACATGTCGAATTCCGAAAAATGATAAACCTTATAACCTTCTGATGACAAGGAACTGTTTCCAACAATGTTATCCGGCATCTCACCTGAGTTCATGACACTTTGGAACCAGGATGGTCTATCACTTTCTTGTGGATATTGTTTGGTCTCTTCATTTAATAGAGCATTGTTGTCTCCTAACATTTCACTCTATTTCTTCTCCGCTAAGTAACTCTTATTATCATCACATGACACGGTGTCAGCGATTTCCTTCGACCGAATCGGTTTGCCATTCTTTTCTAGATGGATCTCAGTAGTAATGTTGCAGCAATGGAATAGTCTGGAGCTGAGTTTGTGTAGTTCTTCACCAGGAACCCTTTTTGGTTCATAGAAGTCGGTATCGATCGAATCTTCCTCAGCCATATTCTGAGGTGCACTTGTAGACTCCTTAGGTAGAAAACAATCGAATGAATGCTGACAAGGGTGAATTTCCTTGAGCTCCTTTGGGGAGGAGTAACCATACTTTTTCAAATCGAAGGATCTTTTTGCATGAGGAAATGTTTCAATATCGAAACCTAATTTGTCGACGATTGAATTTCTCTCTATGAGATCGTTGCCAGATTCAGTTTGTTTCATTTGCATTCGCTCATCAAGCCAGGCTTCTGAAATATGAAGTATTACCTTATCGAGACCGTTATCAGAATACTGTATAACATGATGTAACTCTTGTTCATAATCTTTGATACCTTTGGCAAACTCATCACACAAATTTTCCAAGAGAATCCACACTTTTCTCTCTCTCAAGATTTCTCAAACAACCAGAGAATGAAGCCTTTACTTCAGAAAGCTCCTGAGCAAGCTTGCGATGCAATCTTTCGGAATACTTTCGTAGCCTCCTCTCATCTTCCAGCTCTTCCCTAATTGATCGAACGACAGCTTTAAATCTATCACGTTCTTTATTCTTCATAAAAATATTGTCCACTGTCATATGCTTCATTATGTTCTCAATCTCCTGCATATTCATTTGTTTCTCTTGTAGTAACTCCTTCATCTGTGCCTGAAAGTGACTTAGTTCTGTTTTCAAGGCTTCCACCGCCGATATATTTGATCCATGTTGTTCTTCAAGACTCTCCAGATCCGGTCGAGTATCTTAAGTAACTTGGTGGATGTTTTAGAGCTGTGAATTGACTCTCCAATCATGTCTTCGAAATCTACGGAACTTGAGGGAGTTACTACATGATTATATGCCGCAACTAGATTAAGCAAGTAGCATATCCATCATTTCATACAAGCTATGATGGATGAAATAATATTTTAAAAGTTCTCGATCTGCCGATTGTTTATAAAGAGATGTATAAAATTTGTGATACAAGGATCACTGAAGAGTAATGCATCATTACATAAATTTAGATATGGAGTTCCTGAAAATCAACAACTTCAATGGCTTCACAAAAAACTAAGAAATTACCAAGTGATTAATCTATGTCTCTTAAACTAAACTAACTGCTATAAAAGGATACATGGTTCATGACTTTTTCCTATAATGATGGATTATGAAAAGCATCTAAATCATGCAGAATTTGCCTCAATACAGTAATGACTAAATAACTGCAACAAAAGTATATCTCCTGCCATATAAAATATCAATTTTATGTTTCCTGCTTTGGTACTATCATACTATAAGTTTTTACATAAAAATGTATTCTTAGCCGTAAAAAAGTTCTGCTTCATAATCATAAGAAAATATGTTCCTACAAAGGAAAAACTGCTGATAACAACAGTTAATAAACACCAAAAATGAAGAATCCTTAAGTGTAAGGTATGAAGGTCAGTATCCTGTGATTTCAACACTTTTGGGTAAATGTAAAACCCATTACCACAAATGTTACATCAAAACTAGCAAGCACCTTTTTTGGCATGCCTCGTTTGCTATACTCTTATTTTCGGACACATTTGGCATGGTTATAGAACATTGTTCAGAGATGTTTTTTATGGTATTAACCCAGATTTGGCTGCTCATGTAGAATTTGGAGCATTCATAAAACTTGGAGATCCAACTACAAGAAGGCAAGTAGTGGGATAGATCATCCGTTTGTTCCTTTTTGACTTTATTTTGTTATGATTTGAATATGACATCGTGAACCAGATAAATAGTGAATTAGTGATTCGCGTTATTGCACTTTTTTTATTCTTCTTTCTTTTTCTTTGGAGATGACCCCGAAGAAACAGTTATGAAAATTATGGAACGGTCAAATTTATGCAAGCATTGGTTTATCAAATTTGTTATGATTTCATCATCCATCATTCATACTTACAGTAATTTGTTAAAAGCTAATAAAACTGCCGAATACATATCTTAACTTGCCAAGTAACTGAAATTTATTTGAACAGCGAAAATGTTTAATGAAACTGCTCAATAATCAAATGATAAAAAAAATACTTACATCCACTGAGCTACTGTAACTAGCAGGGGATTCAAGCTGTAGAGTACAACCATTTCTTTCAATAGATCTATGGTGCTGAACAAGTAATTCTGCAACATGCCTTTTCCAGCTACTAGCCGATGCTGGCTGCAATAAGTCGCATGGTAATGATCAGCATTTCAATCGGAAGCATACGGAGAATGGCTGCAATAAGTCACTTGACCTTCTGCTTTCGACAATAGTATTCGAAATGCTGACAACAAAACTTTAACATCAGGAACCAAGAATTTAACAATATCTATTTTCGCACTTATCAAGTTGCATTGATGCTAGAGATCCTAAACTAAATGGCATATAGGTAAGAATTACAGTGCAACTAAAAGCAAACATAAGAGTGAAGTTACTTCCAATACGAATTGCAAGTGTAAAAACGATCTCGAATAAAGCAATTCAATGGATGATATTCTAGCCAAATAAAAGACACATAGGAATGCAATTATATGGACAACGAATTACCTCTCTTTAATAGAAGCTTGTAGCTAGTTGTAACTTATCCTAACTTCAAATAGAGATTGCACATTTGCACATATAAGATAACATTGGATAATATACTTCGAAATATTGAATCTTTAAATGTACCACATACCCGAGTACCATTTTACATATGTAGTGAAAGGAACTAAGTTGAACAGATATGGCATCACATACAGAGTTCAGCATACCGTGTATCACATACCAAGTTTGTTGGTAAGGTTTTATTTCAAAACCAATTTGTTATGAGAGGAGTAGCCTAATCGGTATTTAAACCATTCCTTTGAGACAATGGGTAGGCGATGTGAGACTTAATTCCCAATATGTCCCCTCCACATATGACAACCGGAAAGAAGTTGAGTTCCGACTCTGATATCATCTTAAGGTTCCATCTCAAAACCAAATGGTCAAAAGAGAAGTAGTCCAACAGGTATTTAAACCATTCTCGAGACAATGAGGTAGACAATGTGAGACATTCGTAATAGATGAAGACTTGTAATAAAGTGAGATGATTGTGTAAATGCCAATAAAACCAACAAGAAACAGAAGACAAGAGGAGAAATTTGCAGACACTTCTAAACTAGCATAGAAGCAAGTCATACATGAAAAACAAATTCACATGGGTTTCAATGGAAGAAAAAGAAGAAGAAGAAGTTGAAGAAGAAGAAAAAGCCAAAAGAAAACCCATTATAAGGTGTGATTAAACCTTGTCAGATGTTCTATCTGGAGGCTCAGAAACTACTTTTGTGAAGCAGGTATGTTCATTCTGTGAAGTGGAGTCTGTTGAAACTCTCATAGATTATAGCACATAGCTTTCTTGCAGAAATGGTTGATGTAGTGGGAAAGTTAAGAACTTTTTTAGCATTGTTGTTACCACCATTTTTCTGAGATGGAAGTTCAAGTCTCCATGCATGTAATGGAGTAAAAGGACCACCATCACCACCCCTTTTCCCCACCATAACTCCCTTCAACTTTTCCACCATTAACACTCTCTCCACACTTTTTTCTCTTCTTTCCATCACTCTTGAGTATTGAACATGTATTTAGGACTTGACAATGTTTGTCTTTCTTCATAAAGATCCATGAACAAGTTACCTAAGTTCAATGTTTCCCAACTTTTAGACACCTAGGCTGTTTCTTCTAGGTAGGTCCTCTGTTATTAATGGGATGTTTTTAACTGAGATGGGTGAAAATTGTTACTTTGTCTAGATGTTATTAAAACCCTCCTAGTTATCAATCCGGACAAGTTACTAGTATAGTGATATAGTGGTTCAACCGGTGGTTCAGTAATTAAATCGCATGCTGGACATACCTCCTTATATTTATATATATATAAACCTATAACAAACAAAATTCAAATAAGTAGATATTCAGATTTATAATTCATATTCATAATCTACTTCAAATTCACACAAACAAACAACATTAAGTATTTAACAAAATCAAAGTCTAAAGTGCAAAACATATATCAATCCAAAATTATCACTTCACAAAAGCAAAATACAAATAAATGACACAAGTATCAATTCTTAAAGTTGAATAATTGGTGAAGAATTGAAAATTTGAAATGTGAGGCAGTGTATTTTCACTTTTTAAGGATGAAATTTAAAAATATATATATATATATACAAACCGACCGGTTTTAACCGGTTCACCGGTTTTGACCGGTTTTCAACCAGTTTTGATCGGTTCTCTTGCGTGTCCGGTACAACAGCCATGCCATACCGGTTAGGGGTCCGGTTCGCCGGTTTTCCGGTCGAACCAGCCGGTACGACACGGTTTTCATTACACTGCTTTGTCTTACTCGTATTATCATTTTTTCAAGAGATTTTTTTAATTTTATACTCATAGATCTTCGGTGTCACTATTTCTCTATCTCTATATCATCAACTATAATTAGGATCATCTACATTAATGGAGAGACAAATACATTTTTTCCTTTGCTTTTAATGGCAAAATTGTAATATTATTGTAATCAAAATGATACATGTGTCATTGAACATTGCATTTTCCCTTGATTTTTTATGCACTTGCCTCTCCACTCTCCATTAGTGGAGAGGATCCTAACTCATCAAACTAACACCTAAATAAAATTTATATGTTATTTTATTTATGATCTTTCAAAAAGCAATAACAATATTAATTGACATGATTTTATTGATTTTGTATAAAGAGATAGAAAAATAGTGGTATAAAAGATCTCTACTCATTCAATATATCTCTTCACATGATACGTTTTATTTCTTAGGAACTATCATTATTCACCAAAATCATTATTCACCAAAATCAAATATTCAACTTTTTAATTATATGACGATCAATTATGGTTTTACTCTATTAAACTAATGTGTTTTGATTCCACATTTTTTCATTCACGTGTTATTATTAAATGGTAAATGAATAATGTAGTGATAATATTACATCCAAATGTTTCTGGCTTGTGCTATGTAATAAAGTATACATGTATTTCGTATGTAATTTTTGTTTTGATTTTTAAGTAAGTTTGTGCTATAGTTTGCATTAGTTTGAAATATTGAATAGTTTTGTATCTATAAAACTAAGAGTTTTTTTCCTTAATCTTAGAGAGGTACGGTCTGAATAAATGGAAATTGGTGGAGAATATTTTTAGTATTACCTGAGAGTTGCGTGAGAGCGCTAAGGGAAGTATCTGAAAATGTTCTTTGACCATGAGAGATATATGAGAGTATAGAATGTAAAAATAAGAGAGTAATATGAAGAGATGAAATGTAACTTCCTTATGAGGGGGAGTCCCCTATTTATAGTGAGGAGATGCGTATGAAGTATTCCTTTGTTGATGATGTTGGACTGGCCAACAAAATGACCTTATCGGACCTGCCTCAAACAAGCAGATGTTGATTTCCCCATTTTGGATGGCTCTAACAGGTTTGAACTATATGGATAGTTGACTTATAGCTTATAGTAGGATGTATAACCGTATTGTAGGCATACCTTGTCGTCTGACATAAGGTGTAGTATGTAGGTGGCATGCGGTTTGTGGCATAGGTTTGTGTTGTTCAGATGGTGTGTCAGTCTTGATGATAGCAATCCGCCAAAGCCATATTTACTTAAGGGCTTAAATGATCTTTTCTTTATTTTGTTGTATTAAATAAGTGGGGGTCTTATGTCCCACCTTTTATTTCAAGTAATATTTTTGTATTTTGCTTAGGACCTAAGTTAATTTCGTTTTAAGCATTATAAGTCGTGATGGTCAAGCCAAGGCTAAGACAAGGAGACGTGATATCATGCATGCAAGCACAAGAATCTCGGCTAAGCATGCATGTGAATGATGCAAGTCAATTTTGGGTGCCCATATTTAATATCACCATCCATATTTAATGAGTCATGAAGATTACAAAACCATATTAATGGATGAGTTAAACTGTGGTTCCCCCAAGGATGAGCGAGGTGGCTACCTTAAAGGATGCATGGAAGCAAGTATAAGGCTTTATTAAAGCCATGGATTTAAGGCACATTTTGGTGGCTAAATTTTAAAAGGGCACATGGGGACCACTTAGGATCCTTAAATGAGGAGTGGAGATTACAAGAAGTATGTGGGCTGCCTTAAAAGCCAAGGCCAACCATCTTGTCGGCACATTGAAGACAAGCCACACCCATCCCCCCATTCACGTCCACATGCATTTGAATTTGTTTCATGTATTTTCGAATTTCAAATTTGTATTTTCACTTATGTTTGGGAGCCACTTTCGTGGTCAGCCCCCTTTATATGTAAACCGAAACATTATGAATAGTTAAATTGATTTTTAAGTGAAAACACAATATTGTTTAGTTGAGCTTTGCTCCTACCCCTTTAAACTTATAAAGTTTTTGCTTGTGGCGTTCTTGGCTTATCATCCTTGTGGTGTGACGCCTCCAAAAAATCTTTGTCAACATCCTTGTTATGGTGGATATCATTCAACTTATCAAGCTTAGGCTTGTGGCGTTTTCCCTCTCAAGTCTACTTCCATCTTCTTTTATCCAACTACACCTATTTCTCACTCATATCATTCATACACGGCCAAACAGCCACCACAACCATCCCATTTCCCATTCATTTCCCTCATTCCAACATAAACCCAAAAATACCAAAAATATTAGTCATACCTTCTCAAATCCGAAAGTTAACTTGTTACAACCCAAACTACACACATACAACCAAGAAATCATAAAATATACTCAATTTCGCATCTTTGTTAAGTTTTCAAGCAAAACGATCATAAAGATGCACCAACCCCACAAGGAGGTTGCTGTCACTTGAGCAAGTGGGGTAGCAGGCGAATGTCATAAATGGTCTTTGTGATGTCTTGTCGTTCATGTCCGGTCAACAACGTGTCTTGCTGGATTGTTCAGTTGACCAGTTAAAATCTGATAGTGCCCAGAGTAGACTCACTTCATCCAGTCCCAGGTTGACAACTATCATTCTTATTCGATCGTGAAGTGTATTTTTGGACTCAAATGGAAACTGAGTCATATTAGAATAATATTATGGAAGTAAAATTGGGGAGACTGAATGGATGAAGTTATAAGTTAAGATAAATTTGACATTTCCCCACCTATGTGCATAAACTTGAATAAAGTACTAAACAATAGTGAATTGCTTATCACTAAATAAAATATCTCTTAGAATTGAGAATTCCATAACAAAACCTATGAAACAAAGAAGAAGAGAAAGAAAAGTAATTGCCCAAAGAAACAGAGAGAAGGTAGAAATAGTTTGAAGAGAATAGAGAAAAATAACTTGGGAAAAAATGAGATGGTTTTTCTTATTATTCCCAAAGGTACAAAGCTGTTAATTTATACAAGAATAAGATAAAGAAGAATGTAGCAAAGCAAGAAAAACAAACTAACAGAAAATTATTGTCCTAACAAACTTCTTAACAAACTTCTTAACATACTAACAGAATAACTTGTGTAAGAAACAAACTACTTAACAACAAAATTACAAGCTTCTACACTACATAAGGCTTCTGCATTTTCTGCTTCAAGATGCTGCTGCAAAGGGAGGAGTTTTGACACCCCCACAAGCTGGAAGGTATATATCATACATTCCTAGCTTGGAAATAATGGATTGGAATAAGCTTGAAGCCAAGGGCTTGGGTGAGAAAATATGCTAACCGAAAAAGAGAAGCAATAGGAAGAAGATGAATAGTACCATCAAGCACCATTTCCCTAATTGAGTGACAATCAATCCTATATGCTTGGTACGTTCATGAAATACTGGATTTGCTGCTATGTGAAGGACAGAGTGATTATCACAATAAAGATTAATTAATAGACAGGAAATCACATCTCATGGATTATATTATATAATTTGAACACCTTCATAGAAACTGAATTAATAGAAAACATAAAATGATCAAATGCAATGAAAGGCAAGTATAGAAATCTAAATTAAAAAAGGAAAGAATTTTTAACAAAAACTAAGGCTCCTTAATCTTTAGGACATAATACTATTTAGGATAGGAGGAGCCAATATAAAAATAGGGGTGAGCGAGACCTGACTCTACCCATTCGATTTGGCCCGATCACAATTGGGCTCAAATATGATTGAGCTTCGTCGGGTCTAGGGCCGAGTTTGAGCTCATTTACACGGAGAACAATCCTATGGACCTTTCACAATATTTCCAGCTAGCTATCATATGGGACAAAGTTCTCATTTCAAGGATCACTACCATCAATGTTTGCTACAAGTTCAAAAATGTCAATATCGGCATATGGGTCACAAGAATTTTATCGTCCTACTATGTCATCACAACCATAACAAAAACAATATTTATGGTAATAAAGATACTGATAATAAGGAGGAAGGGGGACAACAGCTTAAAAGAGATAGTAGTAGAAGAGATAGAGAAATCCCTACAAAACAATTAAGAGTTCTTCCAACATCAGGATAAGGTCACCTCGTGTGACACTTCATCACATCACATATGTCACTAATATTAGGAATTGTAATTTCAATATTTTTAATATAAATGTTTTTTTCATGTGATTCTTATTTTTGTATTTTGAATATTTTCATTTTTATCTAATTAATAATAATAATCTTACTAATAATCGAATGAAAATAAAATATAAATAACAACTTCAATATCTATCCAAATCCATACAATCTTAGATACAACCCTAAACCCAAACAATCATAAACCCTATATAGATGCAAACCCATCCAACAACCCATAAACTCTAAATTAATGTATCTAAAATCAACGACGATGGAACTTGTGGCTAAGAGTCACCACAAAGAGAACACATGGCTAGGGGCTATGACTTAAAGGAATTGTGGACTTGGTCCACGACTTTTAATGAGTGAAATTATAAAAAATTTGATTTGTGCATGGGAGACAGAGTCTCATTAATAAAAAAATATAACTCTATCATTAATACTATTTCTTTGAAATATATATCCTATAATATTTTGAAAAGTTACACTATTCAAGTGAAACTAAATAAGTATGTAAATTTTTCGCACAACTTTCTTTTTAGTATTTGATGTCACAGGTTTGACTTTTATCACATTTTTTATTTCAATGTTTCTAGGATGTTTAATGTACAAAAAAGAATCAATTTTTAATACTTAAACTATTATTTAATTGTACTTGTACACCATGGTTAATTTTATATACAATTGTTGAGATGAAACATGGAAGAACGTTAAGAGGGAATGTATTATTAGAATGAATGATGAATAATATACTAATAATATATAAAAAAATTATATTTTGAATGCATAAACTTTTTCTCATTTTAATAACCTTAACAAATGCCTTGAAAATATAGTGAAGACACTTATGAAGGAACAAAGATGTTTTCTCTTAAGAAAATTATGTTATCATATTTCTAGCTAATCAAATTTTATAATATAATATAATATAGCTAATCAAATTTTATAATATAATATAATAATATTAATTTTTGTTTTTATAATTTTTATTTTTAATAAAATAAGACTTTCTTTTTATAATTATAATCAGCCATGCAAAAGTGAATTTCACATATAGTACATAACAACTCCTTCCAATCCCCATCCCTTTGAGGAGCCGTTTGAATATTCTAACAATGTAGGTAGTCATAGCCATTTCATGACCCCATAAAAAGACAAAGATTTTAAAATACTTTGCTTAAATTAATTTATTTGTCACATCTCCACTTAGGAAAACCAACCTTTACTAGAGCTTGGCGTGGATAGCACTTCAAATATCATAGAGCAAATTTTACCCGTTGTCATAAAATGTGTCATAGTTCAATTAAAAAGTATTACTCAATTTAAAACGAAAAATTATAAAACTAAAAAATAAATAGGAAAATGTAATTGACTTACTTATGCAGCTCATTAGCTCATCAATAAATCATTGTTATTATTAATATCATGTTCTTCATCTACCAACTATATAATGGCATTGGTACTAATTAAATCAATTAAATTATATAAATATAAACATCATTATTTACAATATATAACTTAAATATTGAAATGATTTAACGATTGATCATGTTACAAATAACTATCACGTTCAAGGTTCGAATTTTTTATACACAAACAAGTTTTGATCAAGATGAGAAATTCATTGACTCCAAGAGTAATTTTTTTTAAACTTACTCCATATTTTAACCATCAACTAGGAAAATCCAATGGTTTGAATTAGTGAGTAGATCTAAACCATTGGATTTCCTTAGAATTGATGGCTAAGATGTGAAGTAAGTTTAAAAAACTTACTGTTACAGTAAGTGGATCCCCACCATTTGACGAATGGTATGATTCAACTAGTATTTTTTTAGTTTTAATTAGTTTAGTTGCATGATCAGTATAATTATTAATGTTATGAAACTCAAGTCGAACATCAAACTAAAAGAGGTCAAATATTAGGTTTAATCGATTTAAATCGTCTGATCATAAGATGATTTCATATAAATATTTATAAATGCAAATTTTATATAATTAATAATTATGTATAATTTTTTCATACACAAACAAGTTTTGACCATGGAGTAAAGCAAAATATTAGAGTAGCATTTTATTTTTTAATTTTCAGTGAATAGTCCAGTTCACTTTCTGAGTTATTTTAGTTTAACCGAATTTAACATGGTCAGACCAAAATTTCTCTAGTTCAAAACGACCTAACCCTTCATCCAATTAATATCATATATCATAAGGAAGTCTAACTCATTGAATTCAACCAATTATTGAATCAATATAACAAAACTTCATATCACCTACAAACTAATTTTGTGGGAAAGAAATATGCTACTTTACATATTAGCTATTTATCAACATCAATGACTAGAAGGATGCAGTTTTTACATACACAACAAGACCCTCAACTAAAATGTGTACACTTTCCGAATGAAAATCACAAAAATGGAACAAGAATTACAAAAGAAAAGAACTCTCTATATCATGATCTACTTAAAAATGATGCTTATAGTAGGATCATGATGCTTTTATTGCAAGCAAAGATGAATTAGAGCTTTCCTCCACTTCTGGTGGTGGCTTAACATATTTCCCTATTACTCGTTGGCGATGTCGCCGCCTCATTCTATTCAGTTTTTCCAAACTCTTTTGCTTCCTCTTTTCCTTCTCCTTCTGCCTTAAATTTCTCTCCCTCTCATATAAACCATGCCAGAAGACTTCACCT
Source organism: Lupinus albus (assembly GCA_009771035.1). Taxonomy (NCBI): domain Eukaryota; kingdom Viridiplantae; phylum Streptophyta; class Magnoliopsida; order Fabales; family Fabaceae; genus Lupinus; species Lupinus albus. The sequence goes on from CM020015.1 coordinate 8,018,332, forward strand.
GTTAATGGCCACAACCAATGCCTGCTAGGATCCTCCGAATCGGATAACTCGGCTAAGTCCTCATCCATACTCTTGAGTGTGCTGTATGAGAACCATTTGATCCACATTTGACCTCTACGGCTCTTGAACTTGTGTTGTTCCTCCATTACACCTGTTTCCGGGTTCACATACACCATCCTCCTTGCACTGTGGTATGCCCACACATTTACAAGTAACTCAAGAAGCCTTGAATAGCAATGCTTATCCTGCAATTTTGCATGTTTATTCATGCAAATGATAAATGAATAAATGTTGTTGAAAGAAAATTAAATAGCATTTCATGTTTAGTCACTCAAAGTAAGTAGTGGTCAAATTAATCACTCGATTTAAGAAACTACCATTTTAGTCACTGGAATTATAAACATCAGTCATATTAGTCTCTATCAAATAATGTCAGTCATATTAGACCTTGAAGTTATAATTTTTCAGACTCTATAATAATGCATAAATTTAAGGGGCTAATATGACCAATGTTTATAATTTTAAGGACTGCTAAGAGTGATATTTGTAGTTTTAAAATGATAGTTTCTTAAATTCAAGGACTAATATGACAAATACTTGTAATTTGAGAGACCAATATGGTGGTTCACTCGAATATTTTTTAAAAGCCTGTTCTTTTTTGCATATTTTAAGCTATAGAGAAGAGCAAACAAACATATACATATACATATACACATACAGATTACACGTATATGTGTGTGTATACAGAGAGATGTGTATCAGCGTATATGTTAATCTAAAGAAAAGCTTCTACGGAAAGAAATTAAACCCAAAGGGAGAAAATAGATAAAATCAAACCAGTAAAAAGAAACAATTTTTTTAGGAAGAAAGTTACTTTTGACAAATTCAAAGAACAGTGCCCAGTTGAATGGTGCTGATCATACATCTGCATATCCAATGCATCGACGAACATTCTGCATAAATGATAGTGTATAACAGATATTTAACAAGTTACAGGAGAACAATTTTCTTAGTCGATAAAGTGAGTTTCTTAGTGAATCAGATATACATTAATGAAACCTAGCATACCTGGAGAACATTACAAACTCTAAAAAGGATCTAGTAGGCAGAGCCCAACTCTGCATGACTGACCAGGTGTCACCATCAATAGGCATAGGTGGCAAAGAATCCGTATCGTTTTTTAACCCGTACATCCTCCTCATGGTTTCCGAGAAAGCAAACCTTCAATCAAACAAAAAATGCAGAGAAAATCAAAATATATCTTCAAAAGTGTAAAAGATGATGAAGCAAATCAAGGACCAGCATTAAAAGATCTTACTTGCAATTTCCTGCATTTAAGGCATCACAAAACGACCAAAAGTCTTTCTGCAAAGGGTTTTCGGGATCCATGCGCACCCAAAAATATAGTGCATCCCCGAACTTTTTGGATTGGATCGCGCCTAATAATGCATTTTCAGCTGTTCCGGACAAAGATGCCTGTTAAAACCCCAAGCAAGATGTCAAGTAGTACAGAACAGAAGTTGAAGGGGAAGGAGTAAAATAAAGCAGCAGCAGAACTTTCTAACCTAATATGATTAGCAAGGATAATAATAACATGAATTTATTAAGACCAATATTTTCAGAGATGGAAAAGTGTATTATTAAGAGGTATATCTTCAAAATAATGAGGCATGAAAAAGAATCAAATACCTTCCTTGCTGTTGCTCTCCAAGACTGAAATCCAACCCATGCATTTTTGTGCAAATGGTCAATTCTGTTTGCAATCGCAAAGAATGCTCCATATTCACCAAGTACATCTCGATAGTAAGCGTCAGTAAGCAGTGGGAGACGCGACGATGCAACAACATCATCTCTCCCCCGTCTTCGACCTTTAGTGGACTGCAAATATTCAGTGCATATGTTGTGTCAGATAGAAATCAACCATTTCGCAAGATTTGAGGCATTCGATGTAGCATACCCAAAAGAGAGAGAGAGAGAGAAGAGCATGAGAAGGCGAATGCACCAAAACAAGAACAATACCAAATACTAAAGAAGGGATAGAGGATAGACAGGCCATGGCACCAAATGAGAATGCATTGCATAACATAACATGAATACAACAACAACCCAGCCTTAGTCCACTATGTAGGGTCGGCTACATGGGTCGAACAATAGCATAACGCTCTATCATAAATCATGTCCATTAACAAAGAAATACAATTTGTAGAAAATAGTATGCCATTATAGAAGAGTATTTCTTATTATTTTACACACATAGAGAGAAAGAGAGAGAGAGCTAGCTTACCAGGCCAACTCCACGGTAAAGAGATTTTTGGTGTAGAAAAGGCCAGGATCCTTCACCAAAGTAAGGCTCATAAATGCATAGTGGCTGCCCCGTCCGCTCAAGCTCTCCGTCATCCCTTTCATGCAAATCATTCTTTAACCTATCAGCCTTCTTAGCATTTCGATATACTTCTTCCCATGTTCTATGTGGCTGATCTGTTCTATCCTTCATCTGCATTAAAAATCAAAATGACTTCTAAAGTCGCCAACCTTGTAAATGGAAGTCGTGAAAAGTTCAATACCCTGAATTTTATTAATTAGAACAACCCCTTATCTTACCTCTTCATCCTCTCTCCTTTTTGTTCTTATAGCCGTCTGAACTAACTTCTCTTCTTCCCATATTGTATATACAAATGAATCAGTAGATGAAACGGTAACAATGGATCTATTTTTTTTAGAATCATTCCACTGGTCCTCATATTTATCTAAAAATATGCGACTTCTTGTTGTCCTATTTTGATATGTTAAATTTGGAATTGATTCAAGCAAATGCCACTGCCATTGTTCTTTAACATCAGGGGAAATTTCTGAAACAGCATTAGGAAGAACAACCTCTGACGGAAACCGGATAATGTTCTGAACTAAAGATGCATATCCCTCAACTGCTTCTGAAACCATAAGGTTCTTTGCAGTGCTTCTCCCTATTGAGGCAATGTTACGAGCCAGCGGTGATATGTTCCCTTTTGAGATCACTTCCAATACAATTTGTCTCAGAACTCTCCCATTATCCTTAGGGAAAAGGTAGCCATTCACCCTATCATCAACCTTGTTGGTGTTGACAAAACAATTTAGAAATACATGGTATGACAAAATCTTGACTCAATTTGAAAATTAATAAAAAAATAATTAACATTTTAGATGCTGAGAAGTTATTATAAATGTCATAAAAAACAACTTCTGGATTGCTAAGATAATAGAACTGCCGATAAAAATAGATGCATGCTCTGGCTATGGTGTAAAGAAATAGAGCAAGGACATACATATTTTCTGATCATGGGAATATCCGGAGCAATAATAGGTTTCTCAAAGCACATGGCTTTCATCAAAATCTCTGGAAAAGACGGTTCTTCAAGGATGGATCCATATATCACAACATCCGCTGTGCCAATAACAGAATCTGCATTCAAATCTCCAGCTATGTGCTCTATAATACCTCTTGGATATTTCAAGCTACGAGCCATGGTCTAATAATATAGAACACAAAGATAAGAAACTTCAAATTATTTATCCACAAACATAAAGAATAAAAAAAAGGATAGATACCTCAAGAGCCACACTGTAGTTTTTCGTTAGTTCCCCACTATGAACAATGATCCGTAGTTGTGCACGGGAGTTATCTTTGCTGGATGGGAAGTCTGCAAGAAGTGGTGATAATGCTTGCAAAACCATGGCATGCCCCAACCACATGCCCTTGTATAAAAACTGACTTCCTACAATTGCAATGATCAAATCTTTTCGGCCATAGCCCATATTGATGCGCAAATCATCTTTTTGTAACGCCATAAATGCATCTGTTTCTATTGATTCAGCAGGGGAACCAGGAATGACATAGAAATTTCCAGCATCAAAAGTGGAGTAAATCATCTGTGGAGTTACATAAGAAACACTAGTTGTCACTTGTCAATTACTATTTAGTTGATGCGTCGAATAATAAATGAATAACTTGTCCCATAAGTATTACCGGCAAGGCATAGTTTGGAAAGACAACAACTGTTGAACGGTTGAAGGCTCTTCTCCAATCATTCAAAAGTTCAATCTTCCCACTAGCAGTATATTGCCTTGAACGATAAGCAAGGTCATTTTCATGAATGATCCATACAAAAGGTATAGACTTGAAAGGTTCTTGCGAAAAACTGCAACAAATAAAATCATTTGTGTTATTTGATTAAGGACATTCATGGCAAAAGCCTCAAACACAACCGCAAAAAAAATTGTACTGAAGCTTCAAGACATTGCATAATGAAGTCACAATGAGTGAAATACCCCATTCCTTATACTGTCCAGTGCATCATTCTATGCTATGTGCATCAATTTTGAGACAATGTTTCCCAAAAAACTAAAATAGGTCAGAATATACAAACCAGCATGGGAAGGAAAAGTTGTAGCCTACAGGTTTATATTGCAAACTTAATATTCCTTGCAGTGACAAAGATGTTCATGCTTATGCAATTGTAGAAAGGAAAATTTCCAGGCAGAGAAGGGGAAAACATTATAATAGGGAAGGCTTGCGTGTGACTGGTAGAGGTAAAAACTACGCCATTAATTTTAAAGTTCACTGATAGAGATCATCCCTTTGTAAAAATATTAAGGCGTGTGAAGTCAATAAATAATTCAGATAACGACAACAATTCAGAAATCTTCTCCTTCGAATATTAATTTAGGTATCTTACCAAGAAAAGGCACCCTTTACTTCAAGAGAGCTCGCAATTATACCGTCATAGCTGCAAAAGACAGGCATTCTTATCAGATTCAAAGAGAATTAGTTAATCGAGCCCAGGTAAATCAAGAAAAGGCTCACAATTATACCGTCAAACAGTAGTTTCTCTGTCAGTAACACATCAAGAAACAAGCCCAGGTAAATCACAAGAACTGTGATATACTAAATAAAAACAATCACATCACACTAGTTTCAAACTTAAAACAAAATGAATTAATACATATCAGTATAGGGCTAAAAAACCGGAAGTGATGATTAATAGAATTAAACAACATTCTTCTACACAAACTGAAAAATAATATAATTTAATTGAAAAAATTATGAAGAATTAATCAAGGAATCAGTATTATAATCTAGCATATAAAACAAGACATTATTTTTCTGTTACTTTCCAATGAGTAGTTAATTTCGGTGAATTGTTGAAATACAACAGAGGCAAGGAGCATCAACCACAACTTAAAGATCAGGTCAGATATATAAACTTCGAAGAACTTAAACAGTTGGTCTAGACGTAAACATTAGAATAACAATCATACTTTAGCCAATCTACAGCATTGTCTGCCGTGTCACAAGTTCGAATAACGGTAATGGGAACTCTTAAATTTATCCACACATTACGCCCTGGTCCATCTTCAATTGAAAAGACCTGCAAAACGTAGAAAACATTTGGCCTAAAATAATCAATATAGTAAATGGCGAGGAAGTGAACAGATTCTTAAGTATTCTTTAGACACAATGAGACACTATAACAAGTAGATATATTCTTAAGGACTTCAATATATACATTCTTAAATGTACAACCCGGCTTCAATTTTAAAAACACTTGTCTAGTGCTGTTCTCTGTCGAAGGTGAACATCCGGTAGAAGTACCCTTGCATATCCAGTTTGGCCTTTGAAACTAATATAAAGTAACTCTTTGCTTCTGCTTTCAGTCTCCTCCGGAAATCAGTACCATAATAAAAGATAGTCACTCTCACACTAATGCATATCATACCGAGACATTGATCAATCCCTTTTTATTTTTTTAAATACAGATTTATTTGTCCGGCATAAGATCGAAAGCAAAATATAGAGTACCTGGATTTCATAGCCAATCTCTAGCAAAGCAGCTGCAATTGTTGCCATCAGCAATTGTTGTGAATCAACCAACAGTTCTCCAAATACCTTCAAAAGAAACCAAAATAATATATATTTTCAATATCAAGAAAGAAATCAATAAAACTATATATTGATAACAGGGAAATTTTCGGAGAATTTAAAATTTTAATTAATATCAAACTTTATTTCCACTTAAACAGTCCTAAATTTGTGAAAAATCTGAAATATTTCACCATAGGAAGAAAAAAAAATGTCTATGCCGAACCATATGCTTAACCTTAAAAACTTGCTTCTAAAGAGCTTATTTGGACTCATTATATAAAGTACTTAAACAGGTGTTTGGAAGAGCTTATAGCTCTTTTCAGCTTATTTCAATAAGCTTAAGGGTCTCATGTGAAGTATATAATAAGCACTTGATTAATATTTTTAGCCAAGTACACACATTAATTATGCTCACAACAAAAACATGAAGAAACTTTGCAAATAACGACCAATATAACAGAAGTGCATCATTTTCAACAAGGAAAATTAGGTGAACTAACCAGTGCCAGCTGAGGCTTTCTGTACCCAAAATGAAACACTGTCTGGTTCAACAAATTCATGTCCTTACCAACATCCATCCTGAATTTCTCAGAAATCTCAGGAACAAAAAAATTCTCTTCTCCAATGTCCAAGACATAATTCTCTATGCCCTTATAATGTGACACATTCCCAGAATGCATCTTCACAGCACTGAAAGAACCCTTTGACATTTCCACAACAGAAATGGGCAAGAACATTTGGAAAACAACAACCAAACACAAGAACATTGACACAGTGCAAATCCATTGAATGTAATTTATTTTCTTTGATAGAAAACGTGAGAATCTGGATCTGGTCCTCTGTGAAAAAAGGTGTTTCTCTTTTCTGTTTGGTTTTGAACCAAATAAACTTCCTTTCTTTGATGGGATCACTGATTCCAAAGAACCCATTTATAGTCCCATCAAATTGGGGCACTTTGGATTAGGATAAAGCTTCAAACTTTGAGTTAAAACACATGCAGAGAAGAATACCCAGATGGGGAAATTTTAATGGGGTTCAAGGAAATAGCTCAAGATAGTTAAAGAAGTTGAAAAAGATCAAAACTTTGAGATTTGAATTCAATAAAATTGACCTGTGAGAAATGGGTGATTGTGATTGTGATTGTGAAAAAGTGTCAGAGTTGAGAGAAGCTGTTTAACTGATAAGTGATTTTTTAATGAAGATTTGGCGTTGAATTATAGAAACGATAGAGACTAGTGTTTTCTTGAGCAATAGACTCGGAAAGGAAAAAAAATAAGCTAAGGGGATTAAAAATTAAAAATTAAAATTAAAATTAGTTAGTCAATTTTAATATAATTTAATTTAACTTTTTCTTGTCTGAAAGAGGTGATGTGTACGCGCATGTGGGATGAGTTGAGACACGCGCGCGTGCTGGTAAAGACCTGGAATTGCAGGTGAGAATGAATGTGATCTCAATTAGTTTTTTCTTATGTGTCTTTTCCTCAATAACAAAACTTAGCTAAACTACGTGTTACTAGTATATGTGACCTATTAGAGGATAATATGTAAATCATTTTGTTTACTCTCAATGTTAAAAAAAAATTGATTGTAAATCTAATAAATGTTCATTCCTTAAAAGTAAATAAAACGGTACATGTATCATCCTCTAATAAGTCACCTATAGCACTAACACCTATTGTATTTTATCCTAGCATAATAATCATCATTGACTATCTATAAAAACTCATTCTTCAACCACATATTACTGGAATATTGTATTAACAAATGAAATTTAGACTAGTCAAGATTATTATGTCTTCAAAATTTTATTTCTATTTCCATTAAATTATCAAAATGAAATAATTAATTCTTTAAATTCACCTAATATTTCCAATTACAATAAAAACCTATCATATCACACCATTTTTATACTGCCAAGTTTATGAATGTTTCAGTCACCAAAAGTATGCAACTCTTAACTGAGTATATTATGACTACTACCACTACAGAACTAGCCTCTTATTGTTTTAATCTCATCATATTTGATTTCATTTTCTTCTGAGATTAGATATAACTATGAACACTCAATTATGTCCGGCCAAAAAAGAAACATACATCTTCATAAAAATGAAATTTTGACAAAAAAATATTTTATGATAAAAATTGAATATTTTGAGATATTCTTTCATAAAAATCCGGTGGAAAATAAATTAAAGATTGCAATATAAAAATATACAAATCAAATCAAATTATAAATTTTCATATTAATTTGATTGTGTTGCACAAATCATTTTGATTAGAAAATTGATTTCACAAAAGACTAGTCAACAAATAAATAAAGGTTGTAATATGAAAATAAGCAAATAAAATCAAATAAAATTGATGTCAATTTGATTAGGTTGCAATTTTAAAATAGAATAATAATTGCAATAAGAATAAGTTAAGGATATCAAATGATTTTTTTTTCATTTTTTATCTCACATTTTCATTTTCTTGTTTTAATGAAAATAAAAAATGGATTTTAGTGAGTTAATAGTTAGTTATTAACCTTTTAAAGGAAGAAAATCACTTTTAAAATATTACATGTCAAAATTTCTCATAATAAAAGTGAGAAATTGAGATTTATTGCATACTTAATTTTTTTGTTTTTGAAACATGTGTTCAGCTAAAATTCTCACACTACTTAACTCCTAAAAAAACAAAGAGAGAATGCACCAAAATAAAAGAGATTTGGTACAACAATAGAGGAGATTTCCTCTTTTTTCAATATTTTGTTTCTAGCTAAAGTTTAGGAAAAATTAATTTTTCATCTATTCCAAAAGATATATGTGTGACAATATAAATAGCACAAATTGACTACTGAAAATGAGGAAAAATTACACACCGAAAATACTAAGAAAAAGGAAGAACTGAAAAAACTGCAAAAGCAATGTGGAAATGCTATGAGGCAAGAGTAAAATTTGTTGAACAAAGAGATCTGGTGTGGGTAGGACTACGGGTCGTGCGCCTATCTCTGCAGTAATTTGTAGTAGTGTGATCTGCGTAGATGTCATAACATCTACGCTGCTTCTCTTCACTAAATTAATTATCAAAATCAATAAAAAAATACAATTATTAATTAAATTAATAAATAATAATAATAAACTATTTTTACAAATCCTTTTGAATAGCTAATAATCAACCAAACTTTTTATGATTTTGTTTGGAATGAATTAAATATCTTTATTTATGTAATTAACTAAAATCAGGATTAATAAATAATTAGAGCATATTAATATAATAAAAATATTATTAATAAAATTACATGAAAATCTTTATAATGATATAAATTTTAGGGATTAATCAAAGATAGAGTATGGTAGTGAAAATGTTTACTGTTTTCAAATCATCTTCGAATGATTATGCTATGATCATTCTCTTCACTAAATTAATTCTCAAAATCAATAAAATATACAATTATTAATTAAATTAATAATTAATAATAAAAAACTATTTTTACAAATCCTTTTGAATAGTTAATAATCAACCATACTGTGTATGAATATTTTTGTAATGAATTAAATTTCTTTATTTATGTAATTAACTAAAAATAGGATTAATAAATAATTAGAGCATATTAATATAATAAAAAATATTATTAATAAAATTACATGAAAATCTTTAGGGATTAATCAAAGATGTGGGAAAGTCGTGGAAACATTTCTCGTACTCAAATCATCTCCGAATGGTCACGTTACGCTCATTCTTTTCACTAAGTTAATTCTCAAAATCAATAAAAAAAACTACAATTATGAATTAAATTAATAACTAATAATAAAATAACTATTTTTGCAAATCCTTTTGAATAGTTAATAATCAACCAAACTTTTTTTTGCAATGAATTAAATTTCTTTATTTATGTAATTAACTAAAATTAGGATCAATAAATAATTAGAGCATATTAATATAATACAAAATATTATTAATAAAATTACATGAAAACTTTTATAATGATATAAATTTTAGGGATTAATCAAAGATGGAGGAGGGTCATGGAAACGTTTCTCGTCCTCAAATCATCTTCGAATGGTCACGCTGCGCTACTTCTCTTCACTAAATTAATTCTCAAAATCAATAAAAAATATAATTATTAATTAAATTAATAACTAATAAATAAAAAAATTAATAATATTAAAATCAATACCTTTTGCAAAAAAATTTAAAATTATCAATCACATCAAGGAGGGAGGGACGGTCATCCTTCAAGGTTTCTTTTCCTCAACTTATCATTTGGACGATCGCGCTACACTACTTCTTTACTAATTAAAACACTTAAACAACAATCACATAAAGAACTACGTAGTCTTGATTCCCTTAATATGGATGCATAGGAACAAGATCTTATATTGTCCGATACAACAAATAAATAAATAAAATTTCTCCTTTTAATAATTAATTAAATAATCCAAATAATTTTAAAGAATAAAATAAACCATATAATTTAGTGAGGGGTACCGCTTAAAGCAAGCGGATAAGGTGTTAATACATTTTCTAATCCGTAAGTGACTCCCGAACTTGGATTAAAAAATTGAAAGCTCAATGTAATTGAGCTATCAGATTTTTCTACATTTTTACCATAAAATATAGTGTTGTTCTCTAAGAAAGTCACGCAGCTGAAAATCAGGGTCTAAAGTTTTCGTGTAGTCCACTTTAGATATGGTGTAATACCTCACCCTGGTGTGAATTAGACTTTCTAAAACCATGTAAGACATACATTGTGTAGAACACGAGAGCACACATTAACTTTAATCTCTCGCAATTTCTATTTCTCAAAAAAAATATTGGGACTTTTTGTCCTTACAATAAAGTAACTCTATCGTCACCCAACCCTGAGTGGTACAAGATATCATTGCACCATCGTGTCCTTATATCATAAAAACGACATGTTTGCCTACAAAATAAATAACAGTGGTAGGACCTTTCGTCCTAAGAGTAATTTTTATCATAATAAAAAGCTTTGTACAAATAATATTTAACTTAGGTTAGCCTCAACTATATGACAATTGTCAATCCATTATTGACACTCCATATTTTGTAATGAAGACTATGTTTTCCCAATGGGACCCCCAAACCTAAAGGCATACATTATGCATATTTTCTTGAATTATCACACATTACATTCAAGCATAGTTTAATTTCATTCATCCATTCATACATGCATTCAAAAAGTACAATACATGCATTCAAAAAGTACATCATTTAATTATATGCATATTCACCCGTTCATGCTAACAATCATCAAAAAGAAAAAATAAATCATCCCAACATTACATTTCATTCAAAAACATATTATGCATTTTAAAATGTTATGTCACCATATCATTACGTACATCGTCGTATATCTCCATATGTATTGTCTAAATAAAGCAAAGAAAAATCACTTCATGCTTCTTCAAGCACTTCATCTCATATTTCAACATTAGAAAGTAAACTCATCTTCTACCTCTAGCATTTTACTCATTATCCATTTTAACCACATTTTCTCTTTAGGGTTTTGGGGTTTTCATGAATCAACCCACAACCCTTTCCATTCTTGAAATACTAACTCTAAACCAAGAGTTTACAAGGTAAAAACGACATAAAACGAACCATAACTCAAAAGGATGAGTTTTCATGGTTTCTCACATTTTGAGAAGAGATCCAACATACCCAAAATGAGTTTTAAAGAGAAAAAGAGAGTTAGAATCAAGAGTTTTACCTCTTCTCAAGCTCTTGGATGAGTATCAAAGCTCCTTGCCCTTGTAAAATCTCTCTTCTCTCACCTCTCTTCAATTCTTAACCCTAAAATGTGTTTGGGGTTTCTCATTAAATGTTATCTCGTCGGGTTCTCGCTTAAGCGATCCCATTCTCGCTCAAGCGAGAAAATCCCGCCAATTTTAAAAAATTCAGATCTGACCCTCTCGCCCAGGCGAGGGAACTCTCGCTCAAGCGAGACATCTCTCGCTCAAGCGAGGATCCTCTTGCTCAAGCGAAGATCTTACAGCCTCGACAGGTCCAAAACATCACTTTTTTCGCCTAGGCGAGCCAACTCTCGCTCAGACAAGAATCTTTCCGTATAGCCCAGGATTTCACCCTTCTAGTTGAGCCTTTCTCGCCCAAGCGAGCCAACTCTCGCTCAGGCGAGACCACTTTCTCTCAAGCGAGCCAACCCTCGCTCATGAGAGAATCCTTCAGTATAGCCTAGGATTTCACCCTCCCAGGTGAGCCTTTCTCGCCCAGGCGAGAATCCCTCGCTCAAGCGAGAATCCCAAGACTGATACTATAATTTTAAATGCTTAAATTTAGGGTGTTACACCGGACAAAAGCAAGGATTCAACCATGAGTAGTCTGAGTAAAATTGTGACACCACATTCGTTCATCGTTGGATTAATCTGAATTTCGGATATGTTGTTTCTCATAGATGAGTCTTCAATATGAATGGTTGGATCAACGAAATATGAATAATTGGTTATGCTAAGCGTCATTCTTATGCTCAGTGCAAGTTGGAAAGTTTTTTGGCAAAAATATTATGCCTCCGATATGCTACGTGTCAAGTCTGCACTCAATGGAAAAGGGAGGTACGCTCAGTGCAAGCCAGTATGATAAAAGGTCACATCTAACTATACGAAGCGGTGCGCTTAGCGCAAGGGGGTGCGTTGAGCATGAGAACCATAATTCTAACACTATTTAAGGGGTTTAACTTGGATTTGTAAAAGATATATTTAGATATGAACATTTTGTACTCAATTTCTTTTAGTTTTTAGGGTAGTTTGGCTCATTTGAGTCATGAGATAAGGTATAAGTATTAGAATAGTTAATATATGCTTATGTGTGTACTTCTACCACCCCATTAGTTGTTTTTATCCCCATCTTACTTACATTTTGTGAACATGAAAAGCTAAGTTCATTTTTTGTTGGGATTGAATGTGATACAAATTGGATGTATACATATTGATGAAGTTTATATTATTTCATAAAGTTTTGATTCTTTTGAGTTATATATGTGTTTAATCCTTACTTTAAGTTTGATCATCTTCTTGTATGTTTTATGAATGAAATCCTTGCATGATTCTGACTTTATATAACTCATCACTTGGTATAATTGCTAGACATAGATTTATATCAAACTGTCATTTCATATATGTTGTTGTATTAGTTGTTAGACATAGTGTTAATTCAATAACTTTATAACTCTCAGACTTGTTAGCATATACTACTAGACATAGAGGTATGTTAAACGGTTTATATATCTTTATTGTATTAATTTAGTTGCTAGACATAAAGCTATTTTAATCAGGTATTAACATAGACCAAGATGTTGACGGTTAATACAATTGAGGTGTTGCATTTAACTTTGTTTAAACAAAATATTTATTTTTTATTTTTGTGTCTGACAAGAGTTTATCTTGCTCCTACGTATCCCTAGGTGCAATAGGGAAATCAAGACTACATAGTTCTTTAAAAGATCGTTTGTTGGTTTGGTTTGATTAAAAATGGTTTGATTGAAAGTTGTTAAAAATTGGTTTGAGTTTAATCGAAGTGGGACTAATAGACGACGAGTCAACATTGATTGATTACCCTCTTCGCACTTCGATAAATAGAAGAAGCAGTACAAATGATCGTGACTGGTTCTCGGCTCGAAGTAAAAAAAAGAGACACAATACGAGTTGTAACCTCGCTATTGAATCACAAAAACATTTTTTTATTTTTTAAACAAGTAACCGCGACCGATTCTGGACTCGAAGTAACAGGTAAGGCACTATACAAATCATAACTTCAACTATTAAATTCCTTAAGAAAACTAGTTTTAATTATTGGATTTTAAGACATTTTTCATTCTATTGCAATCCAAACAAATATTTAGAATGTTAAATATACCTAAGTCACATGCGTCAATTTACAATTAAATAGCATCTAAATCACATATCTTAATGTACAATTAACAAAACTATGTATGTTATGGCAAATGTTAAAGGTACCATAACAGTTCTACCTATGCTCCTAAGGTACACTTGTTAAAAGAAAATTTCTAAGAACCATGTCTTTTTCGTTTCTAAATTTTTTATGAACTTGATATATGTATTAGATTTATTGGTTGGGGTTGCATTTAGCATTATGAATTGTTTGAAAAATCAAGTTTAGTTGTAATGATAAAATTCTTTGTGAGCTTAGGGTGTTTGTGGAATTTGAAATTATTATATGAAAAATAGTTTGATCGTGAATTAATATGAACATAAAAGCAAGATTCAATTTCAAGCATTAGGATGCAGAGTACTATTATTTAATTTTACTTGTGAGCACTCAATTTTGCTTAGCCCATTTTTTATATTTAAAAATTTCAAAATTAAAAATAATAAAAAGGGCATTCCAGTAATTTTTGTTTTATATAGTCAAATATTTATTTTTACTCACTTATGGATATTATTGTAATTTTTAGAATTTTATAGTGTCTCAAATTAATTTTTGTCCAAAAAAGGTACTCTCATAATTTTTGAAGTTAAATAAAATATTTATAATTTACAAAGATATTTTGTTAAAATATTTTAATCATTGAAAATGTATTTTTTTTTAGATGTCTGAAACCCAGTTTTATCCATTTTGATTGTTCAATTGTTAATAAAAAATTATAAAATCTTTAATTATTATATGTTTCATTTTAATTAAGTGCTTAATTTCAAAAATCATTAATAAAAAATTGGTTTCCAATAGTTTTATTTTAATTAAAAATCAATATTTATTATGGTGATTAAAGAATCTAATATAAATAGTTGAGTAATGTTTTAGAAAAAAGAAGAGATGAAACATGTGAATTAAAGTTGGAAATAGCTGAAAAAGGTAGTCATTATGAAAAGATCACGAGATAGAAGCAAAAATACCAAAGAAAAAATAAAAGGAAAAGAGAGAGAGAAAGGAAAATTCTAAAAAATTGCCTAAAATTTGTGTTAACATATATTTTTCAAGGAAAATGATATATTCTTTTACTTAATCATCCTACTAATGTTATATCACTTGTAAACCAAATACTAATAAATAAAATATCACTTTATGACATATATCATTTTTTTGTCGGTAAGAGGATTGATAGGAGAATATAACATTACTCATTTTTCAATTTCGACCAACATTGTAATTTTGCGTTGGATTCCCATGCAATTTTGCACCCATTGGCGGACGACCTTCTTACCTTCCACGCTCGGGGAAATTTACAAGAATGATGTAAGTGAACTTTTTAATTACAGAAACGATGTAACTTTTTTAGAATTTACAGGGGAGAGGTGTAACTTTTTTAAAATTTGTGGACTGAAACCGCGTTTTTTGTTATTTGGAATGGAAATCGTGGCTTCCAACCACGTAACATGGAAACTGTGGATATTATCATAGAAAACGTGGATCCTATCCACTAATATGTATAGAACTTGAATTTTATTCATGTTTTTTGTTCACTATATATATCCCAAATTAAACCGCAAACTACACTTACACACTCTCAATTTTCAGTAAACATAACTTCAACCACAAACTAAAGTTACTCTCAATTTCCAGTGAATAAGCTTACTTCAATTCTTAAGGTAACAATATTAACATTGTCATTATATTATTAACATTATGACTTTTTAAGCTAACAAAATATCAAATTACTTCACTTCATGGTTTTATCAATATGATTAACATCGTCACTTTTTATAACACAATAGCAAATTACTTCATAAGAGAAAATCACTTTTATATTATCAATTGCAAATCACAATTATATTATGATATGAATTTTATCAATATTAACATTATCATAGTTGTTTTTTGTAGATGATTATCATAAGAGATATTGTTAGTGATTAAGATGATATTGAGTTAATTGGTGATGATGAGGAGGATGTTGAGATTGGTAGTAGCGAACAACATGGTAACATAATATATGTTAATCCGTCAGGTTTTTTTCACGTATACTAATTCTGAGGTTGGTCGTGACTATACTAATTCTGAGGTTGGTTGTGACACACACTTTCCATTTCCATAATGGAGAGTGTACTATCATATTGGAGGATGATATTGTTAGTGTACTATACGGAAAACAACCATGTGAATCATTCACAACAAACAAAAACAATTCATGATCTAATTATTAATAATGAAATAAAAATATATACAAACAAAACAAATAACAACACCTAAACAACTAAACTTATTAACTAAACTAAAACCTTTAAATAACAACAAACAAAAATATAAATAATTGAAAAAAAATACAAAACGTCGTTGAAAACCATGAATTGTGCATTTCAAAAAATAAAGAGGAAAACGTGGTTGCAACCACGTATTTAGCCTAATTCATGGACTCAGTTCACGTATCTACTACATTCGTGAATGAGGTCCACGAATCCAGTAGAGATAAACACAAAACGTGACTCTAATCCATGAATTTTGTAAAAAGTATTCCATCTCTGTAAATTTTACAAAAGTTATACAAAAACGATAATAAAAAGGTCAGAGTATACCATATATGTAAATTTCTCCACGCTCGTTTCCACGTGAATATCTGCAAGTATTTTTTATTATTTCTTTTTTTGCTTACTATAATATTAAATAATATATTTTGTTTCTATTAATAAAAATAGTTAAATAATGTTATTTCAATAAATAATAAGTAATTCATTTTTAATAAATATTTTATTATAAAATAAGGGTGACAATAATAAATTAAATAATAAAAACTAAATAAATCTCTTTAATTAATAAATTATTTAGAGAATGTAATAGTGAGGTTATGACTCTTGTCATATCTTACTTTTTTCTTCGAGCAAAAAATGATTACAGTCATTAGTAATTCTTATACTATTTATTAAAGTCGGAAGTTGACTCACAACCGATTCAATGTCTTCTACTACTAATTCACTTTTAAAATAAATTCTTTAATAAAAATTAATTAATGTTTTAAATTAACTATTTTGGAAATCTAATGGTGAGGTTATCGCTCATGTTGCATATTACTTTCTGCATCGAGTCGAGAAATATTTATGATTACTAATACTACATCTATTATTTATTGAAGTGAGAAGTCAGTTCAAGACTAATGTGGTCTCTTCTACTATTAATTCCCCTTGAATTAATTAAATAATTTCTTTAATAAAAATCAAACCAATTTGTAATGATTTTAAACTCAAAACTATGTAATCTTAATTTTTCTACTTCATCTAAGGATAAATAAAACAAAATAAATTATTATTTTTTTGTCGGCAAAGGTAAATAATTTTATTAAATAAAAGAGATATTTACAACATAAATTATTGTGTTTATTCAAGACTAATGCGGTCTCTTCTACTATTAATTCCCCTTGAATTAATTAAATGATTTCTTTAATAAAAATCAAAATAACTTGTAATCATTTAAAACTCAGAACTACGTAATCTTGATTTTTCTATTTCATCTAAGGATAAATAGAACAAAATTAATTCTTGTTAAACACAAATATATATATATATATATATATATAAAAGGTTTGCTAACATAAATAAAGTTGTTTTCATGAAGGATCATCTTAGTATTGTGCACCCAAATATTTGGACCAAAAAGTCAGATTTCATTTTATTCACACAACCTAATTTCAAGGATATTTTAGTTAATTTACTTTATATTACAATTATTATATATCTTATCTCTTCATATATGGCCTAACTTCTCAATTACTTCACTTCAATGAAGGTTACTTTCACTATATTGTTAGTTTTTTATTAATGAAGAAGGTCTCTAGTCATGAGATTTAGTTCTGATATTTTAGCATGGGGGTGAAAAAGTATATGATGAGCTCCATGACCAAAGAAGTTTGAATATTTGATAGGAACATAAAATAATATGCGACCAACTATGTGTATGATCCATATTGGTTTCATAGATTTTGTTAGAAATATGACACTTGGTGGAAATGTGACAAATTTTTAATAAAATGTTTGAAACTAAAAATGTCAATTTATCTTAAAAATGAAAAATGGAAAATATTAAACATGGAAATGGAGATTTTTATAATGGGATATTGAATATTTCTAGATGAAGTTTAATATATATACACTTGACAACAGAAAGATTTATACACAATCAAGATGCATCATTTATTTGTATTAATTTTATTTAAAAAATTGAATAATATTTGAAGAAGAAAAGTGAAGTAATTGAGAAATGAGCACTATGTGAAGAGAGAGAAGATGTAAAAAATATAATATAATGTAATTAACTAAAATACTTTAAAATGGAGTTGTGTGAAGAATACAATGAAATTTGGTTTTTTGGTCCAAATATTTGGATACACAATGCTAACATTATATAATTTTGTTTTAATAATTTAATTTTTAATAAAATAAATTAAGGGTATAACTAAACCATGCATTTAGCAATGATACCATTTTAATACTGAGATGTCAATACTTTCTTCAACCTGTAATCGACTCTCAAGTTCAAAACTATTATTCAAATACTATATTTTTCAAATTCACTATAAAAGAGAATTTTTACGTTTTAACCATAAAAATTTTAGTAACAATTACAATTCATGTGAGAGGTTGAAATTGCAATCTACCTATTCCTAAGTCATGAAACTGGTGATCCATCGAGGATCGGGTCACGATATATGGTTAATATGTTCCATATTTATATAATCTATCAATCACGTATTGTTGTATCATTAAAAAATTAACTCTAATACAAGGTTGTTTTTTTTTAAAAAAAAAATGCTCATGTAAGATTCCGAAGCTTCAAGCGTTTGGTTAATTTGAACATGGAAACCCAACCCACCAACCGGAGCTCATGTATGCCCCCAATGCTTTGAAGGTTGTTTTTTACTATTTATTTATATTCTCGAGCGTTTTGAGAATATGTATATGTGATTAGGTATGGAAGTTCAAAATCAAAATAACTTTGTTTGAAAATTATTCGAAAATTGAAGTTTTTTTTCTATTATTTGGAAGATATATTTTATGTACACCATTTAGAGCTGTGATATTTCTATTATTACCATTTCAATACTGCAATAGTAACATTGCAACGTTAAAATTAAATATAAACTCTAAAAAAACATATATCCACAATGATCATGACCTAAATTAAGGAATCAGAAATAATTCAAACCAAATATAAATCAAATATATATAAAACATACAATTTTGTATCTTATGATTGATTTTAATAGAATAAATGTTGAAGAATCAAGTTCATTATCACACAAAAAAAGTCAAAGATATGATTTTTTAAGCGAAAAATATTTTTTTTCCTCGGTAAGGGTCAATGATACATTGTGAACTTTTAGCGGATTTATTACAAAAAAAGTGAAGTTTCATTTTTATTATTTGGAAGAATATTATCATCGACTCATACAATATTATTATCTTTATCACAATTTCATTATCTAGTAGCTTCAATAAAAATAATAATATTACTATCTTTATTTTAGATTAAGATTCGTTATGTTTTATATCATGAATGTGATATTTTTTAATATTATGAATTCATATAATCATAAATATGAATATTTAAAATTAATTTTAATTTCAATAATATTAAAAGTGTGATAGCAACATTGCAATATTAGAATCAAATATAAATTCTAAAAAAATATCCACAATGAGTATTGCCTAAATTTTGCATAAATTAAGGAATCAGATATAATTCAAACCAAATATAAATCAAATATGTGTTGTTGTGCATACAATTTTGTATATCTTATGTTTGATTTTAATGAAAACGAAGTGAACCTGGACATATTAAAAAAATCAAATTTGTTGTGATGATACTACAGAAAGTGATTAACAAATTATCATCCCCTGCTATACAATGATAGAATTTCCCAACAAATATAACGCCATGAAGAAAATAACCAACAATTACAAATAAAGTTTTGCACTTTGTACGTAGAGGATCACATAATATGCAATATTAATTGGATGTCTCAATAGATTTAACAAACAGATGGCCCAAAGTTTGGAACAATGGTACTTGTCATTACATCTTTTATGTTATTTGAAAAAGATGTAAGATATATCAAGGAAACATCAAAATATCTACAACATAACTTACATTTAGCATATATCTCATTAAATTTCTTGAAGTCCTTCAAGTCAGTCAACCTCAAAGAAATAGATGGCAAAAATCAACTCATATTATTAGTAGTCATTACATATCCAAACTAAAGGAGAGAAAAGAATTGATACAAAATTGTTGTCTTAACAACTCCTTAGTAGTAAGAGACACCATCGGATTTTAGGATCTCCCCATATTTTTTAGAAGCTGCAAGGATTAATTATTTCAAATGTCAGCCACAAAATCAGTAAGTGCACTTTCAGACAGAAGTGCATTATCAAGACAACACTCCTAACATATGTCAATGGAAAAGTGAGACAAACTAACATGCATATACTTGACAATAATTAATGATAATGAAAGAATGCAAACATGTGGTGAAAATTATCTGTAATTTACTATTCATATAATCATTGCTCCACTCTCTTTTTTTGATGGATTTCACTCACATATTTCGTTCAAGAAGAACAGATCTAAGTAAGGGATCTCATTTCTTCGTCCTGATTTCATGTGCATGTGGTTTTCTTCATTAGTCGGGGGCTCAATGCTATTGTGGGTCAGTTATTGCGTCCACTTTGTGCATTTGCAGATCTCGAAATGAAAAAACGTTAACTGATTTTGTGTGTGAAGAATGAATGGAGGAAGAGTAAAACACACAAAATAAAAAAATGCATAGAATATACAAATCTCGAAAAGTCTTATCTTCCTAATGACCAAAAATAACTTTCAATAATAAAAAGGAGAAAATGTGTTGAAAAAGAACATAAATAATTAATGTAAATACAATCTTTGTGAATGGAATGAAGAAAAAAATTATTATTAATTTTATTACCAAAAGAAGAGTAATGATGGTGGCGACATGTAGGCATGTTGTAGCTACAAAGAAATAACGTTTCAACTTCAAAGAAAATGCATTATTGTTGGCCACGAATAATGGTTAAATGACAACCCCTTCACCTATTAAAAAATGAGACTTTGTTACTTAAACATTCATGACACAAAACACAAGCAAAAGGCATAAATCACCAGCAAAGGTAACAAACTATGTCATAGGTAACATAGAATGAGAAAGAGAAGTGAAGATAAAAAAAATGAGTTGAAAGAAATAATTGTTAAAAGAGAGAAGATGAAGTTGAAATGTGATTTTGAATTTTGAAACAAGGATGATGTGACCTTTCAATAGGTGTGGTAACAAAAATTACCCCATTATTATCATTGATAAGTAATAAATGACTCTGCATAAAACATTATTTCATAATATCTATTATTTGAAATGCCTAAATTATCCATACCAAAGCTAAAAGCATAAGAACAATGTTGTATACGTTTTAGTAATTACAATACATAATTTCGTTTTTATTAATAAATTTTCTGAAACAAATAAAATATTTATTACAAATATGCCCCTTAAAATTTCAAGTGTCAATCATAGGAGATAACTATTTTGGTAATGACACAAACCCCTTAAAATTCCAAGTGTCAATCATAAGAGATAACTATTTTTATAATCACACCAGCCCTTTCCATTCTTATTAAGATAGTAGATGCTCATGTATGATTCCGGAGCTTCAACCATTTGGTTAATTTGTTTGGATGAATTGTGAGTGAACATGTTCAAAATTGAGACAAGCAATAAATTTCCCCTTAAAATCAAAATGAAATTAAGTGTTAAGTAACCAAATGGACTAATCTATATACTATATAACAAAATAAAGTCTTTCTTGCCACATGTCATCTCCTTATCACTTCATTTCCCTCCTAAAGTGTTCTATACTACTACTATGTACCTTCCCACACTACATCCTCACTTTTTCTACATTTTATATTTTAACAATTTAAATGTTAATTAATGTTTGGTCCTTATGTTTAATTTTGTGAAAAAGTATCGAGGAGATTGAAATCTCTTTTCACATCCAACCTATTTTTCTTTATGTCTCTCATTTCCTTTCATTTCTACCCTTATCCCTTCATCTATCCCGTACCTCTTCATTTCTTTCATACTGCTACGTTTCGTTCGCAGGATTTACTTTATCATCATCACAAAATATATGTTTTTCTCTTTCTCTTCAAACAACATTTCTCTTCAACAATCTTTCCCTTCAAACTATCTTTTTTTGTTTACTTTTTCATTGATTTTTTTTATTTTTTTATTAGTGTTCTTAGTGATTTTATTATTTTTTAGATCTATTCTTCCAACAGTTCTCTCCGTTAGCGTCTGATAAGCAAGGGTATCATCCTAAAAGACGACCAAATCTTCAAAACATGTGGTATGTACTCAATCTCATTTTATATATATATATATATATATTCAGATGCAATACTCCATTTGTTTGTTTTTATTATTGATATATTTATTCCGTTCTTAACATTTTCTCTCTTCATTTGTAGTTTGGTTCTCCCTTCTAGCATCACTACACTTTAGTTTAATCTCTCTTAATCTTTTATTTTATTTATACATTTTTTTATACATAAAATCACTAATTTAATTTTTTGTTTTGCATGTTTCAAAAACACCTAAAGTATATTCTACTCTAAAATAAGTTATGAATCATGGTTAGTTATTTACGGTTTTGTATTTTATTTTTTTATTTGATGAGTTTAAAAATCTATTGCTTAAAATATATATTTGTCGCTAGTTATATTGTGTAGGTTAAAAACCTCCACTAAATACAAAGTTTGTTGTGGTGAAATTTCTCCATTTTTATACATAAATGTAACAAAAATAAATATATTTCATTTTCAGATATAATTTCCTTATATTATTACAATTGCTCGTAATTTTTAACATATGTGAATAAATATCACATTAGAGACAACCTTTATTTTGAAAAACTAAGGCATAAATAGTGGTAAATAATGTGTGATGTCAATTAATATATTATTTTAGTGGTTGTAATCCAAAAAAGTAATGTTTACTTTATTTTGAAAAAAAAATCTAAACATTTAATTACAACATTCTCACTTTAATTTCATTTATTACAATTGTTCATGCATTTAAATAACGCTGATCGATGATCATTTATTACTATTACTTTTTAACGTTCAAACATTTTAATTTCATTTATTACTACTTTAATTGCTGATTAGTTGCAAACTAATAATTAATAATTAATTTGAATAAATACTGCCGATCATTAGGATAGAAATAAAACTAATAAACATGTCTAAGGGAATAAAAACAGATATTATCATTGTCTTTTAATGTGGTGCTTGTTGGTGAGATCGGTTATGCTATCCAAGTTGACAAATGATGTATATTAATCACTACCCGCAAATTAGTATGTATGCTTTATTTAAAAAAAATCTAAAAATTTAATTAAATTTTTCTCATTTTCATTTATTAATATTGTGCATACATTTCCATTACTATCTTTAAAATATTTTAGCAGTTTTAATCCTAAATAATTAAGGTCTCCATTATTTTGAAAAATAATCGAACTAAGTAATTACAACTATCATATTTCAATTATCATTTATTACTTAAATTTCATTTCTATATATTAAAATATTATTTTCCAAGTTTCCATACTAAATGGTTAAACCCATATTTATTTCAAAAAAAATATAAGTAATAATTACAATGTCCCCTTTTGTATACTTTTAAAAAAATACTAAATAATAAACCAATTACACAAGTAATAAAAAATAATATCATAGAAATAAAAGAAATTATAAACAAGTTACATTAAGAAATAATAATAATAATATCATAAAATTAAACAAGTTCTCCGTATGTATGTGTATATTAAGAATTAGCAATATAAATTTTTATTGTATTTATTAGTTACTCAAATATATAGATTATAGAATATGAAAATCAATCAAAAAAGTACAAAAATATACGGGTAACATGTATGTTCTTAGAAGTGTGAATGTATGAATAACATGTGTGTTTTTAACAATGTGATTGCACTGATCACATGTGTTCTTAACAATACGAATGCACATATAACATCATATAACATGTGTATTTAACCATGCGAATGCACAAATAACATGTATGTTCTTAACCATATGAATGCATATGTAATGTGTGTTTTTAATCATACGAAAAAAATACTATCTCACGCAAATGCACGGGTTACTTGCTATATATATAAGAAAAAATGTTCTTGCCACATCATCATGGACACAAGTTAACTTCTCCTTGATTTTTTTGCCTCCAAAATTGGTCCATATTCTTATTATGTACCCTCACACATTGTATTAAATCAATATAAAAAAATTCGAAATCAAACATAGGGGGTGGATTCAATCTAATTCTCACTAACTCATTTTTTAAATCTATTTTGGTTTCAAATGATTGGAAATTTTAAGAAATTCAGTCTATTGTAATATCAATAACTTTTTATAACGACTTTGAATATTGTACACAACTTATCAATGATTATCTATATATTTCATTTTATTTTATCAAATTATTACACAATGTTACTAATATATATCTTTAATAAGATTGATAATTGTGTGGTTTTAAATATATGTCAAAATCAATTTGTCTCATATGAATGTACGGGTAATATGTGTGTTCTTAACCAATATATTTAAAAATACACTCATACTCATAGAGTGGAAAACACTTATTTCCCATAGAGGATAAATACACCTCACTTTGTACAACCTCTCAGACAGGATAAAAATATAATCATACTCATTGTTCATTACCCAATATATTATTTAATAAGATATAATAATAATAACATTTAATATATATACTATATATAAGAAAAAAAGTTTCATCAATATTCATTTTCACATGTATCACAACCACATTCATTTTTTTCGTCCAATATTCATAAGCTAGCATAATAACAAAGAGGAAATAGTAATTACTAAAAGGAATACCATATGCTTGATACTTGAATTTTTCAATGGCAACTTTGTCATTATATAGTGACTTTTTTAATATCATTGTAATGTAAATTGTATGGTATATATCTATATGCATACGTTTAATATTGTTGGGATACTTTACTCATTACCTTTGTACTCCATTCATCTCATTTACGAGTAACTTATGTGTTTTTAACTATTATAATATATGGGTCACATGTTTCTTCTTAACAATATGAATGCACATGTAACATGTGTATTTTTAACTATGTCAATGTATAAGTAACATGTGTATTTTTAACCATATAAATGTATGAGTAACATATGTGTTATTGATAATGTAGCAATATCATCCTATGCATATGCATGGGTAACTTACTAGTCTATTACTTATAGGGGAAAAAAGGGTCCTAATGATGTTATTTTTGGACACATGTCATATTCTCGTGTAATGTTTTCTCTCCAAAATAGTTTCACAACTTATAATAATGCAATAACTCACACTCTATCTAATTCTCATAAAAAATATCTCATTTTAATTATATCGTATTAAGAACACACATTACATAAAAACACGCTATTAATAGTCTATTATTTTTTGTACATCATATTATTTATGTGTCAATAGTCCTTAATTTCAAGTCAATAACTATTATGTTTATATTGTATCCTAACAACTATGAAGACAAATTAATTATTTTATATGAAAATATGCACTTTAAAGAACATATCTATTTGTCATTTAATTTTATATTCATTCATTTATTTTGAAAATATATTGATTATATTCTCTCATTCTATATAATTTATTAAAATGTTCCTCTGAAATATATTA
Organism: Lupinus albus; assembly: GCA_009771035.1. Taxonomy (NCBI): domain Eukaryota; kingdom Viridiplantae; phylum Streptophyta; class Magnoliopsida; order Fabales; family Fabaceae; genus Lupinus; species Lupinus albus. The sequence goes on from CM020015.1 coordinate 8,043,957, forward strand.
ATATTTTATGTATAATAGTTTTAACGTTTAATTAACTTCTACATGTAATTAACTTATTGTGTAATATAAAAATTTTAAAAAATAATATTGTAGTCTTTTAGTTAATGTATTATCTTTCCATCGTATAAATAATATTAACTATAATATTATTAAATATTATATATATTTCTTTAGTGTACTCTTTTTTATGTGTGCATCTGTTTAGTTAAGGATAAAAATTATTAAATTACATTGTTTTTGTAATATTAAAGAGAAGTAACATCGTAATAATAATTATATTTTTAGTGTGTAAATGTAATATGAAAATGAGAGATAAAAATAATTTATCTTTAATATCTATAAGGATAGAGTTGTAAAGAAAACATGAGACATATGAAGAGTGAATTCGTGAGTTCTTTGATCTCATGTATGATTTTTCCTTACTCTTTCCCTACTAACTTATGCATATTAACTTTTTAGTGTTTTTTTATATGCAACTCACTATCTATTATCTTTAATTTTCTATATATGTTGTTGCCAAAGCTCTAGAGTGTGTGTTTTTGTATTCATCTCTCACAATTCACAAACATGCAATCTTTTTTCATACCACACCATCACTTAGGGATGAAGAAGAGTGAGAGAAGGAGGATGGTAAAGAGGAATATACATAAGAGTGGCATAATCGTTATCTTTAGACTAATGTACCTTTTTCCCTCAACTGAATCTATTCTAAAATGTTATATTTTACTTTGGCTGAGGAATTTAATTAATATTGGTCATTGAAGTCGAATAGTTTTATTGATGAAAATGTAAACATTTTATAAAATTGTACTTCAATTGGTAATACGGGTAACATGCGTGTTCTTAACAATGTGAATATACGAACAACACGTGTGTTACAACTATGCGAATGTATAGATAACATGTGTCTTCTTAGCAATGCGAATGTACGAGTAACATATGTATTTTTAACCATTAAAATGTATGAGTCACATATTTGTTCTTAACAATATGAATGTACATGTTACATGTATATTTTTAACCATGTGAATGTACAAGTAACATGTGTGTTCTTAACCACATGAATGCAAAAATATCAGTCAGTGCATATGCACGTGTAACTTGCTAGTTTTATGGAAAAGAATCTTCTCTAGTAATGGAAATACAATTTTTTGGTTTTACATTTATCTTCGAGAATAAAAGTGTCATATCATTATCTTTAAAGGATAAAAGTGTACAATTATTTTATTTTTCATGTTGTTTTTAGGTATTTGTTTCTGGATGATCCTGACTACCTAACCCTAGTTTTATCTTAAAAAAGTTATTTTAGGGAATGTCAGCCCAATAGGCCATGTGGAATTTAAAAAAACAATGTGATTATCATTTCCAATCTCTTCAAAAACTTGCTTGATACATAAATGCATTGTATGTTATTATCATAAATTCATAACGTACCGAAGCATTTACTGATCAATGAATCATTACCATTTTATCAACGAAGCATTTACACAATTACACCACCAGTCCTTATAAATAAATGCGGTTCTTTAAGTTTTTTTACATTGGATTTTTTTTTTGACAAATTTGTTTCTAGTATTAGTACCTTTTCAATTATTCTCTTCATTTTTCCATGGTATTTTGGAAGTTTTTCCACATTAAGAATTATGGTGTCTTAATATTTATTTTTCTGTAACTAGATATTATATTGTGGTTATATATTTATTTTGTTGTGCCTATTTGAATGCACATGTGGTTGGGAAAATTATATTTGGTCAGTAAGAGATTATGATTATCTCTTAGGAAGTTCAAAAAACATGAGTATGGATAGGCATATTGGAGTGAAGGAAAATCAGTTGTTTCAAGTTGATTTCCCTAACCCCATCCAACCCAATAAGATAGTAACACATCGTTTAAAATTTCAGCTCAAATTTGAATTTTAAATGTGACACTATCTTGTTCGGCGAGACATGGGTAGGGAGATTAACTTCAAACATCTGATATATAGCCTCACCTCATAATTCAATGAATCTTTTCTGCATATCACAAGGGTACATTCAGCAAAGTTGAAGATCAAGATCTTGATTATTAGCATTGTCAGGTAAATGACTAACTACTATACACTGTCATTATTCAAAGGCTTGAACCAGAAACTAATTAATTCTGAGCAATCAAAGGAGGCATATTATAAGAAAGAGAATAAGCATTTGGGTAGATTTAAGTAACATTCCCCACCTTCCCTTTTATCCAAAATAAAGAAAAATGATATCACAACATCCATGGAGAAGCTTGCATGGGGGAAGGGGTTGCCTTGGGAGATTTTCATGAGACAGAACCAGCCTTCAATTTTGGTGTTTTCTGCTTGGCAAAGAAAGCTGACAGCAGACTTTTGCTGCGAGCGGGAACTTGAACAGTCTCGCGCCGGTTATGGTCGTCGAATGATCTGAATGCTGTCAAAGGTTTGGAACCTTCCAATGCATTCTGCAGATAAAGCTCATTAGTAACTTTCTTACAGAAATTTTACTTCAGGAAAACACAAGAAACATGAATAAATGCACCCTTCATCTCTAAGACATTTATGTTCAAGCAAAATAGTTGGCTAGAAAATATTGGCCACAGTTTCAAATATTTGGTGCACTAATTGATAGCTCAAGAGGAGACAAACTTCCTACTGTTAAATGTTAGCCAGCATAAGATTTTTAAACAATATTGTAAGACTCCACTTATAAAAAATGTTCTATTACCGAAAATGTCTCACAGTCCTCAATAATGTTATTTTCTCTTCAAAAGACTAAGCCTTCATAGCATCTCCCATCTCTTATTTTGCATTGAAAAACTATTTGAGAACACACAAAAAACTGATCCAAATCCTTATCCTATGGACTAAGTAAAACCAAATCCTGTCAAATGGATCTGCAGTAGTTTATTTCAGCCATTAGAATACACCATGAATGTTTTAATGAAACCAACTGAATGTTTGGATAACAACTCACCAAATAAGATCAAATAGATAAGCAAATCATGATATTAAATCCTTAATTGATACTACACAAAAGCATAAGCTTTCTGATTAGAGCATCTCAATATTTTGGACTACTTTTGACACTAAACTCATACTTTTATATTAATAGTCTATATAAACTTCCAATTTTGAGGGCTACTAGTGCTACTGCTAGTATTCTAATTTAATTGTTTTTTCATTTTCCTTTTAAAAAATTTAGGGGCATTTAATTAAATTTTGCAGTCTCTGGTACTGAATGCTGGTAATTTATGTTCCTGATTTCACTCGATGTTACTTTAAGACCTAGGTCTTAGTCTAACATACTCATTTAATACACAGCATAATTACCATTTGATTGCTTCTGCATTGCAATGATCCTAGGTGCAAAGGCTAAGTTTAACCTTAACATTAATTTTCGATTTCTTCTTAAACTGCATACAACAACAACCAAAGTCTTTTCCTAGGTGGAGTCAGTTAGATGGATAAGATGACAGATTGTGTTCTGTCATAAATCATGTCATTAGGAAATCCACTTAGCACTAAGTCCATTTTAATGGTTTTCTCTATGTTTTTTTTGGTCTCCACCACCTCTTTTTTTGTCACCAAATAACATTGCCTTCCACGTAGAAACTAAAATTATCAAAATGAATGTCTTCTGTAACTACTTTTTTCAATTTGACACAACCAAGACTTCTTTTTTGACTAGATATTCTCTCAATTTGACACTGTCTACAATTTTGTACTGACCAAACATCTATATTTATTTTCCCTTCAAACCCCTAGTGTACTCCCCCTTCAATCTACCCAAGGATGAAGGACCCATCAAACCTCCAAACCTGCAATTGCATGTACAGCTTATAGCACCTGAGAGCCACTGAATAAATCCTTAATCAACATTCCACTACTTGTAAACCATTCTGACCCTAGGCCCTGCCTTTTAGACCATAATACCACTGTCATCAGCATCAACTGCGCTACCACAGCACATGCATAATCCTACCTTATTCAATTGACAAAGTAATTATAGTAACAAATCTATGTTGAAAGATCTTCTGCATATGCATAGTGGAGCATGACCAGCCATCCCCAAACATTTGTTAGTGTGAAATAAAAAAAATTGTGGGGTTGCTGATCTAGTGAACTCTCTAAATACCGCCCCAATAAACAAACACTTAAAGGGAAATACTTAGACAGTCAGCCACAACCATAAACAAAATGTTTACTGCTACATCATAACAAAATTGACACATTTTCTTCCTTTTTACCCGAGAGTGAGCCAAACAACATCACTTAAAGCTTAACAAACAAATTTTAGGATGCTCACACAAAAATGGCAAAGAATAGGTAAATAGTAATGACAGGTTGCCAATCAAGCATGATACGAACAAGCATTTGCACTTCTTCATGAATATGACATTACCCTGTGTGTGCCACCAAAAGCTTGCACAACTATACTCGAAGTAGGAACTCTATTTGGTAAGTGACTTTGAGCTGGTGAGGATTTCATCCAGGTAGTCCCGTCATTATCTACAGGCATGTAAACATGACTGTAAGGAGCTATGATTACTTTACGTCGAGAAATAACCAAGTGATGGCCAGTTAAACTGAATTATCACTGTATAGTAAAAGAGACATGACTTTATACAAACCTAAAAGGTGGAAAACTTCAGAGGTCTTGGAAGAACACTTTGGGTTCTCAATGCTGCAAAAGTAGAAGCATGTAATGGTACATCCATGCTGAGAGTGAAAGCAGCAGTTTTGTGCAACCTCAAACTATTAAAGAATAACCTCCCCAATTTGTCTTTGATAATAAAGGCACCAAAACACTAGTCCCTAGGAATGGTGAAACTCAACCATACTCTTTTTAGGGACAAATTATTCTGGGGCCAAAAGACAAATGTCTCTAGTGCCTGTATAATTTGTAATTCCTTAGGGACCACAGCTGAGTTTCATCATTGTCAAGGACAAATGTGTGTAGTGTCTATATTCTTGGAGAAGAACTTTGGAGTTAATTTACTATTATATTTTCCTAAAATTACCTAGGTGAAGCATGTGGAGTCCCTTTTAAGGTAGACTTAGTCTCTGATGCTAAATGCCATGAAAGAGTTTTTGATGCAGGAGTACCTAGGCATAAAAATTTATTCAGACGAATTAATATAATATTCACTTTCACAGAAAGAAAGAAAAGAAAAACATAAATCAAAACCAATGCCAAAAACTCAAGAAGGGAAAAAATCCCCATTCCCCACCACGCACCTGAAGATTGAAAGCGAGTTTTGGTTTTGAATGGATTCTGTCTTGCATCAATCTGTATGTGTGGACTGAAATGTACCTTTTTATTGATAGAATCTAGCTTGCATTGTTAAATAAAAATAAGAGAACCATAATTAAAAGCTAAGTTTATTTATTTAGGTCCAATAATTACATCCAGATAAACACAAAAGCAGTTAAGCTTACTTGGCAAAATATAGTGCTTGTGATGTCTGGGAATGAAAGCCAACAATTGCTGTTGCCGAAGACCTTCTTTCTCCGTGTAAATTTTGCACGTAAGAAGTTTCTGCTAGTAAGCAAATAAATCACTTGAATTCCAACTGATATTTGTCTACTAAAACATGATATTGCATAAAGTTTATATTATTACCTGATTTACGGTAGAGACCTTCAAATCCATAGTTGAGACATCCAATGTTTGCTGCTCAAGAAGGTCAGTTAACTTGTATGCAACAGTTCCAAGATGATCAACAGCATTCACAAGGGCTCGTACAGCATAATCTTTCAGGTTGTCAAGTACCCTAATGGATAAATACATACATACAAGAAAAATTACATGCAGGTCGAATACAAATGAATATACAACAACAGTCAAGCTTAATCCCACTAGGTAGAGTCGGCTACACGGATCAAATGATGTCATAATGCTCTATACATAAATCATGTTCATTGACAAATGAATATGTACGCAGAAAATGCTGTTGACACTCATTTATATCAGCCAGAAGATTAGACATAAGGCTGTAATATTGAAGGAATCCTCCCCCGTGTCATTCCCATATGAAACCAAATTAATGAGTCACAAAAATGTCTAGGGACACAAGTTCTAGCCATATCCTTATTGAGATGACTATATGCCCTGACACTTAGCCTCACCAATTTCAGAATTGAAACACAACCATACATTTTAAGAATCTGTATAATGAATACAACTCCATGCATGTAATTTTGGGGATATGATTATAAAGATCAGGACCCAATACAAGTTATAAAAGAAAGAAAATTTTGGAATGTACCTAACAAAAGAAAGAAAATTTTGGTCAAATTTATGTACGTTTGCACATTCCAGGCCACTCAAATTTTGTTATCAGAAACCAGAGCATTAAAATATATTGATATGGTTCAGTTCATGCATCCTTTTTTTTATCCATGTTTTATTTCACTATATTCATATGCAGAATAAATGTAATATTTGATGGTGTTACAATTCCCAAACCTTGTTGGCTTGTTGCTGGCATGTCATATTCAAATGTACAAGGCTACGAGCAGAATGTAAAAGAAATTTTTTATTCAGATTCACATCCCTGGTAAGAACCAACTAAAATAAAAATCCACTACTAATTGTTTATCCTGTTGCAAAAGCTGATTTACATAGAAAAGCAGCTAAAAAGAAAGGGATAAGATTGCCTTCGAGAACAAAAGTTTCTTCATTAGAAAAATTCATCAACAAAAGAATTGCCCTTACATTTGTTTCTGTTCACTATGGAGATAAGATTTTTCACAGTATTCTGCGGCAGAATAAAGTTGAGGCCTCAGATTCTTAAGTTCCTGAAATGACCATAATATGAGCATCAAATGACCGCTTACATGATAACCACAACAACCAAAGAGGAAATATAGGACGGTAGGTAGCTAAGCTAATCCTTTAAAAAGGTAATAAATACTATCTGGATACTGGAGGATCACCATATTCAACTGAACATTAGTATCATTTAAATCTTCTGTTAGCCAAGTCTACATCAAATTGGCACTAGTTCCAATCATCAAGATAAACATGTTGCTGTGAGAGATATCATAACTTTCCACTTTCCATTAACAAGAAGACTTAAAATATGACTGCCCTCATCCCCCTAAGGATATATTTGCCCATTGTATTTTAAAGGGGATGCTTGAAATCGTTTTACATGTATATTTCACGGTTTCAAAGCATTCACCTCCCCTACGAAAAACTAAATGGCTAATAGATCCTAAGAGAAATTTCAAGGTGACACAATTACTTCTCCGGAATATCATCTCAACAATAATAGTTCTATCCCAAAATCTGAACACAATTGCATCTGCTTGTCCTGTTCAACCAATCTGAAGCCTCAATGAGTTGATTCTTTTTACCAAACAGACAATGCTAATTTACTTGCATACAAGTATACAACAACCTTGTTACCAATTTTCAGTGCACATAATAAGCTTACTTAGTTGATTAGTAATTGGTAATTAAGGTGCATAGGAGTTAGTTAGAGAGTTAACCTGACCACAACGGTAAGGTTGTTTGCCTTACTACTCATATATTCAAATCCTGGAAACCAGCTTATTCACTTGCAAGGATAAGGTTCTCTACATCTTCCCTCTCATACCGCACTAGGTTATAACAACCTCGTTCACTGTACCATCCTTTCGATGAGTTAGTTACAGTGATATAAATTGCGGACCGCATCAGATATTGCGGTTGTGGTGACCGCCACAACCGCATTACACCGTAATTGCAATGTTACTCCGAATCACAATGACGCGGCCGCAACACAACCGCATCAGGCTGCATCGGTTTCAAAAATGTTGTTTTAATAACAAAATAATTCGCACCGCAATGGCCACAGTCCGTATCGCAATGACCACAATCGCAGTAGCCGCAACCGTTACTGCAATGGCGACCATAACCGCAATTTAAAATACTTGTTAGTTAATTAAGTGACGTGGCAGGTGGCATAGTTTGTTATATGATATATATATATAATGAAACTTGACTAGTAGGTTTTTGAGGTACTCATTTTACACAATAGTGAAACAAATATTGTCCAGAAAATGAAATGAAAAATCCATTTCACATGAATGAAAAGAATATAAAATAAAAAGAAATGCAGATCTGGTGAGAGAAATAGAAGAGATAGAACCTGCAACGAGTTGATGAAGCTCTTGCTACTCTCCATAGAAACCTCGTCAAAGTTCATGATTGAATTGAAGTTCGTTATGGTGTTGCTGAAACTATAAGGTAATAATAATGTAACAAACCATAACAAACTCAATCATATAGTAGTTGTTATATGATTAATAATTAATACATAATATAGCAGCAATAATGAATGAATGTGAGAGATAGAAAATAAATAAAAGTTTAGAGTAGAGAGAGTTTATGATATGTGTGAGGGAGTGAGAGATTTTTTGAGTTAATCTGAAGGGAAACGAATATTTAATGCTATTCCCACGTGGCAGGTGGGTTAGTTGGTTCATGCCAACCTCCACTTCATACTCTATCGGTGCTGTTGGTTTCTTTCATGCCAAAAAAAATACATATTACCCTCACATTTTTCAACGAATGGGAATCACACGTCCATATTTCAAGTCAATTATATTTTATCAAATAATAAAAATAAATTATTTTTATTTTTATGATTTTTTTCTTAATTAGGTGACATTTTTTTATTAGATCGTGACATAATGAGATATTAAATATTAGGACATGTGATCTTCATTCTGAATCAATATATATCGTACATAAGAAAAATAATAAAATGTGTCAGGTAATAATATTTTGTTTATTAATGATTGATTTTTGACATATATAAATTTCTTAGGTAAGACGGCTTAGTTCACTCTTGAGTAAGGATCATCTTTATTATTGAAGTGTGAAGAGTCACACAATAAAAAAATAACATGATTATAAAATTACATTTTTGTTGATAAAAATATGAAATAAATAAACATTTGTCTTTGTATTATTCGATATGAAACTTGTTGAATACTCTTATCTTGAATATCATGAACACAAAGTCATATGGTTAAAACAATAAATTAACTTTATTAAATAAACAAGTTAGGTAATTGGTCAGTAAAATGTGGAATAAATTCACTAGTCACTGCCCTATGAAATGTGTAGTGTAGGGGTGACCTACCTGCATTTATGTATACTACTTTGCAACTTGCACTCGCCAGCTAATGATACCTAACTTGAGGATACTTCATTCATTGATACACATGAGTATCTTCTTTCATTCATACAAACAATAAATTAATGTACTAGTATACCCTACAAATGTAAATTTTTGGCTCCAACTTGTATTATTGTATAAAAAGGATGAATTGAAGATATTCACATTTTATATCATATAACTTATCAAACTTAGTTAATGCTATGAGACTAATTAAAAGAAAGAAAATGTTATGAAATTAATATCTACAATAAAAGAGTTTTTCATACTATTATCACATTATATTCAGCATTACAAACTATTACACAGAAACCCTTAAACAAATTCACCTCCAAATGAACTCCTGTCCATTATCCCATTCACTTCATTGAGATTAGGAATGGCAACAGGATGGTCGGAGTCAGGTTTGTGTTTACTTAACCCTGAACCTGAAATCCAAAACTCGAACTCGAATTAAGCAAGGTTAAAAACAATGATATCATTCATGAACCCGTCGATGTTTGGGTAACCCGAACCTGATGAAAAGTCGCCTAAAACATATATTTCTATATATAGCTTTTATATATGTATTAATCGGGTTCGGAGCGGGGTTCGGATATCAAATATATCAAACCCAAAAGTTGAACTCGGGTAAAATTCGAACCCAAAATCAATCACACCAGATTTTCCCCGTTAAATTCGGTTTGGGTTCAGGCAGGTACTCGTGGGTTCGGTTTTCATTGTCATCCATAATTGAGACATCTAGAAATCAAATAAACGTGCATCAATACAATGAGAACAAAGTAACTAACAATCTGCAATTAGTTCTCTAGTCCTGAAACTAAATTGTGGCAATACAAAACAAAGGTCTGAAAGTTCCACCAAATATCATTACTCTGCTACATTGCACCAGTTATTAGGTCATGTTATTAGTTACATTGACAACATGGTCATTTTTCTATGGTCATGCAAATTGTAGAACAAAAGTTGTACAAAAAAATAAAAGGTGAATTTCGCACAATTTAAAAAATAAGAAACAAAATGGTCATTTTTATATGGTTATTTATTTATTAGTTTCATACAAATGATGCTAAAAGGTGATGGAAATGATAGATTTGTTGAGAATTTGAATGGGAGTGATAATTGGAGGAATGGATAGAGTTTTGAAGATATTAAAGATATTTTGGAGATTATTTTAGAAGTTAGGTGGTTAGGAAATTAGTAGTTATTTTATAAGGTTTGGATTAGTTGTTTGGTTTACAAGCTTTCTTTTTCATATTTTCTCTTGTATAAATACGTCATATTGGCTCACTTTTCATCAATGAGAAATAATAACAAATATTATTCGTTCTCTCATTCTTCTTTCTTGAAGCTTTTCTTTCTCATTCATACATGGCTCATACCATTTTTTAACAGAAGATGAAGCAGCAAAAATTTCCTTTAAAAGCTAAAGGATGATGGTGTAGCTTCTAACAAAATTTGAATGAATGGCTTACCATTTTGGTTATTCAATGTCAAGGTTAATCATATCATATAGAATAGAGATTGAAGCTATCATAGTTGTTCATATTTTCCTATCATGGTAGGTGCACAATTGTTATGCTTATAAGTTGATATTTTATACTTATTTAGTGAGTACTGCTCCTCTCTATTACAAGAGATGACAGTACATAGGTAGGATTATAACATATGATAAAAACAAAATTTTAATGGTTTAAATTTTAAAAAAAAAATTAAATGTTTTAAAAAAACTATCATATCTCATATTCTCATTATTAGACTCTTCAATACTGGAGATTGTAAACACTCAGTTTTGTCCGGCCCAAAAAGAAACAAACTTATTCAAAAAACAATATTTTTACAAATAAAACATTTTATGAAAAATAAAATCTTTGGAGATTGACTCTCGTCAAAATTAGATCAATAAATAAATCAATATTACAATATGCAAATCAAATCAAACTATAAAATTTCATGTTAATGTGATAGTGTTGCACAAATCATTTTGATTAGAAATTTTAATAGAAAATTAATTCTTTAGAGATTTTGGTCAAATAAATTGGAGATTGCAAATCGTATCAAATCAAATAAAGAAAGAATTTTAAGTGATATCCACTTATCATCCTAATTATGGAAGGATTCCAATTTGCAAAACCATATCCCAAAATCCTTTAATTTTCGTTTTCTATTTAATTGCAAAATAAAAGTGCACTCAAAATATCCTTTTGTGGATTTATATAAGTCAAATGATTGATTTTTGCCTATTTATGGGTAATGTGATAATTTTGGGATTTTATAGAATCACTACATAATTTTCTATCAAAAAGATGTTTTCAGCTACAACTATCTTTAAAATGGTCAAATAATTATGATGTACTCACTTTTGGGCATCACAATAATTATTTGGCTTTATAAAAATTATTGGACTATTTTTAGAACAAACATATATTTTTAGATGTCCTGGAACTAAAAAATTATTCATTTCGGATATTTAAAGTAATGATATGATAATATGTTAGAATAAAAATTGATTATGGGAATTATGAGTTACCTTATTTGTTTTTAACATATGTTGAAATTCATAATATAATAAAATCCTACACATTTCTTATTTCCTAAAATAAAACAAGGGAAAATGTGCAACAAAATATAAGAGATTGAATGCAATAATATAAGGTGATTTCTCTCCCATTTTAAATTAGGAAAATATTATTTTGTCATTTATTTCATTGATATATGTGTAACACTATAAATAATGCACATTGCCTAATGAGGATGATATATTCTAAAAATTGGCCAAAAATTTCTCTCCATCTCAAAACTCTCTCAAAAACATCCAGAAAATAGCCAAAAGCCTTTTGATAGTTTTATTGCTAGATACAATAATTCCCAACATCCAACATTCAACAAATCCTCATCACAAAAAACAATATTATATAACATCCTCCAACACAATCCTCAATATCCAAAAATCCTAATACAAAAAGCCACAAAAAAACACTATAGAAAGTACAGGGTAGAGTCGTGTGATCCACTATGGCCAAACACACGGTAAAATCATGTTCCATCCATTTGTCATCACATGCAGGTGCAGTGCAGACCAATTTGCAGCTGACATGTAACCAACCCACTTTGCACTAACTTTTTCATGGAGCATAGCCATCTAACCAGATTTTTATGTGTTTTAATTTTATATTTTATTTATTCTTATACTATAAACCTATAATCATTTCCTAAAGAAAAAAACAATTTTATATGATAATATTTTCAATAAAAATAATTTTTTTAATTAAATTAATAATCATTAATAAAAAAATCTTTTTTAAAATAAATAAATATCACCACCAATTGAAGTGCTAATCATATTTACTTATAATGATATAAATCTTAAGAATTAATCAAAGATGAAGGAAGGTCGCAGAAACGCTTCTTGTCCTCAAATCATCTTTGAATGGTCGCACCACGCTGCTTCTTTTCACCTGACTAATTCTTAAGATCAATAAAATACATTTTTAAATAATTAACATCCAATAAACAAAAAAAACATCTTTTTTCTCATGATAATGAGTATCAAATACAACATTTTTTAATAGAGATCTAAAAGTTACCAACCACATCAAGGATGGAGGAATGGTTGCCCCCGAGGGCTTCTTTTCCTCAACTCATCCTTTGGAGGGTCGCGCTATGCCGCTTTTTCCCCTAATTAAAACACACAATCAACAATCATTTTACAACTAAAGAACTACGTAGCATTGATTCCCTTAATAGGGATACGTAGGACCAAGTTTTCACTTTGTCAGGCACAACAAAAATAAAATAAAATTATGTCACCTCTAATAATTAATTAAATAAACCAAATAATTTTAAAAGTATAAAAATATGCATATAACTTAGTGAGGGTACCACTTAAGGCAGGCGGATATGGTGCTAATACCTTCCCTACTCCGTAACCGACCCCCGAACCTGGATATCAGAAATCCAAAGCCCATGGTAATTGGGCTAAAAGATTTTTCTACATTTTTGACCATAAAATGTAGTGGCGACTCTAAGAAAGTCGTGCGGCCGAAAATCGGGGCACGACAAAGATGAATTCATTTCTTATTTTGTTTGTTGTTAATATCATGTATTGCATAATGGATTTGATGTTGAATGAATGGCATTTTTTATTAGAACTGCTCACTATTTTTGATGCATAAAAACTTTTGGTTCATGAAATGCTGTACAAAATGTGGGAATAAGAAATTATGCTGATACCTTTGTTGCTACTGTATAACTATAGTAAGGTTCCCTTTTGATGCATGTACCTGTTTTTATGTCTATAGGGTATTGTTTATTTAGATTACATTGAATGAAACTTATAAGGTGCTTTTTTTGGAAATGATTTTTTGTTGTTGAGAGAGTCATACAGCTGCTACTTATTTCAGTGTCTAAGTGGGTAAGAATCTCGTTAGTGGGATTAAGACTTAATTGTCGGTTGATTCTTTAGCTATTTGATGAGTGCTTGAGGTTGTTAAATTTCGATTATTTGGACCGTTGACATTGGTTTCTCTAAAGAAGCACAATTGTTAGGTTGAAGGGAGTTATGGTATGGCTATGGCATTGCTAGTTGCTACTGTTTGATTGCATTTTGGGACTGTTTCCACATGGACTCATGCTTTGTTCTTGCACAGTTGAGTGAATAAAACTCGCTAAATGTGCATATACACTACTCCTCCTTAGGTTGTCTACTGTTTTTTTTCCTTCTTTTTTTGTGTGACTGAAATGGTTCTGTTTGAATCTGCATGAGTTGTTCAGAATCATAATGCATTTCTTAATAAAGTTCCATGGTGATTAATAATAGGGATAATCTAGACTAAGCAGTTTCTACCTTCTTACATCTTGTTGTGGTGCATACAAGGGTTATATATATTGAATGCCTCCACTAGTTTCTCTATTATCAAATATAGCTATTCCTCAACCCATTGCAAGAGCACACACATCATGGTTGGCTAGGTAGACAGACAAACTCATAAGCCAGGCAAGAAAGATAATCCTTAAGTTTCCTAGACTAAGGACCATACAGACCAGGCAACATGAAGAAGCGTCTTGTCCCCAAAAAGACAACATGGACTCACCCCAGCTATCATTCTATTGTGCCATCTACACAATCTAGGCTCCTGCCACAAGCTGTCATGCACTAGTTGGACCTATAATGTGACTAGGGGTGAGCAGCACCTAACCCTACCCGCTCACGCAGTCATGATCGAGCACGAATAGAGTTGAGTCATATCGGGTCTAGGGCTTGGTTCGAGTTCAAAAATTAGACTCAGTCGATGTTTAGGGTCGGGTAGAAACCAAACATAACTCGTCTCGACCTATCCCATGGTTACTGATGATGTTTGTATGTGTCTCTATTCAAATATGTACACAGTAATACAACCTTTTTGTCGAAAGTATTATTGATTCTCTAACTTTTTCATCATCATATATATAGTATTATTTTATATGTTAAATTACATATTTATAATAATAAATAATATTTAAAGACCGATCATGTGAATATTTAGGGTCAGGTTAAATTCGGGTTTAGATATGGGTTCAAAAAATGAACCGACCAACATTTAGGGTCAAGTAAGGACAAGCCTTATTTCATCCCAACCCGGACTCGCTCACCCAAAATGTGACTACATGTCTCATCAAATGAAAACAGATCTGTCAGAACCAACTCATGGAAAATAAACCTTCACTTATATGGGACAAACTTAATAGACCATTTGATCAACTAGATCAACAAACATCTACAAAAGAATATTCTTCCACTTCTCCACTATATATAAGGTTTCTCTCCCTTAACAAAGTTTACTTAAGTGACCAGCAGTAATATTATAATTTTGTAGTTTTGATATCAGCACAGCCTTAATGGCATGATTTAGATTTCAGTGCAGACATAATATTGTGATTTAGATATTAAATCAGCCATAATATTGTGATTTAGATATAGCCGCATCTACAATTTTGAAATTTCGAGTTGCAGCCCACTTGACTGCAATTTTCTTCACAACTGCAACAAGCCCATAATTTAAAACATCAAAAGTAAATGATGAGTTTGAAGAATGCGACCTGATGCGGCCACAATATTGTGCTTGTGATTACTACTGCAACCACATCATATCACAATTGCAGTTAGACTCCAAATCATAATGATGCAGCTGCAATCCAAAATAATTCATGAGACAACATTGGATTAACAAATATTGTTTAATAACAAAATAATTCACAGAACTGCATGTCGCGCCCAGATTTTCGGCCACGCGACCTCTTGAGGAGTCACCACCACGTCTTTTGTGGTTAAAACGTGGAAAACTCAAATTATGTCCAAATTGGATAAAATTGGTCTTTTAAACTAGAGTAGTGAGTCCGGGAGTCGATTACGGATCGAGGAAGGTATTAGCACCTCGTCCGCCCGTTACTAAACGGTACCCTAATTAATTGCATGCTTTTAATTTACCCTTACGTATCCCTAGGTGCAATAGGGAAATCAAGACTACGTAGTTCTTTTAAAAATCGTTTGTTTGTTGGTTTGATTAAAAGTTATTTAGAGTTTTGTTTGATTTAAAAGTTGTTAAAAATTTGTTTGAAATTAATCGAAATGAGACTAATAGACGACGAGTCAACATTGGCTGCTTACCCTCTTCTCATTTCGATAAATAGCAGAAGCAGTACAAGTAACCGCGACCGGTTCTCGACTCGAAACGAGGAGAAATATGTCATACGAGTTGTAACCTCGCTATTGAATCCCAAAAACTTTTTATTTAAAAATAACTTACACATTTTAAAGAGAAATTTTATTAATGAAAGTTGACATTGGTTATTTATTATTTCTCACTTCGATAAATAGCAGAAGCATACATCTTCTCATTTCGATAAATAGCAGAAGCAGTACAAGTAACCGCGACGACCGGTTCTCGACTCGAAACGAGGAGAAATATGTCATACGAGTTGTAACCTCGCTATTGAATCCCAAAAACTTTTTATTTAAAAATAACTTAAACATTTTAAAGAGAAATTTTATTAATGAAAGTTGACATTGGTTATTTATTATTTCTCACTTCGATAAATAGCAGAAGCATACAAGTGACCGCAACCAGTTCTCGGCTCGAAGTGGAAAGGAAAATATTCATGAATGATTAATTAACTATTAAACTCTGAAAATAATTTACTCTGAAGATTGTTAAAAAAACATTTTTATTTCAATTACCTAATTATTATTAAAACCTTTCCTAAACAAACTTTGTGAATCAGTATCAACAAGTTTAATATTGCAGAGATAGAAAGTTATATATTTATTTTACCTTGAAATTTAGTTAACTCAGTTATGCAAATATTTATATAATAACACTAAACTAAGTGTAGTATTTCATTTGGTTCCATTTCGTGCATTGGTTCCTTTTATAAATAAAGAGATTTGGCACATTTCCTAATGAGAAAATTTAATATAGGGCACAGTGGGTGAATGAAGAAAAAAAACAAAACAAAAGCCCCACTAATTGAGATAACTCAATTCATAAAAAAAAATGTTAGACCCTTAACACAATGTCCTTTAGAATCTCTATAGTTGATATTTGCTTCTACTCCATCATAACACAAGGCCATCATGGTTCAAAAATTCACAGTAAACTCAAATGATAATGGTAACACGTACAAGCACATATAATTTGGGCAGAAAATCAAATGATTAACAAAAACCATACACTATGAAATAGAATAGAAGGTGATAATAATATTTACCATTACGATAGTTTTGGACCTTTGATTCTGCAGAATGTTGTGCGAAGGACCGTCTTGTACAGAAATTGCACTGGAATATGAATCCACAGAAGAAGGGATGGCTTTATGTATTTTTCTGTGTGTTGTTTTTTGCTTGTGTATGTGGTTGTTTTATAATATGTGAAAACTACACAGTAAATTGCATCTATGAATCTGTCACCTCCTCATTCACCTCCAACCCCCCTTTTACTGTGTGAATGATCCTTATTTATTAAAAACGGTGAAACTGCTCTCCCTAAACATTTGGGAACCACCCCACTTATCCCCTCTTTTAGGTAGACCTGTCAAAATGGGCCGGGTATAGCGGGCCGGCCCACCAATGCCCGAAAAGGTATAGGGCTTGGGTACTAAAAGGTATAGGGCCGGGTATAGCGGGCTTGGGTACTAAAGTTTGAGTATTTTAGTTAAACCGGACTTTTTAGCCCGGCCCGGCCGAACCACAATAAATTCGGGCTCGGGCCGGGCTTACCCGTTCGGGTTCGGGCCATTGTCTACTCATTTTCTTCCCTCTCATTTGGCTTTTCTTGCCTGTGCATTTTACATTACATGATGTAATCACTTACAATATACTCGTAATCGATTACAACACATTAAAAGCATCAGTTTTTTTGCATTTGTGTAAATAATAAAATAATCCGGGCCGGCCCGCCGCAGCCCGCAGCCCGCTTTGGGCGGGTTTGAGCCTCATTTTTAGCAACATAAAATATAACCGGGCTTTTTAGCCCGGCCCGTTTTAGCCCGAATCAAAAGCGGGCTAGCCCGAACCCGTCCGGGTAGCCCGTTTTGACAGGTATACTTTTAGGTAACCACTATCTCAAACAGCTGCGAGCATGACCCTCTCCCCCACCTCATAGGGAACCTCCAAACAGTTATTCCAAGCAGTTTTCTTTTATTTCATTTTTGTGTTTCTATTTTTATTATTTTCGAAATAAATAAAAGTATATATATTTTAGTTAAATTTAAATAAAAACTGGTTTGGACCCATTTTATGGGCCGGGTAAAAATTGGTATTCACACTACACAATCCACATCGCAATGGTAATAATGACCACGCAACAATTAAGGCAAGCTACCACAATTTAAAATACTAGTTAAGTAATAGTATTTTAAAAGAAAAATAGTGGCCTAATTAACGAGTGTGAGTTTACATATATAGCGGAAGTTCCAGATGCACAAAAAATCAAAACATTTAAGCATCTTACGATTCGGCAAATAAATCTGCGAAGCGTATAAAATGAATCGTTAGGGAAGCCTCAATATGAAGAGTAACTCGCCCCTCTGCTGGGACCTTCGCATTCAAAATCTCAACATAAAAAATATAATAATGTCCGAAATTCAAAATACAAAAATGAACCAAACCAAATGAATAATTGAAAACACTTGGTTAGTGATTTGATATCGAATAAATATACGAAGGCAAACTTGAAGAAATACGCATTGAATTATTGCGCTTCCCCCATAGGAACCTTCGATTAAATAATGAAAAACGATAGAAAGAATGAAATGATGATGATGATGATGATGCTCAGTGAATACGAACCATAATGATAATGGAAAAGATCATGTTGCAGAATGATCTACAATCTAAGGTTGTTTCTCTTCATTGCATCTCAATATTTGTTAAACAGAGAAGCGCCACATATATAAAACTAACAACTATTACTACTGGGGAAGGAGATTAGGGTTTGGTGTTATAGAGAAATCAACCTCTTTTATACCCAATGGAACCACTATGTACTCTATGTATGAATTGAAATGTTAGGTGAAAAGACAAAAATGTACCCTCTACAAATTTGATATTAGTTGTTTTATTGTTTCATTCATTTTAATTTTTGTTTTTTCATCTATTTTTTTACTAACTAGACAATTTCAACTCTCTATAAATCATGGTAATGTTCTTCTCATGTGGCCCGAACTAGTTCTTCCATTTTTTTAATTCTATTTTCAATAGCATGCAAACACTAAAAAAAAAGTAGGAATTTGAACTCTATGAATCATTGTTATTGTCAAGATACCCGTGCAATTGCAAGTCGTGTACCCACACCATCTGCAGTATCCAACGAGTTTCCAACTATAATTACATTTTTATATATTTTACAATAATTAATTTATAAAATTAATTTTTACTTAAATAATATGACATGTATATGATTATACTCTCATTACTAAATTTTATTATGAAATAATAATAAAATAAACAAATATAATGTTAAATTAATAATAAATAAATATAAAATATTTAATTAAAATATATATGCGGGTACTCGTGTGGTGGGTATCATGATACTTGTTCTCACCCATGAGCTATTTTTGCAGGTACCCATTACGAATATTTTGACGGGGTACCCACGGTTCGAGTATTTTTGTCATCCCTATTGTCTATTATATTTTCATCCTTTTATCTTTTTTTATTAATATTTTTATCTTAAAATTTTGACATGTTATCCTTTTTGGTAAATTTGCATTGCTTCCAAATTTGTATTCAAAATAGGAGGTAATGTTTTCAAACTAAAATTGTGTGAGTTAATGTGTTTTAATTATATGAATTTTCGTACAGAGTTATTTTAGAATCAAATAATAATAATAATATGTATTTTAAAATTGATGTATTATATATTGAACGAAATCATGTTATTACAAAATAGATATTTTTAAATTATATGTCCATCAAAATAATATCATTTAATATATTATATATATAAGAAAAAAAGTTTTTGTCACATCATCATAGACACATGTCAATTTCTCTTTAATTTTTTTGCCTCCAAAATTGGTCCATATTGTTATTATGTACTCTCACACATTGTATTAAATCTATATAATAAACTCCAAATCAATTAATTATCATAAGTTTTTTTCATTTTCTCTCTCAAACATCTTCATCATCTACCATGGACACGCATACGCTGAATCATTTGATAAAGACAAAATTCATTTATTCTAAAATTCATCAATATTAATTTTCATCAATATTCATGATGATGTGGCAATAACCTTTTTTTCTTATATATATAATAGATATGAATGCACTTGTAACATGTATATTTTTAACTATATGAATGTATAAGTAACATGCATGTATATTTTTAACCATGAGAATGTATGAATAACATGTGTGCTATTGATTATGTGGCAAAAAATACTGCTCCGTGCATATGCATGTCATTGCAGTAGGAAACGTCTTAAAATTGTTGTTATCGTAACTTGCAGCAATTCTAAACAGCACGAAATAATACTTACCGAATAAGTTACGACGAGGTCGCTCTCTTTAAGACGTTTCGTAGGGCGATACTTTTTGTCGCATGATCAATAATATATATTATATGTGCATTCACATGATCAATTCTATTATACTATTATGCACATTCATTATAATATTCTCATATTAATTTATATTAAAGATATATGAGTTTAGGGAACAAAAAATAATTCTTATCCTATTATGCTGTTTGATTATGTAAAAACAAAAATAATTCTTTAAATTCTCATCCACATTATCCCGAAAATGATGAACTCTCTATAACAAAAATCACAAAGTCAGAATAATTAAAAGCTTTGAATGAGAAATGAAGAAAATTAAAGTATGATGTAATATAATGTTACCTAAGAAGAAGAAAAAGAATCATGAGATTGTAAAATTATCCTATTACGCACATATGTAATTACCATTACCTATAAGAAATTGTGGTTTGATTATGTAAAAAGAGGGTTATAATCTGATTTGTTGTCTTCATATAAACCAAACTTAAAGACTTGGTATGACCTATTTCAATATATGATTTAAAGTTTTCAAATAAACTTTTATGTTTAAAGAGGTTAATCGTATGCCATTATAAGTAGTTCATTAGGCCTTCAAATTCAAATACAAAACATAAATAACCTTGGACCCTTAAATTATCTGATAACAAAATAGAACCACAAAAAATATATGACCTCATGCCTCAAATTAACCAGGTCATTAGAGGTGAAATAGATTAAGCTCGGTCAGACCAAAACATGGACATTTTGGTATGTTTTTACATTTAGGATTCTGACATGATTCGTTGTCCTAACATAGAACAAACTTAAAAGATTAGTATCACCTTTTTCAATGTGGTTTGATCTACAAGGATATTTAAAAGCTTATTATCACTAAAGCTTTTATGTTTAAAGAGGCCAATAATAAGTCAGCATCAATAAATAGATAGATGAACATGTCTATAATTTTGACAGAAGATATCTATTTAATCCCTACCTTAGCCATCAATTCTAGATAAATTCAATGGTTTAGATCTATTAACTAATTCAAACCATTAGATTTCTCTAGAATTGATGGCTAAGATGTTAATTAAGTTTAAAAAATTTACTATTGAAATAAGTAGATTCTTTCTAATTATAAATAAGTCATGAGACTTTCAAATCCAAATACAAAGACAAGATCCTCAAGATATATGGAAAAAAAAGGTATGCATTGACAGTTTACGAGTTTCATACACTTCAATATATCATTCATCATTGATGCTTAATGATTATTAACTTTTCAAAAAATATAAATGAACGATGAATAACATATTAATTGTGCATAAATCTTTATCTCACACTACAAGAATATATGACCTAATGTCTGAAATTAACTAGAATGAAAACGAGATACAGAAGTAAATAACCAACTTTAGATTAAGTAATAACCACGATAATAAATAGAGTAAATTACAATGACACCCCTGAGTTTTAGTAAAATTATAGAGATCACCCTGAGTTTTAGTGAAATTACACATATCACCCCTTCATTTTTTTACCCATAAAAAAAACCCCTGATTTTTGTACATACATTATGCTCGTGCATGTGAAATAAGTGTGATTTTTTATATAAAAAATGATTATAAGTGTTATAAAGTTAAATAAAATATGGTATATTGTGGAAAAAAGTCCAAATAGAATACGTGTAAACACATTTTCATTATTTTTTATTCATTATAATATCGTATAAGAGTGATTTAAATAATATATCATTATAATTATTGATGTATTTTGTAACGAACAAAAATAATGAAAATGTGTTGACTCGTATACTATTTGGATCTGTCTCTACAATATACCATATTTTGTTTAACTTCGTTACACTTATCATCATTTTTATATAAAAAATCACACTTATTTCACATGCAGTGGTAGTTTGGGTAATGTATGTACAAAATCTATGAGTTTTTTGTAGGGGTAAAAACTGGATGGATAATATGTGTAATTTTATTAAAACTGTGCGAGTGTAATTAACTCTAATAAATAATTAAAATTTATCTGAAAAATGAAAATTTGGAATTTTATTTTAGGTAAATTAATTTTTTTTGGAACTTGACTAAAAAAATAATAAAAATTTGTTAGAAACCCGGTCTCTAATTTGAGATCTCCCAAAAAATTTCAATGCACATTGGCAGTGCCCCACTTTCAATACATTCACTCTCTCAAATTCAATTCTCCGAAAAACAAAACACAATAAAAACTAATTCAAAACAAAACAAATAAATAAAAAGAGAAAGTTGAAGAAAGATTCCATCAATCTCTTGCTACAATTTCGGTGTTGATTTTGGGAATTTGAATCATCATGTGGGGCACCATTGCCAATCTGAAAGAGAATTTGAACAAGATCGCACTCGATGTTCATGACGGTGACGATGACGAAATTCTCCTCCGCATGTACAGCGGAATCCCTTCCAACGCCGACCACAACTCCGCCGTCTCCGATCGCCGCAATTCTAACGGCTTCGCTCATTCCAAATCACCGCTCGCAAACGGGATCGATCATTCCGAGGTAATAGCGTTAGAATATTGTTTTTATTAACTTATTATCAAGGTTTATATCTGTAACATATTGGTGTCTTTGATGTTCGCGGATCTAGATTTAAAACCTTGCTTATTATTGTTGTTAGTTTATGAAATGAAGCGTGGAACTATTGATCTATTGTGAGGAATTTGTGTGTGTTATTATCAGATTAGGTTTTGGGTTTACACTTTCATTGAATCAAGTTGTCTCTGCAATTCCCATGGTTTGGTGATTGATGATGTTGGAATCATGTAAAATATTGAGTTTGTGTGTGTTTTGTATCCAGTTGGTAGCTCTCAGAATTGAATTTAGACTCAGTTTGAAATTTTTCTACATGTTTAGCATATCCAATAGCTAATTAGTTATATAACTGGATTCGGAATCCAAAATTAGTTGAAGAAACGAAGAGATTTTTCAACTTTTCATTTATCAAAACTTAGTTTGAGCTTTCAACTACTTCTCTAACCAGTATGCCCAAGGTTTTAAATCTGGGTTCATGATCGCTATTGACCGCAAGGTTAAGGTTTTCGGAGTCTGTCTGCAATTTAAAACCTTGATAATACCCTAGAAAGTTGATTGTTGTCTCATTTTTTTAATAATATCACCAATTTGGTAATTGAATGTCTAAAAGTCCAAGCAGTATTCATTTTACCAAAACCACTCTGAACGATAATGCATCAAGCTATAACTGAGTTACTATCGACCTGCTTTTAATCAAAACTAAGTTTACAAAACTAAGTTCATCAAAATTCTGCTTTCAAACGGGTTCCCAAAGACACCCGAAAGAAAACAAACACACAAAATATGTCATGAGCTCCTTTTTCATGACCCTTTCATATCTATAACTGGATAATCAATGAACTTTTTTTTGGGTGAACTAATTAACTTGAACTTAGTGTGTATCTTTCTTTAATAAGATCCATGGGTGTTAATTGTTGTTTTGTATTTTGTTTTATTAACCTTTTCATTTTTATTTTGTTATTTTAAATTGTTACATTTACTTGGTAACCTACCTTATCCTTGGAGTAGTTAAGACAGTGTGGTATCTCACTCTAGTTTTGGCTAAAATGTTGTTGCAGAATAATTTTTTCCATTTTGCTTTCAATGCTATGACTCATTGTAGTACTGTTAGTGGACATTGAAACTGATAACACAATAAATATCCAATCTGTTCTGGGGTATGGATAAGCTTTGCCTCGAATGCATTTCCTTCCAAAAAGTACATGTTTCCTTCTTTTACCGCAAAGTCATTTATTGGTAAAATCTAGAATTCCAAATTATACCCTTAGACTCTGCTTTATGTGCTCATTGGTACTTCAACTTTCAAATGTGCAATAAAGGCACCCCTAAATACCAAATGTGTCCATGGTTGTCCAAAATCATGACAGGAGTGCAAACTGATTCAAAATCTTGACTGGGCACATTGCATTTTCCTTCCAAATATTACTATTATGATCTTTAAAATTACTCTCTTGCAAACTTTTGGGAGTTAAAGAACGCTGTTGCACATTTTTAAAATTAAGGGATCAAAGTGCACATGAGGAAAAGTTCAGGGGTGTAATTTAGACATTTACCTTTATTCATTTACTCAGAAATAGTTTCTGGAAGTAACAGTTTGCTCTTTATTTCTCCATAATGTTGCAATCCTTCTGCATGAAATTTAGCATTAGCATGCATTACAAAAAAATTGTTATCAAATCCATGAAAGTAAATTTCATTCGTCATTTATCTCCTGTTCTTGCCCCTAGAATCTCCTATAGGTAGTCGTAGCTTGGTTTGATAGATGACATTTTGTTATCCAAAACGGAGATGTCATTTTCAGTTTTTCTATGCTTGTAGGCAGAACAATACAAAGCAGAAATCAAGAGACTTCAAGCATCCGAGGCAGAAATTAAAGCACTGTCTGTTAACTATGCTGCTCTTTTAAAAGAAAAAGAGGTATGGCTATCACCTTCCAGCAATATGTAATAACCAGTAACCTATACATATATATTTTCACTTGTTTCATGTGTTTGAGCCACTAGCTGTTCACCTGTTTCAGATTCGGCTGCTTGGTGGCATTAACCAATCTTTTAATGCCCAAGTTTGTATATTCTGTATGCTGAATGATATCATCCCATTTATATGGGATATGTTTGTTACTTTCTTGAAGAACTATTGTTGGTTCAGTGTAGCTTTTGCATTTTGAAAATTGAAATCCTTATGGACCTTATCTTGGGTCTGTTTAAAATAAAGTGAACTTAAGAAAATGGATCATTTGAAAATTGAAAATAAATATATATACATATTCGGGATTGTGTGCTTTGTAATTCTGCACCTTTCTCCGTTCCCCTATAACTAGAAGACTTTCAACTTTCTTAAATGCGTGATAGAATTATATCTTCATTACATGATCTATCTCATAGGTTTCCTAAACAGTCATGTAAAATTTAGCATAATTATTAACTCCATTATTTTTTTAATTTATTAATGGTGTTTGATAAAAATAGCTGTCCTATCATTTTAACTTTGCAGGATCAGATTGTTAGATTGAACAAAGAAAATGGCTCCTTAAAGCAGAATATGGAGGCTACAAATGCTGCTTTGAGAGTTTCCAAGGCTGAAGGCTCTATAGCATCTACAAATGGCAATTTTTCAGTCAAGGTAGTTGATATTTCAATTAAAACTTCATTGTGGAGAGCTTAATGTATGTTTTTAACCTGTGGTGTAAATTCTCCATTACGTTTGGTTCTTGTATTTATCATGTTTGTGTGAAATTTAAATATTGGTTGGGACGGTTGATAGCAATGCCATATGTCATACAAATCAGATCGTTCACACAGTAATAAACAAGAACAATTGAATAAAATAGGAAATTTCTGTACTGGTATCTGAAAATGAAGGAAATACCTGGTATAGGTACCAACTGCCTCTCCATTCATATCAAACTCAATGATTCCAGTAGATAACTTCCCTCACACCCTCAGTTTATTAATATTTGAAACCCCTCCCCAATTCAGTAACCACCCTGGCACCCTCATTCTTTCCTTCTCTCTCTGTCAGGCACCAAGACATCATCCCTCCAGTTCCCCTTCTATGCTTTCTAGTATAGATCCCCACACCTTGGACCCCAACTGAAGTTTGTTTTGCGCGTCTTGAGTATAAGCAGGAAGCCAGGAAGATGGCATAATATTCATTATGCTCAAAGAAAAGGTCAATATATTGCCGCAGACATACTTTGGACATACTTCTCACTCACCATATGTATAAGGGTTATCAGTGTGCATATGACCATGTTAAATGGTTTCATGCCAATACAATGTTGTTGCCCTGTGACGTGAAGGTCACTTGTTCAAATCCTGGAAACAATCTCTCCACTTGCAGGGGTAAGGCTGCATACATCTATCTTCCCTATACCCCACCAGGTGGGAGTGTTGTGCAATAGGCCACCCTTTATAAGATTTGGGTTTTATTTGTTTTCGGATGTCCTGCACTGGGATTCATTTTTTTTGTGTGACTGACTGGCTGCCTTGGGACCAGCATTTTGTTATATTTGAATGTGCAGTGGGCTTTCCTAGTTGCCATGGACCTTTTTTTGTACTGCTTATTTTACAAGGTTTTGGTGGGGGGAAGGGTATAGATATTCTCTTGGAAATGTTCTGTGTGCTGTTTTGTGACGCTTGAGTGTAAAGTTGGAGCCTCCATTTAGAGATTTACACCTGTAAAGCTTGTGGTTTTCATCTATTCAGTTCCAGTGGTTTTAGTTTTCTTCTTTTGTAGAGAAGCAAATGTTAGAAAGCTCTTTTAACCTAATGGTTTTTCCCGTTACATTCTTTAAGTGTTTCATACAGTACCAGTTTGTAGTGTACATCTCTTATCTCACTAGTTTCGTATGGGTCAGAATCATCACGTTTTTATCATTAATTCACATGGAAGGAACACTGGTTTTCCAAACTCATGATTCTCCCTCATATTGGGTTATATGGTGTGTGTGTGGGGGTGGGGGAGTAGACTTGTATATCTATGTACTGTTTCAGAATGCATGCCAATGGGTTTGTGGTCATATACTGATATGAACTTTTTTCCTGTCCAAGTATGGGAATATTATTTATCCTGTTGGAATATAGTTGAAAGTATTTTTTAGGGGTGAAGATATATTTGAAAGTATTTGCCTATGCACCTTTTAGTCTTAACAGATAACTAAGGATCCTTGATGACTACCTTTAAATATCTGTGCAGGGAAGTAGTGATCAATCACCCAATCGACAGAATAAGATCACAACTCAAAGTAAGATGGAATTTAAACATTCAAATTTACAAGGAAAGGACAAGGTAATGACACCTTCGATTTTTGGTTGTTCTTAAATAATTCATCAATACAAGAAGATTGACTAGTAGCCAGTGCTCGTTTATATGCCTTGCCTACTTTATTTTTTGATAAAGTAATTTCTTGACTTGATTTTGTCCAATGTCTGATTTTCATTGAGTCCCTACATGAAAGCGCACCTTTTTTCTTTCTATGGACATGGGTTTTCTATTTCTTTATCAAGCAGAATCCTGTTATTTGTCTGGTCATTTCGATTAATATATTTTGTATACATTTATTTATATTCTTATTTTAGTGATGAGTGAACTTGACAACAGATGTATGAATGCCTTCTAGGAGATTGCAAATTTGGTTGATGGAAATAATGGGCCCTTAGTAAATGCACATCATAGAAGTGAGATGCAAAAGTTGAAGTTGGAACTGGAGCTAGAACATGATCAATTGGCAAAAATTCAACTAAAATTCCAAGGTATTTGCTCTGCATTTAGAATATCTAAACTGTTGTAATTTTGGATGTGTAAATAGAAATGACCTAACATTTTGGTTCTTTCTTCAATGTCAGAGGAACAGAAATTGAACAAGTCCTTTCAGGAGGAGCTCAAAATATTGAAGTTGGAAAGAGACAAAGTGAGTTTATATTATTAGCCTAGATATAAATTTTGATAATCATGGTTGCAACACATTTTCCTCACTACCCTTATGTTTAAAGTTTATGTCTAGCAGATTAGCACCATGGATCATCTATATCAGACGTTTCTTGAGATAACAAACTGCATGTTTATATTATTGTGAGAACAAAAATTTCAGATTATGACAGCTATTAGATAAATCAATTGGTGCACATTTTTAAAATGAATTTTACATTTCTCTATATTGTGCATTGTGAGATGTCCTTTTGTATTGGATACTTTTATATTAGTCTTATTGCTGTCAATTTGGTCCCTTCATTGACACATGTCATAATTCTAAAAATCATAAAAAAAACATCTCAGGAAATCGTTCAGCCTTTTAGGATACCCTTTAAAGTTGTGGCTTTTATTTCAATTTACTGCTAAAAGACTGATAAGGAACTCACTTATTATGGGAATATATTTTGTTAACAAAAACCGTCTAGTATTTAAATAACATTTGATTGTGAAAACAGTTAGATTTAGTATCAAATGCACAGTGGATTTTTTCAAACAGAGAAAAAAAAACTTCCTTTCTGTTGATAGCTATCCAAATTCAAATTCTTGTATTTTGCCTCTGAGCAATAAAGTCTCTTCAAGGAACCTTCATGCTGGTTTTGAAGTGCTCTTTTGTGATGTAATTGTTAAGTTATATATTTTGGTTATCTAACCCATACATATATATCATATTATTGATTTGAAGACATCTAAGGAGGTGAGCAAAGTACACAATGAATTGAATGAGAAAGTATCAGAAATAAAACGTTTGCAACTTGAGTTGGCCAGGCGGGAAAATGAAGAAGCAGTTGAGGCTGTGGATAGCTTGAAAAGACTTATCAAAACCTTAGAGAAGGAAAACACTAATCTGATGGTTGGTGGTTTTATACTTTTATGCATACTTTACTTCATTTGTAACTTTTCTACTGTATCACTTGAAAGTTGACAGTGATGCTTTATGATATTTTGCTCCAAAATGCACTCTAATACAATCATATGTTCCCATTGTTATTAGATGGAAAAGAAAGAAGTTGAGGCTGCTCTCGAATCAAGCAGGAAGTCTTTCACTGATAAAATGTTATCTAATGCTTCTGAAATTCAGAACAATAATTCAAGCAGGATCAGTGATGTGAGCCAAAAATATTATTGCAATCTACACTTTACAGGTTATGCATTCGAAGTACTGTTAATAACTATTTTTTTCTTTACTTTGCTGGGGATGGGGCATTGGCTTTTGGTAACAGATGCCAGATCCTTCTCAAAGTTTCCCAGGAAAGGAAGAAATGGAAAGATCCATACAAAAGCTAAGTAAAGATTTGATGGAAACACAGAGGGAAAGGGACAAAGTAGTACAAGAATTGGCCCGCCTTAAACAGCATTTATTAGATAAGGTTTCATTCTTTTTAACTAGTTTATCTTTAGTTTCTAAATCAGAACAATGATGATGAAGCATGATATTTAAGTAATCAAGCGGCAAAAAATGTCCCAGTTATACAATTTTTTTCCAATATATGCCTCATCAATTATATATTAGATGCATATTTTTAACTTTCCCATGCTGTGTGTACCTACTATGTTAACTGACTCTAACATGGTTGAATATAGTTTATACAATTCGAATGAGACTCATTAACTTTTCTCTACATTAGTGAACTCAAACTTTAATTA
Source organism: Lupinus albus (assembly GCA_009771035.1). NCBI lineage: Eukaryota > Viridiplantae > Streptophyta > Magnoliopsida > Fabales > Fabaceae > Lupinus > Lupinus albus. The sequence continues at coordinate 8,073,349 of CM020015.1, forward strand.
GTGCATGCCCTTCAGCTCTTTCAATATTTTGTTTTCAGCAATCATATGCCATTTGAAACTTACTTTAAGTGGTCTTAATGAATCTAAAGGGGGTAAAATTCTAGAAGTAAAGATATTTGCTGGATGAAAATAGAATGGACATCATGATCCAGATGACCTGTTTTAGGAATGTGAAATAATTTGTTACTTTGTATAACAACAACCAAGCCTTTACCCACTAGGTGGGGTTGGCTACATGGATCAAAATACGTTATAATGCTCTATCATAAATCATGTTCATTGACAAAACATTGATCTCTAAGTATTTCTTAAAAATGAAATATAAAATTACCAGTTAATTAGTTCTGCGATACTAAATAGTACTGGTTTGTAACAATCCTTTGGTTATTTAGATTTTTAATGTGGTATGGCCATGGTTTGGCTGCTATCCACGTGTACTTTGGTTTAGTTGCCTACTGTTTTTGTGTGATACTTTTGGTTGACTATATAGACTGTCATCTTTATGTTTTGAACTACTATATATTGGATTATTATAGTTTGTTGTCCTTCATTCCTTCTTGTCTAGGAATCTGAAGAATCAGAAAAAATGGACGAGGACAGCAAAATCATTGAAGAGCTACGTAATAGCAATGATTATTTAAGGGCTCAAATATCACATATTGAGAGAACATTGAAGCAGACAATTGCAAGTCGGGATGAACTGAAGATGGCCAACAGCAATGAAATTCTCAAGTTTAGAGAAGTAATTGATGACCTGAACAAGAAGGTCACAAACTGTATGAGTACAATAGATGCTAAAAATATTGAACTTTTAAATCTACAGACAGCTCTTGGACAATACTATGCTGAAATTGAAGCCAAGGTATAGAAACACACCACTGTTTTTTTCTTAACAAATAAAATGACAATAGTAAGTTTGTCATAACTTCTCCTTCACATTTGATGTCTATCTTTTCACGTTCATATCTGTAATTACATAAAGTATCCACTATATTTTTTGTTTCCTTTAGGAACATTTAGAAGGAGAGTTTGCTCGTGCAAGGGAAGAAATAGCTAAGCTTTCTCAACTGTTGAAGGTATCTCCCCCCACCCCCAAGAAACATATATGGACCACATGGTGTGCGTCTATTATTTTATATGGAAAATATATTTGTTGTTCTTTTCATTGTCATGTTTTATTACCCTTTATTTCTTACTTTTCTTGTCAAGTACTCCCCAAGTTCCATATCTTTTGATGTATAAGGTTATGCATGTAGTTTAAAAAAATCATTAAATGATGTAAAATATTATACAATTTGACTAAAATAACCCTATTTAATGCACATTGGAAACTGAATTAAAAAAAATGGAGAAACGTGGAGAAAAAAGAGCACTAATAAATAAGGATATAGGTGGAAAGTAGAGTATAAATGTGCATTGGGTTTCCAAAATATCAAAAGAGTATGGAATAACATGGAAAAGTTAAAACATCATATGATATGTAATGGAGGGAGTATTACTCAAAGCTTTATGCTTCCTCTGTTATCCCCCATTGTTCACCAAAATTTTGCTGGAGTATATTAATCTAGCAGTTTGTTTTCCAGGATGCAGATCACAAAGCAGATTTGTCAAAGCGTGAAAAGGAAGAAATTTTAGCCAAGCTTTCACAATCTGAGAAGGCCCAAACTGAATGGAGAAATAGAGTAAGTAAGCTTGAGGAAGACAATGCTAAATTGAGGCGAGCTGTTGAGCAGAGTATGACACGACTAAATAGAATGTCAGTGGATTCAGATTATCTTGTGGACAGGTTAGTCTGTTTATGTTCTCAGTAATCAGCTTTATAATGCATTTGGATTAAACAGATGAATTCTTGGAAGATGAATTTGTCTGCATTCTTTTTCTTCAATTTTCTAAAAGGTTATTTGTTGGAGGCTTATAAATATGAATATAGGTTGAATTTAGTCTTGGGATGGTTTCTGTCATTATGTTTGTTGGGAAAACTCTATAAAAACACCCTAAACTTTGTGCCATTTGAAGTAACCATCATAAACTATTTTTCTTCCTAATTGCCACTTAAACTTTAACTATTAGTGAAATTGGTCACCACATAAAGATGATGTTAAATTAATAGTAATGAAATATTCAAACTCATTTTGTTTCAACATCGTCGCTTAGATTATTATTATTTTATATATATACCAATATTATTACATTAAACATTTTTAACTCTAATATTTAGCCATCATATTTTTCTCAACCACTTTTGTATTTTGATGGTGATTTCCTCTGGATACCAATGTTGGTTAACCTGCACCTGCAACATTGCTACTGTTGTAAGTCCGATTGTAGTGATTTCCATGTTGGTCTATTAGTAGTTACTACTTGCAAAAGGCATAAAGTTTAGAGGGGCTTTATGCACTTCACTGTTGCTTCTGTTTGAGATGGTACCTATCATACTAATATAAATTTTATTGTTGGCAGACGCATTGTGATAAAATTACTCGTAACATATTTCCAGAGAAATCACAACAGAGAGGTATGACAGTCTTCTAATTTTGGTTGCTTTAGATGCATTGTGCAGGATCTATTGAAAGCCCCTCGTCCTTTATTTTATTATGCAATAAATGGTCATAATATGTGTCCGTGTGTGGCAGCAGGTGGGCAGTGTCATAGAATTCCTGGACTCTGATTTAATACTCTCCTAATTTCTAAATTAATTTATTTTCGCAAGCTGTTTTATCCAAGCTAATTAGTTTATACGTATACCGATGAAGAGATCCGTATTTATGTGAGGAAGATATGAAAGCTTGGATAGGCTGAAAAAATAAAGAATTGGGATTAAACACATAAATTGTAATGTTAGTTAATGTTTTAATCTATCAAACATATAAGTTATAAAAAATGTTTTCTCCACTTGAATGTTTTTTGTGAATTTAACTTGCAATGGTTGCTTTCTGTAATTTGTAATGCTGATGTTGGTTTTCTTTTATGTGATTTTGTTATTTTTGTTCTGATCCTGTGATAATGTTTGTAATATTGAGGATAGGTTTTGGATCTAATGGTTCGCATGCTGGGTTTCTCTGATGAGGATAAGCAAAGGATAGGTGGTGCTCAACAAGGTGCAGGAAAGGGTGTTGTCCGTGGAGTTCTTGGGCTGCCTGGCCGCCTTGTTGGAGGCATGTTGGGAGGCAGTTCAACTGAAGCAGCAGCAAATACAGGATCTGATAGCCAGGTGATTTCTTCTCATCTAGTATAACTCCTTTTGGTAGAGGGTGAGCCTCAACACAATGGTAAAGTTGTTTGCCTTGTGATATAGAGGTCTTGGATTCAAATCCTGGAAACAGTCTCTTCACTTGCGAGGATAAGGCTACATATATTTATCCTCCCCATACCTCATTAGGTGGAAGTCTTGTGCATTGTGCCACCGTTTTTTGGTATAACTCCTTTGGTACTTGTGTTGGTGCAAAACTCACTTAAGAGTTATCTGCAATAACGTTATGACAACATTGAGAGGGTGTATATTTTCATGAATCTATAGATTATTTATTATCTACTTCCTTCTACTTTATAAAATCAAATCAGTTTTTCTCTCTATGTTGCCCACTTATGCTTTAGAAAATTTTATTGATTTTATTTATTAGTTGTCTTCACATCTTCCTTTTGTGCCCGTAGATATTAATTCTGAATAGGGTGAGATTTGGTACAACGGTAAGGTTATTGTTTAGTTGTCATGAGGTCGCATGTTCAAATCCTGGAAATAACCTCTATGTTTACGGGAGTAAAACTGCGTACATCTACCCTCCTCAGACCCCACTAAGTGGGAGCCTCATGCATTGGACTACTCTACTTTCAGATATTGATTAAGTGAAATCTACAGAAAGATTTTTAATACTGTTCTCAATTCTATAATTTTATTGTAAAATTTTCTTATGCCCAATCTAACTTTTTAACTTTATCCCCTTTCAGTCATTTGCAGACTTGTGGGTTGACTTTCTTCTCAAAGAAACTGAAGAAAGAGAGAAGAGAGAATCAACAACAAATACTGTTAAATCCACTGAAGATTCACGAGATAAAAGTCCAAATACCATTTCTGCTTCTCCATCATCTTCCAATCAGAGGTTCAGCATTGGAGCCACGTCTGCTTTTCCGATTACTTCAACTAATCAGAATACCAGTCCTCCCCCTCGCGGCCATTTTCAGCATTCTGAACATTTTGGTTCCGAATTCTCAACAGTTCCTCTTACTTCAGCAGATGGCAAAACTACTGGTTCAAACTTGTTCCCCAGATACTAAATATACTCCATTGTATTATGCAAAGGTATAGATCATTGTTCAACTCTAGGCAATGGGATCCTGTTCAATTAATTCTTTTATATCCAAAATGAGTGTCTCTCCATTCTTCAACAAAAGGGGAGAGGCAGAACTTCGAAAGTCTTCTTTTCGCCGCCTTCGTCATTTCACATCGATTCACAGATATGAATTGGAATTTTGAAAGATTATCCTGGTGTAGATGTCATATAATATCATGTTCATCTCTTTGATTAATGTATATATATATATATATATGACAATTTAATCTTCAAACAATCACAGCTATCAGATGTTGTGTATGTTGTAATGCACATCTATTTTATGCAATACCTTTACCCGTTTATGTAATAATGCTTGGTCCAATATTTACATGTGAAGTTACTTAACGTGTAAGATGTTGTTCCACCCTCCTTTCTCTTTGGTCATTGGAATTGTCTGCGCATTGCAAAATTTAGTGATTGTCCCTGGAATCTGAGTTTGAATCCTTCCATTGTAGGGAAGGCAGGGGTGGGTATTAGAGGTGAGCTTGGACCCGGTAAGATTTATCCCTTATCCGACCCTAAATATTGGTAGGCACTTTTTTGAATTCGGACCTGCTCTAGACCTGAAGTTAACCTGATCCTAAATGTCGATTAGATCAATCTTTGAACTGGAACCTGACCCTAGACTCAATTAAATATAATGTATATTTCTTTTAGTTAAACTATTCTCAACATTTTACTTATTATGGATATGTAATTTAACATATGAAATGATAGGGAATGACTCACATGAGACGAATGCGCTATTGTGAAAAATGATAACATTTAATATGAACCATTAAATCTTATTTAAATGGTCAAGATTAAAATATACATGCACATGACTATCAATCTATCATGTGACTAATAACTAATTTTTAATGTTAACCATCCATGATTAGTTATAAGATCTATATTTATTGTTCTCATAGTTTTTATATGAGAGTTGTTCTCAATTGAGTTATCCCCTGAAATGATATATTGCTAATTATGTATGTATGATGAAAAATTATAAAATCAATGATACCTTCAACTAAAGAGATGTTATTACTCTATACATAATTGAATAGAGACTCATACAAACATGATGAGTGAGTGATCATGTGACGAGGTCAGTCGGGTCATTTTTGTCCCCTACACAACCCTAAAGTCGGGTATAATTTTTGAATCCAATGAAACCCGACCCTATTTAAACTCATTATGATCGGGAGAAACGAGGTGAATGAATAGGGTCGGGTCTTACTCACCCATAGCGAGCATGATAGACTTTTTCTATATCCATACTTATACTATTTATGAGTAATCATACGAGTAGTTGGTATGTGAGGATATTCAATGAGTTTTTAAGTTTAAATATATGTTTATACATTTTTTAATAATCAATATATATAAAATAATTATTACATAAATAATAAAATTTATATACATGTTAGTTATCATTATATTTCGGTCACTAAAACAGAATAATATATAACTAGAATCATGTTATATGTGGAACCGTATTCAATCAACAATTTGAAATTCAAACAATTTTTTAACTATTTATTTTTCAAGTTTATCCATGGCTAAAATTCTAATATATAAAACAAGGTTTCCAACGTTGAGTATTATTACACTTTTTTGGTGGAGTGGTGTGGTGGTGTTTTTCAAAGGTGAATGTCTTATATAGCACCTTCGATGAAACAAAAACTTTTAGCTTTATTTTCCTTTACTCACTAAAGACATTTTGAAAATTATTGTGCAATGTATGACATATGTTTGATTATTTGAGGTAATGAGTAGCTTATACCACTACATTATTAACTTTATATTTTGTAACAAATGAGAATAAAATGTATGTTAGGGATAGAAAATGTACTTTCATTCTAATCTCAAACAACATTTATGTGTAGAATATAATATTTATGCATTATCAGTGTAAAGATTTATACATAATTAATATATTATCTATCATTCATTTGTATTATTTATATTTAAGAGTTAATACTTATTAGACATGAATGATGAACGATATAATAAAAATGTAGAAAACTATTATATTGTCAACGCATAGATCATTCTATCTTATCTTATCTACATTACTTTATATTTAAAGCTTATACCCCAAGTGTGTTTCTTGGGCCTTGAACTTGGTTCAATTATATTTAGCCTTGAACTTGGCTCTCGGTTCATGATTAAATATGTATTTCATTGGGTCATACCAATATCCTTGAATGCAACCAATCTCATCATTATTATATATTTTTTTCTAAAGATAGAGATTCCATGAGGTTAAACATCGGCACAACGGTAAGAATACTTTTCTTGTGGTCTGGAAGTTTCAAATCTTATAAATAGTTTCTTCACTTCCATTGCCAATTTTGCATTTATCTATCATCCTCACTAGGTGAGAGTCTTATATACTAGGTCATGATTTAAGTGATAACTATTTCCACAGAGGCTAACATGAAACTAAGAACATAAGAAGTTCTATGCTTTATGAACAACAAAAAATACAATCATAGTGTTGATGGGGTTCATGTTAAATAGTGTATTTGTTTGACTAACTAAAGACATTTGTTATGTTGGGCCAGAAAGAAGGATGCAGAGGAATATGCAAACAGAGATTGCTATAGAGAAGGTATGACTTAGTTTCTCATTTGCTTCCTTTCAGAAAAGTTCTTTCCCTTCTCATGTTTGAGTTTTGAAGAGAACACTTGTTCTCTATGCAGCTTAATTGTAGAACAATTTTCTAATAGTTATGGTAGACATATTACAAATAACACAATCCTGTTTTTCAGGATATTGTGAAACCCAATACACACATCAAATTTCATATATAATTAATAGTTATGCATAATTATATTGAAATAACATTTTTGCATCTTTCTATGGAACAAGATAAAACAAATCATTAGAATATTGTTTCATTTTCAAATATTAAGTGAACTGCCTAGTTATCATCCTGTATTATTCCAGTTTAACTAGATTTAATACGTTTGGACCAGAATTTCTCCAATTCAAAGCGTTCAACCTCCATTTGGTTAAAACTCCAAACCAGTATTATTTTCAAGTCCAATCAATGATCAAACTGATCAGAGCGTCACACCCAGTTCTCAAAACTAGTTTTTCAGGTTTCAAGGACACTGATCTTCAAAAGGAAAGACCAACAAGCTTGATTATAGAAGATGTTCTTGTTTTGATGAACCCAAATGTATTCAGTTTCCTTTCTTAAAAACAATTAAAAATCATAAATAAAATTGAATGATGTAAATTTAGTAAAAACGAAAATTGGTATATCTCAACCACCACTTAAAAGAAGATTAATATAATTGTTTATGAACTATGAAGAAAAAATAGTTCATACTTTTGCGGCCTGAGCATCTAAGCACTTTTCCCTTTATTTTTGATTAATATGGATAGATATGTATATGAAATATGTATGTGTTGAAATAATTTATATAATAATTACTCCAAATAACTTTGTCCCATGCAAATCATGGGTGACACATACTAGTTCAATTACCAATTCAAGGACTAAAACAAGTCCCAACAACATTAGTAGCCAGCAAAATCCATATGCTTGTAGCAAAATAAAAAAAAAACATCCATCTATACCAGCTTCATACCAACCCCAACACTAAACAAGGCTTGGTTTGGTGTTATATGGTATAAATGAAATGAGGCTCTCATATAGAAAAATAGAGCATATCTATCTTAACAGTACAAGATCCTTAAACACTAAGCTAACTTGTCCTTCAGAGATTTTGGGATCTTACTCAAGACCTTTGCATCAAACACAGCATATTGCTTTTTGAACTCAATCAGTACCTTCTCCGCCAATGGGTCTATCTTATCCTCGTACTTGGCATACGCAACAGGTACAGTGTGCAACAAAACGAAGACTGTTCAAGAAATGAAGATTATAGGAATCAGTAAAGTTCATACCAGAATAAAACAAAAAATAATTTGAAGTGGGTATGAATTATTCTTACTTATGTAGAACAAGGTCAAGAAGTTAAACCAGTTCCCCACAATTGAGATAATCCACAGCCCAGCGATAACCTAACATAAAATCAACCAAGGTGTGATGATAGTTCATTTTCTAATTGAAACTAAACAAAACTAAAATTTGGTATCATAGATGTAACAGTTTGGAAAGTTAAAAAGCTAAGAAAAAAACTTGGGGGTTATAAGTAATTAGCTGCAAAAACATATGAAGAATACTTATGAAAAAACAAATATGTGAATGGAGGAAGAGGTTTGCAAGTAACATACAATGAGGAATTTCTTTAAATCCTTTCCAGAACTGATGTCACGAAGTGCGGCCAATCCCCGATTGATTTCAATTCTCAATGCAGATACAATTTGCAGGAAAGGTTCTTCAGGAAGATGAATATTTGGGATTTGAGGGGGAGACCTACAATATTATTTGATATCACACTGTTAGATAAAACATAGCTCGAAAAATTACATCACTATGCCTTGGTTGAATAATTAAAAAGATGCATTTCTTACTTGTGGATAAAGGCATGAGCATTCGACCACAAAAACACAAGTGCAAGCAATAGAATCGAAATGTGAGAGACTAGGGTGAGAAGGTGGTATTCAAGCAACTCAAAAAGGATCCAAACAGCAGTTGCTGCCCCAAGCACACCAGCGGATTCCTTCTTGTTCTTCCACAAAAGCACATCAGCGACTGCAAGCAATTATTTAATCGATTACCAAAAAGAGCTATAACAAAAAACAAATGTAATTAAAAATATCAAATGTTTATCAATGAGTAAATGATGAACAAATAATAGTATGATTAGGAAAGATTAATTCCAACAAAAAAAGAACCAAAAACTGTCAGATTTAATCTTAAAATGTTTACAAATTAAAATACAAAAATTCTATTTAGAAAAGGAGCAGCTTTTAAGACAACATTATGATGTTGTTCGATCCAGTCCATGTAGTCGACCCATGGAAAATAAAGGCTTGGTTTTTCTACTATTCTAAACCAATCACATTGTTTGATTCCATAAACGATGAAAGTGAAACTACTAATCTAAACAAATAGTTTCATACAGTTTTACATAATGTATGTTACAAAAAAAAATGTTTTTTTTTACCCAAATCAAAAATCGATTCTCACAAGAAAGTAATTCTATTATGATTCACAATTAAACTGATCCTTTTTCAAGAGATCATTCATAAATAATTTAATCAAATCCACTTATAAATACAAAATAAAATATGTTAGATTCATCTGAAAATTTAACAAAACGTATCAATTTAAACAATAAATCATATATATACACTCCATTGAATAATCTCAGATCACAGATCTACAACAAGTAAACACAGTAAACGAAGTATAGAGAGATTTATACCCTTTCCAGCGCCGAGAACGGAATGAACTGGCTTCTCTCTTCCGAAAAGCCGAAACACCTTCTCCTTAATCACCGAAGCAACCGTTTTCTCAGATTCGGAATCGGAATCGGAGGAAGAAGAATCATGACCGTGAATCTTCTCACTTATCTTCTCAGTAATCTTCTCAATCAATGATTCTCCACTCTTCTCCGCCACCACCACCGTGTTCTCCTTTTCTTCCGCCATTTTTGTCCGAAAATGAAAAACCCTAAATCTTCGGTTTTCGTTACAGAAAAATCGATTCAACGTTTTTCTACTATCTCAGAATGTGTGAGAATCGAGAATCTCGGTTTTTCAATTTATAGTGTTATGAATAACGAGGCTCGGGATTCGAACCTTAGGTTCGGGAGAATTTTGAATCTGAGAAACGGAGAATGAGACGGCGTTTGAATTTTGATACGTCAATGTGTTTTTTACTTTTTTATCCCGTCGGAATTGACGCCGTTGGTTTTAACTGTGTAGATGATAGGGTTATGCTAAAGTAACAACTAGTAGCTGTGAAAAGGGTGGATTACTTAGTAAGTAAGTAAACATGTCAAATAATAACAAGTGTCAGAATCAGGAATCTTCTATATCCAATCATTATTATTTGATCGAAAAATAATTTTATTGACATTTTTAATATGATAACTGTTTCTCATTAAAAAGAAAAATATTTATTAGCGTATGCTTAGAGATTGAAAAAATTGGGAGGTTAACGGTTAGTGATTTCTTAATGTAGACTAACATTGACTTCCAAGTGTAGGGTACAATTGTTAACTATGGCCTTTGCTGGTTTTTATAGAAAAGCGCCGATATGAAATAAAAAATGTTATTTGTATTAAGAAATTGATAATTTAACATATGGGGAATTATTGACTTTAATTTTTTATATTTCTTATTCTATATATATTTATTATTAACACTTTTTTGTATGGGTAATGGGTTGTTAACAGGTTAAAAAAATTTAAACCAGCAAATTAATATTTAAAAGATGAGTTTAAAAGTTGTTGATTAGTATTGTGAAAAGTGATCCGTGCTAGCCTGTTTTACTAGAAAATTAGTCTCCTTATTGGTATGATACAACAATTATATTGGTCATATAATTATGCACTACTAAAAGTTGATCGTAGTGGTTGTTTTTTAATTTAATTGCATCGCTTGTCTTCTTCAATTTTCATTTAATTTTTTTAAATGAGTTAATTTTTTATCAAAAAATTGGTATGGATGACCAAATACAACCGCTGCATTTGTTTATCTATACTAATATATAAAAGGGAAAACACAAAATAATTACACATGATGGTGTAATTTGTATTTTCCTATTTTACCTTTACTAATATATATTTTCTACCAAAAAAACCATATAACATATTTCATTATTTAATGTTTCATAATTTTAGGTTTCATGTATAAAACATGGTTTAATTGTGATGTTTCATGTATTAATAAGAAATATGTTTCATTATTTTATGTTGGATGAATAATGTAATTTCTACATTAAACGTATCACTTTTATATTTATGTTTGTGTAGACTACACATTTCAAGAGAACATGAATTACATCATTATATAAATAATATATATATATATATTATATTTCTAATCGTAAATTATTGCATATAAACTATACTTTTTTGATCAACTATTGCATATAAACTATAAATAACAACCGATAGGAAAGCGGGTTGACAACACGCTAGTACTTCTAAAATATGATCTAGTGTTATGTGACACATTTTGTTTTAACAAATAATATAAACAAAAGTAGTTATTGTCTTCTTTTCTGACTTTTCAACATTAATGTTAGTATAATATATGTATATCTAACTTTTTAAGTGCTATTTAATTAGTGAATTACCGCTTGAATAATTATATCACCATACAAGTATTTTTAGTGGTTTAATAAATAGTAATATAGTATCATATTAATAACACTGTAATGTTTTAAAATCATACTATCTTTATAAGATATTTTTTATTTTTTATATAACATTTTTTATTATTTTTCCATTTCTACATATTAAAATATTTGATTATACTTATTTTTCTTATTGAAATTATCATATAATACTAAATAATTATATGATTGTAATCTTATAATATTTATAAAAAATAAATAGATGTAACTAATTTTATTGATAGGTGCAATTTAATTGAAATTATCTTACAGTAAAAAGATTCTTCTAGATCCAACATATATTTACTATCCATTCTTGATTTAATAGAGAATAATTATTTTGATCTCTAACCGTGTAGTTATTTTTCATTTTAGTTCATGAAAATTACCTTTTCAATATGTTTGTTGTTAGTTAGTTAAGTCCTTTCCAACAGACAGCGATCACATGTCCTAAATGGTGTCCCATTCTCTGACCCAAACCAATGAAAATGCTACATTTTGTTTTAAAAAAATCTTTTATTCATATAGTAATATGTTATTGGTTCGGGACATGAAATGGGACACCGTTCGGAACGGGTGATCTTCTTCCCTTCCAACCACCTAACTAACTTATATGATCGAAAATTGAAATTTTTATCTATAATGGGCTAAAGCAAAGAGCCATTACAATATTATAGAGTAAAATTGTAATTTTCTCCCGTAAGGAACTAAAATAAACTCAATGTTAATTACAAAAGTGACTTATTACTCATTTAATATCCATTCTACTAGCACTATAGAATATTAAAAGGAAAATAATATAAATTGATATTTGTGTCTTTTTTATTTAAGGTTATATTACACTTTTACCCTTAAAGTTTAAAAGAAATAATATTTTTCCTCTCCATTAAATGAGATGAATCTATTTCGTTAAATTCATGTAGTTAAGGATGAGAACAAGAGAATTTTTACAATGAATTTATTAAGATTATATAACATGGGGAGAGATCTACTTACTTCATATCTTAGCCATCCAATAGTTTAGATGTATTCACCAATTCAAACCATTGGATTTCCCAAGAATGAATAATCATGATGTGGAATAAGTTTTTTTCACTTGCTTATGGAGTAAGTGGATCTCTCCCCATATAATATTACTCTTTATATACATTAAAAACTAACTCATTTTACAACATTTCTCATCTAGCAATTACCATAAGTGTGAAAGAATTTTTTTTGGCGAAATTCATGCATTCAAAGATTTCTAGTCACTACAAATTTGCTAAGTATTAGTATTCAACTATTATTACATTTTTTGTTCAAAAAGATTCTAAGATCATAACTAATAATATCAAGTGAAAAAGGAATTTATAAAACATAACAGGCATAGAATTATATTTGAATGTTTATATAAAAAGTTAACATACTATGGTTTTGACATTTAGTATAAATATGATTCATTCTTATTATGCTAATTGGAATTATTTTATTTTCATTTTGGGTTTTCCGTAAATGTAGCACACATTAGGAAAATCTCTTTGATTTATTAATAATTTAAATTCTTTGAAGTAAATGAGTTCACATTAAGTTATCCGACTAGGTTCATCCATATTTAAAATGAAACTTATTTTCCTTTTACATAAAAATAAACTAATTTACATGCTCATTTATTCATCTCACAATTATATATGGATTGCATACCAACTTGAAATATTTTAATTTGTAGTTGAATCTTATATGACTTGTTCTTAGGACTGTTATTAAAATTGGTTCATATCGGTCGGCTCAACTGATAAACTAGTGAAATTATCTTAATATCAATACGATACAATAATTATATCAATCATTCAATTATACTCGTCAAAACCAGTTAAAATTGATAAAAACCGGTTGCACTGACCAGTTTTCAATTGAACCGTCCGATCATATCGCCCCGTTTCATTTAAAATTATTTTTTTAATAAAAATTATTTATTTTTACCAAAATGTTGGTATGGATGATCAAACACATAACTAAATATTTTTTATACATATAAAACATGGTCCACCATGTACATTTTTAACAAGTAGTACAAATAAAAATAGTTCTTATCTTATTTATTGATTTTTCAACATTAATATTATTATAAAGTATATGTAACTTCACTATTATGTGGTTTAATTAGTGAATCATCGGTTGAATCAATATACTAATATACCCAATACCTATTTGATGAGGGATGCAGTATTAATAACATTGCTTATTAGTGAGATAACCATTAATGGATTTTTTTTTTTAAATTCTCTAAAACATAGTAAAGTGACATTCCCAAGTGAGACAACCAACAATTTAAAAAAATTCATGAACAAAATGCAATATATAAAAAGTTGTTGTGGTGTTTATTAAAACAGTGGGATGCATGAACCAACCATCTCCACATAATGGGTCAAAGCTGGTTAACCTACAAAAAAGTAAACACTTATGAAGGTAATATGTTCCACATCTTAATAAAGTGAGTTGCATAATAGTAAATAACATTGAAAATAGAAAGAAATATTAATAATATTTGGAAAAAAACTTTTAGTAATCAGGTAACAATTTAATTTCTTAATGTAATTAATGAATACAACAACAATCCAGTCTTTATCTTACTAGACGATAAGGTCGACTATATAGACCGAACTACGATATAATGTTCTATTATATATCATTTAGAAATATTTACCATATAAAAAGAGTAAAAAAGAGAGTCCTTGTAAAAAAATGTTTTTTCATCGGCGAAACCTTTAAGAGTGTGTTTGGTTTCAAGAAATGTTTTCTATTTCTATTTCATATTTTCATTTCCTTAAAACATGTTTGTTATTATCATTTTCATTTTCAAATTTATTTACTCTAAACTTCACAATCCAACACACTCTTGTAATTAATTCAATTCTAAATTTTAATCACTAAAATAGTTAAGTCAAAGATTTGAACAAATTTTATGTTATCAATATATTTAACAACTTTATTTGTTTGAGTTAGTCAGCTATCACAAATACGTGAGAAATATCATAACGAGCATTAAATAGTTGCACATGGTTTCCAAAAAAAGTTAAAAAATAAGATACTAGCAAACATTCTATTATTTAATTAATGATACAATAACTTCAAGTGCGCCAATTTTTATCCCAAAATCGTATATTATCATACTTATCATCGAACTATTTCAGCAATATAATATGAGAGATTAAAAGAATTGTTGTGTTGAGAGATAAAGAAATAAATTCTATTATGAGCGTGTGTCATGGTGTGGATGAGGGACACATTAATGGATTGTTATTGGGGTTTTGTTGATTAGTGGATAAAGTAATTGAAAAATATATTCTTCTCATTCCACATCTTTTGATAATTAAGTTTATGTATATTGTTTATGAAATTATTAAATGATATAAAAATTCGATACAATTTGACTAAATAGCCACATTTAATTCATATTGAAAATTGGATTAAAAAAGAAATCAATAAACATATGGTAAAAAAAAGTAGTAAATAAGGGTATAATTGGAAAATAAAATATAAATGTGTATTGATTTTCCAAAATATCAAAAGATTTGGAATAAAATGTAAAAGTTAAAACATCAAAATATATTAAACCATTAGATCAACAAAAGTTTTAAAACCTTCAATAAAATGTCATTTCCTCATTATTGAAAATGTTGGAAATGACATTTTTCCATTTTCAAAATTTTCGGAAAGGAAGCGCATATTTTCAAAAAGGGTGGGGATTCACTTACTCCACATCTTAGTCATCAATTCTATGGAAATCCAATGGTTTAGATCTACCCACTAATTCAAACCATTGGATTTCCGTAGAATTGATAGCTAAGATTTGGAGTAAATTTAAAAAGTTACTCTTAGAGTCAATATATCTCTCCTTTTTTAGAAATATGAAATGAAAACAACAATGCAAACATGTCTTCACCCTCCTTTTTTTGTTTTCATGGAAAATGAAAATAGAAAATGACCAAAGCAAATACACCCTAATAAGTCTTTTTTTAACATTTCTCATATGATTTTTCTTGGTCACACTATTCTTTTAGGAATTGGACTAACTTACATTTAATATATTGTCCTTACAGTGCCTTCTACCGGTCACTTTCACATATGTTCAAACCACCTAAGGTGCAACTCTATCATATATTCTACAATAAGAGCTACTTCAACTTTCTCCCTCATGCGTTCATTTCTAATCATATATTCTCTAGTGTTCCACTCATCCAAAACAACATTCTCATATCTGCTACATGAAGTCTATTCTATTGTTGATATTTTATCATTCAACACTCAATCTCATATGACATTGCATTTCTCATAGTCGTGCAGTAAAATTTCCCCATAATCTTGAGTGATATCTTCTTATATTGTATAATTGATTCAAGATACCTAAATCTAGTGACTTGTATTACATCACCCTTAATGTTTACCTCTACTTAGAGTTTGTTTATCTCTTGCTAAATTTACACTTCATAAATTCTATCTTACTTCAACTAGAATCAATGTGTTTCTAAAGTTTGTCTCCACAATTCCAACATCACATTTAATTCCTTTCCCGAGTCTATCACTAAGAGAATGTCATCCGCAAAGAGCATGCATTACGACACCGGTTCTTGGATATCTTCACTAAACATATCCAAGATCAATGAAAACAAGTAGGTGCTCAATGTTGACCCTTGATGTAGTCCTATTACAACAGGAAAATCTTATGAGACACTGTCTTATGCTTTCACGATGGTCTTGACCCTTGTTATATTATATTATTGATTGTTCGAATATAGATGTACACACAATACAAACACCTTTATTCTTTACCGCATTCCACAAAACCACGTTAGGCAACTTATCATATATTTTTTCTAAATCAATGAATATCATATACAAGTCCAAGAAAGAAAAAGAAATATGTGTATTAAAAATCTTAGTAAGATCCGAATAACAAGTAAAAATAAGAAACTCCACATTTAATATGCACAAATTCAATATTTTAAGCTAATAAAGTTTTGAAAATAAAGATTCTTGTATATCCTAACATATCGTTATTATCTATTCTTAATTTAATAGAGTGAATAATTATTAGGGATGACAAAAATACAATTTGTGGGTATTTGTCAAAATACTCGCAGTGAGTAGTTGCAAAAATAGTTCATAGGTGAGAACGAATATCATGATACCCCGTGGATACTCGCGTATATATTGTAATTAAATATTTTGTACTTAATTATTATTATTTTAACATTATATTTGTCTATTTTATTATTATTTCATAATAAAATTTAGTGATGAAATTATAATCATAAAATTATCATATGTATATCATATTATTCAAGTAATAATTATTTTCATATATTAATTATTATAAAATATATAAAAATATAATTAAAATTGAAAACTCGTTGGTACATGTTGATACCCGCTACCCACACGGGTACCTACAAATAGTGAGGGTATGACCACAAGTATGCACTACCCGTCCCCGTCCGACTCTGATGCCATCCCTAACAATTATTTTGATCTCAATTATTTTCCTTTTTGATTCATATGAGATGGAAAATCCCTCACATAGTAGTCATTTTTTCTTATGGTATGAAAATTGTCTTTTTCACTATGTTTGATGTAGGGATGGCAAAAATACCCGCACCCGTGGGTACCCGTCAAAATACCTGCAACGGGTACCCGCAAAAATAGCTCATGGGTGGGAATGGGTATCATGATACCCGCCCCACGGGTACCCGCGTACATATTTTAATTAAATATTTTTTAATTAGTTATTATTAATTTAACATTATATTTGTTTATTTTATTATTACTTCATAATAAAATTTAGTAATGAGACTATAATCATAAAATTATTATATACATGTCATATTATTTAAGTAAAAAATATTTTTATAGATTAATTATTGTAAAATATATAAAATATAATTAGAATGAAAAACCCGTTGGGTACCCGCGGGTACCCGCAAATTGTGCGGGTACGGGCACAGGTATGCACTACCCGTGCTCCCGCACGAGTACCCGCGGGTACCCGCTACCCGCACGGGTACCCGCAAATTGTGCGGGTACGGGCACGGGTATGCACTACCCGTGCTCCGCCCGTGCCCGTTGCCATCCCTAGTTTGATGTCACTTAAGAGTGAAAACATGTCAGACTTTGTCTTAAACATGCCGAGCCTATATAGCATATATGAGCATGTGTTTGGTTTGTTACCCTGTTTGAAAATAAAATCAAAGCTGTCTGACCTGTATAAAAGTATGGTCTGACATGTTAGCCTGTTTAAAAACATGTTAAGGTAAAGAACTCAACACGTTATGTATAAAGTAGGAAAAATTATTATAACTATATCAATTAGTGTGAAATTTTTTACATTGTTATCACAATTATTTCCATCACACTCCAATGTTGCATAGTGTATTCGAATGATTTGTGGTGCCCTTTAGATTAGAAGATACAAAACAATGTCTTTTAATATAATAATAAAATACGATAATATTGTAATGTTTAACATGATTAACAACTTAATTGTCAAATATGATACTGATGTCCAAAAAACATCCAAAAGACAATACTAAATTGCTAAATAACATCTAAACAATACTAAATTTGCTACAGTGTTGTCTAAATGTTATACCATCCAAAAGTTATAATTATATAATAACATTACATAGGCCGACCTATTAGGCTTAATAGGCTTTTTATAGGTTAGTACTAGATCTTTTATAGGCGGTCTGACATGTTTCCACCCTTAAGTCGATAACCGATATCAAACATTATTATAAACTTAATTGACTTATGTCATCTAAAAATGAAAGTTTTATAAAAGTAAAGTGTGACTACAATATTATAGAGTACAAATGTAATTTTCACATGTAAGGGGCTAAAATGAATATTAAGCCCAATATTAATTACAAAAGTGACTTGTTACTCATTTAATATCTATTATACTAGCATATGTTAAATTCATGCTAGTTAAAGATCAGACACATCAATTTCTTATACTTAGGATAATTTTTACGAACATTTATTAAGATTATATAATATTACTCTTTAAATTTATATATTTCTAAAACTAACTCATTTTACGACATTTCTCATATAGCAATTACCATAAGTGAAAAAAACAAAAAATTGGCAAAATTCATGCATTCAAAGATTTTTAGTCACTACAAATTTGGTAAGTATTAAACTATTATTACATTTTTTTTGTTTAAAAAGATTCTACTAATATCAAGTGAAAAAGGAAACTATAAAACATTACACGTATAGAATTATACTTTAATGTTTATATTAAAAAGCTAACATACTATGGTTTTTTATGGTACATACAAAGGTTTTGATATTTAGTATAAACATGATTCATTTTTAATATGTTAATTGGAATATTTTATTTTCATTTTGGTTTTTCGTACAAGTGTAGCACACATTAGGAAAATCTGTTTGATTTTTATTTGTTGTTAAGAAATTTAAATAAATATTAAATATATGATTTATTAATAATTTAAAATGAAGTTTTTTTCCATTTATAAATAAACTTCCTTATGCTCATTTATTCATCTCATGGTTACATATGGATATAGATTGAATGTCTAGTTGAAATATTTTGTAGTTGAATTAGGGATGACAATGAGTACCCGGATCTGCGAGTACTCATAAATAATACTTGCAATGGGTTTGGTCTATGTTTTGAACTTGTCGGTAATTGAGACCCGCAATTCTAAGATTCGATGTTAGAAGAGTCTGAGTCCGAGAAATGAGGTACCCATACTTGTGGGTATTCGGGCCCACTATTTCTTCATAAATCTAAATATATATATATATATAGCAACATAATTTTAATATCATGTTAATCTATATTGTAATATTATATTAATCCATAATTATAATATCATATTAATTCATAAATATGATTGTTATGTTGTTAAACCATGACGTTATGTTGTTAAACAATGATATTATGTTGTTAATTCATATGTATGATATAATGTTATATTAATTGAAGAGGTTTTACTAAATGAATTTTTCATCCTAATGTTGAAGTTGTTTTTAATGTTTGTTTGAGTAAAATGAGTTGTGTTTAATAGTTAAATTAAGTTGAGTTTAAAATCTTAAATTAAGTTTTATAACTTTTTATCTTGTTGATTGTCTAACTAATATATAAGATCATAGGAAACAAATATACAAGTACATAAATTATTTGCAATTATTTTTAATAATTTTGAAGTTATGGGTACCCACAGATCGGCTAGGTACCCAAGAACCCGTAGATAATATATCTAGCGGGTATTAACACGGGTTTGGGGCGGGTCTAAGTCCAAAATGAAGCAATGGGGCGTGTCCAGATAATGCACTACCCGGACTCATTCATACTAGGGATGGCAAAAATACTGAGACTCGTGGGTACTCGTCAAAATACCCTTAATCGGTATCCGCAAAAATAGCTCATGGGTGGGAACGGGTATCATGATACCCATCCCGGGTACCCACATATATATTTTAATTAAATATTTTATACTTAATTTGTAACACCCCGAATTTTAGTATTCAAAATTGTAGTATCAGTTCTGGAAGTCTCGCTTGAGCGAGAGATTCTCGCCTGAGCGAGAAGGGATCACCTGGGAGGGTGAAATCTTGGGCTATACCAGAGGATTCTCGCCCGAGCGAGAGTTGTCTCGCCTGGGCGAGAAATGACAATTTTGGGCTGTTAACACAGTGTAATCGATTACATAGTACTTGTAATCGATTACATGCTGATATCTGATCAGACATGTGTACTTTTTCATGAAGTAATCGATTACATTGTGCATGTAATCGATTACATCATATAAAAGTATCAGATATGCGTAATTTTTCATGATGTAATCGATTACACTGTGCATGTAATCGATCACATCATGTAAAAATCTCAGATTCGCCACTATGAGATTCTCGCGTGGGCGAAAATTTCTCGCTTGAGCGAGAGTCTAAAATCTGAAAACCTAAAATAGACTTCCCACGTGAGGATAAGGGTAACTTTTCGAAAAACAAAGAGAATAGGGACGGTTTGAGGAGTAGTGCACCCTTAGAGTCAAAGAAGAGACCGAAGAAGAGGTAAACCGCTTAACCTAGCCTCTCTTATGGTTGAATGTCATCGTTTTAAATGAGGTTTCTTCTCCATGTTTAGGGATACAACCCCATAAAATCTCTCTTTGCTTTTCGGTTCGTTTTGCTTTGGAAAACCTTGTAAAACTCATAGAGTATGAGTTGTTTTTCGAAATGGGTATGTGAGAAGTTATTTTCAAAACCGTATAGTCATGGCAACATTAGGGAAACCTTTTTGTTGAAGATAAAATGAATGGATAATGTTTTCTTGTGATGTATGAGTTTGGTTAGTATTATTATTGGCTTGACCTGTAAATTGATGTGTTGTGTTTGATGTTGCTTTGGGTTGAAAGACCCTAAGGTTGGAGGAGACGGCGGAGAACGCAACTGAACTTGAGTGTAAAGCTTTAGCGGAAAACTCAGGTGAGGGAGCAGCATTAAACCTTGTGGTATTGGGATGATAATATTGGAAACTCCAACGATACTCACTAGTTGGAGGATTTCGTTTGGTTAACACGGTTAAACGGGAAATCTCATGAGTTTCCTATTTAACCGCGTTAGTCCTACTGTTGTGAATGGATTTTGACCTGCCTTCGTGGTATGGATTTTGACCTGCCTTCGTGGTATGGATTTTGACCTGCCTTCGTGGTATGGATTTTGACCTACCTTCGTGGTATGGATTTTGACCTGCCTTCGTGGTATGGATTTTGACCTGCCCTTCGTGGTATGGATTTTGACCTGCCTTCGTGGTATGGATTTTGACCTGCCTTCGTGGTATGAATTTTGACCTGCCTTCGTGGTATGGATTTTGACCTGCCTTCGTGGTATGGATTTTGACCTGCCCTTCGTGGTATGGATTTTGACCTGCCTTCGTGGTATGGATTTTGACCTGCCTTCATGGTATGGATTTTGACCTGCCTTCGTGGTATGAATTTTGACATGCCTTCGTGGTATGGATTTTGGATATGCATTTGTAGTATGGGTTGATTTGTGGTTTGACAATTGAGAGTTATTGGTATTATGGAATGGTGGTGTAGTTATGAATAATGGTTTATTGAATCTCATGGGTTGTGTTGCATTGAATGATGTAGAGTTCCTGTTTAACTATGTTCTAATGTTATTATTCTATGTAAACCCACCATGTTATATATTGCATTTATTTAATGACTGACTCTCTCTATGTTGTCCTGTTTACTCAATCTGTGGTAATCGGATTGTAGGTGGAGCTAAGGGATAAGATACTGTAGAGTCTTGGAGTAATTGCGTTGCTTTGGATTTAGTGTGTGTTTAGTAGTTACTCTAAGAGTTTGTAATGGTTGATATTGGACCCTTTATATGGGAGTTTTCATTTATGTTTTGATGTTCTGTTTAAAAGACTAAAAGGATGTAATAAGAATTAGCATATTACCTTTAATAGTGTTGTAATTTAAACAAATGATAATTGTATGAATTATGGATTAAAGTAGAAGGTGATGTAATGTTTTTGATGAAAATTTATTATTGATTATTTCCGCATTTTGAATTGGGAAACTTAACTAATATTTACTTTTAATAAAGTTTGAAAATTTTTGAGTTATGAAAATCGGGTCGTTACATAATTATTACTAATTTAACATTATATTTGTCTCTTTTACTATTATTTCATAATAAAATGTAGTGATTAGACTATAATCATAAAATGATCATATACATATCATATTATTTAAGTAATAATTTTATTTATATATTAATTATGGTAAAATATATAAAAATATAATTAAAATTGAAAATTTGTTGGGTATCAGAGAATAACCGCTACCCGCACGGGTACCCGCATATAGTGCAAGTATGGACACGGATATACACTACCCGTGTTCGCTCGACCCCTTTGTCATCCCTAATTCATACTCATAATCATCCCTGAGTTGTATCTTATATGACTAGTCCCGAGTGAGATAAAAAATAGTGTATTTTTTTGAAAAATTCTCCAAAACATAGTTACTTGATATTATCAAGTGAGATAAACAATAATGTAAAAAAATTCATGAACAAAATGTTACATATAAAAAGTTGATGTGGGGTTTATTACAATAGTGGGATGCATGAACCAACCATATCCAGATAATGATGGGGTACCCCCATAGAATGCTGTACTCTCTACTGAATGATCCACATCTTAATAAGGTGGCTTGCATAATTGTAAATAATATTGAAAATATAAATAAATATTAAAGATATTTGAAAAAATCTTTTAAAATCTTTTAGAATTAAGGTAATAATTTAATTCTGATCGTAAAGAACTAAATATAAAAATATATAACAATTATTAAATCTTTATCCCATTAGAGGTTGATTATATAGATCGAATGATATCATAATATTCTATCATAAATCATGTTTATTGATAAGAATTGAACTCTAAGTATTTATTTATCATTTACTTTAGAATTAATTACACCCACACCCTATGAGTTTTAGTGAAATTACACAAAACACTCCTCACTTTTTTGTCCTTACACGTTTCACTTCTATCTCTTACACGAAACACCTCTAATTTTGTACATATGTTACATTGATCACCCCTGCATGAGATGTAAGTGTAATATTTTAAACAAAAAATGTGTGATGTGTGTAATTAAGTTAAACAAAAGGGTGTGGAACCACTTACTCCACATCTTAGCCATTAATTCTAGGGAAATCCAATGGTTTAGATATCCACTAATTCAAACAATTGGATTTCCCTAGAATTGATGGTTAAGATGTGGAGTAAATTTTTAAAACTTACTCTTAGAGTCAATGGATCCCTCCCCTAAACAAAATATTGTATATTGTGTAGACAAATCCAAATAATATAAGAATCAATGCGTCTTCATTATTTGGTTCGTTACAAAATAGTATGAGAGTTATATACACATCTCCTTAGAATTATTAATGTAATTTGTAATGAAACAAAAATAATAAAGATACACAATATATAATATTTTGTTTAATTTTATTACATCCACTACACGTTTTTTATTTAAAAGATTACACTTATATCGAAGGATAACCAATGTAATGTATGAACAAAATTAGGAGTGATTCATGTAAGAGGGAGGAGAGGTTTGGGTAAGGACAAAAAAAAATGAGGGGTGGTTTTAGAGTTGTCAAAATGGGCGGGCCCGATCAGTCCGACCCTCCAAAACCCGAAATTTTTTAGGGTTTGGGTATCATATTAGGTACTTTCAATTGAATCCAAGCATTTTAGCCCGGCCCGTCCGAGCTATATTAAAACCGGGTTCGGGCTACCCGTTTTCCATTATTTATTTTTATTTTTTTGGGACATTTGGCTTGATAATTAGCCTTATGTGACATTTATTTTACAAAATAACTTATAATAAAAAATAGAGAATATTTATTGTATTATAAATTATAATATTTTATAAAGTTAAACATAATTATATTTTTCCTATTTTACATAATATCATTTTAAGCATAATAACAAAATAATGTATCAAAATCAAATGAGAAGACATTAAACCATATGAATCTCAATTTTCCTTTCTTAATTGTGTATTTAATTAGATTTAACTTCTGCAACAAAAACATAATGAGGAAAATAAATTTTACAACATAATTGTTTATGATAGAGAATTTCACACAACCAAATTTAACATAATAGTTCACAATGAAAGTGTTGATAAATAACATACGAAAGATCTTCAAACATAAAGTAAAACATAATGACGATGATGATTATACTTTGATATATAAAGTTCATTCTAAACTTGAGTTACAAATTATATTGTGTTAGGGCATGAGAGTTCAATAGAAATGAGAGATTTAATGAATGGGTTGCGTTAAAATTAATATACGTGGACTTGACATCACGTCTTAACTCAAACACAAGGCATTAAATCTATAAGTTTGGTTGCATTGGACATAACAAGTATGATAAGAATATATAGATTATATATATATATATATATATATATATATATATATATATTAAATATGTTAGAATTTAAATAAATATTTTTTAGTATTATGTGGGTCGGCCGCCACAACCCGTTTAGGGTGGGCTTGTGTGCTACAATTTTTTATGCATAAATTATATTCAGGTTTTTTAGCTCGGTCCGAATTAGAGCGAACCCGTTCGGGTAGCACGTTTTGACACTTCTAGGTGGTTTGTGTAATTTCACCAAAACTCAGTAGTGTCAGTGTAATTAACTATTTTCTCTAAGATTTTTCTTGGTCTCACTCTTCCTGCAAGAATTGGATTAACTTCCATATAATCTACTATCCTTATGAGGACTTCTATCGATCTAGTTAACACATGTCCAAACTACCTATGACGCAATTTTACCATCTTTTCTACAATAAGAGTTACTTCATCTTTCTCT
Organism: Lupinus albus; assembly: GCA_009771035.1. Lineage (NCBI taxonomy): Eukaryota > Viridiplantae > Streptophyta > Magnoliopsida > Fabales > Fabaceae > Lupinus > Lupinus albus. Next base: position 8,098,365 of record CM020015.1, read on the forward strand.
CTGATGCATTCATTTCTAATAACATTTTGTCTAGTATTCTCATTCATCCAACACAACATTCTCATATATGTTACATGAAGTCTATTATCTTGTTGATATTTTATCGCCCAACACTCAGTTTCATATGACATTGCATGTCTTATAGTCGTGCAATAAAATTTCCCCTTAAACTTGAGTGATACTTTTTTTTAATCATAAATGACACTTGAAGCACTCTGTCATTTCATCTAACCCGCTTAAATCCTCAAGTTCATATCTCCTCAAATTTCTCATCGTGTATAATTGACCCAAGATACCCAAATCTAGTGACTTGTGGTATGATGTTATCCTCAATCTTTACCTGTTTGTTCGCCTCTTGCTAAACTTACACTATGTATACTTATATAAAATCAATGTGCTTCTAAAGCTTGTCTCCACAATTCTAACATCATATCTCATGAGTCTCTGACTAAGACAATATCATTCACAAACATTGTGGGACTGGAAAAATCTTATGAGAAATGTAAACAAGTAGATGCTCAATATTATCTCTAAGGCTCAATATTATCTCTTAGGCTCAATATTAAAATGCATTTTGTTCCAACTAAGTAATTACCATGCTGAGCCTAACTAGGGAAAGTGATGACAATAACATGACATGATCGAGTCTGCACCCGTAACACATGAGAACTTTCTTACACTCCAAAGGCAAAGTTGCACCGCTTGAACAGTACAGGTTCACATTATTAACACGATAGAGGTAGTTCAAATCTACAACAATGTCAATCCGAGAAAGGATAAGAGACGCCACCCATAATGATGAAAGCAAATATCTTGAAGTACAAATCACTCCACCTCACTATAAATAGTGGAAGGAAAATACACTTACCCTTACTCTACTTTCTCTCTCTAAATTCATAAACTTACATTATCTCGAACATCGAAGTCCATTTTCAAATTGCGCTGATTCAACTTTTCTCACCATCCTCTTCGGCACTAAAAAAAACTTATATGGCATAATAATAATAAAGGTTATATGAAAAATAGGTCATATAAAAAAATTGTTGGTATTCCTAGGAATTATGAATTTAAAGCAACCAACCTAACCAAGTACATTCCCAAATGATGTTTAGTATATAGCATCAAGCTATGAGTATGCATAAATTAGCAGCCCCAAGCTGAGGAACTTTTAGATCAATTTGACTTTTACTTCAAATCTAAAGATGAAAACACTGAGGCTCATTAATTGCTACACTAGTGCAGTTCTAACCAAAAGTTCTTAAAAAAGCAATACCATTCACATCAGTGGATAAAGTAACCCATATAATGAAAATGGGAAAACAACCAAATAAAGGAAATTGTCATTATTTTTGGTACAATAAGTTTATAAACACATGCAAGGAAACTAATAATTATTAGGATAATGTTCTGTGAACAATACTTTTAGATAACTTTGATTTTTGTAACACCAAATAAATATAGTTATCAAAAAAGTAGTTCTAATGATTAGTACTAAAGTTTAACCTTGCTCTTACAATCCTGCTCTTGAATTCCCTGTGTAGTAATATTAAAAGACATAGTGCAATTCATTTTCACAACAACATGTTTCTTAAACAACTTCAAAATCTTCACCTGCCCTGGAACCCTTGAAAAGCTAGTCACATTCAAAAGCCTTGAACCCAAATCTGCACTCAAATTTGGACTAGAAATCATATCTTTTGTGATCAATTCGACCGTGACATTCATCGAAATCGTGTGTCGCGCCTTGGCACGCCCAGATGGCCCTTTAGCCTCCCCTACCATGATGCCATAGTAGTACAAAGTTGTGGTGGTGTTACTATACCTAAAGGATGCAAAATTAGGATTTTTGACTGACACATTTGCAATTAAGGACATGTTATTAGCAAGTTCAAGCTTTGTGACTTTGACACTATTCATTCTAATAATGGGTTCCTTAACACTAAATATAGTGAATATCAAGACTATGATTACAATTGCTAGAAGTAGTAGAAAAACTAATAGACAAACACAAGAATTGATGAATTTTCTTTGATAATTTCTTTGAGGGTGTATAGAGGTATTACCCTCATAGCTACTTGGGTGGTCCATGATTGGAGCTACTTGCTCCTTCTCTGCCATGGCTAGCTAGGGAACTATGATTTTGGTAAGTTTGGGAGATTGAAAATGATTGTGTTCTACTCTGCTTTCATTTATGGGAGGGAATCCACTTACTCCAAGAGTAAGTGTTTTAAACTTACTTCACATCTTAGTCGTCAATTCTAAGGAAACTCAATAGTTTAAATTAGTGAGTAGATCTAAATCATTGGATTTTCCTAGAATTGATGCTAAGATGTGAAGTAAGTTTACTCTTTAAATAAATAGTTCATTCCTCTTAGATTTATTTGTACTATTCAAAGAAAGGGTGTGAATGTGTGACTATGGAAGTAGCACTAAAGCACACTTTCTTAAAGTTGGTTGACTTGTACTAAGTCATTACAAGAGTTTGTGTATTTTAGTGCAAGAAATTCTAACTTCTTGACAAATATTCTACTACCTTTTACAAATTAGAAATAGAATAAAGTATTTTAACCTATGATAATTTATATCCTTAAATTCACTCATTGTTTGACATGTGTCTCATTTCTCTATTTTATAGAAGTTTTCATTTTAAATATATTATAAAAAGAAAAAATAAAACACATGTTAATCAATGAATGAATTTAAATAGATATAATATCTCCTGGTATGATAAAATATTTTATTCTTAATTAAAAATATCATATGATTACTTTGAAAGCACTATAATAAACTTCTCCAACTTCTTTTATTAATAAAAATAGGAGGGTCTAGCCATTTCTATTAATATGACATTCACATTCTTAAGACTTTTGAGATCAAGGGTAGATAGTGAGGTGACCTGGTAATAGTATTACCATGTTTACCCCAAAATTTTCATTTAAATGAATTATGATGTAGAAATATCTATGACACCACTCTATATATAATAGGTAATGATTTTCACTAGCTTTGATATGACAACCAATTCTATTTTGATTGATATGTTAGAGAGAAGAATATGGAAAAGATATAGAATGGATGGCGCCACTTGCAACGGGGCGACTCGGGGTCGGGTTTATGCTTACCCAATCCCGAATCCAAAATTCAAAATCCGAACTCGAATTAAGTGGGGTTGAAAACAATAATACCATCTCAAATCTGTCGGGTTTCGGGTAACCCGAAAAACACACACATATATATATAATTTTATAGTTTTACATATATTAATCGGGTTTGGGGCGGGTTCGGGTTTGATATTGTTAATACCAAACCCGAACCCGAAATTTGAACTCTGTTAAAACTTGAATCCAATCACATCGGGTTTTCCCCGTTAAATTTGGGCGGGTAACTGCGAGTTTGGTTTTCATTGACATTCCTACGCCACAAGCAAATAATTGTTTGATAAATCTAAGTAAAATTCGTCACAAGAATTATAGGATTCTTGATGAGAATTTAATTTTGGTTCAACCAAAAACATAAAAGAATAATTTCCAATAACTTGAAACTCATATTTCTCATGATTTTAACGTATACAAATAGTGTGGACATCCAACTCTTGACATCCAATAATTAAAGCATAAAAACATCACTTTAAACATTACTCTACACACTAAACATAATTAAGTGATATGTTGAATAATTATTATAATTATTTGCATGTTTTTATTTAATGAAAGTAATTAATTGACTTTTAAGTAATTTTGTTAACATGTATGAAGTTAGTGAAAATATTATTATATAGAGAAGGCAATAATTATATTGCAATAATAGGAGTCATTTAGTGAATATAATCTTCTTATTTAGTGAAAAAATCTCAAATAAAGAAACAAACCATTATACCATAATTGTAAAAGTCATTTCGTTAAAATAATGTTATAAAACAAACAATTATACCACAACTATAACAATCATCTCGTGAAAATAATCTTCTCATTTAGTGAAAATATTTCTATATAAAAACTCTTACCATGACAGTATGTAATTATTAAATTCTTAAAACAATTTCTCATATACAATATACAATATGTTGAGTAGTAATTATAATAATTTATATATTTTTATTTAGTCAAAACAATTAATTTATTTTTAAATAATTTTCTTAATATATATTAAATTAATTTAATTTAATTCCAAAAGGACATAAATACTTTTTAAATAGAGGAATGAAGAGTAAATGAAAAATACATACTCTACATTTTAGTCATTTAATCTTGGAAAATCCAATGATTTAATTGTATTTACCAATTCAAATCATTGGATTTCCCAAGAATGAATGATCATGATGTAGAGTAAGTATTTTTCAGTTACTTTTGGAGTAAATGGATATTTCTCTTCCATTTTAAATAATTCGTGCCAGTTATGTTTCTCTACCAAACTTTTTTGATATTTTCGTTTTATTATCTTATCTCATATCTCTTGATATTTTATAAAATCAAAATGAATTATATGCATTTCCCCCAAAATCTACTCTTATTTATTTAAGTATGTTATCACCTAATTTAAAAATTATTTTTAGCTTCACTTCCAAAAAAATTCTTCAATTTTCAATGTGTCACTTAATTTTTTACAATATTAAAATTATGATGCAACTACTCTATCTACTTTTATCCATTTTTCAATGTAATACTCACTAAGAAATTGTTCCTTTAGGCAATGTTCAATGTAACGCCTCAAGTTACTAACACGGAAAAGTTCAATTCTTTTTCTAACATAATAAAATTTCCACAATACTAGGTTCTACACTTTTTAGTCTAATAAACTGAACATCAATTACATCAATGAAAATTCTCATGAAAGGGGTTCAATATCAACCATTACAAACTCCTAGAGTAATTCAAAAGCACACCAAATCCAAAGCAACGCAATCACCCCAAGGCTCGGCAATAACTTATTCCTTAGCTCCACCTACAATCCGATTACCACGGATTGAGTGAACAAAACAACATAGAGAGAGTCATTCATTAAATACATGCAATATATAACATGGTGGGTTTACATAGAATAATAACATTAGAACATTGCAATACAGAAACCACGCATCATTACAGCACAACACAAATCCATGATTTACAATTAACCTTTATGATAACCAGGTCATACATCTATAGTACAACCAACTCGAAACCAATCCGAACCTTAATAAAAAATCCACACTATACGTGCATATCCCGAAATCCATACCACGAAGGCAGGTCAATTTCCATACCACGAAGGGCAGGTCAAACTCCATACCACGAAGGGCAGGTCAAACTCCATACCACGAAGGGCAGGTCAAACTCCATACCACGAAGGGCAGGTCAAACTCCATACCACGAAGGGCAGGTCAAACTCCATACCACGAAGGGCAGGTCAAACTCCATACCACGAAGGGCAGGTCAAACTCCATACCACGAAGGGCAAGTCAAACTCCATAATCAAACATACCAATCACATCAGTAGGACTAACGCGGTTAAATAGGAAACTTATGAGATTTCCCGTTTAATCGTGTTATCCCATTGAAATCCTCCAACTAGTGAGTGTCACGGGAGTTTCCAATATCATGATTCTAATACCACAAAGTTTTAATGTTGCTCCCTCACCTGAGTAGTCGCTAACGCTTGCACTAGAGCTCAGTTGCGTTCTCCACCGTCTACTCCAACCTTAGGGTCTTTCAACCCAAAACAACGACAATCACAACACATCAATTTACATGTCAAGACAAGAATAATACCAACCAAAACTTATACAACACAAGACAACATCATCTATTCACTTCATCCTCGAAAGGAAAGGTTTCCATAATATTGAAATGACTCTACGGTTTTGAAAACAACCCTTCATACACCCTTTACGAAAAACAACTCATGCTCTACGAGTTTTACAAGGTTTTCCAAAGCAAAACGAAGCACAATGTCAAAAGAGGGTTTATGGGGTTTTATCCCTAAACGTGGAGAAGAAACCCTATCCAAAACAAGACATTCAACCCTAAGAGAGACTAAGTTAAGCGATTTACCTCTTCTACGGCCTCTTTCTCGACTCTAAGGGTGCTCAACTCCTCAAACCGTTCCTCTCCTCTTTGTTTTCCGAAAAATAACCCTTATCCTCACTTGGGACGTCTATTTATGTTTTTAGAGAATCTCACCGTGTTAAGTGTAATCGATTAGCATAATGGTGTAATCGATTACAGTGTGAAAAAATGCACATATCTGATGTTTTTAATATGATGTAATCGATTACTAGTATAGTGTAATCGATTACATCATGAAAAATTACACATGTCTGATCAGATATCAGCATGTAATCGATTACCAGGACCATGTAATCGATTACACTATGTCAACAGCCCAAAATTGTCATTTCTCGCCCAGGCGAGACAACTCTCGCTCGGGCGAGAATCCTCCAGTATAACCCAAGATTTCACCCTCCCAAGTGATCCTTTCTCGCTCAAGCGAGACTTCCAGGACTGATACTATAATTTTAAAGACTCAAAATTAGGATGTTACATTCAACAAAGCAAGTTTGTAGTTTTTCAGATAGTTTTTAGCTTTTTAAGTTAGAGTCATTCGATAAACAAATTTTAAAGGTAGTTTGCATGTTTTGAAAAAAAGTTTGTAGCCTTTGAAAACTAATTTTCAGAACGCTACTTTAAATGTTGTTTAGGAAGTTAACTTTCAATAATTTATTTCCCAATTTTATCCTTCCATATTTAAAAAGTTACATTAGATGCCCCCAATTTATTTTTCCACTAGATTTTTTTTGTAATGTACACATTATTTTTTCATTTAATTCTTAGATGAATGTATAAAATATTTACATATTATATTTTAACGATATATAATATCCATAATGGAAGAATATTATAAACTTATGTAATTTAATTGTATTTTTGAAAAATAACGTTGAAAACAAAAAAAAATATTAAAATAAAACAAAATAAATAAATAAAATATTACATATCAGATTATAACTAAAATATAAAAATAAATAATTATTTTAAATTATTTATGTATTTAATTACTCCAAATTAGTTAGCTATAAAATTAGTTTTACCGAACAACTCTAGTTTAATAAGATATTTATCTATACAATTATAAGCCTCCACCTTCACAACTACAAGTTAGTTTTCTCGAACACAACGTTAATAACTTCTCTTCAAACAAAACTATCAACTTATCGGAATTGAAATCAAACTTATGATGGAAAATTAATTATGGAAATATATGAAAATTAGTATAAATATTTTAGTCCAATTCTATCAATTTTTATATTATTTCTTGACTTCTTAAATTATGTGTATAAACTTAAATATCTTCGGTCTTCTCATTTAGTGAAAATATTCTTCTCAGTTTCAAAATTGTCCTAAAAATTGAATCAATTTTTCTCTAATCAACCTCATTTAAATACTCAAAATATATCTCTCACATCAATAATGTTTCCACTTCCAGATGTAATATATCCACCCATACCGAAATAAACTTAAGACATGCATCCTATAAATTATTATTTATAAATAAACTTTTAATATCATTTTAGATATCAAATATGAGAGGATTTAAACTCTATATTTATATCCATCTCTATATATTTTTATACACACATTTCAAATATACTTTTAAAAAAGCTACTTTTAAAAAAGCAAAGCATATGTCCCTTTTTTATATATGAAACATAATCATTATCATGTGACATGAATTAAAAAAAAACGTTTTTCATACTACTTTGTGTATATTTCACAATTTGACTTGCCCACCTTGCTTTAATTTTTTATACATATGAATACAAGGGGGAAAATTGAATGCCAGAAAACTTTGCCATTAATTGAGTCTTATTAGTCTAAATTTAAAGTAATTGCTTAGATATCAATGGTCTAAGACCTTTGTTAAGGGGTATAATTATTTTTCAAACAAAAAGAATGGGGTATTTAGCTAGGTACGCCATCGATTCATCGACCTTTGTTGTGGTGCGACCTTGGTGCAACATGTCGAGAAACATTATCGTTTTGTTTGTTATACATATACCTGTCAAAACGGGCTACCCGGACGGGTTCGGGCTAGCCCACTTTTGATTCGGGCTAAAACGGGTCGGGCTAAAAAGTCCGGTTATATTTTATGTTGCTAAAAATGAGGCCCAAACCCGCCCAAAGCGGGCTGCGGGCTGCGGCGGGCCGGCCCGGATTATTTTATTATTTACACCAATGCAAAAAACCGATGACTATCACTGTCACTGCAACAACCACCAGGATCCCCATTTTTTTCCATAACCACAACCTCCAATATCTAGAAAACCCTATCACATCCAAACCACTATTTTCGGATCACCACCCCGCCGATATGGGGTAAGGTCCATGGCGGACAAAATGGATGACTCCTATTATATGACGATTTCGGTGCAAGAACCAGTGGCTGTTGTGGGTGGGGTGGCACTCCAACTGCATACTAACACACTAAGCAAAAAAATAAATATAAATGAACTGAACTGTGAAGGTAGCTAGTGGTACCCTTCAATATAAGACAGGACAAAAATGCTATTTTGGACTCCAAAACAAGACTTTGACATGGAAAATTAGCTGAAAAGCAATGCATTCTCAAGTTTGTAGCAGCATGGCAACTTTATTTATAGCAGTACAATGATCTGTGAGAAAATAAAGCTAACAATAAAATAAAATAGTTTTTAGCCTTCAAGCATCCGTTTACATAATATGTCTTCAAGAATTGAGACCTTCTGTTGTACCCAGAAACTCTATTTTAGCTTGATCTTCGTTCGAGATCCTCTACTGTCATTCGTAGAATCTAATTTGCGATAATTTTAATTAACAACTTACCTTAACTGAAATCAGCTAATGATCATTTTGTTAAAAAACTCAGCTTGTTCTGGAAGATACTCCATCAATTCATCCTTAGTCACCCAAACATGATCCTCGCATTTCGCGATGTTGAACTTGTTCTTAGCAATTACTTGTGACTTGAAAAAGAATCTCTGAAACAAGATTTCAACAAAAGGAAAGAGTGAGCAAATCAATTCCACATGGAGAAGTAAGACAGAAGCATTAGAAAAGTTAGTTTTAGGATCATGTCGGTATTACGGTATATATAACCACACAAAGCAAAGGCATACGAAGGCACTTTCGGAAAATGATATGGTATGCTGATATAAATAAGCACATTGATAGATATCAACTATTCAATTGTAGAACAGAAGCACCAGAAAATTTCCAATAAAACTACCTTAAAAGATGTGGGTCCAGATTGATCTTCTGTGGGATTAACAACCATATGAGCCATTGGAGCATTTCCAACAAAATATGTATTAGAAAGATCACCAATGACGGAATTCAATGCAGACTCTGCACACTGCAAAATTTCATAAATTAGGAGGAGAAACAAGATATAAATAAGATGAAACACACGTATTTCCAGAATTTCATTGCAGACTCTGCACACTGTAATGTTCACCTTGCGCATGGTGTCCTCTGATTCGTAGACTTTCTCCGGAAAATGCCACACAGGCTTCCCACTTGGAGCCCCATATGCATTACCAAATAGAAGAAGATAGAGTCTTCTGTCGAGAGCTCTTTGTAATGACCTGCAAAAAGCCAAGAAGTAAGAGAATATGTAAAACCATGCAGCTCTTAGTAATGATCTTGGACATGGTGCCCGGAAGAAGGTTTAGTTCTAAAACAAAGTTTACAACAATAAGCAAATAGCGTGAATAGGTTTTTATATCGATAAAAGTTTCCACATTACATTTGCTACGACCGACCTTGCCCACATGTAGGTGTAGTTCTCAGTTCGAACTAGTCAAAGCTAAATTCATTCAATTATCAATAAAGCAGGCAAAAGAGTAAACAAAAATAACAACAACCAAGCCTTAGTCCTACTAGGTGGAGTCGGCTACATGGACCGAACGACGACATAATGCTATATCATAAATCATGTCCATTGACAAAGCATGAAAGCATTGATCTCTTAAAAAGAATAAAAAATATTAAACTACATGATTATGATTTATGACTATCCATAACTAACAGCACGCCCGAGTAAATGGACATTTGCCCACTCCAAAAGAAGATATGGTCAAGATAAGAACCAGTTCATATCTCTGAAAAAATCATAGGTATTTGACATATTGGCATTTTTCTTATATGGCATTATTTGATTTCCAGAAATTGATATAAAACATTTTCTTTCTGTAAGTCACACGAGTAAAAGGTCTACTGAAATTAGTGCATACTTTCGATCATTGGTTTTGTCTGCTTCAGTCACTCGTGGTGCCGGCACATAGTCAATTTGATAATCACCTTTTCCCCTGGAAGTAACATAATTTTCACATCAGACTAGATGAAAACAAGGAACATTGTAGTTTGCTAGTTGTGTTACTCTTAAATAAATAGAGATGCATGAGAGAAAAGCGGAGCAAAGCAACAAATACAAACATTTATGTCATTGCATCATAGTCGTTAACTGTGAGTAGATGGAATATAGTAAAGCAATTCAATAGCATTCAGAAAATGTCAAACTCCAACTTTAATAAGGAATTACTACAAATCTACAATTATAAGCACATGCTCACTCAGATCAAACTATCCACAATAACAAGTGCCTTTGCTCAGTTGTCATAAAATATTGTAATTCTTATATTTTCACATAATCTTTTGCACCCCTTTAAAACTTAAGGCAACCCAATCTCATGCCTCGCAATGGAATTGGATTTTTCGAAAACAAAATATGGGTTGTTCATAATTAATGGATTTGTCATCATTTAAACTCTCTGGTATGATGCAAAAATATTTTTTTGGAACAAAAAGGTAAGATGAAAATATCATAATTATTTGTTCCATTAAAAATCAGCTTCACAAAAAAAAAACCTTTTCAATGCCTACTTTCGTACTTTTCCATAGGCAATAGCTCCATTCTTAATTTTAATTTTACTTCTCTCTAAGCTTACAAATATACCCTTGCCTATTATAAAGGACAACCTGGTGCAATGCAACTATACTGTCATTTATTTTCAAGTGACAATTTTTAAAAAAATTATAAACTGATTCTTAAGTATTCATACCTTGCATCAGATTTGTCAAGAAATTCATCAGGATATCTACGCTGATATTGTTGTCGCCATCGAAATCTAACCATACAAAGCCGATGAAATATTAAATATAGAAAGTATAACAACAACAAGAACCACAACATCTGCAAGAGAATGGAACAGCAAAAGAGCAGATAAAAAGAACAAGAATATTTGCTATAACAAGTTTCTTCAAGTTTGCTAAGCAAATTCAACCACAACACAACCATTTGACCAAGAAATATCAAGAACAAATCCTCACATTTTAAGCCATAACCTCACTTTTCATTTAAGAATTAGAAGAAGTCACGAAGCAAGACAGTGTGGCAATTTAATTATCATATACTATTTGGTTTCTTATAACTTAAGAAAGCTACTGGTGATGGAATTTATACAATTTCTTCAGACTACCATCGGTTGATAGGGTAATATAGGAAAATACACCGTGCCACAGCAGTTTGGAGCACAGCCAACGTTCCCAAACATTCATTTCCAGATAATGGAAATCAGTACTGACGGGATATGCATATTATGCCAAGAGGTGAATGAGCCAAGGAATCATCTTTTTTTAATGTAAATACTCTATTGATATATTGCAACTTGTGAAGAGTTGAACATACAGCAATTTCCAGAGAGATAGTCTCAGTGGTCCAGAATCTTTTTGCATGTTTGGAAGCATAATAGGATAAAGAGATCAATTGTGTTTGCTGCCATTAATGCTCTAATCTATTGTATCTAGGAGGAAAGAACATGCGAATATGCGATAGTCCCAACAAAAATCTACCTGTAGCAACTGAAGAAATTTCTTATAGAGTGTGGTCTTTATACAAATACAGAAGATAATAGATAGGTTGATTGTAATACACTAAGGACAGTTTGGTGATTTGAGGTAGCTTCCTTAGGACTTAAAGGGACTTCCTTCGTAGAAGGTGGCTAATTAAACCCACCTAATTAAGTTAAGCTCTTCATGTGTAATTTTTTTGTTAGGGTAATGAAGTTTTTACTACTTACCTAAAAAAAGAATTCACTGAAGAGATTTATGCACCCAAAGACAAGTTTTTTCCCTATATTTTTCTCTTGGATAATTTTCAGAGGCATAAATTAAGGTATTTAGTGCTATGCCTGATGTGGAAACACAACATATAATGACAGCCTCTAATAGGTCGGTTTATCTGCACCTTGTTCGCAAATCACCCAATTCACAAGCATTAGGTGAGTCTAAGTTCAACACTCCAGGTTTACATCCTTTCCTTCTCTGAATTCCTCCCTCAGAAGCAAACTTTTACCTTAAAAATCGAATTAACTTCTTCCATGAGCACATATTCAAGACTAAATAAAAGTCAAATACCTCATCCACGTTATTTTTTTTTCCCACCTTTCAGTACATTTTTTATAATATATGAGTCAATGGAAGTAGAGAGACTTACGAGAATTCTTGAAATGCATAAACAATAGGATCAATTTTAGGAATGACCACTGGCAGCCTCTCAAAGAGCACTGAAGCAACAAGTTTCTCAGAGCTTGTGCTGAATCCTCGTCTTGTCAAGAGAGGCCGAACCAAAGACATCTTCATCCTGATTTTACAACAGAAAAGTAGTGAACATCAAATGAAGCATAACATATACAACGGGAGTGAGAAAAGAGTAAATATTCGAGTCGATATACTTTGGGCAGCCCTATCAATGGTACATTGTAAAACGGAGTCTATATACACACAATCCAACCCCAAAAAATGGTCTAACCATAAATCACATTGGTAATTAGAATTTCGAAATAACGGAAGCTCCCACACCTCGGCCAAAGCTGTTAGCCAGCTGCATAAATAGTAGATTGTAGTTGAAGTAACTTAACTATTGATTCATTTCACTGTTTCCCTCTCTATAACTTGTATCCCTCATTCTACATTGAATAATACAATTTCGGATTCCTTTCACCCATACGAATCCCTATTAATTGTTCTTCATTTCTTCGAATCATTTGAAATTCCTAGAAATCCATTCCCAACCTTATCACACATACAGCTACAACATTAACAAATAAAAAATAAATAAAAATAGTTTTTATCTCTAAGATTCACACCAAACAACACTAGCTTCTAATACCACATATTAATGCTAGTGTTTGAAACCGGAGCATAAGAAATATTTCACATACAATAAGAACCAAAACCCTTCAAAGTTGATGATATATGAAAACCCAAAAGTGTGATAAAGAAAAGGGACCCAATGAAAGCTCTAGGTAACTCAAAATGTCCAACATTCAAAAGCAATAAGATACAAAATAACCAAATATGAAAAAAGGAATATGCTTTGAATGAATAAATTGAATTTGATGCAACCCCATTTGAGTTAAGGTGGGTAAATGTACGAAATTGGGTCGGAGGAGAAAGAAAGAAGGGTTTATAAGGTTACCCGAAAATGGAAGAGTGAGGTAGCAAAATATGGTTCAATTCGTTGGTGAAATGATAGAAGCTGCAGAGTGGAGACCACGGACGAGGAAGACAATAGAGCAACCTGCGCGATGCGACTGAATGAGGCCAGTGCCTCCTGATGCCAGGGTTTAAGGTTTTTTAATTCTTTACTTCTTCTATTATCAAATGATATTTTTTCATTTTATAAGTAAAGACTTAATTAATTTATATTGGGATATGTAGTTGTTTTTCCCAATAAGTATCATCAACAGAAATTGAACATTTAATCTTTTGATTATTATAAAAATCTAGCATAACATTATACTAATAGATCAATACATTATTGGTTTATAAGGCTAGGTATGATGAGCAGGTGAAAAATTATCACATTAATCATAGGAATGTATTTATTTCCAAAAACAAGATCCATATGAAATATATCATGCATTTTTAGTAGGATAGTCAATGAATCTTCCTCTTTACAGTGATATACCCAATTTTTGTGTTGAGCATGTTTTCTGTCTTTTAATTAAATTATTCATTTTTCTTCTAGCTTGGGAACATGTAGTGACATTAAAAGAAGTTGATAGTCAAGTAGATTCGGTACCAATGTAAGGTTAACCAAGTCCTCCTCATTATGGACCTCTTCTATGTTAGTCTCTATTTTAACCTTGTCATCCTCTTCTTTAATTTTTGTTGTTGAACTTCAGAATTTCCTTACTAAACCATATATTAACTCATATATTGTTATTGGTCTTATCAATTATAATTTCAATTTATTTAATAACTTTATTAGTCAGCTATAAAACTCATCTGAAAAAGGTACTATAATAATTTTTCTAGCCATTTATCATTTAGTGATTTATATGAATGGATGCTGCCCTCTAAAGAGAGTTTTTATATTATTCATAAAAACTCTAGACATTAGATTTCTATTTTCCTTTATTTTCTTCTAAAATTAAATTGATAAGTGATTATTCAAGCTAAACCCATCTAGTGACTCCTAAACAATTTACACAAATTCTCTAGCAATATTACATGAACCATTTCTCAACCCAAACTTACCATTAAGGGTGAGCGTGGACAGGTTAAGACTTGTTCTTACTCGGCCTTAAATATTCATAGGATCAATCTTTAAACTCGAACCCGACCCTAGACCCGACTAAATATAACGTATACTGATTTTACATAAAGTCTTTTAAATATTTTTATTATTGTGAATATATAATTTGTCATATAAAATAATATATGTGTATATATATTATTAAACATGTTAATATGATAAAAAATTAGAGAATTAATGATATTTTCGACCAAAAAAATATCATTACTTTGTATATATTTGAACAGGAACACGTACAAACATCATGAGTGAGTGACCATGAGACAGGTCATGTTTGGTCCCTACCCGGCCCTAAATATTGACTGAGTCTAATTTTTGAACCCGAACCCAACCCTAAACCCGATGAGACCCAACCCTTTTCAGACTCGATCATGATCGGGCCATATCGGGTGAGCAGGTAGGGTAGGGTCCTGCTCACCCCTACTTACAATGATGTCTCACATAACCAGTATTCAACTCCTAATCTATGCCATTTCCTAAACTGAATTAATTTAGAAGCAATTTTACATAAAGTAAATAAATTTTATGTTAACACTTTTCTGACTAAATATCACAACTAAGCTCATATGCATTATGCAAAACACTGAATGTACTCTTCCACTTCAAAAAAAACTGAAGCAAACTACAACAACTCATATATATATGATACAAAATCTTTCCCCTCTAGTAAACAGAATCATACAATGATGAAGAAATTTCAAGTTATTACACATCTACCTCTTCTCTCAAATAACCAAAATGAGAATGAAAGCCTCAGAATTATGCTATTTGTCTGTGTTGATATCCAAGGAAAATGAGGTAAAGGGTGGGGAAATTTCATTACATTCACTTTCATTCTCAATGGATAACTCTGAAAGATAAATTGAAATTTTGCAGTTTTTTTTTGTTATAATTGACTCTGTTATTGTGTAGCTGAATCAGTATATCATCTCAATAGCTGCAGGAAGAACACAAATCTTCTTTGGGAGGAACCCTAAATGTTCTCCATCAGATTGAATATAAACACCGCCGATGCCTGAAATGTCCTCTACCTCGATTGAAAGTATACTGAGAGACAAAAAAGACTATGAATGAGTACAAGCACAAACCGAAGAAAGTCTAAACAAAATAAAACAAAGGGTTGCCTGATGCACGAGGCTACCCGATGGGGAGATCGGATGTACGGAACCTAACTTGCGCAAGCAGAGAGGTTGTTTCCAGAATTTAAACCTGTGACATTCAGGTTACAAGGCAAACAACCTTACCGTTGCGCTGAGGCTCGAATGAAATAAAAGTTCGAGAAATAATTTAAAAGCTAGCTTTTGTTGAACTAGAAAAGTTAAGCACATATGATAGCTTATCAAGAAAACCAAACCCAATAAAGTTGATTACAAACAGTTGTGTTCTATTACCACATCCAAAACAAGGAGCTCATTACCAATGTTCATAAATCCCCAAAGAGTATGAAAATATGAACCATTTGCGATGTAACTTGATTGTCATTATATTAGGCGGAAAACCGACTACAAAAGTATCAAAACTGAACAAGTTATTCCATCAATGGTTAAAAAATTAGAGCCCTTTCTTTACAGAATATCATACTTGATTTGACAGACACTTACAAGATTCTCAAAATACAAGCTATAAGCTATCATTCACAATAATGAAGTATTCAAAGATCAACTAAGCTGAAAGGATGTAATATATGCAAGGATATAAGTTACTCTTACTATATATTTCTTCCTATTTATCGTTAATCGAGATTCTCTGCATTCAAGATTTCAAGGTATATATGGCTTGACAAAACTATTTCTGAATAAAACAATATACATAATCATAAAACTTGAAAATCTTTCTTTAAATTTTAGCATCACCATAAAAAACTGTCGCACTTGTTTCATTAGGATCGTAGTTAAGCGAGGGGCTTGAAAAAAAAAGATAACTGGCCTTACACAAACAAATTTAATACATATTTTAAGTTCAGATTTGGTAAGACCGTGTAATCCGTATTCATTAGTCATCTAAACCTCGGAAACCAATTATCTATAACTAGGAAGTAAAAACAGAAGGTGCCATGAAGAACTGTGCGATGCAATATCCGGAAGAGATTATACCTTCTCGAAGAGACATTTTTCTCCGTCAAGTGTGTCCCATTATACAGCTTATGCATTTTCAGGAGAAAATCATACCATTTGAAGTTCTGAAGAATCACAACCTGCAGATTTACATGAAACTATAAACACAATATTTTTTATTTTAAAAAAAGAATACCAGGAATCGGGAACACAGTTATAGCCACCATTTTGTTAACAATGAATGATAGTCTTCAAAACTATTTCACAGAAAGACATTTCACCTCTAACTTTCCATTGCGAGGATCAGCATTTGGTGTAATTTTCATACCACCGCCAAAGTATTTTGCATTTCCAATGCAAAGGGCCGTCACTTGAGGACATGTTTCCCACTCACCTTCATTGACCTGCACTTTTCATATATTATAAAACATTGTGTAACATACACTTTTGGTGCACATACATAGAAGCCTATGAAATAAGTTACACTGACTTTGATTCTGAGATCCTGGTTATGATGACTCATGAAGGCCTGCAATGCACCAATGACATAACACAGGTTACCAAATCTCTTGTATCTAGAAGCGTAAAAACCTGCCTTTGCACTCCTGCAAAATTTTGTGAAGCACACATTTAGATATGTTTTGCGTTGGAAATCTCAATCTGAAATTCTCGACTTATCCTTACAAATGAATGTCGGCGACGTTTATGAAGTAATGATGTTCATCAATTTCTCCACTGATAACACCAACATCTATCCTTGTTCTCAACCCTGAACAGATCCTACATTAGCATGTCTCCAATGACAAACTAAAAGCATATAAAGTAACATAGATTTTGAGGCAAGCTTTTCCCAGATATAGTTATCAGATAGAATAGAGCACAATAAAGAAACATCACCAAAAAATATAGTAGAGTGGAAAACCTCTAGCAACACGTTCAATGGCCTCGCAAGGATCATTTTTCCTGGAAAAAGACATAGCAAATGTTTCAATTCACTTATAAGACCCAATAAGCTCCATAAGAAGCAGAAGAAGAATGATGCCAAACAGAAACTAACCACCCGAATGTTCTTGCAAAATCAGAACCAGTTCCCAAGGGGATGACCTGCAAAAGTCCAGAACATAGTTATATTTTTCACAGTTCCATTTCAGAGAGCTTTTTTTACAGATGACTTAATCTAACACCAACATGCATTGAGGTAAAACTGAGAATATGGCATTCTGATAGAAATTACTCACACCAAGAGCAGTTGAATTGGTAGGCTCTTTAATTTGATTAGCAACAGGTTTTCCAGCCCAGAAGAAACCATTAACAACCTGCTTATAATAAACAATGATTTGTAACAAATATCCTCTCTTGACAAATACTAGGAAGAACAATAACAAAATATGGCCTAATACACGAGGCTCCGACCTAGTGGGGTCTAGGGAGGGTAGATGTACACAACAGCCTCACCCTCGCAAGTGAAGAAGCTGTTTCCAGTATTTTAACCTATAACCTTCAAGTCATAAGGTAAGCAACCTTACCGTTGCGCCGACGCTCACCCTCTTCCTAGGAAGAACAATTCTCAACAAAAATGTTTAAAATTTTCAAATTAATTGTGCTTAACATGATAACATTAACTAATCGTTTTCAAACTGACTGAAAGGTTTTACAGAGAAGCATGTGAAAGGTAAGCTTGGTTGAATACATTCTCACAAATTTCTCAATTATTTTACTCGGGAACTTAATTATGCAGCAACAAAAATCGCAAGAAATCCCACCAATTATATCATCAGTCCAACTCTCCGGTAAAAAATTAGAAAAGAAACGAGCTAGAAAAAAAACATTCAAGCAGTTTGCACCTCATGAAGAGTTCCATCACCTCCAACAGCAATGACAGCTTCAGCCCCCTCCCTTATAGCCTTAATAGCAAACAATTCAATTACATAGTGAAATCAAATAACCACTTATAGTAAAACAATTCAATCAAGAGTGAAATTAAATCAAATAATCAGTACCAAACACAGTAATTGATGCCATAAACCCTTCAAACTAACCTCTCTCGTTATGTCAATAGCATGAAAAGGACCAGAAGTCAAGGACTCACGTATCTATTCAACCAAAAACAAAAACAAAAACAAAAACAAAAAACTCATGTGTCATGAATTTACAAATAAAAATAATAAAAAAGGAACTAAATTTGAAGATTTAATTACCAAACAAAAACATGCTCACATTATATTCTTTGCTAAGTCGGGACCTTAAATATGGAACTAGCTTCTTCCATTCTTTACCAGTGCGCCCATTAGCACCTACAACCCAAATTCCAAAAACTTTCAAAAATTCAAACTTTTCTCCAAAATAAACAATGGGTAAACTCCAATTCAACACCCCATCATTCATTTAGCTAAGAAACAATGAAAAACAAAAAAAACATGCCAAACGATGAATGAAGAAAAACCTAGAGGGTTGACGATGAAAACAAGGTCCCTTTTGCGAGAATAAGAGGAAGAACCGAAAGTTTGAGAGTGATCTGGAGCCATGGGTTGAAGCTCTGATCTGAGAGTGAAAACCATGGGTTTAAGAATGAACATGGATGATGTTGTTGTTCTTCCTAATGTTGTCACAATTTGATGATTCTGGTAATTGCCGCCACAATTAAAACATGCCATATTTTCTGTTTCTGTGAATGTAAAACAATTTAAAATGAAAATGTTTTGCTTATATGCTATCTCTCATCTTCCTAAGACTGTAATGAACAAAATTATAATTTTAGCTATGGTTATGTTTTTATCCAAAAAATAATAATTTCAAGATAATCTAAACATTCTCAGTTTTTGAAGGTAATGCAGTTCTTAATTTAATTAATGCAGTTCTTAATTTA
Source organism: Lupinus albus (assembly GCA_009771035.1). Classification (NCBI taxonomy): domain Eukaryota; kingdom Viridiplantae; phylum Streptophyta; class Magnoliopsida; order Fabales; family Fabaceae; genus Lupinus; species Lupinus albus. The sequence continues at coordinate 8,117,898 of CM020015.1, forward strand.
ATTAGTGGCAGATTTTATGTTTATAAAATTGATCCTAACTATATTAAAATTGGTCTTTCAAGTGGCCATTGTTGAGAACCTTAATGGCTTAATCCTTTTCCTATAGGTTCGAAGTTTCTAACTATGTTAAATGGGTGATCCCAAGAAATATTTTTACTAATACTTATTACTCCTATTTAACATATAACCTATGATGTGCACTATTGAATGAGGGTTGAACCATTTTAAACCCGAGAAATTACAATCTGGCTGTATTAAACTTCGTTAAACTGCAATAATCTGGAAAGTAAATTTCATCCAAAAAAATATGGTAATACCATATTTCAATATAATTATAGATAATTATTAATTATATAAAACTTTGTATTTATAGATAATTATTAATAATATATAAAATCATTCGGTCCGACCGGACGACTTAACTGTTTAAATCGGTTTAATATGGGAAACTCTTCCATTTTGATGTCCAATTCGGTTTCATAATATTGTATAAAACTATTATATTTGTATGTATAAATATTAAACTAAAACAATTGGGCATAAGTTGTGATGGAAAACATAAAACAACGTTAAGGTCATAAATTATGTATGTTTATTACCATCTTCAAAAGTATTATGATCATATTTGAAAATGTTTGATACATAACTTATGATTTGATATTTCTCATATACATTACAATAATTTGTGATTTGATACATAACTTATGTAATAAGTATCAATAGATTCTTTTAAGTTAAAGTTGGTAAAACATCCTTATTCATTTAGACTCATATTTAATGGAACTTGGGAAGGTAGATGTACGAAACTTTACTATTGTAAGCGGAAAAGTTATTTATAATATTTGAACTCGTGACCTCATGATCACTAAACACCACCTTAATGTTGCACCAAACTTACTAAACCAAAAATTATTGTTCTGAAAAGTAAAGTGTGATGAAATTATAAAAGGGGAAGGTCGATCTAACTTTCCTCTTTCATATCTATCCATCCAAAACTATACTAACAAAACATCCTTAATAATATAGATTTTGCATTATGTTAAACATTTTACTGTTTGTTTGAAGTGTTCTACTATCATATGCAATAGTCACCTATTGGGAGAAATAAGGTTCATAGAATTCATACAAGTTCAGTGAAATATTGCTTTAATTTTACTAAGTTAATTATGATAGAGACCAACAACAAAAATTATAGGGGAAATGATAAAAAAAGACTTAGAAATCAATTTTTTGTCAATGATCAGGATTTATGATAGAGCATTTTTGTATCGTTCGATCTATGTAACTAACCGATTTAATAGTATAAATGTTTGGTTATTGTTGTAGGCTCCTTTCCGGTAATGTCCAGATTAAATAAATATTTATGTATCTTATGATCCATTCACAGAACCTGTGTATCAGTTTTCCTTATTTGGCTGCAACCCAAACGGTTTGCATGTCCATATTTTCTGTTTTCTTATGTAAATTAGTTATTTTATGTATTATATTATGAATGCTTTTTCTGAGGGACTTAATTACTAGGTGAAAAAAGTGGTTTGAGCCCTGAAACTGTTCTTGATGTGCTGGTAGGTGATTTTTACTAGGAAGGTTCTTGTTGATCAATAGCATGTTCCAAAACAAATTATAACATATATCTATGAATGAATCAATCATTATATCAAATTTAAAAGTTAAAACTCCTTTTCAAATCAGTGAATTAATGTTCTTTATGTAAATATACACTTCCAGTTGTACAAATGACTCATATTCCAACCTTTTCGATACAGAACAATATACCAAACTTGGATTGATGTAAAAGATATAAGGTTATATATCTATATGGGAAAGGATTCCTCTCTGATACCAGAGAGTCCAGGGAATGTGACGGGTGATTTTTTAAAAAAATTAATTTAAAAAAGTAAAAAATCTTATTTTTGCCATGTGTCAACATCCTACTTATGTATTGTCATCTCCTGTAATGGAAATGAGACAAACCAATGTTATTAAAACCGTACCGGTTATCAAACCGGTTAGGGTACTGGTATAGTGGTACAATGGTTCAACCAATGGTTCAGTAATTAAACCGCATGCCGGTTAAACCGGACATACTTGCTTATATATATATATATATATATATATGTAAACCTATAACAAAAAATTTCAAATAAGTAGATATTCATATTTATAATCCATATTCATAATTTACTTCAAATTCACACAAACAAACAACATTAAGTCTTTAATAAAATCAAAGTCTAAAGTACAAAACATATATTTATCCAAAATTATCACTTAACAAACACAAAATACAAATAAATGACCCAAGTATCAATCATTGAAGTTGAAGAATTGGTGAAGAATTGAAAATTTGAAATTTAAAAAAAAAAAATTAATGTACAAACCAACCGGTTTTCACCGGTTTTGACCGGTTTTCAACCGGTTTTGACCGGTTCTATTGCATATGCTGTATAACATACGTACCGTACCGGTTAGGGGTCCGGTTCACTGGTTTTCCGGTTGAACCGGCCGGTACGGCACGGTTTTCAAAACTATGAGACAAACTCATTTATGTGTTATATAAACATATTGGTATTACAACAACCACAAAAACACAAATCATTATTTTATAATATACAGCGATAATCACCTAGAAACGTAGGACACAAATTGATCGAACTTGGTTTACAAATTCCTTTTATTATTCTCTATTCACTTTTAATATGATTCTACCCCAACAGCTTAGACAAGTTTGGCAAGTTGACACATTAAAATAAGGATGAGATGCATTGTGCTTTATTTGGAGCCAAGCAAATGGCACAAAAGTGACAACTAATTGGTGAACCAAGAACATTAACTTCACACTAACGTGGCTCTTCCTAGGGAGTACATGAAGCATACGTGAATTACTTTCCCTCTTACACAAAAATCAGATACCATTCCATAAATTAAAATGCATATGCTTCATTCCAAGGGCCAAGTCTTATTATTTTTTGTTTAACCATCGATATCTCCTCACCTATGAGTAAAAAACTAATCATTTTCATAATGTATGGCTTCTCTTTTTAACAAGTGTCGCTCCAACGAATTAAAACTTTGATTTTTTGGTTAACCTATGTCACGAATCGAACATTTGATCTTTTGGTTGACCTGATGATACTCTGATGGAACCAACTGCTGTTGCGATTGAGCATAAGTAATATTGGAATATCTATTCAACAACTATGAACTTATTCACACGATACTAATCATTGCCAAAAATTAAAGTCAATGCAAAGTGCTAATTATTTATCACAATCAAATTTAAATACAATGAACTTAAACAAACAACATGGACAGAGAAAAGCTTTTGATATGAATAGATGATTTACACTAACAGAAAAATGACTAAGTTAAAAATGTCTAATTTATCTAAATACTATACTTTATCTCTAACTAAGATTCCTCTAAAATGTAGTATTAATTCCTCTACCCAAAAAAAGAAGAAGTTCTTATTCTCTTGTAATGAAAATAAATTATTAGCCACTCAAGTAGGAAGAGAAACACTATCTGGAAAAGGATCACCAAAACATACTCCATTAGGTGATGCAATAGACCCTGTCAATTCATCTAAACCTTCAAAGAAATCATCATTCAGCACCATATCAGGCAACCCAAATTCATTTTCTTCCTCATCATCATTCATCAACTCTTCAATATCCTCTTTGCTCTCTGACTTTGTTCCTAATTCAACCTCTTCTTCTGCTCCTGAGGTCTCTGGAGAAGTGGTTTTTGCACATAGTTTATCAGATTCTTCACCAGTGGCTGTTTCTGGTGTTAGTGGCTTCTGTCTAGTGGATCCAGCAAGAGAGTTTCTATGACTTGGAGCAGGGTGGTTGTGCTCACCAGTGTATGTTACTATAAACATTGTTGGCTCAGATCTATTCCTCTCTACTTGTTTTCTAGCCAAACACCCTTTTGAACTGCTGCATCTATAATATCCCCTATTAATCATATAACAAGAAATAATCAAATAAAGCTTAGTTTAAACATAAAGTTCAAAACTTTACCTTTATTTGTTTGCTAAGCTCTATGAAAAAAGCAAGTTAATAAAATATTGAAGCCTGAGTTCTAATCTAACCTTGGATATGGTGACCCTTTAATTGGTTTCTGTCCATATTTCCTCCATGCCCAAATATCTGAGGAGAGATTTTCAGCTGCCACTTGACAAACTTTCTTAAGCTGATTCTTCCTGTAATTGGAAAAAAAACATGCATTTTTAATTTTCATAAAGAAGATCATGAATCAAAAGCATGGTTTTTAAGTTATAGTGATCCTAAATTCAATAGCCTTCTTTTTTTGGCTTTGAAGGGTACCTTATTCCCCTTCAATTGTGAAAAGAAAAGCATGCATTTTAAGAGTATGGTTTTTGAAATATTAAGGCATGATTTGTTAATATGAAGTTTGAGAATAGTAGCGTAATATTAATAATCAATTAAAGTAATGTTTTTTAAGTGTTATAGCAAGGCTAAATTCAATATCTTTTTTCAAAAGGGTATCTGATTCCATTTCAATTGTGGAAAAAAGAGATAAATTTACCTTCTTTTAGATCTTGGGGTGGTAGCAGAACCAGCATAATGATGAGGCTGTTGTTTTGGTTGTGTGTGCCTTGGTTTTGGTGAAGAGGGAGAATAAGAGAAGGAAGAGATAGGAGAAGAGGTTTGAAATGAAGATGAAGATGGTGAAGGGTGTGATTTGAGAAAGAAAGGCTTGCAAAGTTCATGCAATTCTTCAATGGAAGAATTCTTTGCTTCAAAGGGGTTTGAAATGGACAAACTTTGACATGAAGAAGATGCTGCAGGATTGTAACAAGTTGCAAAAGTAGATGAAGAAGTAGAAGAGGTTGTAGCTGTGGTGGTGGTGGTGGAAGAGGTCACGGTGGAGCAACCTCTTACCACGGCATAGAGATCCCAATCTTGTTCCATAAGGGTAGAGACAACCTCTGAAAATGTCTGTTGTTGTTGCAGTGTTCTTTTGAGAGAGAGAGAGAGACAAAAAAAGGGATTGACTTTTTGTGAGGAGAGAGAAATGATAAGATGTAATGAGTGAGAAAAGACAATATATATATAGAGATAGATATAGTGGACATTTAACAAAGTCAAGTGAGAGAGATAAGAAAATGCATATTAATATGAATGGTGTAGGTCAAATATATTAAGGAGTTCTATTATATAATATTGAGAAATGATTTAAAAATAAAAAGTTGAGAAATGATTTAAAAAAATACTATCGTGTTGCCCTCTTCCTTTTTCTCATCATGGTAGGGATAGTTTTATATATTTAAGAATATCCTACCAAACTCGAACTCGAGCTCAAGATCGAGAACGCTAGTTAAGTTAGAATAATGATAACCAATTGACCTATTATTGTATTTAGATGTGATATGTGCAAAATATTTTATCGTTATTCTTTTTATAAATGAATTTTTGTTTTGTTGATACATTATTGCATCTATATGATATATGGATAATAATAATTATTATATCTTATTATCTTATAAGATCCTTTTTTTAGTTTTATTTTGGTTATAGTTATAAAACCCATTTCAAGGTTTTATGTATATTGTGAATAAGTCATTATATATTTTTATTTAATCAAATAATTTGACTAATAAAAAAATATTGATCTAGTAGTGTAAGGTTTCACTGAATCATCGGATAAGCCAAAAGGTTAAATGTTTTAGTCTTGTGAGTGATATTAATTAGGAGGAGGAGCTACCTACGAGCAGAAAGAAATTATTTTCTTATTTATATAAGGTGAGTAAATACTATTTTTGTATTACTAAAGATATTCACTTATCCTATAAGTAAGGAACTAATACTTTCAGGGTGTATGATTGTCCCCTCCTAACACGTGTCATTTCTAGGAAATCTAATTTTTTTGTCTTTCTATAATCTAGATAACCTTACACTACTGGATTAACACCTTACACCAATACATCAACACCTTATTGGTTGAGTGAATACTATTAGTTATACCAAAAATAATAATTTGAGTGCACAAAATAATAATTTAATTTCATTAGTAAATAATAATATTGATAAATATAATATATTTACTTACGATTTAATAATATTTTCATATTTCTTACTTTACTTACAGCTACACAAAATAGTTTTAAAATGATCAAATATAATATTGGATTAAAAAAAGTAAATGTACTTTTCTTTTCGAGGGAGAGAGAGTGTGTATGTGTGGCAATTTGGCATCTCTATGCTTATCTCTTAGCCTTTTTTTATAGTTTTAAGGAATTACTGTTTTGTGCATTTCATTTCTCTTATGTTCCTATCACTCCTCGTTGGAAACCAGTTTTTGTTTTTTGGGATGAGAATCACATATCTTATTATGTGTATCAAGTTAATCAGAAGATTATATTAAATTAAAAGGAAAAATAATAAAATTAAAAATTAATATTTTAATATTATTTTTTAAAGCTTGATTGGCTAAGAAATGGAGACAGGAATTCTTTGTCAGTTTTTAGGGAGTTGACAATGTGTAAAAGTCAACCGCTAGTGAAACTTTGGGTAAAGATTTTGATTAATAGTCAAAATCAGACAAATTATTTAGTGTAATATATGTGTATGACACTTTCATAAATAATAAAATAAGTGTCCTTTTCTTTTTGGGAGAGGGGGCAAGTGTGTGTGGCAATTTGGCATCTCTATGCTCTTTGGTTTTTTCACTGTTTGTTCTGTGCTCTCTCTCTCTCTCTTTTAATCTGATCATCACCACATGGGTTGTTTATTTAGTGGTTGACAATGTTAATATGTCAAAGGGTTGTGAGACTTTTGGCTATACATTTTGCTCAACAATCAAAATTTATACATATCTATACCTTCATTTTGATTAGTGTGTTGCAATCACTTCATATTTTTATTTAGATAATTTTATATTTGATGTATTTTATATTTTTTAAATTATAATTTTTGTTTTTATTATAATGCATAATTTAAGGTGATAAGAAAGTTTCAACTTGTGATTGATGTGTTGGTATTAGTTACCTAGGATTATATGAGTTTTTTTGTAGAAATTAAAAAATATCAAACACAAAATAGGAAAGTAGAAATTACAACATAGTAGTAATTATATAATGTTTTGACTTTATATATAGTATAGATATATAGATATATTTATTATAAAATTAATATATGTAATTTTGTATTTACCTATTTTATTGCGACAAAAATTTATGTTTTCAACTTATATTTTACAATTTATAAATTAAATAAAGAGGTGTATGTACTTTTATACTAGTATTATAAGAATTGATACTAATATTTATCTAAAACTAAATCTATCATTAAAACTCATGATATAAATGTATATCTTTTTATACTTTCAACTTATATCCTATTATTTTTTCGAAAACTAAATAAATAGTTATCCTTTACAATAAATTATATGCATTTTTTTTAATTTATTGAATAAAAAACAATTTGTCACCAAGTGTCAAAACACTACGTGTATCATGACATTACAGAGATAAAATAAGTAAATCACTTCAATAAAACAATATATCGTATTACATAATCAACCTAAAAGTTATTATATATAAATATAACAAGTGCTCCAATCCACAAAATTAAATGATATGCCATCTCACAAATCTTGTTGTACTATAAAAATGATATAAACATATCAGTTTCTTATGATATAAAAAACCTATAAATTATTTTTTTTGTTACTTAAAAAAAATAGATAAGATAAAGTATTTTTCTAGAAAAAATATATTAAATGACAATATATAAATTTTATATACTGTCATAGTATGATATTATTATCATTGATATAAAGTTAAAAGAAATAAAACAAATGAATGATAAATGATATATTGTCTATCTATAAATTTTTATATTGATAATACATAGATATTATACTCAATTTTCTAGAAAAAACTTTATATAGTGTAACTTTATGCTCTTTCTCTATCTTGCTTTCTTATTACCCCACATTTTAATCTAGATGTGGTTTCTATGTATGTTGAAAATGTCAAAATGTTAAAGGGTATTGAGATTTCAAATTTTGGATTTTGCTTAGAAAAGAAAGGAAAAGAGCCTACACGTAAAGCACATCTCATGCGACGCGGGGTATGGGGTTTAATTAATTAATCATACCGACAACACACAAATTATTAAATAATGTATTTGCCGGCATTAGAGATATACATAAAAAATTGAACCAAGACATAGGTAAAGACAACTAATAAAATATTAATAATATATTAAAATTTAATTCTAAATTATAACACTAAAGAATATAAATGTACTTATCTTTAAATATGACATGTTGGATTTGTATCTACCGAATTTTTTCTGTGGATATATATATATATATATATATATATATGAATATAATTATTATAAGATAATGATTAAATTTATAACAAGTTCACTTAACCCATGTATCATCCATCCTTTCGTAATGGCTAACATTTTAGATGGCAGCTATCAAACAACCCCACCACCTTCATGTCCTTTTCAGAAATATTTTTCCATTTTGGAAAAATCTTAGTCTAATATAAATAACATTTTTTTTTATCGGATCAAGACAAGGCTTAAAAAATTATAGGGAATTACATAATTTTACAAATTTTCTATCAACAAAATTTTAACATCAACAATGAAATATGTAAATATTATGTTAATCAAATGGTATTTTCTAAAAATATGAGATTGGATTGATTTCTAATATAAATAGAGAGGGAAATGTATACAAATAGTAAGAGTTTTATATATTATCAGTCCATAATTCATTATTCATTTATAATTATCATTGACTCCTCAAAAAAGTAATACAAGTGAATAGTGAATGACATACTGACTATGTATAAATATTTACACAGATAATACATATATATTACATTCATTTAAATAAGTAACTAATTCTTATTTTACTATCATAACCTCTTAAATTAAAAAAATTAGTAATGTTATATAATAAGTAATTATTGCATAAGTGTAATATGCATGTATTGTCAATGAAAAATTTATACACGATTACTTGTATTACTTATACTTAAAAGTTAATAATAATTAAATATGAGTAATAAATGATATAATAACAATGTAAAAATCCAACGTCATTAATTTATTCAATATATCTTATAACAATTTATTAGAACGCTCTTACCTTGTTATGGATGCATTGAATTTTGATTACATGCATCAAAATCATTATTTGAATATTTTATTATTAATTTATTATTAAGGTGTTTGCTTAGTTATCACTTATCACTAAATATTGAGAGGATATTACAATTACTATTAATAGACCAACCATATTTCTATATAGAGGATAAGTGATTACATTCAGTAGAGAAAGATTTGTAGGGTACATATGTATATTGAGATAACCAATGAAATCTTGACAACACAATAAAAATTTATTTTTAGTTAAAATTTAGTCATAGATGTTATAGCACAAAGAATGTAAAATGTATTTGTCTCCAATATGACGTGTTGTATATGTCTTTGTACAAGTTTTTTCCCATTATATTATCATTTTTTTATCAGCCTCATTCTGTTATCATTGGGAATAAATTACACTGATACCTTCGACTTTTAGTGAAATTATACAAATCACTAATTTTCTTTTTGTAACTAATAAAGCGCCCTTAATTTATATACATATATTACACTTGCTACATTTGTTGGGGTGTGAGTATAATCTTTTAAACAAAAAAAGATGATGAATGTAATTAAGTTAAACTATAAATGAGTATTGTTGTAATTTAATTAATTAATTATACATTATTTGTTGATTTATAAATTTGCATATAGAATTTGGTGATGAAATCACTTTTCTTTTTTGTTTTGTGTATTTAAGCAACATCCTTTTAGAATTATTGATGTACTTTGTAACGAAATAAAAATAACGAAAAAATGTTGACTCTTATACTATTGACTTGGATCCATAGTATACTGTATTTTGTGAAAATATTGTGTGTGATTTTTTGGGCACTACCAAGTGTATTCCCTCACATTTTTTGTAATGAACTAAAACCTTTTCGAAGAGTGTGACTGTTTCTTTTAACAAGTGTCGCTCACAGGAATCGAACAATTGACTTTTTGGTCTTTATGAAGATCTAGCAAAGTCTTAAAGCACTAGACCAACGCCTTGTTGGTTGTAAGTGGTTTTAAAAAGTTGTATAATTTCTTCTCTATAACCATTTTACACAATAAATGATGATTAAAAAGTACTTAGAAGGTCAAAGTTAATATCAATATATATTATTTTATCTCTAACACTTAAATTTGTTGTTGTTAATGATATAAGGATAGAACCAAAAAATGATTTAAATGAAACAATAGGGCATGAATCATCATCGTATTATCATTATTTTAAGATTTATGGAGATTACTAAAGATAAGGTAAATAACTCGATATCAAGTAAAAAAATTGTATTTTATATAAAAAAAAAACTAATACTATTATAAATATGTCGGAATCATGTATTTTTATATTAAAATGACAATTACTAAAAAAACAATAAAACATTTGAATTTATTCTATTATTCAAATATTTGTTTTTTTTGTTGGGTAATATGTTTTGAAAATGTATAAGGGAGTAATAAAGGGAAAGAAAACTTATTGACTGTTCGAATGAAAGTTGGATTTCAGTTTCTTGATTAAGTTATAAGAAATGATCATTGTCATATATACTTAATAGATGAGAGATCCATTGATTCAAAGAGTAAGTTTTTTAAACTTACTCCACGTCTTAGTCATCAATTCTAGGGAAATTCAATGGTTTGAATTAGTGGGTAGATCTAAACCATTGGATTTCCCTAGAATTGATGACTAAGATGTGGTAAGTGGATCCCCACCCTACTCAATAATATAGAATATGTCAAAACTGATCAAATTGTCATTCTCCACATGATGAGTGCCACGCAATATAAAGGAAAGTAAAAAACACAGTAAATTGAAAAGGAACTCATTTTTTATTCATTATAAAATGCATTAATAATTCTAAGAAAATGTTGCTTAAATACACAAAAGATAAGTAATTTCATAATCAAATTTTATATACAAATTTTCGAATGATCAATTTCTCTCCACACAAGTCATCAACAACACTGCATCTTCCTCATCAACCTCTGCGTAGTTCACTTTTCTTTCCCATTGTGGACAATCATACTGGAAATGTCCCAATTGATGACACTTGAAGCACTCCACCATTGCTCTATTTAGTGACCTTCCTCGGCCTCTCCCCCTTCCTCGAACCATACTTCCTCTGCCTCTTCCTCCACGTTCATCATATGAGATCTTCAAAACTTGCTCCTCTCCACCTCTATTGATGATCTTCTTAAACTTTTGCTCATGCACAAGTAGTGAGCTTTGCAATTCATCAACAGAGAGACTATCAATGTCTTTGGACTCCTCAATCGAGCATACGATGTAATTGAAGTTTTCTGTAAGAGTTCTTAAGATTTTCTCCACAATTTTGACGTCTGGCATGTCTTCTCCACAATTCCTCATGTCATTTTCCACCACCATAACTCGGCCAAAATAGTCTGTGACTGATTCTCCATTTTCCATATCCAGGAGTTCGAAGTTTCTACGCAACGTCTGCAATTGTGCTCGCTGCACCCTTGCATTTCCTTGGTATTTGATCCTCATGGAGTTCCACAACTGTTTGAACGTCTCCTTTTGAGTGATGGTCTTCAAAATGGTCTTATCGATCGAACTAAACAAGTAGTTCTTAGCTTTGAGATCCTTCAGCCTTGCTTCATCATACATTTTCTTTTGAGCCGCAGACAAGACTGCATCATGTGCAGGTTCGGTGAAACCATCCACTATCACACTCCAATATTCCTTCGACCTCAAAAGATTCTCCATGATGAGACTCCAGTGATCGTAGTCTCCATCAAATTTAGGAATGCTTGGTTGAGCAAAATTGCTACTCTCTGCCATTCTAACTTGCTAGCTCTGATACCAGAATTGTTGGAATCAGATAACATAACACTCACAAAAGTATGAATAACTTTGATGTTTTATTATGCAGACTTAGGCTAGTATATATAGCCTTACAAAGGATAAACAAAAGAAAGGAAATGCTCCACTACTTTGAAAGTGGAGATGGTTATATACAAAATCAGGAAATAAACTTGAGCAGTTGAACTAGTTTTCTCCTATAATAAAGGAGTTTATTCCTACAACTACTTAACTTGAAAGACCTAGTCTCCAGTACCCAACACAATTTATTATAGTTAATATACAATTAATTAAGAATACAATACATTGCCCCCCTTAAAGTTTATCTTAAAATTATATTCATTATTCTTCAAGATCTTTTATTTAAAATATTATACTCATATTCCATGTAGGGATAATCAAGTCAATGTAATGTGTATTTATAAACTAGGGAGTAGTTAATATATATATAAAAATGGATATATGATTTATATAATTTTACTAAAACTCATGAAATATATTAATATAATTTACTTTGATGATGAAATTTTAAAATTTGTAAAACAATCCCACTAGCTATGGAATAAATATGAAAGAATAGGGTTTAGATGGATATGACACCTCATCATATAAGAACTGTTCAGTGTGATCTCTTATTATATATGGCACAATACGGTTCTGACCAACTGAACCAGATGTATTGGACGGTTCGACTGGTTTGATCGCTGATCAAATTTGAAAACGGCTTCGCTTTGTAGTCTTAACCGAATGAATAGTTGGACTTGTTTGAACCGGATAAATTTTGGTTCAACCATACTAAACCCGGTTAAACCGGAATAACTCTGGAAAATACCGAACAGTTCATTAAAATTAATAAAAAATAGAACATTACTCTAATGTTTTATTTTGTTTCGGTCCAAAAAAGATAGAGAGATGTTATTCAATACCGTTATATAAAAGTATTAATTATATAAAAATTTACATTTATATATAATTAAATATTTATAGATAAAAATTATTAATTATATTTAAAATCATTCGGTCCGCCCGGACGGCTTAACTGTTTAAACCAATTATACATAATACGGAAGCTCTTCCGGCTTGACGTCCAGCTCATGTTTCACAACATTGGTTCTGACATCGGTTTCCTCTCTACCTGGTAACTAAGCAAAAACGAGTGAGACTCATTTCCATTAATGAAGAGACAAATGATATGAAAAAACAAATGAAATACAAAATACATTGATATTTGTATCATTTTATTTAAAATAAAATTACATTTTCCCCCTTAAAATACACATGAAAAAGTCACTTGCGTCTAACAAATTAATTTCATATTTTACAAATTAATTTCATTCTCTTAACGACAATTGCATACATGTCATGACCCTTATATCACAATCACTTGACAATAGAATAATTTATTTTTATCTTTCTAGTAAGCAGAGTTAAGAGATTGAAACATTTGCATAACTTTTCAAGATATAAAATACGAATCAAACGTACTAACAAAAATATGAAAGAAAGAATGAAAGATTGAGAAATACAAGTTCAAGATTGAAGAAGAAAAAAAAGATTATGGACAAATTTTTATCTATCTTGTTATTTAATGATTATCAAGATTTTAATCTATTAGTTTAGCTGATTACTGATGTATTTCATTACTTATACTTTAACTATTTTCTCCAAAGTGAGTGTTTGTGGATGACTAAGAAAATTACTAGAATATTTTTAAACATTTTCCATTTTCCCTTTTCAATAAAAAAATATCCTCTCATTCCCTTTTTCTTCACTATCTTTCAAATTTATGAACAAAATATGTTTATCTAAAACCTGTTTCAGGCATGTAGGGAAGAAAAATAGAAAAGGAAGAGATATATGATATAAATAGAAGAAACATAAGAAAAGAAATAAATACAAGGTATAAAAGATGGTGCATGAGAAAAGAGTAAGGATCATCTCTCACAGAAGTCCTTAAAAAACAAAGTGAAATACAACATGCTATAAATATCAATCATTTTAATTACAATGAAATAACATTTTTTGTCATTTAAAATAAAATGAGAAACAAATAGTTCTCTATTCGGCAACGAAAAAGATCCTTGTATTGAGGAAAAAAGTGATAAGAATCTCATGCTAAAATGGATCCCACAAAAATTCAATAGCAACCATAATAGCTTAATCTCAGAACAAAATCAACAAGGAAATATATATGTGGTGCTAGGGTTTCTGAATATGAACAAAATCAAAGAGAAACCATAGTAAAAATAAACTGAAAACCGATGCTTATCTTTTTGGAATACTTTCCATATACCATATAGTAAAATTCACATAATTTCAATATACCAAATGTACTCCCATATAATTCCCCTCCTTGAATTACTCCATTCAAACACTTACATGAATTTTATGAATTGGGAAAGTGCATAAAATACATTAGTATATATAGGAATACATGTGGAAGAGAGAAAACTTCCCTATACTTGAAAAAGTTTCTTAGATGAAATAAAAACTTTTATGGCCTAACATGTGGTTGATAAATTGGAGTAGAGATCATGTCCATTAATGGAGATGCAAGTGATATTTTTATACTTAGCTTGATGATGAAAATGTCATTACATGTGTAAATAGAAAGACATAATTATCTTTTCAATTTTATTTTTATATTGTTTTATACATCACTTGTCTTTTCATTAATGAAGAGGATCATTACTCCATATATTGATATTGATGAAGACATCATTGGTATTTAGGTCATAATGACCCTCAAGTGTCATGTAATGCGTTGAAAGAGAAAGAAAAGGATATGATGAATATGAATTAGGAGTGTGTGACATGGGCTTCCAATATTGGTGCTTTTAAGACTCATGTTTTAATAAGTTTACTCTCTTTTATTTAGAGTGTAATATATATATATATATATATATATATATATATATATATATATATATATAGTTTTTGGGTAAAGATTTGTACATATGAAATATATCACTTATTTATGTTATTTATAAAGTAAATTATATTGATACTCCCGAGTTTTAATAAAATATATTACACAAACCACCATTCTATTTTTCATAGCTATATAAACCCCCAAATTTGTATACATATATTATATTAACAACTCTGCAGGAGAAGTAAGTGTAATTTTTAAAGGAAAAATATGTTATGTTTAATTAAGTTAAACAAAATATGATATTTTTTCAGAGAAGTCTAAATAATATATGAGTTGATACTCATTTATCATATTTGGTTTGTTATAATATAGTATAGTGATTTAAACAATATCTCCTTAGAGTTATTGATGTATTTTGTAATAAACCAAAATAATGAAGAGAAGTTGACTCTTATACTATTTGGATATGTCTCTACAATATATCATATTTTGTTTAACTTAATTACTTCATCAAATTTTTTTGTTTAAAAAACTTATTTTTTATGCAGAGTATAACGTACTATATAAATAAGTATGTATATAAATATGGGTGATTTATGTAGCTAGGTACAAAAAAGAGAGGTGATTTGTATAATTTTATTAAAACTTGGGGGTGTGAGCGTAATTTAATCTTACTTATATTTAAACAATAATAATTAAATCTGAATTATTGATGATACAATGATAGTATAACAAACTCTTACGTCATGATTGCATACATATTTTTAATATAGAGGACTTTATTATCTATGCACTATCACTCTAAATTGTTTTACATGATTAATATATAATTCATATTAGTTATTTTTATTTAATAGTTAACAATGATTAATACATGAATGATGAATAATATAAACATAGTTGGGTATTATTGTATGAATTTTGATGTAATATTACTATCAAATGTGTGGTGTGGCTTTTGATGTAGTTGCATGAGAGTGCATATTTTTATATGATAAAGAAGAAGATAGAACAACAATGCATCACATTTACCATTCTTAATATATATTACAAGGAATATATAAAAATATTTTTTAACACTTATCATATATTACATGCAATTGTTTATGCACATGTTAAAAATGTAAGTTTTGTTATGTAGTGAATATATATATCATCCATTGTTTATGCATTAATTCTTCAATAAAAGTAATATGTATAAAATATAAGTTGAATTCTTTTCAACTCGACCAACATATATTGTTGACAATTTGATAATTGCTACGATACTTTAGTATTATAATAACTATATAATTGAAATTGCTGTATTTAGTATGCTTGCAAGTCTATTCTAAAATGCACTTTAAATATTAAAATGCATAAGTTTAGACTAAATTTTGATGTAATATGATAATTCAACGATTCATATTTAATAATCTAATTCATACATTTTAAACCAAATAGATTTTTAGAGGAGCTGCACACAAATTTGCAACATCGATTGTAGTGTAAGAGTGAGATATAGAGATCCATCAAATTAGATTTTGTCTTTTGGATATAAGTTTTTCCCATGACACAAATGCAACAAAGAAAAATTTATAAAGATTAATAAAATATTAAAATTGAACTTGTTGTATTCATGATATACACAAAGCATCTAATAATCTTTGCAAGTTTGCTATTGTAGTTATGAAATATGTTCTTCTTAAGTTGAAGAAGAGAAGATAAAAGTAACAAAATGTGTGAAAATGTAGTAATAAACTAATGGAAAAGGAAGCAAGTATTAACGATAAATTTGAAATACCATAATTATAGTATAACCATTACTAATGGTTTTACTAGAGAGATAAAATAATTGTATTGTTTAATATTACCTGTCTTCCATCATATATACAATTAATGTATGTATATCTATCAACAATCTCTTTATCCATCACTTATTTTTTTGCAATTATTTATCCGAATTAAGTTTACAAAACACTTCAAATGTGAGATTTGGTCATTTAAACAAATTTTAATCATGTATTAGTAAAATTTCATTCATTTGAATTTATTAAATAGTTAAAGTGCCGTCAAAAGAATATATAATATATGATCAATTTCACACTCGTTATTCATTCACTTATCAAAATTAAACCATGCTTATATATACCAATATTTATCTAATTTTCAAATAAGACTACTGACTTATAATGTTTTTTTTGTCAAATAAACACATTGATTGTATGACTTATGGAGAATAACTAATATATTAAAATGACAAGGCTGTCATATATAACTTGGATATCTCAATGACCTTACTTTTCTACTCAACATATAGAACTCATAATATTAACTTACTTGGCCTTCAAGAGAAGCACACAATTATACACCATTTGGATTTAGAGAGAGAGAGCAAAGGATGCCACTTGCCACTACCTATGGTCAAATTAATAAACAAGGATCGTCCTTTACATAATTTTTCTGTCTCAATGTTCCTAATCAATCAAACTTCACTGATTTTGTTATTTCTTTTAGTTGAATAAAGTTTTCTAATTGACTTGATATACAAAGTGAGACATGAATGAGGATATGTGATCCCCATCACAAAATAATATGCAAAATCACATCCCGCTGGCTTTTCCCTTGCATTTCGTGGCATTTGGGTGGACAAACATGTGTACACTTATTAGATTTTTAAGATTTGGGATGGTGCATAGATACATTATGATATGTGGGTCACTTATTAAATTTGTTTTTTAAGAATTGGGATGGTTCATAAATACACTAGGATATGAGGGTGACATTAAATTTGATTTTGAAGAATTGGGATGGTGCATAAATACATTGGGATATGGAATAGAATGGAAGGTGTGGTTGGGATGAGGATTTTCAGTATTAATGGAGAGGAAATTACCTCAAAAACAAAATGAATAAATTATATGATATAATATTTTTACCCTTTAAATATAATGAGTTGACATTTTTACCATTAAGAATAAAAACAAAAGTAAAAACTTATCTCTCCAAAATTGAAGAGGAGCATGATTCGTGTGGTAGGTACTAGATAGAGAACTTCCTTAATTATGGATGACAATGAAAACCGAACTTGCGGGTACCCGCCCGAACTTAACGAGGAAAATTAGATGTGATTGAGTTCGGGTTCGGGTTTTACTCGGGTTCAAATTTCGGGTTTGGGTTCGGGTTTGGTATATGTGTTAATACCCTAACCCGAACCCACCCCGAACTCGATTAATATATATAAAATTATAAAATTACACATAAATACATATATAAAAGCTATATATATATATATATATATATTTCACACATATATATATATATATATATAAATTTCTCACATATATATAATCTATATATAAAAATATATGTTTTGGTTCGAGTTTTTTTCGGGTTCGGATTACTCGAAACCCGACGGGTTCGTGGATGATATTGTTATTTCCAACCCTGCTTAATTCGGGTTCGAGTTTTGGATTTCGGGTTCAGGGTTGGGTAAGCACAAACCCGACCCCGACCGGTCCCGTTGCCATTCATATCCTTAATCTTCTTTCACGAACTAAGATATTGATAAGACTTAGTCCGATGATCCATCCATAATGCACTCTCGAGTTTAGAAGTGGGTTCAAAGACATAATTTCCAAATTGACTATAAAAGAGAATTTTCTATGTTTTGATGGCAAAAAACGTAGTTGCAACTCCAAATCATTTGGGAGATGTCAAAATTGGATTCTACCTCTTCCTAAGACATGTAGTCGATAATCCACCCAAAATGGGGTTGTGATAGACATCAACTTGGCATAATGACTAAAGTGTAGTGCGTTGATAGAGAAAGAGATATGATATGGACACATATCACTTGTCCCACTTTCTATCACAATCTCTGTCACAGATCAATCACAATGTTGCTATTTTGTTAGACAAAGAGTGGCTCGGGACAAATATTGAGACAAAGAGTGAGACAAATGATATTTGTCCATGAAAGAAAGGGGGGATGCAGATAAATAATCTGAACATTTGTACCATTAGATAGAGGATAAGCTGACCCATTTCTCCTATAATGGGTGAGGGAGAGGAACATGCAAGAGACATATACCTACGCTATATACTATTTTGTTAGAAAAATGTTTAGTGCAATTAAGTATTATCGTATCTATACTAATATATGAAGGGAAAATACAAAATAACTACCCACGATGATGTAATTTGTGTTCCTCTTTTGCCCTTACTAATATATATTTTCTATCAAAAAAACCATATAACATATTTCCTCATTTTATGTTCTATGGTTGTTTATATGAGTTTTACGGTTTTTTCATTTGAACACGACATTTTTTCCACATAGATCAAGGCAATATTTGAACACGACATTTTTTCCAAGGCAATATTAATTTTAACTTTTTGAAAAGGTGGAAACATGTCATAGTGAAGATCAAAATAAGGGAGCACATATTTTATTATAATATTAAGTGTGTCTTTAGTTTTAATTGATCATATAAATATTTAATTATGAATTATTTTAGAATAACAAATAGACCCATATAAGGCTAATAAATTATAATATGAAATTCAAATTTACATGCTTAATGTTTTACCCATTCCGATTTTTCTTTTGGTTCTCTTTTTCCCGCCATCATTGATCATTCACTCAAAAAATGTGATAAACAAAGAGTCACATTATATTAGTGACAGAATAATTTGAAGCAAACAAAAAATTATTCATGGTGGAAGTTAGCGACGAATTTTCTGGCACCATTTGTTCAATTTGCTACGAAGCTCTCAAACCAATTACCGAAGACCTTCAATCAATCACTATATGCGGCCACGTTTTCCATGAACTCTGGTAACTAACACTTCCATTCTCATTTCAACGAAACGCTATCAAAGTTTCAATCTTTTTATTGATTCGTGTTTTGGGTATTTTTCTATTGTTCTCTAGTTTGTTGCAATGGTTCGAGTATTCGAAAGCGAAGAAACACACTTGCCCTGTTTGTAAACAGGGTTGCAAGACCAACGATGCGTGCAGGCTTTATTTTCAATCGGTTGGAGATGGAAATGAAACTGTTCCTTCTCAGAAATCCATTGATTTTCAGGAAGATGCTGGGGTTTTGCGCAAAGAAGTGAAATTGTTGGAGGTTAAGGTTTCAGGGCTTAGTTCTCAATTGGAGAGGCAAGGAAAAGAGTTAGAAGATGTAACCCATGAGGTATATTTTTATTTTTTTAGAAGAATTTGGAATTAAATTTTTGAATAACAATATATAATTAGGATTTAGAAGAGTTAGGATTTATCGTTGAAAATATGATATAATCTTGCTTTAGGTTATTTGGGTATGTCTGGAACAGAAAGATAAGGATAGTAGACTGAATGAAGCAAAGAGAGTAGATAGAATAAAGGGTAACCCAATGTTTTAAGATGTGGTCGCGATTGCGGTAATAGTTGCAGTTACTGCGATTGTGGTCATTGTGGCCATTGTGGTGTGAATTTTTTGTGATTAAAACAATATTTTTGAATCCGATGTGGACTGATGTGGTCCAAATGCGGTCCAATGTGGTTGCGTTGTGGTCGCATCATTGTGATTCGGAGTCACACCGCAATTGCGGTGTGATACGGTTGTGGCGATCACCGCAATATTGCGGCATCATCAAGTGATGCAGTCCGCAATTTAAATCATTGGGGTAACCCAAGGTATTAAATTGCGGTTGTAGGATCATGCAGGCTATTGTGGGGAAATATGTTTGATGCTGCCACAATTGCGGTTTTGATGTGGTTTTAGAGGCTTTCAAAACTATAAGGCTGCAACCTCAATTGCGGATAAGACCCAAATTTAAAACCTTGTTTAGCCCTATAGATATAGTTAGATGGGGACTTTTAAAAAGGATTTAGCTCTGTTTATCATATGACATTATGGCATTGATGGATCCATTTTGTTGACCTCATCAAGCGCAAAAAGGCTTGGTTGTTGTTTTGAATTTTGTACTTTTTCTTGGTGTTTTGCTTCACTATATTTGTGGGTTAGATAAGATGTAGTAGGTTTAGAATGATAACTTGAATGTTGAATTGATGATTCATTAGTTTTTTTGTGTTTGCTGATAAATTTGGGATGGAAAGGGTATTGGTGATTTCTAATTTGTACTGCATAAATGATTTTTATACTATTAGTAGAATAAATAGCTGCACAAATGATTGGTTACTGATGATTACTGATTAGAAATGTAGAATATTAGAAATTCAGCATTCATGTTTTTCACGTGACTAAACAAATATTGTGATGAAATTCAAACCATGTGAACAAATTGACAGTTCATTGAGTAAATTAGTAAAGTGAACAAATTCAAACCTTGTTCCATGTAATTTTTCCAATACACGTTTGCAATCATCATGATTATTAGCTCAGAGACATCAAACCTTAAAACCTGACGGGGTAACACATATATATCTCCACAAAAGTTTTCACCATTACATAAAATTTGTCTTTCACATATACTTTGAACTTTATTTTTTCCATTTGTTTTGTTAATGCTTTTGATTTCTTATGTCTCTTAATGATTCTGCTTTCAGCTTTGTGCTTGCAAGAAGCAAGCAAAAATAGATATAGCATTAAAAAATGAGGCTTTGAATGAAAAAGCAACCTTACAATTTCAGCTTCGAAAGAAGTCAGAGGTGAATTACTTTGTAGTTTCCTGTTTTATTTGTAATAGGTTAACTACTCACAGCCTTAACTAACTTCCAAATTTCATGTTGATATAGGAACTTGAGAAGTCAAGTTTTGAGCGTTTTAGATTAGAAGAACGAAATATGGCTTTGGCTAAAGAACTTGCAGCATTAAAATTGTGAGTGGTACTGCATTTTTATTGAGTATCTATATTTATTCATTCATTTTATTTCTTCCTAAGTTGGTTTATGACTTTCACTGTAGAGTTTCTGATGTGGACCTTGATGAAGAGGACATCCTGAAGCTTGCGACTTTGGGTAACGGAGCAAACAGTAAAGATACAATCGATACATTAAAAAAATCTCTGGTCTTGCGGAACAAGTTCGTCCTCCAAATCTTTATTTGTTTCACTGAAGTTGTTTTGTTTAGTATTGAGACTTCCTAAAATTTCTGTATGGACTTGAAATCCATAATAAAGTGTGTGAGCTTTTGATTCTATTGTATGATCCTGCATGCTGTAGGCAACTAAGGAAAACATTGTGTTTAGCCCTTTATATTGTGATTGGTTAACCCAATCTTTTTTTCTTGCCTGGGATTTTAAATTGAAATTGCACTTGATAGGAGTTACAAAGAATTGATGGCCAAGTGCAATCTTCTCGGAAGAGGCGAGGCTCGTTATTGCAAAATGCTTGAGAAGGCTAAAGAGAAGTACACTAAACTGAAGGTAAGCACATGATGTAGCTGCTACTTGATAATCTTATTAGTTGCAGATGTTTTTCAACCTTAATTGTTAGGAGTTTTGTGGGCATTGTTAGGTGAGGATGCAAGAACTGGAGACAGCTGCTGAAGTAAAAGAGAGTGAATATCTGATGTCTCATAAAGCTTCAAAGAAAGCGAAATTTTCAAAGACTCTTGAAAACAGTATCAATTCTAATTATGATGTATCGCCATCTAGCAAATATTCATCGAAAGAGCAAAGGAAACAAATTTCGACACCCCAATCTGGAAAGGATTTGAGTTTGAACAACGATAGTAGATCTGTACAATTTTTGAATATAGAGAACTCAAATGCTGCTGAAAATAAAGCTCTGAATTTTGGCAGCGGAATTAAAACTACCTTGTCTGTTGATAAAGAGAGAGAATTTGTCTCAATTGATGATGATGATTCAGAATTTACTAAACCTTTGCTTCAACTTCCAAAACACAACTTCAAAGATCAAGACTTGGATGATGTTGCGCTTAGAAAACCCACTCTAGTGAAGCCGGAGGCAACAATGCAAGGAAACTGCAATTTGGCTGAATCTTCAAGAATTGATATTGACATTGAAATTCCTAATATATCTGCTGCTGTAATGGATGATGTGACATTACTATCTAATGTTAACCAAGTTCAGCCCATGATTAACATTAGAAAGGAGTCACCATTAGCACTTTCAAATTCAGGTATGCTGCTAGTTGAGGTTTAGGCTGTACTTTTTTTAATAATAAGTAGTAAGCACTACATACGTTGCTTGCCTTGTGACCTATGGGTCATGGGTTCAAATCCTGGAAATAATCTCTCCGCTTACGGGATAAGACTGCATACATCTACTCTCTAGATCCAATAGGTGAGAGTCTCATGCATATGCTGCCCCTTTGTTTAGGTACTACATAGGTACTGTATTTTTTAATATTGAAGTGAACTTAGAAGAGACGAGCCTCGATGTAGGTGAAAACTTTCTGCTTTCTTTTGTTACTGAAGAGAACTTAAGGCTAGAATTTACTTCTTACTCTCTCTAAACTTCAAGGTGGCATATGCTTTTCTGGTGGATTGCTTGGTGCTGATGGAACTAATCGATTCTTGGGTAAATGGTGCAAGCGTGGACAAAACGGCGAATCTACGTCTGCAAAAGGTTCAGGTAATGGGGACTTGATAGCTGTTGGGGCTGATGGTAGAGGTGGCAGAATTAAAGCTCTAAGGTCTTCAAATCAAACCTTCTCTGTAAGTCTTTGTACTTCTTTTTTGAATCCTTCTCTGGCATACAAATGTTTTCAATTGTATCTACAATTGCTTATCTTACTTTGAATATGTTTGTTGTCTTTGACAAGTTTTAATAACCAATATATAATTACAATTTTAATTAGTGCAGAAACTAATCATTTACCTTCCACATAGCTCTTTTCCTTTCTATATTTTTTCTATCTTGGAGAATGTAATTCTTGTTATAAACATCATACACATAAAGTTTGGTATCTGAGATTGTTGAAAGTGATATTCTGACTTAACAAGTTGTTTTGTCTTTTGCAGGATGGTAAGGAAAACTCTCTATGTTCAAAAAGGTTAAAGTTGGGATCTAAGACAAATGCTTCACAATCCAAAGGGTGCTTGCAGATAGAACACTTCTTTGGTAGGGTCAGTCAGTAATTTATTGGTATGTGTTGGGTCCTTGTTGCAAGGAGCAAAGGATTGGATCCATTGTCATTGAAGGAAAATGGTTGAAGAAATCCACTTGTATAGTTTTGATCACTTTGGATACTATTTTTATGTGTTAGTTTGCGAGTTGGGTTTTGGATCGGAAGGAATGAAAAGATAAGATTTCAGAGTCATCTCACAAGTATATGTCATGACTCTCAAGCCTTTCCATTACCTCCATTATCCTTAAAAAAACCAACTCGCAAACAGACTCTAGCAAAATGGTCATTTCCTTTCATTTTTGTCCCCATTCAGGTTCGACCTTTTATAAAATTCTACCCAGTTCCTAGTGTGAAGGTAGATTGAAGGCAAGGATTTTAAAATTATAAACATATTTCAACACTTTTAAGTTTTAAGGGTCCTTTTAGTGTACCCAATTGATCATGAAATTTGGCTGTAAACTTAGTTTGAATGAATGAAGTTGTAGTCACTTTAGAATTTGGGAAGCTATGATGTGTATATCCTCATTCATATGACTCTCCTTTCCATATGAGTCATCTCCATTTCAATGTCAAATCAACACTATGAAACAGCCACAAGCCATGGCAGCAGTGCTTGCGGCGGCTATGTACCCCCTCCTATATGCAAAATGCACCAAACTTTACTAATTAAATAATTAGTAATTCAACTAATTAAATAAGCGAATAATTTTAAATCAAAATTTTCAATCCTTTATTTCAATATTTTATTTAAATTTAGACATGTAGTATTTTATTTATTTATTTTAATATTTTTTATAAGGGTGGAGATCCACTTAATCAAAGAGTAAGTTTTTTAAACTTACTTCACATCCAATGGTTTAGATCTACCCACTAATTCAAACCATTGGATTTCCCTAGAATTGATGGCTAGAATGTAGAATAAGTTTAAAACACTTACTTTTGGAGTCAATGAATCATTTCTCTTTTATATATAAGTGTATAGTATTGTTTTAATCTTGACATATACATTGTTAAAAAAAAAATAATATGAAAATAGTTTAAGTACACATCAAATAATCAAATATAAAAAGTAATTTAAAATCACAAAATAATTTATATAAAGAATAATGTGTTTTTTTAATTGTGGGTAAATAATGTAATTTCTAAAATTATGAAAGGTAAAATTGGTAAGTGAATTATTGAAAGTTATTTTTACTTTCTAGACGCTACTTCAAGTAATTTTCTAAAAATTAGATTTCAAATGCTACAAGCTCCTTATTAAAAGCTACAAGTTTTATTCAATTTTTTTGCCGAACGACTCCAATAACTTATTGACTAAATCAAAAAACTAGAGGCCACTTGAAAAGCTACAAGGTCACGTTGTCGAACAATGTCATAACTAATTTTCAGTTTGAGATTTCTCTAGAAAATGAGACTGGTGTACTAGAAATCTAGAGTATATTTTTTAAATTATTTTACTCAAAATTGATTTAAAATATAAAGTGTTAATAGATTATTTATCCACGGTTATCATCTGGTTGAACCCTCAAGTAGTAAAGATGATCGCGTTGCCACATATTATACCTCACCTACAACTAGAAGCTCACATGAAAGAGAAAAATTGATCCACATGTGATCCAACAACACAACTCGTCACAACAATGCACAAAAGATAGACAGAAGAGAAGAAAGGTCACTGCAAATTAGAAGTTAGAACTTTGAATAACACATAAAAAATATAGGTTTCTATTTTATACACAGACAAAACCTCTGATTTATATGTTTGTTTTTCAATCATGTTGTTTTGTTAATTTTAATTTAATGCTCTATGTGTTTTATGGAAACAAATTTAAACCAAAATTATCATCAAATGTGCAATCATATTCAATGGTGTCTTTTGAATCAAGTCTCCAATGACCAAGGTTTAGACTTAATTTATGAGAATTGTCATTAGGTTCAGGTCTTGAAAATGGAATTACCATGGATATTTCTTCACAAACGAAAAATGGAAGCTTAAAAAGAAAAGGAAAACCAGAAAGAATAAACCTTTTGGAAGTTCTTTATTGAAATATTCAGCTTGATGATTACAAAGGGAGAATGAAATACCTTCTTATAAGGCACAACTCAACAAAGGAAAACAAACTAAACAAACTAACTAACTAACTTTCCTATAATGGAAAGTCCCTTAATAACTACCCAAAAACTAATACAAATAAAGAAACTTAACCCCATAACAGAAAAAACAGAATGGGAGGCTTCTAGAAACTTCCTTTAAAATTTAATCATACCATTCTAATGATCAAAATAATATTCGAAAAATATATTTACAAAGAGGACCATATCAGCCTACTCAACATAATATCTTCTTCAAGAAAAATTGGAAATTGTTTAAGAAGATTTTTTCGTTTTTGGTTTAATGAATTTGGTAACTAGTTAGAGTATATATATAGCATATAAAAAGATGGTGCATTTTTCTTGTATTATTATCTTTTTTAAACATGATTTTGGAAAGCAAAATTATGGGGCAAATTTGTGACAAAGGGATTCACACTTTGGAATAAGAAACAAAGATCTCAGATCATGTTACAAGTCCTAAATTCAGGTGACAACAACAAAGGAGATCAATAATGCTTTGAGTTTTTTATTTTTATTTTTATTTTTGTGTGGTTTCAATGTGGTAGGGTTCAAAAATTGAGGAGAGGGGATTTTTTAATTTTTAAATCCAATTATAGGAGTTTAAAATGATCAGGATTTTGAAACACAATTGCATATTATCACATAAATATCACACTCATAAATATCTCTAAGAATATTCAAAGAGTATCTACAATAACATCATACAATGATGAATATCATAAAACTTCCCTTGTTGGTCGCATATTCATAAATTATATATTATTTTTATCACTTTGATATTATGTAGAAATTTCATACAATTTGACTAAAATAATTATATATAATTGAAATTGAAACTCAATTTGAAAGAAATGAAGAAATATGGGGTAAAAAAGAGAAGTAATAAAAAAGGATATACTTGAAAAGTATTATTGTGTATTTAGTTTTTAAGACTTAGAAAAATTTAAGATAATGAGTAAAAAAGTTAAAACACCATAACACTAGAATTGTAAAGCAACAACTCTTAAAATTGATATTCGTTAGTGTTTTTGGACGCTGTCAATTTGAGCACAGTAGAATGTAGGGTTAGATTCAACAGCGCTTTGAAATCGTTGTAGAAAGTTACATATTCAACCAATATTTTCTTAAGCAAATATTTTTGAATGTGCCACTTTCAATAACGTATCCTTAAGTAAGCGCTGTTAAAATTGTAGTAAGGCGGTAATGGTCGTCAATTTGGCATGCTCGTGTTTGGCTCTAACAGACTATCAAAGAAATATACGTATCATCGAAATCGAAGGATATACACATGCAGCCAACTATAAACAAGAAATGATTAGGCTAATAGACTAAGCGCAGAATATTTTCTTAACCTCTATAGCCTCAAACAGTGTAACTTAGCAAAATAGGTGATAAATTAAAAAATAAACAATATGCAACTTCTATATAAAAGGCAGATGATGACTTAAGTGAGATTTCATATAAAAACTGTGAGAACAATAAATCTAAATCTTATAACTAATTGTGGACGATTAGAATTAAAAATTAGTTATTGGTCATATGATACTCATGTATATGTATATTTTAATCTTGATCATTCAAATAAGATTCAATGATCCATGTTAAATATTCTCATTTATCACAATAGCGCATTATTCTGACGGGAGTAGCTCTCATAAAAAGGTAACATCTCCAAAGCAAATTAAGAACTCTTGAGCAAGATAGATTTGGAGAATACTGAAGCAGCCTTGATACAAGATCCACTGCTTTAGGAGATACCCTATTGTCAAAAATCTGAAAGTTAGAAGCAGGACAAGGATCACCTGTCCCACTTCCTGTCTCGCTCCATATATCAAGCCAATGATAATATTGCTACATGAATAAAATAAAAATTTTAAAAATAAAAAGTAACAAAAATGTAAAATTTTGATTGGTCCAGAACATGAAGCAAGACAGAGAATAAGACAAATGTTCTTTATCATAACGTTAGGAGGAAACAAGAGAGGAAAGAACTTCTATGCTAACCTTGTGCCATGGGTGCACTTTAATATGAGGAAATTCAAATTCATTGTAGCTTGGATTCTTGCACTTTATTTCATCTATAGTTTGGATTCATGCACTTTAATCTCAAGAATTATTGTTGTTATTTTTTATTTAAGAAATCACTTAAAACTCTTATTTTTATTAAAAAAATTAATTTGACCCTAATTTTCTTATTTCTCGTAGAAATTTCAAACACCACCCCAGATTGAGTAAAACATTATTTGACGGTTTATCTTTCATTCAATATTATTTATTTTCTATTTCTTAGGCATCACAAATTATAAATCCATCATTTTATTGTTGATAAATCATCATTTATTTATTGTTAATAAAACTATCACAATAATACATGAGTTACATTTTATTACTAATCATTGAATAAACATCATTAACATTATTATTATTTCCAATTAGGAGGAGATTCACTTAAGTTTTTTAAACTTACTTCACATCTTAGTCATCCATTCTAGTAAAATTCAATGATTTAAATTACTTAGTAGATCTAAAGAATTGGATTTCCCTAGAATTGATGTCTAAGATTTTACTCTTGAAGTAAATGAATCCATCATCTTCTAATTATTATTCTAGTTTTATTTACTATTCATAATCTATATATCTATATTAATTGAAGGAGCTGTGAAAATTACTAAAATAGACTTCCATAATTTTGACACCTGTTAGATTCAAGGGCAAAATTGTTATTCAACAATATTTATTTTAATAAACATTAATAATTCTATTTTTACTATAATGTCTTGAACATTCTTTCTATTTTATTTTGAATGTTGAGGATATTTCGGTCATTTGCCGTTTCAATTATTACATTTTCTGAATTTTATGAAAGTAATGATGACTGTTTTACAATTACTAAAACAAGTTGTTGTTTTGAAAACCACAAAGCATTGGGAATGGGTTAACAATGTAATTTTACCATTCCCACTCTAACTTTTCCTTTCTCATTTTCTCTCACTCCCTCATTACTCATACCGTTCATTCTCTATCAAACTCTCATCTTTTTCATCTTCATCTTCATTTTTTTTTTAAACTATTCATTCATACGGCTCATTCTCTCTCAAACTCTTTTTTTTTTCATCTTCATCGTTTTAAAACTATTCATTCATCTCCATCTTTTTCATTCATCTTTCTTCTCCACAAATGTAAACATATTCATCATTTTTGTTTATATTTTTCTTTATATTCACCATTTTGTATTCATTATTTTTGTTCAAGGTAAACATATTCATCATTTTGTAGATCATCTTCTTCGAGGTAAACATATTTCTCACTTTTCTTTATATTCACCATTTTGTTTTAGATCAGACTTAAATGTTATAAAAATCACAACTTTGACACAAACTTTGTTGTTTATAAGTATGTTTTCACCATTTCATTGACAATCATTTTGTTTTATTTGAATATTTATAGAATAAAGTTATAGAAGAAAGTTTGAATCTTAGTCTTTATACACATCGATTTTAGTTTTTATAAAGCTATTATACATTTTGAGTCTTTATAAACGGCGATTTTATAGAACAAATAATTAAATAATAATGGTAAGTGACATACAAGAAAGTTTGAATCTTTATAGAATAAAGTTTGAATTTTTGATGTTATAGAATAAAGTTGGAATTTTTATGTTATAGAATAAAATTGAAATTTTTATATAAGAAAGTTTGTATCTTTATAGACGAAAGCTTGAATCTTTAACAAATCTTTGAGGATTTCCATGTTGTTGGTGAGTCTCTCTTATTGTTTAAGATACCTTAGTCTTTGTAAAAAATAGTGTTTTGTTAATTTTTACTGATGAAATTCCATTTTGTCTCTTTTATTACAACTCTATGCAACTTTATTGATGAATGAAACCAAAAGATTATTCTTCTACTTTACCAATTCTAGGTTTTGTGTATTTTCTTTTTTTGTTGCTGAATTGTATTAGTTAATATTAAGTTCTATGTTTCATGTCAAAGGAAATTTGCATTTGTCTGGAACAACGATGAAATGGTAGTATATTTCTACCAATTTTTGTATTTCATATCAAAAGTAAGTACATTGCACCATTTTGATAGTTTAATTTAATTTTGTTTCTTTGTATGTCACTTACCATTATTATTTAATTATTTTAGCTTCATGGTTTGATTATTCTGGACTTTAGATGTGAGTTTTGCTCATATGCTTATTGATTTTCATGCACATAGTGTCAGTGGTCTTTTTCATTTTTTGATTTTTAATATTTGCTCATCGTTTTGCATATAGGTATTGTGTGCAACTAAAAATGGCAAGAACATTATGCTAAAATTCACTAAAGCATAGATCGAGTTTCTTAGATTGTCAATCTCACTTGATTTGTACAAGGAGGTAATTTACATGGTTATGCTTTTGAACTTTGAATATGACTGTAATATCATTTTCTGAAACATGTTATGAAAGTTTTGTGTAAGATATCTTATGTTTATAAAAATAACATTGTGTTAATTTTTACATATGGGTCATGTCATCAAAATATTAGTGCGTTGGTGGGATATTATCATTAATGAGTAAATGATTATAATCAGATGCTTAAATCATGAGATATTATCACTAATGAGTAAATGAATTTTTATTTAAGAAAATTTGAATATTGATGAGCATGTCTTTTGTTTCTAACTTTTTGTTGCTTCCATTTGTACCATGTGGAATATTTACATAAGAAAATTTGAATTTTTATAAACCTTAGGGGTTTACATGTGGTTGGTGACCCTCTCTTACTGTTTAATATATTTTGGTCTTTGTAAAAAATAATATTGTATTTATTTTTACATATGAGTCATGTCATCAAAATATGAGTATCTTGGTGGATATTATTACTAATGAGTAAATGATTGTAATCAGACTTTTAAATCATGAGATATTATCACAAATGAGTAAATGAATACCCCTCGAAGAGAGTTTTAATATTTACTGAATCTTTGAATGTTTCCATATTGTTGGTGAGTCTGTCTTTTGTTCCCAACTTTTTGTTGCTTCAATTCGTACCATATGGTTTATAGGTTTCCCTTTTGGAAAGTATTTTTCACTAATAAATAATGATAAAAATGAAACACCCTTTACGTCTTAATAAAGTAATTTCTATTTTTTTTTTGTTTTACTACAACTCTATGCAACTTTATTGATGAATGAAACTAAAATATTGTTCTTCTACTTTATACAATTTCTTGGTTGTGTGTTTTCTTTCTTTGTTGCTAAATTGTATTAGTTAGTTAGTTCTATGTTTCATGTCAAAGGAAATTTGCATTTGTCTAGAACAATGATGAAATGATAGTATATTTCTACCAATTTTTGTATTTCATATCAGAAGTAAGTACATTGCACCATTTTGATAGTTTAATTTAATTTTGTTTCTTTGTATGTCACTTACCATTATTATTTAATTATTTTAGCTGCATGATTTGATTATTCTAGACTTTAGATGTGAGTTTTGCTTAGATGCTTATTGATTTTCATGCACATTGTGTTAGTAGTCTTTTTCATTTTTTGATTTTTAATATTTGCTCATCGTTTTGCATAGAGGTATTGTGTGCAGCTAAAAATAGCAAGAACATGATGCTAAAATTCACTAAAGCATAGATCGAGTTTCTTATATTGCCAACCCCACTTTATTTGTACAATGAGGTAATTTACATGGTTATGCTTTTGAACTTTGAATATGACTGTAATATCATTTTCTGAAACATGTTATAAAAGTTTTGTCTAAGATATCTTGTAACACCCTAAATTTATCTTTCTTAAAAGGTGGTAATAGTCCTGAGGACTGAGAATTACTGCCAGATTCTCGCTTGAGCGAGAGGGCCTCGCCCAAGCGAGAGGATCAGAGTTGCTCCCAGGATTTTACATGAGAGTCTCGCCTGAGCGAGAGTTGGCTCGCCTGGGCGAGAATGGTACTCTGGAAGCTGTGAGATTCTCGCTTGAGCGAGGGATGGCTCACCCGGGTGAGAGCGTCAGTGTTTGAGTTTAAAATGGGCGGGATTTTCTCGCATGAGCGAGAACCCGACGAGTTAATTTTAAAATAGAAACCCCAAACACTTTTAGGGTTAGAACTTTTAGAGAGAATAGTGAAAGAGGCAATTTTTGAGAGCAAAGATTCATGGGAATCAACTAGAAGCTTGAGCAAAGGTAAATCTCTTGATTCTAACTCTCTTTCTCTTTTTCAAACTTGTTTTGGGTATATGGGATCTCTTCTCAAAACGTGAGAAACCATGAAAACTCTTACTTTGGAGTTGTGGTTCGTTTTACCTAATTTCTCTTTTGAAAACTCTTGGTTTAGAGTTAATATTGAAAGATAAGAGTGATTAGGGGTTGATTCATGAAAACCCCTAAACCCCAAAATGAAAATGTGGTTAAATGTGAAAATGGTGAAATGTTAGATGTAGAATGTGGTTTATGAATGTTGAATGTTGATTAGAAGGTGAATGTGTATGTTTTAGATGTTTGGAAACTCCTAATGAAAGTAGTTTTGGAAACATTGAAAATGTGTGAATCTCTTGTATGGTCAAAGATGAATATGAGTTGTTTATATGTTGTTGTGAATAAAATCATTGACTTTTGTTGTTGTTTGGTGGGGACGAGGAATGATCCTAAGATTGGAGGCGGTATCGGAGGAAATTGCAAAGCTACCAAGGACCAAACCCAACACTCACCAAGGTAAACGGATGAAATAGAGATGCTTGATTTGGAGCTTTAGGAGCCTTTCAAATCAAGACTTTATATTATCATCTTTTGTACCCTAAATGACTAAGTGTTAATTGATGACTGTAATTATGGGTATTGTAGTGATGTAACCCTATGACTTAACTGTAAGGACCCGATTTTCATAACTCGAAAATTCTCTTTTAAAATCCTTATTCTTGAAAGTGAAGTGATTACTTTTGAAAGACATTACTCGAACAGTTTGGAAACTTGAGCGAATGCGTTTATAAATTTACAAGGCGAAAATATTCCAAACACCTTTCATTTCAAAAGCATGTCATTACACTTCCGTTCAAATACATCCCTTATACAATTACACTTTCTCAAAAGTACCTTGAATACAAACATTAGATCCACTTCATTATACACTTACAAGAAAGTTGTTTATACATGAATTCACTTTAACGTGTTCTTCATATTACAAATATTTATCATATAACATATTATCCACTACTCTATCATGTACTCTTCTCCGCAAGCGTCCAATGCGCTACCTCCACAACCTGAACCCAAATATACAATACATACAAGGAAAGACAGGGGGAGTAAGAACCAACTACGGCGACCGTAGCGTGGATTTAGATGGAGTAATAACATTAAAGTATTAAAAACTACACACATCTAACATCAATCATGATAAGCTTATATCAATTAACACATAATATCCATATTCACCCTATAGTACACATATATCTCATACTATATGTGTTCTATAGTGTGCATACTTATTCATCACATATTATCCATATTCACCCTATTCATATATCCCATACTATATGTGTTCTATAGTGTGCATATTTTATTCGTCCAAATATACTCATTTCTCATCATTCATATTCACCCTATAGGATATATATCTCATAATATATATCCTATGACATGCATATGATTTTCATTCCGAGTATACACTTTTCACATCCTTCATATTCCGTAGTAATTTACCTTTGATCTCGTTCCACAATTCTGCACCGCACAAATAATCTCCATACCACATCGGGCAGGTCGAGTAAATCCCCATACCCCATCGGGCAGGTCGAGTTTCCACATTACACTCACATTCATGTCATACACAATCAACACAAGGCATCTCATTATCTTATCACCATAGATAACATACAACATCTTCATTGTCACAAACATACCTTTATCTATTTTAACACATTCACAGCTTATCATACATTCATTGTTATAACACACCCATACATGTTTATAACAATCAACCACTCACAACATACTCATTTTGATAAACATACTCATTCCATTTTAACACATTCACAACTCATCACACATTCATTGTTACAACACATCTAGACATGTTTATAACAATCAACCACTTACAACATACTCATTTATGCTTATGACCATAAATATCTCACACATCATCATTATCACACAACATAACCATTATCATAAACAAACCACGCATAACATATTCTTCATCATATACACATTAACATTAGAACCATATTTAATGACAGTGTATTACCATAAATGAGCATATAGAGTTTTATTCAAATAAACGGTTTTCCCCACACATATATCTCCATTTTTATGGCTAATACATCCTCGTGTAAGATAAAGACTCTCACATGGATCACAAACTCCCAAGAGAGTTTCTATCCGTTAATATGCTCCGATTCTTGAGGGAACTCGGAGATGACGACTCTAATGAAATACTCTAAGACCACAATGGTCTTCTCCCTCACCTTAGGTTGTGTAAGCTCCATGGATCCGCAAAGAGCTCCATCTCCTTCAACCTCCATTGTTGTTTTTTCCTCTCCAAAGCTCTCCAATGTTCCATTAAGAAGCAAGAGGAAGAGATTTTGATGTGTTTTTGAGGTTTAGAGGAGGAATGAGTCAGAATCTATGGGAGCCGCCGTTGGGAGTGAAAGGGGAGAAAAGAAAATGAAAATTAGGGTTTGTGAAACCATTTCTTTCTTTTTATAGCTGGGCACTCTCGCCCGGGGGAGAATATCTCGCTTGGGCGAGAAACCCAAGATATTTTAATGTTCCAGACACGGGCTCTCTCGCCTGGGCGAGATTCTCTCGCTCAAGCGAGAATCTCACAGTCTGCCCAGGCTTTCTCTCACTCAAGCAACCCACTCCTCGGTTAGGCGAGACTCCCATAATTTCCAATTTCAAAACACTGATCCTCTCGTTTGGGCGAGATCCTCTCGCTCCAGCGAGAATCTGGCAGTATGCCCCATCCCTTAGGACTTTTACCTAAGTTCAAGGATGATAAATTTGGGGTGTTACATTAACCGATGTTGATGCTACTTTAAGTTATGAATGTGTATTATGATTTTCTACATAATGGAAGTTGTAACAACCCGAAATCTACCCTTGAAAATTTTTCATTTATTTTAATCCTTTCTTACATACAGTCGTCACCTTCATTAAAAACTCTCGAGTATCTCTCTTTGAAAATACTCTTTACCCTATTATATTATCATACAAATTTATGTTACGGAAAAACATAATTCATTCAGATAGCCTTTATCACATACGTCCAGTTATGGGTTTTCCAGAGTTATAACGTCCATAACTACATATCACCATATTATCCTAATCAGATTACATTTATCCCAAAATACTATCAAATCAACTACAATATCAAATAGCAATAAAGACAATCGAGTAAATAAACACAAAAGCTTCTTAATTGAGCTTCATCCTCAAAATCCTTCATTTACCTACAATGAGATTATCATAAACAACACACAAAACAAAAGGGAGTAAGTCATTAGTTCAAAACTAACATCACACGATAATCCACATTTCCAATACAATTAAGCTTTAATATAATTCGTAAACACACATACGGAATTGTAAACATTCATAATCATCTTCCTTTAATTGTCACTTTACTCATATTCATCCTATAGTATATATATATCCAATAATATATATTCTATAGTATGCATATTACGTTCGTTTCGAAACATCATCTGTATCGTTATTCATATCCACCCTATAACATATATATATCCCATAATATATACTCTATAGCATGTATATTACTTTCTTTCTCAACATCCTCTTTTTATCGCTCATATTCACCCTATAGAATATATATCCCATACTATATATCCTATAGCATGCATACGACATTCATGTGACATTCATGTGACATTCACATTTCCCATCATTCATATTCACCCTATAGAATATATATCTCATACTATATATTCTATAGCATGCATACGACATTCATTTGACATTCACATTTCTCATCATTCATATTCACCCTATAGAATATATATCTCATACTATATATCCTATAGCATGCATACGACATTCATTTGACATTCACATTTCTCATCATTCATATTCACCCTATAGAATATATATCACATACTATATATCCTATAGCATGCATACGACATTCATTTGACATTCACATTTCTCATCATTCATATTCACCCTATAGAATATATATCCCATACTATATATCCTATAGCATGCATACGACATTCATTTGAGTCATATTTCCTTTGGTACTCCCCCAAAAAGATTAAATTCGTTTTGAGTCTTATTTCCTTTGGTACTCCCCGAAATAGATTGAATTCGTTTTGAGTCTTATTTCCTTTGGTACTCCCCCAAATACATTGAATTCGTTTTGAGTCTTATTTCCTTTGGTACTCCCCCAAATACATTGAATTCGTTTTGAGTCTTATTTCCTTTGGTACTCCTCCAAATAAATTGAATTCGTTTTGAGTCTTATTTCCTTTGGTACTCCCCCAAATAAATTGAATTCGTTCTGAGTCTTATTTCCTTTGGTACTCCCCCAAATAAATTGAATTCGTTCTGAGTCTTATTTCCTTTGGTACTCCCCCAAATAAATTGAATTCGTTCTGAGTCTTATTTCCTTTGGTACTCCCCCAAATAAATTGAATTCGTTCTGAGTCTTATTTCCTTTGGTACTCCCCCAAATAAATTGAATTCGTTTTGAGTCTTATTCCCTTTGGTACTCCCCCAAATAAATTGAATTCGTTTTGAGTCTTATTTCCTTTGGTACTCCCCCAAATAAATTGAATTCGTTTTGAGTCTTATTTCCTTTGGTACTCCCCCAAATAAATTGTTTCCTTCTTTTTCCATAACAGTAAAATCACGCATTTTCCAACATAATGCATAAATTACAGACGTATTGTTTTAAATCATTACCTCTTTCACATACCTCATTCATATCAGTAAGTATGATTTAGAGCCACTTATCCCTTACCTCGGTGAGCGTTGGAGATCAGTTCCGAGTAACTTTAAAAGTCTACTCCGCGATTTCCTCCAACCTTAGGATCTTTCCTCATTTCCACCAATAACAACAATGTTAGTAATTTATTCCAAATATCACATAAACAACTTATTTTGCATCATTTAATCATACAAAATATTCATCATCAATATTCAACCATCTAAAACATGCATAACATCTCATATTTCAATATTTCCAAAACTACTTCAATACAAGTTTCTAAATATTAAAGCATACATGTTCATCTCATATAACAATATTAAAGCACTACTCATTACCCACATCTAACATTTCATCTCTTTCTTTTTATACTCATATTCTCATTTTGGGGGTTTTTGGGTGTTTTTCATGAATAACCCATAAAACTTTCCATTCATCAAATACCAACTCTAAACCAAGAGTTTACAAGATAAAAACAACATAAAACGAACCATAACTCTAAAGGATGAGTTTCCATGGTTTCTCATGTTTTGAAAATAAATCCAACATACCCAAAACAAGTTAGAGAGGAAGAAGAAGAGTTAGTAACAAGAGGTTTACCTCTTCTCAAGCTCCAAGATGAGTCCTAAGGCTCCTTGCTCTTGAAAAGCTCTCCTCTCTCTCTTCTCTTCGAAGTTCTAACCCAAAAATGTGTTTGGGTTTCTGTTTTAAAGAGGTTTCGTCGGGTTGTAATCGATTACCAACATTGTGTAATCGATTACAACGTGAAAAATGCGCATATCTGATGCTTTTAATACGATGTAATCGATTACCAGAAGTGTGTAATCGATTACCAGCAGAGTGTAATCGAGTACCAGCAGAGTGTAATCGATTACCAGCAGAGTGTAATCGATTACCAGCAGAGTGTAATCGATTACCAGCAGAGTGTAATCGATTACCAGCAGAGTGTAATCGATTACCAGAAGTGTGTAATCGATTACACTGTGTCAGATGCACATATATGATGCTTTTAATACGATGTAATCGATTACCGGAAGTGTGTAATCGATTACACTGTGTCAGCAGCCCAAAATTGCCATTTCTCGCCCAGGCGAGACAACTCTCGCTCAAGCGAGGCTTCCAGGACTGTTACTATAATTTTAAAGATTAAAATTTGGGGTGTTACAATCTTCCCCCTCTTATAAGAATTTTCGTCCCCGAAAATTAAACATACCTCGGAAAATAAAATCATCACCTAGACCTTAGGCACAAGAATATTCAACCAAAATCACAATTCGATTCTCTAATCCATTAAGATTACTTAATCAGTCACCAAGGGCATACACCACTAAACCATGATATCACCAAACCAATTCATGAACTAACTCCTCAATGTCCAAATATTAAGATCCTAGCTTCGAACAACATTGAATACCATGAGAACTAAACCATAATTCAGACTAAAGATCTTTTCTACATTTTTCAAGAACCATAGGTATCCATCACATATCCATCTATCAATCCTAACATACGTTAAGAATCCTGATAACACTCTCGAATTTCAGCGAATGGGGAACCCCTTATCCCATATCTATCTAAATGCATCTTTTAACATCCGTCATACACTAACTAGTTTCATCTCCACTCGAGAATCTAGCACAATTTCATTTTACTCGATCAACAAAATACCTACACAAAAGTCTCTTAATGCCTCATCTATTGTACACAATCAAACTATTCAGTAATTGTCTAATTACATAAAATATTTCTACCATCAAATCTTATCGTCTAAAGAAATTACCGATTTCTAGCCTCCACTGAAACCATAAAACCATTGATTCACACCAAAATTAGGTATTCTGTTACCAATCGGCAAGCACAAGTCGACCAACACTCAAACCTACAACTTGCGTTTGGTTTGGTCACCCCAATTCCGTTAGTAAATATAAACTTATTAACCCACTCGCATTATGTCCAGAAATACATGGGCGTCTCATATCACTAAACTTTTAACAACCTCATACTTATTCCGATATGGTTGCTAAAATTTCGGAATTCTCCAACATGATACTAAATCATTACTTAGGCACAAGCTAAGTTTTCCCAAAAATGGTTTTCGAAAGCGGTTTGAATCCACGACTCATGGCAACCACGTCGTGAAACAAGGTTCGCACGCTCATTTCGACAGAACCCAAAACTTCTTCTCTCCTATGGTTACACCACACCCATACACCGCAATTACGGACGTTCACGAAACAACAACTTTTTCCGGTACACATTCAACGCAGACAATTTCGGATCACCACCACTATTTCATGCGTTGCCAATGTCCTACCGCAAAAGAACCGGTCATTCGAGACCAAAAGTTTCACGTCTAATAAAATGTATTCATCACATCGACGAGGTAAGTAACTCGACTAGCCTCTTTCCTCGACTATCAGTATAAATCTTACCCCCTTAGCATATACATACATATCAATGCATACTAAATTTAAATATTCACCTCAACAATTACACACAGCTAAACATAACACGATTTGCTGACCGCTAGTCCATTTCCAGGATTAAATCCAACTGGACGTCATTGCGCATACCAACACTATAGTAAAGGTTTTACCATTTACTCCAACCGTACACTGAGACACTCCCGATCCAAAATAAGTTTTTTTGAGGTTCAACATCCCCGCACATAGCTTGGTGTTCAATACATTCAATATACATTTGTTACGGCGGGTACTCATCTTTAACAAAAAAAAAAATAAACTTCATAGACCAGAAGCTTCATACACAAGAATCAAAAATAACTTTTTCATACTTAATCGATTTTGGGGTACCAACCATAGGTCACCTCAAAATGATAATACATCTGATTAGTCAACATCCATGTAAACACATTAGTCGCAAGGACCTTTAGGTAATTTATCCAACATCTATTTCATTTTCGAAATATGAGTTTCACCTCTTAGCGTGCGCATACCCACTAAGGCCAACAAAAGGAATTAACCTTTAACAACTCATAAGAGAAAACAAGTATCCCTGACTTAAACATTTTTCTTGTCAGTATACTTATTATAAAAATCAATCATTCATAGACGAAAGTCCACTTTCTAAGACAAAATAAATAGTTCTTTCAAGTCTTAACATCTCGAAATACTAACGAGTTCTTAAATACCGTCTTGTGACATTTACTGAGTGAATACCGATCCCTTTTTTGAATGAGGCTCCTGACTCTCTTAGCCGACACTGGCACCAAACCACTAGCCTGGTCAGAGATCTCGCACAGATCCCTAACCGCCACAACCTTGTCAGCACTATTCAATCACAACATGATTTGCTGACAATTAGTCCATCCCCAAAATTATATCTAACTGGGATAACGACAAACAGACTGAATCTACGGTAAATATCACACCATTTACCACAATCGGACACTAGAACATAAACGTCGACACCACCACCAGCACAAAGATTGGGGTCGACGCGACAAAGTCGGAAGTAATGACTCAGTTTACAATTTCAGCCGGTTTTCACATTTATCATATATAAGTGAGTGTGTCGCTCTCGAATCAACAACACTAAACAAGGAATACCTGTCACCATGCGTTTACCTCTCGCCGGATCATCAACACCCGATGTCCCTGCGCCACTTGGGGTAACCATCCGACCGTGGTCCCTTGCCTCCCCAGCATGCATGACATTAGGTCTCCGATCCAGCTTGGGACAGAGAGTCTGGACCTGGAGCCACGCTCCGATTCAAATTTCGTAAGTTTTCATTCATGCCCTGAAGCACTTCTAACATTTGTGCCAAGAGATCTTCGGAAGTATTCTGGCTCGTTTCTCTTCCTCTTTCAGTCATGCGTACCTGCACTCACGTACTTGTCAGTAGACTAATTTTATAACCAGACAAGCATCACATAAACACACAACCGTCAATGCTAACCAAGCAGTTCAAGCACATAAAGATCACAAAGAAGCATGTAAGGCCATATCCTAGGCCGTAGGATTAACTATGCTCTGATACCATATTGTAACAACCCGAAATCTACCCTTGAAAATTTTTCATTTATTTTAATCCTTTCTTACATACAGTCGTCACCTTCATTAAAAACTCTCGAGTATCTCTCTTTGAAAATACTCTTTACCCTATTATATTATCATACAAATTTATGTTGCGGAAAAACATAATTCATTCAGATAGCCTTTATCACATACGTCCAGTTATGGGTTTTCCAGAGTTATAACGTCCATAACTACATATCACCATATTATCCTAATCAGATTACATTTATCCCAAAATACTATCAAATCAACTACAATATCAAATAGCAATAAAGACAATCGAGTAAATAAACACAAAAGCTTTTTAATTGAGCTTCATCCTCAAAATCCTTCATTTACCTACAATGGGATTATCATAAACAACACACAAAACAAAAGGGAGTAAGTCATTAGTTCAAAACTAACATCACACGATAATCCACATTTCCAATACAATTAAGCTTTAATATAATTCGTAAACACACATACGGAATTGTAAACATTCATAATCATCTTCCTTTAATTGTCACTTTACTCATATTCATCCTATAGTATATATATATCCAATAATATATATTCTATAGTATGCATATTACGTTCGTTTCGAAACATCATCTGTATCGTTATTCATATCCACCCTATAACATATATATATCCCATAATATATACTCTATAGCATGTATATTACTTTCTTTCTCAACATCCTCTTTTTATCGCTCATATTCACCCTATAGAATATATATCCCATACTATATATCCTATAGCATGCATACGACATTCATGTGACATTCACATTTCCCATCATTCATATTCACCCTATAGAATATATATCTCATACTATATATTCTATAGCATGCATACGACATTCATTTGACATTCACATTTCTCATCATTCATATTCACCCTATAGAATATATATCTCATACTATATATCCTATAGCATGCATACGACATTCATTTGACATTCACATTTCTCATCATTCATATTCACCCTATAGAATATATATCACATACTATATATCCTATAGCATGCATACGACATTCATTTGACATTCACATTTCTCATCATTCATATTCACCCTATAGAATATATATCCCATACTATATATCCTATAGCATGCATACGACATTCATTTGAGTCATATTTCCTTTGGTACTCCCCCAAAAAGATTAAATTCGTTTTGAGTCTTATTTCCTTTGGTACTCCCCCAAATAGATTGAATTCGTTTTGAGTCTTATTTCCTTTGGTACTCCCCCAAATACATTGAATTCGTTTTGAGTCTTATTTCCTTTGGTACTCCCCCAAATACATTGAATTCGTTTTGAGTCTTATTTCCTTTGGTACTCCTCCAAATAAATTGAATTCGTTTTGAGTCTTATTTCCTTTGGTACTCCCCCAAATAAATTGAATTCGTTCTGAGTCTTATTTCCTTTGGTACTCCCCCAAATAAATTGAATTCGTTCTGAGTCTTATTTCCTTTGGTACTCCCCCAAATAAATTGAATTCGTTCTGAGTCTTATTTCCTTTGGTACTCCCCCAAATAAATTGAATTCGTTCTGAGTCTTATTTCCTTTGGTACTCCCCCAAATAAATTGAATTCGTTTTGAGTCTTATTTCCTTTGGTACTCCCCCAAATAAATTGAATTCGTTTTGAGTCTTATTTCCTTTGGTACTCCCCTAAATAAATTGAATTCGTTTTGAATCTTATTTCCTTTGGTACTCCCCCAAATAAATTGTTTCCTTCTTTTTCCATAACAGTAAAATCACGCATTTTCCAACATAATGCATAAATTACAGACGTATTGTTTTAAATCATTACCTCTTTCACATACCTCATTCATATCAGTAAGTATGATTTAGAGCCACTTATCCCTTACCTCGGTGAGCGTTGGAGATCAGTTCCGAGTAACTTTAAAAGTCTACTCCGCGATTTCCTCCAACCTTAGGATCTTTCCTCATTTCCACCAATAACAACAATGTTAGTAATTTATTCCAAATATCACATAAACAACTTATTTTGCATCATTTAATCATACAAAATATTCATCATCAATATTCAACCATCTAAAACATGCATAACATCTCATATTTCAATATTTCCAAAACTACTTCAATACAAGTTTCTAAATATTAAAGCATACATGTTCATCTCATATAACAATATTAAAGCACTACTCATTACCCACATCTAACATTTCATCTCTTTCTTTTTATACTCATATTCTCATTTTGGGGGTTTTTGGGTGTTTTTCATGAATAACCCATAAAACTTTCCATTCATCAAATACCAACTCTAAACCAAGAGTTTACAAGATAAAAACAACATAAAACGAACCATAACTCTAAAGGATGAGTTTCCATGGTTTCTCATGTTTTGAAAATAAATCCAACATACCCAAAACAAGTTAGAGAGGAAGAAGAAGAGTTAGTAACAAGAGGTTTACCTCTTCTCAAGCTCCAAGATGAGTCCTAAGGCTCCTTGCTCTTGAAAAGCTCTCCTCTCTCTCTTCTCTTCGAAGTTCTAACCCAAAAATGTGTTTGGGTTTCTGTTTTAAAGAGGTTTCGTCGGGTTGTAATCGATTACCAACATTGTGTAATCGATTACAACGTGAAAAATGCGCA
This sequence comes from Lupinus albus, assembly GCA_009771035.1. NCBI lineage: Eukaryota > Viridiplantae > Streptophyta > Magnoliopsida > Fabales > Fabaceae > Lupinus > Lupinus albus. The sequence goes on from CM020015.1 coordinate 8,161,436, forward strand.
TATCTGATGCTTTTAATACGATGTAATCGATTACCAGAAGTGTGTAATCGATTACCAGCAGAGTGTAATCGAGTACCAGCAGAGTGTAATCGATTACCAGCAGAGTGTAATCGATTACCAGCAGAGTGTAATCGATTACCAGCAGAGTGTAATCGATTACCAGCAGAGTGTAATCGATTACCAGCAGAGTGTAATCGATTACCAGAAGTGTGTAATCGATTACACTGTGTCAGATGCACATATATGATGCTTTTAATACGATGTAATCGATTACCAGAAGTGTGTAATCGATTACACTGTGTCAGCAGCCCAAAATTGCCATTTCTCGCCCAGGCGAGACAACTCTCGCTCAAGCGAGGCTTCCAGGACTGTTACTATAATTTTAAAGATTAAAATTTGGGGTGTTACAGAAGTAGTGTATGCATATGGTAGGAAGTGTATGATCAAGGGAATTCCAAAAGAAAGGAATATATGATTCTAAGTTCAAAGTATTTTGACCCATGATATAATTTAGGAACTTTGCATAAATGAATTAAAATAAATGAAAAAAAAATTCAAGGGTAGAATTTGGGTCCTTACATATCTTATGTTCATAAAAATAGCATTGTGGTAATTTTTACATATGGGCCATGTCATCAAAATATTAGTGCGTTGGTGGGATATTAAGTTAGTATTAAGTTCTATGTTTCATGTCAAAGGAAATTGCATTTGTTCAGAACAACGATGAAATGATAGTATATTTCTACCAATTTTTGTATTTCATATCACAAAAAAATAAATGTCACCATTTTGATAGTTTGATTTAATTTTGTTTCTTTATATGACACTTATCATTATTATTTAATTATTGTAGCTTCATGCTTTGATTATTCTGCACCCTAGATAAAATATACTTATTGACTTTCATGCACATTGTGTTAGTAGTTTTTTTTTTATCTTTTTTATTTTTTATTTTAAATATTTCATTATCGTTTTGCATACAAGCATTGTCTACAGCTAAAACTAGCAAGAAGTTGATGTTAAAATTCACTAAAGCATAGATTGGGTTTCTTAAATTGTCACTCCCACTTGATTTGCACAAGGAGGTTATTTACATGGCTATGCTTTTGAACTTTGAATATGATTGCAACATCATTTTCTGAAACATGTTATGAAAGTTTTGTTTAAAATATCTTAGTGTTTGTAAAAATAATGTTGTGGTAATTTTTACATGTGGGTCATTTCATAGAAATATTGATGTTTGGTGGGATATTATAACTAATGCGTAAATGACTCTAATCGGATGCTTAAATCATGAGATATTATCACAGAACCTTATTTAGTGCATTTCTATGTATACTTATTTTGTGCATCTATATCCTAAATTTCTATGTTTTCTTCTAGCTTTCTATAAGCCTGCTATTTTTTTCTTTATTCTTCTTTAGGATAAGGTTTAGAAGCAAAAGAAAATATACAAAGTGTTATACAGGTCATGGAAGCTCCAAAAGAGATAAACCATCTACCAATAGACCAACTTTAGGGCTTAGAGTATAGTATAGATTCAAAACCATCTTGTGTTATGTTAAACTTTAATCCTTCCTGAACTTTCATTTTCAGTTTTATTGATAGATTGAATTTTTTATTTTATTTTTTGTTTAATGTCCATTTTTATTTTTCCGTGACTCATAGTGACATATATGTTTTGAACTGTTAACAATGGAGTCAGTAACCATGGGTTTCCAACATTACATGTTGGCGTTAGGAACGGTAGTATGAGGGGTGGAAGTGACGCGAGTCATTCACTCCAATGTTTAAGACATTTTGCTACTTCAAATGTTCAATTTTTATATTAATTATATTGAAATTATTAGATATTGACAATTCTCTATGATGTACATTTTTTTAATCCTTAGATAATTTTTGTTCTACTTATTTAGTTTTGTCACGTGGGGTTATCAATGTCATTGAAACTTTGATATTGTATATCAACACTTTTTATTAACTAATCATTATTATAAATTTATGTTTTACAAAATTATCATTGGTATCAATATGGAGAAATTATTATGGGCACAAAATAAATAGTTAAGTTTATTTCATTATTTTTAAAAAATTTGCATTGCACATCCAAAAATTTAAATATAGTAATTATATTTCATGTGTGATCTATCATCATTTTCATGTTCATCTAGGCTAATGATAAAATTTGACAACCCTTAAAAATGTATATTTTGATTAACAAAAGTAAGGCATTCATACAACCAAAATTTTAGCTAATGCAATCAATGTTTATTAGAGAAATGATTTGAAGTATAAAAATATTAAACTTCTCAATATATTGAAAAGTAATAAAATAATTATTTTTTTTTGCAAATGAAGGTCTATTATTTCAGATGTTTGTTGTCTAAATACTTGCAGATCTACATCTATGGTCTGTTGGAATATATCATTGTTAATTCAATGATATCTTACCATTGGACATATATTTCAGACATTACACATACCGAAATAGGGGTGAGTAATCCAGAACCAATTTCCTAAATAAGTCATCTAATATTTTAAATGTTCATTGTTTATTCAAAGCTTGACTATATTTATGACCACTATTAATAAATAGAATCAGATGAAACATCACATTCTATGCTCTAGAACAACGTTCTGTTGTGGCTATTATATAGATATAGATTTAGTGCCAATACATATAGAGGAGAAATCCACTTACTCCAAGAGTAAGTGGAAAAAACCTCTTCCACAACAAATTCTGGTCCTGAGTTGATATTATGATTATAGACTTATTCAAGAGTAAGTGGTAATACAGTTAGCAGAGAAATACGGGTCATATACTTTCATGTCAAATTCTATGTGATTGTGCTGAATTGTTTCTATTTATTTCACTATCAATGTTATTATAATGAAGAGATATTATTCATGTTATTAGTACACGTGTTTCCCATTTTTAAACATTTGGAACATAGGTAGTATATTTTGAGCTTATATTTTGATTATGTACTATTTTCTAAAGGTAATCCATTCGTGATTTTGTAAAGGTAGTTTACATATTCCCGAGTTGATATTTGTTATATAGGTGCATTTAGTTTTGTATTAATACTCTCAGAAGTATTTTTAATATTTACATATTATAGTCTTATTCTTTAATTAAATTCGTGCGATACCCATTAACACCTGTGCAAATGCACAGGTAACCTACTAGTTATTATTGGAAAATTGCATTGACACAAGTCACATGTCATGCATCGACACAGGACAAATGCGTGCAGTGGGAACAAAGAGGAGAGACAAGTGTTTATTTTCATCATATTTTCAATGATAAAAGTATCATTGTATATTGTCTTTTATTTGTTATTAACTTATTATGTGACACTTACATTAATATCCTTGCAATATGGTTGGTGAATTGGGGATTGATGCAAGCCTTACTTCAGGGTGATGATTTTAGGCCAACCTTACTTCTATGTTATTTTATGATGTTTTTTTTTGTTTTTTTGTTTAACTAGAGGTCATAGCATCTATTTTTAGCTGGACATGAGAGGATTTTAATAAGGAATATACCATTTTTGACATAACATATGATAAGCTTGTTATTTTATTTTCAAAAAGTCTAATAACAATAGATAACCCTCTTATCTTTACTTAATAAATTGATTATCATGTGAGATTTTAATTCTTTAGAAAATAAATAATTGATAATTTTTTATCTTGTAGAATTTTTTATCTGAAATATATGCCGAAAATAAGTATTATCTGTTATGGTTTTATTAATTTAAAAATATACTAACCTTTTCAGAATTATTTTTTTTCTATTTAAAAAATTACTGAAACACCCTTATTTTCTTAAAAAAATTGAATCAAGTGTCTTTATTTATCCTAGAAATTAACAAAGTGACCTAGATTGGGTAAATAGTCATAAAATTATTGTGATACTCATAGGACAAAAAATAATCTTAATTATAAAACCACAAAGAACTATCATTCTATTTTTTTGAAATGGACAAAATTATGTATTCACAATTTCAAACTATCCAACAAACCAATGTACCATAGTTGATTATATTGGAGTCACAGATAACTAAGAAATCATACTACTATATTATAGACTCTCCATAGTGTCTTGCACCAATATAATTGTCTTTAGTTCAAATTCTCTAGTTGCCTTAATCTTTAGCGGCTATAGTTAATCTTTTTGGTATTAGGAGATTTATGAAGATTTTTAATATAATATTAGTTAGCATTGATTTAGAGAATGTGATGATAATAAACCATTTGAATTAAATGTTATGCAATTATTGTTTCTTTTTTTACTCCTATTAGTGAAATGTTATCATTTATTTTAAGACTACAACAATTGGGTAAATTTTGTTTTAGAAAAAAAATAGGAAGTTCTGTCATTTTAGCTTTGACATTTTCTTTTACAAAAAATAAGAGAAAGTGTGAAAATAGTAAACTTAATATGGTTGTGCAACATTGTCTATCATTCTATTTCAAAGAAAGTGCGGTGTTTCCAACGTTTTCCATGTTTGTTTCCAACATTTTCCATACTTGTTTCCAACTATGAGAGGTAAAAATTTACATTATAAATTCATTTTACTTTACTTTTGAACATTCATCATCTTCAAATAACTAAATAAGAAGAAATGACAAGTTTGAAAGCTTTTTGGGTTATTTCCTTTATAGCTTATCAAACTTTCTTTGCCAAAGTGAATGGTGCAAAGAGTCATGTGCCTGCATTATATGTGTTTGGGGATTCAGGTTTAGATGCCGGAAATAATAACAATCTTAAAACATTAGCTAAGGCAAATGTAGCTCCCTACGGCATAGACTTCAATAATAAATCCACTGGTAGGTATACCAATGGCAAAACCTTCGCAGACCTTATTGGTAAGTTTGACATTATAATATACTTGAGGGCACTTTCAAAACAATATTATGATTTTTGGAATTATTATAACTATTTTTCTATTTGGGTTATGTAGCTATTAAGTTGGGTTTACCATTTTCACCTCCATACTTGGGTATCTCAGAATCTGAAAGATATCTAGTAACGGCAGGGGTCAATTATGCATCTGGTGCATGTGGAATCTTGAATGACACCAAATTTGTAAGATGAGAAACACAATATATGTAACATATTGTTATTCATCTTGAAAATTTATAGTTGCTTACTTTGTCATATTTTTTCTTGAAGGGAGAATGTTTGTCATTGGACAAACAAATAGAGTATTTCACATCAACTGTGATGAAAGACCTTCCGAAACATTTTGAGAGTAAAAATAAACTAAAACACCACTTATCCAAATCCATATATCTAATCGTTATTGGATCCAATGATTACTCTCTCAATTATTTCCAACATGAAAACATAGAACCAGCAGAATTTGCAGATTACCTCCTCGAGCAACTAGCTTGTAAAATAAAGGTGATTCTAAATTAAATATTCATAGACTAAACTTGATCATCTAATATTTTATACTTAATTTTATTATTTAATTTTTAATTTGCAGACAATATATGAACTAGGAGCACGAAAATTTATTGTTGGTACCGCTAATCAACTTGGCTGTTCCCCTTCTCAATTTTGCAATGAAATTATAAATCAAAAGGTTAAGCCTTCCTCAGACAAACTCCCAAACGTGATCCAAAAGTTGCAAAATGAACTCTCAGGTTCATCGTTTGTCTATGTGGATAGTTTCAACTTCTTCAATAGAATAAGAAATTCCCCAAAAAAATATGGTAAGTAACAATTAAGTTCTTAAAAATTAAATTTCATATTGGATTCATCTCTTGAATTTTGAACTCACCTACATCTCTTTAATGTTGCTGATAATATTTATTGATGTATAGGGTTCACAAATATAACTAAGCCCTGTTATCAAGAAGGAGTATCATTATGTTCCAACCGGAAGAAATATTACTTTTGGGATAAACATGGGCACACCACTGAAGCTGCTATAAAAATATATGCAAAAGAGTGTTTTAGTGGGTCCAAATTGTGCTTTCCTATGAATATTAAGAAATTAGCTCGTTCATATTTGAAAGATTCTCTTAAAGAATAGAATAAGACACTTTCTTGATATCTTTACCAAGATTGCAATTGTTTCAATTATTTCATGAAGATGTATCATATTCTTTGATATGCGTCGTATTTAAAACGATATGCGATATCTTTACTCAGTGCAACATTCATTTTTGAGGAAAAATTGAACCTCTATTAATGTGAAGTCTCTTTTGATTGTTGTTGTATTGTTGTGGATAATTTTCTCCAATAGGTACAAATTCAATTCTTACTTTTATTAGTTTATAATACCTACATCTTACTTGTATTTTATTATATTGTTTAAAAATCATTAAATTATGAGATTATATATAATAATTTTTATTATTAATTCATAATAAATACTAGTGATTTATTATATACATACATAATTATTTAGGTAATTATTATTTATATATATATATATATTAATTAATTTAAAATATATAATTAAATTAAAAAATATGTTGGATACTCGTACGAGTATACATAAATATATGTGCAAATCTGTTAATGAGTATAAGCACTACTCACATCAATCCATCACATTTAGTCTTCTAGTTCTGCAATCATTCAGTATAATTAGATATGAATTGAATATAATAAATAAAAACTTAATTAATCTATACTTGAGCTTGAAGGTTTTGACCTCATACTCATATTCTTTACACTTTCAGTTTGTCCAATATGTGACCTTATATTAGTCCATAATATAATCAAATAATGTCTTAAGAGGACATTACTGAAATATTTATAGGACCTGCACCATCTGCTATAGTTTTTGAAGCAGAATAAGCTAATGAAGCATAACTTTCTGAAAAGGTATTTAATCCCAATAGTTGTTTATCTAGATCACACTTTTGTTCCATGTTATAGTATTATAATAAAAGCCTTGGATTTAAAGATTAGTGTATGTTACTGTTCTTATTATAAAGCTAGATTTTATGCAGCTTCTTTCATATGAAGTGAATTGCATGTCCATTTAGATTATTGTAGTATTATCTCTTTTTGTATCATCTCTTATTTACAAGACTTTATACTATCATCTGTGTAGTGCATAATCTAAATGGCTTAATCATTTGTTTAATTTTAAAATGGACTTTCCAGATGGTTAATTACAGTTTATAACTGATTTTAAAGTATTCTACTTTTAATCTATTTAAAATCGGTTAAATAAATGATTTGATTTTAACAGTTTATTTTAAAATCATGCTTTATTTTTGTTGCAGTGTTCACTTAAGTGATTATCTTAAAAATATTATTAGGTTATTATTATTCAATATTTATCATTTCTTATAGTTTGTTATCATTCAATATTTATCTTTTCTTATCTTCTCTTCATATCTTTATATTTTAATTCAAAACATGTAATATATATATATATAGATCATATATTGTATGTTAATATCAGTGAAACCATATTATCGTCTAGTGAAGACCACACTAGATCCTAAAATGACTAAAAACTCAATGGTTTTATTCCTGGGAGTGACACTTGTTGGGAGGGACATCCATGCACCCTGAAAGAGATTAATTCTTTACCAAAAGGTGTCAAGATACCATTGGTAGTACCAAAAAAAAGATTAAGCCTTCTAAGTTAACAACAACCTAAACCCTCTTCCATGGCTTCTAATAACGCTCTTATCGAACTAACCATTACTACTACTCTTCCCATCAAACTCAATTTTGGAAACCATCGTACCTGATGCAACCTCTATCTTCTCAAAGTTCGTGACCTTTATGAATATATATCACTGACGACTCTCCTTATCCTTCCCCAAAGCTTGAATATAGCGAAACCATTATTGGTAACCCAAATTACTCTTATAGGAAACGTCAAGATCAATATATTTACCTTGCTCTTTTAGGTTCATATGGCCCTCCCATATTGTTTTGGCCTATGTTGAGTCCTATGTTGCAACGTTAACTCGTTTGAATAAGCAATATGTCAATCATTCTCGCACTCACGTTATATCTCTCAATGAATGAAACCATATTATTATTATTCTATACTTTTAACCCACTTAAAAAGACTTTTCACACCAATCCTAAAAATGGATCAATCAAAAAATATTTTTAAAATTAGGTGTACATTTGATTTGGAATGTTCATGCTTCTTTATTTGCTAAGTACAACACACTCTTAAAACCTTATTTTCACTGATTTTGAAAGACTTTTTCCAGTAGTGGCTCTAGCTATTGCTACGAACTTTAACTAAATTTTTACAATGACCAAAATAAAAGGACCTCTCCTACTTTACTTGGACATTAATATTTATGTATGAATGAGGTAAGATTTTTTTTTTATATTTCATTATTTATAAATTAACCATGATTGCATCTTAAGTAAGAGAATATAAACGAATAGTGGATTATATATGTACCAACAATGGAGAAACTCTTGTTCCATGAATATTAAACCCAAATCTTATTTAATACCATTGATGAATTAGTTTCACTAATTAAGTGTGAATATTAAATCAATTTGGTTCATTTCAATATGAATGACTAAATGGTCTTTGACATTAATACATATTCTATTTTATAGCTTGAATTAGTTGTTTGTTTACTTATTCTGTCTACATTTAAATAGATATAATTTATATGTTGAAAGTACTTGGGTTGAAATTAGATCACAGAAACCGCATTTATTCTCGTAGATTTTCAAGTTGAAAATTGATGTATTTTCTTTAGAAAAGAACATATACGTACACGTGTGAATACAAAAAGGAATTAATTTTTCTCACGTTTCTACTTTAATTACAAAAAAAGAATCTATTTACGGAAAATAATTAAGAACACGTTTGACTTATGTATTAGGTAGTTTCGTTTTCCATAAACATACAAAAAATGTTTAAAATTAAAGTGTGTGTAGCTGGTTAATTTTTAATGACTTTTTTCTTAAAAACCCATTAAACAAAACGAGGTCAAATATGAAATAGTCATTTAATCATTTTTTTTAAATTACATAAATTTAAAAGTTAAAAATCAGTCATAAAATTTATATAAAAATTGAAAAATGCAATTTTGTGCCTTTATTTATTTCTTTTTCATTTTAATCTTCATCTTTTTTTATCTCATATCAATTTCATAATTTTTTCCATATCAAGTTTGTTACTTGATGTGGCACATCTTGAAGGAGATATATAACACACTTATTGATGATATTAATAAAAAACGTTAAGGTGAAATTAAGGTGATAAATAAAAAAAACTAAGGAACTGAAACAAAACAAAAAAAATAAAAATGAGAAAATGAATTAAGTTTAGGAAAAAAGATGCACATTTGCCAAATAAAAATGGAAAGAGTTTCATTGCACATTTGTCTCTTTTGATGTTTATATTCTCATTCAACCCTTAATTTTATGTGTAATTTCATAACACTAAAATGAGATCAATAAATAAACCAATGGAAAATGATTAAATGGCTGAATTCTCCATAAATTTATTCTTTTTAATCACAACAAAAAAGATATTAAGTATAATGTATTCACTTAAAAAAAGTATAATTTATTAAAATCTCATGAGAGTAATTTCTCTTAAAAACTGTATCAATCAACAACAAATTAAAATAAGTTTTTATTAAATGAAAGTAAAAAAATTATAAATCATAAGTTTTTTGAAACCAACATGCAATTAAGGGCACAAAAATAAGACATTGAATGAAGAAAAAAACAAGACAAAGATAAGAAAAACATAACGATAGAATGTCATAAGTTCATTCATAAAAATATTATGGTGGTGGTAGTTGCAATATAGTAAAGAATAGTTTGTGTTTTTTTGTCAGTTCTTGGATAGAAACCCACTCTTAACCATTTCCTCTCCTTCATGTGTGTGTGAAATAATTTTACCAACTCATTAAAATCTTGTTAATTTTTAATATAAACAATTATTAAAAAGTTGTGTAAAAGAAATATATAAAGAATACCATAGTTTAAAAATAAATTGCTATTTCTTCAAAAAGTTAAAATTTCTGGTTATCTATAGTACCTCAGTCCTAACATGCAACTTCCCAAACATATGAATATAGTGTGCATGTCATCTACCAGCTTAAATATACATAGAGTATTTTATTCTCCACAAAGGGGAGTCTCTCGTTGCTCAAACCATGACATTGGGGATAAATAATCATTATTCTCATGAGTCGCTACATAGCTTAATGGTAGCGACTTTATGGAGAATAAAATACGGCAAGAACATTTAAGTTGATAGATGACACACTCAGTATATTCGTGGGTCGGGGATCGCATGTTAGGACTATGGTGTTATATTGTCTATAAAAGTTGATCTAGTTGTAAATGATTAATTTATACTTTATAAAAGTGTAAGTTCAAAGATGAGTAATTTATATCTCTAAAAGTCATTAAGTTGTGAAGTCTATATCCTAAGTAAGGAAAACTCTAAATCTAACTTAAACTATCATTGAAAAATGAAATAAAAAAGTGTCAACTTTGATTTGTCATGGATTACAAAGCAAAATTATATTGGATGTAAATTGAAATTATCAATGTGAAACTAGAAGGGACATTTTGACAAAAAAATCACATGGCTTATTATTTCTAATGAGTTATAATCATGCGCCTGAGAATCCGGAGAGTTTGAATCAAGTACAATTCTCATTACTGTTGAATTGAACTATACGTTATAGCTTGCATGTTGTAATTAATTTCATAAGATTGGGAAATATATATTAAGCATATACTACATAGTCATCATTTCATATTTACTAAAAATGGAAACACAAACCCACCATTTTCTTTGCCATCTATTGCTTCGAAGCATCATAGCAATGGACGAGAGATCCTCTTCTGTATTAGAGTGTTGATATTATCAGGTGACATATGATTTTTTAATGGTTCAGATTTTAATTATTTTATAATAAAATAATATTAAAAATTATTAAACTCCATTTTCCACTTATATTTGAGTACTGAATGCAATATGAGGACAAGACTAAACGATTTGACTAGTCCGATCATTGGTCGGACTTCAAAATTGATCTGGTTTGCAGTTTTACTAAATGAGCAGTTGGATCGGTTTGAGCCACATAAATTCCGATCTGACCATGTTAAACTTGACTAAACCATAATATCGAGAGATGGTTCACCTAAAATCTAAAAAAATATAACACTACTCTAATGTTACTAATTATTTAATAACACTCAATATAACTTGCATGTAGTACACTATTTCAAATCGGCCCCTGATAGTAATAACAATAGCAAGGCAAGTAAAATGGGTTTAAATCCTCTCCAGAATCTACTACTACAATACATATATGGAGGATTGATATTCTTTTTAAAATTAGTTATAAATAATATAAAATATGGACGATTAAAAATTTATTTATGTTATATGTCATCAACTCATTCAATATTGGATAAACCTACTAAGAGAATTTTCATTGGAGTAAAATTGTAACAACTGGGAAATCAAGTGATTTAGGATCCAGACCTTGACACGTTAACAATTTCTGATGTGGCCTTAAATGGATATACCCTTAAAATTTATGTGTCCACAATCTATAGCTATCTATACTAAATTATTGTGGCTTAATAACGTGTGTGGATCTAGCTACTTGTATAGTCAAATTTACTTTGTTTAGAATACAGTCCAAATACCGGCCAAAAAGTCCATTTTTAAGTCACTCCCTGTTCTCATGTATTACAAGTTATCATGAAGCACAACAAATTAAAGCAAAATGTGTTTAATTCAACTTCTAATGTTTCCCTTGTATAAAAAGTTAGTATGTTGATGTTCAACCTTGGTTTATCAATAAATTCACTACTAGTCTAAAAATATTATTTTTGTATTTCTTTGTATTCTTTAGTCTGGATGAAGGGATGATATGCCGGTCGTAACTTATGGACAACGATCTGTTGTTCATCTGTCTCAAATTATGTCTTCAAGTCTGTCTCGTCCCAATCAAAATATGACATATTATTTAAAAAATTAAACATTAATGAATTTTTCTATTTTTAGTTTATTTTAATTGGTGTGAGACATGTTTGATGACAATTGTCTGTAACTTAAAGGCGTGTATCTGAACCAAACAATATGGTTTAGTTCACAATAGTTAATGTTGAATAATTGTGTAGGAATGGAACCTGTCATATTGTTTGGTTCAATATACCCTAGAATTTATAACACAATTCATATCAAAAATTACATTATCACAAACCGAAACAAGCTCAAAAACTTAAAAAATATGAGTACAATGAAAATAATTAAAATAATGGAATAATTCAACATTAACCCAAAATAAATAATAAAAATAACCCATCAAACATTTCATGTACTCATTTATATAGCTTATATGAAATAATGAAAATAATTTTTTAAATATATGCTTTAGTTCAAGCAGTTTCTGAATCTCTGAAACCGTGAAACAAAGTTGAACCATATTTTTTTGGTTCAGTTCAGTGCATCCCAATTGGATTGAACCAAGGTTGTATACCAGCCTTATGCCAACTTTGGTTCACACGTAAGATACATTTCAATTTGGTAATGTAAGTAGCACTTTAATTAAAACTTCCATTGCACTTTTTGTTAACTAATCTTCATTAGGGTTTTTATTTATAAAATCCTACATCGAATGAAAAATTAGAGGGACTAGTTTAACCCTATGGACAAACTTCTAAGTGCAAAAAACTCCCACTATATTTATTTTTCTTAATAAATTGGTTATTCTCTTCAATTGAATGAACTAATACCTAGCTAACTGTAAATGTGGAATTTTGTCAGGCAAAAAATATTCAAAAAATATTTTTTCTAAAAAAAACTAACATATTATTTTTATTATTTAATAGATAAATACAAAAACAAATAAATAAAGTTACCCATTAATTAAGGTTATTTTCAAATTCAAAAAAAAAGCTAGAGAATGGGTGATTTTTATCTCTTTATTTTTTAAAAATACACTACCTCAGAAATGTAAAACAATAAAGTTTTAAATTGATATTCAATCGTGCTTTTAAAGCGTTGTAGTATCTAGTAAATTGACATCGCTTGCTTGAAAAAACATTGTTGATCACGATAAATTCAACAATATTTTCTCAAGCAAACATTGTTGAATGTGTCACTTTCAGCAGTACTTTAAAAAGAAAACGTTGTTGATTGTAACACATTCAACAGCTCTTTCTCAAGCGAGCAATGTTGAATGTATCAAATTTTCACTTTCAAAAGTGTTCGTTAAAGCAAACACTTGACTCTCATAATAATATTATTTGATATAATAGTACTGTTATATTGAATAATATCGTTACATCAAGTAGTTCCTACATATATATCAAACACAACCAACAACACAAAACACTTGTATATCAAACAAAATCAACAATTTAAGGCCACACCAACACATATGACAAATCTCATTTATTAATGTAACAATAAGGCATTGTCTATTTCAAAATATATATAATCCAATAATACAATGTATATCTATCTATACTAATTGGTCTATTGATCTATACAATACTTATACATAGTTAGCACAATCTTTCTTAAATTGTGTAATCTGATCATCAAAGCATGTCAATACATTATTGATTTCACATAATATCCTTTTGCTATTGTTAGATGATCTCCTTCATAAAGTACATCACATAATAGTCAGAATCAATTGACTTGTTTTAGCCTAGGCACTACAATGAAAAAATATATTAACTTTTGAATATAGGAAAATACCATTACATAAAATTTATATACTACAATTTTGCTTGAAATTTACCTTTACATAATGTTAGAAATAGTCTTCGAGCAAAATTGTGATATACAAATTTGTTCGTCCCTAAAAAAGAGAGTACACAGTTTCAAAACAAGTTATAATTCAAATGAATCCACTTATCTAGTGAATATTTCCTTCATATTGACATACTTATTCACATTATCATTAATGAATGAGTCCAGCTAATATATTTGTTCTTCATTGTGATTTATGACCATTAACAACCAATAATACCTAGAAAAATTTAGTGTTATAGTTAGAAAATGAAAAACACACTACATTGTACCGAAAATAAATTATGTTTACTAAAAAAACTCACCTTGTACTATAAGGTGCAATAAATGATTCCTTATTGGAATTTTCTTGAACAAAATCAGTAATATATTATGGTTGCCCCACTTTTTTTTCATCAGACTTCTATCCTTCAATAAAAAAGATGTCATTTATTGTGACAAGAACATCACCAGCTTTTGATCCATGACAAAATTTTCATACAAATACTTAAAATATAAATATATTGATCAATTGCCAACAAACAATATAGTAACACCAAATGAAAACGAATTATTTAAAAGAAACGAACTACCTCATATATATGCAAATGACAAAGGAATTCAACTAATCACTCTAAAAAACTTCATTCATACTAATCAATTCTTCTGTGCTATACTCGAAGACATCACATCATTAGAGATAATTAATGTTATATATACAACATTCCCTCTCCTGTTTTGTACATTCATCTTTATACCATTTCAAAATTTGATGTTGTGAGAGTTTACAAGCACATTGATATGAGATTATATTTCTTTCCTAAGTGAAGTCACAATTAGTCTACACCTAGTTTGATTTATTTGGATCTTATAAACTCAAAATGATTCTTCACAAAAAAGTTATTTCTCATTTTATGATAAAAATTTGAATATTTGGATATTTGCTTTCATAAAAAAATTGGTCATCAAATAAATTAGAGATTGCATTAAGAAAAATGGAAATGATATCAAATCAGATAATTTTGATACCAATTTGATTAGCTGACATTTTCAAATACAATAATTGGAATGAGTTAAGGATATCAGATAATTTTTTCTTCCTAATTTCGTTTTATTTTTTAAATAAAAATAAAAATGGGGCATAAAATTTATTTTTGCGGTTTTATAAGATCTAAAAGATTGTTTTTACATGTTTATAGGTGGTACAATAATGGTAGGATTTCTAGAATCACTAAAAACATTTTTTATGTCCAGATAGAGAATTTTGGCTAATTTTAAATTTAAGGTCAAATGATACTTTTTTTATACGCTTAGGGGTATTTCCCTAATTTTTTGGCTCGATAAGTTTTATTGGACTATTTTTATAATAATAAGGATATTTTCTAGGGTGTCCCGGGATCCAAAAACATTCCACTTGGGTTGTCTTTAGAGAATGATGTTAAAAGTCATGTATTTCTTTATAAAAGTGATACATTTTTGTTTTAGTGGACGCGAATCTTTGCAGATTTAAAATCTAAATTTCACACAATAATATACATATCATTTAATATTATATTCCTCTTATTCTTATTCTCTTAATTTCTCTCTTCAAACGAGTTATTAGATTTTGGTTTGTTTATTCGAGCATAAGGTGAATCGTGTCTTATTCTACCTCATTTATTTCTTTTGCTGCTTGCATTTACATCTAATTTAACTGTTTATTTTATAATACTGGAAATGTCAAGGTTGAATGGTGATTTATCAAACTTGCAATCTCGGCATGTATTTCTTGTATTTGATTATTATTATTTCAATCCATATTTTCTATGTAAATTTTGTTTTCATTCTTATTATATTGAATTTGAAGTGCGTCTTTCTGTCATCTTATTTCTTCAGTTAAAGAAGAGAAGAAATTCATGAATTTGTCCTCTATATTTTCATCACATTCGTCCCTTTCGTTAAACTGCATATTATCTTCTGGGTTAGTGAATTTGATCTAAAGAGACAAGTTCATGCAACAGTTTATAAATGTGGTGAAATTGGACATGCTTATTATGTGTTTGATAAAATGTCTGAGACATATTTTTTAAAATGAGCATTGTTAAATGAGTGTTGGTAAAACCGCGCTCGAGCGCTGTTAAAAGTCATGCACATATATAACAATGTTTGTTGGAGGTGGCGTTGTTGTATGTCATACATACAACAACGCTCATTACAATGAGTGTTGTTAAAAGTTGTTAAAACATATACTATTGTGCTCACATAGACAGTCCCATAAGCAATGTTATATTCTCGAAATGTGTGCTTTTGATTAAATCTCTAGCATAGTGATTGTTCCAGGTTTCAAACATACAGTGCAGATCGATTGTAGAACATTTACAGTTGACGGCCAGAGCAACGTCGAGCTAGAGAGACGACAACATCGAGCGAGAGAGACAACAACGTCGAGTGAGAGTGACGGTGATGGTGAGCGAGAGTGACGGCGACAACGACTTAGAGGGTGGTTTTCCATAAGGCTAGATTTTCTGCAAGTTCCGTGTGAGTGGTGAATGAATTGTGTCTGTTTACAATTTTAGAATTTTTTAATTAGAGTTTAACTAGTCAGTTTAACCAACCGAGTTATTTCGGGTTCTACCAATTTAACCCAGTTAGACCAGATTTATCATGCTCCGAAATGACCTAGAAGAACTCCCAATTGTGGGGTGGTACATGACCGTCTGTACTTTCGGGTGATAGTCAAACCATCCAATCTGATCCTAACAACCTTGGTTGAAACACATAGAAAAAACACAAGATTGAAAAAACACCATAAATTTGAAACACTTAAAGGAGTAACTTGTTTATTAAACTTATTTTTTATAAATAATAAATATTTTTTCTTTAATAAACAATGAACACAATTAAACATATATTATTCTTCTAAATTAATTCAAAAATATTAATGCAATTATAATAATTAAAACCACATTTGCCACCTTTTTTTATAAGAGATGTGAGAAGAAGATAGGGTTGTACTTCTTCATCACGTATCTCAAAATGGGTTAGCAAAGATGATAAATGGTTAATCATATCTTTAAATTTTACAACAAAAACCTTTAAGGATTGAAAAGTATATGTGATCATAAGAGTGAACTTCATTATATTAAATTGGTCTATAACCGACTCTTGACTCTTGAGTCCCAATTTAAAGACTAATGTAATGGAAAATGAGTATAAAGATAGTTTTCTATATTTTTACACAAAAGCAATGGTAAAACTACCTAGTTTTCTGAATGAAATTCTTTTTCTTTTCTGTCATGCTCCACTCTTCCAGACACGTGGTAATAATGACCTAATGAAATCATAAAAACGCATCCTTTTCATAACTCTATAAATACTCCTCATCCTCTCCCATTTTCTCTCAACACATTCTACATCCTTTATTACTCAAACAAGAAAAACCTTGTACCTTCCAAAGCAAATATTAACCATGGATTTGGGTTCTAAGACCAACCAACTTTTGTCCAAGATTGCAACCAATGACAAACATGGAGAGAATTCTCCATACTTTGATGGCTGGAAGGCTTATGATAACAATCCCTTTCACCCTTCCAAAAATCCTAACGGTGTCATCCAAATGGGTCTTGCAGAAAATCAGGTATACATATATGGATGGCAAGATTCCTCTATATATAACTGTATCTAAAATCGTAATTGCGACAACAATATTATTCGAGTAAAAGTTTGTACAACTACATGTATCGTTGTTGTTGCAAGAATCTTCTCAACTATATTATGATTGAAAAGTTGTGTAATAGAATGAGATACACTTGTTTTATCTTGGCAATTATATTCTAATCCTAGTAAACTTAACATAACTTATATACCTATTTTATAAAGTTTTGTAGTAGAATGAGATACACTTATTTTATAAGTTGACTTATATGCTTATGCATGGGTTTGTTAAATTTGATTTTTTTGCAGCTATGCTTTGACTTGATTGAAGAATGGATAAAGAATAACCCCAAGGCTTCCATTTGCACCCTTGAAGGAGTTCATAAGTTCAGAGACATTGCTAACTTTCAGGACTATCATGGGCTTCCAGAGTTCAGAAATGTAAGCAACAATAATTATTTTTTTACTATTACAACACACGTAAAGCAACTGCACTCATTTCATACATATAATAGTGCTTCCCTCCGCTGTCTGTTTGATTGCAATAGTATATGGCATACTTTAACTGCGATTCTGCGGACGCTGTTGTATACCATATATACAACACCGCAACTTATTTATTTGTTGTTTCAGGCTTTGGCAAATTTTATGTCAAAAGTGAGAGGTGGTAATGTAAGATTTGATCCAAACAGAATAGTGATGAGTGGAGGGGCTACAGGTGCAAATGAAGTAATCATGTTTTGCTTGGCTGATCCTGGAGATGCTTTTCTTGTTCCTACTCCTTACTATCCAGCGTATGTACCCTCTCTTTCTTAATATTTGTGTTCATTCAATGTATGTCACTGTTTCACATACCCATAAAATGTTCAAAGTTGGTAAACAAAAAGGGTACATACATAAAGTGTTATAGCTATATGTTTTGTTTTGATGGTTAAATGGTGAATTCCAATGTATTTACATGGAAAAAACAATTATAGAAAAATAAAGAGGGATCACTATCCTCATTATCGTCCCAAAATCTTATTCCAATCTAATGAAAAATGTTATTTCATTACAAAGAAAAATTTTAAAATACAAAATAATATTTTTATATTACTTGAAGAAAATTGATTGGTTTTGAACATAAGAACATTATTATTTCGGGACACTTGATACCCACTCTAGAAATTGGCTTAAAAAAGGGTGGTTTGGCATTATTTTTATTATGACATCTCTCATTCCTTAGTGTTTAGAGAATTAGTAGAATTATGAAACATAAAGTGTAACTTCATGTATTCAAACCCTAATAGATAAACTTTGTCATGTCTCCCCTATAAAAATATTTAATAGTCTTTAAAAGATGAAAAATGATATAATTTTGATGTTTTATCAATAAAAAAAATCAACTTATCAATTATTATTCATGTATAGTTGACATGAATATATTTATCCACAAATATGTTGTTGTAATGGAAAATCATACTATAGTCACAAAAGAAAACTTCATCATCCATTATTTATATTTAATTATTATTGACTTTTAAATATATATAAACAAATAAATAGTGATGGTATACCGATTATGAATAATAATGCTGACATTAATCTCACGACCCATGTATGCATAAAACTAAAATGATTTTGATGTCAATATCTCTCCCAAAGTAAATTAATGTCAAAAAAAACATCTAAAGACTAAAACCAATCCTGAATATTTCTCCACTAAGA
The DNA here is from genome assembly GCA_009771035.1 of Lupinus albus. Taxonomy (NCBI): domain Eukaryota; kingdom Viridiplantae; phylum Streptophyta; class Magnoliopsida; order Fabales; family Fabaceae; genus Lupinus; species Lupinus albus. The sequence goes on from CM020015.1 coordinate 8,180,521, forward strand.
AAAGTACTTCAAAGATGTTACGAAAATAAAGTTGTGTGTGTATATGTTGTTTCTATTATATAACGTGGAATTAGCTGGTTGTAAGATTGAGTTATCTAAGATACTACTTTTTAATTTTTAATTTAAGAGATGAAATCTATGTGACATGGTAGTGAAAGATTTATGTTGCAAAATCTAATTAAAATAATTGACACTTTAAAGTGTATTTTTATTAGGTTTTAATTTTGTAAATATATTTTTTTGTTCCGTGTGAATTATGAACAATTTCCCATTTATGGTAATGGGCTAAAGGCACTGAAGATATTTAAATGAAAACCAATTTAGATGAAGTTCAGTCTTCAATAAATTAATAAATAATAAATAATCCTTACAGTGTGATTAGTCAAACAAGCATGCAATTGTTCCCATGTGTAAGAATTCAAATGTGGACAGTAACCATTGACCCTTATGACAATTGAAACCATGAACATTTCAGTGTACGGCCAACATATATATTCAAAGAAAATTAATTAAGGATAGTTGGGAACATATCTTTGTCTCACTTCATATGTTACTTTTTATAATTGGTCAAAAAAATACTTAATTATTACATTTTTAATTTAAATATATTTTTTCAATTATCATAAAAAGTGATATATAGAGTGATACACATTTTGGGATATGAAATGTGTTCCCTACTAATAAGAAAATTTGTCTGGTCAGCATTGATAACAAAGTTTTCAGGCATTTTATTGATGATAATGTTTTACAATAGTAAAATATACGCACAATATGTTGTAATATATATATATATATATATATATATATATATATATATAATTATCATGTCCTTCTTTTAAATCTTTGTCTTGGCCCCTAATGTATAGATAATAATGACTAAGCTAACTGGTCAAAAAAGAGACTTTGATTAGTGTTGTCAATATTAATTGGTCAAAGAAGTGATAATATTGATAACTAAAATGTTTATTGCACCCATTGACTCTGCACTTTTATTAACAAATCATATTTCATACTATTTAATGTTACATGAAGCAAAAAAATAAAAAAAATAAAGATTTAAAATTTTCAATTGACTTAATATTTATATATAGTATATAAGTATTAGACTTTTTGTTATAATTCAGAAAATTGTTATAAAAGTGTATCATGTATTGATAGAGTATGAATCCTTTCCATTAATAGATAGATAAATCCTTGAAAAACAAAAGAAAATTTAAAATGTAATGACACATCTATGTATAAATAATAACATTTTTGTCATTAAAAATTTAAGAAAATTGAATTATTTGTCCGTTGATTAATAGAGATTATCCATATTCCTATTGATATCGATAGTAATAAGTAACATGTTCCATATTTTATTTTATTGCAGATTCCTCCGTGACTTGTGTTGGAGGACTGGGTTGCAATTAATTCCAGTTGAATGTGATAGCTCAAACAATTTCAAGATAACAAGAGAAGCTCTTGAAAAAGCTTATAACAAAGCCAAAGAGGATAATATCAATGTGAAGGGTTTGATCATAACAAACCCATCAAACCCTTTAGGCACAACATTAGATAGAGAAACATTGAAGAGCCTAATAACCTTCATCAATGAGAATAACATCCATTTAGTGTGTGATGAAATCTATGCAGCCACTGTTTTCAGTTCCCCTAGCTATGTTAGTGTCTCTGAACTCATTCAAGAAATGGATCAGCCATGCAAAAAGGACCTCATACACATTATTTATAGTTTATCTAAGGACATGGGGTTCCCTGGTTTTAGGGTTGGTATAGTTTATTCATTCAATGATGAAGTTGTTAACTGTGGAAGGAAAATGTCAAGCTTTGGATTAGTCTCCTCACAAACTCAACACATGCTTGCTTCAATGCTCTCAGATGATAGTTTTGTTGATAAGTTTCTTGCTGAGAGTAAAAAAAGGTTGGCAAAGAGGCATAACATTTTCTCAAAGGTGCTTGAAGAGGTTAACATTACAAAGTTTCCAAGCAATGCAGGACTTTTCTGCTGGATGAATTTGAAGAGTTTGTTGAAAGAACAAACATTTGAGGCTGAGATGATGCTATGGCATATGATTATCAATGAGGTGAAGCTTAATGTGTCACCAGGTTCATCCTTCAATTGTTCTGAGCCTGGTTGGTTTAGGGTTTGCTTTGCTAACATGGATGATGAGACAGTAGAAGTTGCACTTACAAGAATAAGAACATTCATTGGGAAAGAAACAAAGAAACCTGAAATGCAAGTTAAAAGTTGGCAAAGAAATCTTCAACTTAGCTTCTCCTCAATTAGAAGGTTTGTTCATGAGACTATTATGTCCCCTCACATGATGTCACCTCATTCACCAATTCCTCAATCACCCCTTGTTAAAGCTACTTGAAGGGACCATATTTACTATAATATAATTACTATTAAATCATTAATTTGGTCCGTAAAAGATAAGGTGTCATAATATTTAGTCTCTCATATATTCAAATGATACTTTTTTATCCTCGATTGTTTGAAATATCGATCAAGTTAGTCTGTTGAGTTCTACTAACTTAATCCACGTTTTGAACATTTAGGGATGAAAATTATCATTTTAAAGCGTGGGGTACTAAATTAGGGACCAAATCATAATTTACTCAAATAACTTCCATTTGAAGCTTTTAGTGTTTGAAATTGTAATGTACCTATGATTTGTTTTCCTCCTAGTAAAAATATTTAGTGTGTGGGTTGTCCTATTTACAAACAGCTAATTGTGATGTATATTAGGGTAACTGAAATGAACTTTATGCAAGAATTAATTCATTTTCTTGTTTTGTAAGAGTATATGTGTTGATAAATAAGTTTCATATCGCTTACTTTATTATCTCGGAAATAGTTTAAATATCTGTTAGACTACTTCTCTCATTGTCAATTGGTTTTGAGATGAAACCTTGACATTGTATCAAAGTCATAGCCCAATTTCTTTCCGGTTTTCATGAGCAAAATATATCATTTAGTTATGGGTCAAATGTCGCATAGTCCGGCAGACTTATATGGAGAGGCGTGTTGGGAAGTAAGTCTTACATCGTCTACTTCATTGTCTCGGGAATGGTTTAAATACCTGTTGAATTACTCCTCTTATTATCAATTAATTTTGAGATGAAACCTTTGACATACCAACACATGCATATATAATAGAATTAGTTATATATTACAATATTGAAGATTGGTTGAATGATTAATTATTAGCAACTATATGTGACATAATATATGCTGCATGCGTGGCTTGAGTAGTTCCATAATATGGAGTGACAAGGTGGAGTACAAATATAATATTCGGTTCATAACATGGCATGTAGCTTTATTCTGTCTCGGTGCATAATCTATACATAAATGGAAAATTCCAAGTACTCTTTTGTGCTGTAGCTCAAGAGTGTGATAATATAATATGAATGGATAAGAACTATATGTGCATATCTACTCATCCATAAGACTATTACTGAGTCAACCACTTCTTATGTATCATGATAGATTTGAGTTCCCTTCCTTTATGGGAAAGACTCATTTGTGCTGAAAGATCACTTGCACCACTTAACATAGTGTAAAAGGATTAGATAAGAGGCTTAGGAAGTGTTCAAATTAGGTAAGAGAGACTCTTGAAAAGTGAGAAAGAAGAGAAGATAAATCAATCTAGTTGGAACTCACAGCATTTGTGTTAGATTCATCATTTTGTTCTGGTTCACCATTGGATCAGGTATAAATGTAAGATGTTAAGTGTCATTTTGAGCTAATTTTAATACCTAAGTTTATGGCAATTTAGAACTTAATCAACTAAAATTAAGGAAAAATACTTGTACAAAATGGAAAAACAGAAATGTTGGCTAAAGTTTACTCCTAAAGTTGTTTTGTAGGCTTAAGTGGACAGAAGGACAAGAAAATCGAAGTTTTGGAGTCAGATCAAGCCACGCTCAACGCCAAATCTGCGCTCAATGCATTTGACAACATCTTATAGTTCCGCTTAGTGCCGATGTCACGCTGAGCGTAGAGAGAGCCACACTCATCACAAAATCTACATTGAGCGCTTGGCCAAAGAATTAAATTTCGTTAACTAATGTCCAGAATACGCTCAACACAGCCCACACGCTCAACGCAGTGGGTAGTGTGCTACGCGCAACAAGTCACGCTCAGCACAACCTGGATTGTCCAAGAGACACGTCTGACCAGCTGGATCCCACGTTCAGTGTAGAGGCAGTGCGCTGAACACAAAAGCCAACATCAAACCACTATATCAAGAGTTTTAGGCCATTTCTTTTATACATATTTTTACTAGTTCGATTTCCTTTTTTATTTGGTCTGATGCCAAAATGAAAAGCTCTATAACCTTTCATGGGTGCTTTATTTTTTTCACCATGTTAAGGGGACACAATGACCCACACCATTGACATATTTTGTATTCCATTGAATTGCATAAATCCAAATTCACTTCTCTAACCAAGAGATCGAATAACCGACCAATAACATTTGGTGTTATTAATCCATAATTGGTACAAGGTTGCAAAAAAATCTAAGTCCAATTATTGAGAAGTTATCTTTCTCCTTGCCGTATGGGACATGTTTTATCTACACTGCTTTTGCTTGAAAGTGACCTCAGACAACTACACCATGCACACTTTACAATTTTTAGTGTTTCATTTGGTGTCACTCTACTCCTTGAGTTATACTTTTTCTTCTAATTATTATTATTGTAAAAAGTAATTTTATTAATAAGGTACCAAAATGTTACACATTAACAAGAGAGAAAGAAAAAAGATGAAAATACATCAATTTAAGGCAAAATTTAAGAGAGGTCTAAAAGACAGTCCAATGATAATGGTTTGTTAGCCAACCATTATAAATCATAGTTGACTGTACGATTTCTCGTTAATCCAAAATTACATTTTCACCTTTATTGAGTCAATAGTGTCTGTTAGAGAAGTATATGTTTTGATTGTTATTATAAAAGTTGACAGGGCAAGGATTGTTATTATAAAAGTTGATAGGGCAAGTTGATTTAATTGGTAACAATATCTTTATTTTAACTAGGAAAATGTTTTCTGTATAGTGAACAACGTTGATATTATATAACATAATGCCCATAAACTATGTTTTATCATCTAGAGTTGTCATGGGAAATGTACATATAATATTGGTATTTGGATGAATAGATTTAAAAAATAAATAATTGTTGTCTTTAGCTGTCTTAGAAATGATGGAGCCATTGACACTTTATCTAAGCTTGCTTAAACAGGAAGAAACAAATGGACCAAACTATATGTGCATCAAAACTCTATTTCCATTAATTGAATAAAAGAATACAAGAAGTCTTCCTTATAAAGAAGAGAAACACACTTAAAACTAACTCTCAACTAATAACAAGAATAACAGAAAAAACAGAAAACCAAATAACAAAATACAAAGACTAGTTATTGAACCAACTCTTGGATAAATTTGACTTTTACATTGACTAAGGATATGGGCCTTCAATTTTTGCCCATGGCTAACCCAAGAAGTAATTTGATCATTTGCTTCATAACAGCCCATAACATGATTTAAAGCCAAACCACTTGACTGAAGATAATTAGCCTGGCCTACATTCTGGTGCATCTGGCCAGCTCTCTGATGCATCTGGCCTACATTCTGGTGCACCTGGTCAGCTCTCTGATGCATCTGGCCTACATCCTGGTGCTCATGGCCTGCACTCTGGTGCACCTGGCCAGCTCTCTGATGCATCTGGCCTACATCCTGGTGCACCTGGCCTGCACTCTGCACTCTGGTGCGCCTGGCCTGCTCTCTGGTGCACGTGGCCTGCACTCTGGTGCATCTGTCCTGATGTTTGATGCATTTGTCTTGGCCATGACTTCACTTCTGACTGAGCACGCCAAGTCATGGCCCTGCTTTGTGGGTCAGCTTGCTGCAACACTTCTGAGTCAGCTTTCTTCAGCATACTTGAGTCATGCACCAAATTCTTCTCATCATGGACAATCCTGCAAAATTGAAGGACATGAGAATGGGTTAATTTTGACAAGCTGTTAAAATAGATTAGGCTAACTCAACAATGGGAAGTGGGAAGTAATTTAAGGAGGATTGTTATATTATATTTCACAAAATAATTCAAAAGAAGGTTGTTAGTCACGAAATATTTGAAGAGGTAATGTAGTTTCTAGTATAATATAATATTGCTATTTCTTTCAAAGAAGTAGTTATATATTAGACACTAATTAAACACTGAGTGTAATATTTATATATTACGTGTAAAAATTTATGTACAGTCACTACATCATTTATCATTTATTTATGTTATATTTAGAGTTAATGAAATATGAATGTAGATGATGCAGTAACAATTGCATTTTTCTCTTAATTAAACAATTAATGATTGAGATTTTATTTAACAAAATAATCAATATTAAATAAAAGTATTACACCTCTCCACTGAAATCCACACTTATATTATCCCATTTACAATTTTATATCACCCACTTTGCACTTGGTGATTCAGTATTTAATTTTAGGTAATATGCTCAGAATTGTGTCCATTCACTATGACATAAAAACTCTAAAAGGATATGTAGTAAAGGCCGATGGAAAAACGTTTAACTTGTTCCCCAAAATAACTATCCATGCAATGTACCGAGTAACCATAATATTTACGTTTTCTATGTGGAATCAATTTCGAATTCCTAATAAAATTTAGTTTTTCTGATATATTGTAAAGTTTACAGATTCTATGTAGTTAGTTTCTAGTCTAAGTGATTACGGTTTAAATCACGAAAACAGTGGAATCGAACCAAACCGCAAAATGTGGTCCGATTCGGTTTCGCGGTTCAGTTCGGTTGCTTTTTTTTAAGGAAATTTATATTCGAATTGGTTCATGTTTTAGAAATTTAGAAACCGTTGGAACTGAACCACATATTAAACAAATAAATAATATGAAATAATGTTGTATTGTTGTTTGAATTATTCAATAAATTTTGTAGTTTAAATTGTTATTGTGTGAATTGTAGTGCTATATATATATATATAACTAAATTGTTATTATGTTAGTGTTATATATATTGCTACTTACTAAATTGCTATATATATATATGTGATATTTTCTCACTGTCATGGTGATTTAGTGATTTGTAACATATCTTCTAACTTTCATGATGCTGGATTTGAAAGTAACATATATCATAATTTATATATGCTACTAACTATAAATTGTAATGATATATATATTACTAAATTGTTATATATGATTCAAATATGTATATGTTAATAACTGTGAATTGTACTATTGCATGTATATCTGGTTATTCGTATCTTTCTTTCTAAATTTCATAATTGTTATATATGTTACTAACAATAATTATGACTTTCAAATTTTGTAATGATAGTAATAGTAGTGTTTTTCCTTTCATGAACAAAGAATGTTTCTTGTAGTACATTTTAAATTTTCAGTTGATGTAAAAAATTACAAAAAAGATCATGAGAATCGTGAAACTGAACCAAAACAAATCATTCATGAGTGATTCGGTTCTTGCAATAAAATTTGCGATTAATTGAAGTAAACCAAACTATATCTTTATGTTCGGTTCGGTCAATGAATTGCATAAAAAACGAACCACCTCTACTTTTGGGAAGTTGGCTAAGCATGCCTTATATATATATATATAGGGAGGGATCCACTTACTCCAAAAAACACTTACTCTTCATCTTAGTCATCCAATCTTGAAAAATTCAATGGTTTAGATGTACTCACTAATTCAAACCATTGGATTTCCAAGAATGAATGGTCATGATGTGGAGTAAGTGTTTTTCCACTTACTCTTGGAGTAAGTGGATCCCTATATAGACCGGTAACAGTTTTAGAATCACATATAAATGGTTAGAATTAAAAGTTAGTTATTGGTCATATAATCATTTAGAAAAAGTTATGTACACTTATATTGACCATTTAAATAAAATTTCAAGAATTGTTCTGATTTTTTATAATAATAATTATTATGAGTTGATTGACGTCATTTATATACATTGCTTATAAAAAATTAAATCATACTCATTTGAAGCTGAAGAACGTTAATTGGGGGAACTAGTTGGGAAGGCCTAGTGTGGCACACTATTAGAACTTATTAATTGCCAAGGCCTAATTATGGACTTTAATGATCATGCCAAAGGTATTAATTTATATCTTCCCTCTTTAAATTTAATTAAAGATAGAAAAATGTACGAAAAGTATATCAATTTTATATACTGACATTGTATCATCAATCATTTATGTTTAATCATTATTGTATATCAAAAAATAATGATCGATAATATACTAAGTGTATATTAGAGTTTTTTTTTGTAAACATGAGTCGAATCCAAACCTTACTTAAATAAAATCGATATATATTCAATTGATTTGATGACATAATTCAATTACTTGATCTTAAACTATTAAATTAATTATCATGTTTTGTCATTTTCTTAATAAAAGATACTGTCTTATTAGAGCTAACCAAGATTTTTCAATGTTAACTTGGACTGTATCCAAATTTACACTAAACAAGAAGAAATTCTAAATTTTAATGCCCAGACACAACTACTACTGCAGTGATAATAGTGTAGCACAATATTGGAACATTATGGATAAGAATTCTTCCATGGATAGAGATCACCCGTCCCAAACGGTTCCCGATCCATGTCCCGAACCAATAAGAATCTCACTTTTTGATTTTTAAAAATTTCTTTTATTTATATGATAATATATCATTGGTCCGGGACATGGAATGAGATACCGTTCGGAACAGGTGATCCCCATCCTTGTGCATGCTCTTGAAGTGTGTATCCGCAAGTTAGCTCCATTTATATCTTGCACGCATATTCAACATTGACAAGATGCATTTACCACTAATGTTCCCTTCAAGCATAAAGGTAACTAATAAGAGAGAAAAAGAAAATTATATGCATTAAAAGAAGAAAAGTAATAATGGAGAATAATGATATCCATTTTTTGGGTATTCAAGAAACAAAATGGGAGTTGTGTGAGTTGAAGTATTGTTATGGGCTTTAGGGGAATTTAGAATGTAATTGTGTATTTATCCCATCTATTGGTCGAGCAATGGGTATTTTGAAAAGTATATATGCACTACAGCGGGTATTTTGAGTATTTAACTATTGGGACCGGTTTACCGGTTAAATCGGCTGACACACACCAATTTTTACAACACTAGTCACTATGTTTTGAATGCAACCTTAAAATGGAATGAAAATCAAAGCTAAATTTCTTTCAAGTTTTTATGGGCCAAAAAATGTTATTTAATCGTACATCAAATATAACTCTTCATCTTATCTCACAAACTTCTTTTGAGAGGTAGTTAGGAAATAAGTTGCATATCGTATATCTCATTATCTAAAAAATGGTTAAAATATCTATTAATTTGTTTTGTAATAGAACGTTAAGAACATTTTTTTCCGTACAATGTTAACCTTACATGTTGACGTCACAAATCTCACTTTTGCCTTCTAAATGTTAATAAAAAGTATTTTTTCCCAATTGTGAGCCAATAGGATTTAGTGCAAAGATTGAGATTTGGTTGTCCTTTTGTTTTCTATATTGTAAATGGGAGTTAGGATCCTCTTCATTAATAGAGGGACAAATACTTGAAAAAACAAAGGAAAAATCAATTTTCAATAACACATATATTTATTAAGTAATGATATATTCTCCTACTAAATCCTCCTACTAATCTTTCTACCCACAAAAAAGTGACATATGTCACAAAGTGATACTTTATTTATTAGTTATTGGTTTACAAGTGACATATGTCACTTTCTTGTGGGTAGGAGGATTAGTAGGAGGATTTAGTAGGAGGATCATTTTCCATATTCATTTGATTATAATGAAATTACACTTTTATCATTAAAAATAAGTGAAGAAATATACATTTATCTCTCTATTAATAAAGAAGATATTTTTTTCCAAATATGGCAAAGACAAATAGTTCTTAGATATTAATTCTTGTATCTCTTTTATTGGGATGGAGCACTGAAGTTCTACAAGATAACAACAACAGGTTCTATTTTTCCTTTCTGCCTTACCATTCATTTTTGGTGAATATGGTGAAGTTGTTTTAATGTATGATTCCATTTGATTTATAAAAACCATAAAACACAATCTATTATTATATAAGAAAAGAATGTCTCCTAGCCACATGTCATTTTCTCATCACTTCTTTTTCCCTCCAAAAGTGTTCTATCCTATTATTATGCACATTACTACACTACTTCCTCACTTTTTATACATTTTATATTTTAATAATTTAAATGCTAATTAAAAATACAATTTACTCATATTAATGATTCAATTCATTCTTCCTCTTATTTTTCACCTATTTTTTCATGGACATAAATGTTCATAAATAATTTTTGTAGAAGAAAAAGAAGTTGGAAATTTTTTTTATCATTGGAATTGAAAATTAGAAGCAACAAATGTATTTGATATTCATGTTTTCCATTTTTCTCACTTAAATGTGTAAATATGGTCACTGGATCTCTCCAATTTAACATATACTCTATTAACCAATATACCATCTAATTTGAGTAGTTGATTCATCAATAACTCAATAAGACTAAACAAATTTGTTTCTGAATCAATTATATATATCTAACTCTATTCAATTATATATATCTAACCAATTCTAAATCACTAATAAGATTTTATCATCCAACTAATTAGATTGAAAAAAATCATATTATTTTACCTCATTCAATATTTGCATTAATCTATCTACTTTATTTAACGTTTACTAATACTATAAGAATTAATGTACTTTATTTAAATTGAAAAAAACTATACAGTTTTACCTCATTCAATATTTGCATTAATCTATCTACTTTTCACCTCATCAAAGCTTTGTGATATTTTACCAATTGAATTTTAATTATTCTCTACTATAATTAAAAAAATCAAATTCGAAATTGAATTTTTTTATAACTTTTAAATATTTTTTTAGTAAAAAGACTCATATAGTATCAAGATTTGATTTCCCTATTTTCATTTAAAAAAATCATATTTGAAATTGAAAAAATTGTTTCATTTTCTACAACTTTTACAGTATCATGTTTCGATTTCTTATTTTCGTTAGAATATTCAAATCTGAAAGTATCATAATTTTCATCATGTGTTTGAATAGGCAAATACACATGTAACACTTGTGTTATTAACAATGTGAATGTACGGTTAACATGTGTGTTTTAGCTAAGTGAATGCATATGTAACATATGTTCATAGCAATGGAAATGTACGAGTAACATGTGTGTTTTTAACCATGTGAATGCATGGTTCACATGTGTTCTTAAAAATACAAATGCATGAGGAACATGTATTTTTTTAACCATGCGAATGTACGAGTAACATATGTATTCTTAACTATATGAATGCTCATATAATATATGTGCTCTTAATCATACGACAAAAAAATACTGTCTCGTGCGAATGCACGGGTAACTTACTAGTTGAATCATATATGCAACTCCTCTATCACTATGAAAACACTATATTTTATTATTAAATGGATTTTGAACTTCATTTAGCAATAACTTAAACAATTCAAAGCATTAGTTTTATTTTTTATAGACCATGTTTCATTAATAAGTTGATAAAATAATGTTTGTTCATATACAATGTTTCATCAAGCTTGCATTTATTATATGTAGCTAATTAGTTATTTTTGATTGACAATAAAAATTATATTTCTCAAAATTGGTTAAAGAAATCGTAGTAATTAATCTTAAGTTACTCACATTGTTGATTGCATATTTATTAACATGACAAAGTCTAACATTAACATTCAGTTTGAACATTACATCTATAGTACAACCGTTCCCCACAAAGATATCATTCTTATGAACATATAACCTTAATAGTTTAAATAAACTCAGTCTTCTTAATGACAAAACCAAAAACTGAATTCTTTCTGTTTCTTGAAAGTTTATTAAACCTTTCAAAATCAATATTTTCATAGAACCAAAATATAATTTTATATTTCCAGTTCCAACAATAATAATGGAATAGAAATATCTCAACAACACTTTCTTGTCTTCTTTAATTGTGTATGTTTTGAACATAACATGACAATAGAAAACTTAACGAGAAGTGTCACGTCTATCCATCACGTATAGAGTAAATTACACTCACACCCCCTGAGTTTTAATGAAATTACACAAACCACCCCTCCCTTCTTTGACCTTACACCAACTACCCCTCCCTCGTATACAAACCACCCCTAGATTTATACATATATTACACTGACTACCCCTGCATGTTATAAAAGTGTAATATTTCAAAGAAAAAATGTGTGATGAATGTAATTAAGTTAAACAAAATATTGTATATTGTGTAACATTTCAAATAGTACAAAAGCGAGTGTTTCTTTATTATTTTTGTGTCAATAAAAAATACATTAATAATTTCAAAGAAATGTTTAAATAACTTTTATACTATCTTATAACGAGCCAAATAATGAAGACGCATTGACTCTTATATTATTTGAATTTCTCTACACAATATACAATATTTTGTTTAATTAATTACACACATCATACGTTTTTTGTTTAAAATATTATACTTTTATATCATTCAGGGATAGTCAGTGTAACATATGTACAAAATTAGGGGTGGTTCGTGTAAGGACAAAAAAGTGAAGGGTGGTTTGTATAATTTCACTAAAACTCAGGGGGTGTGAATGTAATTTACTCTCTCACACCTCAAAAATGATGGCCATAAATGGCTCTTCATTCAGGTTAGCAAAGAAATGGTGTATCAAAATAACAAGCATTTCATCTTTGTGTCATATTTTTGTGATTGAGTAATCAAAAGTTTTAATGAAAAATCTTTTCTTTTATGTTTGAGAAGGTTTTCAAATCTATCTAAGCATGGGGTAATATGGAGTTCGTGACATTGTACTTCCATACACCTATCATCCATTTAGTACTTGTTCTAGTTGTCATCCCTTAGTTGTGCAAGGCTAAAGGTGAGCATGTCATGTAAAATTTATCCCTTGTATGACCCTAAATGTTGATAGGATTATTTTTTGAAATTTTAGCGCGACCCTAGACTCGAAGCTAACCCCACCACAAATATCGACTTGGACAACATTCGAATTCGACCATAGATCCGATTAAATATAATGCATACTTCTTTTAGATAATTTTTCTCAATATTTTACTAATTATTATGGATATGTAATTTGAACATATGAAATGATATATGTATATATTGTTAATCATATATATATATGATAAAAAAATAAGTTAGTCAATGATACTTTTGGCAAAAGAGATGTCGTTATTCTATACATAACTGAATATAAACACATACGAACATGATAAGTGAGTGACCATGGGACGGGTAGGGCAGGGTCATGCTTATCCCTTACCTGGTCCTAAATATTGTTTGAGTCTAATTTTTAAACCTGAACCCGGACCTACACCCTTTGAGACCTGATCATTTAGATCTAATTTTGGTCGGGGCAAACCGGGTGAACAAGTAGGATCACATCTTGTTCACCCCTAATGCAAGCAACACAATTCTTACTAATATTATGTTCGAGTGCATGATGAAAATCGACAAACCATTATGCTAGTGCATTATGTCTAATCTTACCCTATGGGTAAGAAACTACTATCTTTCAAAGTTCATGGTTGCCCCTCCTAACAAATGTTACTCCTAGGAATCGAATCATTGACCTTTTGATCATCCTACTAATCTTGTGGGGTCTTACACCACTAGACTAAAGTCTTGTTAGTTCTCCAACATCATTTAAGTAGACATAATATAATATTAGTAAATAGTTGGAGACGGGCAAGAACATAGGGTAAAACAGTGTGAGAGAATAATGGAAAGAATTACATAAGGGTAATTGTTGGTTTATAAGTGTTGTTTTTGCTTGATTATGGTGTTTGGCTCTAAGAATAGGAACATTCCTTTTAAGCATAAGCTAGTTTAACTTAAGTTTCTTAATCTTGTTAAGTTACATAGCCTTAAGGTTCAAGTTTCCTTATTTAGCAAGCTGTTTGGTTTGGTATTTAACTAACTACTATAAATTGTAGGTAGTTACTTTCTTGTATTCATTCATTCAAAATCTATGGAAAATATCTCATACTTTTCAAAAAGCTTTCTTCTCCATGGATTCTAAGATGGTATCAGAGCAATTATTGCTCTGATTCGTCATTCCTCTTCTAAAAAACTTCTCACATGCGTTGCAGTTTCATTCTCCTCTCTTCTCACCTTCGCATTTTTCTCCTCTTATTCTCACCATCGCGAAGTTTCCTTGAATCGGTGGAATCAAGCTTTTTATTCACTTCATTGATCTTTCTTCTTCCTTGAATCTATCAAATCGTCGCAATTTCTCCATCTCATCTTCTGAAATGGCGAATCAGGGTTCTGAGGATTACAACATTAATCCTTATAATCCATACTTTCTACATTCTAATGAGAATCTAGCTTTGATTTTAATTTCTCCTCCTCTCAATGGAAAGAACTATTACTCGTGGTCTAGAGCTATGAAATTAGATCTTCAATCGAAGAACAAGTTGAAATACATAGACAAATCCTTGACTCACCCACCACTGCTTCATCCTCTATATGAGCAATGGATAAGGTGCAATACTATGGTGTTGTCGTGGCTACAACACTTTGTGGATGAGTCAATTGTCAAATCCATCCTCTTGATTGATGAAGCTGCTGAAGCATGGAGAGATCTTCATGACAGGTATTCACAAGGAGATGTGTTTAGAATAACTGAACTTCAGGAAGAGTTTTACAGAATGGCTCAAGGTAATCACTCTATTTTTGATTATTTCACTCAATTGAAGATTCTGTGGGAGGAAATTGAGAACTATAGAGTGATAGGTCATTGTAAATGTATTACTCCTTGTGATTGTGGAGTAATAGATCTGGTTAAGAGGCACAAGGAATAGGATTATGTGATTAGGTTCCTCAAAGGCTTGAATGATCAATATTCTCAAGTGAGATCTTAGATCATGCTCATAGAGCCTCTTCCTAACATTACTAAAGTTTTTTCGATGTTGATCCAACAAGAGAGGCAATTTAATGTGCCTATACTCTCTGACTTAAATGCCTTAGCCTTTCAATCTCAAGCAAATTCTCATAATAGGCAGTTTAATGGTAATAGAGGAAGATCAACTACTTATTTTAGAGGAATAGGTAGGATGACCTCTTATACCAAAGGAAATAATGCTAGATTTTGTACTCATTGTGAGATGACAAATCACACAGTGGATACTTGCTTTCTTAAGCATGGTTATCCACCTGGTTATCAATATAACAAAGGTGGAAGAACAACTAATGTTGCTAATACTTTTCCTATAGAGCTTGGTAGTGGACAGGATATTGCAGACTACCAAAGTCAGGAGCATTATGTGACTAATAAAGGCAGTGTTGGTCAAAGTTTTACTGATGATCAAGTTAGGAGCATTCTGGAACTGCTTGACAGAAATAAGAATGAGCCTAATAAGGTTAATATTGCTTCTACAATCATGAAGGATTCAGCAGCTATGAACACAACTTTGTCTGCTCCAACAGGTATGAAATGTGAGGATTGGCTAGTGGATACTAGAGCTACAGATCATATAACCTATGATCTAAGCAGTCTGAGCTCCCAAAGAACTATTTCTCCTATTTTGATTAGTTTACCAAATGGAAATAGAGTTAGCACCTCTCTTTGTGGAACTGTTTCACTGAATAATTCTCTTGTTTTTCATAATGTCTTATATGTTCCTCATTTCCATGTCAATCTAGTCTTTGTTCATAAGTTGATCTAGTCATTAGAATGTCATCTAACTTTTCATCTTAATTATTGTACCATTGTGCAGAGTACCACCAACAAAGTGATTAGTACAACTATCTTGAAACAAGGTCTATTTGTCATCAATCTTCCACCAAAGTCACATTCCTCTGTTTTTCAGTCTTCCTGTAGTCATACAAATAAGCATTGGCTGTGGCACTTAAGACTTGTCCATGCTCCTCCAATACTAATGAAATTGTTGTCTAGTCAGTATACTTTTATTCCTTCTTGTAATAAAAATCTTGTACCTTGTGATGTCTGTCACAGTTCAAGACAGAAAAGACTACCTTTTTGTAATAGCAATACTCAATCTAATAGATGTTTTCAGTTGCTTCATGTTGATATTTGGGGACCCTATTCTATTACTTCTGCTTTTGGTCACAACTATTTCCTTACTTTAGTAAATGACTTTACAAGATTTACTTGGGTAGTGTTAATGAAAAACAAGGGAGAGACTAGGCAACATATCATTAATTTTGTTAAGCTCATTGAAACTCAATTCAATACCAAGTTGCAGTCCATTAGAAGTGATAATGGACCTGAATTTTTGATGCATGATTTCTATTCTTCTAGAGGAATCCTGCATCAAAGGTCTTGTGTTGCCACCCCACAACAAAATGGTGTGGTTGAAAGAAAGCACCAACATATTCTTAGTGTTGCAAGAGCTATTTTCTTTCAATCATACTTATCTTCTACTCTCTGGAATTTTGCCATTCAGCATGCTGTTCACATTATCAACAGGTTACCTAGTCCTTTGCTCCATAATTCCACACCATATGAGTCACTCTATGGGACTAATCCTACACTAGAATCTTTAAAAGTCTTTGGGTGTCTAGCTTATGCAAGCACTCTTGTTGCAAGGAGGGGTAAGTTTGACTCCAGGGCACGAAAATGTGCTTTCCTAGGCTTCAAAGATGGTACAAAGGGGTATGTTAAGTATGACTTGGTTTCTCATGAGATTTTCTTGTCTAGGGATGTTGTGTTCTATGAACACTTGTTTCCTTTCTCTCCTACTTTCTCCACCTGCTCACCTCCTTCACAGGATTCTTCACTCAATTCTACTTCTTTGCCTAACACAATTTCCATTCCACAAGAGTCAAACTCAAACATCATTCCTTTGTCTCCATCATACACATCTTCTGAGTCACACATTGTTCATCCTTCTATTCCGCAAGAGTTAAACACAACTCCAACACAAACATCATTCCTTTATCTCCCTCATACACACCTTCTGAGATATCCTCAACAGAGTCTGCTATACCTTATCCTATTTCATCCAGTGCACCTATTTTAAGACATTCTACTAGACCAAGAAAAGCTCATACTCACTTGCAAGACTATCATTGTCATCTTGCTCACAGTTCTCACAGTTTCAGCACATCATCTTCTAAGGTTACTCATCCTTTGTCCTCTGTGTTGGATTATTCTCACTGCTCACCTGGTTACAAATTTTTTTGTCTCACTATTTCTAGCAACACTGATCCTACTACTTACAAACAAGCTATTAAGTTCAGCCATTGGCAACAGGCTATGAATGATGAGTTGCAAGCCTTGGCTCAAAACCAGACTTGGTCATTTGTTTCCCTTCCACCTAATAAGGTTCTTATAGGCTGCAAGTGGGTCTATAAGACTAAAGTTCATGTTGATGGCACTCTTGAGAGATATAAGGCCAGATTAGTGGCAAAGGGTTACACTCAATTGGAAGGGGTTGACTTCTTTGATACCTTTTCTTCTGTGGTAAAGATTACCACTATTAGGACTGTGTTGGCTTTGGCTTCCATCAAGTCTTGGTTCCTAGAACAACTTGATGTGAACAATGCTTTTCTTCATGGAGGTTTGCATGAAGAAGTCTACATGAGTCCCCATCCTGGACTTCTTCTTGATAATCCTCATCAAGTGTGCAGACTTCATAAGTCTCTATATGGTTTGAAGCAAGCAAGTAGAGAGTGGCACACTACCTTATCTTCTGCCTTGGTTTCTTTGGGTTATTCTCATTCTGAAGCAGATCAAGCCCTCTTTACCAAGTCCATTTCTACAAGCTTTACTGCTCTATTGGTTTATGTGGATGACATAGTCTTGGCTGGTGACAATTTTGCTGAAATCCAAGCTGTTAAACACTTCCTTGACAAGTCTTTCAAAATTAAGGACTTAAGCACTCTTAGATTCTTTCTTGGGCTTGAAATAGCTTGAAGGCCTGATGGGATTCATCTAAATCAGAGAGCATACACCTTGTCCTTACTTGAAGACTCTGGTTCCTTGGCTGCTAAGCCTGCTAAAGTTCCATTTGATCCTTCCTTAAAGTTGCAGCTTGATCAATGGACTCCTTTAGTAGATGTTCTGAGTTATTGGAGTCTTGTAGGCAGGTTGCTTTACCTCACTATTTCCAGACCATATATAGCTTATGCAGTGCAACAACTTAGCCTCTTTATGAGCAAACCCATGGATGTGCACTATAAGGCAGCCCTTCATGTGCTTCATTATTTGAAGTCCTCCCTTGCTCAAGGACTTTTCTTCTCTTCTTCTTCTTCTCTGAAACTTTATGGTTTCTCTGACTCGGACCGGGCTTGTTGCTTGGATACTAGGAAATTCATCACTGGTTTTTGCATATTTCTTGGCTCTTCTCTCATCTCATGGAAGTTCAAGAAGCAAACTACTATTAGTAGGTCTTCCTCTGAGGTTGAATATAGGGCTCTTGGTAGCCTTGCTTGTGAGGTGCAATGGTTGAACTATTTATTTGCAGATCTTCATGTTTCCTTGTTGAATCCTGCCTCTATCTATTGTGACAATAGATCTGCAATTTATTTAGCTAACATTCCTGTTTTTCATGAAAGATCTAAACACATTGAAGTAGATTGTCATGTGGTTAGAGAGAAGATTCAGAAAGGTCTCATTCATCTTCTTCCTATTGCTTCTTCTGATCAGCTTGCTGATGCCTTCACCAAGCCATTACCTCTTTCATCATTCCTTTCATTTGTTTCCAAGTTGGGTTTGTGTTCTTTGCACCACCCACCTTGAGGGGGATGTTGGTTTATAAGTGTTGTTTTTGCTTGATTATGGTGTTTGGGTCTAAGAATAGGAACATTCCTTTTAAGCATAAGCTAGTTTAACTTAAGTTTCTTAATCTTGTTAAGTTACATAGCCTTAAGCTTCAAGTTTCCTTATTTAGCAAGCTGTTTGGTTTGGTATTTAACTAACTACTATAAATAGTAGGTAGTTACTTTCTTGTATTCATTCATTCAAAATTTATGAAAAATATCTCATACTTTTCCAAAAGCTTTCTTCTCCATAAATTCTAAGAGTAATGATTTACAAAAGGTTTCAAATAATTTAGAACTCACAAACACTTAATAAGTTAGACAATTAAGAATTTACAAATGGTTAAGAAGTTATAGACAATTATTGTTGTCTCCAAACTTTTCACTTTATAAATATTATAAAAGAGTGAACTCAATCCAATGTGGAACTTAAGTTTTCAAAAAAATAACAATTCAATCCTTCCTCTATTATTCTATTATTGATGATGGTATGAAGGTCAACATGTCATTAAAGCCATTAGAAAAGTATGACCAAATCAAACCTATTATATCTTAGGGTCTGTTTACGAGTTGAATTTTGGAAAAAAATAAAGGTTTGGGAGTCATGAAATATACTGGTTAGATGACTCCAAAACCTATACTTTTCATTATTTCTCATTCGAAACTCAATTCGCAAACAGATCCTTAATAAACCAATAGGGCCATCCAAACTCATAAGTACTATGAGGTTGATCTAACACAGACAGGGACAAATCTTAAATAGAAATAATTTCCACATGCTGGGTACTATGCTTTTTAGTCTCCATGTCCTACAAGATGATGAAGGACAACAATTAATTTTACTCAACTATAAATTAATTAATTAACTATACCATTTTCTTCACAAAAATGTATTTATACTCTACTTTTATATATCAATTTTGCATAATTTTCTTCCCGGATAAGAAATAGACGAGTAAGGAATAAGAGAAATTATGGAACCCACTTTTCTTTTTGCTAAAAATGAAGTTAAATAATTTTGTAGGATTACAAATAATACAGTTTCTTTCTATTTATAATGGTCGATGATGTAATCACAATAGATTTGTTTGGTACTACTAAAATTATTCATCATCTTATGAGTAAAGAACTAATGATTGATGAGTTGTCTGTCTTGGTGATATTGATTTTCAATCCTAAATAATATAAATAATTTGGGTTAACAAAGAGAGTACTGATTCTAATGAATGGAGATCATCTATATCAATATTTGGTGTTCCATTGTATACCAATTCAATCAGAAAATGCCAACTAGTTAAGATTTTTTTTTATAAAAACATAAAATAGTGTGTTTTTACTACTTTGTAAAATGTAATTGGTTAAAAACATGGAGACATAAATTTTTAGGGACATGGAATGTTTTTTGGTTGATATATTCAGATAACATCTATTGGAGGAAGAAAAAAAACAGTGCAAAATACATTTGTGCCCAAAAACAAATTCCCCAAAATTTTATTCCCCTTTTCTCCACATCACATATAACATCTCAACCATATTAACTATATACAAAAAGTTGCAATCTTCATAACTATTACTACTATGTTCAGAAAGTTAATCTTTCCAACATGTTTAATTAAACACCTTGCCAATTCAACAAATGGAACATGCATTGGGATTCTCTTCCATACTTTGAACATAATAATGAGTAGTCATGTGAGGATTATATGCCCTATAAGCCTTAACTAGTTCCAACACAGGGTCAGGAGCGGGATCTTTCTTCTTCTCTTCTTTTTTCTCGTCTTTCTTTCCTTCTTCCTTCTTAGGTTCCTCTTTTTTTTCTTCAACCTTTTTGGGTTCTTCTTTCTTCTCTGGCTCCTTGGCTGGTCCTACAGCAACTATGTCTGTTTGCCAGTATTTTCTCAATTTGCTTACCACATTCACTGGATCCACTATCCCTATTACTGTTAGTTTCTTTTCCTTCATATCCATTGATATGGCATCAATACCTAGTAGATATAAATTATAGAGGGTTACTATAACATTCATCATACATTTCTACTTTTAATTAAGATAATTAAAATATAAATGGAAGTTAATACACTAAAACTGTAAAAAAAATGTTACACAATTAATACATAAATATTAAACTATATAAAACATCAGATGGATATTAACAATTTAAAGTTTTTTTTCGTAGAAGTGCATTATCATCTATCATAAATATAATACATTAACACTCTTATTATGTTAAGCCATTTGGACCAAAATTATACTCTACATCTCAATAAAATTGGAGAGGTAAGTACGACACAATAACAAAAAAAAATATATATAACAATGCTTATATCATTTTATTTATTATTAAATTACTTTTTTGTTATTAAAAATATTAGGAGAAAGAAACACTAGCTTATCTCTTCATTACCGAAAGGGATCCTAGTTGAATCTAATATTTTGGGATCTTAGCAATGTAAATTATTTGAAATTTAGTATAGGTAAAAGTGTTGCCTTGCAATATATGAAAGAAAATGCAATAATATCCCCCACAAATACCAAAAGACATTGGAATCATTTTTTAGTACTCAGTAGATACTTATTAAGTAAACAAATATACTTTTTAAGTAAATATCAAATGATAAAGGGAAATATACAATTTTGGTATTGATAATGATTATTGTTGGTAATAATCATTATCTTCTGTGTCAATTGGAGTGATTTCTCTACTAGTGTCTTTTATTGACTTTCTATAATTCATTTTACAAAAGGGTAGATCAAGAAAGTTCAGTGCAGGAACATGACAACATAAACTGAACAATAGAACAATGATGATTTTGTACCTGGAAGTGTTGAAACTGTTTTCAAAGCCTTCTGCTTATCCTTGTCATCATGCAAATCTAACTTTAGTACAACCTTCTGTAAAGCAAAAATCAATAATGATTTAACACAAATTCCCAAAAAAAATCACTTTTTGATCTGTTAAAGAATATTTATAGAACATACATAATCTGAACCAATTAACCATAAAAATATTAAAAAAACACAAACTTGAATACAAAAAATCTATACCAAGTTGAAGAAAATGAAATCTAAACCTTCCATATATAGATCCAGGTTTTAAATTTACATAAAAACTCATTTCAGATTACCCCATGATTGTAAATAAGGATTAATAGAAAAGGAAAAAACAGAGAAGGGGAAAAGAGTATTGCATAAAAGCTCATGAAGAATCAACAAGGATTCAAAGTTCAGTATCAAGTTTAAAAAGTGAATTATCCATTTCCTCACACACAAAAACATGAAAAAGAATAATCAAAATCAGAAAGAAGGAATCATACCTTCATTTCTTTATAATTTATGCAATTATGTGCAAATCAAAGGAAGATATATGAGAAAAGGTTATAGAGAATGAAAAAAAGGGTTAAGAAAAGAGGTAGCTGGGAAGAGAGAGAGAATCAAATTAAATTGTGTTGGAAAAGATAGAAAGAAATATTTATGGGGAAGAGTAATGACATAATGTGTAAAGTAAACTTTAGTGAAAGTATTTGTATATATGTATAAGGTTTTTATTATGTCTACCCATGTGGAGGACCAGGGGACAGGGTAAGTTGCAATGAATGGTTGAAATAAATGACATTTATTAATAATTATGGAATGAAGATCTTCTGTCCCCAAGCGTGTCTCCAATCATATCCCAAGCCAATTAGAAATTATCATATAAATAAAAGGAAAATAAAAAATAACATATTTATCCTAGTTGCTAAAATATGATTAACTTGGGACAGGGTTTGTGATAGGGTTGAGAACCGGTGATCCTTGTTCATAATTATGTAGAAATAAGGAATACGTTTCTTACTCTAAAATCTAAATAGTAAGTCTAGTATTGATTGGAATAATCAAAATATAATAATCAATTCAGTCTTAGCCACTTAGCCTGAAAATTTAGAGGATAAAATATCTAAATAGGAGAAAAAATTTCTTATCAAATATGTGTCTTATTTATTTTTGTTAAGAGATATTTTATTCTCAAAAATTTATTTTGTATGTATTATTTTTCTAAAGCGTCAATAATAATTAAACATGAATAATGCTATAACAATGTATAAAACTTATAAAAATGCAAAAATAAATATATAAGGAGCAATAGTGTATGTGTTTATGAATATTAGATTCAAAAAAATAGTTCATATAAATTTAGAGAAAAATATGTATGCAGTTGTCGGTCCATCATTCACTATTAATGTTTAGTCATTATTAACTCTTCAAATTAAGTCATATATATAAATAATAAATGATGTGTTAACCGTGTATAAATCTTTATACTAAAGTTCGGATAAATATTACCCTAATAAAATTATTTTTTAAATTATCATTAGAATTCTAAGGACCTCTCAATGAAGAGGTAACCAAACGTCATTGTTATGTAGTAAAGTAGAGTACCCCACAGGAAGCTTAGGTTATTGTGATATTTGTATTTTTGACTGACTTAGTCAGGGGCGGCTAGGACACAGGCCCACCTTATTGCAGGGATGGGGTTTAGAATTTAGATTCTTCAAGCCAATTTTGGTGACTTTTAACATATATTATTGACCAATTTTATATTTATTTAATCAAATGTGGGTAGAGTGGTTTTGCAATTATTTTAAGATTTGCCAATTGTATATCAGATTGATTGATCATAGTATTTCATATTGATGGATATACATCAAAGTGGTCTAAAGATTATAAAAATAGAAACAACTTTGATTCATGTAAATTCGACTCAATCAGGTTATATACCACAAAAAAGATAAAACCTTATCTATAAATATTTATGCAACTAAAAAAATTCATTCTCGGAAAGAGTGAATTCTAAGCATGGCGTCAGGTTAGAATTTTTGGAGTTTGTGCTATGGGAATTTTTATTCCATTATTTAAAAACTCTCCATTATAAAGGATCATAGGATGGGTTTGAAATAGATCACATAAGATTTGGGGTAAAATTGGCGGAGCCAAAAAAAACTTCAAATTGCAATTCAAATCTGGCTTAAGCGGGTTGTAGGTCAAGATGCGTCAACCTATATAATATTAAAATTTATTTAATTTATTTTTAAAAAAATGTATATCATTTGAATTTAATGTACGATTTTTTTAATACATTTGTTATAGGGATGACAATGAAAGTCAAACCCGCGGGTACCCGTCTGAACTCAACCCGAATTTAACGGGGAAAAGCCAATGTGATTGGGTTCAGGTTCAGGTTTTACCCGAGTTCAATTTTTGGGTTCGAGTTTGGTATAGTTGATATCTTACCCCAAACTCGCCCCAAACCCAATTAATATATATAAAATTAAAAAAAATACACATAAATACATATATAAAAGGTATATATATATATTTGATATATATATATATAACATTTATGTATAGAAATATATGTTTGGGGCAGGTTTCCATCGAGTTCGGGTTACCCGAAACCCCACGAACTCGGGGATGATATCTTTATTTTCAACCCCGTTTGATTTGGATTCGGGTTTTGAATTTCAGGTTCGGTGTTGGGTATGAGTTACGAATGGGTTAAAGATATGATATCAAACTCAATTATATGATTTTTAAGATAACCTATTTATTAAATCTCTCACTTTTGTTGACTCTCACTTCTTAACACAATATAATTTGTGATTTCACTTTAATATATAAACTTTTTACACTATCAAAAACAATATTATGTCAATTTATAATAATGGTATTATGACTCAAGTTCAGGATGAATTCTATATATCAAAATATAATCATTACTGTAATATATGATCATCATTCTTTATTTTTTATATGATGATCATTTGTATGCTCATTCTTAACACCTTCATAATGAGCTTGTAAGAGTTAAATTTCGTATTGTGGACTTCTTTATGGTAAACAAGTAAGATGTCTTTTAATTTTTTTATATAAAATTTGTTGTAAAAGTTAAATCTAATTAAATACACATTTAAGAAACAAAAAGTAGAATACATATTTATATATTATATATATACGTGTATGTGGTTTAATGTTTCTTCTCATTTGATTTTATACACAACTTTGTTATTGTGCTTAAAATGACATTTTTCAAAATAAGACGAACAATTTAATATTTCAGTGTATAACATTATTCTAATTTATAACTATTTGTTATAAATATTAATCTATTTTTTCAAAGTTGATAACATCAATGCTTATTATATTTTTTATTATAAGTTCATAATATCATTATGTTGTAAAATAAATTTTACGTAAGGCATATTACCAAACTAAAGGTCCTTAAAAAGAAAAAAGAAGAAAAAACGGGTAGCCCTAACTAACTGGTGAAAGCCTAACCCGAATTTTATTTTAATATAGTCTAGTCGATCCGGTCTAAAAAACTTGAATTCAATATAATGTACCAAGGTACCCAAGCCCTATGAATTTCATATCAGGACTTTTGTAGGCCCAATGTTATTTGTCAAAATGATCATATTTTATACCAGTGTTGTGATAATCGGGCCGGACCGGACGGTCTGACCGGTTCGATCGCTGACCAGACTTGAAAACGACCATGTTTTGTAGTCTTAACCGAATGAGTAGTTGGACCGCTTTGAACCGGATAAATTCTGGTTCGACCGTGCTAAACTCGGTTAAACCGGAATAACCCATGAAAAAAAACTAGACGGCTCACTTAAATTTTTAAAAAAATGGAACATTACTCTAATGTTTTGTTTATTTCGGTCAAAAAATGATAGAGATATGTTACTTCAATATAGTTATATAAAATTTACATTTATATATAATTATTAATAAATTTTTTTAATTATATTTAAAATCATCCGGTCCGACCGGACGACTTAACTGGTTAAATCGGTTAGACCTAATACGGAAGCTCTTCCGGCTTGACGTCCGGCTCGGGTTTCACAACATTGTTTTATACACTCTTTTTATGACATTTTAACTACTTGATCAATTCGTATGAATGAAAGTTTACTAATACATGATTAAAACTTATTTAATTGGTTAAATCTCACATCTTAAGTGTTTTATAGGCTTAATCCGGAGTAATAATTGCAAAAAGATAAATTCCGGACAAAAAACAAGAATCCAGCCATGAGTAGTCCAAGTAAAATTTTAAAACACATTCGTTCACCATTCGATCGAGTTGAATTTTGAATAGGTTATTCCTAATTGATCGGTCTTCAACGTGAACGGTAGGATCGTCAAAATAAGCAAAAGTTGGTGCACAAATATCACTGAAAATCAGCATTTAGCCAGTGTTTTGTACGCACTCAACACATGTACTTGTGCTCAGCACAATGGGTGGTATGCTAAGCAGAGGTGCAGAGAAAATTCGCGCGTAACCAACTTGAGGTGCACTGAAAATTTGCGCATAGCCAGCTCGGTATTAACACATTGTTTGGTGGCATTAAAATGATTCCATCATTAACTATATGAATTTTTGTACCGTTATTTTATTTGATTATAAATTTAATTATTAAAATAAAAGGTAAACAAATATTTTTACTATGAAAAACTAGAAAAGAATAAGTTCACACATGTTAGTAAACTCGCTAGTTTACATATTATTTATACTAGTGCGTTCATGGATACTTTGTGCGGTCGTACATGCTGAGGTACATTCTTATTTTATTGTACTAAAAATTCAATTTTTATATATTTCATTTTGGAGAATTTGAGTATATATTTTGTTGGTGTACTTTATATTATAACTTTTTATTCATTAAAATGTCTAATTTAAGATGAGAATGGTGGTGTCAACTTACAATTAATATATTAGTAGTATTTACCTATAATTATTAGTTTTTTTAATTTAAAAATGTTAAAGGTGAAACAAGAAAATAGAAATTACTATATAGTAATTTTACCTTTATAGATCATATAGAAATATAAAAGTATAGATGATATTTTATCATTATCTTATAAGTTATTGAAACAAATCTTCTATAACATTAAGGGTGGAAACATGTCAGACTGCCTATTAGGGGCCTATTACCTGGCCTATAACAGGTCAGACCAGACTAGACTTTTTTACTAAACATGTCAGACTTAGGCTTCTCCAAAAGCCTATTTCACCGAAATAGATCAGACTCATGCCTTTTAAAAAGCTTATTAAGTATAACAGACCGACCTATGTTATTATATTTTTATAAATTATTTTTATAACATGTACAAAAAACTAAATAATAAATTTTTTATGTGAATCTAATATGACTTAGAGATTAGACTATTTAATAATTGAATATTTAATTGTTGAGACTTGGACTTAAATACATAATCCAACTCATGTTAAATATTAGAACAATATCATATTTTACTATGATATTAAAAGACATTGTTTTGTATATTCTAACCTCAAAGGCACCACAAATCCTAATTGCTAAGTACATAACCCTAATGATGAAAATAATTGTGATAACAATGTAAAAAATTTCACACTAATAGTTATAATTATAATAATTTTTTTAGTTTGTACATAATGTGTTAAATTTTTTTAGCTTAACAGGTCAGGTCAGACTTTTAAACAAACCAGACCTAGACTTTGAATTTTTTTAAACAGGCTAACAAGTCAGGTTAGACTCTTATATGCTATATAGGCTCGGTCTGTTTAAGGCAAAGTCTGACCTGATCTGGTATGTTTTCACCCATATATAACATAAAGAATGTCACTTGATATGATTGGTTAAAATATATATATTTATATTAAAAGTTTAATAAATAAGTATTTTTTTAGAAATCATATCAAGTGGCAATAGGATAGAATGCTCCTTATCTATTCTTGAAGACATCCTTATCATTAATGAGTAACATTTTCCTTATTAAAAATTAGCATGAAAACTAGTTTTATTAAACTTAGACCGATCAATGATTCGATCAGCGCGTTAAGTCAATGAGTCATTCCTAGTGAGTCAATGGTTGGACTATTTAACACATTAAAAACTCTAAAAAATTCAAAATATTATATAACATTATTTAATAACTTTTATTCCAAATTTAAAACATTACAATACCTAATTAAACAACCAATTATAAAATGTTACAAATAAGTTGAAAATGTCATCAAACAATATATGTGTTATGATTTAATTGCAACAAATGCACACAATAAATTTAAAATTTAATTAAACAATAAAAGTGTTGCTTTAAGTTAATAGTTAACACATTTGATTCCTTTTTATCTCAAAACAACATCATTTTGGTTATTTTTTAAAACATTTTTTGATTGACTCAATCAGTCCAGCCAATATTCAGTTACCGATTTTAGGTTTAAACTAACTGAGTCAAAGTAAGTCAATTCAATTTTAATCCAAACCCGATTAGATAAGAGGCTCTGATTAATCAAATGTGGTTTATGATTGAACCGATCAGACCAGCCGAAACGAACCCCCTTCTCTACTTGTGTTACGTGTTTTTTCAGTTAAACCCCACCCTTTTTTCCGGACCCCCGCTTTGTTTCCTAATCTCACCCCATTCTTCATCCAACTCTCATAATCTCTTTCCCCAACACCTTTTTTTAATTTCAATTCAATTCCTTTCATTTTCCACATGGATCCATTTGATGAATCAATTGCTAAAACCGTCTCATCAAATTCCTTCAATTTTCCATCATTAAATCACTCTTCCTTTCTCGAAATCAAACTCTTCTACGTTCGAATTTCTCATTGTTTAATCGATTCTGTTCCTAATCATCTAACCCTCCGTCACCGTCAGATCGCTGTATCTCTCGAGATCAACGGCTCCCATGTCCCCGCCGCATCCTACGCCCCTCCCCTTACCCTCCGCCGTGACCGCGTCGACAGGGACACCGCCGAGGTCACTTACGTCAGCACCGATACCGTTCGCGTCACCGGGAGCCTCGAGTTCGAGGTGTACGAGAAGGAAGGGATGTTGTTGTTCCTATGCGGGTCCTTGGAGCGGTTAGAGGGTGGTTATGGGAATGCGGGTTGGGAAATTGAGTGCCACGTGGCGGCTGGTTCGATTGGGTTGGGGTTCTTTAGGCCGAAGGTTGGGGTTTCGGCGCCGTCGGTTGAGGTTTATGTTGCAGGGTGTTGCTCCGGTGTGCCGGTGATTTTGAGTAAGACTATTCGGATGAGTTCGAGGAGGAGAGTGCCTCGGCATGCCACACTGGATGCTATTCCCGAAGACGAGGAGATGATGATGATGAAGAAGGAACATGAAGGGGTGAATGAGATGATTCCACATGGGAAATTGAAGGTATTAGTTTCATGAATTCACATTGTTCTTGTTATTTGATTGTGATTAATGGTTAATCAATTAATAATTATGTGAGTAATGACTTATGATCGATTATTTGGGTGATTGCTTTTGGAGTGAAGTTAGGTCTAGATAATTTTAGTGGAACGCATCTTATTTGAATTATTGAATATTTAAAAAGTATTTTTTAAATTGTATTGCCTTGACTGATTAGAGAGTGTGGCACTAGGAGTGACACACTAGTCGGGGGTGACAACTCGATTCTATAATGGTAGGAAAACCTATCGCAAACGACTAGTCCCACAACCTCTCACGATTCATATGTCTAGTGCTAGGTTTGATGGGTGTTAAGTAGTGAAGTCCTTTGTTGGTTGAGTACTTGAGTATATAGTAATGAACCACTTATAATGTCCAGTGCTAGGTTTGAGGGGTGTCAAGTAGTGAAGTCCTTTGTTGGTTGAGTACTTGAGTATATGTGTAATGAACCACTTATAATGAATTTGGGAATCCTCAAGTAGCTAGCTTTTGGGTGGACTTAGACCTAGTAATTTCAATATTAGTGTCTGTGTTAGTGGTATGTGTTAATATTATGCTGATGTGGTTCTTGCTGTTTTGAATAGTGTGTTTGAACTGGCATTGGACAATTTGTTTGCTGTTTTCAACGGACTAATTTGTGAGTATGACTCTTGTAGGTTTTGAATAATCTGTTTTCAACGGACAACTTGAGTATAAGCTTTTGGTCTTGTATGTTTCTTTTATGCTCCTGGCTAATGTCTGAATTATGCATGAAATTTCAAGGACATGTCATTTTGGGTATGTCAAGGTCACTAGCTCAGAAATGTTGCCCTCATTTTTTCTTTACACTGTATACATCTTCCCTACTGAAGTAATACACACTGACACACATTATTTGGCTACTTTATAGTTTGTTGGAGACAGAAAAAAGTTGATTTTTCATTTTCTATAAGCTGTATAGAACATTTTAACATTCCGATAGTTTAGTTTTGACACAGTGGATAGCTCTGCCTCTATTACCATCCAAAACTTTGATTATTATATGGTATTGTAATTGCAATCAGGCTTTTATCTGATTCTGTTACTAATTTTTCAATGAATCCCATTGCACGCAATATTCGTCTAGCATTAATACTTAGACTGGGAAGCAAGGCCCCTTGGTGAATGTGGTACTTTTAGTAGCTCGTTAGGTATCATGCTGATAAGTGAAGCAAGTCATTCTTTGTATTGTCTGTTAATCAAGTTTGTATTTTCTATTCTGATTACTGCTTGTAGTATTATGGTTGAATTTATGCGGAAATATTGCTGCTTTCAGTTATTCCTTCTTTCAGCTATGTACAATTAATCACAAGTGTTTAGGAAGGACTCATCAGTGTGAATGGGTGATTGACCATGTAGTGAAAGCTATGTGATTTTGTATGTTTCTTTACATGGAGTCACACTCCTGGCTTTTTATCATGTGTAATGTCTGAATTATGCATGAAATCTGAGGGACTTTTTATATTGGGCATTCAAAGTCATTTCTCTGAAATGTTACTTCGAGAATTTCTATATCACAGTTACACTACTTACATCTTCCTTACTGGAGTAATATATATTCATATCCTACTTAGGAATGAAGAACCTGTAATTGAATTTGACAACATAATAATTTGTTGAAGAAATAAAATGACTGCTCATTTTCAATCAGCTGTATAGAACATTGTGATGGTTTTGAAAAGTTTGGTTACTCTATTATATCATAATCATACATCTCTGGTTATATTGCTAACTTATAAATGTGCCCATTAAGGATGCAGCATTAATACTTGCTTTAGTAACTAGGCAGACTCTCTGGTTATTGGGGTACTCCTAGAGTATTAGTAGATGGTTAGGTATTATGCTGATAAGGGATGAAAGCTGAACTTATTTGTTGCTGACAAACTCAATTATATTTCTTAATTCTTATCCTAGAGAAAACAACAGCAACAACAATCAACGCTTTGTCAATAGACATGATTTATGATGAAGCAATATGGCATTGTTACATCCATGTAGCTTTATCTGCCTAGTGGGAATAAGGCTGAGTTGTTGTTTTATGTTGGAAAAAACTCATAAATTTCATGCAAAGTCATGTCGGCTAAACTGTTTCCTACCTTTTATTCTGATCACTACTTGCAGAATATGGTTCAACAGATGCAAATAATAACCCCTTTTCAGCTATTCCTTGTGATTTTAATATTTAATTTGTAGGACCAGGATCTGACTTGCTCCATGCAAATATCAGAATGGTTATACTTGTCCATTTTTCCATAAATTAATTTAATTTTGTAGTTTGCATTGGTTGCTAATTGCATTGATGTTTTTTAAAATACAGCTGGTCAAGATATGGATAGTAGAGGTCTAGCTTCACTACCTGTCTTACCTGAGCCATATGATTTTCAAACTTACATTTGTTTAACACTGATGTTATGATGCAGGTAACAGGGTCAGAAGGTGATGATTATGATTCTGATGGGAAGATGAGGCATGGTTTCTACACTCAAGAGATGTATGCTGGTGAGGACGGACAACTTACATGGTTCAATGCTGGTGTAAGAGTTGGCGTCGGCATTGGTCTTGGGATGTGCCTAGGAATTGGAGTCGGTGTTGGCCTGCTCATGCGTTCGTATCAAACGACAACCAGGAGCTTTAAGAGGAGATTTTTCTAAACGGTAATCTTGATTTTGTTACACTAGTTTAATGGAAAGCACAAGAAAAATATTGGAGTTCTTCGAAGAGTCCTGGGTGTGGATTTTAAGGAACACATAATCCGATAACTTGAATGTGTGTAACCGAAGTTTTGTAGATGAGTGAAGGTTGTGCATGAGTTTGTTAGCTTGGTTGTAGATATGTTAATTTGTCAAGTAGATTTGCATATTTGCATTTGATGTAAATTCTATCTGATCCCCTTGACATCAAGACATATATCAATAAAAAACAATACACTACAAGGATGTGGTTCTGGTGTTCAATGGCCATCACAGACTTGAACATGTACCGGAATTTTAGGGTCTATTGTCATGTAGATATTAATACAATTTTGGTTAGTATATTTATTATTATATTGTGTTTTATTTGGTTCAAAAGTTCAGAGCTACAAAATAGCAAAGCAACCTAGCACCCATCATGAGATATGTATTGTCTGTGAGCATGCTGGTTTGTAATAATATTATAGAGGATGAGGTATATTGGTATATTGGTAACAAGGGGGAAACTCTTGAATGAACTTGAATATAAAGTAGTAAGAAATGGAGAGTCTATCGCATTTAGTCTATTGATATCTCGATGCACTTGAATGAGTGTAATATTCAATGTTGTTGAAACCCCACTTTAATTAGATTAAACTGTCCTTTTATATATAATTAATATTGAAGTATCATTATGTCTAACACTCAGATACCTAGATAAAATAGGTGTCTCTACTTCATGCCTCCTTCCTGGTATCTTTTGTCAAAGAACCATGTCAACAACCCACTCACAACAGGAATAACATCACCTTTCCCCCACACACATTTCTCCTTATCAACTTTCCTTTCAGCTTAAATCTCATGCTCACTATCCAACATCAAAACAATTTTCTCCTGCATGCATGCATTGTCAGTCTTTGTTCGAAACTCGTACTCGGGTAAAACAAGGCGGATAATTGAAATGCGGCAAAAAAACAACTAACAAGATTTCCATAATTATAAAAGGACAACAGAAAATCCATCTTTGATGCAGGAGCTGCGGACAAGTACAAAAGTTCATGATTAACAATGACGACACTGTCTATACCTAAAACCCAGGTCTAGCTCTTGACCTGAGTTCCATCTCAAAAAGCCTCTGAAGTGTTTCTGGATGATTTCTTCCACTGGCAACATCAGATGCTAACAAAATAGCCAAAAAGTATAAATCAGGAATAGATGATAAACAAAGAAGGAAAAAATGAAGATGAAAATTGAGATGTTTTTCAAAAGAATAAAATAACAACAGACTAGTAAAATAAGGCATGGTATCTTCCAATAACTGCTAATTTACAAAAATTAGATGTCCTTGTATGTTGATACTCAAGGCTAGAAACAATTATGTATAAATGAACACCGCAATCACAGTGAAGACTTACACACTTAATCTGGCCGGTCAGTTTATATGAGGAAATGCACATGTATTTGTGTGAGTGGATGTATGTGTAACTGTGTAAGTGTAGTGCACCCATTTCTGGTGGAAAAATGAGTGTACTTGCTTGGATAAACCATCCGCGATTGACTACATAGGGCCAGCGTGATTTGAAAATATCTAACGAACAACCATGCACTCATAAGCCATGCAATCTTTGGCTAGAAAAGTAAAACAACATTTTTGTTCAAATAGATTTTTGTTGTCTATCAAATTAGGATAGATCAACCCTATAAGAATCAATCACAACCATCAACATTGTGAACTTTAATAACATCCAAAAATGATTAGCATAAAAAAAGAAACAGATCTAAACCTATAATTTTGAGACCATGTGCAACAAGCTTTAGCTCTAGATAGTCTATTCACGTAAAACTATCATGTGTCAATTATCATCTAAGGTCATTGGATATCTCTCCCTAGTTCATTACCATCTAAATAAATGAAGGTACAGCAATATGTTGCACATTTAAGTTCGCTATAAAAAAACACATCAAACATTGTTTTACCTTGGAGGGGCATTCCAGGTCTACCAAAAGGAGACTGCCGGTGACCACTAAATGGGAAGCCTTGTATTGGGTTTGGTTCCTGTACAAAAACATTCATTGGATTGCTGGGATGAGCTGGAGGAGGCACACCCCCTGGGAATCCTCTAAATAAGTGAGGGGGCGGAAGATTCTCTTGCATATGCATCTGTTGTAACATAGAATGTTGAGCAGGAGGATCAAACCCGGTTCGAGTATTACTTGGTTGATCGAAAGGAGGATGCATATTTCCAGGAAATTGATGATTGGGTGGAGATTCATGATGAACCATGCCTTCAGTAGTCATGAGTTTCATAAAAGGGCTAACATGAGGAGGATGAGATTGAGAATCCAGTTGATTGAACATTGGACCCATGTGGTTCAATTGAGGGGGCTGGAGACGAGAGAACCGTTGGACGTTAAGATTCTGATATGGAATACCTGGCTCCCTAATATCATTAGGACCACGAGAGTATGCTAGACCTTCTAGATTTCCCACATTAGGTTGTTCAACTCTGAATGCAGGGTTCAGGGCCGCCAGTTTTCCAGTAATGTCAACTGGTATGTCTTGGGACAAATTCGTTTGAGCTGAATTGGCAGTAGACAAAAAGTTTTGGAGAGGATCACCAACTGCGATCAAGCTATCTCCTTCAGGAAAGTGAAAATCATTAGGCCGATTGAAACCACTAGCCTTGACAAATTTACCTTGATGTTGCAATGAATTATCCCCTCCCTGAGGGTCACCATAACCTAACCACGGCTCTTCAAATCTATTTGGATTGGGTTGATGAGTTCTTTCTGATGGCAGGATACCACTTCCATGCCTGTTCAGTGCATGTTCGCCTGCATGAGGGAGACCATTCTCTGAGGCTGGGAAAAGAGACAGAATTGAGTCTGAAACATCAGGTCCTGCTGATTCAACTGAACCCCTTCGAACAGAAAGGGGTGCTCCAACTGATTGCAGCTCCTTCATAAAAGCTGTTCCAAAAAGTGTTTCTAGAGTCAATTGCTTCGATGAATTTGAAACATCTACATTTGCCTCTCCTAGATCATCATGTATGTTCGGAGTAGTGGCTCTGTCAGTGTTGCATACCTTGTCAGCAAAATCAACATCTAGAATAGAAGATTTTCTAATACCTTTATGGCAGGTTCCTTTCTGTAACAAAGAAAGGAGTTGTTGGGATGCGTGATTATCACTATTTGAGTTTGACTGCTCAGTATTCACGTAAGAATCTGTGTCCTGTATGGTTTGCTGAAGGGATAAACTATTTTCATTAATTTGTGACAGAATTGATTGTTCAAGATCTTCACATGTAAGAACTGCCGGTACAAGCTCGGGTTTATCACTCTTGTACAATTCCTCAGAGTTATCAATAGCGGTATGTGCTACATTTGATGTCAAATGCTCATATGCAGGTTCAACACTTTGGAAAGGAAAAGCAGGTGCAACATTCCGCGTTTTCTCAAGATCGGAAAACTGCAACCCACCTTTTTCACCACCAACAATCAGCGAGAGCAAGTCATTTGGCCCATGTGTGAAGTCACCCAATGGCTTCTTCTCTGCAAAAAGGACATAAAATAAGTCAGAGTATATAACTTGAAGAGCCTACAATCATATTAACTATTGAAGCATCTTTTTACATACCGTCTTCAACAAACCAATGGGCAAACTTAGAAGATTGGAAGGCATGTGGACTCCATGTCTCATCTGCTTTATCATCAGGCTGCAATCAAAGCAAGAGCATAAATAGTCAAATAAATAGTAACAATATAGAAGTATAGAACAGAAGCTGGAAATAAAAAACTTATCCAGATCACAATATATCTAAGAGCAATAACCAAAGTAAAAACCTAATCTTTAATCATGCATAAATGAATTACCAATGGAGGCTTGGATAAAATCCAAAGACCAACCAATACCTCAATTATTTAACTGAAACATTACACACACATCTTATTTTCTAGACACTACTGATATGAAATTCTAGCTATTTCTACAATTACCTCAACAACACCTCTTGTGCTGCCACTTTTAACTGATAGAGCATTGACAAAAAGCTTGTTTAATATAGAGTGAGAATCATTCTGACTGGAGACTCCTATGGCCTCTATCCCTTTTAGTTCAGCATTAAGTTTTATAAATTCACTGGTGTCTGATGTTTCCAAGGTTTCTGAAAGAGCAGATCGCTTCCTCAATTGATCACCATTTCCAATGTTAATATCTTGAATATCCACCACTGATGGTATATTCAAGATATTCTCTTTCTCGTTAGAAATTGGAACATTTAAACTTGTAATTTGATGATGCAGTTGATCATCATGTGCTTGATTGGTTGATAACTTCCCTTCATTATTTTCCGATATATGATTACCTCCAATGTTAGTTGATGTTTTAACCCCCATGTTTCTTTCCGATAGCGTGCTTGCAAAACCAGGGGGTATAAGTGGTCTTGATGTTGAAGCAATGTGTGCAAGAGAAGATTTCTCAGAATCATCACTTAAAACAGATAAAACCACAGGAGACTCCTCTGACTCATTGCTTCGCTTAACTAGTCTCTTATCATTGTTGTCTAGCAATGAAGTAATGTAAAAAACATCTTTATTCTTGTCTGGGTTCAACTTCTGCTTTTCTTGGAAAGCTTTCTGTTGTTCCTTTCTCATCAAATCGAAAGAAGCTGGCAAGAAAATTGTCAACAATTTAGTTTGAATTCGTCAAGCATAAATTTAACCATGAATCTAAGTACAGAAATAAACAGGACTTGGTAAAGCCATAAAACCGAGAATAAAACAGCCTCTACCACAATATCTGTTTGAAAGGAGTAGTTACCTCTTCTTTTCTTTTCCTCTTCCGCCCTGTCCTCATCTGCACACTCTGATGAAGAACCAAATGTTTCATCATTATAATTGTCGTGAGTACCCCTACGCGAGTGAGGTGCCTGGAAAATATCAGAAACCAAAAAAATCACAAGACATATGTTGGAGTTACTTATGATTTCAATCCTTTCCATAGCTTCATCATAGTAATTAAAAATCACACTTGAGACTCTTTGAAGGTGATGAATACTACAAATTAGCTAACATACAACTGTCTGAGATAAAACAACTATATCTAACCTTATAAGGGCCTGAACGCTGATAGGGTTCATTAGCAAGTTTTAGCTGGTAATTGTCATTAGCTTTAAACTTTGGAGCAGACAGCCCAGGGGCATACCCAGAGGGCCTTGGAAAAGAGCCACTACCTAGAAGTCCATCATGCTCAGGAACTTGCCAAGTCCTACGAGACTGGTTGCTCAAATGTTTTCCAGAATCTGCAATTTTATATTAACAACAAAATTCAATCAATATAGCACTTGACTTCACAGTATCTTCTAG
Organism: Lupinus albus; assembly: GCA_009771035.1. Taxonomy (NCBI): domain Eukaryota; kingdom Viridiplantae; phylum Streptophyta; class Magnoliopsida; order Fabales; family Fabaceae; genus Lupinus; species Lupinus albus. The sequence goes on from CM020015.1 coordinate 8,217,674, forward strand.
TTTAACATTTATCAACATCACATAGATAGAGTGAATCGTCCCATATCAGTCCAAATGGTTGTAATTCATAAAGCAAATTATAGATTCTTCTACGAAAAAGCAAATGGGTGATCTAATTGATCAAGTCTAAACACCTGATTCTCGTACAGACTGAGAGTCAGTGTCTTTATCAGACCTTCCAGAAGAACGAGTATCCCATTTTCCATGGGTCCCCCGCAAAGAGCTATTTGTGTCCCCTCTGGTGGGAGGGGATGAGCTGTACTCATTTCGTCTGAAACTATGCGTTGACAAACCACCAGTACTTCTATGTCGATCTATGAGAGCATCTTCAAATTCACTGCTTTTGAAAGAGCACATGTTTAAGAATCAAAAGCAAAGCACAACATAATAACAGAAGAGTGGCAATTGTGGAAAAAGATGGGAGACAATGAGTACGTAAAATGCAGAAAGGTTCGAAGTTGTGGCTGTGATTATGTTGTGCCTACCCAAATCGGGCAAGTGTAGAAAATGTGGCCAATGCAATTGCAAAGACTACCATAACCACAATATTGTCGTTCAATTGCAGGTGTGGACCACAACTTAGAACCCTTCCCTGCATTATTTATTCCAAGAAAAAATACAAACCATGCATGTGGTACATAGCATATTTCACCTTAGAAGTGATCGATCAAAATCACTGGGCAATTCTTTGCAGATATCCAACTCACTGAACGATAACAAGAACTCTCTTGTGTATGAGAATTTTAACTTCCTATTCCTAAATCACCAGCACAAGATAATTGTCAAATATGTATCATATTTGGTCAAAAGCATTAAAGATAAGGTAAAACAGACAGAGATAAAAAGGTTACTTCTGCAATTCATGATTAGTTGGCTGATCCAACAAGTTTCCATCTTCATTTTCTAAGCTCATTTTGTATGCTTGACCGAGGAATTTCGATCACTAAAGCTTATGAATAATGCTAAATATCAACCTTAAGAAGCTCAAGTCAATAAAACTATACTCTAGGAATGATATTCATCCCCCAACACCATAACCAGTAAAAGCTTAAGTTTGAATAATTCTAAATTTCAAACTGCCACATTCCAGAACCTATATATACCACCCATTGAAATTCTCAAACTACCACAATTTTCAAGCAACAAGACCCATCATTCTAAACAAGCTCAAAATCCTTTTTTGGTGAAAAATAACCAAAATTCCATTCCTATTTCAATGTTACCGCAAATCAGAATCCATGCCTCTTAAGATAAAGGTGGGAAATCAATTTATTATAAGAAATTCAACTTCGGGAACAGAATCTTCGGGGGTTTTTGCTAAACCTAAAAGGTATTCCATGGAAATCGAAATTAGGGTTTGTGGGTCATGCAGGTGAGAAAAATGGATCGAAGATAAGAGGAAGAAAGAGAAATTGAATAATCAAAATGAACAATTTTTGGGAGAATTTTACTGTGATCGATGGGGGATTGAAGGAGAGAAGTGAAGAACCATGAGAGATTTGAAGAGAGGTTTCAACGATACAAATGAAATTACTTCACGCGCGTTTGTATTGTTCGTGAGGGAAACGCTCTCTCATGCTTCGCGCATGCTAAAATGGATGAAATGAAAAACTTGCATCTTAGTAAGGTTCCGATTCAATTTTATTAATGTTATTTTTTTCTAAAGGGATCCCCTAATCTTTTGGGTAAAAAATTAATTTCTTTCGATATATGTGGCTATTCTTCTCAATAAGTGTTGCTCCCAAAAAAATCGAACTCGTAAACATATTATGGTGGAAGATTTCAATTCAAAACCTTTTTAATCTTAGAAATTGCTCGGGTTATTATGGTGCCTTTTTTTTAAACATATTTTTATATGAGATTATCGTCAATGTTAAAAGTATTTATGATGTTTATGGAGGTTGGTTTATATTATCAATATACTAGGTTCACCATTATATCCATGGTTTTTGGGTATTGAGGTTTGGATTGAAATATTTGATTTAGAATCTAGAAATAGTGTAGCAATGGATAACTTAAGGATGAAGAAGAAGACAATAACCATGTATTTAATGGATGTGATAAGCACGAGTGATGCGTAACACTATATCAATTGTTTTTATTACGGGTTAGGTGACATTCATTGTCTTAATAGTTAGGTTAGTTAGACAAACTATTTTGTAGTTAAATTCAATTACACTATTTCCATTTCCATATCTATATACTATATAAGAAAATAAAGTTCTTATTGCTACATGTTATCTCCTCATCAATTTTTTCCTTTCTAAAGTGTTCTATACTACTACTATGTACATTCCCACACTACATCATCACTTTTCTACATTTTATATTTTAAACAATTTAAATGTTAATTAATGTTTGGCCTTGTGTTTTGTTTTGTGAAAAAGTATCAACTATTGAACATTAGAGGAGATTGAAATCTCTTTTCACATCCAACCTATTTTTCTTTATGTTTCACATTTCCTTTCAAATCTACCCTTACCCCTTCATCTATTCTCTAACTCTTCATTTCTCTCGTACTGCTACAATTCGTTCGCAGTTTGTCATCATCACAAAATATATGTTTTTCTATTTCTCTTCAAACAACATTCTCTTCAACAATCTTTCATTTCCAACTATTTTTTGTTTACTTTTTCATTAATTTCTTTATTTTTTATTAGTGTTCTTATTGATTTCATTATTATTTTGATCGGTTCTTTCAACAGTTCTCTTCGTTAACGTCTGATAAGCAAGGGTATCATCCTAAAGGACGATCAAACCTTCAAAACATGTGGAATATACTCGATCTCATTTTATATATATATATATATATACATTCATTTACAATATTCCATTTGTTTGTTTTTATTATTGATATATTTATTTCGTTATTTACATTTTTTCTCTTCATTTGTAGTTTGATTCTCCCTTCTAGTATCTCTACACTTTAGTTTTATCTCTCTTAATCTTATTTTATTTATACACTTTTTTATACATAGAATCACTAATTTAATTTTTTTGTTTTGCATGTTTCGGAAACAACTGAAGTATATTCTACTCTGAACTAAGGTAAGAATAATGGATAGTTATTTACGGTTTTGTATTTTATTTTTTTATTCGATGATTTTAAAAATCTATTGTTTAAAATATATAGAGTAAATTACACTCACACCCCCTCAGTTTTAATGAAATTACACAAATCACTCCTCCCTTTTTTGTCCTTACACCAACCACCTCTCTCTCCTACACAAACCACCCCTAAATTTATACATACATTACACTTACTACCCCTGCATGTTATAAAAGTGTAATATTTTAAAGAAAAAATGTGTAATGAATGTAATTAAGTTAAACAAAATATTGTGCATTTTGTAACATTTCAAATAGTACAAAAGCGAATGTTTCTTTATTATTCTTGTGTCATTAAAAAATACATTAATAATTTCAAATAAATGTTTAAATAACTTTTATATTATTTTATAACGAGTCAAATAATGAAGATGCATTGACTCTTATATTATTTGGATTTGTCTACACAATATACAATATTTTGTTTAATTAATTGCACACATCATATATTTTTTGTTTAAAATATTACACGTTTATATCATGCAGAGGTAGTCAGTGTAACATATGTATAAAATTAGGGGTGGTTCATGTAAGGACAAAAAAATGAGGGGTGGTTTGTGTAATTTCACTAAAACTCAAGGGGTGTGAGTGTAATTTACTCAAATATATATTTGTTGCTTATGTTACCGCGGTCATTTGGGTTCATTGAGAATGGTAGCACCAATAGATTCAATGATCTTCTCTCTTCTTTGACATTTTACAATTTTTTGGATCGTTTTGTATGATATAATTAAAAATAATAATAAGTTATAAATTCTAACATTTCTTTTTCTTTTTACATCTACATGTACTAAAATAGTTATAAATTCAAACATTTCATTTTTACGTTTCATGTATAGCAAATGTGTAGTCAAATGCTCATGAAGTATTTAGTTAACTAATTAAACAAATTTCTCCATTTTTATACATAAATGTAACAAAAATAAAGATATTTCGTTTTCAGATATAATTTCCTTATATTATTACAATTGCTCGTAATTCTTAACATATATAAATGCATATCACATTAGAGACAACCTTTATTTTGAAAAATTAAGGCCTAAATAGTGGTAAATAATGTGTGATATCAATTAATATATTATTTTAGTGGTTGTAATCCAAAAAAATAATGTCTACTTTATTTTGAAAAAAAATCTAAACATTTAATTACAACATTCTCATTTTAATTTCATTTATTACAATTGTTCATGCATTTAAATAGCGCTGATTGCTGATCATTTATTACTATTACTTTTTAGCGTTCATACATTTTAATTTCATTTATTATTACTTTAATTGCTAATCAGTTGCAAACTAATAATTAATAATTAATCACTACTTTGAATAAATACTGTCGATCATTAGGATAGAAATAAAACTGATAAACATGTCTAAGGGAATAAAAACAGATATTGTCATTTAATGTGGTGCAATTGGTGAGATCGGTGATGCTATTCAAGTTGGCAAATAATGTATAGTAATCACTACCTGCAAATTAGTATGTATGCTTTGTTTAAAAAAAATCTAAAAATTTAATTAAATTGTTCTCATTTTCATTTATTAATATTGTACACACATTTCCATTACTATCTTTAAAATATTTTAGCAGTTTTAATCCTAAATAATTAACGTCTCTATTATTTTGAAAAAGAATTGAACTAAGTAATTACAACTACCCTATTTCAATTATCAATTATTACTGAGACATATATTAAGAACCATATTTTTATGCATACAACAAACTTTTATAAAACACATTTTCATTACCTGAGAAATTTCAAACCACAACCTAGTATAATAACAATAAATTTTTTTGTTTTCCTTAAGATGAAAGAAACCATTTAATCAATATCAAGGCACCAAAGTTAATATTTTCAAGTTAATTCTCATCCAAACATATCAACCAATAAATTGCCAAAATAATGCAAGAAACTATGGTTCAGCAATTTCAACCAATACAATATAAGACATATATCAAGAAATATATTTTTATGCATACAACAAAGTGAGCAATCCAATCATGTTATCATCACAATCAACATCAGAGGACTAACATCATGGCTTCAAGATATTACAACATTTTTCAAGCAAAAAAAAAAAACATTTTCTCCTACATGGTTGGAATTTTTTTTCTTAAAACATATTTTTATTAAAATCAATATAAATAATTTCTATAGCATAATATATGAAAATAGAATACATCCATGAGCAAAACATAACAAAATATAGAAACCATTTAAAGCATGCTTGGCCAAATGAATCATGGAAGGGAAAGATTATTTTTTAACATGGTTAAAAAAAAGTCTTTTCCTTTCAAAATAATCCCAATGGATGATTCACCAATGAAACCAATCCCATAAAATCCAACAAAAATCATTTAGTTGAAAACTTAGATTTGAAGAGAATGAAAAATCCTAGAGACATTTGGACACATGCAAAAATTGTGTGTGGTCTTGAGTTTGATTCTCCAATGGTTATGAGAATAAGATTGGAACAACTAAGTGAAAGAAAAGATGATGAACAAAGATACTGGTAAAATGAGAGCAGATATGGAAAACTTACCTACATGGTGTTCACTGCGAAGGTGTTGTGTCTGATTCTATAACCATCAAGTGGTGACGGTGAACGGAAGCGGTGGAAGCCGAGCAAAGATGAAAATGGAGTTATTGTTGACAATGGAGGGATGATGGCTAGCAATAGAGAAAGGGACATTTTTGCAGGTTTGGGAAAGAAGACCCCATTTTTGCAAATAACAAAAAATCTAAGTCTTTATTTGTTGCAAAAGCTAAAACCTACCCATTTGACTTCCATGCATATGATGAATTCCATGGTCACACCCTTTATAACATACTCACAAATGGGACAACATCACCTGTCCCTCACAACATTTTTCTCCTTAACAACTTTCCTTTCAGCTTCAGATCAATTTCCTCCTGCATACATTGTCAGTCTTTGTTCGAAACCTGTATCCCGGGAACACTGAGCAGCAAATTGGAATGCAATTAAATAAAAACTAAAGATTTCGATAGTTATATAAGGGAACGTAAAAGGATCACATTCAAACCATCATTCATGCAGGAGTTGCAGAACAGTACAACAGTTCATGAATACAGTGTACGATACACCAACAACAACGAGACACTGTCTATACCTAAAATCCATCTCTTGACCTGAGTTCCATCTCAAAAAGCCTCTGAAGTGTTTCTGGATGATTTCTTCCGCCCACAACATCAGATGCTAACAAAGTAGCCAAAAAAGTATAAATCAGGAATTAATAATAGAGCAAGTGTGGGAAAATGAATATAAAAATTGAGTTGTTTTTGCAATACAACAAGGTATGACATCTTCCAAATAGTTTTACTAAATTACAAAGATTGCAATTGTTCCTCAAAGCTAGAAACAATTATGTTAAGATGAGCACATCAATCACAGAGACTAACACACACATGCTGGGTCAGTTTATATGTGCAAGTGCAGATGTATGTGTAAGTATGTAAACCAAGAAAAGCAATTGAAGTTCATCCCTTTAGTCATCAAGGGCGATGAAATAAGTTTTTCAGAAATTCACCAACTGATAATATGATTATATAATAAAAGTGGAGCAGCATGATTTGCAAATAACTAACTATGCATTCATAAGCCATGCAATCTTCAGCTAGAATAGTAACAAAAACCATATGGGCACAAACATTGAATGCTACAGTCTACTGAATTACGACATCATCATGGCAGATGGCGGCCCATGGCGGTTGCCAAAATTCAACCATCATGGCGTTGCGGGCAAATAGCGGACATCATCATGGCGGTTTATAAAAAATAAATAAAAAAGATAACATAATAGAAAAAATAAAACAATAATACAATAAAACAAAAATCAAACAATAACATAAAGTTAAATAAAAATTATTAAGTATCAATTCTCATAACTTCATAAGGTCACTAGATAATTAAACAGAGATACTAAAAGTAAAATAAACAATACTAACAAGTCTTATAAAAACCCACAACTAAAAATCAAATCAAAACACAAATATTAAATGCAAAAGATTTAATTTTCTAAATAACCTCCTCTCACCAACATCATCCTCCTAAAGAAAGGTTGTGCATCAAAGCTTTATTGAGACCCACCAAATAAAAGCTCTCATTTTACCAACAATAAAAAAGAAACATACTGAAACTCAAAAAAGTAAACTAAAAAATACTGAGACTTAAAAAAAAATGCAGTTCTGAAAAAAAAAAGTTAACTGAAATAAAAAAATTAATAATAATAAACTGAAACTTAAAAAAATGTGAATCTGAAAAGAAAAACTAAAAAATCTGCAGATAGATAATAACTATAGAGAAGGGAATTTTAGATGAAAAACATGCATAGACAGGAAATAGAGGTTAACAAATGGTGGCAGACGGTGACAGAGACAACGACGGACGGTGACGGTAGAGGCAGACAGCAAACAAGGTTTCAGAGAGAGGCAGCAAGGAGAGGGATAGATAATCTACAAAATAAAAATATTTAGGGTTTTAACCCACAATGGGCCAAAAAGACCCGACCCTACCCGGTTTTTTTCTTTCAAAAACCCTACCCAGGAAAGCCTAAACCCGCTATTTCCGCCTTTGCCGCCATGGCGTCTCCACCGCCATACCGCTATGGCAGATTTTTCATGCAAAAGGCAGACACGGCCATTTGGTGGGATTTTCCAAATAGCTAATGGCGGTGGGCCGGAAACCGCCATTGTGGCTTTTTAACAACACTGCGACCGATCAACGCAATAAGCATCAAATACAACCATCAAAATTGTGGACTTCCATAGTATCCCAAAATGAATTGCGCGGGAAATGAAATAGATGTAAATCTGTGGTGTTTGGGACCATGTGCAAAAAATATTAGTTGTAGAAAGTTTATTTGTGTAACACCATTCTGTGACATTTTTTTACCAAAGGTCATGGGAAAACTATTGCTAATTCATTACTATCAAAATAACTTAAGGGGTAGAAATATATACTACATTAAAGTTAGCTAAAATAATCAATAAATAAATAAAAACATTAAATATTGTTTTACCTTGGAGTGGCATTCCAGGGCCAACAAAAGGAGGTTGTCGGTGACCATTAAACGGGAAGCCTTGCATTGGGTTTGGTTCCTGTATGAAACCAGTCATCGGATTGCTGGGATGAGCTGGCAAAGGTACACGCCCTGGGAATCCTCTGAGTAAATTTGGTGGAGGATTATTCCCTTGCATATGCATCTGTTGTAACATGGAATGATGAGCAGGAGGACCAAACCCATTTAGAGCATTATTTGGTTGATCGAAAGGAGGAAGATGCATATTTCCAGGAAATTGATGATTTGGTGGAGATTCACGATGAACCATGCCCTCAGGAGTCATCAGTTTAATGTAAGGACTAATGTGTGGAGGACGAGAATCCAGTTGATTGAACATTGGACCCATCTGGTTTAACTGGGGAGGCTGGAGACGAGAGGATCGTTGGACATTAAGATTCTGATATGGAATACCTGGTTCCCTCATATCATATGGACCACGAGACTGTGGTAGACCTTGATTTCCCATAATAGGTTGCTCTACTCTCAATGCAGGGTTCAGGGCTGCAAGTTTTCCAGTAATATCAACTGCTATGTCGTGGGACAAACCAGATTTAGCTGAATTGCCAGAAGATAAAAAGTTTTGAAGAGGATCACCAACTGCAATCAAACTATCTCCTTCAGGAAAGTGAATATCATTAGGCCCATCGAAACCACTAGCCTTGGAGAAACCACTAGCCTTGGAGAATTTACTTTTAAGATGCAATGAATTAACATCTCCCTGAGGGTCGCCATATTCTAACCACTGCTCTCCAAATCTATTTGGTTGGGGTGGATGAGTTTTTTCTGATGGCAGGATACCACTTCCATGTCTGTTAAGTGCATGTCCGTCTGCATGTGAGAGACCAATGTCTGAGGCTGGGAAAAGAGACATAATTGAGTCTGAGACATCAGATCCTTCAGATTCAATTGAACCTCTTATAACAGATAGGGGTTCTCCAACTGTTTGCAGCTCCTTCATAAAAGCTGAGCCAAAAAGTGTTTCAAGAGTCAATTGTTTTGACGAATTGGAAACATCTGCATTTGCCTCTACTGGATCATCATGTATGTTTGCAGTAGCGGCCCCTTGAGTGTTGCATACCTTGTCAGAAAAATCTACATCTACAATAGAAAATTGTTCTATATTTTTATGGCAGGTTCCTTTATGTAACAAAGAAAGGAGGTGTTGAGATCCATGATTATCACTAGTTGAATTTGACTGCAAAGTCTTTGCGGAAAAATCTTTATCCTGCATTGGTTGCTCAAGGGATAAACGATTTTCATTAACTTGTGACAGAATAGATTGTTCTAGATCTTCACATGTAAGAACTGTCGGGACAAGCTTGGCTTTATCACTCTTGTACAATTGCTCAGAGCTATCAATAGGTGTGTGTGCTACATTTGATGTCAAATGCTCATATGCGGGCTCTGCATTTTGGAAAGGAGAAGAAGGTGGAACATTCTGGGTTTTCTCCAGATCAAAAACCTGCAACCCACCTTTTTCACCACCAACAATCAGAGAGAGCAAGTCATTTGGCCTATGTGTGAAGTCGTCCAATGGATTCTTCTCTGCAGCAAGAACATATATTAAGTCAGAGTAAAATTTGAAGAGCATGCAAACATTAAGCGCTAAAGCATCCTTTTAAGTACCTTCTTCATCAAACCAATGAGCAAATTTGGAAGATTGGAAGGCATGTGGACTCCATGTTTCGTCTGCTTTATCATTATGCTGCAATAAAGCAAGAGCATACATAGTCAAATAAATAGTAACAATATAGAACAAAAGCTGGAAATAAAAACCAATCCAAATCGAGTGCTATGTCCAAAGACGTAAAAAAGCCTGACCCTTACTCATGCATAAATGAATTACCTAATTTGATGATAGCTCAGACAACTTGTATTTGAGCACAACATATCAGAGGCCATCATATAAAAGAAACTAAACTACAAAGCAGCCAGAATTAAGATATGATTAAAAACCATCAACCACCTACCTCAATCGCACAATTTTTAGTTGATGTTTTAACCCCCAAGTTTCTTTCCAACAGTGTGCTTGCAAAACCCGGGGGTACAAGTGGTCTTGATGTTGAAGCAATGTGTGCAAGAGAAGATTTCTCAGAATCATCGCTTAAAGCAGATAAAACCACAGGAGGCTCCGCTGACTCATTGATTCGCTTACCTAGTCTTTTATGATTGTCGTCTACCAATGAAGTAATGTCAAAAATATTTTTATTCTTATCTGGGTTCAACTTCTGCTTTTCTTGGAAAGCTTTCTGCTGTTCCTTTCTCATCAACTCAAAAGAAGCTGCCAAGAAAATTGACGATCATTTAATTTGAATTGTCAAGCATAAACATAACCATGGATCCAAGTACAGAAGTAAACAGAACTTGGAAAAAACATAAACCGAGAAAAGCAGCATCTACCAAAATATCTGCTTGAGAAGACTAGTTACCTCTTCTTTTCCTTTCCTCTTCCGCCCTGTCCTCATCTGCACACTCTGCTGAAGAACCAAATGTTTCATCGTTATAATTGTCGTGAGTATCCCTACGCGAGTGAGGTGCCTGGAAAATATCAGAAACCAAAAAATTGCACAAAACATGTAAGTTACTTATGATTTCAGTGCTCATGATCTCAATTAAAAAGCATAATTGAGTTTCTTTGAAGGTGATGAATACTACAATTTAGCAAACAAACAGCTGTCTGAAATAAAACCACTAGGGGCCTGTTTGTTTAAGCTTAAAAATAAGTGATTTACTTTTTTATAGATTTTGATGTAAACTAGCAGTTATTTGTGTTTGGTTAAAAGTAATATAATCTATTTTATTACACTTTGTGATTTGTGTCCAGTTTACCTCTCTTCTACCCTACCTAATTATAATCTTAAGCTACTCAAAGTAGATTATTAGATTCTGATTGTTTTTAGATTCTGATTATTAAAACATCTTACCCAAACATGTTTCACTATCATATACGTGATTTTTCCCCCAAAAAAAGTATGTTGAAAAATAATCTTAAACAAGCACACTCTAGATCTAACCTTATAAGGGCCTAAATGCTGACAGGGGTCATTAGCATGATTTAGCTGGTAATTGCCATTAGCTCGAAACTTTGGAGCTGACAGCCCAGGTTCATATCCCGGGGGCCTTGGAAAAGAACCTCTACCTAGAAGTCCATCATGCTCAGGACCTTGCAAAGACCTACTAGACTGGTTGCTAAAATGTTTTCCAGAATCTGCAATTTGATATTAGGAAAGAAACTCAATCAACATAACACTTGACTTAAGAGTAACTTCTAGTTTAACATTCACCAACAGGACATGGATACAGAGAATCATCCCATATCAATCCAAATGGTTGTAATTCGTAAAGCATGACATAGATTATTCTAGGACAAAGAAAATGAACAGTCTCATCAATCAAGCCTAAACACCTGATTCCCGCTCAGATTGAGAGTCATTGTATTTATCAGATCGTCCTGAAGAACGAGTATCCCATTTTCCGTGGGTCCCTCGCAAAAAGCTATTTGTATCCCCTCTGGCAGGAGGGGATGAACTGTACTCATTTCTTCTAAAACTATTTGTTGACAAACCACCAGCACTTCTATGTCGATCTACAAGAGCATCTTCAAATTCGCTGTTTTCAAAAAAGGACATGCTTAAGAAACAAAATCGAAGCACGACAGACATAATGGAAGAGTGGCAATTGAGGGAAAAAAGACGGGATACAATGAGAAAGTGAAATGTGGCAAGGTTATAAATTGTGGTTGTGTTATGCAGCATTTAGCCCAATTACGGACAATTTAGGGGAAAATGCAGTTGCATAAACTGCCAAAACTACTATATCTCAGCCGCATTGCTATTGAGGACCACAATTTAGAACCTTTCCGTGCATTCTTTATTTGAACAAAAAATACAAATGATACCACATGGCACATAGCATATTTCACCTAAGAAGTGATCGATCAAAACCAGTGGGCAATTCTTTGCAGGTATCCAATTCACTCAATGATAATAAGAATTCTCTTGAGTATGAGAATTTTAACTTCCTATTCCTAAAACACCACCAAAAGACAATTGTCAAATATATACCATATTCTGGTGAAAAATACTAAAAAAGTATAAAACAAATAAAGATTTTAAAAATTACTTGTACAATTCATGATTAGTTGGCTGATCCAACAAGTTTTGATCTTCATTTTCTAAGCTCATTTTGTATTTTTGACCGACGAATATCGATCCGTGTCACTAAAGCTGATGAATTACACTAAGTATCAACCTTAAAAAGAGCACATGTATATTCTAATGAATGTTCTGCATCTCCCAACCCAAACCAGTAAAATAAACTAGTAAATCCCCTGAATCTGCCACAAGAAATTTCAAACTACCACGATCCAGAACCTACATATACACCAAAATTTTCAATCAACAAAGCCCATCATTCTAAACAAGTTCAAATTCCATTTTGCTGAAAAATGACTAATACCCATAACCCAAATTCACTTCCAACTTTGATGTTACCGCAAATCACAATCCAAGCCTCGAAAGATAAAGGGTTAATAGTCAATTTATAAATAAGCTCCGAGATGGGGCAAAAAACGAATGAAAACTTGGGGGTTTTGTGACTAAGCTAAAAGGTACATCATGGAATACAAAATTAGGGTTTTGGTTCATGCAGATGACATAAATGGATCGAAAATAGAAATTCAATTATCAAAATGATCCATTTTGCTGTAATCAACGGTGGATTTGGAGGAAGAAGAATGAAGAACAAGAAGAGATATTAAGAGAGAGGTTTCAACGACACTGATGAACATTATCCCTCACGCGCTTGTTCTCTCGTTGAAGCAAACGCTCTCATGCTTCTCGTGTGTTTCCAACAAAGAATGAAATGAATAGTTTCATTTTAGTTGGTTTGGAAGTTTTAGTGAAATTTTACAAATCATCCATCTTTGTTTTGTTCTTACATGAACCATCTCTACATCTTACACGAACCACCCCTAGTTTTATATGTATATTACACTGACTAGCATATTATAAAAGTGTAATATTTTAAATAAAAAACGTGTGGTGAGTTAATTAATTTAAACAAAATATTATATACTGTGTAACATTTCAAATAATACAAAAGTCGATGTTTGTTTATTATTTTTGTGGCATTACAAAATACATAAATAATTCCAAAGATATTTTTAAATAAATCTTATAATATTTTGTAACGAGCCGAATAATGAAGACGCATCGACTCTCATATTATTTGAATTTTTCTTCACAATATACAATATTTTATTTAACTTAATTATACACACTACACATTTTTAGTTTAAAATATTATGCAGAGGTAGTCAGTCATATGCACAAAATTAAGGGTGGTTCGTGTAAGGATAAAAAATGGAGGGGTGGTTTGTGTAATTTCACTAAAACTGTGAGTGTAATTTTGAGGAAAATCTATCAACTTCATAAACTATGAGAGTTAAGTTAAGTCCTATTTCATTCTCTAATTATTCTTCTTAAATTCTCTCTTTTTTATTCATTATGATTTTGATTTGTACTATTACTATTTTGCTATGTTCATGTATATCTTTTTTAATTTACTTTTGGGAATATAATATGGCCAATATTATTAAAGGTGTTTATGTGGTTTTTGATGTCAAGGTTAGTTTCGGAAGACCTGATAACGATTTTGAAGAAAGGTGATCAAAGATTTTGAGAACGATTTCAAGAATAAAAAGGGTAAAAAGAAGGGTGACCAATAGCGAGGAAAAATTAACATAATTGAAGGTAGTGGTAGACAAGAGTCACATGTAAGACTTTTATTCCCTTCTATAATGGTTAACGAAAAATTAAGCTAACATTATTGCTAAACTGATAGCGAGGTGTAAAAATATTATATACGGTATCACAAACAAGTAAAAATGTAAGGGGTTGTAGTATTCACCAGTTTTTGTTAACTCATTCTTTCAAAGTCAAATTACTCTTTTAAGATGGTTTTTCAAGTTGTTGGTTGGTTTGGTTGAAAAGATTTTGAATAAAAGTATTAGAATTTAGATGTGGGATTGACTAGCTCTTCATATCAATGAGTTGACAAACAATGAAAGAATGAAACAAGTATAATTTCACACAACATTTAATCTCAATTATACTAAGAACTGATGCGTTAATCTAATTAGCAGCAACTCATGAAGTAAAATCTAAATTTTAAAGAGAAGATTAATGATCATTACACACATGCATATATCTATGTCTAGTAATTATGCAAATGAGTTGAGATTAATGCACACCCTTAATTGTGTTAGTCTCAATGTATTGGTCTATAGTAATAGTGTATCAAATTAGCTATATGTCTAGTAACTAAATTGACAAAATTATGATTTATGAACCATCAAGCATGCATCTATGTCTAGTAATACACACCATCAAGTTTGATAAATTTTCAATGCAAATATGAGTCTATGTCTAGCAAACATATAAGCAAATGCATTGTTGTGACAATTGAACATGCAATTACATCTACTTTTATGTATAAAGGATAAATTACTTGCTTTGGACTATCGAACCGAATTTTATTCACAAAGTTATTTTCCTAACTCAGAGTAAGCATTTCGTTGAACACAAAGTAAACATTAAAAGTACAACGGCAATAATTCATAAAAATCATGTTATTTCATTCATAAATCGAGTTACAAAATACATCAATTAATAATTAAATCAAACACAACTAAGATGCAATATAATTAAGTATTTTAATACATAGTTTCGATAAAAATGGAACTCCCGAACTTGAGTTCAGGTGGAGGTGTTAACTCGACCATGAATAACAATAATCATCATTATTCTTCATTCCTAAATGTTACACCATATTTCCAACATACATAAAATTACACGCTAGGAAGTCTGAAATACATTCAAAAAATCCGAACTAAAAATTATGTGATAATGTAAAAAAATCTAATCTAAAAACCGGTCTTCAAATGGCATCTTCCGTCTCTTTTATGTTTCTCAGTTTTTGCTCATGCGCTCAATGCAGCAAAGGTGCGTTGAGCGCACCTCCTTTCGTATCAGACTGTCGCCTTGCTTCTTCCACGCTTAGTGTGGCTTCCAGGCTCAGCACCAGTCGAACAACTACTCTAATGTAGCTCACTGATGTATTGACACCCTTCATATTACTTTGGTTGACCTTTCATGTTTTTGTTAACTTCTTATTCTTAGTTCTTGTATGATAACCATCTTCATTGCCATCATCACACATGCACCTTTTTTTAGAACTCATTTTCTATCTGCACCAAACAAACACATAGTTGACTTATGTTGTTCATGCAAAAACAATAAGAAAAAATCATTCTTTTTCTGTGATGAATACCATAAGGGAAAAAAACACTAACTAACAAACAGAGAGTTGAGTTGTTCATGCAAATGAAAAAACTAAAAAAAAGAACTACTCACACCTTTTTTGGATGTCGTGGAAAGGTGGTTGTTCGGTGTCGTGGAAAAGAGTTGACTTGTTGAATCAATGTTGTGAAACCCGAGTCAGACGTTAAGCCGGAAGAACTTCCATATTAGGTCTAACCGGTTTAACCAGTTAAGCCGTTCGGTCGGACCGGATGATTTTAAATATAATTAATAATTTTTATCTATAATTATATATAAATGTAAATTTTATATAATTAATAATTTTATATAACTATATTGAAGTATCATCTCTCTATTATTTTTGGACCGAAATAAACAAAACATTAGAGTAATGTTCCATTTTTTTAAAATTTTAAGTGAGCCGTCCGGTTTTCTTCATGGGTTATTCCGGTTTAACCGGGTTTAGCACGGTCGAACCGGAATTTCTCCGGTTCAAAGCGGTCCAACTACTCATTCGGTTAAGACTATAAAACGAAACCGTTTTCAAAATCCGGTCAGCGATCTAACCGGTCGGACCGTCTGGTCCGGTCTGGTTATCACAACACTGTATTGAATGCTGTGGGAGTTGAGTTGTTGAGTATTGTGGAAGTTGAGTTGTTGATGCTCAGTTATATTGTTAAAAGTTAGTATGCTGAAGGTTTTCTTTTATGTGAGAGAATGAACGAGGTTGAGTATGACAATGTGTGCAAGATTTTCAGTTTAAATATGAATACTTTCAACCGTGCTACTATAAAAAGTGTTATTGAAAGTAAACATTCAATGATACTTAATACAAAAAGCGTTATTGAATGTAGACTTAACTGTCACTATATTGAACTTTGTTGAATGTTTATTTTAATTTCAACATTGCTCGCTATATTGAGTGATGTTGAATGTTTTTTTAATCATAAACAATTGTATTTTTGTTCTTACAAACAACTCATGTATTAATATATTTATCAATATTTTTAGTCAATGTATCATAAATACTTTTTAATCTTAGTATTTATGTATATATTTATATCAAAATAATTGACGTTATTTATATCAATATTTACTTCTATGTCAATATTTATATATAAATAATTATATCAATATAGTTGACAATATTTATATCATTATTTAGTATTTATATTTACTTTTATGTTAGTATTTATATAATAAAAATGGACATTAGACCGTAGGAATATAAAATTAATAATATCTTCAAATATTACACATGTTGTAATTAAGTTACACGAAATGTCAATATTCAAAACTTGTCATTCTACAACGTCCATTACAAAAAATTGTTGAGTGTTTAAATCATGTTTTATCCTCTCTTTTTTTCATTCTTTATCTTATATTCTCCTCTTATAAGAATTTCTATGAGTCTCCCTTATTCAAAAAATACAAAATCAATGTTGATTTTGCATTTTCTTTGATTTTGTTTGAAAAAAGAAAGCACAAGAAGTTAACATTGCTAGGAATCTTAAATTGTGATGGAAGTCCATTTTAGATGTTAGGTTAGATTTCTTTGCTAATGTTGAATTTTAAGTTGAAATGACTATGATACCTCATTTCTCACTTCATATTTTCATTAAAGACTATTTTTAGTAAATCATTTACATTCCTACAAAAAATTAATATCAAGCAAATATGGGAGAGAAACTTGGCCATGTATTTTTAAGCATCAAACCTTTGAGAATATGTATAAAAATATTTTCTCTACCAAACGACATCATAACATATTTCAGAAAAAGATATATCATTTATAAACATTCATGTATTGAGATTGCATGTCCTACATACTTAATTAGAGATGCATATCTATAATATAGTAAGGAACTAGAACTTATTTATGAAAAATTAATTAAGTATTTATTCATGAATTTTTTTAATTAAATTAAATAAAACTTAAAAAAAATTAATAGTTATTTTAACAATGTTACGAAGAATAATTTTTTTTTATTAGATAAAATAGTCTTGTGATCAACTCTTCTACACACTTTAGTGAAAAAAAGTATACTTATTTGATTTGTGAATAAAATAAAATGAGTACAGCAAAAGCAAAAGGAAAAGCAATAAAACTTAAGAGGAAATAAAACCATAGTAAATGAGATTAATTTTTAATCGTTTGATTTCACATAAAGAGGTTTTATAAGTTGATCAAACATGTCAATTTTAATCATTGTTGTAAAAACCGTACCGTACCGGCCGGTTCAACCGGAAAACCGGTGAACCGGACCCCTAACCGGTACGGTACGTATGTTATACCGCATATGCAATAGAACCGGTCAAAACCGGTGAAAACCGGTGAAAACCGGTCAAAACCGGTCAAAACCGATGAACCGGTTAAAACCGGCCGGTGTGAATGTGAGAGAACCAGAGTTAAGAAGTTGAAAGTAGAAGAACCTCAAGAAAACTTATTTCTCTCTCCAACATTTGAACTCTGGCCATTTCACGGCGCTTACCATACAAATCAGGGTAATCCGGTGGCGACTTGGGTAAAGGAGGTGGCAGTGAAGGAAACGAAGAAGAAGAAGAACGCACAATGGGAGTAGCCATTGAAGTTTTTCAGTTAAGAAAAAGAGAGAAAATAGAGAGAGAGAAATGAAATGTGAGTAATAGGAGTTGTCCTTTGTTAATAGAAAGGAGGAAGAAGAGTGAGTAAGAAAAGTGAAAGAGGGGCAGAAGAAGCAGTAATGGTAAGTGACAAAGAAGAAGGGGCAAATGAGGTTAGGTGTAATAACATACAAAAATGAGTGTGGCAGAGAGAGTAAATAGGGTCTCTGACAAGGGATAATTAAGAAATACCCAGAAAAAATGTAATGAAGTGTAAAAATGTAATGTAAAACATGAAGTAAGAACAGTGAGATGAGTTTAGTATTGATTTGATTTGAATGATATGCAGAAGAGGCAGTGTGCAGTGAGCACTGAGCACTGACCAGTGTGGGCTGAGGGTTGCACAGAGCAAGCATGGCAATATCTCATACAGCACGTGACCCTATGTAGGAAAGAGAAATCAAATCTTCATTTACATATCAATCTTACGGTTTCTATATCATATTTGTTTTTAATTTCATCCTCGTTTAAGGGAAATGAGTTTCTTTTAACCCTAAAAAGTGAAAATACACGGTCTTATATTTCAAATTTTCAATTCTTTATCAATTCATATTGATATTTGTGTCATTTATTTATATTTTGTGTTTGATAAGTGATAATTTTGGACTGATATATGTTTTGCACTTTAGACTTTGATTTTGTTAAAGACTTAATGTTGTTTATTTGTGTGAAGTTGGAGTAGATTATGAATATGGATTATAAATCTGAATACCTACTTATTTGAAATTTTTTGTTATAAGTTTATATATATTTATATAAGCACGTATGTCCGGTTTAACCGGCATGCGGTTTAATTACTAAACCACCGGTTGAACCATTGTACCACTATACCAGTACCCTGACCGGTTTGATAACCGGTACGGTTTTAATAACATTGATTTTAATTTTAGGGTTTCTATTTATAAACCAACAAATCTTTTAAGGAAAATATATAATATTATGAACTATTTTTTCTTATAATTATTCATTAAATTTTATGGATAAACCAATCTCATAAACAAGTAAAATTTAAGGGTTAATCAGAAAGTAAAAATAGTTAATATTGACTACTTAACAAAAACATAAACTTTTTAGAGATTTTAATGAACATTTTTTCAATTATTTATAAAAACAACATCACATAAAGAAAACTAGCAAAGTATTCGTGCATACGCACGAGACAGTACTTTTTGTCATGTGATTAAGAACACGAATATTATATGAACATTAATATAGTTAAAAATATATATGTTACACGTACATTCACATGGTTAAAAAAATACATGTTCTCTTTGCATTTGTATTGTTAAAAACACACATGTGAACCATGCATTTGCATGGTTTAAAACACACGTGTTACCCGTGCATTCTCATTGCTAAGAGTACACATGTTACCCGTGCATTCTCATTGCTAAGAGTACACATGTTACCCGTGCATTCGCTTAGTTAAAACAATGTTGGTTCAATGGTTAATGTGAAACGTTGGTTGATTCAAATTTGTTATAAGTAATAAGGTTGCTATACCCAATACAATTATTTGTTATAAGTAATAGTTAATGGATCTTTGCTATACCTAGTACCATTATTATTATTATGTTGGGAATAAATATGAACATTGATTTGTTATAAGTATAATTGTATGAATTATTATTAGTCATTCCTTATATCCATAATTAATTTGTTATATAAGTATTTTGGGAATGTATTAGTATAGTTTCATATTATTGTATACAATTTAAATTATATTTATTTCTAGTTATTCTATAATCAAATTATTCTAAAATTTATCATGTTTAAGAATAAACTAATAATGAATTATAAACTTATATCCATAATGACCATTCTCTAAACAATTGAATACCAAAATTTAATATCGTTGTCTAAAGTCAACCAAATAGCAGAGAAATAGATTTAATGCTAAAAAAAATTGGGGGTTTGAAATAACACGTATTATTTTATGTCAATAATATTGATCGTTACTAAACCAATACTCCTTGTGGTTTGCTTCATATGTTATCAACTGTGATGAAAATTGATCCCAACTTAGTAATAATTACAATAACTAAGACAAAATGAAGTTATTAGTGATAATTACAAAATATTTTACGCAGTAAAAATGACATTTGGTCCCTCATGTTGAAGACATCTAATAAATCTACTAATGTTTACTTGTCTTGTTTTGCTTTTCATTGCCCATGCAATTTTGGCCTAGCCTGATCGTGCCTGTGACCGCTGACTGACCGAGACTTGAAGACATGGTGTTGATTTTCTGACCGTGGTTGCCTAGCTCGTTGTGCTTATTACTTTCTGACTATTGCTAACCAACTTGGAACAGCAGAGCCAAACCAACTTGGAACAGCAGAGCCAAATCACATGTGCTCATTAAAGCCTATTCACATGTGATTATTGCTCTTTATTAATCACATGTGTTTATAGATCTTGAGTTTCTTTTTTTTATGTTATTTAGTTAGGAGATTCTGTTTTTCTTCTTCTACAAGCAATATGTCCTGCTATATAAAGGCACTTTGCTCTTTGTAATATATACAACTTTTATCATCAATAAAATACATTTTCTTCTTCTCTTCCTTTTTATCTTCTTCTCTGTTACTTTCCTTTTATGGTATCAGAGCACTCTCTTGAGTGCTCTGTTGTTCCACTTCACAATCATGGAAAACCAAGCTGAACCAAACCAGCAACAACTACAAGCATCTGATTTTTTTGCAAAATCCTATGCAGAACCCATTCTACCTTCATCCTGGAGAGAATCCTGGAATCCCTCTTGTCATTCCACCATTGGATGGAACTAACTATCACACATGGAGCAGGTCCATGAGGAGGGCACTCTCATCCAAGAACAAGCTAAAGTTTGTTAATGGCATCATCCCTGTTCCCTTGCCAACAGACCCTATTTTCGACTCTTGGGACAGGTGCAACAGTATGGTTGTGTCTTGGATCTCTAGGTCCTTGAGTCCACAGATAGCACAAGGAACAAATTATATTGACAATGCTCAAGACCTATGGGAAGATCTTAGGGAAAGATTCTCTAAAGGGAACCATTTTAGAACATCTGATCTTCTCCAAGAAATGCATTCCATGAGGCAAGGTGAGAGAAATGTCTTAGCCTTCTACAATGATCTAAAGGCCATTTGGGATGAACTTGATCTACTAAGAGCTATCCCAGGTTGCATATGCAACACCAAATGCAGCTGCAGCTGCTTTATATTGAATATCATAAAGGGAATAAGGGAATCTGAGTATATTATATGTTTCATTAAGGGTCTCAATGACCAATTTAACACAATGAAAACTCAGATCTTACTCATGGAACCTCTTCCTCCTATTAACAAAGTTTTCTCTTTGGTTATTCAACAAGAAAGGCAAGAAGAGGGATAATCTTTTGCTGAACAAAAGGTCACCATCAACTCCATTAACTCTAATCAATCTTGGAAAGGACAACAAACCAGAAACAAGCACAAGCAACTCAGACTACAACAACAGAGGATCTCAAAAATTCAACAATTACAATGGACCAACAAGCATAAGAAAATCCTATAATTCAACCAAGATATGCACTTTTTGTGGCAAAGAAGGGCATACCACTGAAACTTGTTATTTCAAGCATGGATTTCCACCTAACTTTAAGTTCAAAGCAAAGGCTTCTAGCAACCCTTCCATTGCTAATATCAACACCATCAACATTCAAGAAGGGACCAAAATTGATCAGAAACTAGATGATCAAGGAATTGAAGGGCACCTAACACAACTAACTTTGGATCTTGAACACTTAAGTGACCATGCCAATCAAGACACCAACAACACCATACTTCCTCTATCAGGTACTCCTCTAAATAATCAGGCTTGGATACTCGATAGTGGAGCAAGTGATCATATCACTAATGACAAGCTTAACTACATTAACTATATCATCATTAAACCCATCAAAATCAAACTCCCTAATAATCAAACCATCATTGCTAATCAATTTAGAACTGTGAAAATTTCTGATACCCTCATACTTTACAATGTTCTATACATTCCCCTTTTCAAATACAACATCATATCCATTTGTAGGCTAGCTTCTTCCCTCAATTTCAAGCTTATCTTTGATAAGAATTCTTGTTTCATATAGGGTATGACTACATTGAAGATGATTGGTCTTGCTAGAGGACACAATAACCTATATGTCCTCACCAACCATGCTGAGCCACAAATGGATACCTCTTCTTTTATTAATCTTCTAGATAATAATACTTCTGTTCCTTTTGACCTATGGCATTTTAGACTTGGTCATCCTTCTTATAAGGTTCTCAATCATGTTCATAAACAACATTCTTTTGTAAAATTGCAATGTAATAAAGCTTGTGATTGGTGCCACTTTGCTAAACAATGTAAATTACCTTTTCCTGTTAGCACAACTCACACCACTTATGCTTTTGAAATGTTACATATGGATATATGGGGACCCCTTAGTGTTCCCACCATCCATGGCCACAAGTACTTCCTCACCATTGTGGATGACTATACAAGGCACACTTGGATTTATCTCATGTTATCTAAAAGTGAAACAAGACAACTTGTGCACAACTTCATTGCTATGATTCACACACAATTCAACAAAACAGTAAAAGTGATACGCACTGATAATGGTGTTGAATTCCTCATGCATGATTTCTTTTCTAAACATGGGATCATTCATCAAAAATCCTGTGTTGAGACCCCTCAACAAAACTCCATTGTTGAGAGGAAGCATAAACACATTCTCAACATAACAAGATCCCTTTTGTTCATGCTGTCTTCTTAATAAATAGGCTACCAAATTCTACCCTTGGTTTCAGCTCACCTTTTGAAACTTTGCATAAACAGAGTCCTAAGCTACAAGACCTAAGGGTTTTTGGATGCTTCTCTTATGCTTCTACTCTTAGCAGTCATAGAAACAAGCTTGACCCAAGGGCCAGAAAATGAATATTCATTGGTTATCAACATGGCACAAAAGGCTTTATTCTACATGATTTATCCACTAGAGAGATTTTTATTTCCAGGCATGCTATCTTTTATGAATCTGTTTTTCCTTACCATTGCACTAACACTTCTATTCACAACACCCTCACTGATCCTTCCACTAATCCTCTTTCCTTTAGCTTTCTTGATCACACTACATATCACCCTGCTCATCCTACTAATAATACTGATCCTCCCTCACCTCACACACAAGGCACTCCTGATCCTTCTTCCATTTCCACACATACTCACACACCCTTAAGAAGGTCTCAGAGGATTTCCAACCCTCCTGCCTACCTTAGAGACTATCATTGCAGCCTTCTGCATTCTTCACCTTTCTCTGAAGACACACACAAACACCCTCTTATTCATGTTCTATCCTATGATTCCTTAATCCCTTCACACAAACATCATTCCCTCTCCATCACTTCTGCCACTGAGCCCAAAACTTTTAAACAAGCAATCAAATCCGAAGAATGGATCCAAGCCATGAATAGTGAATTACAAGCTCTTGAGCATAACAATACATGGACCATCATGGATCTTCCTCCCAACAAGAACCTATTGGTTCTAAATGGGTCTACAAGTTAAAGTTTAACTCTGATGGTACTATTGAGAGGCACAAAGCCAGGCTTATTGCCAAAGGCTTCCACCAAACTGAAGGTCTTGAATTCTATGAGACTTTTGCTCCTGTGGTCAAATTAACCACTGTTAGACTCTTGCTTTCTTTTGCTGCCACTCATGGCTGGCTTGTTCAACAACTTGATGTGAACAATGCCTTCCTACATGGTGATCTCCTTGAAGATGTCTACATGAGTATCCCTCAAGGAGTTACTTGCACCAAGCCAAATCAAGTTTGCAAGTTGAACAAGTCCTTATATGGATTGAAGCAAGCTAGTCGTCAATGGTTTGCTAAACTCACCCAAGCTTTATCCACCCTTGGCTTTCAACAATCCCAACATGATCACTCTTTGTTTACTAAAGCTACCACTCATTCCTTTATTGCCTTACTCATCTATGTCGATGATATCATTTTAGATGGGACTAGCCCTTCTGAAATTAACCAAGTCAAGGGCTATCTTGATGCACAATTTAAAATAAAGGACCTTGGGGCATTGAGTTACTTTCTGGGTCTTGAAGTCTCAACCAACAAGCAAGGCCTTGTTCTCAACCAAAGGAAGTACACCCTTGACCTCCTTGCTGACACCAATTTTTTACACTCTAAGTCTGCTCCCACACCTATGGTGAAAACCACAACCTTAAGTCAACTTGATAGCCCTCTCTACCAAGATCCTCTCATGTATAGGCAGCTTATTGGCAGATTGATCTACCTTACCAATACTCGTCCTGATATATCCTTTTCCATCCAACAGTTGAGCCAGTTCATGGCCTCACCCACCATCAACCACTACAAGGCCATGGTGGGGGGGGGGGGGGGGGGGGGGGGGGGGTAATAAATATACTAATGTTTACTTGTCTTGTTTTGTTTTGCTTTTCATTGCCCATGCAGTTTTGGCCTAGCCTGATTGTGCCTGTGACCGAAGCTGACTAACCGAGACTTGAAGACATGGTGCTAATTTTCTGACCGTGGTTGCCTAGCTCGTTGTGCTTATTACTTTCTGACTGTTGCTAACCAACTTGGAACAGCAGAGCCAAACCAACTTGGAACAACAGAGCCAAATCACATGTGCTCATTAAAGCCTATTCACATGTGCTTATTGCTCTTTATTAATCACATGTGTTTATAGATCTTGAGTTTCTTTTTTTTCTATTAATTAGTTAGGAGATTTTGTTTTTCTTCTTCTACAAGCAACGTGTCCTGCTATATAAAGGCACTTTGCTTTTTGTAATATATACAACTTTTATCATCAATAAAATACATTTTCTTCTTCTCTTCCTTTTTATCTTCTTCTCTGTTACTTTCCTTTTAACATCTTTCGTTGGGTTAGAATCAGGCTGAATCATTTCAATGTCAAATATCTCACTAATAACATTTGATGTACAACATTGAAATAGAAACATCACAATACTTATTTGTCAATTAAAGAAATCAATAAACTGAGAATATTCAATTAAAGAAATCAATAAATTGAGAATGTCAATGAGAAAAATAACTACCTCCTAAGACATTAGTAGCATCAATTTCATTCAAAATATCTTCAAATGTAGTGAAATTGTAAATGCATTTTGATGTATGATATGAGAAGTGACATGCATGTGTCATTTTGATGTATGATATGAATGTAGAGGGTAGTGATACAATGTGGGACTATGCATGGTAGTTGATGATTTGATGTATGATATGAATGTAGATGGTAATGATACAATGTGAGACTATGCATAGTAGTTGATGAAAGTGTTTGGGTGGGAAAACTTTGCATAAGAAGATGACATGTGTCAACGATTAACAATAGAGAACCTTTTTTTCTTATAGTATAATAGAAGATTCGTCTTATAAAGATAAAATTAAAAAAAATAGAAGAACAATATATAAAAAAAAGTCAAATATATAAAGTCCACATTTTAATGAGTTTTTTCAACTATTTATAAAATAACATCTCATAAAAGACAAATTAAAAAAAATAGAAGAACCATATATAGGGGAAAATAAAAATAAAATCCATCAATTGCATCACTTTTACGTCTAAAGGGAGAAAACATTTTGTGTTGATCACACCTCTTTTTCTTCTTTTAACCCTTTCATCTTAAACAAACAATAATAACATTCCTTCTTTTCATTTTTTTTCTTCCTTTACCTCTACATTCTCTCTTGTTTACTTATAGTACATTTTAAATTACCAAGAAAAGTTGAAGAGTTAATGAATTATCAAATTTGAAACCATTTCTTTATTCTCATAATATACATGGTACTTAATTAATTATCTGATTTATATTGAAAAAATAGATGAAACTTTTACATCTTATTCTACCATATACACATATTTTAAATATATTTTATTATTATTTAATTACTTTTATAATTGGTCAACATGCATAGCTGTTTTGGGATATGGAAACATAAATAAATTGTTTGAGATATGTGATCCTTATTTACTATAAAATGAGAAAACTAAGAGCATTTACTACACTCACCCTTCATTAGAACACTGATTTGTTACGATCACTTTCTGTTTACTGAGTCACTCTTCAAACCATGCCATTTCCCGATGCAGCTTCCATATTCATGGACGTACCAATAGCTGCCTCCGTCTTCGGAATTCGTCTCCGGCTACTCATCATAATAATTCTCATCTCCTTAGTTTTCCTCACCTTCTTCCTCCTCACCCTCTGCTTCATCTACCATCGCAACCGTAACCGTAATCGCGACCGCGCACCCTCCGACTCATTGGAAATAGAAGATTTAGTCCACGTGGAAACGGGGTCGGAGGTGTCGCATATTGGGTTGGGGAGGTGGTATACGTTGAGGGAGCTTCAAGTTGCGACTGATGGGTTATGTGAATCGAATGTGATTGGTAAAGGTGGTTATGGAATTGTCTATCGTGGTATTCTTCCTGATGGGACTAATGTTGCTGTTAAGAATCTCTTTAATAAGTACGTTTCATTCAATTTTCTTTACTCATTTTCCCGCTTTTTATTAGAGGGCAAGACTCGGCGTAAAGGTGCGATCATCGGGTTCAAATTTTGGAAACAGTGTATTTAGTTATGATGGAAAGAATATGTATATCTTTGTCGGATGATGGAAAGATCTGTTGTCTCAGTTTGTATCGAACGAGTCACGACTTAGAAGTGTCACGTCATAATAAACATTTTTATCTTCACCAACTCATGATGGGTTTGGATAGAGAGATTGAAGAAAGCTTGCTCACAAACTATATCTTTTCTTCTTCTTCAGCTGATGCATTGTCTTCAATTATATGCTTTTCTTCATGAAATTGAAACTTTTAGTTTTCCTTTGATTAGCACCATTTTTCATCTACTTGAAACACCATATTCAGATTCCGGTTCAGAGAATTTTTGTCTTTAGAATTCCTCATATATGTTGTTAGACTATTCTGTTATTTTTTAATTACTTGTTGTTGCTATCTAGAAAGGGTTCCTTTCGGGGTGAGTTTAGAGGGGAAGGAAGGTAAAGGGGAGACTTGATACCCATAAAATACACTCGTAAGATGACTCAGAATATCTCCCCTCCAAAACCATCTCGCAAACACATCCAAATGGTCTGTTTGTGAGTTGAGTTTTGGAGGGAAATGATGAAAAAATGTAGGTTTCAAAACTATCTCATAAGTATATTTCATGTCTCTAAAGCCTTTCTCTTCCTTCCGTTATCCTCAAAAAAACCAACTTGCAAACAGACCCTAAAGGTCTTCGGTGTTAGAAGTTAGATGTAAGCAATTGATAATTAAATTGTTTTCAGGCCAGAAGCTGAGAGAGATTTTAAAGCAGAGGTAGAAGTAATTGGTCGTGTGCGGCACAAGAATCTTGTTAGGTTGCTTGGATACTGTGTTGAGGGGCCATACATGTATTCAAATTTCCTATTTAGTTTATTTATTTTAAACATTGAAGCTGCAACTTTGTTTTGGTTTGAATAGTTGTAAGAATTGAATTATGGGTTTGTTTTGAAGGATGCTTGTGTATGAATATGTTGACAATGGTAGTCTTGATCAATGGCTGCATGAGAATGTTGCATCCATAAGCCCTTTGACATGGGATATCCGCATGAACATTATGTTGGGCACAGCAAAAGAGTACCCTATTCATGATCTAATCTTATCTGCATTGCATACATTAGTACCTATGTTGATTCATGAAATGTTTTGATTACAGTGACTTCTGTGCATCTTTTCAGATTGGCTTATCTTCACGAGGGTCTTGAACAAAAAGTCGTTCACCGAGACGTGAAATCAAGCAACGTACTCCTCGATAGCGAATGGAACTCAAAGGTTTCTGATTTTGGGCTTGTTAAGCTTATGTGTACTGACCATAGTTATGTCACAACTCGAGTGTTGGGGACATTTGGGTTAGTATGATTTCTATAAGAGGTTTTCTATCTTTATTGTCAATTATTAGTTTTAGTTCCTTTCAATGAAATGCAGTAGTAGTTTTTATTACACAAACTTTTCAATGGATAGTTATTCTCCTCCTTTTTCTATCTGTAGTTATGTTGCCCCAGAGTATGCTTCCACTGGAATGCTGAATGAGAAGAGTGATGTTTATAGCTTTGGGATGCTTATCATGGAAATAATTACTGGGAGAAGTCCTGTTGATTATAGCAGACCAAAAAGACAGGTTAGAGGCCATAACCAACAACATAACAGTTTTGAGACGGTCCTTTTTACACTTTTGCTATGCAATTATGTCTCTATGGTTTCTCTATCTCTAACCGCGGAAGTTGGGAAAATTGCAGATTAATTTAATAGGGTGGTTAAAAACTCAGTTTGAGAATAAAAAAACTGAGGAAATAGTTGATCCTAAGCTCCCTGAGAAGCCAACTCCTGGGGCTCTTAAACGTGCTCTAATGGTTGCTATTCGATGTGTTGATCCTGATCCGACGAAGAGGCCTAAAATGGGTAATGTGGTCCACTTGCTTGAGTCTGATGACCTCTTCCTTCATGTATGTTCTTTTCCTTCTTAAACTTGACATTGTACCTAACTGGACCAAAATGAAGAGGAATCAAGCTACCATCTGATACTCATCACTTTTTGCCTTTGTTGTCTGTAGGGACGAAGAGTCGATGGGGAATATTCTAGTTCCGATATTGATTATCAACAAGAGCATGGGGACTCAAGTTTAGATAAAAGGCCAATAGGTGAAGAGATCACTGCTCAAAGGGAAGATGATAGTGATGGTAATTATGAACTGGAGCATAAGGACTCAAGTTTAGATAAAAAGCTAAAAAGTGGAGAGATCACTGATCAAAAGGAAGGTAATAGTGATTACCAACAGGAGCATAAGGACTCAAGTTTAGATAAAAAGCCAATAGGTAGAGAGATCACTGATCAAAGGGAAAATGATAGTGGTGGTGATTATCAACAGGGGCATAAGGACTCAAGTTTAGATAAAAAGCCAATAGGTAGAGAGATCACTGATCAAAGGGAAAATGATAGTGGTGGTGATTATCAACAGGAGCATAAGGACTCAAGTTTAGATAAGAACTCAATAGGTGGAGAAAATCACCATAAGCCAACTAGGTGAAAATCATAGTAAGCTGATACATAAGTAGCAATGTGTCAATATTTATGTCTAACCTGGAAATCAGCAATGATTTTTTTCTCCTATTTACATTACTCCCCCTGTCTCCCCTACCCATATGTGGATTCATTTACATAGTTCACTTAGGTACGTGGTTCGTCAATTTTTGCATAATTTTATGAGACGTTTTTATGACAAACCGATACGTGGTACATGGTACGATGAATTCAGCATGTTATACTTATTGTAAATGAGATAATTTTGTAACTATGTACTTTTCATTATTATAAAAAATGAAGTTATTCGTGTCTTTCTGTTTGAGACAAAGTAAGATAAAAGCATTACACAAAATTGATACTTGTTTAAGCTCTTGCATAATATATTATCAACTACCTTTATCCCCCTCTGTTTTTAGAATTGCATCCTGGTCCCATCATAAAGTACATATGATAGCAGTATAGGCCTACCATCCTGCTATCATATGATACAATCAATAATATCATTGCATGCCAACTTTGTAGTTACATGCTTGTGGAGCAAATCATTGGTTTGTTGATCATATATAGTATGGTTCAGTTTGATTCATTGGTTTATTTTTTATAGGAATATGTTAAATTTTATGATGTGTAAAAATTATTGTGTATCCTAAGTGGAAAATCCTACATGCTAAAGATGCACTATTAAAATAGGAGTTTCACTATTGTATGTAGTTTTGGCACTATGTTATAATTGATATGTAAGATTTTGTTATTTTGCTCTAAACAAGAAAATATTATCTAGACTTATATTTTTTTTAATTGCACATCAGTTGAAAATTACTCATCTTCCTCAAAAATGTTATAAAAAGTTATCTAGTTACCTTTTGCTTATATAAAGTCTTTAAGAGATGAAGAATCAGAATATTTTGTATCAAGTACCACATAAGTGTTAATTGTTCATATGTTTTACAATTCTGGTTGGTTCATGGCCGAATAGATTACAAAGGGTTTCATAAAAAGTTAATCAAATGGAACTGTAACACTGCAATTTTTGCTCATCTAATTCGTAAGTTGAAAATGTTGCTTAGCCTTTGTTCGCCTCTCGCCTGAGCGAGAGAATATCGCTCAAGCGCGAGTTCTGAAATTTTTATCCAAGCTCCCTCTGTGTTTCTCGCCTGAGCGAGAGAATGTCGCTCAAGCGACACTTGTCCAAGCTCGCTGGGAGTTTCTCACTTGAGCGAGAGGAGCTCGCTTAAGCGACAGTCTCAGGATCGCAGCACGAGCTCTCGGTGTATCTCTCTCTCAAACGACACTTGTCGCCCAAGCGAGACTGTGCGGTTATAAAAAGTTAAAAAGGGGAATTAGAATCCCTAATCTCTATCTTCTTTCTCCTTTCCTTATTCCCAGCGACGGTGACGAAGAAGGCCATCCATGGTCGAGTTCTCTTCTCCTCCAATCCCTAGAAATCCATTCACCCTCTTCTCCTTTACTTTTCTTAGCGGTGGCATCACTTGGGGTATGAAGGAGTAGCATCGATTTTTATGCCGCTGTAGTTGGGGAATGGATGAGATACCCCCATTTCCCTTGGTTCGAGTTTCATGCCTACAGAAACCGTGATTCATGGTGGCTATTGGTGGATATGGGAGAGATTCTAAGGTTGAAGGAGATGATGGGAGAACTAGTTTATTTGTTGAGCAAAAGAGCTTACGTAAACCCAGGAGGGAGAAGACCATTGTGGTCTTAGAGTATTTCATTAAAGTTCTTCTCTCCGATTCCCTCAAAAGTCAGAGAGTCTTGTAGATTAGAAACTCCCTTGGGAACTTGTTTTCCCGGTAAGAGTCATTAATCCTTTCATGACGATGTATAGGGTTTCAGATGTTTGATCTGATGGGAGTATATGTGTCTGAACTCGTTTTGTCTAACATAATGCGAGGTAATTGCTTATGGTCTTACGTCGTCATGAAAGGTTGCTAAATATTTCTATTTGTTTGTATGAGTGGGTATTTGTGATAAAATGTGATGATTGTCTTATGTGATAAAATGTTGTGGCAAAGTTGTGATTGGAGAATAACTCAATAGCAATGTTTATATTGTTGCCTGTTGTATTGAATGTGATTTAATTTGATTTGCATCGATATGAGGAATATATAAGTTGATTGTTGTATTGATATGGAAAATATCTAAGTTGATTGTTACATCGATATGATGAATGTATAAGTTGATTGTTGTATTGATATAGAAAACTATCTAAATTGATTGTTACATTGATATGATAAATATATAAGTTAAATGTGGTATTGATATGGAAAATATCTAAATTGATTGTTGCATTGACGTGAGAAATATATAAGTTGAATGTGGTATTGATATGGAAAACATCTAAGTCGATTGTTGCATTGATATGAAAAATTATTTAAGTTGATTATTGCATTGATATGAGAAATATATATATGTTGATTGTTGTATTGTTATAGAAAAATATATTTGTTGATTGTTGTATGTATATGAAAAAGACAAAAGTTTGGAAATAAGGTATTTCCCATATACTAAGTATTTTGACCTCGTCCGTTGGACTTTGCATGATAAAATATATTGGGGCATAGATGACTAACTTATGTGATATTTGTTGAAATAAAAATTGGTAAGACCTTGATCAAAAGAATTAATGGCCTAACTTCGGTTAGTGTGCATGCATTGTATTCTTGTTGTTGGAGTTGGAGAAAATGGAAAGATATTGCCTTCGGGTATTGTAATTGCCTTTGGGTATTGTAATTTGGAGGGTGATTGGTTGGATGAATTGCATAAGCATTGCATGATAAATCTATTAATAGGGGATGTGAAGATCCTATTGTATCTGACCTTAACTTCATGCACAATTTGCATATGTTTGTCATTGTTTGATTTTATTTGTTGTATTGGTTGGATGATAATTCCACGCTGCGGTCGCCGTAGTTGGTTATTACTCACTTCCTTGTTTTTCTTTGGTCTATACTATATATATGCTCATATAGTAGTTGTTGCACTTTGGTTATCCATTGATAAAAGTATAGACTAGAGGAAGTGGAATGGTGCATTAGTAAAGTATTTTGTCTATGTTAGGATTTGGTCTCTGATTTAGGAGTACCCTCAGTCTTTTGAACTGATTGTTGTATAAATAATATTGTATGATAAATATTTTAGAGTGAATCTTTTTGTACATATGATGTCTTTTATAAATATGTGATGAGAGTAGATTCATAACTTTATGAAGTTATATAATTCAAAAGGTATAATTATATAGATCATGGTTTTTGAAGTTGATTGTAATGTCTCATTTTTGAGGTAAATATACTATTGAATACTTCCGCATTTGAACTTGAGAAATGAAAGGTTTTTAATTTATTCTGATTCTATGATATGACAATTGTATAGTTATAAACAGTTGTATAATATTTTTATTTAAATTATTCTTTCCTTCTTATTTACTTTCTTTTTTCTATTACACCACACAGCTCAGAAATCTTCTATTTCTATTTTCTTCTTTTCCTAATGATTCTTTCTTTAACTTTTCTTTTCCAAATCAATCATAACCTTATTAGTCTTAGATATACCAAATGATGCAACTGATTTCTATTAAAAATAAAGTAATATTTTTTATTGATAGTAAAAGAAATAATACAGAATAATGACCAATAGAAGATTTTGATGTTAAAAGTTAACTTTGTTCAAATGACATGTAAACCACACTATACAGGTTCTCAACTAAAATAATTATTACAATAATCTGAATAACTAGATCTTAACAAACTAATTAACAAGTTAATTTAATTGTCTAAAATAGGTCATTATTGGTTCAAAACATAGTAATAGATTTTGTATATTTATTGTCTAAAATAGGTAATTATTGAAGATATATTAGAAATATAATATTTTAATGGATTTTTGTAAAAATAAAAATATATTTTTTCTTCTTCTTCTAGAATATTTTTTAAATATTTTACTATTATTTAACCTTTAATTGGTAATACTTTCATGTTAATTTATTTTGTAGGTTATATGTTAATTATATTTTTTTGGTAAAGATATATTATTTCTATTTCTAGACATATTTTAATAATTATATTGGAAATGATTGCCTGTTTTTTATTTAAAAAAGAGGTATGCCATAAGTTTTATTTATAAATTTAAACTAGCCAACTAATAATTTTTTTTTTGAAATTACTTATCATTTTATATAAACACATGATAATACTATACATGCACATGAGGTTAGTAACAGGAAAACGAGGTCGTTCTGTTTATACCCTTAAAATGATCATAAATCAAAAGGGGATGCATATCTATTTATTATTTTTGAACAAAATTTCAACCATTCATGTTTTAAAATGGGCTAAAAAAAAGTTGAATACATTCCAATTGTTTAAAGCATTAAATCATATTACAATACAAATTTTTGAACTTTAGTTATTTTTTTACCCATTAAGGTAAGGGTCGTCCACATCTCAAGCTTGACTAACAAAGAGACTAGAAAAAAATGTGTTGGGAGGTAAGTTCTACATTGTCTACCTCATTTTTTTTAAATACCTGTTGGATTACTCCTCTCATTGCCAATTAGTTTTGAGATGAAACCTTAACATGATATTAGAGTCATAGTCCAACTTTTGATGCCTTTTAGTTATGGGTTAAATGTAACCTTTCGCATGGTCCAACAGATTTATGTGGAGGGAACATATTGGAATGTAAGACTCACATCGCCCACCTCATTATCTCAGGAATGTTTTAAATATCTATTGAGTTACTCCTCTCATTATCAATTAAATTTGAAATGAAAGTTATGGGTCATGCATGCCTATCTGTTTTGCCATTAGTAGGTGAGGTGATCAACATATGTACTTGTTTGTATGTGCCTTCATTCTATTAACACTTCAAATTACTTATCTACACTTTTTACTAATCACAGAATTTTCTATCTATTTTTAAATTCTAAATAAAAAAATTAGTGTAAAAAATGTGTCACCTAATTCTTTTAATCATCCCAATTAGATTATGATTTATTGTTCTTCAAAAGTACCATAGAATATCACTATAATAACAACATATTCTTAGAAAAGCATAGTGGACTCTCAATAATACAACAATACTTCCTTAGAAAGACATTGTCCATAACACAAGTTTTTATCTATTTTTTTATATAGAACAACACTTATTGATAAACATGTTTCACAACATGTCTCTTTTATGTTAATTTACCTGATAACTTTAATGGGAATATTCATTTGAGAATATTAAAACAATTGCATAAAGGTCATATTTAAATATTACAAGTTAAGGTAAAATGCATCGTATCATATAAGTCCTTAAAAAACATAATAGCTAGAATAATATTTTACAGTAGCTAAAACTATTATTCTTACTGTCTATAAACAAAAACAAACATGACTTTCCTCAAAAAATCTAGGACCTAGTATTCCTTTTCTTGGATTCACACTTAAAAAATACAACACAAACCATTGAGAATAAATTACTAAAAAATAAACTAGCAATATTAAAATAGAATGAGAGAAGATCAATCAATACTCACTACAAGGTTAATGTCTATTGATGTAAATAATTTTCACATTTCTTTGTACTATTATTATATTTGGCTAATCGACATAAAATATTGTACAAATAAAAGAAATGCAGATCCAAAATAAATGGAAAAAATTAAATCGACACAACCATGAATATATAGAATAGTTATGTGTCCTACAACCTATAGAAAACACACTAATAATAGACATATGGAAATCAACAATATCATGTTTAATAAATGCATCTAAAGTAGTCAATGATTATGAACTTACTAAAAAGATAAGTTTTAGTCTCTTACACATGATCATTGGCTGATCATCAGTTACATGATTTAGGAAGAGATAGAATGAAATTTCGACCTATATTAAAATGAATTAAAGTGGTTATCATGTTTTTTGTGGTCAAAATAAAAAATATATTTTATGCCCAATACGAAAAATATGGTTATTCAACCAAGACTCTAAGCTCGATAGTCGATTATGGATTGAGAAATGTATTACTTTCTCGTCTGTCCATATTAAAACATTACTCTTGTTAACTGTGGACTAAACATATCCTTAATTTATTTTATTAAAAATAAAATAATATTTTTATTAGGGGTGTATGACAAAAGTCTATACTACACTTATTTATCCATAAGTGCAAAAGAGTAATCAAAATTACATAGTTCTCCTTTAAAAATTGGTTGGTGAGTTAATTTAAATTAAGGAAATTATTTTAATTGATCAAATAACCATTAGTTGTAGAAGGGATTACATTGGTTATGAACCAACATCCCACTTTGATACAAGAAGAGCCATTACTAATGATTGCAACCTGTTCTCGACTCAAAACAGAAAGTAAGATATGACAATAGTCAACCTCACTATTTGAATATCAAACTAATTTATTAATTAAAACATTGTTATTATTTGTTATTGAAAAATTATTTTAATTAAAAGAGAATCAAGTATAGAATAGACTGCATTGATTGTAAACTGACTTCCCCATGTTGAGAGATAACACACAATATTCATGACCACAATTGTGTCTCAGCTAGAAGTAGATAGTAAAAGACATGACATGAGTAGTAACCTTGAGGGTGAAAATAGGCTAGGTTACAGTTTGCCTTAAAGAGATTGAGCTTATATAGCATATAGGAGTCTCGATCTGATCTACTTATCTGTTTAAAATTATTTTAAAGCCTATGTTTAACTTGTTTAAAAGTTTAGTCTGATCTGTTAGCTTAATTAAAGGTCTCTTATGCTATAAGGTCTTGAAATATGCCAACATGCCTATACTTAGATGGACTCATATGCTTACTTTTAAGTAGGCTTATCTAACTCAAACAATTAAATTATATTTTTAATAAAATTTTAATTCAAACTACACATATCATAATATTACTTAGGGGTGAGCGTGGGCTGGGTTAAGGCTTGTCCTTACCCGACCCTAAATGTTGTTCGGACCATTTTTCTGAACCCGGACCCGACCCTAGACTCGGAGTTAACCCGACACTAAATATTTATAGGGTCAGCCTTTAAACTCGGACCCGACCCTAGACCCGATTAAATATAACGTATACTCATTTTACATAAAGTCTTCTAAATATTATTTATTATTGTGAATATGTAATTTGACATATAAAATAATAGATGTGTATATATATTATTAAACATGTATATATGATGAAAAATTAGAGAATCAATGATATTTTCGACCAAAAAATATCATTACTCTGTATATATTTGAACAAAGACACATAAAAACATCGTGAGAAAGTGAAAATGGGACGAGTCAGGACGGGTCCTGTTTGGTCCTTACCCGACCATAAATATTGACTAGATCTAATTTTTGAACCCGAACCCGGCCTTAGACCCGACAAAACCCGACCCTTTTCAGGTCCGATCACGATCATATCATACCGGGTGAGCGGGTAGGACCGGGTCGTGCTCACCTCTAATATTACTTATATTAGAAAATAAATATTATTATATAATATAATTAAATAGATCGGTCTATTAGATTCAATAAGTCATTTAGGCAACCTAAAATTTGTTCTATTAGGCTAAATATACATTTTAAAAAGCTTGAGCCTATCATATTTACGGGAAAAAAAAACCTTGTCAACGTGTCTGTTATATGTAGGTGATAGGTCGATGATATGGAATATGACCTCTTTCCACTCTTACATAATCTCATTATTAGATTCTAGAAGTAATTTATTAATAAAATAATTTTATAAGATTTAATTATTATTTTTTCTATTATTAGAAACAAATATATTTTATATTATTATTTTTTCAACAAATATATTTCATTACTTATTTTTCAGTATTATTTAAATGATTTAATTATAAAAAGTAATAAAATATTAAAACAAATTAATTAAGAGAACTAATTATAGAAATAATTATTTTTATTGATTCTTTTTTAATGTAAAGAATTAATTGAAATGAAACCATCAACGACTAAATGTTTTATATCGTTCTATTTTCGTGGACATCTTAAAAATAAATTTTCATGATAGAAATATTTATAAAAAACCCTTTGTAGGGTAAAAATACTTTGTTTCACTTCAAAAATTATCATAATATCCTGAACAAAAAATCATTAAGACTTTATAAAATTCCAAAAAACTCCCCTAATAACCATAAATGGGCATAGATAATTATTTTGACTCTATAAAATAAAAAAATGACCAAAACACCCTCTTTGACCGGATCATTCTATTATTTCAAAATACTCTTAAACCTTTCTATATAGTTTTCATAATCCAAATAATGTTATGTATGCATAAAAAGAGAAGCAACTCAACTCTCAAGTTTACTCTCAACCATCCATCTCCAAAAACTCATCAGTTACTTTGATGTTGGACTATTTTAGCCAATAAGAATAGCCACATTAAATCATTAATATATTAATGAGAAGAAGCCACATTTCACGCTTCCACTAACTAGGTGATAACAAAGTCATTCTATCTTATTCCATTAAAAAAATATGTAAAGTTCTTCAATAATATTTGCAACTAAAATGAAATTGGTGAAGAAAGAAAACAAGTAGGAGAGGTAGGCTCTAGATATTGGTTTATGAAAGAACTATTTTAACATTTTTAAGATTATATAAGATTTTTGTGGCTTCCTTTTGTTTATTGTTAAAACATAATTGTGAGCTTGTAATTGGTGACATAAAGAAGTAACATAGACAACTTATACTCTCTCAAAAGAATCTTAATGCTACAAAAAAAAATAAGGTTGTTCACACAAACTAACTTTCTTCGGTATCTTCCAAATTCTTTGCACTTGTCTCTACAAAGTTAATTGACCCCACCCGCGACATGAAAATCACATAGATTTACATCTTAAAATATAATTATGGTGTACTTTAGTAGTGGAGTCTCAAATGCAAAATACAAGAACTAATTTGTTATCATGGTTTACAAATTCATGGTAGATTTTGTTGTTATGTATATTGTAAAACTTACTTGTACATTCATTTATGTTCCTTAAATTTTGTTGTTTTTCACATTGTTACTTGATGAGAACTTCCTCAATAATCTCTTTAGTATCCAAAGTCCTCACATGTAATGAATTAAAAACAATTAAGCAAAAACAAATATTTTCAACTAGTTCTTTACAAAAAGTTCTTTACAACTAATATTTTATTATTACACCATCCAACTCACACTCAAAACTAATTTTCACTTGAAATTCTTTTTAACTTTCTTGAATCAAAATCATTGATCAAACATAGAGGTATTAAAATGGGCTACTCGGACGGGGCTAAAAAGTCTGGATACAATTTATGCATCTCAAAATGTAACTCAAACCTGCCCTAAGCGGGTTTCGGGTTGTGGCGGACCGGCCCGCATAATATTTAAAAAATTATTTAAATTTTAACATATTTAATATATATATATATATCATTTTATATTAATGCATAACTTTTTAACACAATTGTTATACCCAATGCAACCAAACTTATAGATATAATGCTCTGTGTTTGAGTTAAGACGTGATGTCAAGTAGAGCTGTCAAAATGGGCGGGCCGACCCGCCACAATCCGAAATTTTGTAGGGCTTGAGTATTATATTTGACACTTTTTAGTGAAACCGGACTTTTTAGCACGGACTGGCCGGGCTATATTAAAACCGGGCTCGGGTCGGGCTTACCCAGACGGGTTCGGACTACCTGTTTTTCCTTATTTTAAAACCTTTTTTTGGGACTTTTGGCTTGGTAATAAACTTAAGATGAAAATTATTTTACAAAATAACTTATAATAAAAAATAAATAATAGATGATAAGTATTGTGTTAGCCGCTGCTTCAGAACCTGGCTGGCCTCTGATGGTAGGACTAATGGATCTAATGCCGTGAAAAATTATGCTATGATCAAATACAAATAGGGCAACCAGTGGGATACACTTGTTGATTCTAAAACAAACCTGCATATGAGCATTGATCCAGACCACATAAGCAAAGGCTGAAAATATGATGTCATAATATATTGCGAACTACTTTTTTTTCCAACTACTATCAGTCAAAATATTTGTCATAGAGCAGAAAAGGTATGAGGTATTAATTATAGTATTTTGTTGGATTTTGACAGAAAAAGAGATATGTCTTAACTCAAACACATAACATTATATTTATTAAGTTTGGTTGTATTGGGTATAACAATTGTGTTAAAAAAATTATGTATTAATATCAAATGATATATATATATATATATATATATATTAAATATGTTAAAATTTAAATAATTTTTTTTATATTATGCGGGCCGGCACGCCACAACCCACTTAGGGCGGGTTTGGGCTACATTTTGATATGTATAAATTGTATCCGACCTTTTTAGCCTGGTCCGGTTTAGCCTGAACCCGATGCGGGTTATTCCGAACCCGTCCGGGTAGCCCGTTTTGACACCTTTAATGTTAAGTCTACGTATATGGTTCATAACATAACTCATTTATTAAATATTTTATTTCTATTAGACTCCCGATCTCTAACACAATATAATTTGTAACTTCACTTCAATATAATAAATGGATACAATAAAAAAATATCACTTTGGTTTATAGTAATGGTAGTATATACTCAAATTCGGAATGAATTCAATGTGTCGAAATATAATCACCATCATAATATTTCTTTACTTTGTGTATGAATATCTTTTGTATGCTCTTTACCAACAATTTTATTGTGATCTGTTACGTTAAATTTGGTTGGGTGAAGTTCTTTATGGTAAACAATTAAGTTGTCGTTCAGTTCGTTGTAAATGTTATTTTCTTTATTATGTTTTTGTTGTAGAAGTTAAATCTAATTAAATATACAAGTAAGAAAAGAAAAATGTAATATATATGGTTTAATGTTCTCATTTAATTTGATACATTATTTTGCTAATATGCTTAAAAGGATATTAAGCAAAATAGGAAAAATAATATAATGTTTAACTTTATAACATTATTCTAATTTATAAATATTTATGATATAAACATTACTCTATTTTTTATTCAAAATTCATAACACAATATTTATCATCTATTATATATTTTTTATTATAAGTTATATTCTAAAATAATTTTCATCTTAAGCTTATTACCAAACCAAAGGTCCCAAAAAAAGTTTTAAAATAAGGAAAAACGAGTAGCCCAAACTCGTTCGGGTAAGCCCGGCCCGAGCCCGATTTTAATATAGTTTGGCCGGTCCGGGCTAAAAAGCTCGGATTCACTAAAAAATGTCAAATATAATACTCAAGCCCTACAAAGTTTCGGGTTGTGGCGGACCAGCCCGCATGGGCCGGCCCATTTGACAGCTCTAATCAAACATAATTTGATATACAATTACTGGAGGGATCCATTTACTTCAAGAGTAAGTGAAAAAAATCTACCATTCATTATTAAGAAATCAGATGGTTTAAATTGGTAACTATATCTAAACTATTGGATTTTCTAAACTATTGGATTTTCTAAACTATAGATCTTTTCCGCAACTTTACAAATCCCAAAAGGTTAAAATCTCAAATTGTTAAACGAGAAGTTTCCAGCAACTAGTGGCAACACGCTTCGTTGAAAACACGATTAAAACGTTGAAAAACAAGAAAAAATAAAGTAAAGGTGATCCACTACCATGACGGACCAATAATATTATTCCACGTGCACACCCTTGACAAAAATTCAGAGAAGCAGCATAGCTTTATCAGAACCTCGTTTCCCATTCATATATGATTTGAGCCACCAACTCTGAAAACCCTTCACAGACGAAAGCATTATCATCAATCGAATCTCTCTGAAAATTTTCTAATCTCATCGATTTTTCATCTAGGTATCATAATCTTGAGTCTCTTCTTTTTTATCTTCTATATATTTAAATGAAATATATGAATTTTATTTAAGAGAAGTATTTTTAATTAGGGTTACTTTTTTTGAATTATTGTGATAATCGGCGGTTTCCTTCGGATTTGATAAGGTTTATATGGTTTGATTTTCTGTTCTTTTTTTATTCGTATATTTTATTTTAATGAGTTTTGAAACTTGTATGGATGATGATTTGATTTCTAACCTATGCTGTTTTATAAAATTTTATAGTTTTTGGTTGAATCTAAAAATAGAAAGTAGTAGGAGGAAGAATTTTGATACATGTTTGGTTTTGGTTGGCCTATTTTCTCTTTTTATCTCGTTCTTTTTTAAAGTAAAATCAAAATCTGGTTTGTTAGTTGCTAATTTCTGATTCCCTTATGGGCGTTCATTCTTTGTGTTTCCTTAGTTAATGATTTCCGTACTTTGCGCTTTACCGTGATTTATTGTCAATTGATGTGTTGTTTATTTAAGATGAGTTAGTTAAATGATATTAGACCTCGTTACCTATTGAATTAGGGGTGAGAATAATCCGGTTCGGTTTGATTGAATTGTAATGAATTGGAAATACTGTTCAGTTTTGTAAAGAACACAATCAAACTGTATCCAATAGCAAGAAAAGCTAGACCACAGTAACCGGTTGTTCCAGTTCAGTTAGCTGATTATGTAAGTTTCAGTGTGAGCGTGATCATTTAGTCCGCTTTCATATGTCGATCCTATCACGGTTTTTTTCAGCGTCATCGATGGAGAACCTCTGGCAGATTCTCATGAGGTTGTGGTCAAACACTCACACTGTTGTCTGAAAAAATTGGCATCTATTGTAGATATTGCTGTCTGTGCTTCACAAGCTCCTCTGGTTGATTTGTTGCCACTTGCCAGAACCTTGTGATGAAGCAATTTCCAATAGATGCCTCCCACTTCTGATGTCCCTGGGTTGCCGGAGCAGGAATGTACAAGTTGACAAGCTCTGCTAGGCATGAGCCTCAGCTTGCCATTGTGAAGCATTACCTCTGCCACCACCTCGCTTTTACTGCACAGAAGCTCCCCCTGTTCTGGTAACATGCTTTATAGATAATGAACTGCTCCTGTCATTAAGCCATATCTCAATCTGAGAAGCAGATGCATATGAAGATGCCATGGCGACGTTCAATGATTTTGGTTCATTTTTGTGTTGACTGTTGAGAGAATGGGAAATTAAGGTCTGATTTTGGTAACTGTGTAAACTGAACTTAGATCGGAACAAAATAACTGCACCATGTTGACGAAATATACTGAACTGTTTCAAATGGTTGAGT
Source organism: Lupinus albus (assembly GCA_009771035.1). Taxonomy (NCBI): domain Eukaryota; kingdom Viridiplantae; phylum Streptophyta; class Magnoliopsida; order Fabales; family Fabaceae; genus Lupinus; species Lupinus albus. The sequence continues at coordinate 8,260,113 of CM020015.1, forward strand.
TTTTTTCTGTGTAGTTCTGGTGCTGTCAAGAGTTCAATTTGTTTTTTTCCTTTTCACCCCAATATTGACTATAGAAAGGGAACTAAATGTTTGATTTATTCTAATTAATCTAGATGGGGTAAGGGAGGAAATGTTATTTTACTTGTTTAGAGTAACTAGTGGAAGGTATTCATGCTATTCAGTCATTTTTAATTTATATGTTTCTTGTCTACTCTCTATTTGTTAATTTTTCTTTGAAACAAGCTATTCAAAAGGCATAGGTATTATGAAATATCTGTGGACAATGACCCTGAATTTTTTATGTTGTAGAATTTATTTATTAAATGTATACTATTTTTTAACAGTATTGTTATTATTATTACTATTATGTTTTTTGTGTCTTCCTTACCTTATTAAGTTAGCATTGCTTACTTTCTAATCTGGCTTGTTGCAGTACAAGCATAAAAATGAGCCGTCCCCAGGATGCACACCCTGCCCGATCCTTTTTCCCATTTGGAAATCCTTTTAGGGTGATAGCACCTAAAGGCTCTCGCATGTCTTCACAACTTCTTGCACTGTTACAAGCATTTGAGGCAAGATTGGCAGAGAGGCTGAGTAAGCTTATGGTCAAAAGTAAGGAAGAAATCCTCAGCTTGTCATGGATGACTTCAGCTATGGAGTCACTTCATGATACTTATAATGACATACGAACCCTTATTTCAGATCTTGAGCTGCCTGTGAGCGATTGGGATGACAAATGGATTGATGTTTACTTGGACATAAGTAGGAATGTGCTAGATATCTGCAATGCATTTAGCTCTGAGTTCTCTCGTCTGAGCACATGCAATCTTTCTCTGAAGTATGCACTGCACAATTTTGATGGTGTCTCTTCAAAGCTGTTTGTTCGGGCCTATTCTTCACTTGATGATTGGAAGCATCATATTCATTCCATGAACCCAAGAATTGAGAAATGTAGCACCATTTTGGATAACCTTATGGGGTCACTTGATCTGCCCAAGGCTAAAAATTCAGCCAAAGGCAAGGTCTTGATGCAAGCAATGTATGGAGTTAAGGTGCAGACAGTATTTGTTTGCAGTGTGTTTGCTGCAGCTTTCTCAGGCTCTCCAAAGAAGTTGGTTGATTTGGACGTGGCTGACATGTATTCATGGGCTCCAGCTTTTAGTAGATTGCAGAGTCTCATAAGTGAGGAAATTAGAGCAAGACTTTCCAATGGTAAATTTTCTGTTTTGATTGAGTTGGAGGTCATAGATGCCATCGTGAAGGAGTTGAATCCTTCCATCAAATGTGGCGCAGAAACTATCGTCACTGAATCACTTTTGGAGACAGTTGAAGAACTCGGCAAGGCGGAAAAGAAGCTTTCACAAGGATTAGATCTTCTTGCAAAGGGAGTGGATGGTTTTTTCAAAGTAGTTTTGATTAGCCGTGACGATTTGCTATCTGCTCCAACTTCAGCTAAAGCTGTAAAGAACTGTGCCCTTGGGAGTAATGCAAATCTAAAAGTAGTCCTCTGAATTTTACAGCAGATAAAGATGGTTATGGTATATATACTGAAGGGTCCATGTATTGGGTTAAGCTGTTGTAGGATTTGTAGTATCTGGTCTTATTTGGTTTGTTATATTGAGTGTAGCATGAGGTTATATGATAGTATTAGTATATGGTTGATATGTATATTATGCGGGATGTTCTGTGTAATGTCAAACTGTAAGAAATATACAAATGACTCTATTGTGCGTATTGAATTTTGTTAACTCGCAGCCTATTTAGAAATGGCAAAACGGTCTAAATAGGCAAAACGGACCCGTTTTGCTAATGCTAGCTAATGCCTGTAAATTTTTAAGCAAGCGTACATGCCTCATTGTCTTAAAAGAAAATATTGCATGTGTTGTCCATTTTAAAACGGGTTAACAAGCATGCGGGTGACTTGGAAGCATTGATAAAGAATATAAAAAGAAGAAAATTAATACAAAGTAAAAAGAAATTAAATAAAGTTGTTTAAGAGAAAATAAAAAAAAAGACTTTGATATTTTATATGAAGTTGTGCAAATTATATCACATTTTAATTTTTTAAGAAATTAAAAATCACATCATGAATTTTCTTTCTTTTTTCTATCGGTAACAAACAACAGTTTCACTTTTTCCATTAGCTGGTATTAAGTTGTTTACCTTTTCTCCACTTTCTGCCAGTTGGCGTCATATCATAGTCACTATCTATCTCAACATTCCCATTCAGCAGCAACAAATAAGTTCAACTTGATAGCGAAATAATAGCGTGGTTGGGAAGTGAACATCGGTATTCCTCGTATATTGGAATGAAGATCATTTGTCTCATTTTTGGTGTCCTAAGTGTGTCTCATTTGTTTTACATAAATTGGTTACGAAGGTAGGACCATGTTGCTCGGGGGGTGGATGATTCACTGCTACACCCTTATGCTACTATTATGTTGTCATCTTCGTATCAAATTTTCTTATATTCTTGTATTTTAATACTCAATCCTATAAGAGTCTTTAACGTTTATGGACCTTCCTATTTTTCTCTTGTTTCACTAATTGGCAATAACATAAACCCCCTAGTTTCAAGTCATATATGATGCTAAAGCTAAAATGTCTACAATTGTGGGGTTGAAGGTCATAGTGGTCCTTTATGATATGTCATGAACTTATTTGAACCATGTTAAGAGTAAATCTCTCTCTTGAGTTTAACTTTAGAGCATCTCCTTTGGTGCATTCTTTTATCATTCTTATTGAAATAAGAACGAGGAAAGAGAAATTGTGTGGTTGGTTGTTGGATAGGTTGCCATTCAATAACGTTTGTTTCAGTTATCGTTGTTAAAAGTCATACATTCACACATTTGATAATCATTCATTGAGTGATATCAAAAGTCATACATTCAAGAGCACTTGCTTCAGTGAGGGTATTAAAAGTCACACATTCAACAACGCTAGATTCACTTAGTAGCATTGTTAAAAGTCATACACTAACACATTCAACAACGCTTACTTTAATTAGCGTTCTTAAAAGTCATACATTCACACATTTTATGTTGTTTACTTCAATGAGCTTCATTAAAAGTCACACATTCAACACCACTTACTTCAGTTAGTGCTGTTAAAAGTCATATGTTCATAGATTCAACAACGCTGACTTCAATAATCACTCTTAAAAATCACATATTCAATGCACTTGCTTCAATGAGTGTTATTAAAAGTAATACATTCACACATTCAATAGCGATTGCTCTAGTGAGCACGACTAAAAGTCGTACATTCACACATTCAACCGCGCATGCTTTAGTGAGAGCTATTAAAAGTTACATATTCATACATTCACACATTTAATGTGGTTACTTGGATGAACACAGTTAAAAATCATATATTCATACATTCAATAGGACCCAAATAAGAATACGAATAATAATGATGTTTGTCATTGTTGAAGAAAAAAAGGGTGGGATCCACTTACTCCAAGAGTCTTACTTCACATCTTAACCATCAATTCTAGGGGAATCTAATGGTTTAGATCTACTCACTAATTCAAACCATTGGATTTCCCTAGAATTGATGGCTAAGGGTGGAGTAAATGAATTCCTACTCAAAAAAATAGATGTTATTCTTAATTTACGGAAATGTATAATAAATTATAAAATATTTTGTGGAACCAAAATAAGAATGGTGTTTGGATGATTAAAAACAAGCGCATTAAATGATTAATAACATACATGTTACTTGTGCATTCACATGTTAAAAATACACATGTTACCCGTGCATTCATATTGTTAAGAACACACGCGACTTGTGCATTCATATTGTTAAGAACACACACGCGACCTGCACATTCCCATGGTTAAAAACACATATGTTACCCTATATTCGCATTGCTAAGAACACATATATTACTGGTGCATTCGCATAGTTAAAATACACATGTTACCCTTACATTCACATTGTTAAAATTACGCACGTTACTCGTGTATTTGACTCTTCAAACATATAAGGAAAATAAATATCAAATACGAATTTGAATTTTCTAATGAAAATAAAAAACCGAAACATAATACTATGTGATTTTTTAAATGATTATTTTAAAGTTGTAGAAAATGAAATAATTTTTCAACTTCAAATTTGATTTTTTAATTAATGAAAATAAATAAATCAAATCATGATAAATATAAGCAAATGTGAAGTTTCATTAATTTTAATTAGTTTCAAATTTTAAAAAGCAAAACAAATTATGCAATCAATAATCAATATTATTAATTATTAAAATAGTATAAAATATCTCGTAGTATAAGGAGATAATTAAAATCATAACATTTGTCTATATATTTAATTTCTACAAAAATATTCCTAAAAACTAAACAAAATAATGCATATGACATTATTTTGGTGGTTGGAAGATAGTAATAAAATAACATAAGAGAAGCAAATTAATGAGAAAATAACATGAGAGAAGTGATAATGTAGAATAAGTTTATTTTATTAAGTAATGGCCATAAAAAAGAAAAGTAAACACACAAAAACAAGGTCAATTTTTCTTCACGGGTTTAGACTTTAGACGAGCATGTCCACTCCAGAAAAAAAAAGTCAAAAAAACCTCAAAGTTCTTTCCTTTTACCACTCTGAATCATAGTTTCTAAATTGGGTTTCTTCCTTTTTGATTTAGAACTTAGAACTTCGAAGAATTCATATTCATAGACATGCCTGTTGTTGATTCAACTGAGCATAACATTAGAGGAGTACCCACTTATGGTGGACGCTATGTTCAATACAATCTCTATGGCAACCTTTTTGAGGTTTCCACAAAATATGTTCCTCCAATTCGCCCAGTTGGTAGAGGCGCTAATGGTATTGTTTGGTAAGAAAATTTATGTTTTTTCTTGAGTGGGTTTGATGGAACAATTGAATTTGAAAGAAAGGAAGTAGCTTTTGCTACTAATCAAATACCCTTTTGTTAATTTAGATTAAAATGTAAGTGATCATGTGTAGTTGTTGCTTTATTTGCTGGTTGATTATTTTCTTTTCTAGATTTTGTCAATTTTTTCTTCAATTAAGTAGATGATGTTAGGTAGGATTAGCAATATCTGCTTGCTGATTGAGTTTTTAATTTTTGTATGATGAAGAAGATCAATTTTTAGCTTAATTCCCCAAACTGTTGTATTTCAATGCTTTGAGGTTAGGAGCCAAAATGGTTGTGTGATTGTTATAATGAGCTGGTTATGGCAATTTGTCACTCAAAATTCTATTACTTTTAATCATTATTTCAATTTGATTGGAATATATTAAGTGAAAGAGAGTCAAGATTTAGTGTTGTAGACTTTACTTGATTGTATCCAATCCTGTCATAAATCTAATTTACTATATGGTTGGTCTTGGCCAATAGTCATTCACTTTCGTTTCTCTTCCGATTTCTATTTTGTTGTCCAATTAAATGTGTGGATGGCATGATTCGGCTTGAGTCTTCTGGCCTCACTATGTGCTCAGGCGATCCTAAGGCCGTAAAATAAATAGCTGAATTCTTAGTTATTTTTGGACTCACTAAACAAAGTACCATTTGTATGTTGTGGATGGTTTCTTACAATTTGGTGTTTGACAAGAAATTCTCTTTTCTCATCCATGTGACTTAGATTCTCTGTTATCAACAATATGAGGTATAATATTAATTTTGACTTCTTACAGTGCTGCTGTAAATGCGGAGACAAGTGAGGAAGTTGCCATTAAGAAGATTGGCAATGCATTTGACAACAGAATAGATGCCAAAAGGACCTTACGAGAAATAAAACTTCTTCGGCACATGGATCATGAAAATGTAATTTTGATTAACTTTTTTATTTGCACTCTCACATCTGTACATTGTTTTCCTCAATGCTATTGTTTATTTTCATCCTTGGTAGTACGAATTTTTCACTCTAGCTCATAATTGGTTCCTTCTAGGTGAGAGTCTCGTGCACTGGGCCGTCCTTTTTTTGTCTCTCCCTCCATTTTCTGTTACATATGCAAAAGCTTTGACCTGTAACATTTATTTTTTAATTAATGAGCAAACAAAGCAGTGCTTCATCCTGTGGCATGACACAAAATTTTGGTTTTTTGTTACATACTACTGTTTTTTTTCTTCTCTTGATGTCTATATTTGTTCTCTTTTGGGCTGAAAATTTCATCATGTTCACTGGTCAATGCAACTCATAATACTTTTAAATGCACTAAGTTAGATCACATTTTCGTTTTTTAAATAGGATTTTGACATTTTCGTTAAATTCTTGCTCAAATATTGGAATTTTTATCTAGATATTCTCTATAATATAATTTAAGATATATTCTAAGATACTTGTATATATTCTAAGGTACTTGTATATATTCTAATACTTATCATTCATTTCCCCAATGCAGGTGATGTCCATTAATGATATTATACGACCTCCACAGATGGAGAATTTCAATGACGTGTATATTGTTTCTGAGTTAATGGACACGGATCTGCATCAAATAATACGTTCCAATCAATCATTGACTGATGATCATTGCCGGGTTAGCACTTCACTATTTCTTTTAAAATATGAATTTGAATGACCATCTAGTAGAAAGTCCTTTTACTAATGCCTTGATTAATGTAATCTCCTTTGATTTGATCTTTTCTCAAACTGAAAATAAACCAAAAAATAAAAGGATTAAGTAGCAATGCTGAATAATAATATAAATCTTTGCCAAGCTACTTACTCAGTAATTATATGCACACAACTTTGTGGTCTCGAGGGTATGACATTGCACACATGTCTCCATCCGAGTTTGGTTGGCCATGCTCACCTTTTCTTGTTAAACTCAGATAGAGACATGTTTCCAATTGTGCAATGTTGTGAATGCAATTGTGCAAAAATATTGTAGTTGTGTTGCTTTACTTTCTGCAAAGTAACTTCCAACTTCATATCAATGTTGAGTCTAGTGATGTTTCTGTATGGCATAAGAGCTAATTCCTGTGACACCTCACTACAAAAATAGTGATACGTATCCTCTTTTGGTGTAGCTTTCAAAGATCACTTTCAGCTTGCATATTGGCTTAGCTAAATATTCTTATTTACTTTCCATATGAACTGTAGATTCTACCCACACCCTAAAGTGTTAACCTATTATCAAGTTTTATCTGAGTTATTCTGAGCAGATTCTTACCCCCATCTTCTAGATTTTTCATTTGTCCTGATTCTCATCAGTCCTTAAGCTGTCTTAAGTCCTTTAAAGCTGACTAGTGAAAATATTTCAATATAAATTCGCTTTACACAATTTACATGTTATCTAATATGCTCAATTAGCTTTGTCTTTACCTCGCTAATGTTCTTATTTTTGTTTTGAATTAAAATAGTAACTGGAATTCGTGGATTTTTGTAAAAATACATACTTAATATGTAATTATACTTAAGAAACACCTCGGAGACTGGACGGATCCAGAGCAATGTAATAGGTGGTGTATGTTCCACATCACTTGTAGGTTCCGCATTACCTATTACAATGTATAGAATTCATCCCGTCTCCTTGGCTTCGGGCATTTTAGCATAATTCTTATACTGTCTTACAGGTTACAGCCACTAATTAAACCTATTTTTTCCAGTATTTTTTGTATCAGTTGTTACGGGGGCTCAAATATGTACATTCAGCAAATGTTTTGCACCGTGATCTAAAGCCTAGCAATTTGCTACTGAATGCGAACTGTGACCTTAAGATTGGAGACTTTGGTCTTGCTAGAACTACATCTGAAACTGATTTTATGACTGAGTATGTCGTTACTCGGTGGTACCGAGCTCCAGAATTGCTTCTTAATTGTTCGGAGTATACGTCAGCCATTGATATATGGTCTGTCGGTTGCATACTTGGTGAAATCATGACAAAACAACCCCTCTTTCCTGGCAAAGATTATGTTCATCAACTGAGACTGATCACAGAGGTATCACTTAAAAGTCTTAAATATATCATACATGTAGATTTCTACTACTTACTCCTGCATTGTATCATAAGTTTAATGAAACTGATTTTGTTCTTGTTTGTTTACATTCATTTTTCCCTTTTAGATCAGAATGTTGGCTCTACTTGTAAATTAGAGTTCTAACTTCTTCAGTTCTATGTGATTGTGAAATTTCGTTGTCAACATTTGCTAAATTTGGATTATGTTTCTTTCCTCAAGGTAGATAACTAGATATTTAAGAAAATCTAAATATTATAAGATTTACTAGAGTAAGCAATACAGCAGTAAGAAATTCATACGGGGACATGATCCATATGTGCCTTGCAATTCAGGAAGAAGGAGGCATGAGAGTTAATAGATCAAGATTGGGCTTTTCTTTAGAGAATTGGGGGACATGAGGGCTCATTTGGGATATGTGGGCAGGGCTGTTTCGCAAGCAAAATCGTGGGGTTAAAGGATAAATAAATGCTGTGAAAATGTCATGGATGTGATAATTTGGGGTTTGTCGGGGTTTGGAAATAAAAATGTCTGGGACATAAGGTTTTGGAGGGTTAAACTTTTAATGATGTCTGCGAATGGATTCCAATCTGCTGGCATAAGAACCTAGATATCACTCTGTGTCCCTTAGGCATCATGTTCTAGAGAAAGAGGCACATCACATTAATGAAAATTTAGAGGGTTGAGCTTTTAATGATGTCTGCCAATGAATTCAAGTTCGGTAGCATAAGAAATTTTTTTAACGGCAAAGTAGAAACTCAGAAGAAATGAACCTAGGCATCACTCTCTATGTTTGGATAGTTAAGTATTATTGTCCAGCTTGATGCCATTCCCACTGTAGATTGTACATTCTTTCTCATTCTTCGGTCCTTTATAGACTGGCTCTTGTTGATTTAAAATTAATTCAATAGTGATAAAATTCCCTGCTTTCTAACAGCTAATAGGTTCACCTGATGACACCAGCCTTGGATTTCTACGAAGTGATAATGCTCGTAGGTATGTAAGACAACTTCCACAATATCAAAAGCAAAACTTCTCTTCTAGATTTCCCAACATGTCTCCAGATGCTGTTGATTTGTTAGAGAAGATGCTTATCTTTGATCCAAAAAGGCGGATTACAGGTAAAGCAGCATGCTGTTTTTTTCCGAGTTATATTCAATAAATACAGCATATTGTTCTTGGAAGTGAAGGATGATAAGGGAGACAGATATTGATGTAAAAATCAAGTTGTAACAACTTTGGCACTAACAGCTAACAAGTACATTAGGAAGCAAAAAGGGTTCTATAGCTAAAAATATTTAACAGTGGTCTTTTATGAATGGTGGTATTCTCTTATGAGCAAAGGGGTTATGCACCGACAAAGTAAAGGTTTTTTACGCTAAGTGAATTATCCATTATTAATGTATTAAATATCATAGGCTTTTAAGTAAAGGCCATATACATGAATGGTGGATGATTTGCTAACAACGTAAAAAAACTTTACACTATAAATGCACACCCATTAAAATCTTCTCTTATTGTCTATATTTTATTGATTGTACCTTGTATGATGCTTTGCAGTTGATGAGGCTTTGTGTCACTCATACATGGCACCACTCCATGATATCAACGACGAACCTGTTTGCCCCCGACCTTTCAATTTTGACTTTGCGCGACCATCATTCACCGAAGAAGATATCAAGGAACTCATCTGGAGAGAGTCTGTGAAGTTCAATCCTGATCCACCAATTTACTGAGATGTTGCATTTATCTTGTACATGTGTAGTGAAATACTTGATGACTAATTTACAAGTTACAACACTACTTGGAAAGTTGCAGCTCCATAGGATATGAAACATTTTGAGATTGTTGTGAGCTGTGTTTCATTTATGTCTCATCACACATTGTTGGATGATTGTATTGTTGATATGTAGTGTGGAAAGGATTAGTATATGAGCAGCATTACTCAAAGGTTTTAAGTTTGTCCAGTTTTTTTCTATCCTTTAGGGTCTGTTTGCATGTTGATTTTTTTAGGGGAACGAAGGGAAGGCATGGCAGTCATCTTAAAGTGTATTTCGTGGCTCTCAAACCTTTTCCTTTCCCTTTCTTACCGTCCAAAAACCAACTCGCAAACAGACTTTTAGACTATTGAAAATACACAACAAAAAAAGCTTCTCATTTATTGAACAGACATGAATGTAATGGTTTGTTAGTGTTTGAAATTATGTAAAAGATTTCATGTTAGCTATCTTTTTGCTGTAGTTAGAGAAATCTAGATAGGAGTCTTCTTAGCAAAACTTAACTAGGAAATTTTAATAAAGGGATAGTGTAAAAACACTTCATAAACATAGCATACTTGGGTGTTACTTAGTCCCTGAATTTTATAAATATGCGAAAGGGATCATGAACTCTACTTGGGATGTCATATAGTTGTTAAATGTTGAAATTAGATGAATATTCGGAAAATAGCACATGTGAAGCAAAGTTTATGATATTTTTATAGACGTTTTTGAAGTTTAGAGGTTATTTCAATAAAATTGTTATGTTGAGTGTATCTTTTCCCTTTAATTAATGTTAGCATTGTAATGCATAGGCTCTTAGCAGCATCATGCCATCTCATAAACTTGTAAAGAAAAATGAAATTTGTTTCATTACTATAATTCAATTCTTAACTTGAGGTAGCCTTAAATAATTAACTATATGATACATCTTGTCACATGGCTTATGCATGTTTAATGTTTTACTTACATGTCTTAAGCTCCAACATATCAATATGTAGAATCTCAGTTGGAAAATGAGATGCTGTGATCTTCTCTGACCCTTGATTCCTGCAATATCAGTGCAAGTCCATGGCTGTTTCTTGGCCTTTATTTCCATTTCAATAGTCACATTGGCAAAGCAAATTCCAGTAAAAGGGTTATTGGAGAATGTATTGAAGATCAGTTGGTAATATTGTTTCTATTTAATTTAATCAAATACCAAACATTACTTTTATTTCTTTATTTAGGTAGTATTTGTATGGCACATAATTGCCACATAAATTCATCAAATCAAAATTTCATAAAAATGTTTTGTACTAGATAGCAATGCCCATTTGTTACATCAGTAAATAGAAACAGATAATCACCTTTTTCTAACTGCAATTAAGTTTCAAGTTGAGAATAAAAGAAATTTGATCCTTGAAGTCACATCATAACATATTTTCTCTTATATGAATCACATTTTAAATATAATGAATTAAGATAACTATATGATAAAATTAAACTTCATTAACTATTATCATCTTTCATTTTGCTTTTTAGAGTATATGGTGCAATGAACCTTTTTATGTTCAACTCACAAGTAGTGGCCATTTCTGTATGTGTTTCAAAGATAAAATCACTTTTCTGTATCAAAAACTCCTTATTCATCACCACAACAAATTCAGGACTATTATTATAAGAGTAATGATATATCATTATATAAATTCTTTTGTATGTAAGAAAATGACATGTATTATTTGTTGATCAAACTTATTAAAGCATACAAAACTGCAGAACTAAGACAAATTAATATCCCTAGAGGCCTTGAATTAGTGCCAAAACTATGACAAATAAACATGTTACTTGGCCAACATGTCTTACAATGTGGTGCCAAGGGGAACACCATGATTCTTAATGATATGAACTGTCTGCAAGAGAATATCTTGTTGTGCAGAGTATAACTCATCTTTAGGCTGTAAGAAGAAAGAGACATGAGATCAACATGACATAAAATTTGAAGTCAAATATGGTGAATTTGAATGAGAATAAAGATGTAACAAAGTAACAAAAGATGGCTTAAAACAGCAAGCACTATATAACAGAGAAGATGATAGAAACCATGGTGCTGCTGAACCATTGTTTGAAGACCATTCAAATTACTTTCTTATACAAAAAACAAGCACCAAAATAAAAGGAAATAGTTCATGCTGGAAAGTCCAAAATTACTTTCATGTACAAAAAAACCTTAGTTTTATAAATTCAGAATACTGTTTCCTTCTACAAGTTTAGAAAATATATGCGATGTCCGTTTAGTAAGTTTTGTATCCTTACAAACAAGACATTTAGTGGTGTAAAGCCCCACTGATACCCAGACAAACCAAAAGTTCAAAAGTTCGATTCCTGGGAGCGATACTTACTGAGAGGGGCACCCACGCATCCCGAAAGGGATATCTCAATCTCTATTTTTCAACCTATCAAAAAGTATGACACATATGACTCCAACAATTCACTATGCCATTACTTCTGCATGATGCTATTTTTCTACTTAATATATTATAACTATTGCTTATTACATTTTAAGTACAGTGAGACATGTTTTACATACTGCTTGATCAGTCAAAAGAAATGCAGAACAAGCTCAAAATTAAAACAATATAAATTGAAGCAAAGGAAACTTCATAGATAAGTATAACATTCACATATTGTACTTCTTACTCCAAACTTGAACACCCTATTTAATATACTTGTATGTCAATCTTTTCAGAATTGAATTCATCTGAGGATTGTTCCAAAAGCATTTTACAAATAAGGATTCATTGAAAAGGTAACAAAATTTATAAGGATTCAGATATAGGAGGTACCATTTGTTTGAGGTTGTATCCAAGAGACAATTCTACAATTGAGCTTTCTATACAAGACAAGAAACAATATGGAACATCTGTTCCTAAGAAAACCTTCACATTTGATCTTAGCATGCTCTTAACGTCATTCGATATCAGCGGAATCTTGCTTAAATACTCAATTGGAATAGGAATTTTGGTAACAATGGCGCGATATTCAGCACGGGACTTGTTCACTATGACCTACAAAGTTGGCATGGAAAAAATGGCTGTAATGATGATGACTTAAGCAGCAAGTAGTAATCTATAATCTCACAATCAAAAGCATAGGCAATAAACATTTTTATAGAGAACAAGGTAAAAGCTATTGTATCAGCTTTTATGTATTCTCTGTGAGGTTAAGTTTCCTAGCAGATATGTTCAACGGCAAAAAACAATGCTATACCAATCAAACTACTCACTCATATAAATTGTGGACGGCATCACCATCAACTTATGCGGCCGCAACATTGCAGTTGCGGTGACCTCCGCAACTACATCACACCGCAATTATGGTGTGACTCTGAATCACAATGAGGTGATTCCGCATTGGGCTGCAACGTAACCGCATCGGACCGCATTTGGACCGAATCAGGCTGCATTGGATTAAAAAATGTTGTTGTAATAACAATAATTCACATCACAACGACCGCAATCCGCATCGTAATGACTACAATGCAGTAGCTACAACCGTTACCGTAGTTGAACCCCATTAGACTGCATCATGCAGCATCGGATTCAAAAATGTTGTTTTAATAACAAAATAATTCACAAACGCAATGACCGCAATCCATATCACAATAGCAAAAATTACTGCAATCGCAATAAACACAACTATTACCGCAATCGCGACCACAACCACAATTTAAAACACTGCTCTCCACCCCACAGAAACTGCATTGAAGAAGTGATTGCATGGGAGTGAGCCACCCATAAAAAGAAGGCAAGGGAAGTTCCTCACCTCACTAGAAAAAAATGAGTTTGGCACAATAACAGGGAACTTCTCATCACTCAGCAATGACGTTGTAGTAAGACCCATTTCCATCACTTGACCCTCTACTGGACCAGCCTGAAAATTGTACAATTTCTCAGAAAAAACATTTTAGAAATATATAGGATTCACACAGTGTTGCAGTTCACTAATAAACTCATAATAATATATATGTTACGGTCCTCAAATAGTAATTTGCAAGTAAAAGATATAGACATTCCTCACCTAAATACTGCAAATATAGCAAGTGCAAAACAAATAGCAGACCATGATTTTAGAATGTCCCTAGCCAATTATATTCCACAAAGTAGTAAAAACACACTATTTTCTGTTTTTATAAAAAAAAATCTTAACTACTTGCCATTTTCTGATTGGATTGATACATAATGAGATACCAAATATTGAGACAGATGATCTCCATAATTCCCCATAAAAAATAAATATTAGGTATAAAAACCACATAAATTTTATGTATTTTGCAAGTACAATACAGGTGATACGAACTATTTTTCTTTTTAATTGTCTCTTAAACTTTATTAGGAGAAAACATAAAGTTTAACAGAATTAAAAGTTAAAACAATGCCAATCATTAATTTGCATATACTTTTATTGTATCTCCAATTGAAAAGGGCTTAGAAAAGTGCATAGATAAACCACTGAACACATTGCCTAGAATGTCTTTGGCAGCAAAAGCAGTAGCAACTCCTGCATGAAGATAGAAGGAGAACAATATCAAACCATTCATCTATTTTTCTGCCTCCATCTACATTATAGAAAACCAAATTAGGAAAGGCAATGATGCTAAAAAGTTTAAGAATGTCAATTAATAAGAGTCAAATATTCACTTTTTCCTTGTAAATTTTTCTGAGTACAAATTTTATCATACAAAACTTAAAAGTCAAAATTAATACTTAAAGATCATGAATATGAGTACAGTTCATGCCAGAGGTCATAAAAAGTACTAAAAATAAATAATTTGATTGTTAAGTTTTCATCTCAAAATCAATTAGCGATGAGAGAGTAGCCCAATAAGTATTTAAACCATTCCCGAATCCCGAGACAATAAGGTAGGCAATGTGAGACTTACTTCCCAACATGCTCTCTACATAGCTTATGTCGCACCAAGCGAATTGTTACATTTGACCCATAATTAAAATGCATCTTTTGGCCCATAATAATTGGAAAGAAGTTAAACTCTAAATCTGATATCATGTTAAGGTTTTATCTCAAAACCAATTGACAATGAAAGGAGTAGCCCAATAGGTATTTAAACAATTCCCGAGACAATAAGGTTGGCAATGTGAGACTTACTTCCCAACCTGAGTCATCTTTAATTTTTCAATTTTCCACATATCAAATTAGTTGAATGATAAAAATAAGTCTTTACTGGATTAATAATATTACCTCCTATACCACCAACAGTTACAATAGACTGCACAGCCACACCACAAGCCTCAGCCAAAGCCACCATACCAATCAAAATTAGACCAATTGATGATATTTTATCTAAAGTGAGCAATTTCTCTCTATCAATCCCAAATAATATTTGACCAGACAATGTACGTGCAAACACATTTGTTTTCCATCTATGCAAAAACCATACAAATGAAAGTATCACTGCACCCCTCCAAGCTGGTTCAAGATATTGAGAAGCTATAGTTTTTGGTGCTACCATTACACCACTGAAAATCAAAGTCAACTCTCATATAACCAAACATGTGATACCAGTGTTATAAATTGCGGGCTGCATCACCTAATCGGCCGCAATAATGCTGTTGCGGTGACCGCAATGTGGCCGCATCGGGCCGCAACGCAGCCACATCAAACCGCATCAGGCCGCATCGGATTCAAAAATATTGTTTTAGTCACAAAATAATTCACACCGGAACGGTCGCAAACCACATCACAACTGCTGCAATGACTGCAATCACAGTAACCGCAACAGTTAGCACAATCGCAACCGCAATTTAAAACACTGTGTAATACAAAAACAAAAACATTTAAGAATACCCATTAACATGTAAATATATAAATTACTAACAATTGTGTGAATGCTATGAAGGTAACTAAATATCTCACTGGATCTTCCAGGGCACCCCAAAAGCTTTCATCATAAGGAACTGGGTCCCATGATATGTTCCCAGGAAATACAGAAACAGGAGTTTGCATTGCATATTTGTGAAATTTCCTCAAAATCTTAGGCATCACAACCCAAGCTATTAGGGTAGAGGTTAATGTAGTACTAACTGGAATAACTACCTCTTTAAGATTTGGATATGGGTCAAGTAATTGTTTAACATATGTTGCTGTCTCTACCATACTATTCCAAGAATCTCTAATATTTTCTGCCAAATTATTACCAGCAACATTCATGTTAGTTGCACCAGAACCACCATTAACTTGGATAAATACAAAAGGAAGAGTAGTTTTGAAACCAAAACTTAGCATTAAGTGATGAATGAAGGGGAAAATACAAAAAAAAAAAAAGAAGAATTTTGCAAGATGCAGATAGTGTCTTCCCACTCTTTGTAAACGACAGAAAATATTGATAGTAAATTACAAAAAATGCATTCTTTACTCATATTCTTTAAAGTATTACACTGCTGTATAAGTTCATCTAATCTCAATGTTGAAGTGTAGTTTACTATTATTTAACAATAAGCACACATCAATAACATTAATATTTAATTTCAATTTATAATTAAAATTAATTAGGTAACAATAAAATAAAATATAAAGTTTCCATTTGAAAATCACATATTAATTATCAATAATATTAATTAACAACTAAAAATGTTAAAGAAAATTTGTATTCATTTAAAGTATTACTCTTTGTTCTTTCAAAAACTTAAACTCATCAATGATTGAATTTGATGTAAAGGATTTAGCTATTTCATTTTCAATGTAAATCATCATGTTATCTGCAAGAAATGCAGAAACCGAAAGAATTAAGATAAGACAAATAACTCGATCAAGTAAGTAATACACATTCACCATCCCGTTTTTGTCAAAGTTGTACTTAATTCAGAGATGGTTGAGATGTTCTTCAAATTTGAATGGCTAACAACATGAACAATAAAATGTTGAAGTTGATATCAAGTTAATTTTTTTCCTGCTTATTGTAATCCATATGATAAATTTTTTGCACAAGAATACATATATTATCCATATTAAATATTTTTATAAACATCCTTAGAATCCAAACTACTGCTGAGAGTTACAAGCTCTATTGTTTGTTCACCTATGATTCAACTCTTGCAACTGCTTGTCAATTGTAATTAGAAATATGTTCACCCTATAATGATGCTCAAATGTAGTATGAACTAGAAAATTTGACAAAGACAATCTTCCATCTTCATAATCTCTACACATGTAAAAGAACTTTATTTGTTATCTATAATTTTGAGAAGGAACATTCAAGTTGCATATACAATTTATCAAGATGTATCGAAGAAAAATATGAGCTCCAATAAGTATCTCTAATCGGTTTAAAAGTGTCAATTTGATTTTCTCCTTTACCAATTATAAATTTATCAATCTCTAGCAAATGTTCTAATTCATCTAATCTGACATCTTGTAACTCATCATATAACACTTATTACAGGAACAAATAATATTGACAATAAAAGTCAATTTTGAGAAAAAATGATGCAAACAAAGCAAGTTGTAATCTGTGTGAAAAGCAATGTACATAATAAGCATAAGAACAATTTTTAAGAAACAATGCTTGTAATCCATTCCACTCCCCTCATATTAATTTCACCTTCATACCCTTGGACATGAAATTAATTATATAATGAATCATTATAAAAGAAAGTATTGGTATAGAATAAGAGGAAGTATGTGCAATATTAATTATCAATTGAGGAAGTATGAGTATAGCCTAAAGAAAGTATTGGTAAAAACATACTTGCAAATTGTTGTTGTTGATGTGAACTAATCATGTACAGCTTGTGCTATAGAGTGAATAGTGATGAATACTAAATAGGAAAGGGACATGTTGACCGTAAAATATGTTCTTGTGTGAATACTAAATAGAATAAGAGGAGAGATTCATTGACTTCAAGAGTAAGTTTTTTAAACTTACTTCATATCTCAGTCATCAATTCTAGGAAAATTCAATAATTTGGAGTGAGTGGATCATGACTCACAGAATAATGGTAAAAATGACAATGTGTGGTCATGTGTGTCTCTTATGTAGAAGTTAGGTTTTAATTAATTTAAACACCCAAAACTATGTTATTTTGAGTGTATGCAAAATACATATTTAATAATAATATTTTTTAAAATTTCAGGGTGGCAGTTGCCCCCAGCCCCTTCTTACTTCCGCTTTTTTTGTTTCAGCGCATCATCTAATATTTATTTATATTTGTATTTAAAAGTAGATGATAAAGTGACAGTGTAATTATTATATACATTTCTCTATTATTTTAATTTAGCCTACCTAAACGTGGCAAAGACTACATTGTCTACATGTTTTGTGTCAGAACATATTCTCCATAAAATACAGTCCAACATTCATTCCTTAATGTAAGACAATATGAGATATTTTATAACCTAATCTCATTTTCATAGTAAACTAAAATCAAAATCGGTAAATATCATTTATAATACATTGAGCTAATTTTCTGAAAATTAAAAATATCCATTAGCACATATGAATATGAAGAAATGTTGAAACAATTACAAAAAATTGGAAATAACAACTCACCAATAAACTGTTTATTGCTTGATTTTATATGTGCAAAGAAACAATATATCCTTGAATAAGTATGATTCAAGTAAAACTACCAATGAATTTTAAATTCATGCTAGTTACTATCATATCAAGTCACTGTTTAAATTTAACTTTCTAAGAGAAGATGGATGAAACAAATTAACTGCTTTCTAAAAAATGTCACACAAAATTTAGTAATTTAAGTTATTGGATGTGTCTTATAAATTGCAACATGAGTCACATATAGGCTATATCTCACTCAAGGAATCCATTCAAAAACTAGAAATATGACTTCAAAATCAACAAGTTCTACCATTTTAGATGCCTAAATGGCACAGATGTAATTTCTAGGTTGGTCATCACATATTCTAGGCATATTGTGGGGAACAAAATGAGTTATAAATATATTTAAAATATTTTCTATGAAATCTTTTTATGAAAATTGGAGAAATTGTGTAGCTATTCAGTGCTTGCACTTTGTATGTGGCAACTTGTGCAGCATAAAGGATTTTCTAGACTATTTAAAACTTTAAGATCAATATTTGATAAAATATCATTTTGTAAATTTTAAATTTAGAAGAATCCGAAATTTTGACGGATTGTATCTATTATCATGTTCATCAAATGATTATAAAGTAAAAAAAAATGAAAAGTATTAAAATCATTATATAATTTATAAAAATAAACATACTAATAAAATAACGTAGAAAATGGAGGTATTTAATTAAAAAAAAGTTTATTATTTAAAATGGACTCCTCATGATAATAGGTCCAGCCACATTTGCTACACCTATGGAGTCTAGTCCTCACAATAAATGTTTCCTCTTATGTAATGAGACTCTTATCTTAAAATGCATAGAAAAAACAAATCATAATGATATTTATGTCCATTAATTTACACTAATATTATATTTGTACCATTACAATTACACTAAAAATATAAATTTCCTCTCTAGTAACGGAGAGGAGTCTGACTCGATAATGTGCCTATTCCAACTCACAAGTACTAATTGAGTAGTTGGTACAATCAAAATATGTAGCCCTGGGCTCAAACAAAAAAACATCCCTTGCATTGGTTTTTATAAAAGAGTTTAATTCAATATAAAATTCTTTACATTCACAATACATCATTCAATATTGATTTGTCTTACTTTTGTTTGAAAGTCAATAATAATTAACATATGAATGATAAATAATATATCGATAATGTAAAAAATAGTTACAATATAAATATATACATATTAAATCCTTTAGGTAAAAGCCTTTTATCACATTGTATGGGGATCCACGAATATGCTAAACTTAACTTATGGGGCACTACACTTCAAATATTTGATAGTGCTACATTATTGTTGAATTAGCTTACTTCATAGCTTCAAATCTAATAGCCTAAGTTTATATATTACCTTAAAATTATATCATTTGAAATATAAGCCAAATGATTTTTGATTGAATTTTTTTTAACATCAAAGATGTGTAAAGAAAGAATTTATTACATGACTAATACAAATTGCAATAATGGTTTAAAAAAAGGTTTAATATGTAAGAATGGTTATTATAAATTTACATCATTGTATTATTCGTGTGCATTACTTTATTTAAGAGTCGATGATAATTAACACATGAATATCGAATGATATACTGATAATATAAAAAGTTCTTACACTATTAATACATATATACTAGAGGTGACAAAATAATCATAATCTACAATTTATTCAAATACAAGAAAATTAAATTCATCCATTAAAGTTAATGAAATTAATGGATATAATCTAGTGGATAATTTTAATAATGAATGAATTTAATTCATCCATTATATCAAATGAATATCCTTGGATATATCCATTTGGATGGATGTCCGATCCATCCAAAAAACAAACATTCACAACTCCTTTGCTTTTCAATCATTGTCTCAATATTCACTTTCTTGTATATGTTTCTCATTGTCACTTTGATTTTTTTATTAAATTAAATTCTCATATTAACTTGTATTCTTAGTGGCACTTACTCAGATAATAATGAGATGTGTGGTTACAAGTAGAATTTTGTTCTTAGATATATAACATATATAAATAAATATTAATTAAAAATTTTACATGTAGAATCTTAAACGTTGCATGCTTGTAGTACGTTGAAAAAATATTTTAAATTTTTTTTAAAAATCAAGTGTGTTTCTTAAAAAAAATAAAAAACACATTTTTTTAAAAAATAACTTTAAAACAGGTTTTTTTATTATAAAAAAAATGATTTTAAAAATGATTTATTGAAATAATGGGTTTTAAGAGAATCATTTTCTTAGAAGGTACTTTTAGTTTCAATTCAAAAAAAAATTAAATGAATTTGATATTCACCTAACCCATTAAAATGAATTTATGGATGAATTGAAATTTATTCATCAAGTTTGAATATGGATCAATTATGCAAATTAAAATATCATTTAATAGATTTATATGGATTGGTGGATAGCTTTCCATCCATCCATTAGGATCCAAATTTATTCATTTATCACGTATAAAATATATTAAACTCTAAGGAAAACTCACGTTTCATGAGGGATAATAGTAACCAAACTCTTATCACTTAATGTTAGGATTTCCCCATATGAATTATGATTGTTTTTAATTAACGTTAGTGGAGTGGAAGTGGTCGTTGTGTAGTGTTAGCCTTACCCACAAGCAAACAAACAAAGAGTGGATTAGATTTTATTACAAGCTTTAGCACATGAGAGATCAATCCCTTCGGCGTAAGTCTTTACAAGTATCTTTGATGATGCAGCCAATAGACTATATATCCAAACTTGTATTTCAGCTTCTCGTAACTTCGTCCAAAGGAACACGCTGCCTAACTATCCATTGCACCAATGCCGACTAATGTTTGTGTCACATCCTTGCATCCAAACCAATGCTCATGTTGCACCTTACATCTCTACTAATGCACGTATTATACCTTGCATCCAAGTCAATGCACATGTTACACTATACGTCAAAGTCAACCAATGTTGTGTGCTCTCGTGGATCCGCTAGCAAATAACATCCTTTTCCATGGTGGTGCACAAATGTTATAAGGATTCACTACTTCTCAACAACTTTGACATTAATTTATATGGAGTGTATAATTAGTTGATTAGTTATATTTAAATTTTGTGATTTTGATATATATTACATTGTGTGATGACTTAAATTGACATATTTACAAAGATTCAAGTTAGTGTTGATTTTATTTTATTTTGGATTTGAAAAGACAATACACGCCTTACCACAAACAATACTTCCTTATCCTTACACGCATGGTCACATATGGGAAAAATACTCACACATGAATTAAGCCTTTCATTTTCATATAGTTATCTCTAAAAACAAAATCGAAAACATATCTTATTTTTAGCATTTAAGAAAAATATAAACATATGATCTAAGCTCAAGTATGTGAAAATATCTACATGTGACATTAAGGTGTGTATGGGGAAAACAAACACACATAGATCATCTTCTATAAAATAGTGATTATAAAGAAAGGTTAATTGTAAGAAAAAAACTTTTGCCACATAAGTTAGAGATATGTGTCATCACCTCATGTAAAATTTTCATTCCAAAAGCTATCTACCTCTTAATATGCAACCTTACATAGAAGATGAAAACTCCTTTGTGAAATCATTCTTCGTGCCCAAAAAATTTCCCTCCAAAAGCTCTCTACCTCTTAATATGCAACCTCACAAACTCATTTATGAAATCATTCTTCATGATCAATATCATTGATTTTATTAAGTAGGAAATCACTCTTCATGTACAAATTTTTTTAAATCGCAGTACGAGACAATCCTCCACAACACCCTATACTATGATGAGTGGCAAAAAATTTATATTAATTTGTCTATTGAAATAATAACAATTAATCTAACTACAAAATTAATATAAAAGTATCTACTTATTTTTAATTTGGTGCCAACATGATCTTAATTTATTAATATTATTAGTGTTTTTCAACACAGTTTTAGTGCAATATTATGTATTTTTTAAAGAGGGAAAGTAAAAAAGAAAATAAAGTCATTGGAAAAATGATGAAAGTAAAATCGTGTGGGTCCACATCACGGGTTGGTCTATGCATTGTATGTGTAAATATTTATACACAATCAATATATCATCTACCATTTATGTGTATTATTAGTGCAAGAATTATCATGTACTTTTACATCTTCTAGCTTTAGTTCTTGTCCATAGAGTGTTAACGTTAATAATGAGATTTAATTAGAAAGCAAAACTGTCATCCAAGGCATGTGAGAGATCAATACCAATGAATAAAAATTAGCTTTATCAAAATAGTAAATAGTGGAAGGCATTAAGTATTAGCTAATACATTAAAAATGACATATAAATAAGTAAACAATGTTATTTTTATAGAACAACGACAAACTATTTAAAATTACTATATGAAGAGAAATTTGAATACAAATGAGCAGCAAAAAAATCCAGCTTTACAAACAAGGATGAAAAAAAATTGATTATGCAAGAAAAACAAAATGCAAGACAATGTCACAATTCAAACATTGTTCATCTGTCGTGTTACTAATATGACACCCTCAATTTTAAGTCTTTAAAATTATAGTATCAGTCCTGAGATTCTCGCTTGAGGGAGAGAATTGTCGCCTGGGTGAGAGAGACTCATCTGGGAGGGTGAAATCCTGGGCTATACTGAAGGATTCTCGCTTGAGCGAGAGTTGTCTCGCCTGGGCGAGAAGTGGCATTTTGGAACCTGTCGAGGCTGTGAGATTCTCGCTTGAGCGAGAGGGTCAAATTTGAGTTTTTAAAATAGGCGGGATTTTCTCGCTTAAGCGATAATGAGCTCACTTAAGCGAGAACCCGACGAGTTTGCATTAAATGAGAAATCCCAAACACATTTTAGGGTTAGAAATTGAACAGAGGTGAGAGAAGAGAGATTTTCCAAGGGCAATGAGCTTTGATACTCATCTAGAAGCTTGAGAAGAGGTAAAACTCTTGATTCTAACTCTCTTCTCCCCATTGAAACTTGTTTTGGGTATGTTGGATCTCTTCTCAAAATATTAGAAACCATGGAAACTCGCCCTTTTGAGTTATGGATCGTTTTATGTTGTTTTTCTCTTGTAAACTCTTGATTTAGAGTTGATATTGCAAGAATGGAAAAAGTTTGTGGGTTAATTCATGAAAACTCCAAAACCCTAAAAGTGAAAATGTGATTAAAGAGGAAAATGGGTAAAATGCTAGATGTAGAAGATGAGTATGCATTCTAAGGTTGAAATATGAGATGAATATGTATGTTTTAGATGTTTGTAAACTTATAATGAAAGTAGTTTAGAAACATTGAAAATACGTTAAATATCTTGTATGGTTAAATAATGCAATATGAGTTGTTTATGTGATATTTAGAATAAATGACTAACATTGTGTTATATGATGGGAATGAGGAAAGATCCTATAGTTGGCGGCGGTGTCGGTGGAACTTTCGAAGTTACCAAGAACCAAAACCCAACACTCACCAAGGTAAGGATAAGTCTTTAACTTATGCATTGTGTTAGAAAATGCGTGGATTTGCTGGTTGTGGATAATGAATCAAGTTGTGAACCACTTATTTATTATAAACATATATGGGTATGTTTATAATAAAAATGGCATGGATTTACTGTTTATAAATTGATGGACTGTCAATGAAAAGAAAACTCGTTTTTAGTCGACCATGATTGGTTAGCGACTTTGGCTCAAGTAATGTAGCAAGCTTTGGTTCAAGCGATGTAGCAAGCTTTGGCTCAAGCGATGTAGCAAGCTTTGGCTCAAGCGATGTAGCAAGCTTTGGCTCAAGCGATGTAGCAAGGTTTGGCTCAAGCGATGTAGCAATGCTTTGGCTCAAGCGATGTAGCAAGCTTTGTCTAAGCGATGTAGCAAGCTTTGGCTCAAGCGATGTAGCAAGCTTTGGCTCAAGCGATGTAGAAATGGTTTGGCTCAAGCGATGTAGCAAGCTTTGGCTCAAGCGGTGTAGCAAGCTTTGGCTCAAGTGATGTAGCAAGTTTTGGCTCAAGTAATTTAGCAAGCTTTGACTCAAGCGATCTAGCAAACTTTGGCTCAAGCAATGTAGCAAGCTTTGACTCAAGCAATGTAGCAAACTTTGGCTCAAGTTATGTAGCATGATTTTTAAAGTATAAACGATGGAAAATGGTTTTAAGTATATATAAAACTTTATATTGTTTACTTACTCTTATTAAAATGTGAATCAACGTATATTGACATTTATTGAGTTAACGACTTACTTCCTTGTGTTTTTTGTGCATGGTCAATGTTAATCCCATTGTAGGTAGGCAGAAGCATTTAAGGATGTCTTGATTAGGAGCTTAGAGGCTTTTTAATTTTGAAGTTCTCCATTTTTTTGTAACTAACTGATTATGTTTTGAACTGAATATTGATAATCATGGATAATTGTAACTCTGGATATTCGTAGCTATAGATATTTTGGAAACTCATAGCTAGTTGTATGCGGTAGTTACCGGGAGACATTAATGAATTATGATTTTCTGTTAAACGAGTATGTATGTCGTTTTTGACTTATGGAATGATTACGAATAGGAAAGTGAAATTTAAAATAAGGTTGTTGAAATTATATTTAAAAAGTTACGAGGAAATGTATGAAAAATGAATAAAATAAGGAAAAAATTTCAAGAGTAGAATTTGGGTCCTTACAACTAACAAATAACATATTATAATATATAATTTATCTATGAGACTATTTTTACATACATTTATAACTTCGAGCAATAATTAAGATTTTTATATGAGAAAATGATGTGTTCACTGATAGTATATGAGTTTGATATACGGTTAGTACTTCATTCGTGTTTAATTCAAAAAAGAAGTAGTACAAATGAACGATGAATGATATACAAATTGTGTATAAATCTTTACACTCACGGTATATAGATATTACACTCATTATATATTTTAGAAAATAAATTCATATAAATAAACATTTATAAGAGATGAATATTCATTTTTTAATATTTCGAACATGTTTACTATTAGTTCTAGTAATGCGAATGTATGGATAACATATGCGTTTTTAACCATGTGAATGCACGCGTCACATGTATGTTCTTAACGATATGAATGTACGAGTAATATGTGTGTTTTAACTATACGAATGCACGAATAATATATGTATTCTTAACCATATGAATGTACATATAATATATATGTTCATAATCATATAAAAAATTTACCCCGTGCAAATGCACCGGTAGTTTAAAAATATTAGGTTATTAACCTCGAGTTATAAAACTCAAATTCATTTCTGTTTCTATTTTGTGGCAGCATATTTTCATATTGTTGTGCCAATCAAATGCAATTTAATTTATCTTTAAACTTTAATTGCAATCAATTGAGCCCACGACTTTTGTATTCAATATGCAGCAGGCCTTGATTATTTTATAAGCCAATTCTGAAGAGAATAGGTCACTTTTCGTGGAAATGGGACTACATCTTGTAAGGACCCAAATTATACCTTAAATTTTTCGTTCCTTTATTCTTAAACATACATGTATTAGTAATTAATTTTCATATTACCCCATGAATTTTCTTTCTCCATGTAATTATAATTTACATTTCATATTAACAAATATTCTACCCAAACCATTTAGGGTTCAAAACCCATAAACTTCATATATTAATTAAAGAGGGGACTCCGTCCCCACATGTTTGTCAATACTACATCAAATCCCGAGAAACGGGGTTACAGATTTAATGGTTCAGGTAATAGGTATAAGTATGTGCATAACACAAAACATCACATGAGTATCCCTATTACAAAAATAGATAAGACACTAAACTACGACATCATCTGAATCTGATAGTCCTTAGCTTGGCCTGTACACCGATTATCATAAATAACATCAACAAGAGAACACAAAGGAGTAAGACATCACATTCAAGATAATCAGTGTTATAAACCAATACAGAGTAATTATAATGCAAATATACATATAAATCTATCATTAATATAATTCAACAATCAAATATCCAATAAACCGTCATACTACGATTTCTCAACCACATTTGATAATAGTTACATCAATATCACATAGGGCAAGTCTATGCCACAAAGGCGAACCAATACCACGTAGGGCAAGTCTATGCCACAGAGGCGAATCAATACCACGTAGGGCAAGTCTATGCCACAGAGGCGAATCAATACCACGTAGGGCAAGTCTATGCCACAAAGGCGAATCAATACCACGTAGGACAAGTATATGCCACAAAGGTGAATCAATACCACATAGGGCAAGTCTATGCCACAAAGGCGAACCAATACCACGTAGGACAAGTCTATGTCACAAAGGCAAATTCAATACCACGTAGGGCAAGTCTATGCCACAAAGGCGAATCAATACCACGTAATAACAAGTTCAATAAGTTTACCTTTCGCATTATATCGTTAATAATGGAAATGCTTCTCCCTTACCTTGGTGTGTATTGGCGTTTGGCGGCTTTTAGTCTTTACTCCGCTTCCTCCAACCTTAGGGTCTTTCCCCATTCAAATCACACACATAAAACCATAATCAATAATATATTCGTAATATCACATAATAACTCATTACATATTTCAACCACAAAATAACTTATACTCCGATGATTCTCGAAACCATCTCTATTGAGACTTCAAGCATGTAAATCATAAACATTTAACCCCTCATTCCACATCATAGATCATAACCCACAACCCAACTTAACATTTCACCCCTTTTCTTCACCATTTCGTTTGTAGGTTTTGGGGTTTCCTAAAATCAACATTTTTCAAACACCATTTCCAAATATAAATTCTACACTACGAGTTTTCAAAAAAGAAGTTAAATAAAATGAACCAAAATCGAAAATAGAGAGTTAGGTTGTTTTCCAACTCAAAGAGAAGAGACCCAAATACCCACAATGAGTTTCTAAATAAGGAGTGTTAAAATCAAGAGGTTTACCTCTTCTCTAGCTTCTCTTAGCCTTTACACGAGCTTTTGCCAAGAAAATCGCTTTCTCTTCTCCTTTCTCTCAAAACCTCCCCCATTTTGGTGTTTGGGGCTCTATTTTAGGGTTCAGGATTTTAGATTCTCGCCCAAGCGAGAATACGTCGCCCAGGCGAGAGATCCCGCCTTTTTAAAATTTCAAACTCTGACGCTCTTGCTCAAGCGAGGGATTCTTGTGACACCCTTAATTTAAGTCTTTAAAATTATAGTATTAGTCTTGGGATTCTCGCTTGAGCGAGAGATTGTCGCCTGGGCGAGAAAAGCTCACCTGGGAGGGTGAAATCCTGGGCTATACAGAAGGATTCTCGCTTAAGCGAGAGTTGTCTCGCCTGGGCGAGAAAAGTGACATTTTGGACCTGTCGAGGCTGTAAGATCCTCGCTTGAGCGAGAGATGCCTCGCTTGGGCGAGAGGGTCAGATCTGAGTTTTTAAAATGGGCGGGATTTTCTCGCTTGAGCGAGAACTCGACGAGAATCAATTGAACCCGACAGATTATCGATTAATGATATGTATTGAAGTAATGACTTACTCCTTTGTATGTTGTGTGTATTTGCTGTTGATAATCCATTGCATGTAAAAGGGGTAGTTGAGGATGCTCGGTTCGATGCATTACGATGCTTAGAACTTGGAATCCTTATTTTGCTTTTTGTGTGATGTAAATTGCTACTTGAATGATTGTAATCCTAACTGATTTATTTTCTACATTTTTGTAATGCTGGATATTCATAGCTATGGATATTTTGGAATCTCATAGCTATTTATATGCGGTAATTACCGGGAAGGAAATATATGAATTATGTTTTTCTGTCTTATAAAGAAGTGTCGAAGTATGGTATGATAACCGAGTTTTAAGTAATAAATATTGATTAGTTAAGGTGTAGTGGAGAATGTAAGAATAAATAGATTAAAATAAAGAAAAAATTTCAAGGGTAGAATTTGGGTCCTTACAATTCTCGCTCAAGCGAGGATCCTTCAGGGTCAACACACTCTCCCTCGTCCAGGCGAGCCAACTCTCCCAGACTTACTGAGTTTTACCATGTTCCAAATATCAAAATTTTAGGGGGTTACACATCTAATATGATGTTACTCCTTGTGCTATTTAGAAGAACAATTCAAATTTAAAATTTAATTATTAACTATTTTTTTATCAATTATAACTCATAATATATGTTGGGTGGAAGATGGAAATAGCCTCCATTAATTTATAACAAATAGAAGTTCAATTGAATTTCTCTTCCTCTAAAGACAAAATAATGATTGCGGGTCCGATGGCTTTTAATTGACAATGTAGTGGACATCCCACTATTCCATGTTTCTTAAAGTTGATGCCTTGATGGCTATACTTATATTACATAGTTTAATTTATAAGTCATAGTTTGATTGATAAGGTTATATAATCACTTTAAGAAATTATTAAGGGGATGAATCCACTTACTCCAAGAATAAGTAGAAAAATACTTACTTCACATTATGATCATTCATTTTGGGAAATTCAATTATTTGAATTGATGAGTACATATAAACCATTGAATTTTTCAACATTTGATGACTAAGATGAAGAGTAGGTATTTTTCACTTACTCTTGGAATAAATGGATCCATCCCGATTATTAAATAATATAAAGTTTTGTTGATTCAAATAAAATCGTTTAATTTACTTGGAAATTAAAATAAAAATAGTTTGAGATACATAAGATAAAATAAATAAAAAATATCCCTTTAAAAAAATAAAGTATAAATATATATTGAATTTCTAAAATTCAAAAAAGATATAGAAGATTTAAATCAGAAGACATGAACGTACCTCTAGATGATTAATAATATAATCTTGTGAGTAAACTCAATTTAAATCTTGGATAATATGTACATTATATCTTTTATGACAAGTGGATTATCATCTTTGAAGAACAATCTTCCACTATTAAATCTTTTCTATATTTGAAGTCATGACCAATTAGATAAGGATTCATTTCTAATTTGCCTTTTTCCATTCCTATTGTAGCAAATATCAAACATAACCCAACCATATTTTTCTATATTTGAAGTCATGACCAATTAATTGGATAAGAGTCCATTTCTAATTTGCCTTTTGCATTCCTATTCCACTAAATAGCAAACATAACCGAACCATGTTTTCTATATTTGAAGTCATGACAAATTAAATAAGGATTCATTTCTAATTTGCTTTTTCCATATCTCACATATCTATATCAAAAGATAATCCAATTAAATAATAATCTTCTTTTTAGTGGTCTTGATCCACATTTGTGCATGACACACTAACATATTAGGGATCTACTATAATGTGAATCTACTTTGGGGCTTTGGGGCACACAATTGTTGTGCCCAACATGGTCCTACTAGGGTTGTGGTGTCCATCACAATTAGGGTATGTTTCTCTTTACTTCTAATGATTCCTTTCTAACATGCTTTTTCGGTTCTAATAGGGATGACAATGGGCACGGACGGACATAGGTAGTAGCTACACACTACCTATTCTGAAATATATTTTTTACCTGTACCCGCTCGTACTCATGTGGGCACCCTTGTAGGAGTTTTCACAGGTTTTTCTGAGTATTCCCACGAGTTTCCTATTATATACCTTAATTATTGTTTTGATATAATTGTGCAGTTAGAACTAAAATCTATATTGAATGCTTGTGTTTTATAAAAATGGATAATAATTTATTTTCAACTAATAGCAACCCTTAAAATTATGAATGGAGCATTGGAAATTTAGAATCATAGTGAATAAATTCGAATCATAAGTCCTTCCTTCCTTCTTTTCTCATTTTGCTTATTCTCTCGTCCTTATTCTTGTGCTTTATGCTTTACATTTTCATTTTATGTTTTTTTCAGGAAAATAGGAACATTTGTAGAGGATATTTTTCACACTGTAGCAATACTAACATCTTTCAAGAGTACCAATAATATTTGCAACATTATAATTTGTCCCTAAAAAAAATAATATTTCATTCAAGCTCAAAGTTTGGCAACTATTGGAATAAAAAGGGAAAATAATATATTTTCCTACTAAATCCTCTTACTAATCCTCCTATTCACACAAAAAGTGGCATATGTCACAAAGTGATACTTTATTAATTAGTGATTGATTTAGAAGTGACATATGTCACTTTTTTGTGGGTAAGATGATTAGTACACATGTCACTTTTTGTGTGGATAAGAGGATTAATAAAATAATTTAGTAGGAGAATATAACATTATTGTTTGAAAAAGTGAAAGGTCTGAAAAACAATTCTTCATTTCTTTTATCATATTCAAACATGCAAATAATGAACCATCTTAAAGTGGTTACATGTCAAGTTCTAGAATATATAATTAAAGAAAATTATCACTCAATAAAAAAGATGGTGATAATTCATATAAATGGGGAGGGATTCACAAAAGTAAGTGGAAAAGTTCGAGTAAGTGGAAAAAATCTACTTCACATCATGATTATTCATTCTTGAAAAATCCAATGATTTGAATTGATGACTATATCTAAATCATTAGATTTTCCAAAATTAGATGGTTAAGATGTAGAGTATGTATTTCCACTTATTCGTGGAGTAAGTAGATCATTCCATGAAATAGTACAAACCTTTTATATACCCAAAATTTCCTGTCTATTATAAGTTTAAATCATTCACAAGAGTGAAAAATATTATATATTATATGTTAATTTTCAGTTTCAAATGGTAACCTTGGTGAATAATATTAACTTATTCCTTCTAAAATATTACTTTACATACCATCTATGAAAATATAACATATACATTGATATATGGGGTGATGATTAATTGATTAGGACATAGTGTATATCTATTGCATTTTGGTTGGGGCATATAAGATATATACTATAGACACTGGTGCCTTTCAAACTTTATGGCACTTGAAAAATCACATTCACTTTTTTAAGTGTATTTAAAGATCTCTTTTATTATATATTTATTTAATCATTTTCGATTCTTAGGGTTATTTTTTTACACTATAGATTTCTATAATTGTCAAATCTACTCACCCAACTGTCATTTTTTATATGTTCAGACATATATTTATAATTACGATTACTAATTTCAAATTATTACCTTTTTAAATTAACTAAAATAGTAGTAATTATTATTTTGAATAAACAATAACTTCAAAAACGCAAATGCTTATTTTGATAATATCATAATGTTCATATAAATTCTAGATGAACTTCTGAAATGACATTCTACCTTATATGCCAATATGTGTTTAAATATTTCATAAATTTTTAATTAATTTTAGAGAAAAATATATATGTATTGAAAATATAAGAAGTTTTTATATTATCATTGCATCATCCACTTTTTGTTTTCAATAGTGGATAATGTACTAATACTATATGATATCATTACATAAATATTACACTATTAAATTAACCAATAAATATAAGTAATGCAAATGAATGAGTATATATAAATCTTTATAATGGTTAAATATTACTGTTTTAATTAATAAACTACTCTAGTACTATAGTAACGAGTATGATAACTAATAATGTTTTGATAAAATTTCTGTTTGCCCTCTTGGCATAAAATAAATTATACTAATAATCTTTAATTTTTAGTAAAATTATATAGGATATTCTTATTTATATAAATAAATCATTCAAATTACCCGGATAATAAATAGTAAATTACATTGATACCCCCTGAATTTGAGTTAAATTATAAAAATCACTCATGCAGTTTAACAACTACAAAAAAAACTCCTAATTTATAAACATACATTACATTACACTACACATACAATCTTTTAAACAAAAAAATATAATAAATGTAATTAAGTTAAACAAAATATGGTATAATGTGGAAACAAGTCTACGAAACAATATATCTTCATTATTTTTGTTCGTTATAATATAATATAAGAGTGATTTAAATAATCTTTCCTTAGAGTTATTGATGCATTTTGTAATGAACCAAAAATAATGAAAATATATTGACTCGTATACTATATTGACTTGTCTATAATAACTTATTTTGTTTAATTTCATTATAATTATCCTCATTTTTTATGTAAAAATCAAATTTTTTCCACATAATTAGTGTAATGTATATATATAAATCAGAAGTTTTTTGTAGGCGTAAAAGATGGAGGAGTAATCTATATAATTTCATTAAAATTTAGAAAATAATATTTTGATTAACTCTAATAAATATGATTGTTAAAAAAATAATAATTAAATTAAACAAAATATAATATATAAGAGGATACTGGTTAGAGTTTGCTATCTTGATTTGTCATATAAGCAGAAGCAAGAGATAAAAAGAGATGAGTAGCAGCGGTGGAAAGGTGGTGGCGGTGACTGGTGCTTCCGGTTACATAGCTTCATGGATCGTCAAACTTCTTCTTCATCGCGGTTACACTGTCAAGGCCACTGTTCGCGACCCTAGTCTGTTTCCTCTTCATTATTCTTCTTTATCTTTTTTTTATTCCCATTAGACCATTACTATTATTGTTATAATCATGATTTTGAATCTCCATAGCGCCTTTGTGATTATCTCCTCTTTACCAAAAAAAGAGTGGTCCCAACCTTACATAGTAAGGCTTTGTTTGGGAGGAGAGAGAAAGTAAGTAACGACTTTGGAAGTTGATAGAAAGAGAAGGAAAGACTTTGGAGGTTTTCTACAGCCATCTAAAATCCTCCTTATGCCAATTTTCAATTTTCAGTCAATTTAGGGTTTTTCCGGAGACAAAAATAATAAACTAGATTTTTAAATGAATAATAAAAAATAATAAAATGTCTCCTCTCATTTTATCTCATCCGGCCAATAAAATCATATTTAATCATTTTTTACAAAAACATTTTTAAAAACTAAAAAAATAGAACACATGTCATGATTTAGAAGATAACTTATTTCTTGATATGAGGAGTCTCTAATAGAAAATATTATTGCATTATTATTATTTTAGTATCTCTAATTTAATTTCACACTCCCAGACAATCATCCTTATAACTCCAAACATACCCTTAGCGAGATGCTTTTCCTAAGATCTAAATCTATAATAAGTCACTAAGCAACCACCTTATTATTGTTTCGAGGCTTCTAACAACAATCAAACCTTTATTCTCACTAGGTAAGGATCAGCTATGCTTATCGTATGACATCATGCTGAACGACAAAACATATATCTCTAAATCTTTCCTAATAGTTTCATCTATATTTTTATACTACAGTTGTCGAAAAAATATGCCGTCTATACGGTTGTAGTCACTAACAAAATTATAAGCTACGGACTCAATTGCAGTTGTGGAGGCAATTTATAACCATGATTATTATTGTTATTACATCAATAGCTTGAGTTTTAATTTTTTGTGATTATTGATTGATTCATCTTCAGTTCCTCGGTCCTTAAAAATTGATTTACGTGCAGGTGATACAAGAAAGATTGATCACTTGCTTAAACTTGATGGTGCTAAGGAGAGATTGCAGCTGTTTAAGGCAAATCTGCTTGAAGAAGGTTCATTTGACACTGTTGTTCAAGGTTGTCATGGTGTTTTTCACACCGCCTCTCCATTTTATAATGATGTCAAGGACCCACAGGTTCATTCATATCATTCTTCATTTTATTTATAACTCACTGCATTTTATGTTTTTTTTTAATAATTCTTTTGGGGTGCTTTTTCATGACTTGACAGTGGAGGTTCATATGATTTTCAGGCTGAGTTAATAGATCCAGCACTGAAGGGAACTCTAAATGTTCTTAATTCAATCGCTAAATCGCCAAATGTGAAACGTGTTGTTTTGACTTCTTCAATTGCTGCTGTTGCGTATAATGGAAAACCTCGTACTCCTGATGTTGTTGTTGATGAGACATGGTTTTCCAATCCAGATTTCTGTAGGGAATCAAAGGTATATAAATATGCCATTTACCCTTATAAGTTATAGTTTTTTTGTGAGTTGGTACTTAGGATACTATATTTTTCTACTGACATGTAATTGATGTTCCTTGTCATTATTAATTTGATAAATGTAAACATGTTTTTGTTACCTTAATCATGAATTAATGTTAGACAAGTGTTTAATTGGCGGGCATGGGATGCTTATGCTCTTTCAAATGATGAAAGAAACATAGTAAAAATGGTAGACATGCCTGAAGTTGCCTCGATTTGGTATCTTAGTTTTTGTGTCATTTGTTCCTTATTATTTTTATCATAATTTATACGTTCTTGCACTGCCATTTCTTTTCAATTTCTAATCAGAGACTCAGAGTGAGACTGGTAGATATGATTGTTGAAAATTGCCACTGCTATGCTAACATTGTTCCAGGAAGTTAATTATGTAATATGCGTAGAATAAAATGCGGCCGTTGTTAAAACTGCTGTAGCTATACAATGAATGAGAAGTAAAGCAATGATTGCTAGCCATGACACACTGACAGCAATTAGTGTTAGAGAAATAAAAGGAAAAAGATTTCATGAGTGTGGAATGGGAACATATTTTAGTGTATTTTTGTCCATTTGTATGTTTGAGAGATAGTCTTGTCACCTAATCTAGTATTCTTTTCCTCCCATTGATGGTAATAATTTTCTTCTGTTAAAACAAAACCAATGGCTTATATATCCTTTGAATTTGTTAACTTCACTCCATCTTTGGGTTATTTAAAAACATGTTCCATTTGCACACTTTTTAAATAATCCCTCAAAAGCTTTGTATTTTCCCTTGCTGTCTGTCTTCTTAGTATCATTATTAGCTAATTGATACTTTTTTAGTTTTCAATGCTTGTAAATACCTAAATGTTTTAAGTTACTCTCTTTTAATTTTATTGTTAATATTTGTTAAACATTTTCTTTCTGTTGTCATTATTATTTACTTCTAGAGCCAATTATTTTGATCCAGAAAGAACTACTTTCACCATCCTTCTAATCCCCCTGGCCATCTTCCTAGTTTTCAACCATAAGGTTTACTTTCCTTCATGTCTCGAAAATCCTTTTTTCTTTCTAAGAGATTTCTCTTAAGCACCTAATATTTCTTTCCTTTAGCTGCCACCATTGAATCCTTGGGTTTTTTAGCTTAATGATTTATCTTTTCCCCCTCTGAACATGCTCGTCATATCTTCAAAACTGCTGGATGCTCAAGCTCTCTCCCCGTCTCCCGGAATAACTTTGAAATCCTTGCAAATATTTCTATCTTCTATACACATCAAAAAGAAATTTTTTGTCAGCTTGAAATACCAATGTTCAAGTTCTACCTGCCATAACATTGCAATCCCTGCAAATTTTTGTATTTACTATTTATCGTGCTTTTAAAAACAAAATAAATGTTTCTGATCTTGAATCACCAATTTCGTAAATGATAAGATGCTTCTCTAGGTTGGGTGGTCAAACATATCATTAACCATTTGGTTAGCCAGAACAACATGTTTCTCCAGATCTCCTCTATGGCCATGGCCATAACCATGAAGAAAGCTTAAAGGGGAGGGGTAGAGGAAATGAAGAGAGTGGAGATTCTTCTGCAAAAAATGTAAAAGTGTGAAGAACCAAAGAATCAAAACTCATATTTTTTCCTATCTAAATAATAGTCTTCAAATGTTGAATTCCATAATCTGTATCTCATATTATAACACTTATCCTCTGTTCCCGCTCTTAGTGGACATCTAATTTGCTTCATTTGGGTATAATATGAAGTTGTTATATCCAAAGTTCACTTGGAATCTCCCTGATGCGCCAAGCCAGCTTCTCATGTGAAAACCAATATCGAAAGCCATAATTTTAATTAGTGGCCTTCATCAAAGCTGAAGCTTGTCTTAGCTTTCAGTTAGCACCACTTTTAGCTGAATTGGACATCTTCTGTCCAAGTTATGGTCCAATCCTTGCATGCTGCTCAGGTTCCAATGACAGGATCACTGTTCTGACTTGCAGTCCAGTTTTTTAGTAACACATGGGCAAAAGCGAATCAATTAAACACATAAGATTTTCAAGAGACTAAATATGACGGTTAATTAGTGTATGAAAATCATGTTTTATCAAAGATCCAGGAAACTTCGTAACTGGTTCAGGTGTTTCGCTTCTGACTAATATTGAGTATATCTTGGTAGTTTCAATCTTCTGTGCCCTAAACAATTGCTTTTACTAATATAATTCTGATATATTGATTCCAATGTCAACTAATGTAATAATCTGTAATGTATAGTGTGCAGCAATGCTCCTTAACTTTCTTGCAATTTCCTATTTATGTTTTCAGATGTGGTATGTTCTTTCGAAGACTTTGGCCGAGGATGCTGCCTGGAAATTTGTAAAAGAAAACAACATTGACATGGTTACGATTAACCCAGCAATGGTGATAGGGCCTCTTTTGCAACCAGTCCTTAACACAAGTGCTGCTGCTGTTTTAAACCTAATTAATGGTAATATTGATTTACATTAATTATGCTGTATAAAAATTTTACTTTCTCTTTTATCTGCAACTGGATTACATGATGTTTTTTTAACTCAACAGCCTTTTCTGGATCTAGTTAGCAAATTGAAAAAAGAAATGAAAAATATGAAAATGAAAATAATTGAAGGAAGATAATAACTATGAATCTATATTTTGTACTTACATGTAAGGTATGTGCATTCATTTTGGTCAAAATTGTGATTGTGGAGCTGGATGAGAGTTTCTTCTCTTTTATTTCTAGCTTGATTCTTGTCTAAACTATTTTTATTTTACTTTTCCTTATTTGTTTATCTAATTGTTATTTTAATGAATAGTAGCAATTCCTACATGCTTCAAATATATTTGTTTTCCAACGCATGATCTGTTCTCTTGTTTGATTGAAGAAACTCTTTCAATTCCTTGATACAGGTGCGGAAACATTTCCAAATTCTACTTTTGGGTGGATCAATGTGAAAGATGTTGCAAATGCCCATATTCAGGCATATGAGGTTTCTTCAGCTAGTGGAAGACATTGTTTGGTTGAGAGAGTGGCACATTTCTCAGAAGTTGTGAAGACTTTACGTGATCTGTATCCGACACTAAAGCTGCCTGAGAAGTAAGTTTGATTCTTTTGATAACTTCAAGAATGCATATAAGGAATGCAAATCCCCATTTTCTGAACCTCATTCTTTTAATGCTTTACTTTCCTGTTTGATAACTCAAATCAGTGCTGAAAATAAAGACTCAGCTTTGGTATTGAATTTAGTGTTGTTTGTTTAATGAAAATCTAAAATGTAATTATGTGAAAAAGTGCTGAAAACATTCAGCACTTGAGAGGTAACTTAATGAATTCAAAAACACCACTTTCCTTATTTAGATTATTCACTGAAAACATTTTACTTTAATTAGCCTTTTTATCATAAAAGAAGAACTGAATTTAGATGAAGAGAAAAAAATGACAGACTAACAAAGAACAAAACACAAAACAATAAAAAATAAAGAGAAAATCAATGCAACAAAGCTTCCCAATCACTCAACACCAATCACCTAATCTTATGTATCGTAAATTATAGTTAAACTTTGTTAAGTAATATTAAATTTTAATATTTCTTTTGTTACTATAAGAGGTTGAGTTTCGGTGCAACGGTAAGGTTGTTTGCACTATAAACCTGTACGTAATATTATTCACATGTTTAATTGTGGGTCTATTGGAAAACCCAATATCAAAGGATGGAAAACTAGTAATGGATGGTTACAATGGCAAGAAAAAAGACTAACTGAAGTAATTTCGCTTTATGAGTAAACATATCCCAATATCCTCATATTCAAGGCCATAAATCTGTGTATACCCCTTGGCCATTAGATGAGAGACTCTAATAGCATTCACTCACTGACATTCAATAATTGTTTTCCCTGGAAAAAAGTGTGCATTTCATAAATCCTGGCCTGTTGCCATCCCTGGGTACCATTGCGTTGATTCATGTGTGCGCGTGTGTGTGCATTTCATCAGTAGTGAGTCATGGCTTGTCATCGATCATAGGCCCTTGCAGCAAGTCTGTCTTTTCACCTTACACTGTTTATTTACAAGAACTATGCTAATTGATACTGCACTTTTCATTTGAAAATCATTATAGAATCATGTGTTCTTAAAATAAGCCATGAATTACAACTTCACATGTGTAAAATGTACAATTGTTGTTTCATATACAAGTATCACAGACCAATAAATACTAATATTTGTGTGTTTATATTTATATAATCTAAATAACACAATTTTTTTCTTCATGTTTTGATTTTTCTAATACCATTTTCATTGTCAAAAAAATGTTAACAGGTGTGCAGATGATAAGCCATATGTGCCAACATATCAGGTCTCTAAAGAAAAGGCAAAGACATTGGGAATTGAATTTACTCCTTTGGAAGTGAGTCTCAAGGAGACTGTGGAAAGCTTGAAAGAAAAGAAGTTTGTCAACATTTAAGGCTTTTGATAACCTGAAACTTGTTTAATCGGTGACTTGGTTTTTGATGCTCATGCCATGCTTCTGAAGAAATTTATTATGAAATAAGGCTTAAACTAAATCAAAACTAGTTCACTAAGTCATGGTTTGGTTTGTATGAAGTCTCAAGCATGATGATCTAGATATATTTTGCATTACAAATGGTATTCTTCTTCTTGCTTTATAAATTACTATACTTGGAAATGTATGATGCAGCTTGTTCATCCTTGAAAAACCTCATGCCTTAACCTATCATCAATTTATACTTCACTAACCACTTGTGCTGTCAACTGCCACTAACATCTTTCTGAGTTGGGTTTTGAGATGAAGGAAGAGAAAGGGAAGCCTTCATAACTATCCCATAAGTGTAATTCATGGTTTTGAAGCCTTCCTTTTGTCTTCCTTCCCCTCCGAAATTCAACTTGCAAACGAACCCTAAAAATCAACTTAGTTGATTGAGATGTGTGGCATATGCGAGTGCCCGGGTTCCCGAGTCTCCAAAGTGTGCTTTCTCCCATTCCCCGGGAAAAATATTACTATGGTGATGCTTCAAGGATCATTGGTCCAAAACCATTCAATACCATAAGATAGAAGTATTCAGTACCATATTGGATGATATAAAACATTGAGTGACCTCCTGTCTCCTTAGAAACATAATGAAAAATAAATGAACGTTTATTGATGTTATTATAATTTTGTTAATAAATAACAATGAAGCTACACAACTCAGATGTTCCATTTCATGAGCATGATTTGCAAGAGCAATGGCAACAACATTACTCTATGTTTTGCACTTTGCCACTCCCAAAATTTTCAAACTAAGAAAGATTAGAAGCAGTGGAGGAAGCATCTACTTTATTTTTCCTTATAATACTCATCATTGCATTAGCAATATTAATGGTTTACCTCTAACTTTCCACTTTTGTTTTCTTTTAGTAATGGTTAGTGTTTTAGCAAATATTAGGGCCATATTAAACAGGAAGGATCAGGAACGAAGTTCAAAAGCTTCAACCCAACAACAGGCCAAGCCATGACAAACCAAGTCTTACACCTTGCCAAGATGATGGGCTAAGTTCAAACCGAACAAGCCAAATGATCAAGTCATCATGTCAGAGTATCTACAAGCTAACCGTGCCAACATCGAGCAAAATGATCGAATCGTCGTGTCAGAAGATCTCCCAACTGGTCGAGCCAACATCGTGCCAGTTGACCGTGTCATCATATCAAGCCATACACTAGTTGACCGAACCAGCAACAAACCTTATCGTGCCTGATAACAAGCATCACATAGGCCAAGTGACCGTGCCAAGTAGGTCACAGGGCATGCCAAATCTCAAGACACGCCAAGCCAAGACTCGTGTCAAAGACTCAGCCCTAGACTCGTTCCAGCAGGACATGGGCGATGTAGAATAAGATTATGTGTGTTACAAGCAATTAAGCTCAATAATACATGTGCATAAAACTATAGTACTAGTTAGGAAGTTAGTTATTTTTTATGTTGTATAAATAAATGATAGTTACTCATTGTAAACTGAGTTTTCCAAATTCA
Organism: Lupinus albus; assembly: GCA_009771035.1. Lineage (NCBI taxonomy): Eukaryota > Viridiplantae > Streptophyta > Magnoliopsida > Fabales > Fabaceae > Lupinus > Lupinus albus. Next base: position 8,300,321 of record CM020015.1, read on the forward strand.
GTAAAACTAATCTAGTCTTCTTATTCATCTTCTTCATTTTCTCCCAAATGATAGTTGCTTGATGTGAGGCATATGTTAGCTTCTTATGTCCCATATTTGGAAAATGCATCTATATCTTCCCATGTGTCCATAAGAGCTTTCTTTCATCATATATATCTTCTTATTCTTTTCATGCATCTTAGACATTTTGTTTTCAAGTTACATTTTTTGTTGCACTCAAAGTATATTACTTCACTACAACATAATTCACATTTAACAACGCTCATTCGATAACGCTTGTGAGTTGAACGCTGTTAAATAATGTAAGGCGAAAATGAATCACAATGCTCGGTAAAACAAACACTTTTAAATGTGATAGGAAAATATGTATTCAACACAACTTGCTTCATTGAGAGTTGTTGAGTGCATGACTCAACAATTTAATATCATTCAATAAAGCAAACATTGTTGATTCTCATAGATTCAACATCGCCCTTTTGTTGAAACATGTATTTTTCGTGTTTTTGTATTATACTAAATAGTTAAACTACAAATATGCTAAATTAAAATATATGACATATTTTTTATATTCTGATTAAAATAAATATGAGATAATTTTTGTAATCTCTATAAATCTTTAATATTAACTTTAAAATATTTTTAACATTAATATTAATTAATCTCAAATTCTAATGAAATGAATATGGTAAATATATATAAGAATCTTAAATATTAATGTTGAGTGAGACTCCTCTCTGGAGAGTGAAATCCTATTTTGTAGTATATTTTTAGGATAAAAAAGTAATATAAGTGTTAATTAAATGATACAAATATTAATGTACTTTAATTTTTCAATGTTTTTTCTAATAACTGTCATCTCCGGTAATGGAGAGTAATCTTACTCATTAATATTAAGATTGTATACTTGTGTCTCTAATTTTTATTCAAATTAAATAATGAATGCTACTTACTATTACTATTGTAACACTCCAACCTGTTAATACTAAAATAAACGATTTCACAGAAAGTTTTATTAAACAAGATTCAAGATAAAAGGAATTTTTTTAAAGAGATTATCCATAATCCTCATAAAATGTGTAATAAGTAAAGTCCACCAGTAGAGTAATTCATTGTCTCCCAAGATAATATTAAATATTGTATTTTCCAAAATAAAACCAACAAAATATTAAGGTATCAACATCTAATTTTACCAGAGAGTAAGTGGTTAACACAATCATACAAAATAATACTAAAAAGAATTTGTGAGTCATAAGTAAAGTATACTGCTTTAAATCTTTCACAAACTACTTCGCTGCTCCACCTATAATATATTCATTTATACATGCACACAAACAAAAAGACATGGGGGGAGTAATAATTAGACAATTATATGTATCACAAATTACTTATGCAACAATTATTATCTCCAATGATAATAAATATGCACAAATGAATGAGATTTGAGTCTTATTCGTTAGGATATATAGTCCACTATTAAATTATCTCGCATGCAATATTTAAACAATTTAACCAACCAATCTCTATCAAAATGCCCGAAGGCCAAGACCATAGTGGGAAAGGAACCGAGAATACATATATCCTTAACAAGTAATAATAACAATTGTTGTCTAATACTATAACGAAAATCCATAAAGTCTTATTATCTTTGTTTAAACCCTTATACTTGACAAATTTGATTATCAATATTAATGTAGCAACAAGCCACCATCAGCAATTCTTGTTGTTCCATGTAATTAGTGTTGACTAAGAGTAAGGAGTATATTTCTAGTGGACTAAATTATTCAAGTCTTTTCAACCTTCAATATTTGTATAACTTGAATTTGGCTTATAATGATTTTGGTTCTTCCATTCCATCCAGCTTTCATAAGATAAAGAATTTGAGGCTTTTGAATTTGTCAAATGCTGCCTTTCAGGGTCAAATTCTAACAAAATTAGATACTCTTTATTTGTCTTCATTTTTTATCTCACAAAATACTCTTATACTAAAGAAGTCACATATTGCAATATTTGTGCAGAACCTTACACAAATCACACAACTGTATGGACTTAATGCCCTTCTCTATGCAAGAATAAGAAAGCTATGATGAAGAATTGTGCACTATTCTCACATGAATTTCCTATATTTATATTTATATATATATATATATATATATATTTACAAATATTACCCACATATGTGTATATAAAGCAATTATCATCCTCCGAGGTGATTAGTTACATAAATCTTAGCTCATTAATCTATTTGAAAAAGTAATACAATTATTTGTTTTGAAACTCAACTCAGGTTCAATCATTAATAAGTGAAGCGGAATCAAACCGGACTAATTTCTATTATCTTTTTAAGGATAAATAAAAACAACTAATTGATTTGGGCTTTAGTTATTGGACTGAGTTTAATTGTTTTATGTGATCCTATGACAAGTGTCACAACCCAACAAAATTTTTCCCTCCCAAAACACCTCATATTCTTAATATACAACTTCTCACACAAGATAAAAATACACATACCCACTCATTACCTATTATATTATTTAATATCATATAATATTAATAAAAATGACACACACAATAAAGACACATCACTTTGTACAACCTTCCATATAGATAAAATATATAATACTCATTGTTCATTACTTAATATATTATTTAATAAAATATAATAATAATAGAATTGAATAGTTTTATTGATGAAAATATAACTATTTTATAAAATTATTATTGAATTGGTAATACAAGTAACGTGAGTGTTCTTAACAATGCGAATATACGGGCAACATGTATGTTTTAACTATGCGAATCTATAGATAACATGTGTTTTCTTAGCAATGTGAATGTACGAGTATCATATATGTTTTTAACCATTAAAATGTATGGGTCACATGTTTGTTTTTAACAATATGAATGCACATGTAACATGTGTATTTTTAATCATTTGAATATATGGTTTAAAAGATACATGTTTGTACGAGTAATGCGAATATACAAGTAACATATGTATAGATAACATGTACTCTTCTTAGCAATGTGAATGTACGAGTAACATTTGTGTTTTTATCCATTAAAATGTATGAGTCACATGTTTGTTCTTAACAATAAGAATGCATGTAAAATATGTGATATATATATATTTAAACATGTGAATGTATAAATAACGTGTATATTCTTAACCATGTAAATACATGTAATGTGTTTTTATTATTTGTTCTTAACAATAAAAATAGGCCTGTCATTTTTATTTGAAAAAAAGACATGGGTCGACTTTTTTACTTTGCTTAATGTATTTCTTTAGGTTTCCAAGTTCCGACCTTGTTTCTGTTACTAATTCGCACTATGATATCTTTAATAGTATTGGATTTTAATATATACATATAATACAATATAATAGGGAAATTGAGAAATATAAAATACTTAAGGTCTCATATATGATAGAAGTATATTACTGAAGCTTAAGAAATGTTTTACCGCACTTTATAATTTGTTTTTTTAAATGTGATTGAACATTATGTTAGATGAGTGAATACAACACACAAAATAAATAGGAATGAATATATTATAGAGAAATTTGATAGATCATTATGAAAATATAATTTTGTTCTATCCAAAATAAAAGAGCCTAAAGTAATGAATGAAAATGGTCCAAAAAAAGAAATATTTGTAAAAGGTTTTTTATTTAAAGAAATAAAAACAGAAACTAATTGATTTTAATAATAATAATAATAATAATAAAACACAAAAGGAAAATAATTAAAACAATAATAAAATAAAGTTGTAATAGAGTTCAAATTATTCTTATAAAAAATAGATAAGAATAATCTTAAGAGATAAGGTTATCAATTAACATTTTTTGAAAACAAATTTATATGTATTTCTTATACTCTCAAGTCTCAAGTCCAGCTATATAAATAGACCCCCAAATAAAACACAAGACACTATATCAGTCATGCCTTCACTTTCTCCAACGTCGTTAAATTATCTTCCGTATATTTTTATACTAAATCCTCCTATTAATTCTCATACCTACAAAAAAGTGACATATATTACTTATAAACCAATCACTAATAAATAAAATTTTACTTTATGACATATGTCACTTTTTATGTAGGTAGAAGAATTAGTACAAAAATTTAATAAGAGGATATAACATTGCTCATTCATAAAACACAAACACACTATATCGGTCATGCCTTTACTCAAAAAAGAAAAGGGACTCATTTAATTTTATTTAATTTCTTTTAATAGTTACCATATATAAGAGTATATTATACTTACCCTTATAAATTTTAGTGAAATTATACAAATATTTTTTTCATTTTTTTTTTGTACCTACGCAAACTATTCCTATTTATATATATACATTACACTAATTTTATTTGCACGAGAAATAAGTGTGATATTTTAAACAAATTAAAAAATGATGAAGGTAATTAAGTTAAATAAAATATGTTATATTGTGCAAACAAGTCCAAATAGTATAAGAGTCAATGTATATTCATTATTTTTGGTTCGTTACAAAATACATCAATAATTTTGAGGATATATTATTTAAATCACTCTTATATTATGTTATAACAAATCAAAAATAATAAATAAATATCTTCTCATCTACTTGTCTCCAAAATATGTAATATATATTTTAACTTTATTAAACTTATCTCTCATTTTGTATAAAAGATTACAAATATTTATCTTGTAAGGATAGTAAGTGTAAGTGTATATATATATATATATAAATTAGGAGCTTTGTACGTATATAAAATATGATGAGTAAGTATTTTGTATAATTTCACTAACTTTGGTGTCCATATAGTTTAGTCTTAAATAATTAATTAAATAATTATAATAATAGAGATTTTTTATTAATAATAAATAAATCTTTTATTATAAAAATAATATACCTTTCCTAACCGATAAATTTATTGTTACCCTATCTTTCTTAATAAACAAAAAATTCTTAAATAAATTTCTTTTTATCACATTTTTACCCAATTTATATAATAATTAATAATTAAATAATAAGGATTAACATAGCTGTAATAGTTAAGATCATATTTGCTAATAGGAAAATGATATATCGTCCTACTAAATTATCATATCCACACAAAAAATGACATATGTCATAAAGTGATACTTTATTTATTAGTAATTGATTTACAAGTGACATATGTCACTTTCTTTTGAATAGGAGGATTAGTAGGATGATTTAGTAGGAGGATATAACATTATTCTTGCTAATATTTTAAGTTGAGATGCAATATTGAACATAGGTTTATACTTCACTATCTTGAAATGAGTGAATAAATGATGATAAACGAATTAAATATCTCTTTAAACCTTATTAAAAACCTTTAAGGATTGAAACGCTAATGTCATAATAATTATCAGGCTTTCATCTTGTTAAGATGTAGTTGTGGATATATGGGTGTACTTCACTTTTTAAGTTATTGATGGTAGAGTACAATAAAGCATTGTTTTTCTCATCAAATTTTAAATTAAAATTCATTCGATCAACAAATAATTTTATAATTACAACTATGTAGTATTGATTACCTATTATTTATGCAGCAATATACAATATAATCTTTTCACACACAAAATTAAAAAAATAATTCTTCCCTAAATATGTAGATTTCTATTTCAAACGAATATTAGTTCAATTTCGATAAACAGAGGGAGGCCGAGTAAACCGTAAACAAAATGGTTTAAAAAGATATCAATAATTTGTCGATAAACATAATTTATGATAGAGGAATATAACATAGTTCGGTCAATATAGTAGGCCTCATCTAGTTAAATTTTATATATATATATCATCCTCTAGTTCTACAATTTCATCTAGTAAAGTCCAAATAAAAAAAATTAGGTACTCTCTTTATTTTTGTTTTCAATGGGAGGAAGAAGAACAAAATATATCATTATGCGTGTTCATCTTATAATAAAATTGAAATTGAAATCTAAGTAATTATCCTCTTTGCTTAGATTTTGAATTTTGAATGAAATGGATATAAAAACATCTTGTCTTATGAATGGATGAACATGTAGTGTCCAAAAATATTTTACTTTGTATATGGAATTAAATAATATTATGGGGCAACAAATATCAATGTGAATAAAGTTTGTACTAAAAAGGTAACTAATTTCCTCTATTTCTGTTTTGTATGAAATGGATCCCTTCATTTTTATTATTTCTATATTTTTTGGTATCTATTTTATTTATAAGATATTGGCTACTAGATTTAGATAAAGTATTAAAAGTACCTTTTTAATTTATCATAAAAAATAGTAATATTATATCCTCATACTAAATTTTCCTACTAATCTTCTTACCCACAAGAAAGTTATATATGTCACTTGTAAATTAATCACTAATAAATAAAGTATAACTTTATGACATATCACTTTTTTTTGTGGGTAGGAGAATTTTTGTTTATGCTTTAACACATGTCAAACCAATCCTTAGATGAAAGTGAAAATTAACTTGTAAAAAAGTAAAAAAAAAATATATATATTGTGAATAGTGTTGGATAATTCCAAGAAAATGGACTGTGCAAACTCCAAAAGTGGAATGCAAATCATATCTACTATTCTTGTTTTATTTTATATCAATGTCCAATTAAAAAGTGTAATTCAATAAGAAAATTATCAAAATAAAAATTAATATTTTTATATTATTTTAAGAAGTTTAATTGATTAGGAAGATAAGACGCAATTTTTAGGACAAGGATCTTTGTTCCCTAAAGTGACCTCTAACTCCAGCATATGGTTCTATAATTGGAGAAAGGATCTCAATCATGACCAAAATTATGTAATGGTATGAATGATAAAAATAGAAAAAGATAAATATTTAATATTTTAGATTAGGATGCAATAGATTTTTGTTTTCCAAAATAGATGACTTGGTGTGAGAATTCTATTCAAAAGTTGAAAAAAATAAAATAAAACACAAAATAAAATTACATTTGTATCCTTATTAATTATATTAAGATTACATTTTTACTGTTAAAAATCAAAGAAAAATAACTTCCCCGGAGTCTCACACTTCCTACGAAAGAGGATCCTCTGTCCCTTAAACTTTCCATCTCTTTGTCTCGCACCAATCAATGTTTGTCAACAAATTAAAAATAATACTACAATTTAATTTTATTCTACAAAAATAATAAATTAAGCCTACATATAAGTGGACGGATAAGATTGGAGACCGCATGAGACAAGTGATCTCCATCCTCATCCTACACAACCATTCCCTTTAAGCTGTTATTTCTCAGCTTCAAACTTTACCAAATATAATATTTCCCCTCCTCTTTAAGATTAAAACATACTTTTGGTTTCTGATTTCTCTTGTTTTTTCTAAATATTTGAAACCTTGTCCACTATGAACAAAATTCCCAAAGACCCAGAACACCTTTTTTATTCTTCATGGACCTTTTCAAAGTTAATGGTTTTATTTTTTCTCTTAATTTCAATCTCATACCTTTTCTATTCTCTTAGATTTGTTAGCCTTTCATATGATTGTAACCAAAACCAAAATACCCACATTTCAATAACTCATGTATCAGACACCACAACCACCACTTCTAAAGTAGTAGAACAAGAGAGAAAGACACCAGAAAAACAAGCATTTGAAGAAACCAACATTTCTCATATAGTGTTTGGTATAGGAGCGTCAGCTAAGCTATGGAAGAAAAGAAAAGAGTACATAAAACTATGGTGGAAGCCAAATGAAATGAGGGGCATAGTGTGGCTTGAACAGAAAGTGAAAACTAAGTCTAGTGATAAGAATTTATTACCTCCTTTGAAGATCTCAGAAGACACTTCAAGGTTCAAGTACAAAAACTCACAGGGTCATAGATCAGCAATAAGGATTTCAAGGATAGTGTCAGAGACAGTGAGGCTTGGGATGAAAAATGTGAGGTGGTTTGTGATGGGGGATGATGACACAGTTTTTGTGACTGAGAATTTGGTTAGGGTTTTGAAGAAATATGATCATAAACAGTTTTATTATATTGGAAGCAGTTCTGAGAGTCATTTGCAGAATATATATTTTTCTTATAATATGGCTTATGGTGGTGGAGGTATTGCTATAAGTTATCCTTTGGCTTTGGCTTTGGAGAAAATTCAGGATAGATGCATTCAGAGGTACCCTGGATTATATGGATCTGATGATAGGATTCAAGCTTGTATGTCTGAGCTTGGAGTTCCACTCACTAAGGAAAGAGGGTTTCATCAGGTTAGTCACTTGTTTTTTTGGGTTTCATCATAAATGTAGGAAGATGAGAGGAACCATAAAACAAATTAAGAGAGATATATTAAATTTTTATTTTAATTAGTTGATACTTTTTAATTGAATAGAGAGACCAAAATTTAGGCATAAGATACTCATATATGAGAAGGGATTTATTTTAAAAAAATAACCATCTAAAGAGTAAATATTAACTCATTTTTGGAAAATGGGTAGGAGAGATAAAGGGTGAAAAAAGATAGAAAATCAAAGAGAAAAAAAGTTAATTTGTGTTACATTTGAGCGAGAGGATAGCGCTCAAGCGACAATTCCAAGATTAAAGACTAATCTCTGTGAGTTTCTCGCCCAAACGGGACCTATCGCCCAAGCGAGTCACATGTCGCTCAAGCGAGACATATTGAATGAATTGGACTGTACTAATGACTTAATATGTCATTTTCTGGTATCTTAATGTAATTGTATCTTATTTGCATATGAATAAGCTTGAGTTACCTAATTATAGGTTTAGGAACTTGTAAATCATTTATGGATGCTCTTAGATAAACTTTAATATATATGTGGGTGTAAATTACACCTTTACTTAAAAAAAGACTTGGTCAACTTCTTATTAGCCATCATAATTGTAGTGAATATGACATTGCAGATGTTATATTCCATATGATATATATATCACATTAATAAAAATATGATATGTTAATTAAAAAGTATAAATATTTATTATTATTGCTTTTATTTTATTATTATTGATATGAGATGATATATGAGATAAAATATGAGATCAAGTTTTTTTAGGTAGTTGGAAATTTATTGGAAGTGGTTGAAAATTTTAATGCTTCCTTTCAAAATTTTTTTTTTATATTTTATTCCATATTTATAAAATTAAGATAATACATATTAAATTTTATCCATATTTATTTAAGTAATTTTCCCATTTAAAAATTTATTTTTACATCTCTTCCATTTTTTCTCAATTTTTTAATGTATTACCCTCTTAGTAATTTTTTTCATACACATGGTAAGGAACTCTGAAGAAACTTTTTTTCCATTTTCACCTCTTAGTAATTTCACCTTCACCTTTTCCAAAAAAATTTCTTTACTTATTGGAATTGGAATGAGATTTTTGTAAAATTAATTGTGGAAATATATAAAAATTTAAGATAAAGTTTTTAGACAAATTGTATTCAAAATATTGATTTCTTAATTGTGTACATGATGATGCTTCAAATAAAATAAGATATACATGTAGGAAAGTGGAAAACCATTTTAGGTTATGAGCATGATGATGCTTCATTTTGCCCGTGAATTATCTTCTTGTCATTTGTGTTGGTGCATATTTTCCCCCGAATGAGTGTAGTAAATAAATGATGGTTTACAAAATAAAAACAAGCAATTCCTGATTTATGTTAGTTGAAGTGATTTAAGATCAGAATTTAGATATAATCACTTTAAACTAGAGGATTTTTCTTCACAATTTTAGCAACCCAGTTTTGCATATTGTGTCACTATTAATAAAATTGAATATAATATTTTTGCATTATAAATGTAAAGATTTATATAATCGTTATACAATCCATCATTCATTTGAATTATTTACTGATAATTAAATATCAATGTTAAATAATGCAATGACACGTATAAAACTCATATATTTGTTGGTGAATATATTTTTTAATAATATATTTATCAAATGAACTGTCGTAGGATACTCTTTATGACGTGGTGAAATTTGATAGTTAGATGATTAATTTATTGGTTAATAATATTTTATCAGCTACAGATGCCAGTTGCAAAAATAGAAGAAGAGGCATCAAATAAATGCTCAGAAATCAGACATAGATATTAGGAGTAAGGGTCCTCTGATGAAGAGACAAATATCATATTTTCTTTATATTTTCAATGGTAAAATTGTTATTTCATTATATATAAAATAATAAAAATGTCTTCTAATGTTATCATTCATTTTTATTTTTGTGATACTTGCTTCTTCATTAATGGAGATGATTTTACTCCAATTAGATAGTAACTATTAAAGACAACATTTTACTTTTTTATATGCACAAAAATTGTTAAACATCATAGTACACGTACTGAGTAATAAATTTAATTAATCCATCGATTTTTTCTTTCTGAAATTTGCTATAAAAAATCAAATTCTAACAGCCAACTCCTTTGCACAGTCAAGTTCTTCGTTTCCTCTAATTGATTAGTTTGTACACGTTTTCTATTTCACTCATTGATCACTAAAACAAAGTTACAGACACATTTATGGTTGTGATTTTTGTGTTTAATTATCTAGTTAATTAAATTTAATTCCTTTTATACCAAGTTTTTATCTTATTTTACCACAACCTCATCAGACTATAATTACGATGTAATACACTTGTATCAAATCACAATGCACCAACCATATTAAAATTTAAACCACATTATTCTACATTATTTTATTGGTAATTCTAGGTATCTTTTATTTACTTCAACCTCTAAACATGTTTATGCTTGTCTTTGTATTAACATATACGGGTGAGAATCCACTTATTTTAAGAGTAAGTTTTTTTAAACTTATTTCACATCTTAGTTATCAATTCCAGGGAAATCGAATGGTTTAGATCTATCCACTAATTCAAATAATTGAATTTCCCTAGAATTGATAGCTAAGATGTGGAGTAATGGAGTCATAAACTAACATTCCTTAATTCCTTCTGAATAGTTTGATGTATACGGCAATCTCTTTGGACTTCTAGCAGCACACCCAGTGACACCATTAGTATCCCTCCATCACCTTGATATAGTGCAACCAATATTTCCAAATATGACTCGGATCCATGCCCTAAAACAACTCAAGGTGCCCATAAAACTAGACCCTGCAGGGATCATGCAACAATCCATTTGCTACCACAATACTCATAAATGGACCATATCAGTGTCTTGGGGATATGCAGTTCAAATATTCAGAGGCATTTTCTCAGCTCGAGAGATCGAAATTCCGGCGCGAACGTTTCTTAATTGGTACAAGCGAGCTGATTATACTGCATTTCCTTTTAACACACGCCCTGTGAGCAAGCATGTTTGTCAGAAACCATTTGTTTATCACTTATCTAATGCATTGTATAAGAAGGTTAAGAATGAGACTATGACCTTCTATGTTCGAACTCAACGAAACCCTTCTTGCAAATGGAAAATGGCAGATCCAACTCAAATCAGAGTGGTAGAGGTTCATAAGAAACCTGACCCGCATTTGTGGGATAAGGTACTTCTCTTATTCAAAGGCCTTTATCTTTTTCGTTTTCATACATTTTTTGGGAAATCATTACGACTTAATTAGCGCAACCGAAAAGAATAATATATTAAGTGAGAGAGTCTCATGACTTAAGTACTACAATGAATTTAGTATGGTATCAAATTCCAATGTGTGATTCCTAATAGAAAGTGTGAATAATTCTTGCATACTAACCGAGGAAGAGATATTTGTTTCTGTTTGATTTATTCAAGTGTGAAGTCTCACATTGGATATAAGGGATGAGTAAAAGAGTTTATAAGTAGAAAAAACTCATGAAACTAATGCCTTAAGGTTTTGGTTTTGGTTTCATCTTTTATGCAGTCTCCAAGGAGAAATTGTTGCAGGGTCCAAGGAACAAAGAAAAAAGGGACAATGGTGATTGATGTTGGGGAATGCAGGGAAGATGAAATTATTGAATTGTAATTATAGCAGTGAACAATGCAGGGAATATTTACTTTGAGAATTTCTTGGCGGGTGGTGTAGACAAGATGAGAAAAATATATTTGTTTTTCTAAAACATGTTTTGTTTGTTATTCTGGTAACTGAGTATATATATAGGATGGAAGTTGGCATATCCTAAGTTTAGGAAATGTCACAAGCCTTCAAAAGTGTTTACTATACTTATATAAAAAATCTCTTTTTATACACTCATAATGTCACAAGCCTGTCCTAATATATTTAAGACAATTTGCAGGTAAAGAAAATTGGGTCTTATATTTATTAAAACAAATTTTATGGACAATTTTTCATGGAGATTTGAGAGATTGTGGCTACATGTTCTTACACTTTATTTGTGAGGGGGAGGGTTTTACTAACAAAATTGATATTTTGGAGACTATCTAAAACATAATACCAAATATTGAACAAAATGCTGATTTATAAATTTCAAATTTTGATAAATCTTAAAGTTTTAATCATTTTGTTTTAATTATTATCTTTACCAAATGAACTATAAAATATATTAATATTATTATATGATTTATAAAAATAAATATATTAATAAAATAAAACAGAAAATAAAATTATTTTTCTAAAAAATGAGCTCTTTATCATTGTAGACTCATCATCATAAATGTCTTTTTGAACACACATCATAATACAACACTCATGTAAGATACTATTTTATGTGCGCGTGACTTATTGCTCTTGAAATTACATGGGGTATTCAAATTGGAGGAGATATTTAAATTTATTCTACATCTTAGCCAATAATTTTAGGGAAATTCAATAGTTGGTATTAATGAGTAGATTTAAATCTTAAATTTACCTATAATTGATGACTAAGATGTGAAATAAAATTTACTCTTGAAGTAAAATTTACTCGATCCTTTAAATAAAAACAATATTTATGGTGTTGAAGCTTTACTCAATGCACTATTCCAACTCATTTTTCTTCACATATATGGGAGAGCTAGTGTTACTATGGACGAATGTTCTAAATTATTTTACGTGGAGGTTATAATTGGTCATTTTTTCTTACACGTGTTAAAACCAAGGTAGCAGAGGACGCGGTTAGAATTTTAAAGTTTTTATAATTCCTAGATGTTAAATCCTAATAATTCATTTAAATGCAAACTTCACTTTTAATTAGATCTAGTATCCAACAAAGTGTTCTTCTAGTGATATAAGACTCTACTAGATTCTAGAATAATCAAAAGGTTAACCGTTCGATTCCTAAAAGCAATATTTATTGGAGAGACAATCATACATATCGAAATGAATTAACTCCTTACCCAAAGGTGAAGTAATACCTTTCATAATACAACAAAAAAATAGAGGGAATGAGGAGGTTAAGATGCTTTTGAACTCATTGATTACTCCATCCCGCCATTTCTTGGGCCTTATGGCCGAATACAAATGATGACTCTTTAGGTGAAAGTGTGAAACTTTAACATTCATTTTTAAAATAAAAAAAACATAAAAATGGAAGGAAAAAAACATGAGCATAGTGTTAATATAATGTTTGAGTCATTGTACGATTGAAAATGTTAGTAACAACGGTAAATTTTGTTATTTGTTATCCATTGACTTGAAATTGAATCTTAAGAATGACACAAACATCTTTTTACTCATGTTTTTTAATGACTCAGACATTTTATTCCCATATTATCCATTATTTATTTTTTAAAATATGATATTATTTTTTTGTTCTTTTTATAAGACATTGTTAGATACTTTCACGTGAATTATGGAACATGAAAACATAATTAATTTTATCATCAATTCTATCACATCTATCAAAACTGTCATTTATTAAAGGAACTAAATTATTTATTCTTTCCATTAAAATTATTTTAGTAAATAATGATATCTTAGTAACAAATCCATTCATTATCTATATTATATATAAAGTCAAAACATGAAATAACTATTATCATGGTATAATTATTATTTTCCTATTTTGCCCTTACATTTTTTAATTTCTACAAAAAAACCATATAATCCTAAGTAACTACCATTAGCACATTAACCACTTATCTTACCTTAAATTGAATTATAATAAATAAATTTTTAACATAAAGTACTCTTAATATAAAAATATTATTATTGTATAAAATAAAATATATAAAATTGAATACTTAATATAATAAAATAAAATTGTGGGTCGGCAAACACGAATTGTTTGTCGACACGCTAGTACTTACAAATTTTTTAGTCGACACACTAGTACTTATAAATTTAAAAACTATTATATAAGTAGAACAAAAACAAAATTCCAAAAATATTTTATGAAAAAACGGACATAGTAGTCTAAAAATATAAGAATTATTTATGAGAAAATTTTAGTACCATGGCACTATGCTCTTTGTTACAATCAAGCTACTTGCATAGGCTTATTATTTTGACAATCGCAGTTTCCCTAAAAGATGGAGCACTTCTTGTGCAAGAAGAGATTTTTGCTGACGCAAAGTTTGCAGTTTTGTGAATCCCAAATCTCGTGCACTATGAATGACAATGGCCTGCAAATTGGTCAATTGAGTTGGGCCAGGTAGAAACAATTTGAGTATTTTAATCAAAATGCCTAAACTAATATCTGTAAGAGGTTTGTGAGGACTCTTTCCCAACAAATATCTCTACAGGGGATCGAAAAAAATCAAAACGTCATAACATATGGAATGAATTCTAGTTAGGGATGACAATGAGTCTGGATTGAACCCTATTAATTGGTTTTTGGATTCAGATCTGGCTCAGACTCGCTTGGATATCTGTTAGTTCTATTACCCGAGGGTCTTTGAGTATCAGCAAATTTAAAAATAATTTTAATAACTTATATATGCAATTATATGTTGGTTTCCTATAATCCAATATGTTACCGAGTCCATCAAAAGGAGAAAAAATAATAAAAAAAAAGTAATAAAACGTAATTTAAATTGCCTTAAACATAACTTATTTTACTTAAATAAACTTAAAAAACAAAGTCATTAATTCTACCTTATGATGAACAATTTACTTAGGAATAACTTTTAATCAAAATAATATTATATCAGACATATAAATTAACAATGTAACATCATTGCTTAACAATCATAGAAAAAGATGATTTCATGATGCTTAACACTTGAGCAATAAGAATGAAGAAGAAAAAGAACTCATAAAGGTGGAGGGATTTTCTTATTGAATAACCAAGAAGAATACAAGCTATTTATAGAAAGTTATTCAACTTACTCTTAACTAAGTACTATAACTAGAAAAACAGAAATGACAAACTCATCAATACAAAAATAACAAAAGCTAAACAAAAGTTGACTTTTTGGTTGACCATAAACTTTTGTAAATATGCCTCAACTAAATTGCCCAAGCAGACTAAACTTGACTTCTGCCTGACCAAAGAATTAGTTTGCCCATATAGCCTAGCATCTTCCACAATCTGTCCAACATTAAAGTCAATCGACTCATGCTCCCTGGCCCAACTTGCTACACCAACTAACCCATCTGATCATCTCCCGACCTAGTCTGCTGCATCAGATGGTGCGCATGATCTGACCGAGTGTGCCTAACACGTCCCACCAGCTGATGCACCAATCCTGACTAAGTGCGCCTAGCCTGGCCTAAGTCAGCTGACTGAGTGTGCCTTGCTTGACCTGAGTCAGCTGACCGAGTATGCTGCATCACATAAGCCATTCTAACTGAGCTCTTCAAGCCATCATGTTGCAATAGACTAGGATTCTCTACCTCATGGTGATCCAACCTACAAGAACAAAAATGTGTCAAGTTTAACAAACAATATAACAATTACATTTATGAATTAATATTATATTACAATTATGAATTAATAATATATCATGATATTAAAGTTATGTTGCTATATATATAATATAATTTAGATTTAGGAACGAATAACAGGTTCATGTACCTTGAGTCTGGGTACATCATTATCTGGACCAAAACTCGTTCAGCAGCGAGTTTGAAAATATCAGCTCCCAATTACCTAGTCCAAAAATACAAACTCAGACCCGACTCGTTATGGATATTATATGCGGGTACCAATTGATATGCGTTGTAGTGGCAAAGCCACATTTTCACGAGGGTACGTACATGCATATTTTGAAAAAAATATTTATACAAATTATCGGAGTAGTTAATATTTTTGCAGCACATGTTATATAAAATTATACCCCATGTTACTTTATTTGTCTTATTCTAATACATTTTGGATCATTCAATACAACTTACATTATCATCCTTGGGTTCTGAGCTTCCATTGAAATGTTATTATAGAAGAGAAAACAATTGTGGAGAGACATATCTATGTAGAGACAACCAATAAATTATCGATAATAATTTAAAATTTTAATTAAAATTTAATCATAAATAATTATTTTGGATAAGAGTGAAAAAAAATTTCATTTGTCTTCAGATATGACGTTAGACATGTATCTAGAGTTGTTTTATTATAGGATGTTACCACTTTACCTTTTGTTTGATAGGGTAGAGTTAGAAAGGCGAGAAAAGATGGAAAAATAAGTTAAAGAGAAATATGAAGTTTCGCTCATTTGCTTAAGAGGATAGAAAGAATAACTTTATACAAAAATAAATATTTTTATCTTATATTCATTTGATATTTTTGATATTTAAAAAATAACATTCTTTCTCTTTTTTTTCTTTCTATCCAACCAAACAAATGATATAGAGAAGATAACACTTCTTTCTCTTCTTTCTCTTGTACCAAAAAATAAAAAATATACTATATATCTTAACTCTTTTTATACTATCTTTCTCACCTCTTTCTATCAATCAATTTTCTTCTCTTAAACCAAAAGAAGATAGATGATAGAAAGTAAGAATAAGAGTGAAGTAAAATATGTGAGAAATATAGTAGAATTAAGAGTTGTTTGGTTTAAGGGAAAGAAGAGAGAAATAAAATAGAAAGAGATGGGAGTTTTTCTTGAAAGTAGAATTATATATAAAAACTGAATTTATAAATAAACTGAATTATTGAACTAATAAGAAAAGTTCTTTCCAAATTCAGTTTATTTAAAAATTATTTTAAAATTTAAGTAATTATATTTATATTTATTTAAACTCTTTTCAAATTAAAATAATACTACATTTACAATAATATTCAATTAGCATGCATCTTCTCCCTAAAGTATAAGGTAATAGTGTGAAAAGAATGAGGGTAGTTTGGTCATTTTGTATAGGACCCACCACAATTTTCTCCCTTTTCTTTGTTTCTCTTCAAAACAACTAAATGAGTGAAGATTTAAATCTCTCCTTACTTTCTCTCTTCTTATCAAAATGAAGGGTTAATGTATGAGTGACACGTGTTGAGTTTCTGAAATAATAATTGGATATAATAGGATTAAAATATATGAAACCAACTAGCAAGTTATCCGTGTATACGCACAAGACAATATTTTTTTGTCGTAGGATTTAGAACACGAATATTATATGAGCATTCATATAGTTAAAAATATATATGTTACACATACATTCACATAGTTAAAAAAATACATGTTTCTCGTGCATTACTATTGTTAAGAACACACATATGAACTATGCATTCACATGATTTAAACACACATGTTACTCATACATTATCATTGTTAAGAGCACACATGTTACTTGTGCATTCGCTTAGTTAAAACATACATGTTACCCGTACATCCACATTGTTAAGAACACAAGTGTTACCCGTGTATTAACATATTCAAACACATAATAAAAATATGAGAAAGTAATAAACAATGAGAAAATGATTCAATTTGAGAATCAATAATGTGTATTTAATAATAATAATGTATAATAAATTATGATCTTTGGTAAAACAAATTCTTTTCAATCCAATTTTAAATGAAATATTTGATGTGAAAATGATAGAATATATATGAAACAGTGCATTGTGTGATTGTGGAGCTATTTGGGTGGGGGAAAATTCATCCAACACGTGTCCAAGAGGAGTTGTTTGGAATCAGTTAGATGTTTATACTTGAATATAATTAGTAAAGGTTGGAAGGTTGGAGAAATAAATTTGTAATGTTAAGAACACACATGTGAACCACGCATTCACATGGTTTAAAACACACATGTTACCTGTACATTATCATTGCTAAGTGCACATATGTTACCTGTGCATTCACTTAGTTAAAACATACATGTTACCTCTACATTCATATTGTTAAGATCACAAGTGTTACCCATGTATTAGCATATTCAAATACATAATGAAAATGAGAGAAATAAATAAACAATGGGAAAAATGATTCAATTTGAGAGTCAATAATGTGTATTTAATAATAATAATGTATAATAAATTATGATTTTTGATGAAACTAATTCTTTTCCATCAAAGTTTAAATGAAATATTTGATGATAAAATGATAGAATATATATACGAAGCACTGCATTGTATGATTGTGGAGCTGTTTGGGTGGATCGAGAAAAATTCACCCAACTTTTGACATGTGTCCAAGAGGAGCTGTTTGGAACCGGTTAAAAGTCTATACTTGAATATAATTAGTAAATGTGAGAAGGTTGGAGAAATAAATTTGTTTGGTCTTATTGAGTTATTGATGAATCAACTACCCAAATTAAATGATACAATGGTTAATGAATGAGATATTAATTTGGAGAGAGAAAAATGTAGATGATCATATTTACACATTTAAGTAAGAAACAAATACACAAAATGATCTCAATTATTTTTTATCTGTTTCAAATCTTAAATGATACATTAATCATCACTTACATGATCTCAAAAAATTTGAAGTATGTAGAAACTATTCATGTTCTTAAAATTAAGAATTATATGACCGATAATAGCTATGAGGTGGTGATGTCCATTGAAACCTCAATTTTAACTTTCATACACTCATCGTAATAGTAATTTTAAATGGAAAACATAAATAGAAAATACATTTGTTGTTTCTGATTTTCAATTCCAATGATAAAAAAATTACCAACTTTTTTGAAGTGGTAGTTTACCTTTTTACATAGATGAACGAAAAATTTTGAAACGCAATGAGAGAGATTGCATAAACATAAAATACTTAACACATGATTTATTGCATGGAAAATGTGCAATAATAGTGATATATTGTTATAATGTGTGAGACCTCACCATAAGTAATGAATATGTTTTGGAGGGAAAAGTTTTATGGAGATAGTGACATGTGTCAAAAAGAACATTTTTTTTATATAGTAATAGAAGTCATTCATCTGTAGAGTCACACCCTTCTACCTGATTTCATGAAATGATTTCCGTTGAAGTATATTAACTACATTTATATTTATGACTATGGTACCTTAACTCATTCGTTTTCAAATAAAAAACTTCATTGTTGGAGTGAAGATAAAGTCAGCAAGACATTATGTTATTGATGTATTAAATTATAAGGAAATTAGAATATTATAAAATTTAGTTTTAAATTAAAATGAAAAAAGTCATCCATCTCTAAGTTAACCTTTTCTCACTCTATGTGCTTTGCATAATTACTTCATAATCATCAATTCATCATCATCTTTATGAATACCTTATGAAACTCATACTTTTTTCAAATAAAAATATCAAATTATTGACGATGTATTAAAGTGTTTAAGACATTAGGATCATAAAAATTGCAAGTTGCAACACATGCATGGTTCATGACCTTATACTACGGTATGTTTGAGAATAAGATTAGAGGCACTATTTGTGTGATGCAGACACTAACCATTTGGAATTGTTCATACTAGTGATGGAAAATGTGACTTGAGAACTTCTTGGAGGCCTAATGATTCATGCTCGGAACTCCTTTCACACTAAATAAATAAAAAGAAGGTTGCTTAACAAATCTAAAATATCAATTAATTGTTAAAATATTTCTATTTATTTAGTTGTCACACTTCATTCCGAAACTAGAATTGTTGTAGAAATTTTCTATCCTCTTCAATAGGACAATTATTATTTAAGATTAAAAATCTAGTTTAGTTCCTTATATTTTTTATTTGTATTAATTTAGTCCCTTAAAAATTAAAAAATCTAAAACGGTTCCTGAAAAAATGAAATGTGGGTCGGTTTTTTAATTTTTAGAAGATCAAAGTGGTGCATACTGAATTTATAAAAATCAAGTTGAATATTCATTCTATTATTTATTAAAATAAAATTCAAACTTAATAATTTATTATATTTTTAATTTTATTTATTTAGAAATACTAACATTTTCATATTTGTATACATTTTATATAAACTAATATTTGCAATTTGTTATTCTTTTATATTTTTATTCTTAATTTACATATTGCCAAACAACCTTGGAAAATTATTCAATCTAAATAAAAAAAATGATTTTGGCAATGTGGTATAACTTAATCTCAATCTATTTAAAAATATTGCAAAAATAATACGGCCTTTAAAAAATGAATTTAAATTAAAAACAATTAATTTTTACAAATATTAATTGATTTAAATTATGTATAATCTATTCTAAATTATGTATAATCTAGCTCAAAAATGACATTTCTAATCTGAAACTACACATTGAGGCCTATATCACAAAAGACAAGGAGCCTCAATCAAATAACCACATTAACCATCAAACCATATGGTTCAAGCCAAAGCCAACTGATATACCTATATATGCTATATTAGGTCCAAACAGGTGGCTTTGGTTTGGACTTATAATCTCTTCATCCTTTATCATTTTCCTGATCATAATTGGGATCATTACTGGTTACTACATTTTCCCAATAAACCATAACTCGAATGCAATATTCTCATACTCTTTAAAGTCTTTCCTTCACATGCTAATAATATGTGTTACGATAGCCATGGTTGTCAATACAATTGTTCTTTTAATTAAGAAACATAATACTAAAGAAGCACAACATATCCAGAACTTAGAGGGATCAATCCTAAAAATATCACCGAATACAACGATTCCTAATGCATATATAGAGTTGGAAAGCTTTCCAGCCCAATCCCTTGTTCAAGCAACCAATGTGCATTATGGTGCAAGACCAGACCTAAAAAGTAAGTCACCTCATTTTTCTTTAGTTATGGCCTAAATCTATCAGTAAGGTTGAGACTCAACATAGAAATAAAGTTGTTTGTCTTGTGACTAGAGATCAATGGTTCAACTATTGGAAATACATCTATCCTCTCAAACTCCACTAGATAGGAGCATCAGATACTGGGCCACCCTCAGCCCTAGATCTATCAATGAATTGAAATCACTCATTTTTATTCTTTTCAATTTTTTTTACATGACTGCTATTTGAATTCAAAGAGACAAATGTGGGAGTTCTAGTTTCAGGACCAAAGAAAATGAGGGAGGATGCTGCAGTGATTGGCTCATCTAATTTAGCCAAAAATATGCATTTTGAGTCTATTAGCTTTAGTTGGTGAAAAATGCTAATATTACCAGCTAGTGGTCTCAGCTTGCCTTGATTAACTAAGTAGTTTTGTTGCTTTGATATAAATAAGTACAAAATAAAAATTTGTTTGTCAACAATATCGCTCTTCAAATTATAGCAGATATCACGTGAATAGAATATTATTGTGATACCTATACACTATTAGAATATAAAAATTTATACACAAACAATATATCATCCACCAAAAGGGAAAGTCAAATCCGGGAAGTGAATCCAGTAATACCCTCAGCCAACTATGTCAGGGTTATTGGCTCTCATGAGGAAAACTCCAAAAATACACATTGACCTGATTTTGCATGTTTTAAGTCATGTACCTGTTTTGGTTCTCTTATTTTCATTTCTCAACCTTTTATTCTGGACGAAGCTCTGGGGTAATCTATGTGTATTAAGGAACCACATTCATAAATTTTCAAATGCAAACTTAGTTTGAGTCTCGCTCATCTCTATTATAGGAGAAGACAATGCATATGTAGAATTTTGACACATATTAAAAATAAAATTTAAATGATTCAGATTTTTTTCTTTTTTTAAATTAAATATGTTAAAAAATCACTCATCTCACATTCCTATGGACTTTCCAAGTACTCAGAGAGAAATCCTTTCACTTAGCTTGGATATTGTTTTGGAAATTGAGTTATTTTGAATATTCCACGTCTTTTCAAAGTTTCAATTTATTCTAATTTTTAAGAAACATTATTTTAATTTATTTAATAAAATGTTGAGTCTTAATTTGAATAGAGTGATAGAGAGGCCACATATACAAGCTCCCAAATAACAGGCATACTGATATATAATATTTAGCTCTATCGAACTATCTCCATTGATACCACTTGGTGTAAAATTGTGTGCAAAATTTAGATATAATAACTCTGTATAAATGTTTACACTAACAAAATATAAATATTATTCTAATTAAAATAACACAAGGTGCTGATACCATATTAAAATAACTCAAGTATCACTTTCAAATAAATCAAGGTTGCTTATTATATTGACGTGATGTTGAAGTTGCAATTCCATACATACATTATCCTATGTTTTATATTACATTTTAAAATTATGATTAACAATTTTTAGAGTCTCATAATTGTAATTTTTAAATGAAAATATTTTTTTAACCAATTACAATAAATAACATATAAACTTTCATATTTTGTGAGACAAAAAATCTTAATCCACCTAAAAAAAACATTAATCACAATTACAAAATCAATCTTTTGCAATTTAAAATCACAACCACGAGTTAAAACTTAAAACACAGTAGCATATTATCTGGGCAATAGAGTATATAAGTCTCACTTGGCAATAATCACGACCCTAATTAAAATGGTTGACCATCAAATCATTCATGGTAGTAGAGGGACATGAACCATGCTTTTTTGTTTGTTTGTTTATATTTTATCTCCATCTTTTGTCAAACTTGATATGTGGTATTCATTGTGTGGATACGAATATGCAATATAGAATATTGTACTTATCAAATACACAAGACGTATGTGATATATATCTTTATAGTAGTTAGATAATGTGTAGTTAGTACATTTTATTTTTTATAGCTCATTAATTAAACAAACCCATTTAGATCTTAGCATATTTAGATCACTGAAATAAATTAATAACAAAGTTCATTTACTTAAGTGACCGAATTACTTTTTAAGATTTTCTTCTTTCCTTGAGGGGAGGAGATCCATTTATCTCAAGAGTAAGTTTTTTAAACTAACTTCACATGTTACCCATCAGTACTAGGGAAATCTAATTGTTTGAATTAATAAGTAGATTTATACCATTGAATTTCCCTAGAATTGATAGCTTTTAAAAAATTTAGTCTTGAATAAATGGATCTCTCATCTTCCTAGGATGTCTGTGTTTTTTAATCTCCGATGACTGTCGGTGTAGCTTCAAGTGGCAATGCTATTATTCATCTTATAAATGATAAATTGTAAAAATTATATATACGCAAAATCTTTGTAGGAAAAAACACAATGTGTTTTTAATTTTTAGAGAACAAAATATTTTTGAAAATTTGATTAACTTTATGATAATAAAAAAGTATAATTTTAAAATTTTTTATTTGACTTACAAAAATCCTTATAATTTCTCGATATCATATAGCTGATTGCTTGAATCTATTATATTTTCAGTGAAATTTCACCTTTTATTAATTTTGGTTTTGTCGTTCATTTTCTATTAATTTTGGTCCTTTTGAAACAGAACTTGAGTGGGGTGGTATCAAGTTTGGAAGCTTGGCATAGATTACTCTCATGATTTTTCAAAATTTAGGAACTGCATAATTTTTCGTGTCCCAAAAGAACTTTGCCTATAAAATGGAAGCATCAATTAAATAAACAAAATATAAAAGCTAATAACATTATCTGCAAGAAATTTCGTATCTAACTATCTGGAATTTATAATCATTCAATTCCAGTTCAATGATACTAGTTTACTTAACCTAATCCAAATAATAATAACTATATGTACGGTTAATGTATCTCCTTATTTATGAGCCTTTTTTTAGAAAAATATATGTTACCATCAGCAGAAATATTATATATTCAATAATTCTTATTATTCACTCTGTCACATATGAATAACATTCACCTTATAGTGAAGGATGAATAATGCACTAATTTGTCACAAAATGAAAATGCTTGACCTTCAAATCTTGTCAACTCTATAATGAGACAAGCACATACGTTGATTGAACAAAAAATTATAACAATTTGAACATTCCAAACACTGTAGCAACAGGACATGAACCATGCTTTTCTGTTTTTGTTTATATTTCCTAATCCATGTGTTTTTGTGCTTATAATATCTATTAGTATATAATAATATATATTTGTTCCCGTTATGATAAATCTTCAACTATAAATACTCTAAGTTCCAATCATCTCTAATCATTGGAGTCTTTTCTTTTCTCCAAACAAACTTGCTTCTTTGAGATTATCTCTCTAGACTTGACTGAGGGTACTAGGAAGCAAAAAAAGAAAAGATGGCCAATCAAGAAACAATGAAAAGATCAATAAAAATGTTGTTTTTGGTTGTGTTTGTGGGTTGGATTTTCATTTGGATAATGCTGCCCACAAATACTAGTAGATTAAAATGGTTGCCTGAACTCCGAAAAGAGACTGATTCTACATATTATGGAATAGAGGGTCTCTTTTTTTATTCAATTATACATTTCACTTTGTGGTTTGACCTTGATTTAATCCTTTATTTTTTCAAATAATTAACATCACCATGGTCTTGCTATACAGGTGCATCATTTTTGATTTACACTTTTCCAGTCTTATTCATGGCTGCTTTGGGTTGCCTCTATCTCCACATAGCCAAAAAATCAAATGATTCCAACATGGAAAGGTACAATTTCTTTTATCATTTAAACATCTTTTCTGAATACCCATCTTTAGTTAACTTGACTTTAAATATATTCTCCGCTTTTCTGCATCATCAGCTGTAATATCCCGAAACTTGATGTAGCTATATTCAAGCGTCCAATACTTGTAAAAGGCCCTCTTGGCATTGTTTCTGGCACAGAGCTAGGGTTCTTGCTAATGTTCATAGCACTCCTAATTTGGTCCTTTGCAACTTACTTACACATCGGTTTTGCGACAATAACACCAAAATTAGCAGCAAAAGACGGCGAAACAATGTAAGAATTTTTATATCAAACTCTGTTTTTTAAATTGCACTCCATTATTGAAATTGAAGTCAAAACATTGCATTTTTGGGAGTCTGTGTAACAACATCATAGCCATAATTGCAACCACATTTCTATGCAATTATTGTTAAAACATACGCAATTTAAAATATCAATCAAACTCTTAAATCAAACATTTGAAATATAGCCCACAATGCAATTTAGCCTAAAGTAATATAATGGTTTTGGATGACATTTTTCTCAATCATTCATAATAATTGCAATAAACAATTATAACCGAATTCTGATAGAGTTAAAAAGTAATAGTTTCATTACTTTTTGTATTGTGAATTTTGACTTCTAGGTATATGTTTGTGTGTGATTATTGTTTTGGCAGATGGCAAGAGAAATTAGATATTGCAGCGTTAAGGATGGCTCTAATTGGAAACATATGTTTGACGTTCTTATTTTTTCCAGTAGCACGTGGCTCTTCAGTGTTGCCATTCTTTAAACTCACTTCAGAGAGTACCATCAAGTATCATATTTGGCTTGGACATATAGTCATGACACTCTTCACTGCTCATGGTATTTGTTATATCATATTTTGGGCAGTTACCAACCAAATTTCTCAGGTTAATTAACAATAACATCCCTGCTTTTGTATATACTTTGGTGCCCATGCTCATGCATAATGCAATGCTTTATATGTGTTTTATTTGTTTTATAAAATCAAATTTTTAAAAATATAAAGTCATTTTTCAATTGTTGCAATCAATTCTCAATTGTGTGTATTAATCATTCCCTTGAATTTTGCACATTTCTTCTTCTACATTCGTGAATGGGCTAGTCAATGTAGGTTTTGGAAGTAGTATATCGAATTACTGTTTCAATCTATAGTTCAGTGATTAAATAATATATATTTAATATATACAATATATATTAAAATTCGTAATTTATATTTTATATTTTACAACTTGAACAATTTATAGGTGGCTTATAAATCTATTAATTGATATTAATGTTATATTAATTATAGGTGAAGGTTAGAACTGAAATATTAGCTAATTTATTGGTGAAAGCCTTTTTTTCTATAAGTAAAATGAAAGGTTAGAAGTAAAATATAAGAACATCTGAATGCATATAGCATCAGTGAATATTTTCTCACATACTTGAAAACATATTTGTAAGCGAAATTATTATGAAACTTTTCTAGTAATATTTGTAAGAAGGGTATGTTCCATGCGTTTAGATTGTTTCATAAGCAACAAATTTGACTCCACGAAATCATATTGGAAATATCATTTATGGTTAGACGAGTTAGTACAATGTTATTGTACTTGAAGAAAGTTTTTTCTCTAAGAACTCAAAAAATAAAAACAATTTCCAAGATTTATAGAGACATAGATCAAGAAACTTCCACTATATAATATATAATTATTGAACAAGTAATTCAAACTAACTCATATTGTTTATGTTAATAGTATGTAATATTTAGTTGATTGAATATTGTTTTCTCCACTTATAGGTGGTGAAATGGGATAAAGTTGGGGTATCAAATGTGGCTGGAGAACTATCATTGATTTTTGGTTTGTTCATGTGGATTGCAACCATCCCACGGATTAGGCGAAAATTCTTTGAGCTCTTCTTTTATACCCACTATCTCTACACGCTCTTCATAGTTTTCTTCATATTTCATGTTGGAATTACTTATGCTTGCCTTATGCTCCCTAGTTTCTACCTCTTCATGGTTGATCGTTATTTAAGGTTTCTACAGTCAAGGAATCAAGTTCGTCTTGTTTCTGCTCGTGTTTTGCCATGTGAAGCTGTTGAACTCAATTTCTCTAAGGCTCATGGTAACTAACATATTCATGTTTTCTTCTTAAGAAGTCCTTAAATTTATTTACTTTTTTATTAGGAGATATATATTTTGTTTTTTATGGTATGTCTTTTGCAGGATTAACATATAATCCAACAAGTATTATGTTTATAAATATTCCAAGCATATCCAAACTGCAATGGCATCCATTTACCGTTACTTCTAATAGTAACTTGGAGAATGAAAACATGAGTGTTGTTATTAAAAGTGATGGAACTTGGACTCAAAAGCTCTACAAGCTGCTTTCCACCCATTCAGAAATTGATCGCCTTGGTGTATCTGTTGAAGGCCCTTATGGACCCGCATCAACTAATTTCCTAAGGTATTCATCTTAAAGAAAAACTGGAATTATTAAATTCTCCTTCATTGGAGGTAACATTTTTTTCTTCTTTTAACCAGGCATGACACTCTTGTGTTGATAAGTGGAGGAAGTGGCATTACCCCATTTATATCTATCATTAGGGAGTTATTATTTCTGAAAACTGCAGTCAAATGTAAAACCCCAAAAGTTGTCCTAATTTGTTCATTCAGAACCTATTCAAGTCTCTCGATGATAAATTTGATCCTCCCAATATCTAGTACTCCTTATGATATTTCCAATTTGGAACTACAGATTGAGGCCTATATCACAAAAGACAAGGAGCCTCAATCAAATAGCCACATTGACCTTCAAATCAAATGGTTCAAGCCAAATCCATCTGATGTACCTATTTATGCAATATTAGGTCCAAATAGTTGGCTCTGGCTCGGAGCCATAATCTCGTTGTCCTTCATTATTTTCCTTATCATAATTGGGATCATTGGTCGTTACTACATTTTCCCTATAGACCATAACTCGAATAAAATATTCTCATTCCCTTTGAAGTCTTTCCTTCACATGCTGATAATATGTGGATCCATAGCAATGGTCGCTAGTGCAGTTGTTCTTTTGAACAAGAAAAACAATGCTAAAGAAGCAAAGAAGATACGAAACTTGGAAATGTCAACACCAACGATGTCACCAAGTTCAAAGATATACAACGTTGATAGAGAGTTGGAAAGCCTTCCATGTCAATCCCTTATTCAAGCTACCAATGTACATTATGGTGTAAGACCAGACTTAAAAAGTAAGTCATTTATTTTATTTCTTTAACTTTGGCCTACAACATTATTGAATTGCGATTAGTTGATATGTTTTTTAATTTTCTTTTCTTTTTGTTTGCAGGGATGCTATTTGAAGTAAAAGGGTCAAATGTTAAAGTCTTTGCTTCGGGTCCCAAGAAAATGAGGCAGGAGGTTGCAGCCATTTGCTCATCTGGTTTAGCTGAAAATTTACATTTTGAGTCCATTAGCTTTAGCTGGTGATAAATGTTAAATATT
The DNA here is from genome assembly GCA_009771035.1 of Lupinus albus. Classification (NCBI taxonomy): domain Eukaryota; kingdom Viridiplantae; phylum Streptophyta; class Magnoliopsida; order Fabales; family Fabaceae; genus Lupinus; species Lupinus albus. The sequence continues at coordinate 8,328,564 of CM020015.1, forward strand.
ATATGGATCCGGAGGTTTCAGCTCGCCTTCATGAACTTTGTTACTTTGTTTCTTTGATATAAATAAGTCTAAATTGGTTTGCCAAGATCAATTTAGCCTTCTTTTCTTGGAAGGTAATTTGTGAATATGAATATAAATGGAGGTGTTTATCATTACCGTTCTCTTCTTATGTGGGATAATTATTTTGTAACAAAATGGCATGTGGCATTGAGAGCAAAAGATGAGAAGTGAAGTCTTAAAAAGGAAAGCAAATCCTTGGGAACATGGGATAGTGGTTATGAGCAATCATGACAACTCTAGACTCTTTCTTCCTTGGGCTTTTTATTCTTCTTGCATTTTCACTTGAATTGATTTATAATAAATTCGAGTTAATTATCCAGAATTCTTGGTTCTGATTTTATTTTGTTGATATTGTTATATACATATATTAGCTTAATTACATTTACTCTAGAAGAATATGGAACGGATAATCTGAACTAGACATGCAAAAATTGAGTATGAATATCTATAATAAAATGTTTATTTAGAAGTAATAATGTTGAAAAATTATCCCCCCTAAGTATGTATGTCACATAATGTGATTATCAAGACCTATCTCTTCATAAGAATTGTCACTATTCAACTAAATCATAAATTAGGAGGTATTAAGAGAAGGCATGGAGATTACTTGCATTAATATCTTCACCATCTTGCTTACAAACCAAATGGGACTCACCACCTCACTATTCTGTTGATTACTTGATCATCATAGTAGCATTATTAACTCTATTGAGAGTTAAGCTAAATTTACTACAAGGATAAAAAGTTTTGCTTAACATATATTTAAGGAATATACATTTCCTAAAAAATTGAATTCAAGACTTTTGGTTATGTTTTACTACTCTAGTATTAGTTTATTTACTCGAAGCAATTTCATTATAGATATGGTTATTCTGTTATTAATAACATTCTCTTATCAAGAAGACTGATACTAATACCTAACTTCCAATGACATCGAATTTCATCCTCATCAAACCTCCAAACCTTTTAGGGTTTATGGTTTATCTTCACAAATTGGTGCCTCTGATTGAGATTGAAATTCTCCAGTATTATTAGAAAATATCATCAACTCACAACTAGCTAGTAAGAGGGGTGACCAAGAACCTGTGTGATTTTTGGACATCAAATTTCTTCACTGAAGGGAGGTGCCATTTTAACCATCATAAAGTATGAGGAATATGATATTATAATTTTTATTACTGAAGTTTTTTCACTTGGTTACTTCGTTATGCCTTTTTTTAATTCCCTCCATATATGAAGATTAGCCTATATGATCTTGATATAACAAACTTGACAATCAACCATTTTGATTTTTATGGAAACACAATTGGTATCTCTTTGGATGGAAATGATCCGATTTCTGCATTTTTTAGGATTATTGTACAGATATTTATTTTCCATTCTACATTTAAAATAAGGTTTTTTTTGTACTACCAAGGGTATATCGTCATGTTTTAGGAAAATAATTAATCCCTTTAGGGTTCGTGACTTCCTCTTCCAACTAGTGTTGCTCCCAAGAATTGAATCGTTGACCTTTCGGTTATCCTAGGGATCTAACGGGACCTGTAAGGACCCAAATTCTACCCTTGAAATTTTTTCCTTATTTTATTCATCCTTCATACATTTTCCTACGACTTTTAAATAAAAATAGCAACAATTCAACTTAAGTCTCGTTTCCATACTCTTATCAATTTCATAACCTCAAAATAACACACATGTTCACATAGCCGAAGATCATAATTCATTCATATATCCCGGTAACTACCGCATAGCTATGAGATTCCAAAATACCCATAGCTACGAATATCCAGAGTTACAAATATTCATGTTCAAAATACAGTTAGTTGTATTACAAAAAAATGAATTTAAGGACTTCCAAAAAAGAATTAAAAGCCTTTATGCTCATAATCAAAATGTCCTTACATCTTCCACCTACCTGCAATGAGATTTGTAAGGACCGAAATTCTACCCTTGAATTTTTTTCCGCAAATTAGTTCAATTACATGCAATCTCTCCTATCTCACACTACCAATTTAATGTCTTTACTTCAATTCTTATTTCCCTCTTCGCAATCTATCTCCTTATTATCATACAAGATTGTTCGACAGAAAAACATAATTCGCATTAATTAAACTTTGTAGCCACCGCATATAACTAGCTATGGGTTTCCAAAATACCCATAGCTACACATATCCAGAGTTAAAGTCTCAAGTTTACAATTTTATCTATATCGTTAGTTACATCATATTTCAAAATATCAACTATGCACTCATGTACAAAATAGTGCAAGTGAATAAATCCAAAATGTAAAGTTCCCTAAGACTCCCCAAAAATGAGTCCCCCTCATGTCACATTTTTATCTGCAATAGGATTATCGATGATAAGTACAAAAACATACGAAGGAGTAAGTCGTTAATTCAAATAAACATCATCGTAAGATAATCCACATTAGAAATTGGGTTAGTAAACCATTTTTAAAATTCATTTTAATTTGCTACATAACTTGAGCCAAAGTCGCTACACCGCTCGGGGTTAGCTAAAAGCAGATTCTCATTTCCCTTTTTAAATAAAACACGTTTATATACTCAAGCCAGAGTTTTGCTTATATACTCAAGCCAGAGTTTTGCTTATATACTCAAGCCAGAGTTTTGCTTATATACTCAAGCCAGAGTCGCTAACCATTCATGGTCGGCTAAAATATATTTTCTTTTCATTAATTTCACGATAAAACATTTCCGGTAAATTCACGCCTACATTAGTATAAACACACCCATATATGTTTATACTAAATACGTGATTCAAAACTCAATCATCGCATAACCAGAAGTACAACATACTTCCCTTTCCGTAAATCTACGCCTACTGTAATATAAACACACCCATATATGTTTATACTAAATGCGTACTTTACAACTCAATCATTGCATAATCAGAAAATACACATTTTCGATTCCAAATGCACAATTAAAGACTTATCCTTACCTCGGTGAGTGTTGGGTTTGGTTCTTAGCAACTTCTCAAGTTCCACCGACACCGCCTCCAACCTTAGGATCTTTCCTCATCCCACCATATAACACAATGTTAGTCATTTATTCCAAATATCCCATAAACAACTTATTTTGCATCATTTAATCATACAAAATATTCATCATAAGTATTCAACCATTTAAAACATGCAAAATCAACCCATATCCCAATATTGGGAGGTAAACTCATCTTCTACTTCTAGAATTTTACTCATTCTCCCCTTTTACCACATTTTCATTTTTAGGGTTTTGGGGTTTTCATGAATCAACCCTCAACTCTTTCCATTCTTGAGATACTAACTCTAAACCAAGAGTTCACAAGGTAACAATGACATAAAATGAACCATCACTCAAAAGGATGAGTTTCCATGGTTTCCTTCATTTTTGAGAAGAGATCCAACATACCAAAAATAGGTTTTAAAGAGAAGAAGAGAGTTAGAATCTAGAGTTTTACCTCTTCTCAAGCTCTTAGATGTGTATCCAAGCTTTTTGTCCTTGAAAAGCTCTATTCTCTCACTCTTCTTCTTTTCTAAAACCCTAGATTGTGTTTAGGGGTTTTTCATTAAATGCTGTCTCGTCGGGTTCTCGCTTAAGCGAGAAAATCCCGCCCATTTTAAAAACTCAAATCTGACCCTCTCGCTCAAGCGAGGGATTCTCGCTCAAGCGAGAATCTCACAGTGCCAACAGCCCCAAAATGATATTTCTCGCCCAAGCGAGACAACTCTCGCTCAGGCGAGAATCTTCCAGTACTCCAGGATTTCACCCTCCCAAGTGAACCTCTCTCGCCCAGGCGAGAATCTCTCGCTCAAGCGAGGATCCTCTAGTATAGCCCAGTATTTCACCCTCATAGGTGAGTCTCTCTCTCTCGCTCAAGCGAGAGTCTCAGGACTGATACTATAATTTTAAAGGCTTAAAATTTAGGGTGTTACAATCATCCCCCTCTTATAAGAATTTTCGTCCCCGAAAATTAAACATACCTTGATTCAAACAAATGAGGGTAATCCTCCCTCATTTCTTGCTCAACTTCCCAAGTAGCGTCTCCTTCGTCCACTTGGCTCCACAACACTTTCACCAAAGGAATCTCTTTACCCCTCAACCTTTTGATACTGGTATCCATGATTCTTACAGGCAACGTCGCAAAAGTCAGGTTATCCTTCAACTCTATCTGGTCCGACTCAACCACATGAGATGGATCTCCAACATATTTTCTCAACTGAGACACATGAAACACATTGTGGAGATTCGACAACAACGGTGGTAAGGCAATACGATACGCTACCAGCCCAATCCTCTTTAGTATTTGATAAGGCCCAATAAATCGCGGAGTCAGCTTACAAGATTTCAACACTCTACCAATTCCGGTAGTCGGGACTACTCTCATGAAAACATGATCCCCCTTGTAACGACCCGATTTCTACCCTTGAAATTTTTTTTCATTCTTTTTAATTCCCTCTTACATACAGTCATCATCCTACTTAAAACCTTCAGGAATCATTCCTTAAAAATACTCTTTACACCTATTATATTATCATATAATTTAAATTGCGGAAAAACATAATTCATTCATTATTATTCCCACTGGGTACTAAGAGCCCAAAAATTATAATACTCCAAATATAACAATACTCATGGTTAGGAATACCCAAATAAATGTCAGCCATGGTTACAATCATTCAAATCCACAAGTAGTCATTTAAAGTACAAAAACGCAAATAATGAATCCAACGTCTAAAGCTCCTAAAGCTCCCGAACTAGCATACTCCATTCGTCTATTTACCTGCAATGGGATTATCAATGACAAAAGTACAAAACACACAAAGGAGTAAGTCGTTAATTCAATAAACGTCATTATAAGATAATCCACATTAGAAAAAGGGTTAGTAAACCATTTTCGAAATTCATTTTGTCGTGCTACATAACTTGAGCCAAAGTCGCTACACCCCTCAGGGTTAGCTAAAAGCAGAATCTCGTTTCTCTTAAAACAAATCACGCTTATATACTCAAGCCAGAGTTTACGCTTCTATACTCAAGCCAGAGTCGCTAACCATTCCTGGTCGGCTAAAACATATTTTCCTTTCATCGATCTCCTTATAAATCATTTTCATGCTTCTATACTCAAGCCAGAGTGTATGCTTCTATACTCAAGCCAGAGTGTATGCTTCTATACTCAAGCCAGAGTGTAAGCTTCTATACTCAAGCCAGAGTCGCTAACCATTCATGGTCGGCTAAAACATATTTTCCTTTCATCGATCTCCTCATAAATCATTTTCATGCTTCTATACTCAAGCCAGAGTGTATGCTTCTATACTCAAGCCAGAGTGTATGCTTCTATACTCAAGCCAGAGTGTATGCTTCTATACTCAAGCCAGAGTGTATGCTTCTATACTCAAGCCAGAGTGTATGCTTCTATACTCAAGCCAGAGTCGCTAACCATTCATGGTCGGCTAAAAATGTACTTCATTTTCATTTGTTTCACCATAAATCATTTTCGGTAAATCCACGCCCACATTAGTATAAACACACCCATATATGTTTATACTAAATACGTGATTTACACTCAATCATCGCATAACCAGAAAGTACCACATACTTTCCTTTCCGTAAATCTACGCCTACTTTAATGTAAACACACCCATATATGTTTACATTAAATGCGTACTTTACGTATCAATCATTGCATAATCAGAAAACTCACATTTTCGATTCCAAATGCTCAATTAAAGACTTATCCTTACCTCGATGAGTGTTGGGTTTGGTTCTTGGCAACTTCTCGAGTTCCACCGACACCGCCTCCAACCTTAGGATCTCTCTTCATCCCACCACATCACACAATGTTAGTCATTTATTCCAAATATCACATAAACAACTTATATTGCATCATTTAATCATACAAAATATTCATCATCAATATTCAACCATCTAAAACATGCATAATCTCATATTTCAATATTTGGGGTAAACTCATCTTCTACCTCTAACATTTTACTCATTCTCTCCTTTTACCACATTTTCACTTTTAGGGTTTTTAGGGTTTTCATGAATCAACCCACAACCTTTTCCATTCTTCAGATACTATCTCTAAACCAAGAGTTTACAAGATAAAAACAACATAAAACGAACCATAACTCTAACGGATGAGTTTCCATGGTTTCTCATATTTTGAAAATAGATCTAACATACCCAAAACAAGTTAGAGAGGAAGAAGAAGAGTTAGAAACGAGAGGTTTACCTCTTCGCAAGCTCTAAGATGAGTCCTAAGGCTCCTTGCTCTTGAAAAACTCCCTTCTCTCTCTTCTCTTCGAGTTCTAACCCTAAAATGTGTTTGGGGTTTCTATTTTTAAAGAGCAGTCGTCGGGTTCTCGCTCAAGCGAGCCCATTCTCGCTCAAGCTAGCCCATTCTCGCTCAAGCGAGAATTTCACAGTAGCAATTTTCGCTTAACGCATATATGTAATCGATTACATGGATTGTGTAATCGATTACATAGTGTAAAATGCACATATCTGATGCTTTTATCTGCATGTAATCGATTACATGGATTGTGTAATCGATTACATCATGCATATCTGATGCTTTTATCTGCATGTAATCGATTACATGGATTGTGTAATCGATTACATCATGCATATCTGATGCTTTTATCATCATGTAATCGATTACATGTATTGTGTAATCGATTACATCATGTAAAATGCACATATCTGATGCTTTTATCTGCATGTAATCGATTACATGGACTGTGTAATCGATTACACTGCCCAAAATTGCCATTTCTCGCCCGGGTGATACAACTCTTGCTCAGGCGAGAATCCTCCAGTATAGCCCAAGATTTCACCCTCCCAGATGCACCTCTCTCGCTCAAGCGAGAATCTCTGGATCAAGCGAGGCTTCCAGGACTGATACTCTAATTTTTAAAGACTAAAATTCGGGGTGTTACAATCCTCCCCCTCTTATAAGAATTTTCGTCCCCGAAAATTAAACATACCTCGGAAATCAAAATCATCACCTAAACCTTAGGCACAAGGATACTCCACCAAAATCATAATCGATTCCCTAATCCATTAAGATTACTTAATCAGTCACTAAGGGCATACACCACTAAACCGTGACATCACCCACCAATTCATGAACTAACTCATAATGTCCAAATATTAAGGTTTCAGCCTTTAATATCCCGAATGCCCTGAGAATTAAACCGTAATTTAGTCTAAAGATCTTTCCTACATTCGTCAAGAACCATAGGTATCTAGCACCTGTCCATCTATCAATCCTAACATACGTTAAGAATTTCGATAACATTCTCGAACTTTAGCAAATGGGAAACTCCTTACCTCATTTCTATCTAAATGCGTCTTTTAACATCCATCATACACTAGCTAGTTTCATCTCCACTCAAGAATCTAGCACAATTTCATTTCACTCAATCAACAAAGTACTTACACAGTAGGACTCTTAGTGTCTCATCCATCGTACACAATTCAACTATCCAATAATTGTCTAATTACATCAAATATTTCTACCATCAAATCTTATCGTCTAAAGAAATTACCAATTTCTAGCCTCCACTGAAACCATAAAACCATTTATTCACACCAAAACTAGGTATTACGTTACCAATCGGCAAGCACAAGTCAACCAACACTCGACCTACAACTTGCGTTCGGTTTGGTCACTCCAATTATGTCAGCAAAATAAACTTATTAACCCACTCGCATTATGCCCAGAAATACATGGGCGTCTTTTATCAATAAATTTTTCTTAACAACTTCATACTTATCCCGAGATGGTTGCTAAAATTTCAGAATTCTCCAACATAAGACCAAATCATTTCTTAGCCACACACTATGTTTCACCCAAAGAAAAGGATTTTCGAAAACGGTTTGAATTCACGACTTATGAAACAAAGTTTACATAATCAGTTCAACACAACCCAAAACTCCTTCTCTCATATGGCTACATCACACTCATACACCGTCATTACTGACGTTCACGAAACAACAACAACTTTTGCCGGTACACATTCAACGCAGACAATTTTGGATCACCACCACTCTTTCATGCGTTGCCAATGTCCTACCGCAAAAGAACCGGTCATTCGAGACCAAAAGTTTCACGTCTATTCCATTGCATTCATCACATTGGTGGGGTAAGTAACTTAACTAGCCTCTTTTCTCGACTATCATTATAAGTCTTACCCTTTTGCACCCATATACATATCAATGCAACTAGATCTTAATTCTTCACCTCAACAAGTACACACAGTTAAACATAACACAATTTGCTGATCGCTAGTCCATTTCCAGGATTAAATCCAACTGGGACATCATCGCGCATATCAACACTATAGTAAAGGTTCTACCATTTACCCCAACCGTACACTGAGACACTCCCGATCCAAAATAAGTTTTTGAGGTTCAACATCCCCGCACATAGCTTGGTGTTCAATACCAATATACATTTGTTACGGCGGGTACTCATCTTTAACAAAAAAAAATAAATTTCATAGACCAGAAGCTTCATACACAAGAATCAAAAATAACTTTTTCATACTTAATCGATTTTGAGGTACCAACCATAGGTCACCTCAAAATGATAATACATCTGATTAGTCAACGTCCATGTAAACACATTAATCGCAAGGACCTTTAGGTAATTTATCCAACCTCTATTTCATTTTTCGAAATATGATTTTCACCTCTTAGCGTGCGCATACACACTAAGGCCAACAAAGGGAATTAACCTTTAACAACGCATAAGAGAAAACAAGCATCCCCGACTTAAACATTTTTCTTGTCAGTATACTTATTATAAAAGTCAATCATTCATAGACGAAAGTCCACTTTCCAAGACAAAATAAATAGTTCTTTCAAATCTTAACATCTCGAAATACTAACGAGTTCTTAAATACCCTCTTGTGACATTTACTGAATGAATACCGATCCTTTTTTCGAAGGAGGGTCCTGACTTTCTTAGCCGACACTGGTACCAAACCACTAGCCTGGTCAGAGATCTCGCACAGATCCCTAACCGCCACAACCTTGTCAGCACTATTCAATCACAACATGATTTGCTGACAATTAGTCCATCCCCAAAATTATATCTAACTGGGATAACGACAAGCAGACTGAATCTACGGTAAATATCACACCATTTACCACAATCGGACACTAGAACATAAACGTCGACACCACCACCAGCACAAAGATTGGGGTCGACGCGACCAAGTCGGAAGTAATGACTCAGTTTACAATTTCAGCCGGTTTTCACATTTATCATATATAAGGGAGTGTGTCGCTCCCGAATCAACAACACTAAACAAGGAATACCTGTCACCATGCGTTTACCTCTCGCCGGATCATCAACACCTGATGTCCCTGCGCCACTTGGGTAACCATCTGACCGTGGTCTCTTGCCTCCTCGGCAGGAGTGGCATTAGGTCTCCGATCCAGCTTGGAACAATACCTTTTATTATGCTCAAACTCCTTGCAGTGGAAACATCCATTCCCCTTTCCTCATACATCCCACATCGGATCAGACTATCCGATTCTGATGCCTCTGCACCATACATGGTAACCACTCTGCCGATGGATTGAGGTCGTCCAGTCCCCATAGCATTCATACTCTGCCGTGACGTAGGACAATGCCTCTTTATAGGTCCGGTCTCTTTACAACGAAAACGGTGATTTGTAGTTCCAGAACACAATCATCCATCATGTTTCCGGTTACACTTGCTGCTCCAAGGTGGAGAGTTTAACTGTGACCCTCCGGCATTAGCATGGGTCCTCGGTCCATACGAAATGCAACTCCGAGTACCAACACGTGGAAAATAATGCTTCCGCTCTTCGCGATACATCTTATCCTTGCCTCTTCCGTGCACAAAATTTCGTTGAGGCCCAAAGTCCTTGTGAGGAATGGATTCGGAGGTCGCCACTCCATCCGCCTTCATGTTAGTACACTCCATTTCTTGGATCCACTCAATAGCAGCATTCGGGGTGAATCCGACTTGGAACGGACTAGGGTTCCTTCTGCAGGATTTATCTAACCCCCGGTACTCAGCCGGTCCTTGTTGAACTAGGGTGTGCGAGCTTGGACCTGGTGCCATGCTCCGATTCAGATGTTGTAAATTCTCACTCATTTGTTGTAGTGCCGCCACCATCTAGGCCAAGAGGTCATTCGGAACATTCTGACTCGCTCCTCTTTCTCTTCCAGCCATGTGTACCTGCACTCACGTACTTGTCAGTAGACTAATTGTATAACCAGACAAGCATCACATAACACACAATCGTTAATGTTAACCAAGCAATTTAAACACATAAAGATCACAAAGAAGCATGTAAGGCCATATCCTAGGCCGCAGGATTAACTATGCTCTGATACCATATTGTAACGACCCGATTTCTACCCTTGAAATTTTTTTTCATTCTTTTTAATTCCCTCTTACATACAGTCATCATCCTACTTAAAACCTTCAGGAATCATTCCTTAAAAATACTCTTTACACCTATTATATTATCATATAATTTAAATTGCGGAAAAACATAATTCATTCATTATTATTCCCACTGGGTACTAAGAGCCCAAAAGTTATAATACTCCAAATATAACAATACTCATGGTTAGGAATACCCAAATAAATGTCAGCCATGGTTACAATCATTCAAATCCACAAGTAGTCATTTAAAGTACAAAAACGCAAATAATGAATCCAACGTCTAAAGCTCCTAAAGCTCCCGAACTAGCATACTCCATTCGTCTATTTACCTGCAATGGGATTATCAATGACAAAAGTACAAAACACACAAATGAGTAAGTCGTTAATTCAATAAACGTCATTATAAGATAATCCACATTAGAAAAAGGGTTAGTAAACCATTTTCGAAATTCATTTTGTCGTGCTACATAACTTGAGCCAAAGTCGCTACACCCCTCAGGGTTAGCTAAAAGCAGAATCTCGTTTCTCTTAAAACAAATCACGCTTATATACTCAAGCCAGAGTTTACGCTTCTATACTCAAGCCAGAGTCGCTAACCATTCCTGGTCGGCTAAAACATATTTTCCTTTCATCGATCTCCTTATAAATCATTTTCATGCTTCTATACTCAAGCCAGAGTGTATGCTTCTATACTCAAGCCAGAGTGTATGCTTCTATACTCAAGCCAGAGTGTAAGCTTCTATACTCAAGCCAGAGTCGCTAACCATTCATGGTCGGCTAAAACATATTTTCCTTTCATCGATCTCCTCATAAATCATTTTCATGCTTCTATACTCAAGCCAGAGTGTATGCTTCTATACTCAAGCCAGAGTGTATGCTTCTATACTCAAGCCAGAGTGTATGCTTCTATACTCAAGCCAGAGTGTATGCTTCTATACTCAAGCCAGAGTGTATGCTTCTATACTCAAGCCAGAGTCGCTAACCATTCATGGTCGGCTAAAAATGTACTTCTTTTTCATTTGTTTCACCATAAATCATTTTCGGTAAATCCACGCCCACATTAGTATAAACACACCCATATATGTTTATACTAAATACGTGATTTACACTCAATCATCGCATAACCAGAAAGTACCACATACTTTCCTTTCCGTAAATCTACGCCTACTTTAATGTAAACACACCCATATATGTTTACATTAAATGCGTACTTTACGTATCAATCATTGCATAATCAGAAAACTCACATTTTCGATTCCAAATGCTCAATTAAAGACTTATCCTTACCTCGATGAGTGTTGGGTTTGGTTCTTGGCAACTTCTCGAGTTCCACCGACACCGCCTCCAACCTTAGGATCTCTCTTCATCCCACCACATCACACAATGTTAGTCATTTATTCCAAATATCACATAAACAACTTATATTGCATCATTTAATCATACAAAATATTCATCATCAATATTCAACCATCTAAAACATGCATAATCTCATATTTCAATATTTGGGGTAAACTCATCTTCTACCTCTAACATTTTACTCATTCTCTCCTTTTACCACATTTTCACTTTTAGGGTTTTTAGGGTTTTCATGAATCAACCCACAACCTTTTCCATTCTTCAGATACTATCTCTAAACCAAGAGTTTACAAGATAAAAACAACATAAAACGAACCATAACTCTAACGGATGAGTTTCCATGGTTTCTCATATTTTGAAAATAGATCTAACATACCCAAAACAAGTTAGAGAGGAAGAAGAAGAGTTAGAAACGAGAGGTTTACCTCTTCGCAAGCTCTAAGATGAGTCCTAAGGCTCCTTGCTCTTGAAAAACTCCCTTCTCTCTCTTCTCTTCGAGTTCTAACCCTAAAATGTGTTTGGGGTTTCTATTTTTAAAGAGCAGTCGTCGGGTTCTCGCTCAAGCGAGCCCATTCTCGCTCAAGCTAGCCCATTCTCGCTCAAGCGAGAATTTCACAGTAGCAATTTTCGCTTAACGCATATATGTAATCGATTACATGGATTGTGTAATCGATTACATAGTGTAAAATGCACATATCTGATGCTTTTATCTGCATGTAATCGATTACATGGATTGTGTAATCGATTACATCATGCATATCTGATGCTTTTATCTGCATGTAATCGATTACATGGATTGTGTAATCGATTACATCATGCATATCTGATGCTTTTATCATCATGTAATCGATTACATGTATTGTGTAATCGATTACATCATGTAAAATGCACATATCTGATGCTTTTATCTGCATGTAATCGATTACATGGACTGTGTAATCGATTACACTGCCCAAAATTGCCATTTCTCGCCCGGGTGATACAACTCTTGCTCAGGCGAGAATCCTCCAGTATAGCCCAAGATTTCACCCTCCCAGATGCACCTCTCTCGCTCAAGCGAGAATCTCTGGATCAAGCGAGGCTTCCAGGACTGATACTCTAATTTTTAAAGACTAAAATTCGGGGTGTTACAATCCTCCCCCTCTTATAAGAATTTTCGTCCCCGAAAATTAAACATACCTCGGAAATCAAAATCATCACCTAAACCTTAGGCACAAGGATACTCCACCAAAATCATAATCGATTCCCTAATCCATTAAGATTACTTAATCAGTCACTAAGGGCATACACCACTAAACCGTGACATCACCCACCAATTCATGAACTAACTCATAATGTCCAAATATTAAGGTTTCAGCCTTTAATATCCCGAATGCCCTGAGAATTAAACCGTAATTTAGTCTAAAGATCTTTCCTACATTCGTCAAGAACCATAGGTATCTAGCACCTGTCCATCTATCAATCCTAACATACGTTAAGAATTTCGATAACATTCTCGAACTTTAGCAAATGGGAAACTCCTTACCTCATTTCTATCTAAATGCGTCTTTTAACATCCATCATACACTAGCTAGTTTCATCTCCACTCAAGAATCTAGCACAATTTCATTTCACTCAATCAACAAAGTACTTACACAGTAGGACTCTTAGTGTCTCATCCATCGTACACAATTCAACTATCCAATAATTGTCTAATTACATCAAATATTTCTACCATCAAATCTTATCGTCTAAAGAAATTACCAATTTCTAGCCTCCACTGAAACCATAAAACCATTTATTCACACCAAAACTAGGTATTACGTTACCAATCGGCAAGCACAAGTCAACCAACACTCGACCTACAACTTGCGTTCGGTTTGGTCACTCCAATTATGTCAGCAAAATAAACTTATTAACCCACTCGCATTATGCCCAGAAATACATGGGCGTCTTTTATCAATAAATTTTTCTTAACAACTTCATACTTATCCCGAGATGGTTGCTAAAATTTCAGAATTCTCCAACATAAGACCAAATCATTTCTTAGCCACACACTATGTTTCACCCAAAGAAAAGGATTTTCGAAAACGGTTTGAATTCACGACTTATGAAACAAAGTTTACATAATCAGTTCAACACAACCCAAAACTCCTTCTCTCATATGGCTACATCACACTCATACACCGTCATTACTGACGTTCACGAAACAACAACAACTTTTGCCGGTACACATTCAACGCAGACAATTTTGGATCACCACCACTCTTTCATGCGTTGCCAATGTCCTACCGCAAAAGAACCGGTCATTCGAGACCAAAAGTTTCACGTCTATTCCATTGCATTCATCACATTGGTGGGGTAAGTAACTTAACTAGCCTCTTTTCTCGACTATCATTATAAGTCTTACCCTTTTGCACCCATATACATATCAATGCAACTAGATCTTAATTCTTCACCTCAACAAGTACACACAGTTAAACATAACACAATTTGCTGATCGCTAGTCCATTTCCAGGATTAAATCCAACTGGGACATCATCGCGCATATCAACACTATAGTAAAGGTTCTACCATTTACCCCAACCGTACACTGAGACACTCCCGATCCAAAATAAGTTTTTGAGGTTCAACATCCCCGCACATAGCTTGGTGTTCAATACCAATATACATTTGTTACGGCGGGTACTCATCTTTAACAAAAAAAAAAAAATTTCATAGACCAGAAGCTTCATACACAAGAATCAAAAATAACTTTTTCATACTTAATCGATTTTGAGGTACCAACCATAGGTCACCTCAAAATGATAATACATCTGATTAGTCAACGTCCATGTAAACACATTAATCGCAAGGACCTTTAGGTAATTTATCCAACCTCTATTTCATTTTTCGAAATATGATTTTCACCTCTTAGCGTGCGCATACACACTAAGGCCAACAAAGGGAATTAACCTTTAACAACGCATAAGAGAAAACAAGCATCCCCGACTTAAACATTTTTCTTGTCAGTATACTTATTATAAAAGTCAATCATTCATAGACGAAAGTCCACTTTCCAAGACAAAATAAATAGTTCTTTCAAATCTTAACATCTCGAAATACTAACGAGTTCTTAAATACCCTCTTGTGACATTTACTGAATGAATACCGATCCCTTTTTCGAAGGAGGGTCCTGACTTTCTTAGCCGACACTGGTACCAAACCACTAGCCTGGTCAGAGATCTCGCACAGATCCCTAACCGCCACAACCTTGTCAGCACTATTCAATCACAACATGATTTGCTGACAATTAGTCCATCCCCAAAATTATATCTAACTGGGATAACGACAAGCAGACTGAATCTACGGTAAATATCACACCATTTACCACAATCGGACACTAGAACATAAACGTCGACACCACCACCAGCACAAAGATTGGGGTCGACGCGACCAAGTCGGAAGTAATGACTCAGTTTACAATTTCAGCCGGTTTTCACATTTATCATATATAAGGGAGTGTGTCGCTCCCGAATCAACAACACTAAACAAGGAATACCTGTCACCATGCGTTTACCTCTCGCCGGATCATCAACACCTGATGTCCCTGCGCCACTTGGGTAACCATCTGACCGTGGTCTCTTGCCTCCTCGGCAGGAGTGGCATTAGGTCTCCGATCCAGCTTGGAACAATACCTTTTATTATGCTCAAACTCCTTGCAGTGGAAACATCCATTCCCCTTTCCTCATACATCCCACATCGGATCAGACTATCCGATTCTGATGCCTCTGCACCATACATGGTAACCACTCTGCCGATGGATTGAGGTCGTCCAGTCCCCATAGCATTCATACTCTGCCGTGACGTAGGACAATGCCTCTTTATAGGTCCGGTCTCTTTACAACGAAAACGGTGATTTGTAGTTCCAGAACACAATCATCCATCATGTTTCCGGTTACACTTGCTGCTCCAAGGTGGAGAGTTTAACTGTGACCCTCCGGCATTAGCATGGGTCCTCGGTCCATACGAAATGCAACTCCGAGTACCAACACGTGGAAAATAATGCTTCCGCTCTTCGCGATACATCTTATCCTTGCCTCTTCCGTGCACAAAATTTCGTTGAGGCCCAAAGTCCTTGTGAGGAATGGATTCGGAGGTCGCCACTCCATCCGCCTTCATGTTAGTACACTCCATTTCTTGGATCCACTCAATAGCAGCATTCGGGGTGAATCCGACTTGGAACGGACTAGGGTTCCTTCTACAGGATTTATCTAACCCCCGGTACTCAGCCGGTCCTTGTTGAACTAGGGTGTGCGAGCTTGGACCTGGTGCCATGCTCCGATTCAGATGTTGTAAATTCTCACTCATTTGTTGTAGTGCCGCCACCATCTGGGCCAAGAGGTCATTCGGAACATTCTGACTCGCTCCTCTTTCTCTTCCAGCCATGTGTACCTGCACTCACGTACTTGTCAGTAGACTAATTGTATAACCAGACAAGCATCACATAACACACAATCGTTAATGTTAACCAAGCAATTTAAACACATAAAGATCACAAAGAAGCATGTAAGGCCATATCCTAGGCCGCAGGATTAACTATGCTCTGATACCATATTGTAACGACCCGATTTCTACCCTTGAAATTTTTTTTCATTCTTTTTAATTCCCTCTTACATACAGTCATCATCCTACTTAAAACCTTCAGGAATCATTCCTTAAAAATACTCTTTACACCTATTATATTATCATATAATTTAAATTGCGGAAAAACATAATTCATTCATTATTATTCCCACTGGGTACTAAGAGCCCAAAAGTTATAATACTCCAAATATAACAATACTCATGGTTAGGAATACCCAAATAAATGTCAGCCATGGTTACAATCATTCAAATCCACAAGTAGTCATTTAAAGTACAAAAACGCAAATAATGAATCCAACGTCTAAAGCTCCTAAAGCTCCCGAACTAGCATACTCCATTCGTCTATTTACCTGCAATGGGATTATCAATGACAAAAGTACAAAACACACAAATGAGTAAGTCGTTAATTCAATAAACGTCATTATAAGATAATCCACATTAGAAAAAGGGTTAGTAAACCATTTTCGAAATTCATTTTGTCGTGCTACATAACTTGAGCCAAAGTCGCTACACCCCTCAGGGTTAGCTAAAAGCAGAATCTCGTTTCTCTTAAAACAAATCACGCTTATATACTCAAGCCAGAGTTTACGCTTCTATACTCAAGCCAGAGTCGCTAACCATTCCTGGTCGGCTAAAACATATTTTCCTTTCATCGATCTCCTTATAAATCATTTTCATGCTTCTATACTCAAGCCAGAGTGTATGCTTCTATACTCAAGCCAGAGTGTATGCTTCTATACTCAAGCCAGAGTGTAAGCTTCTATACTCAAGCCAGAGTCGCTAACCATTCATGGTCGGCTAAAACATATTTTCCTTTCATCGATCTCCTCATAAATCATTTTCATGCTTCTATACTCAAGCCAGAGTGTATGCTTCTATACTCAAGCCAGAGTGTATGCTTCTATACTCAAGCCAGAGTGTATGCTTCTATACTCAAGCCAGAGTGTATGCTTCTATACTCAAGCCAGAGTCGCTAACCATTCATGGTCGGCTAAAAATGTACTTCATTTTCATTTGTTTCACCATAAATCATTTTCGGTAAATCCACGCCCACATTAGTATAAACACACCCATATATGTTTATACTAAATACGTGATTTACACTCAATCATCGCATAACCAGAAAGTACCACATACTTTCCTTTCCGTAAATCTACGCCTACTTTAATGTAAACACACCCATATATGTTTACATTAAATGCGTACTTTACGTATCAATCATTGCATAATCAGAAAACTCACATTTTCGATTCCAAATGCTCAATTAAAGACTTATCCTTACCTCGATGAGTGTTGGGTTTGGTTCTTGGCAACTTCTCGAGTTCCACCGACACCGCCTCCAACCTTAGGATCTCTCTTCATCCCACCACATCACACAATGTTAGTCATTTATTCCAAATATCACATAAACAACTTATATTGCATCATTTAATCATACAAAATATTCATCATCAATATTCAACCATCTAAAACATGCATAATCTCATATTTCAATATTTGGGGTAAACTCATCTTCTACCTCTAACATTTTACTCATTCTCTCCTTTTACCACATTTTCACTTTTAGGGTTTTTAGGGTTTTCATGAATCAACCCACAACCTTTTCCATTCTTCAGATACTATCTCTAAACCAAGAGTTTACAAGATAAAAACAACATAAAACGAACCATAACTCTAACGGATGAGTTTCCATGGTTTCTCATATTTTGAAAATAGATCTAACATACCCAAAACAAGTTAGAGAGGAAGAAGAAGAGTTAGAAACGAGAGGTTTACCTCTTCGCAAGCTCTAAGATGAGTCCTAAGGCTCCTTGCTCTTGAAAAACTCCCTTCTCTCTCTTCTCTTCGAGTTCTAACCCTAAAATGTGTTTGGGGTTTCTATTTTTAAAGAGCAGTCGTCGGGTTCTCGCTCAAGCGAGCCCATTCTCGCTCAAGCTAGCCCATTCTCGCTCAAGCGAGAATTTCACAGTAGCAATTTTCGCTTAACGCATATATGTAATCGATTACATGGATTGTGTAATCGATTACATAGTGTAAAATGCACATATCTGATGCTTTTATCTGCATGTAATCGATTACATGGATTGTGTAATCGATTACATCATGCATATCTGATGCTTTTATCTGCATGTAATCGATTACATGGATTGTGTAATCGATTACATCATGCATATCTGATGCTTTTATCATCATGTAATCGATTACATGTATTGTGTAATCGATTACATCATGTAAAATGCACATATCTGATGCTTTTATCTGCATGTAATCGATTACATGGACTGTGTAATCGATTACACTGCCCAAAATTGCCATTTCTCGCCCGGGTGATACAACTCTTGCTCAGGCGAGAATCCTCCAGTATAGCCCAAGATTTCACCCTCCCAGATGCACCTCTCTCGCTCAAGCGAGAATCTCTGGATCAAGCGAGGCTTCCAGGACTGATACTCTAATTTTTAAAGACTAAAATTCGGGGTGTTACAATCCTCCCCCTCTTATAAGAATTTTCGTCCCCGAAAATTAAACATACCTCGGAAATCAAAATCATCACCTAAACCTTAGGCACAAGGATACTCCACCAAAATCATAATCGATTCCCTAATCCATTAAGATTACTTAATCAGTCACTAAGGGCATACACCACTAAACCGTGACATCACCCACCAATTCATGAACTAACTCATAATGTCCAAATATTAAGGTTTCAGCCTTTAATATCCCGAATGCCCTGAGAATTAAACCGTAATTTAGTCTAAAGATCTTTCCTACATTCGTCAAGAACCATAGGTATCTAGCACCTGTCCATCTATCAATCCTAACATACGTTAAGAATTTCGATAACATTCTCGAACTTTAGCAAATGGGAAACTCCTTACCTCATTTCTATCTAAATGCGTCTTTTAACATCCATCATACACTAGCTAGTTTCATCTCCACTCAAGAATCTAGCACAATTTCATTTCACTCAATCAACAAAGTACTTACACAGTAGGACTCTTAGTGTCTCATCCATCGTACACAATTCAACTATCCAATAATTGTCTAATTACATCAAATATTTCTACCATCAAATCTTATCGTCTAAAGAAATTACCAATTTCTAGCCTCCACTGAAACCATAAAACCATTTATTCACACCAAAACTAGGTATTACGTTACCAATCGGCAAGCACAAGTCAACCAACACTCGACCTACAACTTGCGTTCGGTTTGGTCACTCCAATTCTGTCAGCAAAATAAACTTATTAACCCACTCGCATTATGCCCAGAAATACATGGGCGTCTTTTATCAATAAATTTTTCTTAACAACTTCATACTTATCCCGAGATGGTTGCTAAAATTTCAGAATTCTCCAACATAAGACCAAATCATTTCTTAGCCACACACTATGTTTCACCCAAAGAAAAGGATTTTCGAAAACGGTTTGAATTCACGACTTATGAAACAAAGTTTACATAATCAGTTCAACACAACCCAAAACTCCTTCTCTCATATGGCTACATCACACTCATACACCGTCATTACTGACGTTCACGAAACAACAACAACTTTTGCCGGTACACATTCAACGCAGACAATTTTGGATCACCACCACTCTTTCATGCGTTGCCAATGTCCTACCGCAAAAGAACCGGTCATTCGAGACCAAAAGTTTCACGTCTATTCCATTGCATTCATCACATTGGTGGGGTAAGTAACTTAACTAGCCTCTTTTCTCGACTATCATTATAAGTCTTACCCTTTTGCACCCATATACATATCAATGCAACTAGATCTTAATTCTTCACCTCAACAAGTACACACAGTTAAACATAACACAATTTGCTGATCGCTAGTCCATTTCCAGGATTAAATCCAACTGGGACATCATCGCGCATATCAACACTATAGTAAAGGTTCTACCATTTACCCCAACCGTACACTGAGACACTCCCGATCCAAAATAAGTTTTTGAGGTTCAACATCCCCGCACATAGCTTGGTGTTCAATACCAATATACATTTGTTACGGCGGGTACTCATCTTTAACAAAAAAAAATAAATTTCATAGACCAGAAGCTTCATACACAAGAATCAAAAATAACTTTTTCATACTTAATCGATTTTGAGGTACCAACCATAGGTCACCTCAAAATGATAATACATCTGATTAGTCAACGTCCATGTAAACACATTAATCGCAAGGACCTTTAGGTAATTTATCCAACCTCTATTTCATTTTTCGAAATATGATTTTCACCTCTTAGCGTGCGCATACACACTAAGGCCAACAAAGGGAATTAACCTTTAACAACGCATAAGAGAAAACAAGCATCCCCGACTTAAACATTTTTCTTGTCAGTATACTTATTATAAAAGTCAATCATTCATAGACGAAAGTCCACTTTCCAAGACAAAATAAATAGTTCTTTCAAATCTTAACATCTCGAAATACTAACGAGTTCTTAAATACCCTCTTGTGACATTTACTGAATGAATACCGATCCCTTTTTCGAAGGAGGGTCCTGACTTTCTTAGCCGACACTGGTACCAAACCACTAGCCTGGTCAGAGATCTCGCACAGATCCCTAACCGCCACAACCTTGTCAGCACTATTCAATCACAACATGATTTGCTGACAATTAGTCCATCCCCAAAATTATATCTAACTGGGATAACGACAAGCAGACTGAATCTACGGTAAATATCACACCATTTACCACAATCGGACACTAGAACATAAACGTCGACACCACCACCAGCACAAAGATTGGGGTCGACGCGACCAAGTCGGAAGTAATGACTCAGTTTACAATTTCAGCCGGTTTTCACATTTATCATATATAAGGGAGTGTGTCGCTCCCGAATCAACAACACTAAACAAGGAATACCTGTCACCATGCATTTACCTCTCGCCGGATCATCAACACCTGATGTCCCTGCGCCACTTGGGTAACCATCTGACCGTGGTCTCTTGCCTCCTCGGCAGGAGTGGCATTAGGTCTCCGATCCAGCTTGGAACAATACCTTTTATTATGCTCAAACTCCTTGCAGTGGAAACATCCATTCCCCTTTCCTCATACATCCCACATCGGATCAGACTATCCGATTCTGATGCCTCTGCACCATACATGGTAACCACTCTGCCGATGGATTGAGGTCGTCCAGTCCCCATAGCATTCATACTCTGCCGTGACGTAGGACAATGCCTCTTTATAGGTCCGGTCTCTTTACAACGAAAACGGTGATTTGTAGTTCCAGAACACAATCATCCATCATGTTTCCGGTTACACTTGCTGCTCCAAGGTGGAGAGTTTAACTGTGACCCTCCGGCATTAGCATGGGTCCTCGGTCCATACGAAATGCAACTCCGAGTACCAACACGTGGAAAATAATGCTTCCGCTCTTCGCGATACATCTTATCCTTGCCTCTTCCGTGCACAAAATTTCGTTGAGGCCCAAAGTCCTTGTGAGGAATGGATTCGGAGGTCGCCACTCCATCCGCCTTCATGTTAGTACACTCCATTTCTTGGATCCACTCAATAGCAGCATTCGGGGTGAATCCGACTTGGAACGGACTAGGGTTCCTTCTGCAGGATTTATCTAACCCCCGGTACTCAGCCGGTCCTTGTTGAACTAGGGTGTGCGAGCTTGGACCTGGTGCCATGCTCCGATTCAGATGTTGTAAATTCTCACTCATTTGTTGTAGTGCCGCCACCATCTGGGCCAAGAGGTCATTCGGAACATTCTGACTCGCTCCTCTTTCTCTTCCAGCCATGTGTACCTGCACTCACGTACTTGTCAGTAGACTAATTGTATAACCAGACAAGCATCACATAACACACAATCGTTAATGTTAACCAAGCAATTTAAACACATAAAGATCACAAAGAAGCATGTAAGGCCATATCCTAGGCCGCAGGATTAACTATGCTCTGATACCATATTGTAACGACCCGATTTCTACCCTTGAAATTTTTTTTCATTCTTTTTAATTCCCTCTTACATACAGTCATCATCCTACTTAAAACCTTCAGGAATCATTCCTTAAAAATACTCTTTACACCTATTATATTATCATATAATTTAAATTGCGGAAAAACATAAATTCATTCATTATTATTCCCACTGGGTACTAAGAGCCCAAAAGTTATAATACTCCAAATATAACAATACTCATGGTTAGGAATACCCAAATAAATGTCAGCCATGGTTACAATCATTCAAATCCACAAGTAGTCATTTAAAGTACAAAAACGCAAATAATGAATCCAACGTCTAAAGCTCCTAAAGCTCCCGAACTAGCATACTCCATTCGTCTATTTACCTGCAATGGGATTATCAATGACAAAAGTACAAAACACACAAATGAGTAAGTCGTTAATTCAATAAACGTCATTATAAGATAATCCACATTAGAAAAAGGGTTAGTAAACCATTTTCGAAATTCATTTTGTCGTGCTACATAACTTGAGCCAAAGTCGCTACACCCCTCAGGGTTAGCTAAAAGCAGAATCTCGTTTCTCTTAAAACAAATCACGCTTATATACTCAAGCCAGAGTTTACGCTTCTATACTCAAGCCAGAGTCGCTAACCATTCCTGGTCGGCTAAAACATATTTTCCTTTCATCGATCTCCTTATAAATCATTTTCATGCTTCTATACTCAAGCCAGAGTGTATGCTTCTATACTCAAGCCAGAGTGTATGCTTCTATACTCAAGCCAGAGTGTAAGCTTCTATACTCAAGCCAGAGTCGCTAACCATTCATGGTCGGCTAAAACATATTTTCCTTTCATCGATCTCCTCATAAATCATTTTCATGCTTCTATACTCAAGCCAGAGTGTATGCTTCTATACTCAAGCCAGAGTGTATGCTTCTATACTCAAGCCAGAGTGTATGCTTCTATACTCAAGCCAGAGTGTATGCTTCTATACTCAAGCCAGAGTGTATGCTTCTATACTCAAGCCAGAGTCGCTAACCATTCATGGTCGGCTAAAAATGTACTTCTTTTTCATTTGTTTCACCATAAATCATTTTCGGTAAATCCACGCCCACATTAGTATAAACACACCCATATATGTTTATACTAAATACGTGATTTACACTCAATCATCGCATAACCAGAAAGTACCACATACTTTCCTTTCCGTAAATCTACGCCTACTTTAATGTAAACACACCCATATATGTTTACATTAAATGCGTACTTTACGTATCAATCATTGCATAATCAGAAAACTCACATTTTCGATTCCAAATGCTCAATTAAAGACTTATCCTTACCTCGATGAGTGTTGGGTTTGGTTCTTGGCAACTTCTCGAGTTCCACCGACACCGCCTCCAACCTTAGGATCTCTCTTCATCCCACCACATCACACAATGTTAGTCATTTATTCCAAATATCACATAAACAACTTATATTGCATCATTTAATCATACAAAATATTCATCATCAATATTCAACCATCTAAAACATGCATAATCTCATATTTCAATATTTGGGGTAAACTCATCTTCTACCTCTAACATTTTACTCATTCTCTCCTTTTACCACATTTTCACTTTTAGGGTTTTTAGGGTTTTCATGAATCAACCCACAACCTTTTCCATTCTTCAGATACTATCTCTAAACCAAGAGTTTACAAGATAAAAACAACATAAAACGAACCATAACTCTAACGGATGAGTTTCCATGGTTTCTCATATTTTGAAAATAGATCTAACATACCCAAAACAAGTTAGAGAGGAAGAAGAAGAGTTAGAAACGAGAGGTTTACCTCTTCGCAAGCTCTAAGATGAGTCCTAAGGCTCCTTGCTCTTGAAAAACTCCCTTCTCTCTCTTCTCTTCGAGTTCTAACCCTAAAATGTGTTTGGGGTTTCTATTTTTAAAGAGCAGTCGTCGGGTTCTCGCTCAAGCGAGCCCATTCTCGCTCAAGCTAGCCCATTCTCGCTCAAGCGAGAATTTCACAGTAGCAATTTTCGCTTAACGCATATATGTAATCGATTACATGGATTGTGTAATCGATTACATAGTGTAAAATGCACATATCTGATGCTTTTATCTGCATGTAATCGATTACATGGATTGTGTAATCGATTACATCATGCATATCTGATGCTTTTATCTGCATGTAATCGATTACATGGATTGTGTAATCGATTACATCATGCATATCTGATGCTTTTATCATCATGTAATCGATTACATGTATTGTGTAATCGATTACATCATGTAAAATGCACATATCTGATGCTTTTATCTGCATGTAATCGATTACATGGACTGTGTAATCGATTACACTGCCCAAAATTGCCATTTCTCGCCCGGGTGATACAACTCTTGCTCAGGCGAGAATCCTCCAGTATAGCCCAAGATTTCACCCTCCCAGATGCACCTCTCTCGCTCAAGCGAGAATCTCTGGATCAAGCGAGGCTTCCAGGACTGATACTCTAATTTTTAAAGACTAAAATTCGGGGTGTTACAATCCTCCCCCTCTTATAAGAATTTTCGTCCCCGAAAATTAAACATACCTCGGAAATCAAAATCATCACCTAAACCTTAGGCACAAGGATACTCCACCAAAATCATAATCGATTCCCTAATCCATTAAGATTACTTAATCAGTCACTAAGGGCATACACCACTAAACCGTGACATCACCCACCAATTCATGAACTAACTCATAATGTCCAAATATTAAGGTTTCAGCCTTTAATATCCCGAATGCCCTGAGAATTAAACCGTAATTTAGTCTAAAGATCTTTCCTACATTCGTCAAGAACCATAGGTATCTAGCACCTGTCCATCTATCAATCCTAACATACGTTAAGAATTTCGATAACATTCTCGAACTTTAGCAAATGGGAAACTCCTTACCTCATTTCTATCTAAATGCGTCTTTTAACATCCATCATACACTAGCTAGTTTCATCTCCACTCAAGAATCTAGCACAATTTCATTTCACTCAATCAACAAAGTACTTACACAGTAGGACTCTTAGTGTCTCATCCATCGTACACAATTCAACTATCCAATAATTGTCTAATTACATCAAATATTTCTACCATCAAATCTTATCGTCTAAAGAAATTACCAATTTCTAGCCTCCACTGAAACCATAAAACCATTTATTCACACCAAAACTAGGTATTACGTTACCAATCGGCAAGCACAAGTCAACCAACACTCGACCTACAACTTGCGTTCGGTTTGGTCACTCCAATTCTGTCAGCAAAATAAACTTATTAACCCACTCGCATTATGCCCAGAAATACATGGGCGTCTTTTATCAATAAATTTTTCTTAACAACTTCATACTTATCCCGAGATGGTTGCTAAAATTTCAGAATTCTCCAACATAAGACCAAATCATTTCTTAGCCACACACTATGTTTCACCCAAAGAAAAGGATTTTCGAAAACGGTTTGAATTCACGACTTATGAAACAAAGTTTACATAATCAGTTCAACACAACCCAAAACTCCTTCTCTCATATGGCTACATCACACTCATACACCGTCATTACTGACGTTCACGAAACAACAACAACTTTTGCCGGTACACATTCAACGCAGACAATTTTGGATCACCACCACTCTTTCATGCGTTGCCAATGTCCTACCGCAAAAGAACCGGTCATTCGAGACCAAAAGTTTCACGTCTATTCCATTGCATTCATCACATTGGTGGGGTAAGTAACTTAACTAGCCTCTTTTCTCGACTATCATTATAAGTCTTACCCTTTTGCACCCATATACATATCAATGCAACTAGATCTTAATTCTTCACCTCAACAAGTACACACAGTTAAACATAACACAATTTGCTGATCGCTAGTCCATTTCCAGGATTAAATCCAACTGGGACATCATCGCGCATATCAACACTATAGTAAAGGTTCTACCATTTACCCCAACCGTACACTGAGACACTCCCGATCCAAAATAAGTTTTTGAGGTTCAACATCCCCGCACATAGCTTGGTGTTCAATACCAATATACATTTGTTACGGCGGGTACTCATCTTTAACAAAAAAAAATAAATTTCATAGACCAGAAGCTTCATACACAAGAATCAAAAATAACTTTTTCATACTTAATCGATTTTGAGGTACCAACCATAGGTCACCTCAAAATGATAATACATCTGATTAGTCAACGTCCATGTAAACACATTAATCGCAAGGACCTTTAGGTAATTTATCCAACCTCTATTTCATTTTTCGAAATATGATTTTCACCTCTTAGCGTGCGCATACACACTAAGGCCAACAAAGGGAATTAACCTTTAACAACGCATAAGAGAAAACAAGCATCCCCGACTTAAACATTTTTCTTGTCAGTATACTTATTATAAAAGTCAATCATTCATAGACGAAAGTCCACTTTCCAAGACAAAATAAATAGTTCTTTCAAATCTTAACATCTCGAAATACTAACGAGTTCTTAAATACCCTCTTGTGACATTTACTGAATGAATACCGATCCCTTTTTCGAAGGAGGGTCCTGACTTTCTTAGCCGACACTGGTACCAAACCACTAGCCTGGTCAGAGATCTCGCACAGATCCCTAACCGCCACAACCTTGTCAGCACTATTCAATCACAACATGATTTGCTGACAATTAGTCCATCCCCAAAATTATATCTAACTGGGATAACGACAAGCAGACTGAATCTACGGTAAATATCACACCATTTACCACAATCGGACACTAGAACATAAACGTCGACACCACCACCAGCACAAAGATTGGGGTCGACGCGACCAAGTCGGAAGTAATGACTCAGTTTACAATTTCAGCCGGTTTTCACATTTATCATATATAAGGGAGTGTGTCGCTCCCGAATCAACAACACTAAACAAGGAATACCTGTCACCATGCGTTTACCTCTCGCCGGATCATCAACACCTGATGTCCCTGCGCCACTTGGGTAACCATCTGACCGTGGTCTCTTGCCTCCTCGGCAGGAGTGGCATTAGGTCTCCGATCCAGCTTGGAACAATACCTTTTATTATGCTCAAACTCCTTGCAGTGGAAACATCCATTCCCCTTTCCTCATACATCCCACATCGGATCAGACTATCCGATTCTGATGCCTCTGCACCATACATGGTAACCACTCTGCCGATGGATTGAG